>OVBN01000150.1:0-1312375 GCA_900406565.1 Turritis glabra | reverse complement strand
GGTTCAAGAAACAACAAGAAATATAAAAAATGCAATGGTATGTACAATGAATGGTTGGAGCTGTTACCTCAAGGCTGGAGGAAGAAGGAAGTGATTGAGTCCTCCATGCTCTGTCTGGTGTATGCAGACTCGACGTGCAGATCGAGCTTGGAAGTCGAGTCTGGTTCTGGCGCTTCACACCCACTGCTTCGTTTCATGATCATCTTGTGATCAAACCCTTCTCTTGTGACCTGACCACCTGAAACACTAGAAAACATATAAAAAATACCAAAAACCGAAAGCAATATGTACAAAGATAGTCATGGGACTTCCTCCAAAGTGAGCTTGTTTTAAGTCTCTAAGCTTGAATTTTCATACTCATTAGCCTAAGGTGGTTGATAGAGAGGAACTAAGGATCCCTTTGGAACGATCTGATCAGTCATGCATGGCATGACACTGTGCTCATCCACTGTGATCTCAGCCCCCTCTTTGCTCACCAGAATGAGGGCTTCAGAAGGTAAGGCTTCCTTGGTGGTTAACAGGCCTTAGATTTCCTTTCTGGAAGGAGAGCCACTAATTTGACCATGTAGCTCTTTGATTTGGCCTTTCATCACCTTCACTAGATCTGCAAGCTCTTTTACTGTGGTTGTCAGCTCCTTCACGGTCTCATCTTGCCATTTGGACCGCTGCTTAAGCGCCTTGAGTTCTGACCAATCATCTGGTGCGGGATTGATAGACTCTACCAGCAGGTCAAGCTCAAATGTCGAGTTTGGGCATTTTGGGTGAGTTGAGGTTGAGCTCAAGCTGTTGGTTGAGTTAGCAGTAGAGCTTGAGTTAAACCTTCCTCAGCTGCTGCCATAACCTCTGTTTCAGACCCAATCGAATTCTCAATGACTTCTGACCCATCTACTACCTTGTGTGAGTCCAACATATTTTTATTGCTCAAGGTTTCACCATGGAGATACCCATCTTCAACACTCTTGGTCAACTCAGTTTGAAGGTGACCTTCTTCAGCAAGCTCCTCTAGCAATTCATCCGCTGACTAATCCAACTCCTCAATCCAGAAGGTTTGTCCCTCTATTGTTGGCTTCTTCATGACATCCTTGATGTAAAATTTCATCTTAAAATCCTTTCCCATAATAAGATCAATCTTCCCTTTCCTAACATCAATGACTGCTCCAGCTGTGGCCAAGAAAGGCCTTCCTAAGATCAAAGGATCTTTTGGTTCTGCATCCATTTCCAGCACGACGAAGTCTGTAGGCACTTGCACGTCTCCAATCTTGATAGGTAAGTCTTCTAATAAGCCATGAGGTATTATAATAGACCTATCAGCCAAGACCAAGGAGAGGTTGCAGGATTTGTATTTGCTGAACCCTAGCCTCTTAGCTACAGAGAGTGGCATAAGGCTTACAGATACTCCAAGGTCACACAGACAGTTTTTGAAAACCAATGGACCTAGCGAACATGGTAGAGTGAAAGAACCGGGGTCGTCTAGCTTTTGGAGAACCTTCTTATGTATACTAGCACTGCATTCTTCGTTTAGTACTAGCATTCCCTGAACTTCCTTAATCCTTTCCATCACTGCATTCTTTAAGAAATTTTGATAGTTAGGCGCAAGCATGAATGCGTCTAGTAGAGGAATCCTGATCACAAGTTCACTCATCTGCTTGTCAAAGAGAGCTTTATACTTCTCCATTTTCTCTTGCTTGAATCTACTCGGAAATGGAAGCTTAGCCTTGTATGGAGGTGGGACAAAGCATGTTTCTTTTTTTTTTGAAACAACTGGTTTCTCAGCAGAGGTGGGCTTGACTCTATCAACATCTCGAGCTTGTAAATCGAGCTTGTTTTCCTGTGTGCATTTTTCAGCTTGATCTTCATTGTGATAGAAATCCTCCCCATCCAGAACTTCACTGTCCTCAGTGATTTTTGTAGGTTCATCTCTTGGGAGTAACTCTCTTCCACTCCTCAATATGATAGCGTGGGCAGTGTGGTATTCCTTGGGGTTTTGAATGGACTTACCCGGGAACTGTCCTGTAGACTGCACAGAAGAAGACGAAGGGTTGTTGCTCTCCATGTATTTCACCTTGGAAGTCAAGGCTTCAACCTTAGTGTTTAGATCATGAAAATTATGTTGCATCTCAGCAAACTTCTTTGCAACGTCCATAGCACCAGCTGCTTGACCCTGGAGAATCTGTTGAAGCATGCTTGTCATATTAGCAGGCTGTGGTTGAGGGGAAAGCCAGGAGGTGCATTCATGCTCTGCTGCTGTGGATAAGGAGCATGAAATTGCTGCTTAGGAACAAAGCCTTGATTCTGGTTGTATGGTATGAACGGTTTAGGCCGTTGTTGCTGTTGCTGCGGCTGTTGCGGAGGATAGACCTGATCCTGGGGATTTGCAACATTAGTGCTTCTGTAAGACAAATTCGGATTTGCCTTGTAGTTGATGAAGCCTTTGTTGTAGGCACCCAGATTCTGAACATAGCTGACCTCCTCTGTCTGATCGCTCTCCCCATCCTGAACCTGTAACTGCTCATCCTCACACACAAAGTGAACATGCTTCTGCTAAACCAACAAGAGCTTATCCAATTTCTCATTGAGAGCCTTGATCTCCTTCCTTGTCTTCTCATCAGAATCAACATTTCCTCTGATAGTGCGGTCATAATCATCATTATAGTTCATATCGGATTGAGCAAGGTTTTCAACAAGTTCCCAACCATCTTCAACATCCTTGTTGAGAAAGTTGCCATTGCTGGCAGTGTCAAGCAACATCCTGATCTTAGGAAGGACACCTCTGTATAAAGTGCTGAGAAGTGACTCAAGACTGAAACCGTGATGAGGACACTGAGTGATGTATCCCTTGAAGCGTTCCCATGCTTCACAGAAGGTTTCTCCATTGCGTTGAGCAAAACCGGAGATGTCATTGAGAAGTCTAGCAGTACGAGCATTGGAGAAGAACTTGGCTTGAAATGCTTTTTTGCAATCATCCCAAGAGGTGATGGAGCCCTGTGGTAACGTCTTCTCCCAAAGATGAGCCTTGTCCCCTAGTGAAAATGGAAACAATCTCAACTTGAAGCCATCTTCACTCACACCATTAATCTTGGTAAGGCTGCAGAGCCTGTCAAACTCGTCCAGATGATCGAGTGGGTCTTCCATGGGTAGGCCATGAAACTTGTTGCTTTGTATCATTGAGATTAGACCACTTTTAATCTCAAAGTTATTGTTTTGTATAGTCGGAGGGACAATTCCCTGGTGCTGCGTGTGTGTGCTTGGAGCATCACCAGCGCCAATGTGACGTGGTCGTCGCGGTGGATTGACCTATGCCCCTGCTCCAGGCTGCTGCTGTTGGTCTTCCATACCAACTTGATCATGATGATCTACTTGTAGTCTGTCTCGTTGCTCTCTCAATTCGTGTGGTAATCGGTTTATGTTGTCAATATAGCGAATGAGATGTTGATTGCCTTTAGATCTGGTGTGCATACAAGGCGGGAGCTTGACTCGATCACAACTCGAGCTAAGAAGTCGAGCTGACAAGCGAGCAAACTGAGTACCTAAAACTGACAGACAGAGCAAGATCCAGCGAGTCAGAAAACAAAGTAGAGTAGATAAGAACTTGATCTTAAGTGATCTGAAATCCTAAATGCAACAAACAAACACCCAAATGGCAACGGCGCCAAATTGATAGTGAAGTTTTCTGGCTCTAGCTCATAACCCAATAACCAATGGTTCTATGGGACTTACGTCTCAAAGCGAGCACAAGCTAGAAAACTCAACTTCAGAGTTTTGTGTTTACTCAGGTTCAATTCCTTAATGTACTATCATGTCATTGCAGTACAGAAGGTTATCAATCCAATCAGGTGTGATGCTAACAAATAAGATGCAACAGATCAATTTAAGTCAAGCCAAGTGATAGGTTTTTATATCTAACAACCTAAGTAAACAGAAAGCATCAACATAATAGATTTTCAGGTTCGTGGCATTGTGTTTCCCATATCATCAAGATGATATCGAGTACGAGATCCGGCCAGTAATCTGAACCATTTCAAACCGTAGTCTTTAATCTCTAGGATCTCTCCATTACTCGTTAAGGGTTTCCAACCGATAAACCGAAAAACTATATAAGTTTGAACCTAAATCAATAGAAACATAAACAAGAAACTTAAACAACAATTAAAACTAGCAGTAACTAACAGAAGCTACAGAAGGTATAGAAACTGCAGAAGCTACAGAAATGCAACAAATACTCAGATAAACAAGAAGCTCCTAAGGATGGGATAATGGATCAGTGATTCCTCCTTAATCAACCTAGGTGTTTAACAAACTCAAGCAGAGTTGATCCCTAGACAATAGGCTCATAAGCAATCAGATTCATTCTCATGACAAAAGACCTCAAGCTAAGCTAGTTCTAGACCTAACTCTCATTAGCGAAATCTAACCTAACAGGCATTAAGATTCAGTCTATTAAAGTCAATAAACACTCTAGACAACTAATCTCTTAGGCTAGACATGTAAATCTCTGGAATTAGTTGGTTTAGACATTTCATCAAACACTTGGTGGGTGTGGAAATGTCTGGGTTCTAATTCCAAGTGATCAAAGAGAAATTAGCATTAAGAACACTAATCCAGAAGGGATTCATAGAAATCTAACCTTAAACGACCTAGGAGATTAAGGATTTCTCACTAATCTAACCCATCCTCAAGAACCCTAGAAAACTACTCAGACTCCATGAAGAACAGCAAGAACTCAAACCCAGAAATTGATAAAACTTGCATAACAGAAAGATAATGATGAGAGGAGCAAGAAGTTTCAAAGAAGTAAATGCAAAAACTCAATAGATCAAAAGATATCTGGATTACAAATCAGAGGTGTTCTTGGTGGCTACAGAGAAAAACCCTAAGGAAAAACGTAATCCCCCTTTGGGTAATGATAAGAGAGATATTTATAGCCTCAGTTCAAAACCCTAATACAGAAACAGACAAAATAGCAAAGTTGGTGGTCAAGCTCGATGTGCAAATCGAGCTCTCACATCGAGCTCGGCAAAGTCTTCAAAGGTGGCTGCTTTGGCTCGGACTCGATGTGCAAATCGAGCTTGCACGTCGAGCTTGAACAAAATGTATAAAGATGGCTCCTTTGGCACAGACTCAATTTGCATATGCAGCACTCAAGTCGAGCTTGGCACCATTCTCTCTACTACTCTTCTTAACGTCTCCACTCTTCTAGCTTAATCACAGCATTCACTTCCTACTCCATTCTTGACCTCAAGAACTCCTTCAACACCTGATAACAACTCGAAATGCAAGAATGCATGCAATGCTAATGCAACAACCTACTAAATATGCAAAGTGGCCATAAAACACTATGAATTGTATGAATAGAGGATGAAACAATGCCAAAATGGTGAGTAATGAATACGTAAAACCTGTAAAATATAGACATATCAACTCCCCCAAACTTAGTTCTTGCTTGCCCTCAAGCAGGTGGACAAGAATTACTTGAAGGAGAGGTTTGGAGGTGGGGTCTCAGAACCTAAAACTTGCAAATTTTAGTAGTTAGAATCAAGGTCCAAGTTATTAGTTCTATGATGCAAGGTGAAAGAATTTTACTTAAAAATTTTAGACAAGCTCATCACCACAAGAAATGATTCCAGTCCTTCATCTACACATGCATTCAAATCTATCATTTTCTTTAACATTCATTAAACAAGAACATGGATCTGGTTATGCAATGTCTGCAAACTCATTTGGCTTGGTAAGAAAGGCTGGAGACAAAAATAATCTCCTTTAGAGTGGGTTTATCAATCATGATCAAGGTTCTCTCAGAAAATGGATTGAGCTACAGAAGAAGGCTAAAGGTAAGGACCAATAGATGCATACAAGAATAAAACCTTGTCTACCCAAAGGCACCCAGACGTTTTACTCCTATCTCTCTAAGCCCAGATTGTCCTAAGTCTACCCTTCAGCTTCAGCTCTTTTTGAGCACACCCATTCACTCTTTCTTCTAAGTCTAGGAGAGGTTTTCCTTTCTGACTCATCTAGCGGATTGGGGTTTTCTTTTAAACACTATGGTTCTCTTTTCTTCTTTTTTTTCTTAAGACATCAAAAGCTTTTGCTATGCACTTCTCTTTTTTTTTTTATCTTTTTTTTTCTTTTGCTTAGAACCATCTTTTTTTCTATACTTTGCATTCCCCAAATCCTTTACTAGAACATATATACTTAGAAACACATTCCCCCTCCTAAAGACTCTATCCCTTCTTTTTCATCAAACTTTTCTTTTCTATTCTGTTCAGCACAAATCCAATCCCAAACCCTGTGACAAGTTCCAACCTAGTCCTATCTAGTCCGAATAGTGCGAACTAGAACTACACAAGATTTCATTCCTGTCGGCTCAAACCTAACACTTTCTACCAAGCTCAATCCAGAAAACGGCCTGACACTCAGAAAAACATAGTTGGCTTGAAAGTAGGTTAGGTTATGGGTGAGGAGAAACTGATCCATAGATGGGGTCAGCTACTTGGATCAACAAGAGTGGTGAAAAAGGAAAGATGATCCAAATATGTATATGGTATCCATGAGTTTACATGGAATGCACAACCAGATAATTGCAAGTCAAGATTAGGTTCTTCTAAGTAGGAAATGATGTCAAGTCACAACATGCTTCAATTAAGGCTAGAATGCAATTCGAGAATTCCAAGCTTGTTTCAGTCTTATGTTTCAAACTCAATCACCATGCATCAAAGAGCTAAAAACGAGGGCATTGATCCTAATCTAGTGAATTAAGCAAGCTAACAAGGTTGAATTCATCATCGTCCCCTACGCTGGATGCAACAGCCCTATGTGAAACATTCTAGACTCAATCCTATATGCATATGCAAACTACATGAACACACTCTTTTTTTTATAGAAAATTTTCAAATTTTTCAATTTTTTAGGGTTCCCCCAAACTTAAATTACACAGTCTCTTGTGTAATAAAAATTTAAAAGAAGGTTCAAGAAACAACAAGAAATATAAAAAATGCAATGGTATGTACAATGAATGGTTGGAGCTGTTACCTCAAGGCTGGAGGAAGAAGGAAGTGATTGAGTCCTCCATGCTCTGTCTGGTGTATGCAGACTCGACGTGCAGATCGAGCTTGGAAGTCGAGTCTGGTTCTGGCGCTTCACACCCACTGCTTCGTTTCATGATCATCTTGTGATCAAACCCTTCTCTTGTGACCTGACCACCTGAAACACTAGAAAACATATAAAAAATACCAAAAACCGAAAGCAATATGTACAAAGATAGTCATGGGACTTCCTCCCAAGTGAGCTTGTTTTAAGTCTCTAAGCTTGACTTTTCATACTCATTAGCCTAAGGTGGTTGATAGAGAGGAACTAAGGATCCCTTTGGAACGATCTGATCAGTCATGCATGGCATGATACTGTGCTCATCCACTGTGATCTCAGCCCCCTCTTTGCTCACCAGAATGAGGGCTTCAGAAGGTAAGGCTTCCTTGGTGGTTAACAGGCCTTGGATTTCCTTTCTGGAAGGAGAGCCACTAATTTGACCATGTAGCTCTTTGATTTGGCCTTTCATCACCTTCACTAGATCTGCAAGCTCTTTTACTATGGTTGTCAGCTCCTTCACGGTCTCATCTTGCCATTTGGACCGCTGCTTAAGCGCCTTGAGTTCTGACCAATCATCTGGTGCGGGATTGATAGACTCTACCAGCAGGTCGAGCTCAAATGTCGAGTTTGGGCATTTTGGGTGAGTTGAGGTTGAGCTCAAGCTGTTGGTTGAGTTAGCAGGTAGAGCTTGAGTTAAACCTTCCTCAGCTGCTGCCATAACCTCTGTTTCAGACCCAATCAAATTCTCAATGACTTCTGACCCATCTACTACCTTGTGTGAGTCCAACATATTTTTATTGCTCAAGGTTTCACCATGGAGATACCCATCTTCAACGCTCTTGGTCAACTCAGTTTGAAGGTGACCTTCTTCAGCAAGCTCCTCTAGCAATTCATCCGCTGACTGATCCAACTCCTCAATCCAGAAGGTTTGTCCCTTGTTGGCTTCTTTATGACATCCTTGATGTTAAATTTTATCTTAAAATCCTTTCCCATATTAAGATCAATCTTCCCTTTCCTAACATCAATGACTGCTCCAGCTGTGGCCAAGAAAGGCCTTCCTAAGATCAAAGGATCTTTTGGTTCTGCATCCATTTCCAGCACGACAAAGTCTGTAGGCACTTGCACGTCTCCAATCTTGATAGGTAAGTCTTCTAATAGGCCATGAGGTTTTATAATAGACCTATCAGCCAAGACCAAGGAGAGGTTGCAGGATTTGTATTTGCTGAACCCTAGCCTCTTAGCTACAGAGAGTGGCATAAGGCTTACAGATGCTCCAAGTTCACACAGACAGTTTTTGAAAACCAATGGACCTAGCGAACATGGTAGAGTGAAAGAACCGGGGTCGTCTAGCTTTTGGAGAACCTTCTTATGTATACTAGCACTGTATTCTTCGTTTAGTACTAGCATTCCCTGAACTTCCTTAATCCTTTCCATCACTGCATCCTTTAAGAAATTTTGATAGTTAGGCGCAAGCATGAATGCATCTAGTAGAGGAATCCTGATCACAAGTTCACTCATCTGCTTGTCAAAGAGAGCTTTATACTTCTCCATTTTCTCTTGCTTGAATCTACTCGGAAATGGAAGCTTAGCCTTGTATGGAAGTGGGACAAAGCATGTTTCTTTTTTTTTTGAAACAACTGGTTTCTCAGCAAAGGTGGGCTTGACTCTATCAACATCTCGAGCTTGCAAATCGAGCTTGTCTTCCTGTGTGCATTTTTCAGCTTGATCTTCATTGTGATAGAAATCCTCCCCATCCAGAACTTCACTGTCCTCAGTGATTTTTGTAGGTTCATCTCTTGGGAGTAACTCTCTTCCACTCCTCAATATGATAGCGTGGGTAGTGTGGTATTCCTTGGGGTTTTGAATGGACTTACCCGGGAACTATCCTGTAGACTGCACAGAAGAAGACGAAGGGTTGTTGCTCTCCATGTATTTCACCTTGGAAGTCAAGGCTTCAACCTTAGTGTTTAGATCATGAAAATTATGTTGCATCTCAGCAAACTTCTTTGCAACGTCCATAGCACCAGCTGCTTGACCCTGGAGAATCTGTTGAAGCATGCTTGTCATATTAGCAGGCTGTGGTTGAGGGGAAAGCCAGGAGGTGCATTCATGCTCTGCTGCTATGGATAAGGAGCATGAAATTGCTGCTTAGGAACAAAGCCTTGATTCTGGTTGTATGGTATGAACGGTTTAGGCCGTTGTTGCTGTTGCTGCGGCTGCTGCGGAGGATAGACCTGATCCTGGGGATTTGCAACATTAGTGCTTCTGTAAGACAAATTCGGATTTGCCGTGTAGTTGATGAAGCCTTTGTTGTAGGCACCCTGATTCTGAACATAGCTGACCTCCTCTGTCTGATTGCTCTCCCCATCCTGAACCTGTAACTGCTCATCCTCACACACAAAGTGAACATGCTTCTGCTAAACCAACAAGAGCTTATCCAATTTCTCATTGAGAGCCTTGATCTCCTTCCTTGTCTTCTCATCAGAATCAACATTTCCTCTGATAGTGCGGTAATAATCATCATTATAGTTCATATCGGATTGAGCAAGGTTTTCAACAAGTTCCCAACCATTTTCAACATCCTTGTTGAGAAAGTTGCCATTGCTGGCAGTGTCAAGCAACATCCTGATCTTAGGAAGGACACCTCTGTATAAAGTGCTGAGAAGTGACTCAGGACTGAAACCGTGATGAGGACACTGAGTGGTGTATCCCTTGAAGCGTTCACATGCTTCACAGAAGGTTTCTCCATTGCGTTGAGAAAAACCGGAGATGTCATTGTGAAGTCTAGCAGTACGAGCATTGGAGAAGAACTTGGCTAGAAATGCTTTTTTGCAATCATCCCAAGAGGTGATGGAGCCCTGTGGTAACGTCTTCTCCCAAAGATGAGCCTTGTCCCCTAGTGAAAACGAAAACAATCTCAGCTTGAAGCCATCTTCACTCACACCATTAATCTTGGTAAGGCTGCAGAGCCTGTCAAACTCGTCCAGATGATCGAGTGGGTCTTCCATGGGTAGGCCATGAAACTTGTTGCTTTGTATCATTGAGATTAGACCACTTTTAATCTCAAAGTTATTGTTTTGTATGGCCGGAGGGACAATTCCCTCGCGCTGCGTGTGTGTGCTTGGAGCATCACCAGCGCCAATGTGACGTGGTCGTCGCAGTGGATTGACCTATGTCCCTGCTCCAGGCTGCTGCTGTTGGTCTTCCATACCAACTTGTAGTCTGTCTCGTTGCTCTCTCAATTCGCGTGGTAATCGGTTTATGTTGTCAATATAGCGAATGAGATGTTGATTGCCTTTAGATCTGGTGTGCATACAAGGCGGGAGCTTGACTCGATCACAACTCGAGCTAAGAAGTCGAGCTGACAAGCGAGCGAACTGAGTACCTAAAACTGACAGACAGAGCAAGATCCAGCGAGTCAGAAAACAAAGTAGAGTAGATAAGAACTTGATCTTTAGTGATCTGAAATCCTAAATGCAACAAACAAACACCCAAATGGCAACGGCGCCAAATTGATAGTGAAGTTTTCTGGCTCTAGCTCATAACCCACTAATCAATGGTTCTATGGGGACTTACATCTCAAAGCGAGCACAAGTTAGAAAACTCAACTTCAGAGTTTTGTGTTTACTCAGGTTCAATTCCCTAATGTACTATCATGTCATTGCAGTACAGAAGGTTATCAATCCAATCAGGTGTGATGCTAACAGATAAGATGCAACAGATCAATTTAAGTCAAGCCAAGTGATAGGTTTTTATATCTAACAACCTAAGTAAACAGAAAGCATCAACATAATAGATTTTCAGGTTCGTGGCATTGTGTTTCCCATATCATCAAGATGATATCGAGTACGAGATCCGGCCAGTAATCTGAACCGTTTCAAACCGTAGTCTTTAATCTCTAGGATCTCTCCATTACTCGTTAAGGGTTTCCAACCGATAAACCGAAAAACTATATAAGTTTGAACCTAAATCAATAGAAACATAAACAAGAAACTTAAACAACAATTAAAACTAGCAGTAACTAACAGAAGCTACAGAAGGTATAGAAACTGCAGAAGCTACAGAAATGCAACAAATACTCAGATAAACAAGAAGCTCCTAAGGATGGGATAATGGATCAGTGATTCCTCCTTAATCAACCTAGGTGTTTACCAAACTCAAGCAGAGCTGATCCCTAGACAATAGGCTCATAAGCAATCAGATTCATTCTCATGACAAAAGACCTCAAGCTAAGCTAGTTCTAGACCTAACTCTCATTAGCGAAATCTAACCTAACAGGCATTAAGATTCAGTCTATTAAAGTCAATAAACACTCTAGACAACTAATCTCTTAGGCTAGACATGTAAATCTCTGGAATTAGTTGGTTCAGACATTTCATCAAACACTTGGTGGGTGTGGAAATGTCTGGGTTCTAATTCCAACAAGTGATCAAAGAGAAATTAGCATTAAGAACACTAATCCAGAAGGGATTCATAGAAATCTAACCTTAAACGACCTAGGAGATTAAGGATTTCTCACTAATCTAACCCATCCTCAAGAACCCTAGAAAACTACTCAGACTCCATGAAGAACAGCAAGAACTCAAACCCAGAAATTGATAAAACTTGCATAACAGAAAGATAATGATGAGAGGAGCAAGAAGTTTCAAAGAAGTAAATGCAAAAACTCAATAGATCAAAAGATATCTGGATTACAAATCAGAGGTGTTCTTGGTGGCTACAGAGAAAAACCCTAAGGAAAAACGTAATCCCCCTTTGGGTAATGATAAGAGGGATATTTATAGCCTCAGTTCAAAACCCTAATACAGAAACAGACAAAATAGCAAAGTTGGTGGTCAAGCTCGATGTGCAAATCGAGCTCTCACATCGAGCTCGGCAAAGTCTTCATAGGTGGCTGCTTTGGCTCGGACTCGATGTGCAAATCGAGCTTGCACGTCGAGCTTGAACAAAATGTATAAAGATGGCTCCTTTGGCACAGACTCGATTTGCATATGCAGCACTCATGTCGAGCTTGGCACCATTCTCTCTACTTCTCTTCTTAACGTCTCCACTCTTCTAGCTTAATCACAGCATTCACTTCCTACTCCATTCTTGACCTCAAGAACTCCTTTAACACCTGATAACAACTCCCTCCATACCAGAGGATATTCTTATATTTTTTTGGACATAATTTTTAATACAATCTCGTATTTTTTTATCTTTTTCTAAACTTTCGGAATACTTTTTTGGTTGTGCAAACCAAAGAGAATGTTGACTTTGGGTTGTACCAAGTCTGAAACCAAGTGGATTTATTTTTTGTCCCATAGGCCTCCACTACTATATGTATCATAACATGTTAGATTTCTGTTTTCATTGTTGCATCCAGGTTTTTTTAAATACATTAAATATTCTTCATATTGTTGATAGAAGGATATATCTTCCAATACGATAGTTATATGACAAGTGGATCGTTTTATTGGGTAACTTCGTCCTCGGGCACGAGGTTTTAATTTTTTCACAGTATTTCCTTGGTTCACCTCAGCTTTACTAATGACTAAATTGGTTTCTTTGAAACCCTTATTGTGACTAGCGTTCGCTGCTGCAGAATAAACCAATTTAAAAATGGGATAACATCCTCGATAAGGCATAAGTTCTAATATCATAAGTGCTTCTTCGTAGGAACGTCCACGGATTTGATCAATTACTCTCCGTGCTTTATGGGCAGACATAGATATATATTGCCCTAAAGCATATACGGAAGTATATGATTTCTTCTTTCTCTTCTTTATCATAAGGTTTACCTCTCACTAAAAAAAATCTATACATTTTTTTAATTCATTTAATTAACGACGAGATCTATTATCATTTTTTGCATGTCCTCGAAAATTTATAGTAGGTGAAAATTCTCCCAATTTATGTCCTACCATAAGATCTATTATATAAACGGGTAGGTGTTCCCTTCCATTATGGATAGCTATAGTATGGCCAATCATTGTGGGTATAATGGTGGATGCCTGGGACCAAATTATTATGATTTCTTTTTCCGCCTTTGTATTAAGCTTCTCTATTTTTCTTAATAAATGCTTTGCTACAAAAGGGTTTTTTTTAGTGAACGTGTCACAGTTAATTAACTCCTATTTTTTTTAAGACGAAGAAAGAAATTCGATTTTCTCTCCTATTTACTACGGCGACGAAGAATCAAATTCTCACTATATTTTTTCCTTTTTCTAGTTCTTCTTCCAAGTGCAGGATAAGCTCAGGGGGTTTTCGTAGGCGTTTGCCCCCGATCCAATCGGGGGATCGAATTGATTATAGAAACATGAGTTTAATTAGTCGATTTATTAGTGAACAAGGAAAAATATTATCTAGACGGGTGAATAGAGTGACTTTAAAACAACAACGATTAATCACTATTGCTATAAAACAAGCTCGTATTTTATCTTTGTTACCTTTTCTTAATAATCATAAACAATTTGAAAGAAGCGAGTCGACCCCTAGAACTACTAGCCTTAGCACCAGAAAAAAATAGACTTATTCTTCATTTGAATAACAATTCCAATCTGAAGGAATTAAAAAAGAGATTAATGTTTTGTTCAAAAAATCCAATCAAGAATCAAAATTTGATTCTTACGTCTGTGTCTATCATAAAAAAAAAAAAAAGAATCGTCGAAAAGAAAAAGAATAACTCGTTTTTTAGCGACTATACACTCTTGTTTTGTTTTGACGACTTTTTTTAGAATACTAATTTCTACTCTACCTTCCCCGAGCTCGTTCTCCTTAGAACTCTGTTTCAACTATTTTCGTGGATTTCTTCCAATCCCCTTATTTTTTATGTCATTCGAAATTGTATAAAGACAACTCCTATTTAATAGAGCTATTTGTGCAAGTATTTTCCGATTAAGAAGTAATTGCTTCTTGTACAGATTGTGTATGAATTGGTTATAACTATAGAATACCCCCATTTCGTGAATTATGGCATTTATTCGAGTGATCCATAAACGGCGAAAATCTCTTTTTCTTTTACCCCTATCCCGATGAGCCGAAACTAAAGCTCTTATTCTCTGTTGAATCATAGTTCGTGTAAGTCGTGAATGAGCCCCTCGAAAGCTTGATGCAAATAAACGAATTTTTGTTCTACGCCTCCGAGCTATATATCCGCGTTTAATTCTAGTCATTGAATAAATCAAACTTTGATGAATAACTAATTCTTTTTTAGTTATTCTTTTCCCCTTTACTAGTCTATTAATAACCAAACGAATTATTCCAATGTATAAAAAAATTTCCAATGGCTTTGGCTACTCTAACCTTCCCCACCACTATTTTTTGCTAGGTATTTTCCTTTGCTTTGAAAGGATAAATTCCCTTGATATAAAATAACTACAAAAAGTAGTAAATAGAATTGGATAAATAGTGGGTTCCATCGTTTCTATGGTTACTTCTAAAACGGTGAGGTCCTCTCTATACACCGGAGCTCCTTCTTTTAATTAATCAATACTATTGGTAACTTGTACAATTCACATTCTTTGGCTCTACCCCATGAACATTCCAGTAATAGGTCTTTCACAATGAGATCCCCTTTATACAGTAACCGTATTTCATTTTTAAAATTGATTTGGTCATTTACCCTGTTAGTCCGTTCTTTTCTTTCAAGAGTGGAATCTTTTTTCTAAAAAATGGAATTTCCCCCGCTTATGGATAATCATTTGTTATCATTGGGGGTTTTCTAAAAAATGGAGTTGATTGGATTTGCACCAATGTAAACCATAAGTTTCAGACACAATAGAATATATGAACGATCTATATTTTTTAAATAATGAATCGAGTTCCTCCATTCTATTTTATTCACAGGTATTGATCCTTGATATTTCAAAAAGAATTTCCTTTTTATGTCTCAGTCTATGATCTAAACGAGTCGCACATACACCCGAGTACATGTTCCTCGTCGCTGAGGGCATCCCCGAAGCGCTGGGGATTTCGTGACGTTTCGGATTGGCTGTCTTGTATTTCTAATAAGTTGTTTAATGGTTGGCATACGGAATCATATAAATAATGGGCTGGTTTAGATTAGTTCTAACCGGCTAATTCTGAATTACTTCTCTTCAAGATTCTCTTCAATATTTTTTTTATATTGAAGAGTATGAAACTAAACCTTTAATCTAAAAAGATATAAAATTAGAAAGTGTACAATTTGCATGAAACCACTCCTATTTTTTATTGAACCGCTACAAGATCAACAATTCCATTAGCTTGGGCTTCTGTTGCTGACATAAAAACATCCCTTTCCATGTCTTCGGATACAACCCATATAGGTTTGCCCGTTCTTTGTACATAAACCCTTATGATGGTTTCGCGAAGTTTTAGTAATTCTTCCGCTTCCAAGATAAATTCTCCCGTTTGTGCCTCATAAAACGAACTAGCGGGTTGATGGATCATTACCCTGATGATATAATAGAAAAGGTTCTTCTATTTCGCAAAATGAGGCGGGATAAACAAAAAAAAAACAGAGAAAATTGAATAACCGTACAGGCTTTTTTTATGCATTGCATACGGCTCCACAATGGAATTGACTTTATTGACCTTTCCTTTTGGCGAAAGAAAACAAAATATAGGTTGTATTATACGCAGATCCAGAAATCATCCAATTACCATACTTCTTTTTTTGTAGGAGTTAAAAAAATACTATGATGGTTTCGTTGCTTTATATATCATTTTTTTGATTCGTCTATGATTCAGCAATCCCAAAGTATCTTTTTTTTTTTTGTAAATAAGCTTCCGGTGTGAAAACAAAGTTTGTGACGCTGAAATGTGCCCGAATAGGTAAGATATCATTTGAAATACCTCTTCCTTATCTCATACTACTCTTTCAATATATAATCTAATTTTTTTTAATCTAAAAAATTTCATATTGAATTCGAAGTGCCATGCTATTATTACTTAACTAATTCATATTTCCGATGGCGAAGGCATAGTATTTTTTCTCGAAAATAAAAAAACTCATTGGCGCCAAGCGTGAGGGAATGCTATACGTTTGGTAATTGCTCCTCCGACCATGATAAAGGATGCTATTGAAGCGGCCAATCCCATGCATATTGTCTGTACATCGGGTCGCACAAATTGCATAGTATCATAAA
Organism: Turritis glabra; assembly: GCA_900406565.1. Lineage (NCBI taxonomy): Eukaryota > Viridiplantae > Streptophyta > Magnoliopsida > Brassicales > Brassicaceae > Turritis > Turritis glabra. Next base: position 1,296,185 of record OVBN01000150.1, on the reverse strand, counting down.
TAGCCATTCCAGATATTACCCATCCACCAGGAGAGTTTATAAACAAATAAAGATCTTTGGTGTTCTTTTCTATACTGAGATATATCATAAGACTAATAAGTTGATTCGAGATTTCGGTATCAACCTCGTGGCCTAAAAAAAATAATCTTTTTCGATAAAGTCGGTTGATTAGGATAAAATTTTATTCCTTAGGAGCCGTACAGGCACCTTTTGGTGCATACGGTTCAACAAAAATTGTGAAAAAATCAATGTGTCGATTCCAACCTCCCCCTTTTTCATAGAAGGTTTTTCTTTGTAACTTATAACCGAAGGGCTTGCTCCCAAAAGTAAAAGAAAAAATCAGTTTTGGTGCCTTTTATTAGATATTATAATCCTCTAATAAAATGATTGATTAAGCCTGTCAGACTCATTTGATTCATTGATATTTTTTTTTTATCGAGATTCAGTTGAAATGGCGATGGTTTTTTCTTGTTCCTGAACGGGGTTCTTCCTTTTTTTATTCCAATTTTTAAGTTTATGCTCTACCCCGAGTAAAAAAAAAAATTTGTCCGATTTTTATTTGCACATATAGGACAAATGAACCAAATACCGCGTCTTTTTTTACTACTCCTTCTTTTTTTTCAATTCATTTCTTTCACATCTCTTCTGTCAAATAGTCAACAAATTTTGAATTATATCATTTGATTTGAGCAACAGTTTTAGATCACCCTGTTTCAAATTTTTTTATAGAATTTGTATCATAATTTTGCATATCATATAAGTAGTGATTATAAAAATGTTATATATTAATTATCAATTGGGTTTTTGCTAAACAGAGCCTGGATACTTCATTATATTAGTCCGATCACGTAAACCATAAAAAAATTTTGATAATCTAATATCAATCTAAATACTCCCTGCATTTAATTCCACTTTATTTTTTGCGCTTCACATTACAAATTTTTGATAATTCAATCAATCATTTTGAGCGAAACAGAGGATATTTCGATCGAGGGAGAAAATGGGGAAATCCCATATAGCCCAATATATCTGACAAGTCGCACTATATGTCAACCCAAGATGTATCTCCTTCTCCAGGACTTCGAAAAGGTACTTTTGGAACGCCAATAGGCATGAAATGAAAAAAAAGAGAATGAAGTTCTCTATTTCACTTTGATGTGGAAACGTAAGATTACTCCTTGGTTTACCTATCTCAATAAAGTTTATGATTGGTTCGAAGAACGTCTTGAGATTCAGGCGATTGCCGATGATATAACTAGTAAATATGTTCCTCCGCATGTCAACATATTTTATTGTCTAGGCGGAATTACCCTTACTTGTTTTTTAGTACAAGTAGCTACGGGATTTGCTATGACTTTTTATTACCGTCCAACCGTTACTGAAGCTTTTACTTCTGTTCAATATATAATGACTGAAGCTAACTTTGGTTGGTTAATCCGATCAGTTCATCGATGGTCGGCAAGTATGATGGTCCTAATGATGATCCTGCACGTATTTCGTGTATATCTCACCGGTGGTTTTAAAAAACCTTGCGAATTAACTTGGGTTACTGGTGTGGTTCTGGGTGTATTGACCGCATCTTTTGGTGTAACAGGTGATTCTTTACCTTGGGATCAAATTGGTTATTGGGCAGTCAAAATTGTAACAAGTGTACCTGACGCTATTTCGGTAATAGGATCACCTCTTGTAGAATTATTACGCGGAAGTGCTAGTGTTGGACAATCCACTTTGACTCGTTTTTATAGTTTACACACTTTTGTATTACCTCTTCTTACGGCCGTCTTTATGTTAATGCATTTCCTAATGATACGTAAGCAAGGTATTTCTGGTCCCTTATAAATAATATAGATTCTAGATATGTGTACTTACTTATTACTTGGTGAAGGGACGATAGTATTTTATTGCTATAAATATGGATTATTAAAAAAATAAGACATGTATTTGGATATTTCCCTTCAACTCCACAATATTTTATTATTTTTTTGACATAAAAAGTTGAAGGGAATTCTATGAAGAGATAATGGATTATGGGAGTGTGTGACTTGAACTATTGATCGGGCCGTGCAGAAATATGACTTTATCTGCTACATTGGAATTCACAACCAAATGTGTCTTTGTTCCAACCACTGTGTAAGCCCCATACTGGGGATAGGCTGGTTCACTTGAAGAGAATCTTTTCTATGATCATACCCGACGGTGTCGTGGATGAGTGGGCTCCGTAAAATCCAGTAGATTAAGGGATGGAACATAATCCTGATTATGTTTTTAGTTATTTTGGACTAAAAAAAAGTAATAATAATAATTATAATTAATAGTATGTAAATGCATTCATTTTCTCTGCATCGACTCGATTTATGATACTATCGGAGTGAATACAGGATCTAATGAAGAGTAGAGGGTAGACTCCATTAGTAACAAGTAAATCCTTTGTATTTGAAAAATCTCGATATAATTTTTGAGATTAAGGACGAATTGATAAGGTATGAGACGACCCAGAAAGCACTTAATCATGATAAACTTTTTAAGCTTACGTGGGTGTTGAGCATTTCCCTGTAAGAATGGAATTTCTGGCAATCTTTAGTTGCAATAACTTTGGAATCGGATAATTATTTTTTTACATATTAAATACTTGTGGATAACATATCGATTTTTTGTATGTATTCATTTAGTTTGGTTAATTCTTGCTCGAGTCGGATGATGAAAAATTATCATGTCCGGTTCCCTCGGGAGATGGATCCATAAAAATTCACCTATCCCAATAACAAAAAAAACCAGATTTGAATGATCCTGTATTACGAGCTAAATTAGCTAAAGGTATGGGTCACAATTATTACGGGGAACCCGCATGGCCCAACGACCTTTTACATATTTTTCCAGTAGTCATTCTTGGTACCATTGCCTGTAACGTAGGCTTAGCGGTTTTAGAACCATCAATGATTCGTGAACCTGCGGATCCTTTTGCAACTTCTTTGGAAATATTACGTGAATGGTATTTCTTTCCTGTATTTCAAATACTTCGTACAGTGCCTAACAAATTATTGGGTGTTCTTTTAATGGTTTCAGTACCAGCGGGATTATTAACCATACCCTTTTTGGAAAATGTTAATAAGTTTCAAAATCCATTTCGTCGTCCAGTAGCGACAACCGTCTTTTTGATTGGCACCGTGGCGGCCCTGTGGTTAAGTATTGGAGCAACATTACCGATTGATAAATCTCTAACTTTAGGTCTTTTTTAATTAAATTTATTCAATTGTAAAATAAAAGACGTGAGTATTTAGGGAGTAGTCATTTCCAAATGAAATCTCCCTAGATACATATCTAATTAATTAAATTAATTAAAATGGATTCGACTGGAAAATCGAAATTACGTTGAAGGTTTAAAATCCATTTCAATTTCAAATTGACTTTTTAGTAAAAAAAATTTTGAAATGCTTTTTCTATTTTTTTCTAGAATGTCTAATATCTTTTTTATATCTTCTACGTGAAAATGTTCAATTTTGATAAGGTCTTCTTGACTGTTATTCAAAAGGTCCAATAATGTATGTATATTGGACTTTTTGAGACAATTGTAGATTCTGGGAGGCAATTCTAAATGATCAATAAAAATATATTGAAAGGCTAGTTCTTTTGTTTTTTTCTTAGGTTAACTAATCTATTATGAAAAAGAAAAAAGGGTAAAGTAACTTCATGTTGATTGTTCTCTAAATATAACGTTTCTTCTTCTACATGTAGAAAAGGAATAAATAAATTAATCAAATTCCGGGAGACTTCATGAAGTGCTTCTTTAGGAGTTAAACTTCCATTTGTCCATATTTCTAGAAAAAGAATCTCTTGTTTTTCATTCCCATTCCCATAAGAATGAATACTATGATTCGCGTTTTGAACAGGCATGAATACAGCATCGATAGGATAACTTCTGTCTTCAAAGTTATTTGACATTTTTAGACTATATCCGCGATTCCTCTCGATTTTTAATTCAATACACAAATCTATTGGTTCCGTTAAGGTAGCTATATGCTGTGTATTATCAATGATTTCCACAGAGGGCGGTAAAATTATGTCTCGAGCAGTTATATATCCAGGACCTTGGACACAAATAAACGCGTTGCGCGTTCCATATAGATTACTTTTTAATACAATCTCCTTCAAATTCATTAAAATTTCATGTACTGATTCTTGAATACCTACTATGTTAGAATAGTCATGTGGTATGTTCTCAGATTTTGCACGTGTAATGCATGTTCCTTCTATTTCGCCAAGTAAAGCTCTTCGCATCGCAATGCCTATTGTGTCGGCTTGACCTTTCATAAGTGGACACAGAATAAAGCATCCATAATAAAGACGCTTACTGTCTCTTCTTGATTTTTGGGTTACTAATTGTCTAAGTCCTGAGGAAGGAGCTTTACTTACCAGGGACATTTGCGCGCATATCTCGCATGAGACCCTACAGAGAAAGAAAGAAACGAAGCAGAAAGTGGTTATCTCTGAACAGGTCAGTGCCATGATTCAGAGTAAGATTCCAGAGAAGCTACCTGATCCGGGAAGTTTTGTGCTAGATTGCTCAATCTTCACAGGACGATTTTTGCATTCTCTCTGCGATCTTGGTTCCAGTATTAATTTGATGCCTAACTCTGTTGTTGTACGCCTGGGGATAACTGATTTCAAGCCGATCAGGATCTCTCTCATCTTAGCGGATCGATCGAAAAGGATTCCAGAAGGTATCTTAGAAGATGTTCCAGTGCAAATTGGTGAATGTATGATTCCTACAAACTTTGTGGTCTTGGAATATAAGGAGGAACCCAAGGATCCTTTGATTTTGGGACGACCATTTTTAGCTACATGTGGGGCTCTGATTGATGTGAAAAAGGGACGCATAGCTCTGAATGTGGATGATCTGGTCATGAATTTCGACATGGACAAGATGAGGAAGACACACACAATTGATGGACAGACATTCTCTGGGTATGTCAAGGAGTTGGGTCCAAGTGAGCAAGTGAATAAGCAAGCTATTGAGCTTGAGGATTGGTGTGATGATCATCTTTTCAATTCTAGGCTTCAAAAAGAGGTTCTACTCAGTGACAAGTTGTCCGAGGATGATGTTTTTGAGATGGAGATAGGGATTGCAAAGAAGAGTTGCATAAAAGGTGCAGAGATCTGAGCTACAGACTCAGTGTCGATCGACACCAACAGGGTGTCGCTCGACACCTCACTCGATGAAACGGATGAATGTCGATCCAGCAATCTTTCACACGACACAGGGACTCGATATAAGGACATAGTGTCGATCGACACCACCACTGGTATCGCTCGACACTCTCCACGAGTTAACCCGGATTTACTTCCAAAACACTGTTTTCGGGTTGATTCTCTTGCTGCTCGTCCGAGACCTGTTGTACAACAGAAAGCTCCACATCCCACACTCCATTCACCTCAGGGAAAGCAAAGGTACACACATCCTAATCCCAAACTATCTCCTTTCATCAATAAGAATTTCAAAGGTACAAAAACTGTTTTGCAGTTAACCAAGCCACGAGATTATCATAGAGCGTTTGTTTCTTCTTTTGATGATTGTGCAGGGAAAAGGAGTGTAACACCCAAGATTAAGTCCCGCCCTGCTCCTATTCCTCACTTCCTTGGTCGTTCTCACGCACCCAATGCCTATACACCACCATGGATGATGAGACTAATTTCGCGAAAGCATTCATTGCCACCCTCTGCTCCACCTGATACCTGAGCTCCGCCATAGTCCAGCTAATGACTGAAAACAAGCGCTTAGTGGGAGGCAACCCACTCGTACGTTTTTCTATTTTATTTTTATTATTTTTTATTTTGCCAACCCTGGGTTTGGTACCACTGAGGACAGTGTTACTTAAGTCTGGGGGAGGTAGTCGCTGACTTTGTGTTTGTTTTTGAGAGTCAGTCGTGTCAGTCTTATTCGTTTTATTGAGTCAAAAATTTAGTTAGAAAATAACGACCTCTCTTCTTAGTCTGTTTGTCTGAGTGATTAATGTTGCAGATTTAGTTCAACTCCGACTAATGAAAAATCCAAAGACTGATCGATGACCCAGAGCGACCCATACTTTGCAACAGAATCCACTACAGGTGGAGCTAATTTTTGAGCTCTTCTTTTTACCTCATTAATGCAACTGATGTTCATAGGGCTTGACTCCCCATTCCTACCTGACAAACGAAAGCCTGAGTAAAAAGTGATGGTATTCTTCTCCTCTATTTAGCAAAAAAAAAAAAAATGTTTATAAGCAGAAAAGATGAGATGACTTTCTTTTAAGTAAAGGGATAGGAAAATTTCCAACGACGCCATTATTTTACTTTGAAAGGAATGATCACACAAAAGTTGGAAGCGAGGTTAGGGAAATTTTATGTGATACCATTATTCGCCTACACTTTTGATATAAAAAAAAACAACAACACAAAAGATGTTGAGAAAAGAATAAGTCTGGGAGAGAGAAAGAGTACCAAAGAATGTGAAAATTGGTTGGTTTATTATGGTATCGCACGGGAATGAGTCTAGAAGGTTCATGGTGTTGATTTCATTGATGAGACCCAGCGATGAAGGCTGTGGAGAATGTTGTGAAGTTGTGGGTCAAATTTGGGGTATTGAAATGTCTACGGAGAAGTACATAGTGGTTCGATTTGGATTAGTCTGCTAAGCATATGGATTATGGTTTGAATGCTCAATGCAATAGTCTAGAGAGAGAGAGAGAGAGTTTTCGCGTTTTTCAAACTTCTTTCACAGGTTAAGTTTCTGTTTTGCTTGAGGGCAAGCAAAGGCTAAGTCTGGGAGAGTTGATATATCATGGTTTTTACGGTTTTTAACCATGATATAGGAGTCGTTTTTAAAGTATTTATGGAGTTTTTACAGTATTTTCTAGTCTTTTAGAGAGTTTGCAGGTCTAGGAGCGTTTTGGACTTATTTCGAGATTATGGGACGTTTTGGAGCAAGCCGAGAAGCTACGCTGAAGAAACGAACTCGGAGAGCAAAATTGGTGTGGGTGTCGATCGACACCAGAGGTCAGTGTCGGTCGACACCAATATCTGACGGCAATTGAATTTACATCTTTTTGAAGCTTTGAAGAATTGCAAATTCAGCCCAGAAGTTGTCCCTGTTTACAAATAAAACCTAAATCGTGTTTTAGCTTATTTATAAGATTTTAAGGTCATTGTTTAGACATATGCTTGATTTTTTAGCAGCCACCTTTTTAGAAATTTTTGGAGAAGATTTATAAACATTTTTTCTTTTTCTTTTGATTTTCTTAATGCAATTTATTCAGTTATTGATTTGTGTTTCATTAATCATGTCTGAGTAATCTCCATATTAGGTTTAGGGTTTTCAAAGGAATACATGAATTGTTAGGTTGTTAGATTTTTAGGATTAAATCTATATAGTTCTTCATCTAGATTTTGTTCATTGCTTATTCTAGCTTAGCTACCTAGAATCTGATCTTAGGTTGATTAGTTGACACGAAAGTGTAATTGATTGCCTGAACTATCTAAGATGAACAAAATATCCTATTCGCAAAGAAATTTGGTTTAGGAATTTTGTGAACATATCAAACCTGAACTTTAATGCTTGTTTAATTTGAAGAATTCGCAAAGAGATTTGGGATTCTAAAATTTAGGCATATATAATCTTCGCAACGAAAGTTGGTTGATTTTACATTAGTGATTTGAGTTCTAGAATGGTTCTTAATTACAATACTGATAATTGTTTTGTTCTGCAATTCTGAATTTCCTGAGAATTTCCCTAAGCTTAGCTTTTCTCCCATTCAGCTTACAACCCGATTTTTAATTCTCTTGCTATTTTAAATTTACAATTTCTTCTGTTTACCTATATTTTTAAACTGCTAATATATTGCGTGAACTCAAGTCCTTGTGGATTTGATCTCAAAGTACTACATTGATCTCTTAATTTGAGAGAGTAGCTCTAGGGTAAATTTGAGCATATCACTGGCCGACGAGCTCCTCGAGGAATTGAACACGGAAGATCCTCTTCAGATCGTTCTAACTATGGAAGAGTGTCAGTTCGGGTATTTGGGAGAAGCGACCATGGGGTTTGCTAAGATTATGGATTCAAATTCTGAGATGGGTAAGAGGTAGCATATGCTGAGCTCGAGAGACCTGAGATCGACATGGAAAAGGGGACTTCAGCTCCTCACGGCTGTGACGATTGGAGCGAGCTCAAACCTCCAAAAGTATAGCTCAAGCCAATTCCCGCAGGGCTAAGGTACGCGTTTCTCGGTCCTTACTCTACTTACCCTGTCATAATAAATGCTGAGCTTAACAATGTGGAAAGTACCTTGTTGTAATGTAAGTTGAGAAAGTATAAGAAGGCTTTGCGCTACTCTCACGACGACATAAAAGGTATCTCTCCCAACCTTTGTATGTATCGAATATATTTAGAAGATGAATCGATGCTTCTATAGAACATCAGAGACGGTTAAACCCAAATCTTAGAGATGTTATAAAGAAAGAGATAATGAAACTTCTAGATGCGGGTGTCATCTATCCTATCTCAGATAGTACTTGGGTGAGCCCGGTCCATGTGGTGCCGAAAAAGGATGGTGTTACTGTATTTAAAAACGACAAGAATGAGTTAATTTCAACAAGAACTATCACAGGACACCGAATGTGCATTGACTATCGAAAACTCAATTCCGCAACCGAAAAAGACCACTTTCCACTCTCATTTATTGATCAAATGCTAGAAAGACTAGCAAAACCATCCATATTACTGCTTTCTTGATGGGTACTTAGGATTATTTCAGATACCGATTCACCCTGATGATCAAGAAAAAACCACTTTCACATGTCTTTATGGTACCTTTACATATCGAAAAATGCTATTTGGATTATGTAACGCCCCAGCTACTTGTCAGCGTTGTATGATGTCTATCTTTACTGATATGATTGAGGTTATTATGGAGGTTTTCATAGATGACTTCTCCGTGCATGGCACGTCTTTTTTCGTTTGTTTGTCTAATTTGTGCAGAGTACTTCAGTGCTGCGAGGATAAGCATTTGGTTCTTAACTGGGAGAAGAACCATTTCATGGTGCGACATGGAATTGTTCTTGGTCATAAAATTTTGGAAAAGGGCATCGAAGTCGACAGAGCTAAGATTGAGGTTATGATGAGTATGCAGCCTTCGAATTCTGTGAAAGGGATACAAAGCTTTCTGGGACATGTTGGGTTCTACAGAAGGTTTATCAAAGACTTCTCAAAGATTGGTAGACCAATTACTCAATTGTTGTGTAAGGATCAGAGATTCGAGTTTGATGAAGACTGCCTCAATGCATTCAGATCGATCCGCGAAGCTCTTGTGAGTGCTTCTATTGTACAAACACATGATTAGGAGCTCCCTTTTGAAATAATGTATGATGCTAATGACTATGCCATGGGGGCTGTGTTGGGACAGCGGAAAGACAAGAAGGTACACGCCATATACTATACAAGTCGCACTCTCGATGGACCACAATGCAACTGCACAACAACAGAGAAGGAGCTTCTCGCTATTGTATTTGCTTTTGGGAAATTTAGGTCCTATCTGGTTGGATCTAAGGTTATTGTTCACACGGATCATGCAGCTCTGAGGTTTTTGTTGTCAAAGAAAGACGCCAAGCTAAGATTGTTAATATAGATACTTATGCTGCAGGAGTTTGACCTGGAGATCAAAGACAAAAACGGTATTGAGAATGGTGTAGCAGATAATCTTTCGCGGTTAAGAGTTGAAGACGACGTCCCTATGAAGGACACTCTTCTGGGAGAAGAGCTTGCCCTACTCGAGGATCACTACGTTCGTGGAGTACACTTGTTCGTGAAGTAACACACAAGGTAGCCACGCCTTATCATCCTCAGATGAGTGGGCAGGTCGAGATCTCAAACCGCGAGATAAAGGGAATTCTAGATAAGACTGTGGGAAAATCAAGGAAGGATTGGGCAGCAAACCTTGATGATGCCCTATGGGCTTACAAAACTGCCTTCAAGACGCCCATTAGAACAACACTGTTCAACCTGGTTTATGGAAAAGCATGCCAACTCCCCGTTGAGCTAGAATATAAAGCAATTTGGGCAACACGGATGATGAACTCCGATATCAAGACGGCTGCTAAAAAGCGTCTAGTTCAGCTCAATGAGTTGGATGAGATTCAGTTGAATACTTATGAGAGTTCACGGATCTACAAAGAGAGGACCAAAGCTCTTCATGACAAGAAGATCGTACCAAAAATGTTCGCAGAGAATGATAAAGTACTCATATTCAACTCTCTTCTCAAACTTTTTCCAGGAAAACTTTGATCACGGTGGTCTGGTCCATTCACCATAAAAGAGGTAAGGCCTCATGGCACGATAGTCCTCTGGAACTTTGATGGCAAGCCGTTTATAGTGAATGGCCAATGATTAATTTGTATCTCGCAGATTCATCTCCTGAAGAAGGTACTATGATTCCTCTTGCGAACTCCAACCAAGCTTAAAGGCTCATGACGGTCAAGCTAAAGACCTAAAACAAGCGCTTTTTGGGAGGCAACCCACCAGATTTTGTACATACATTTTCTTTCTCGCACATTTTTCTTTCTTTTAGATCCTTGCTCACTCTCCTATGGAGTGATAGACCGATTGATCCAGCTGTTGGATTGATCGGTCCATGTATTTAATGCCTTCGCTCGTGTCTAACAGATTCGAATTCGACCTGAGACTGTCGGATCGATCGGTCCAACACACGGATGGATCGATCCGTGTTTAACACATCCGACCTGGGGCTGTCGGATCGATCGGTCCAACATACGGATCGATCGATCCATGTTCAACACATCCAACCTGGGGCAGTCGGATCGATCAATCCGCAGGTAAGTCTTCCAATTTTGTATGATTTCACTTAAACTCGACCGGTCTTAACCGGATCGATAGTGCATATAACGCGGAATCAAGGATCGATCGTCCATAGTCAATCGACCTCTTCTTCTTCTTTCTTCTCCAAATCACGACGAACGAACCCTAAAACACTCATATTTTCTTCGATTCTTGCTCGTTTTTAACCATTTTTTGCTCTAACCTACTCGATTTTTTGAGTCTATCTGTTCTTATATCTGTTTTTGCGATCTGCAACAGTATGAGTTTTAATTTGCAATTTTTAGTTCGATTTTTCTTGAAGAAATTTTGACCCTTATGTGATTGTGTTGGTTTGATGATAGTTAGGTGCTAGATTATGGTCTAGAATAGTTAGGGGAACTCGAATTATGCTTGTAGTTGTTGGGTTATAGGCGATTTCCTAGTTGAGAATTTCACCATAGTTAGAAATCGGCCATGCTTAGAAATTGCAAAGAGGAATCGAATTTGATGCTTGTGTGTTGGCTTAATGTGTTGAGATTGGGTGTAGGGCATTGTTGGTTGATATTTGAGATTTAAAACTTTAATTTTGTGGCTCACTTGTGTGATGCATATCTTCTGTAGGTATGGGACGATCAAAGAGCTACGGGAAGACCTTGGCCACGCAAGACGGGCGTTCTTATGATGTCCCAAAGCACGTGCCCAACAATGTAGCCTCACGAGCTGCAGATCCTCATCTTCAACCCATTACAGAGAAGTGGGACTCTCACGACACTACATTCTTCACGGATATGAAGACGGTTGATATTCTTCCAACACGGGTTAGAAGCGAGAGTGCACTACAGGGTCTTGAGCTGTTTGATGATGCTGCTGCACTTTTTAAAGCCACGGGTATGGAGAGACTGTGGAGGTTGTGCAACTACAAGTACCCTCGGTACGTTCAGGAGTTCCTTGCTACTTGTCGTCTCACATACAAGGATCCCACTGAACCTGTAGCGAGTGAAGGTACTCTAACCTTCTTCCTCGAAAAGAGGCACTTCTCCCTACCTCTGAATGTCATTTGCGAGATTTATAGATTCCAGCAAGGAGAAGATGTCACTTTTCCCAAGTTTCCACCTTCAGACGCGAACCGATTGTGGGATTTGATTGCTTCTGGGTTGTATTCATCGCGCAGCGCCAAGATCACGTCTATAGGGAACCCAGTTATGCGCATTGTTGTGAAGATAATCAGCAACACGTTCTTCTTCAAGGCAGAGTTCGATGTTGTGCGAGATGATGAGTTGTGGATGTTGTTCTATGGGGATAAGCACCTCCTGGTCGAGTTTAGTGATTGCACGGACCCGACCATTAACCTGGCAGCGGTTTTATGTGTGTCGCTTGTGAAGTTGAAGACTATTGCGCCAACGTCGACTCAGAAGAAGCTGCGTGTTGGTACCATTCTCACTCCTTTATTCCTACATTGTGGTGTTTATTTAGGAAAGGCAAAGGTCGAGAAGAAGATGGAGACGGTCAGCATCCCCTACCTGGAGAGTTATCACATACTCGTGAGGCGGTATGTGTACAAATTCTTGGATCGTGACGGTCTCTCTCAGTTTTGCGAGTTGCCTAACGTGGGGATTACTTCGCTCGTCTGTCGAGCGAACTTGGAGTTTACCCCGGGACCCGAGCATTTGATTTCTAACCCAGCGGAGGTCCCTAGAGCACCTTCTCATTGTTACGAAGCTGTTGCATAACTTACATTACCCCAACCTGAGGCTGAGACGGACGACGATGAGATACATGAGGACACATCAGCACCTTAGGGACAATATACAGTTCAGCCACATATTCTGCTTCCCCATGGTCCAGAGCGCTACAGACTGCCACCCACTCCAGCTCCTGAGGACATGTCCGGACAACTACAGTGGATCATGGATTCTCAGCGGACCAACAACACTATGATGCGCAGGATATGGCGGGCAATTCAGCGGATCTGACCTTGTGCTTGCGTTTTAGGTTCTAGGACACATGACGTTGTTAATGAAAAGGAGAACGATGACACTTCCTCTGGAGATAGGGCAAATGAGTTCAGGGCTAAGCGTGTGGAGGATGATGCTGGGCCTAGTAGCGGTGTGGGAGATCCATCTCTGTATTCTTCTGCAACTCGTCGCCTTAGCAGGTGCAAAAGAGGACCAGGGCAGCAGCACAGCACCAGCGAGAGTCCACCTCACCACTATTGACGCTTAGTACCACTTTCTATCTCCCTTTTTATATTTCATTTTTTTTTCTTTTATTTTGATTTCATTTGTGTTTGTCTGACATTTTTCCTTGGATTTGTTTTCACACCGAGAAGGTGTGAAGCAAGTTTGGGGGAGGATGTCAGTTGTGTACTAATCGAGTTGTATTTTTTTTGTTTCTTTGAGTCAGTTTGTTTTATCGAGTCAAAACGTGTATGAGAATTATGATCTTTTCTTAGGAAATTGCACGATGCTTGATTTCTTTGCCTTGGGACCATTTTATCATTGTTTTAGGATGACTTGGAAGTGCAGAAAAATCCATAACTAAATCACCTTATATTAGTCCCTATCGTCTTGAAATTTGGATGACTTGAGGTTAACCTTGTTTATTTGAACTTAATCTGACTTATTATATCTCACTTAGGGAGTTGGTAATCATGTATTGGATCATACATTTAGAGTTTTCTTTGCATCATTTTTATCATTTTTTGCTAACTCCAAATGGCTAGACTCACTTTTAGTATAGTACCACACCCTTACCGTATCCATGTTTCAGACCTCATCCATTTTTATGTCATCATCATTATGTGCATTCATGTGCAAAAACTACGGAGTATACAGACCGACATAGCTTTCCTTTCGTTAGGATTGTGGTAGTAGTAGAGATTATATGATTGACATTTGATGCGATTGAGCCTTGAGTTCTCTTAATGCAGATTTTGTAAGACGAGAACCGGTTCCACTCACCCATCCTTCAAAAAAAAAAAACAACAACAACAAAATCAAAAACAGAAAAAAAGAGTTCTAAAAAGAAAAAAAAAAGAAAAATAAGATAATATGGGAAAGGAATAAGAATAGAACCGGAGAGTCAAAGTGTATGTTTCGAACGCATCAAAGAAACTAGTAGTTTAGCTAGGGGTTTGAGTTGTTAGATTGATCCGAGCGAAAGGGAAGTTATGTACCTCCTAATTGGTATGTGTCTCACTGTGATTTTGTATAATGATTTGCATCCATCGGCATTGGTAGATTACCTGAAACACTTGAATCACTAAACATTTGCCTTTATACCTAGACCATGACATGTTCGATATTCCCTTTGTAAGAATGGACTCATTTGTTAATGAATGTTAAAAGGTTAGGTTCTTTGATTCTGAAAGTTCTTTGTGATCTCGGGACTTAATAAGGTTGCTACGGTTATGGCAAACTACAGTGTAGTATGGTTTGATTTGAACGTTGTGGTAGTGGTTTGCAGGCAATAGATTAAGAGCATGATCCTAGAAGAATATGTGAGTTCTCGCGTTTTCAAACCTCTTCTCTTGTTTTAGATTCTTGTTTTGCTTGAGGACAAGCAAAAAGTAAGTCGGGGTCTTTTATCGTATCCTTGTCCATGTTTTGTGTCTTTTTGGTCGAGTCTTGAGTCCTATTCAGGTTGCAGGAGCTTTGCGGAAATTGGATAACTTCAGGCTTGTTTGGGTGAGAGTTTGTGCAAGATCGATCGATCCACCTTTGAACCGATCGATCCACCTTTCGAACGTACAAGCCATTATTCATCTGATGCTGCTAGATCGGTCGATCCACCTTTGGATCGATTGATCCACCTCTAGGACGAATGCGGATCTCGACCTGGCACTGTCGGACCGATCGATCCACCCTTGGATCGATCGATCTGACCTTCTCGGCAAGGATTTCCTTTTTCTAATCCACTTAAGATTTCCTTTTTCTGTAGGGGGTATTGTTGAGAACGTTTTTACACAGCTTTTTACTTCTTTTTGGTGTTTCTTGGAGAGCTCTATTGCTTTTGTAAGCTACTCTTTGGGTTAGAGATTCATCCACTTTGACACTTTGGAGAAGATTTCTAAACCTTTCTTATTTATTTAATCGATTTCCTTATGCTTACTACTATGTCTTTTGTTGTTTCTATTGCTATATGTGAATAGTTCTACAATTGGGTTTTAGGGTTCTAAGTAGGAGTTTAATGTTTGATGGTTAGATCGATTGTATGAGTTCTTATCTTTAGATTTCTTTGATTCACATGATCTTAATGCTAGAATAGGCTTAATCCCCCTGTTTTAGATTCTAGGTTTTTTTATGCATCGAAAGTGTTTTAGGTAGTCTGAAGTAGTGTGAATTGAGCATTGTATGTCTAGCCAATGGAACTTGATGTTAGATCGCTTTGTGAACTTAGTGAACTTAATTGTTAATGCGAATTTGGCTAGGAGACTTCAAACGGAAGTTCGTAGTTGAGTAATCGAATATAGTGGCCAATACCTTGGAAAAAGGTTAGTCTATTTTTGTGTTCATGTTCTAGAACTGTTCCAAATGTTGAATTTCATGCTTCAATATTTCTATCATTCATTAACCTCTGAAATACCCTATAGCCCAATGTCTTAATCCTATTGTTGAATTGACTTTATTTCGTTGCAATTTTAGTTACAAATTTGAAACCAACAAAACATTATCTTGTTTTAGCTAATTACGAATCTCATAAGTCTCTAGAGTACCATTAGTTCTTGTGGATCGACCCCGTATATACTACCTTTCGGTTAAGTATATCGGGTAATCACTCGAGCAATCACAAGACGTGATCAAACTTGCCATATTTGGCTCATTCACATCCCCTAAGAGTAGTCTATTTGAAAATCTAATTTATCTCTTTCCTTTCTAATTAATTTAGCATAATTGTCTCTTAAATTTTAATTCTTTAACTACGTGAGGTCTTGTATAGGAGCTTATAAAAGCTCATTTCTTATACTTGTAAAGGGACGAAAATTTTGATAATAATATAAAGAGTTTTCTCTAAAGCTTAGGCTTTGTTTTTGTTTATCTAAGTTGGGTCAAATTCCTTTACTTAGTAAACGTTTGTTCTTATGTCTCGTTGAACGAGTCATCAAGGCTTAGAACTTGTGCTGTATCAGAGTCTTATCACAACTATGTGGTGCACCTCACCTCGTCATCACTTCCCCTCATTTGATCCCACACGAGAGAAGCGACCGCCATCATGTCAGATTTCCACCTTCGACCATCTTTCTTTCACAAGAGAGAAGCGACCGCCAGCTTGTGAAGCCGCCATATCTATCTGCATACGAGTCTCACCACCGAGTCTTGCATCATTTGGTATCAGAGCTAAAAGTTCCTATCATCTATCTTTTTTGATTTTCTGTTTTGTTGTTTTCTCTTTATTCCATTTTAAAAAAAAAAAACCAACAACAAAAAAAAAATTATGTTTTTGTTCTTTGATTTTATAAAAAAAAAACCATAACATAGTTTTCTCATGATTTTATAATTTTCGTCCACAAAAACCTTCCAAAAAAAAAAAGTTTTCTCATTTAATTTTATTTATTTTAAAAGTTCCTTTTAAAGAAATCAAAAATATATATATATACAAAAATCCAATGCCTCTACAGTCATCTCTGCCATTAAAAGCACATGATCCGTCCAGGTCCTTTGATCCGCTCGAAGATACCAATCAAACACACCTTACCTTAAACGAAGTTGGATGTATCAAGTCGCATTCTTCACATGGATTCTTCCTATTCCATCAACGTCCCACCAAAAATGCCCACCTCCTAAACCTATTTTTCAACCAGAACGTTCAATCACCGAAGGATATAACAAGATGTGATCAAACTTGCCATATTAGTCATTGAAAGTCTAATTTATCACTTTCCTTTTTAGTTAATTTAGCATAATTGTATCTTGTATTTTAATTCTTTGACCACGTGAGGTCTTGCTTAGGCTTTGTTTTTGTTTATCAAAGTTAGGTGGAATTCTTTTACTTAGAAAACGTTTGTTCTTATGTCTTGTTGGGCAAGTCATCAAGGTTTAGAGCTTGTGCTGTGATAAAAAGGCTGAGCAGTTCGATGTAGAATAATGAGGTTCGTTCAAAGGGACCAGTAATACACTCTAATATTTTGAGATACAAATTCAGCTAAGCGATCAAGATGGTTTTAATTTTTAGTTGTCACAAATAGCAAGCAAATTAAATAAAATCGGTTTAAACAAATATTAGTAAAAACGTTAGGCTAAGGGATAATATCTCAAGGATTAGAACATCTAGAACCGAGCAATTATTCAGGACAACAATTCAGAACCAATCTAGAACTCAACCATAGAAATAGGAGGAACCACTGTCGTGGTATCAACCACTTTATCAATTAATCTAACACCCTAAACTGTCGTTTGAGTTTACAAAGAATGATAAGCATTATAGAGGATGGGATTGATTTGTTCACAACTTGCCTACATCAACTGTCGTTGGCTAAGGACAAATCGTCCATCTATGTTCTTTCAAGCTATTCACAACACTTTTGATGAGTAAATTAAACCTAAAATCAGAGGCTAGCTGATCAAGCTAGTCTAGGCATTTGAACAATGATAGATGAAGATATCAATATATATAATCTTATTTATGCTTAGTTCATGAGTCCTTAATCCCTTCGAAACCCTTAACCTAACTAGTAGAACTACTCAGACATGACAGATCGAACAACAGCAAGAGAGAAAGAGAATTCATGGATAAAATAATGAAAGAGGTAAAGAGTTTAGAAATCTTCTCCAAAGGGTGGAAGACAATCTTCAAATCTTACCAAAACTCTAAAAACAATGTATCTCTCAATCTCTCTCGATTAGGGAAAAACCCTAGGTGGCGAAATTTAGGTTTAATGAAATTTCCAAAAATAGATCTTCTGCGGGAGCAGGTGCTCTGTTGAGGAGCGGGTGCTCCTTTCTTCAAAACTTTCCAAAAAGCTTCACTTTCCCTCTATTTTCGCCAAGTCTCTTCATGAGCTCCAATCCTCCATTTCAGCCACCTTTTAGACCTAAAATGACTCAAAATAAAATTAAAGACTCGATAAAGACCTACATATTAAATGTTAGAATGCGCTAAAAACGCATTATATCATGATGTATCAAAGTCTTATCACAACTCTGTGGTGCACCTCACCCCACGAGCACTTCCCTTCATTTGATCCCACACGAGAGAAGCGACCGCCATCGTGTCAGATTTCCACATTCGACCATCTTTCCTTCACAAGAGAGAACCGACCGCCAGCTTGTGAAGCGCCATATCTATCCGCATACGAGTCTCACCACCGAGTCTTGCATCATTTGGTATCAGAGGTAAAAGCTCATATCATCTATCTTTTTTTTATTTTCTTTTTTGTTTTTTTCTTCTCTTTATTCCATTTTTAAAGCAAAAAAAAAAACCAAAAAAAGCTTATGTTTTGTTCTTTGGTTTTATTAAAAAAACCATAACATAGTTTTTCTTATGATTTTATAATTTTTGTCCACAAAAACCTTCCAAAAAAAAAATACAAAATCTAGATTTAGTTTTGAAGACAAAACTCTCTCAAGAAGTAGTTTATGACGCGGACATCGCATTTGCTGATGGACTATTTGATGTACTTAATGACGGACTTGTTGACGGACTTGCTGACGGACTCGGTGACGAGCCAAACAAGTTTATCACCAAAAATCCAACGTCTCTAGAGTCATCTCTGTCATTAAAAGCACATGATCCGTCCAGATCCTTTGATTCCGCTCGAAGATACCAATCAAACACAACTTACCTTAAACGGAGTTAGATGTATCAAGTCGCGTTCTTCACATGGGTTCTTCTTATTCCATCAACGTCCCACAAAGAACGCCCACCTCCTAAACCTCTTTTCAACCAGAACGTTCAATCACCAAAGGATATAACAAGATGTGATCAAAACTTGCCATATTTCGCTCATTCACATCCCTTAAGGTTAGTCTATTTGAATATCTAATTTATCTCTTTCCTTTCTAATTAATTTAGCATACTTTTCTCTTGTATTTTAATTCTTTGACCACGTGAGATCTTGTAAAGGAGCTTATAAAAGCTCATTTCTTATACTTGTAAAGGGACGAAAAAATTGATAATAATATAAAGAGTTTTCTCTAAAGGTTAGGCTTTATTTTTGTTTATCTAAGTTAGGTCAAATTCCTTTACTTACTAAATGTTTGTTCTTATGTCTCGTTGAACGAGTCATCAAGGCTTAGAACTTGTGTTGTATCAGAGTCTTATCACAACTCTGTGCTGCACCTCACTCCGCCATCACTTCCCCTCATTTGATCCCACACGAGAGAAGCGACCGCCATCGTGTAAGATTTCCACCTTCAACCATCTTTCCTTCACAAGAGAGAAGCGACCGCCAACTTGTGAAAGCCCCATATCTATCCGCATACGAGTCTCACCACTGAGTCTTGTATCAATCATATACAAGGGATCGTGTCACATTTGACTCCAAAGACTCTAAATAAGTGTTTTATTGATTCAAAAATGTTTTGTGGGTGGGAGAGAAGTTCTCTACAAGCGTTTTTTTGGAACTTCTAAACAATCCTATACGATTTTAGCTTTCGGAATCCGATTGCATGTCTAGTTCTTATACTCAATCATATACAAGGTATCACATCAAATTTGACTCCAAAGACTCTAAGTAAGCGTTTTATTGATTCGAAGCAAAGTTTTGTGGGAGAAAGAGAAGTTCTAGAAGCGTTTTTTGGAACTTCAACACAAGCCTACACGATTTTATCTTTCGAAATTTGGTTGCATGTCTAGTTCTTATACTCAATCATATACAAGGGATCATATTACATTTGACTCCAAAGACTCTAACTAAGCGTTTTATTGATTCAAAGCAAAGTTTTGTGAGTTTGTGGGTGAACGAAAAGTTCTAGAACCGTTTTTTGGAACTTCAACACAAACCTACACGACTTTAACTTTTGGAATCCGGTTGCATGTCTAGTTCTTATACTCAATCATATACAAGGGATCATGTCACATTTGACTCCAAAGACCCTAACTAAGCGATTTATTGATTCAAAGCAAAGCTTTGTGAGTGAAGGAGAAGTTCTAAAAGTGTTTTTTGGAACTTCAACAAAAACCTACACTACTTTAACTTTCGGAATCCGGTTGCATGTCTACTTCTTATACTCAATCATATACAAGGGATCATGTCACATTTGTTTCCAAAGACTCTAACTAAGCGTTTTGTTGATTCGAATCAAAGCTTTGTGGGTGGGAGAGAAGTTCTACAAGCATTTTTTTGAACTTCTACACAAACCTACACGAAATTAGCTTTCGGAATCCGGTTGCATGTCTAGTTCTTATACTCAATCATATACAAGAGATCACGTCAAATTTGACTCCAAAGACTCTAACTAAGTGCTTTATTGATTCAAAACAAAGGTTTGTGGGTGGGAGAGAAGTTCTACAAACGTTTTTTGGAACTTCTACACAAACCTATACGACTTTAATTTTCGGAATCCGGTTGCATGTCTAGTTTATCCTAGAACCCTGAACCCTGAATCCTAAATTTTTAACCCTGAACCCTGAAACATGAACCCTAAACCCTGATTCATAGTGCTCGCCAAGGACATGCGAGCAATCATGAGCAATTCCATATACTTCTTCAATGCTACTCTCTTTTTATTAAGATCAATATAACTAAAACGAAATCTTCATATTCAACCTCGATTTAAACAAGGTTGAACAACCATACCGATTTGTTTGCTTTTCTTTTCCCTGCTCTAGATCTCGATGATTCTTGCCAAGTTTCAAACGAGAATGATTCTTCATTAATTTGTTTTTAATATATCTACGTATATATTTTTATTATTCATTATTGCAACATTTGGTAATATTTCTTTCGTTTTCTCTTCTTGCGAGGGTTTGGACTCATTTGGTAAACCACTTATTTAGGCCAAAACAGGGTTTCATCAACAAAACAAATCAATAATAGATTTGTTTAAAAGCCTAAGATTGATAGAGGAAAGAAGAGAGATTTATATGGGTTTTATAACGGGGACGGAGACGTACAAACAATGTAATTTGAATATCAATGTTTAGGCTCCCACAAATTTTCTGTTATGTAAAACAGACTATAGTAGATTATATTAGTTCTATCTTTGATTACGTTATTTGACTTCGAAAGAAATGAATTTTGGTTTTAGTGGTTCCATCAATTGAAAAGGGACAAATCTCGTGAAATATATGTTGGACTTGGTTTTTATATTCAAAACTGTTGAATGTAAAGTATATAATATTGAGATTTGTATTGTCTTTCAAGCAAATATTGGGAAGTTGGGATTTTGATTATTCTAATGGTTGGACCAAATCACCAGAGGTGAATCCATCGAGTATGAACCAGCCGTTGGTCAAACTCTTCCTCTTGGTCAAACATTTTGTTATAAGTCTTTGTGTTTTTTTTTTAGTTTGCCTGTCAAAACTATAAAATAAAGATTCTAAGTCTCCGTTAACAATATATAGAGCTCATGAAATTTCTTAGAATCTTTGATCTATGTAAGACTCGATAAATTTTATACCAAACAAATTAAATAACCGCCAAAACGAACCAGAAAAATAAATAATGTTCTTCTTGACAAAGAGAAAAGGATATAGCTAGTACTCTTATTAATACCATAATAATCACCAAGCTTATAAAGCTTGATATGCATAAGTATTTGTGTACGTAATTCATAAAATGTGTGCGCTTTATATATGTTTAATAGTTCATGTGTGGAAGAGCTGGATCATAAGGAAATAGAAGCACACAACGTGTCGCTCTCATTTTCCTAAAATCTTCCATTGTTTTGGTTGGCGTTTTAATGATGTGGAAGGAGGATAGGCTGGAAGCCGTGGCTGAGACAGGCTTCCCATACTTGGTCCACATCCGAGAGAAGGGATGTGCCACACTCATGCATTTCCCATCCTTCTAAGGCGTGCAATATGCCGGCCACTCTAGTTGCACTCATCGCCTTTCTCGGTAACCAGTTCTGCAGATGTTTGTTTTTTTTTAATTAGGACCTCTTACATCTATGAGAAATTAGTTGGATTGGATAGGTTTGTGTACTTACTTCACAGGAGTGGATATTCACCAGAGATTTTGGAACTATCAATGCAGGTGTGGTATGATAGATACAATCTCTACGTAACTGCTTGAGGGGGAAAAGTGAGAATGGTATAAACAATGTCCCTTTTGTGGCTTTTTCCTGCTCTTCTCTAGTTGTTCCTTCTCCCACCAGCCATACCTTCACCCAAAATCCATTACTGAGTTTGATTAATATGCTATTCAATATTTCTTTTTTTTTTTGTAAGCTCTTTGAATATTCTCATTCTGCTTCTTTGACTAATTGTGTACTGATATACTTAATTACCTTGTTTGATGAGAGTGATTCAGAGGTCAGATAGACCAAATGGTCTCTGCATTCTCGTGGAACGCATGATCTTAGTTTCTCATACTCGTCTAGGCGCAGAGTCGAGACCTGTGGATGACATTCACATGAAAATGTAAGGAGAGAGTGATAAGAGGTAAGCATTAATACATGTAGATCAAGCTTGGAATTTAGTTTTCTCCTAGTGACACAAAGAATATGTATCCATCATTAATTGTATTTTCTATTGGACATCACAAAAGAGGAGCAAAAAGAAAACAAAGGACCTGAACGCCTCTCTGGCAGAGAGCAGAGGCGATGGTGTAGGCAACCTTTGTGAGATTGCCTGTCATCACGACGTTTGTAGTTGCTTTGGGTACACTGTTGATCACAATGGCTGCTGCTAATCTACTGCCGTCCACCACTCTCACTTTCACTTCTGGATGCTTGTTGATATACACCTCTCCATTCCTGTTCAGCTCCTCCCCCTGTTTCAATTCACCACAGCTTTAACACTACGGCATCTACCCAATGTAAAATCAAAAGAGGAAGAGATCGTTTATTTACTTGGTTCATGAGACCCAGGCTAAGCACCTTCACTCCTTTTTTATCTGCCTCCAATATCGCTTTCTCAATCATGTTGTTGATCGCGTCTTTCCTCCATTTTAACAAGTACTGCATGCATCATATATCACCATTAATATATGCATCAGTAAATTAACCTGCCTATATGTATCTATTATAAATTAATTCACAAAAGGATCAATAAAGCTGCAGATGATGATGATGAGGACCTGTATATTATATCTGGGTATCATCCAAGACTGCAAGTTGAGCTTCTTGAAGGAGTTGCTCTCAGCGACAAAGAGGCGGGCGTAGAAGAGCGTGAAGATCATGGAGAGAGAGGTGAAAGGCCACAAAAGGCGCATAAACCATCTATAAGAGAAGGGGTAGGAGGCAAATGAGGCCAAGCCAATGCGCAAATGGTATATGGACTCTGGCGTCGTCAGGTGAGTTAAGTGCACAACGTCCACTCTATCTTCTCCTCTTTCTAGAGATTTCTCGTACACTGTATCCGTGGTTTCATCCATTGTGCCGTAGATGTAGTCATACAAGGGCATGAAGAGGGAGTAGTTGGTCCGGAACTGCGTGTGGTGCAGCGAGTGGAATCTGCAATTCTCATACTCCATTTATTATCCAAAAGTAATATATTATAACAATAAATATATAGTTCATTTTTATTTGGTTTCTGTAGAATAATAACCTTGCGCTAAATTAATTCCGAAAACAAAAGGCACAGATATTTAAAATAAAATAATGTATTAAGAAGGTTAAACTTTAGCTTTTAGAGCTATATAAATCCTAATGAATTTGATATATATATATAGTTATCAAAGCATGTTTGGTTAAAGAAGCTATTAATGTGTAAAGATGTGGGAAATTGGAGTATGTGCCGAGTATGTGCTGATAAGTTGAGCGATATATTAATGTGCCGATAAGTTGTTGTCCAGGGATTCGGTAGTTGGCGCTCATATTAAGGGTACAACAATATCACGTCACCTTTTTTATACAGGAAAGGAGAATGTGTACGGAAGTCAATTATAATAGCATATAAACACTGTGTTTGTATGCTTTAATATTTGCTTAGATTTTGTGATGGCCATGATCGAGAATTAATTAAATAATATGAAGTAAATAGTTGTTTGTATCAGATATCAAAAAGGGTTTCTGGTTAATGCTTATGTTATGCCAAATTGTTTTCTTAAATTTTGGTATTAAATTCTATCTCTCACTTCCTACTCTCATATATATATATATATATATATATATATATATATATATATACATAAAACAGAAGAGGAGATGTAAAGGACTTACGAGGGAGTGTAACAGAGGAACTTGAGGGGAGGAAAGAGGTGGAAAAGACGCTTGGGGATGAGCTCGAAGTTGCAGTGTCCCATGTTGTTCATGAAGTCTATGTAGATTACGTATCCGGCGAACGACGCTATGGACGCCGTTTCCGTTAGCAACGTCGTAAGTAGTGGTATCGCGAAGAGGATGAAGTATGCTATGTGCTCGGCAAACGGATGTATCACCGCTGCATTTATTGATGACAATCCCATTATATATAGCGATGGCCCATAGATAATAGCTACTAATTAGGACGTTAGACGATGTATTACTACGTATGTTAAACAAAATTACAAAATATAGGCTGCATAGAGATCAAGGTAATAAACAAGATACAAGTGATTGGCTCAGTGACGATAGAGGAGTGGTGGTGGGAATGGTAGCGGGAGTAAAGAAAGTGGTGGTGGAGAGCTTTGTGGAGCCAATAATAGAGGAACTCCACCGGTCCGGCGTGAAGCAGCGCGGCCATCAACACTCCGTCTGTCCTCCACCAGGGAAGTTGCTTGGCCTCCGGCAACATGCAGATACCTGTATAAAACAGCACTCCGTTGAACAATATTTGGTCATCCCTGCGCATGTAAATATATATCAGGAATTAATAAGTGGAATGCATACTTAGCTCGCATGCTAGGCAGGTAGATAAAATATTAATAAAAACGCACCAGTTGGTTTCCCTGTCGACCTGATTGAAGTCGATTCCCTTGTCGACTATGCGCCTCTTTCCCTTGGCCGTATAGTAACGGGACAGAGAGATCCAAACCTGGTTGTGCAGAATTCTGAGGAGCAAGAAGGGGAATACGAGGGAGTACCCGAGATCCCTCTTCTCCGTATCATCTGTCACAAACCTGTATGTGCTGTGGACCACCCATGGTGCTACCACTATGTACTTTTGTATGGTTTCCACGTCAAAAAACAAATATTAGCAACGGGATTCAACCATAATCCCGCATTTCATTGTTAGTAAAAAATTTTAGCAAAATATTAAATAGACAAGAACACAGAGTGCACCTTGAAACTCCCGAGGGGTGTCCAAGGCCAATCGGTGAGGAAACCTGGTTTTGTGGCCATTATACCGTCGAATGTAATATGGGTATGTGTGAGTCACTGTGTCTCTCCAACCCTTGTCAGCCAAGGTGCATTATATAGAAAGGTATCAAACTCCTTAATTGGTAGATGTAGAATGACGAAACCACCCCTATCTTCCCACCAGTCCAATTCCTTGTGGTGGGGCTAGCTAAGACCAAACTACACCCACTCGATGCTCTCCACATGGATCTCCATTTATGACACTCAGCTAATTATCCCCTCCCACCTTCATCGATGATCTGATCATATCCATGCCTTCAAGAAATGCATTGTGCAGCTTAATGGATGGCTTCTTATATTTATTTATACTTATAATTGAAAGTAAGGGTATTTCCCCATGAAATAATACTAATGAACCAAGTTTGGGTTTGTGTTAGGTATTGATGCTTGGCAACTACTAACCAATCAAGATCTTGCACGTTGAAGCGCCAGCTAGTGTATGTTGCACCAACATTAAATGAAAGAAAAGTGAAAATATCTTATATCTAACTAAGAAGCTAGGCACAGCCTCTTAGCGAGCTTTGAATAGTACTTGTACGTTTCATTTTTAGTAACTCCATCTCTCACCGCCACAAATTATATACGCATACGTATACCTTACCACTCCTCAATTAGGTGACGAGTGGACCATACATGGGTAAGGGCCATTTAAGTAAAACCTCGTCCAGTTTTTCCAACTACTTTGATTTGATGATGCACCCAGATATTGTTATTATTATTTTATTTTTGGTTACATATGCACCGAGATATTATTTAGTTATCTCACTGTCTCTAAAGATTTTAATTGAGTTTTTCAAATTTTAACTAAGCATATCAAAATATCAATCAACGTAATAATTAGCCTTACGTGGCAGCAAGCGTAATAAGGTGTACTTAGTATAGTCGATAGAAAAACATATTAAACAGCAAACAAAGCTGGAACGGAATTAAGTAGATTAATCAAGACGAGGGGGGGGGTTAGATATATAAATATGAAAAGCTTATAGATGAGATGATGGGAGAAGGAGAGGTTGGAAATCATGGCGAAGAGCAGCTTCCCAGATGGCGTGGAGACGAAAGAGGTTGCAAGTGTTGCCGCAGTCATGCTCTTCCCAACCCTCAAGTGCATGCACTATACCTCCTATTTTCCACGCACTCATCACCCTCCTCCCCAGCCAATTCTATAACAACCATTCATTCATTTGGTTATGCAGACATTTATCAGTTATGATATAAAAGTAACAGATATATATATATATATATATATATATATATTTAAAGATGTACCTCACAGGAGTCGATGTTTTGGGCAGACTTGGGAACACGCATAGCTGGAGTGGAGTGGTAGAAACAGTCCTTGCGGTGTTTATTGGGAGGAAAGTGAGAAAGTGGGACAAAGAGGGTTCCTTCTTTTGCCTTCATCTGCTCTTCTTTCTCTATTCCATCCCCCACCAACCACACTGTTGGGGAGTAACAATAATTGCTTGTAGATAATACCAGATTTTTGACGACCCCATATTTGATGAGTTTGTTGTGTTCCTCCTCGCGTAACGCTACCACCTATATATACACTTTACTATGTTAGTTTTTGTTTGGTTTGAGAAGCTGAGTAAACTCCAATTCTCACATATATTCTTAGACCTTGACGCCCTTTTGGCATAGAGCAAAGACAACTGCCGAAGCGACTTTCGTGATATGTCCTCTAAAGACAATTTCAGTGGTTTCCTTAGGAATATTGTTGACCACCACCGCAGCTGCCATGCTGCTTCCGTCCACTAGTCTTATCTTCAACTTCGGATACTTTTGCACGTACATTTCTCCATACCCGTTTAGCTCCTCCCTCTTATTAATCGTGTGTTAATTAGTTACTTATCCAATAGTTATTCATATATAGGATGGCTTTGAAGTAAATAAACTTACATTGTTCATGAGGCCAAGACTCATTACTTTCACACCCTTTTCATCTGCTTCAAGGATAGCTCCCTCTATGATATTGTTGATCGACTCATGGTGGCGCTGTGATTTATACTACCGCCGCATGTTTATGTGGCAAAATTAGTAGTAAACTTAAGATGCAAATTACAAAAAGCATACCCACGAGAATAGATTTATCGTTCATTTTATTTTAGGTTGTTTTGTTTTTTTGTTTTTTGTTTAGATGGTTATTGCATTCCTACGTACAAGTGAGAATAAATGTGTATTTTGTGTGTGAAAGTTCGGAAAATAGTGGTGTGAATTAGTCACACTTAATTAGTAAACCCGTTTGTGTCAAGAGAGAGAAAGAAAGAGCATATGTGTGTAAAATGCTTACGTGAAAGGAAAACTTGGGAAGGAGGTGAGAGTGAAGGGTGAGGTCACGCAGACGGTTTCGCTCAAAGACAAAGGTGCGCGAGGAGAGAGCGGAGGTGAGGACAAATGAGCAGAGGAGAGTGAAGGGCCACATGAAGCATGTGAGGTACCATGGGGATCGAGACCACAAGGGGCAAGAGGAGAGGGACGGGAAGCCAAGGCGCATTTGGTAGATGGAGTCGTGTGTGGTGAGGTGAGTGAGGTGGATGACGTCGGGGGATTCCTCCCGTCTCTCGAACGACCTCTCGTATAGTGAATCGCTCCACTTATCAGTCGTCCCGTAGATGTAGTCGTATATTGGCATGAACAGAGAGTAGTTGGTCCGGAACTGCGTGTGGTGGAGCGAGTGAAACCTTCAACGTATTTGATGCCATGTTATATATGCATGCATACATTCAAATTCCAAATAAATAGTAGTGCTTTACAAAGGACGACGTACGAGGGGGTGTAGCAGAGGAACTTGAGGGGAGTGAAGAGGTGGAAGAGACGCTTAGGGAAAAGCTCGAAGTTGCAGTGTCCCATGTTGTTCATGAAGTCAATGTAAGTAATGTATCCAATGATGGGAACAATGGAGAGGATCCCACACAGGGACGCCGTTACCATGGGTATGGCAAAGAGTAGTGAATAGGCGATGTGCTCGGCGAAGGGGTGCACCACAGCTGCCAAGTTTGATTTAAGATATTAATGGATGTATATATAGAATAGAGGAAAATGATGGATGAAGGTATACGTACACGTGATGGGCTCGGTGACGATGGAAGAGTGGTGGTGAGAATGGTAGCGAGAGTAGAGGAAGTGGTGGTGTAGAGCTCTGTGGAACCAGTAGTAGAGGAACTCGACGGGACCAGCGTGAAGTAAAGCCATGAGGATGGCTCCGTTTAGTCTCCAGAGGGGAAGGTGGGAGGCGCCTGGGAGTTTGATGTTGGCGAGATACATAAGGAGAGTGTTGAAAATGATTTGGTCGTCCCAAGTGCGCTCTCGGTCCACTTGCTCGAACTCAATGGGCTTGTCCACGATCTTCTTCGTTCCCTTGGCCGTCCTCTGGCGCGACACACTGATCCATATCTGGCTGTGAACTATTCTCCACAGCATCAACGCGACTATCATCAGTCTGCTGAGGTCCTTCTCCTCATCCGTAGCCGTCACGTACGAGTGCATGCTCGCCATCACAAACGGGGCCACCAAGAGGTACTTGAAGCTACCAAGGGGACTCCATGGCCACTCCGTCAGAGCTCCGGGCCTCGAAGCCATCCAAAGGTACTTGAGCTAGTCTACTGTCGAAGAAGTGTTGAAGGAAGTGCGATTTGGAGATACTTGTTTAGAATGTGACATAATATATTATATAGAGGCATTACCCATGTGGGCTACTGAATCTGCACTGTGAAGAAGCACATGGTGGTGGAGCCCGCTTTACCATAGTAGACATGTTACTGCAACATTTATTTTAAGAAAAGGAAGGAAACCTCAAACTTCAAATATGTAAGGAGAGGAGCCAATGGACATTAAATATGACTTGCCAAAATTCGGCTTTACCTCTCTGTTTACACATCAATGTCATTGGCCCACTCCACCGGCCCCCAATGCCGCCCATTTAATGAAGTAAATGAAATGAAATTCAAGTCACGTACTTTCCTTCTTTCTTCATTCGATTACAATGGTTGAAGCCCAACCATCGAAGCCCAATAATCAAAAATGCCGTTTTGTTTTTTCATTAAAAGAAATAATGCAACACATTCTTAGATTTTATATAGGGAGGGAAGGGACCACATCTCCATCTCCATCTCCATCTCCATCATCTCCTTTTCCTAATATTGCTCCTTTTTGTTTTCTCAATTTTCCGGAAATCCGCCAGCTTCAGCAAGTATCAGGGAATTCAGTTCAGAGGATAGAAAACAAGAGTGCTCCCGAAATGAAGAACAAAATTATCATTTTGAGGTCGATTTTACCGTTTTTCTCACTCTCAGTGCTAGCTAGCTCCACAGTTCACGGTAACTTCTTCACTATGCTTTATTCCCTCATAACATATGCGAATCTAGACTTGGATTCCTCGTTCAGCATTTGGCCAGCCTTTATATGTTTTGGCTCAAGTTATCTTTCTTTTTTCAGAACCAGATTTGACAGGCTTTTATGTTGACTCATACCCTTAAGTAAATCCTTACAACTCTTAGGCGGACTAAGTGTTAGAATGGTTGCAGGAAACCCAGCTCATGAGATGGTGAGCATCTTGAACCAGAACAGAACATCTAGGAAACTCAGCAAACTAATCGAGAGTCCTGGCCTTGGCTGCATGGCCCTCCAGTATGTTGAGCTCTGCGAGGGGAATTGCAATGTCAACAACACTCTCAGCTGTGATCCCCCTGAAGACGACTTCACCCAGGTTTTTGCCCCAAACTGTGGTGTAGAACTTCCCACTTTTGGTACCATAACAGGCCATATCCTCGGCTGCAGCTCAAAGTATGTAGCACCAGAATTCGCTTTCTCCAACATTCTCTTTGGAGATAACAAAGCGTTGTCGGTGCTCAGAAATAGGTCGCATACCGAGGTTGGAGTGGGAGTGGCTAGGTTGCATAAAGATACCTTCTTTTGGTGCCTTCTCTTTAGCGATGGTGGGACAAACTCCTCCTTTGCTCTGGAAGATAACGGCCGGGGCATCAAACAAAGAAAAGGCTGCTACAGCGGAAGTGCCTTTCCTTGCAGCAATGCCCACATGATATGCATGCGCCTTCTCAACAGCTTTCTGGGAATTCTCTTGTCTTCCTTCTGTCTATTCAAGAAACACCTTAAGTGTTGATTCTGAAAGGAAAACCATTTGCTTGTTGTTTGGAAGTACTAAAGAATAGATGGCACATTTTGTTATTGAAGCACCAAATCAATGTTTTCCTTTATTCTTTGGAAAAGAAAAATATAAACAAATGTTAAATGGACAGATTCTCATCGCACTCGCTATACATAAAAGTGAGTCGTCTTTACTAGAGAGTGAAAGGCTTTGCATAGACATCGAATGGTTGACAAGCAGTCAGTTGAGGCTCCTGTCAGAGATCAAAACAGATTTAAGAAAAATTACCAATTTGTATCAACACAACAGAGTAAGAACGGATTGTACCTGTCTTAATCCTCCAATTGCACTTCCCCCTGTCAGAAGCATGCTCAGCACAGTCGTAACAACTCCACCACTAGCACCAATACCACCACCCTCATTCCCTGTATTCCTTATTGTGGTGCGCATCGAGTTCAGAATGCTTCCATAGGTTGTGCCTTGTGCGCTGCGTTCTATCGCTTGAATAAAACAGAAAGTCATAGCACCCGTAGACGTGATCTTGGACAGCGCCTACATATATATTTCAATCATGAGTGGAAGAACTAACTACAATTGAAAGACGTATGAATAGATTAGTACGACTTACTGATGTGTCTGCCGAAGTCTGATCATCATCACATCCACTGATTGATATGGCTTCTCCACCAGCTGTTCCTTTCCACAAACCTGACCTAGGCCGATGATCCTCCCACACATACTGCCCAGCTCTAATTCAATAACAAATATAGATGTCTGTTATATATAACAAGCAGTACAAAGGTTAAGCAACTTCACTTCTAGCAGCGGTTGAGGGAGGAATAACCTGTTCATTCTGCATAGGTACGGTAAATCCAGCACGGTGCCACTATGGCAAGCATCGATAATTGAATGGAGCTTGACACCATGTGGAAGAGGGCGTACAATGGTTGCGTTGATCTCATCATCAACAATCATCCCCTGAGTTTCAAAATCAAGAGGACAGAGTGTTTCATCATAGCCATCAACTTCATCACCGTTGTAGTTTCTTTGACGCGAACCATGACCCGAGTAGTGAAAGACAAGTGAGTCGCCTGCTGTGCATCCCTGTACGAGCCAATACAGTGCCATCCTCATGTTTTGCTTAGTCGGGATACGATATGGATCAGTTTCTTCCTCTGTATCAACAAATATGTATCCATGAGATCCATGATGAACTAGTCAGCTATGGAATTCAAATTGCAAGCATCAATCAAGAATGAAGAACTCTGATAAGTGAAATGATATCTTGGAATGTATTTTTTATCAGATTCAAAAAATCCAAGGATACTATAGTAGCAAATATCCGTACCGGTGAGCATGAGAATTGAATCTGGGGAGAATTTGAACTTGTTGATGAGAAGGTGTCGCATGCACTTGGCGTCGTTGATGCAGCCTTTGAGCTCGTGGCGAGAGAAACGGTACGAAATACCACAGATCACGGCCCTCTTCCTGCCATGGGGGTGAGGCAGCTGACCGGGAGGCGCGTGGATGTGGGGAGGCGGAGGAGAGGCAGAGGAAGGTGGATGAGGAGGAGGGGCGGTACGAGGGTCGGCGATATGAGTAACAGCCTGGCAGAGAGCGCATCGTATAGATCGGGCGCCGGATGGGAGCTGGAGAGGCGTCCGGCAACCGGAGCAATTCACCAGCATCGGAGGAGCGTAGATGCTTGGGGGAGGTGGCGGGAACATTATTCTCAGAAGGAATCAGGTGACGAAGAATCCGATCACCAAATCTTATAAGAGAAAGAGAGAGAACGCGTGAGGAAGACGACACAGTCAGCCATAGGAGGCAAAGAAACGTCAAAAGGCGATTCAAGGCTGCTGACTCTTCTGACAGCTCACCAAACATTACCACCTCAAGGCTTCACGAAAGCCCATTTCACAGTACTAAGCCCAATGTAGGCCCATAGACTACACACTGCAATTCCATCCTGGTTAATGTTTTGGCGTAAACAAAAACATTGGGAAAATACATGGAAGAGGTTTCAAAGTGACAAGAGGTATGAAGATACATGATTACAAACCCTCCCTCTCTTCTAATTCAAGACGAAGAAGCTCAAACGGCTTGATATTAAACTTGCTCTCAAAGTTTAACATATCCATCACCAATGGAGAGTAAAATAACATTAATAAACACTTGACACTGATTTATTTAAGACCATACAAACAACATGTGAAACACAAAACACCACTTTGCAGAGGTGTCATTGCAAATGAAACAACAGGATACTTCTAGGTGATGTTCTAAGACATCATCATTGGCATTTGATGATCAGCATTCACGAGAACAACGAACGTGTCTTATTGCGTTCCAGTCGAGCTTCCCTCTGAGAAACAAAACCATAGGTAAGTAGAGAAGGTGGAAACAGCAAAGCCTAAATGTAAAAATTCACAACAACCTCTTTCTTCTTGCATTCTTTGTACACATCAAAATGATCCTGGCATTTACTCTTGTCGG
Source organism: Turritis glabra (assembly GCA_900406565.1). Taxonomy (NCBI): domain Eukaryota; kingdom Viridiplantae; phylum Streptophyta; class Magnoliopsida; order Brassicales; family Brassicaceae; genus Turritis; species Turritis glabra. The sequence continues at coordinate 1,263,361 of OVBN01000150.1, read as the reverse complement.
ATCCAAATTCTTCGAGACCTGAGAATAACGAATTCGGTCAAGCTAAGGCATAAGTAAGAAAACGGAAACACACATAAACAATCAGGAATCAAAACCAACGTTATCAAAAGATCTACCAAAACCCAAACTCTAATATATGGGAATCAACCCACAGCAGATGAGTAAAGAATTCTCACCTTGAGGGGGACATATTGGAATATATGAGATTCTAATTAATGGTAAGGGTTATGGAACTCATGAAAATTCCTCGAAACAATCAGAAATTAATGGGAGGGGAAGATCGAGAGCGTGACTCACATTTGAGAGAAGCAGAGTACTGAAGATAACATGGAGAATCAGATATCCGAGCCGCGCTAGGGTACGCCGCAGCTGCACCTTTCGTCGCCATTTCCCGATCACCGTCTCTCTCTCAACGGGTTCCGTAAAAAGATACCTCATTAAAAGATGGGCCTTTGAGACACTGAGGCTTATAAATTCATTTATCGGGCCTTTCTGTCCGGCCCAAAATAAAAGAGCACGGCCTACCTCCACTACTCTCTCTACCTTCGTCTGTGTTTCTTGCCCTTTTATTTTAGGTGGCAATAATCAAGCAGTGAACAAAGGCTACTCCTGTTCCCTAAGCACCAAATAGGCTGCAACGTTAATTCCAATCAAAACAATTATCACATGGGAGTAAAAAGGAAGACAGCTCTTACATTCATGTTCCACTAGGCAGTCTCTTGTGTACATTATAGCCATATATATATATATTATATATATATATATAAATCTCATTTCCTCAGTTGATTCCAGTTACAAGATTCGTCTTTGAAGAGCAAGATCTAGGACTATTTGATTACAAATCATCTTGTAGCTGACTTAGAAGCACATCGGTCCCGTCACTCTCATGGGCATCGTTTTCACTGTTGTTTAAAGTTCTGTTTTCGTCCACATCAATAAGAGCCTGGTAAGATTTGTCTTGAAGATGCCCCGACTGCCTCAACAATTCCAAAACGGCCTCTTTACTAGTAACATCCGATTCCTCTTCACAGAGCTTGAAGAAGCCCGACAGCATCAACACCTTTGGCCTCCAATTGCTGGACCCTTCAGCCGAAAAAGCTTTTCTCAGACAAGTCAAAGCCTCTGGAATACACCTCTTTCTGGTATGACCATCAGCTAGGATCTCCCACGTACTTGAACTTGGTTTTCCTCCCATTTCAACCATGTGGTCAAACAACCCCTCAGCTTTCTCTAGTTGGTCGTTTTTGACATACACATTCATGAGTAGATTTGGTATCCTGGGGTCATAAGAAGACTTGACTGGAAGCCATTCCTCGTATACCTTCTCGGCCCCTTCAATATCTCCCATTCTCACCAGCGACGAGACCAGAGCATGGTAACCCAAATTGGGAATGCTCGGGACGACAGATTTGTAGACGTTCCAGACCCGGTAGAGCTCTTTCTTGTTACCAACGCTGCCGTACAAACTCAAGAGGTAGTGATATGGAATGCGATTACGACCAGTAATCCTTGCTTCAACCTTCCTCAGTGCATCTTCGGCTTTCTCAGTTTCGCCCATCTTAATGTACATGGTGGCCATTGTGCTAAAAGTGGTCCAGTTGGGATTAATGGCAACATCTGATTTCATCTGCTGATACACTTGTTCCATTTTCTCAACTGACCCTAGGGAGCCGCAGGAGGAGAGCCAGATGTTGTAGGAGTAAATGTCGAGACGTATATCTTTCTGCTTCATCTCGAAGACCATTGCGTCGACTTTGTCGTACTCCCTAAGGTTCATGTAGAGAGTCATCATGACGTTGAAGGGAAGCGGGTGCAGGGCGTATCCTTTCTCCCTCATGGTGTTGAGCAGGGCTTCAGCTTTTTCTCTCGACTTGGCCCTCACATAGGCATTGAGGAGGGAACCATAAACTCTCCGGTCCTTAAAATTCTCAGGGAGCGTGAGGAAGAACTCTTCGGCGTCTGAAATGCCACGCACTTTGCCGATTAAGTCGAGCTGGATTGCAGCATCACTTGCAGACAATCGAAACCTTTCGCCTTTGTTGTTCATCCAGTCGTACACCTTTGGAAATGAAACGATCAAATCAAGTATGGGTTAAAGATACAATAAAGAGAGAGCAAATACATGGAGGTGTACACGGACCTCGAGAGCTTGGTTGGGACGCTTGTACTTGCGAAGCTCCTTGACGACCCGACAGAGCTCCCACTTGGTAAGCTTGCGGCCGCCTTTCTCCCACTGATTCAAGACGGAGGCAGCGCCGAGCTCCGGCTTCTCCATGAGAGATATCTTCTTGTAGATGGCATTCCACTGGATAATCGGCCTTCTCTCGTAGTCCACCGTGCCGTAGCCATAGACCTGAGAGATGGAGCACACGATTGCTGCCGTCTTTTTCGAGAGAGATACGGAGACGACAGGAAATCTGCAGCGAGAGAGACGGGAATAGGAGGCGGAGGAAGCCAGTGGAACATTGCGGTTCTGCACCGCCTGAAGCAGCATCTCTCTCTCTCTCTCTCTCCTCGTTTAGGTTTCGGATAAGTCGAAGCGAATGCTTTTTTCCTAAACTAAAAGAGGGAAAAGACAAAGAGGGGTAAATCTAACTAAACTAGTAAAACAAATTAAAGTACCAACATCAATTTAATTGTGTAACTTAAGAAGGCCCAAAGGCCGATACTACTTGATGAATCAAAGGGTTTCAATCCAATACAATAACTAGCGACAGTTATACAGTGAGTGCATCTCGGTTACATCATGTCCTCTCTGAGGATAACAAAACTGCTACATCGACCCAAAACATTTGTCCCTATTTGTCGGATTGCTAACATCCAGGCCATTTCTTATGCAAAGGATCTTCCTTGTTCATATCCCGGTGCACGTATACTTTGGCTTTTTTAACCTGCAATTCAACATTTTCGCCTCAACATTACATTCCATGCACCTTTTTTTTTTTTTTTTGTTGATTAAATACTAGCAACCGATTTACCAGGACAATGGGAGGGAAACCTCGCCGCAGTTCAAGTCTCTCAAAGCCTTCTTCATAAAACAAGCACTTGTATCCATCTACAGAGGAGTGCTCGCTGCACAAAGCATGACAACAGTTTTACATGTTGACCACCAGTGATATCTTTTTCGACTATGAATTGCTTTCTACTATATGATGAAATACTCACTTCACCAGGTACGTGAAATTTCGGTTTTGCAACTCCTCCACTACTATCTCTTCTTCTTTTGAGTATCTGCATTGCACAAGAAAATGTATCTCTTCTACATATTAGGCAATGGAGAATGATCCTTTCCCAACTAAGTGGTATTTGTCTCCAAGAAAATGAACATGAAAAACAAACAGATGCCTTCATATCGCACAAATGGGTGCTTCCTAGTGGCAACTTGTTTTCCATGTACATTGATATTTCCTTTACTTTTACCAACCCTAAAACGGGGTAGGACAGCTAACGTACATAGAAAGAAGAATCAACCATACCTCCAAGGAAAAGCATCTTCACAAAAGCGAGATATTCCATTCATAGCACCAAAAGTGTCTATGTGAACCCACTCTTCTCCAGCTACACTTGCAGGATAGCCTGAGAAGCATGGAAGGCACCAGGTAAATTAATCATATTGTAGGCAAATTATCCACAACACCACAAAATAAAGATGATTACGTATCTTATATGACACATGAGTCAAACAAACACTGACTAGCATAATTTTCTTGTTTGGTACCCTAGTCAATGCTACTAAAATAACAAAAATTCCCCATAACAGAATAAGTCACTCACTTATCTGATGCAAGTGCTTCAAAGCATAGCCGCTAGGATAATTGTAGTAAGATGCCTTGAATGTTACAACCGTGCACCCTGCACTATAGAACCAGGTTAAGTAGACTAGCAAATCCCTTTCCTTCTCTTACATAGCAAAGAAAGATAATTGCTTACTCTTTTTTTTGACAGCAAAAAGTAAAAATAATTGCTTACTATTTCTACCTGATTGCAAAAAACGCTAGCATAACCACGTTCACCAGTTTCCAAATAGTTTTCTTCCTGTTATTGTAGCTGTACAATGAAATCGGATTATATTAAGAGGTCGGGCCCCGTTGGTGGCAATTTGAAATGGCATTCAGAAATTAAGTGTATCCAAAGAGCTCTTAAGATACTGAATAAAAGATTGTCCTAGCTATGATTGAAATTTGAAAGCTTAGCTAGCAAACATCTGATAGAACTCATACATTCTGCTAGCAGCAACTGCAGCAGATAAGTTGAACATTGGCACTGAACTAATGATAAACCGGAGTTCCTGCATATATCAAGAAAGATAGGTAAGCCTATGTCAGAAAATGATTAAGAAACTTTAATGGCTACTGAGATAAGTAATCCATTTGTATACCTTGTGTGGAAGTTTAGAGTATAGTATAACGAAGGATAAAACTGGAAGTATAAAGAATGGAACCCTCCTGTCAACTAAAGTACCAAGCTGCATAAAAAGAAAACAAATGAGAAGATAGAGATACAATTCGTGATCCTGACTAGAAAGGAACAAGACTATATGACAGATGTTAGGAGGTCTGGTATTTACCAGTGAAAGTGGATAAGCTACAAGTAAAGACCGTGGGAGTGCCGAGGTGAAGTACCAATGAATGGAATGTGTCTGGTTTAGCAACCAATTTTCAAGGAACAACAGAATTTTATAAAAATGCAAGCGCCACAATATTAAATTTTGCATTGGCAATTACACTAATGTATGAAAATTGCAAATGGTTATCATCGTAAAGAAGGCAACCTTTAATCAGACAGTGGAAAAAATGCTAAACTGAGGAAACAAATTTTGAAGGATACACCCCAGTCAGAACTCCGGTTTAGAATGGAGTTAAACCAGAAAACTTCAAATTCTGGCCAGACAAACTTCTTCCACATGATAGAGTCAACGAAAATGGTAAGACCTGTGCTAAGGAATATTTTATGACCACAAAAACCTGACTTGGGAACTAGTATCTGAAGGGGAAAAGCAAATAGATCACAGAACAAAGAGGAATTTTAACCAACCTACAGCCAACAGAGCGGTTCCAACACAATACTTAAGTGCTTTCCAGAAGGAGATCGATTTGGTCTTGTCATTGATAAACATAAAGCACCCGCATCAGATGGAAATGATAAAGTACACGGCCAATTACAGTTATACAAAAGTTCAGTACCCAAACTATTCAATATTCATCACCAGCTCACCAATAAAAGTTCAAGACCAATAGGCCCAAGCAGTAACATCGTATCGCATCTGAAGATTACAGTGGCAAAAATCTGATTATCGGATAAAAGACATGTCAGCAAACTCATAGTTCTGGATACCATGACTGATATTAGAATGGGGAAAATATGTTACCACGAAAATATACGTACCAGGAAACTCAAAGCTGAATAAAAGTTTCCCTTTAACCAATTACCATATGACAGATTAACTGCAAAATCCAGAGCTCACAACATTAGCAGCACCTAATAAGGCATACGCTAGATGGGCCATGGGAAAGATTGCTAGGACATGTGAAGGACCATAACTAGTAGAGCCAGATGAATAGAAATAATTACCTAATCCCAAAGCTAGAATATTAGGTAGGGGACGAGTGCAGTAGAAAAGAAAATGAAACTGAAGACTGGTGAGAAGTACAAAGAAAGTTTCCACTTGATGTCCAAACTTATTTCTTATCTGCCAAAGAAGTAGGTTTGGGTCAATGAATAGGAGAGAAACAGCGAACAAGATGCATGTAAGAGATCCCAATTCCAACGACACGGGAAGGGACAAAGAATCAGATAGGGAAGTGTATCATGGAAAGAAGCACTAGAGCAACTTACTAGCAAAGAAACTCCATACCTGAATCCGGAAAAATCGTAGTGTGGACAATATGATGCAGCCCAACACCAAACGAGCTGTAAGTCAATAAGATTAAAACTATGACGTGAATTGGTTTTGTCCGTGTTTAGAAGAATTCAAGAGGAAAAAGGTTAGCGATCCATTAAGGAAATATAGGGAGAAACCTGCAACAAGGCTATAAATCTTGGGGAAGCCAAGCCAGCTGATAATTGATACAACGGGTGATGCAAAAACAGAGACTATGAAGGCTCCTGCAAGAACAAATCAGAGTAGAATCAAAAACTCATCCACACTAATGATGAGAGCGCAATACAACAGCCCTTACCAATAAAAGTTCGAGGGACAACACCGGGGAACTCCAAATGATCATACTGATAGAACAATACAGAAGTCGGTAAAAATTACATCAATCTGGAGTTCAAAAATGCCGTAAGCTCCAGAGAAGTCAAAAAAAGAAAGAGGACACTCACAGAGTCCAAATCATGGCGATGGTAAAGAATGTCGTGCATTGACTTCAGACGAGTGAATCGGGGCTCAGTAAAACGGGAGAGAAAGAGTGAGACTCTAAAAATATTTTTCAATAGAAAAGGAGTGAGTACCTACCTGTACGTTGAAGCTCTCTTCCACCTTAGTATATGGTGCCATTACCACATAAATTGCAGCTAAAGATCCCAGAATCAAATCATATCCTGCGCCCACCAATTTTTTTATTAAAAAAAAAAAGAAACAAAAAAACGAAAAAATCAGAAGAAAGAAAAAGAAGGAAGAAACAGATCATCTGGCCTAAGACGACGACGAGCATTATTACCATAGGATTGAAGAAACTTGGCCATTTTCGAATCCGTCGGCATCGTCGGTATCAGGCAGCCGACTAAATGAATGAATGAATGAGACGCTTTCGATGGAAACAGAAAATTAAAAATGGGCCTTAATTTTTTTGGGATACAAATGGGTCAGAACATGTATATGGGCTCATATGTAAGCCCGTTAAAATGTTTTGTTGTTTCGGGTATAAATAAAAAGGCAAAGGATGGAGAAATCTCGAGAAAGAGAGAGAAGCCATGGCCGCGGAAGAAGATAACACGTTCTACCTGAGGTACTATGTCGGGCACAAAGGGAAGTTTGGACACGAGTTCCTGGAGTTCGAGTTTAGATCCGACGGTAAGCTCCGTTACGCCAATAACTCCAACTACAAGAACGATACTATGATCCGGAAGGAGGTATTTCTCACCCCCGCCGTGTTGAAGGAATGCAGGCGTATCGTCTCCGAGAGCGAGGTCTTTTTTCTCTCTTCCCTATTTGCTTCTCAGTTTTTTTCTTTTTCCTTTTACTGTCCGCGTTTTGGGCAATCTACTACGCCACCGCTATAGTCAATTAGGGTTTTGTGATTTTGATTTTGATTTTGTCAATTTAGGGCATCTTTCCTTACGCCCAATTGGAATGTTGTTTGAAACTTACTGAGAGAGAGAAAGAATACTAGTGTTGTAGATTTAGAACCCTTTTCTTCGTTTATTTTCCATGGATGATGTTATCATGTGTGGGGCATGTGAGCTTCTTTGCAACCTGACATGTTATTTTATTCTTTTTGTCTGGGTAGATACTGAAAGAAGATGATAACAATTGGCCGGAACCTGACCGTGTTGGAAGTCAAGAGCTTGAGATCATCTTGGGAAATGAGCATATCTCCTTCGCTACATCTAAGATTGGATCTCTTGTTGATGTCCAGAGCAGTAATGATCCTGAAGGACTTCGCATCTTCTACTATCTTGTTCAGGTCTCCTCTCTCTTTCTCTTCCAACCCTTGCCTTACCATCATTGTTTAGGATAAAACAGAAAGGTCTTATTTTCCAGAGAGCAAATCGTGCTTAGCCTAGTCCCTAAACTCTATAGCAAGTTTGTACATTTAGGACTCTGCCTCTTTCACTGATATACAATGTCAAACTTATAAACATATAGTCTGTGGCCGGTAACACCCAACCGTTACCTGGTTATAGTGTAGGGGAGGCATTTTCTGTTGTTGCTCTCTTGCTCTCTTATCTTATCAATGGTTCTGAAGTTGTTTATATTTCTGATAGCATGTTTCTGTAATTATTTGTGCTCTAACATATTCCTTTTGAAACACTCATGGTTGCAGGACTTGAAGTGTCTTGTTTTTTCGCTCATCTCGCTGCACTTCAAAATCAAGCCTATTTAGAGAAGAAATCAGTGTGTGACATGTCAAGACGAGAGGAATTCGTTGGGAACTTGAGGACTTTGTGGCTGAAATTTGCTTCTTTTTATGTTTCTGGTTCATTGATGAGTCAATGCGAGTTTCTTGTTTTGTTAGTTTGAAAACCCTGGGTTCCATTAGTATGCTGCTTTTGCATCGAATCTTATATGAGCGTTGGTGTTGGAATGGACAATGGTTTGGCTATTCTAAGCATCGTGTTGTGGCCAGGTGCTGTTATTTTTCAAAACTAACAATCGAAATTGAGAAAACGAAAGATGGAGTGAAGTCGGCACCGCTCGCACTTATGTTACAGCTCCTGTTGTCTGGTTTTCTAGCTATATGTATAGGGTCACATTTTAACGCCACAACTGGCTCAAGCCGGTCAATTGAGTCTTAGTAAACTAAATAAACTTTTTAACTGTGTAATGATCTAATGACTTTTAAAATTGTAGAATTCTTAAAAGAAATTTCTATTTTCTTAAAATTTATCAAAGAGTTGACGTATATATATATATATATTTTTTTTTTTTTTTTTGACGGCAGAATTGACGTATATTATTAACTTACTTTTCTATAATCTAGTTTATTATTAACTTACTTTTCTATAATCTGGTTTGATATAAAATGGTTTGGTACCCGTACAAAGGCTACAAGCCTACAAGCCTACAAGCCGAAGGAGTGAAGAACCTCGAAGAAAGAGTCGACAATATTATGGGTGAATGATAACCCAACAGGAGTAGGAGTAACATTTGTGGGATGTTTCTGGATACACCAAGAAGAGTTTAAACAAAGAAGAGGCGATGTAATTTGAAAAACAGAATTGCGGGTGCAAGTGATGAAAGGAGGTAAGTGGTTGTTGAATAATTGGTGAGGAAGAAGGCGCAGGCCCGGTCCACGACATAAGCAGCTGAAGCCATTATTTAGGGCCTCCAAAATTTGGGGTCCTTTTTTTGTTAATTTTTTTTGTTAAGGTATATATAATTAAAAAAAATTTATAAACCAGTTTTTGCAAATTTGCAATAATAATATTGTAAGACTTTTTCTAAAATACTTTTTATGTTTTCGTGGGCATTTTCTTTGATTGGTAATTAGGTTCTTAAACTATTTTTTTATCACTTTAAAACCTAATTTAAAAACAAAAACAAAAAATTATTTGCGGTCTACCATGTCACAAGAGAGATTGAATGGGTTGGCTTTGTTATTGATTGAAACAGAGATGGTTGAAAAACTCGACTACGAGACTTTAATGAATGATTTTGCAAGGAAAAATGCAAGGAGAACAATATTTAAAAAGTAGAATTCTATTTCGATGTTTTCGCATTTTTTTACAAACTATTTGGAATTGTGAACGATTCTATTCAGCTTTAATGTGATTTCTATTTATATAACGATTTTACGATATTAGAAAACATGTGTGAAGAGCACTTTTTTTTAGATTTGCTTAGGGCACTGAAACTGTTGGACCGGCACTGAGAAAGCGCCAAAAGAAAGCAAGAAAGCTAATAATCGAGGCATATGTAATCAACTTGTGTGGTCCATTTTTTTGTTGGATTTGGGTGAAAGTGGGTATGCATGATGTTCTACCTCCACTTTTGGTTCTTTTTGTGTCAACATCCCATGTGAAGTTATCTTGTTTACTTTATTTATGAACCAACCTAGATAGTCAAAAACCATTTACTTTGCTGTTTTCTTTCCACAGATCATTCACTCTCTAATTCATCTGATTTTCCTTAATGTACATATGCATGTTTCTTTCTCTCATTTTTAAAGCCGATTTTATTAATGAATATATATGATCTATCCAAAGTACAAAGTATAAACTAATGTACAAGTTAGCTGGATTAGTCGATATTTAGATGATTATGATATTATTATATTTGGATTGGGTATGCGTGTGTGTGCTATATATATAAAGAATTGAAGAGGGTACAGTTAGACTAGGAGTTGTTTACATTCTCCAAAAAAGCCCTCTTCCACTAGGACCATTCAAACTGCTCCCTTAAAACCCCTAACTCTGGTTTGCATTGAAGATGTCAGAGTAGCTTTAATAAAGCTATCAGGCGCACTGAAAAATGGAGGATTCCTTTGTCGCTGTCAGGCGGATTTCTCACAGCCTGGACCGAGGACGCACCTGCCATTCATCCTCAGGTAAAGCACGCACTAGTCTCCTTTACCTTCTTGTAGGTGTTTTTTTTTTTGTTTTTTTTTTTCAGACAGCCACATGCATGTTTCATCTTTTTACAGCTGAGGAGGTTGTGGCAGGATCAGGTGCATGGTTAGGGCGGGGACTGGCTTGTGTTTGTGCACAAAAAAGGGAGCACCACTCTCGTTATTCCTTTGATCTCACCCCTGCTCAGGTACCACCATTCTCAATCTCTCCACATTGCTTCTACCATTTTGCTTTCACATCCAGATTGATTAGTGACTTTTCTTAGGAGGACTGCTTGCAGAGGCTGCAGAGTCGTGTATATGTTCCCTATGATAGTTCAATTCCTCAGCACCAGGTACCTTTCTTAGTTAGTGAGTTCACGTCGTCAATACAGATTAAGTGGTTTGATGGTTTCACATCTCTATCTGTAGGAAGCTCTGAGGGCTTTGTGGAATTTAGCCTTCCCAGAGGAACAACTCCATGATATGATATCTGAGCAGTGGAAGGGAATGGGTTGGCAGGGAAAGGACCCCTCCACGGATTTTAGGTATCAAACCAGTGAATTACCTCTTGCTTTCTACACTTGCTCATTCCTGATTGATGTGGCTCCCTTACTTGTGCAGGGGAGGCGGATTCATATCGTTGGAGAATTTGCTGTATTTTGCAAGGAATTTCAAAGTATGGTTGTTTTAAAGGAATTGGTTTTTAAGATAAGCTGATGTTGAGGCTCCACATTTGCTGTGTAAAAAAAAAAAAATGCAGAAATCGTTTCAGCAACTTCTGAGGAAGCAAGTAGGTGATAGATCAGTGTGGAAATACCCATTTGCTGTTGCTGGCGTAAATGTTACCTTCATGCTAATTCAGATGCTCGACCTTGAACCAGGTCTTTTTTCTTCTACTTACAGAAGCTCAACTAACTAGTAGTTTTCGTTGAGTAAATGTTTTGTTTTGTTTTGTTTGACATAGTTAAACCACGGAAGATGGTCGGGGAAACATTCCTGAAATTACTAGCAGGTTAGTTAGTTTCAGCAGCTTTGGGTAGAGAGAGAGAGATTAGCGTGAAGCCATATTGACTTGGATGGTTTATTGTTGTTAGAAAACGAGTCAGCATTTGATATTCTATATTGCATTGCATTCAAGCTGATGGATGATAAATGGCTCACAATGCGAGCTTCCTACATGGATTTTAACGTAGGCTTCCGATCCTCCTCCCTTAATTAACTTTAAAAGATGAACTAACTCAGGACTGAGTGTAAGTAAAATTTGTGTTTGTTTGGCAGACGGTGCTGAAATCGACAAGGCATCAACTGGAGAGAGAGCTAGTACTGGAAGATGTGACCCGAGTCCAAGACTTACCTTCTTTTAACCTCCTCCTTAGTCCTTAGTCCTTAGTCCTTAGTTCTCAGAGGGTCTCACTTTGCTATACCTCAAAATTGTATTAAAGAAAAAAAAAAAAAAAAAAAAAAAAGGAATTTCTTGTTTGGTTTGTTAAAGACAATCCCACCTTGTGAATGGAAAGATTTACAGTTCCAATCAACTTAAAATATAGATGTGGATAAAAAGCAAGCAAACATTGTCGAGAAGTGGAAAGATGAATCAAGAAGACTCGTAGATCCAAGGGTGAAGGCTGGTCTGCCAGTTGACAAGTCCATCTTGGAACCACAAAGTAATCTCTTTGGTTGCACTCTCGACTGAGACATTCCCATGGATCACGTTCCTTCCAATGTCAAAATTGCAAAGTCCCCACGGACCACCACTTTTATGACAAATTCTAAGAAGATATGAAAAAATGCTTCTTTAGTTTTAAGTCATCACCCAAATCTTTGGCGTTATTGGGCCTCCGCTCTCAATTATTTAAAGGCCCAATTTGTGACTCCTCCCTTCTTCTCCCGCAAGAGAGAGAGAGAGAGAGAGAGAGAGAGAGAGAGAGAGAGATCTCTGATCTTTATCGCCGGTTCCTTCTCCCTCCCACAGATCGAAACCATGAATCCCGAGTAGTAAGTTCCTTTCTCCATCGGCGCATACTTCAATTTAATCCCAGCGGCTTTACTGCGATATAGATTTTATACGATTACAGCTAGAAGAAACCTAGGGCTTGGAGATCTTTCTATTTGATCCAGTTGCTCAATGGTTGAATTTGTCTCTATTTCCAGTGTCTGATCTCTTCTTCAATTACATATTTAGTGGACTGCTAATAGCGGTAATTAGGGTCTCTTGCTGTGTGTGTGTGTGTCTCTCTCTCTCTCTCTCTCTCTCTCTCTATATATATATATATATATATATATTTCACCTTTGTTCAGCTTTCCGTTTTGGGATTTGCAGCGACTATCTTTTCAAGCTCCTGCTTATCGGGGATTCTGGCGTAGGCAAGTCTTGTCTACTTTTGAGATTTTCTGTAAGTTTTTTTTTTCTTCTTCTGAGAGATCAAACACTTTACATTTGCTCATGTGGCTTCTTATCATGATTTGAATTGGTTGTTCTGCTGCAGGATGATTCTTATGTAGAAAGTTACATTAGCACTATTGGAGTCGATTTTGTAAGTTGTTTCCCTTCTTTTTCTTTCTTTTCTCGTGGCTGATGCCCAGGCTCTTTGATCTCACCTTCTATACCTCTTCTTCAGAAAATTCGGACCGTGGAGCAAGATGGGAAGACGATTAAGCTCCAAATCGTATTTAACTCTATATTCCCTCTTTCTACTGTGTGTGTGCTAAACAAGACAAGTTTAAGTTAATAACTCTACATATGATTCACTATCTCGCAGTGGGACACTGCTGGTCAAGAGCGGTTCAGGACTATTACTAGCAGTTACTACCGTGGGGCACATGGAATCATTGTAAGCTACTTAGTTAGATTCTCTCTGTTGGTTTCTTACGTCTTACTCTTTTGAAAATGTACTAACTTAGTCCCTGGTGGCTTCAACCTGGTAGATTGTCTACGACGTCACAGATCAAGAAAGCTTCAATAACGTGAAGCAATGGTTGAGTGAAATTGATCGTTATGCTAGTGACAATGTCAACAAACTCCTGGTTGGAAACAAGTGTGATCTTGCTGAAAACAGAGCTGTTCCATATGAAACGGCCAAGGTACATATGCACTTATACCTATTCTGTCTTTACCGACCCTCCTTCTCAAGTTTTGAAGTCATCGAACTGTAAGGCTAGAATTGCTTTCCTGATGAGTTTAAAACATCCGTAGGCATTTGCCGATGAAATTGGAGTTCCTTTCATGGAGACTAGTGCAAAAGATGCTACAAACGTGGAACAGGCTTTCATGGCAATGTCTGCATCCATCAAAGAGAGGTATTTATTCTACATCATTTATATAAGTAAATGGCAGCGAATGCTCATAAGATTCATCAGACCTGATGGAACTTTTGCAAAGCCATCATCTCAATTTTGCAAGTGATTATATAGATCTCAGCAAGTGATCACTGCGTGCTTGTTGAGTAAAAAGTGATTCTGTTGCTAAAAGATGCATCGGAAAGGGAAATAAATGAAACTTTTTGAGCAGACTGATGTTGACCTTGCAGTGTTCAAATTGAAAATTCAAGTAGAAGCTTTTCATGTAGTTTGTCTGTAGCTAATCAATTTACAAAGTGTGTGTTTGTGACATATGAGAGAAATTGATTTGTGGTTTTGGATTCAGAATGGCAAGCCAACCAGCTGGGAACAACGCAAGACCGCCGACAGTGCAGATCAGAGGACAGCCTGTGGCCCAGAAGAACGGCTGCTGCTCAACCTGATTGAATTGACCAGCCTAGCAGTATCCTTTCCAATCTTAAGCCATACCATCATCTAGAAAATTGTTCCTTCTTTTGACTAGGCTCAAATTCACTTGTACTTGGTTGTTACACAAGACACCCCCATATGTGTCGGTCTGTAATTAAAATCCTTTGCTTGGTTATTATTCTGTTTTTCGCGTTTCCTATTTTCTTTACCTCATCCTTGGCACTAACTCTTTGTTTTTCACTGCTGCCTTTTGGGGTTTTTTTCTATGGACGATGTCTTTGCCTAAAACAATATTCACCCGTTGTACGACTCTTATTTCCTAATATCAAATGTGATCAATGAAAACAAAGTTATTGTCATACGAAATTGAATATAATCAAATTTTGCTTGTTTGTTTGCTTGAGAGAATCCTATAGAGACAAACTGGAGTGAGTCACCAGTGTGAACTCGATCTTTGATAGAGGTTAATTCCAAATAATCTCCACAAGTGATTAAATTCATTTCTTTAAACAGTCTTTGCTCATTCATTTGCATAACAACTTTGCAAAGTAGCATACGAAAATACATACATACATGCATATCCATCCGCAATATGCACAAACAGAGTAGGGTGAAACAAATCTAGTGTTGGTTGCGGCGGAGGAGGCGTTCCAAATGGTGGAACTGAGCCTTCAAGGCGGCGTGGTCTTGTCGCATCCTCTGCAAGCGATCCTCAACCATCATCATCTCTTCCCTCAGGAAATGCATTCTCTTCTCCAGCCACCCCAAACTCTCCCCATTTCCACTGTACTCGTCGTACCTCTCATGGTACTCTACTTGCCCCCCTCCTCCTTTCTTCAGCAGCACCACTATCGTCACCTGTCCACACTTCCACCTATTAGCTTCTCTCTTTCTCTCTCTTTTTTCACCACCAATTTATCCAAAACACACATACCTGCATCAGTAAGATCACTGCAAACGCTATTACTATAACCTGCCTTGTCCCGCTTTGCCTTTTCACAAACGATGTCAGATTCACCCACGCTTCCCTTAAGCTTTTTTTCACTACCCCTCCTCCCACCATTTCCACCTTCCTCTCCTCTTCACATTCAGATACTCTTTCTTCACTTGCTGCTTGCGGTACACCATCCTCAATCAATTTGTTCCCTGTAGAATACGGTGTCAGCAAGCTTTCTTCACAGAAAAAGCTTCTGTTAATCATCAGTCTACAACACTAACCTTCTTGGTTCTCCAGCTTCTTCTGCTTCAACAGCTCATGTGCCTCCAAGGATATTAAAAAAATAAAAATAAACTTGTTCAAATTTCTGCATAAACTGAAACAGAAAATGTTGACAATATGGCCGCTGACCAAGTACCATTCTTATCCAATGTGCATAAGCTTCTCTACATTCTTCCAAAGTAGACTGCACTATTTTGCCTGCAAAAACTCATAGACGTCAAGCCAGATTCCAGAACCATATAAGAAACTTAATTTCAAAAGCTGAGAGATTTCCATAATTATAAGAACCAGAATCCGCAGCAAACACTGTTGAACTATTAGTTGAATTTCTTAACCGATAGGAAGCAAGGTGAAAAATATGAAGTACAAAAGAAGAGTAAATTAGGCTAAACGAACCTTTCCACACTGTTCTTTTAGAGAAGGCCACATTGACATAAACATCCAATATACAACCTTCTATCGAGTCTCTGAATTCTCTTTTCACATCCCATACCCCCTAGAATCAGCCAAAGGTAATTTTTTCACCTATAACACACATCACCCAGCAAACTACTGATAGCATTCGATGTAAATTTCCTCCTACCTCTACAGTAAAATAATCTGCGTAAGGCACATCGCTGATCTCCTGTGATGTTTCAATAACCAGATGGCTGGCAAAAGAAATTACAATATCAGACAACAGAGGATAAGCATGCATGAGTGCAAACTTACTTTGCTTTGACGATCTAGAATAAAAAAAAAAGAACACAATACGAAATTTCTATACCTATCTCTGTACATCCGAAATTTCTGCGACTCCTGGCAGCCACCGAACTTTGCACCTTTGATAGAAACCCAACAGTCATGCATACACATATTTGATATTAACCATAACCTAGTACTGTATATCTATAGGAAAGAAAAATATTACCAAAATAAATTTTTATCGGATGTTGAAATGAGACATTGCGGGTGTGTCCAAGCTTTTCATGAGGTTGCCAAGAGGTACACCTAAACTCTGCAAGTACAAAGATCTCCTCTGGATAAAAGAACACCGACAGAGAGAAAACATACAAAAACAACTAACCAAAGCAACAAAACGATTCCATCACTTATAGCTCTACCTTTGTCTCCACAATTTTTATGGAAAGATTCAACAAAACTGATGGCACCATCTGAAAAAAACAATCTAAATAACTCTTCTACTGGAATCTGCAAACACAAAGTAAGTAAACTCTATTTAGGTACATACGAAACTTCTGCATTCAGTTAATGCTTATATTCTCATAAATTTTGATTGGGAATAATTCCATAATTTCCGCTATCCCATAAGACAAAGAAAGTGACATTACCAAAAACTTTGCCTCTGCTACCTTTGTAAAATCAGATGATACTGCATGCAAGAAACACAAAATTTGTGTGGTGAATTCAAATGAGAACAAGAAAAGAGATCATTAACCAAAAAAAATAGATGAGAGATCATGTATGTATAAACGAAATTAACCGATTCAGCAGGATATAGGGTCTCCATACTGAGTGCAAGCTGGTTGAGACAGATTGAGTACTAGTACAACTTGTGAAGTACCATCAAGAGGCAAGAAAATAAAGCTAAGCTACCACACTCCAATAGACCTAACCATTATGAGAGCGTTTCCCCCCATATGAATTTTAAACAAAGTCAGTTTATGTTCCAAAATAAGCAAGCTAAAAGATAAGACACATAATGACATACACCTAGAAATAGCAAGAAGTTAATTGATTGTCCACTTTTAAGGGAACCAGCACTTCATTCTAACGCTAGGAAAAAACCTAAGCGTTTGCATTATTAATACTCTCTCCAACAGGTTGACCTGACCCCAAAAAACTACCGTTTGAATTTACTAGCATACACACCCTTAAACAGTTGACTTAAAAATAATAATTTGCCACATCACCAAAACCAATAAAAAAGAACTTAGATGAAAGCGAGGAAAGACTATAACTACATTTAGGTGCGTTTATATCTTCAGGCTTCCAGTTGAAAGTATTGGCTGAAGAAGAAGCCATAATATCTTCAACTGGTTCTGCGGGGCGCTGAACGGAAGAAGGTGAAACGCCATTCTGACTAATGACAGGAACACTGGAACTGCCTGAAAGATGAAGATTTTCATCCCTGTGAAGGAAAGATAGTGAGCGGTGAAGCAGTAAGTTACAGCAACCAGGTACACCATATGGAAGCGCTCAAATTACCTCAATGGGATATCTAGTTCATTCGCCAAATCCATGGAACTGAGTGCCCTTTTAACAACTCCATCATTTACCTGGTTTTTGGACTCAGATAAAGAATCCTGAACAGATAAGCTAAGAAAGATGAGCATAAAGAAAGAAAAAAAGGAGCTGTAAACAAGCCATGAGCAGTAAAGAGCAGTGTGTTCGCCACCTGCTGTTCAGTCACCTGAATCTCGCCTTCTGCTTTGACAGCACTACCATATTCCAACCATCCATCATGGATAAGCTTGAAAGCTTCATCACGGGAAAGAAAGGATGCAAAAAAGTACTGCGGAAGAATGCGGGTCTAAGATGAGGATAAGAGGCAACAAACAAAATGGAGTACATACAGCCAGGGAGAACTTGTGGTACCTTCTTCCCTCCAGCTAAGATCTCAATGGCATTGGGAAAAATACCAGCAGTCTTTGCTCGTTTGACACAAGATATATCCGCAAATGGAATAATTTTCTGTAACAAGAGCTCCGATCAAAATATTGAATAGCACAAAAAAAAAAAAAAACAGACGGTGGAGACAGAAAGGGAGATATATATAAGTATGGTACCTTGGTCTCATAACCAAAGATGTTGGAGTAAAAGCAGATATAATGGATGAAGAGGTACATATGACCCTGCAGAAAGAAAGAGAAGCCCAAGTATGAAGAAAATAAAGATTCAAGAACGGGAGAAAGAGATAAGTGCCTGCAGAAGAAAACTCTCCTGAAAAACAAAAACTCCGTAAGCACCTGCAGAAGGATACTCTCTTGACAAGCACAGTTGAAATCTTGAACAAGGACCTACACAAACACATACAATTTGGTCAGTTAAATTGTGGAGAAGAAGAGGAATTGGTGACCGAGAGAGGGAATAATACTTACTTCGTCAGCTGGAAGCCGAAATAATTGCCGATACTCTTCACTCCTCGATATGACTTCAGCAGACTAGAACAACAAGTAAGAAGAAATCCAGATCAGGAAAAAAGGAAGTTTAGATCGAAGAAGAAGAAGAAGAAGAATTCATCGAATGATACCTGATTGTCACCACCACGACTGGGGCTCGGAGAAGAAGTGCGATCAGGTGAGCCGCTAGAGCGCGATCCCTCTGGGGACGATGGTGGGGGATCGGCAACAACCTCCGGAGACGCAGACGAGTCAATTTTCATGGTTCGGGGAAGGTCGACGCTTCCCGAAACGGAAGCAGTAGAAAGCATCGCCATTAGAGAGAGAGAGAGAGAAAGTGTTGTTGGTTACAAAGCAAGCAAGGATTAGGAATAGGAAGGCTGTGAGAGAGAGAGAGAGAGAGAGCCTTTGGCGGTCGTTGGGTGCGGCGTACGATGTCAACGTCAACGGCCATTAAGTCAAAAACGATCTGCCTATCTGGGCTCTCACTATTTCGGCCCTTGTTATTAAATTTGGTGGGCCACCTTTGGCCCATAGGTAGGTGCCGTTTCTGCACATGAATTAATGAGAAAGGCTGCCTTGGATGATGATGAATTGGTACCATTCATTCTTCAGGGTCAAGTTAATCAAATCCTCAAATTTCAAAGGTTAATGCAAAAGAGAGAAGCAGTGGTACATTTACATGATACTAATAATGAGAGCTTTAAAAAACTTGGACATCATCAGTTGATCGAGTAGGAACGAGAACAGACAGTCTGGAGAGATTCAGTGACGAGAGATGAGAAGCTGGTCAAGGCTTGGAAGACATTGGGCAGGCCGGTCTGAAGATTGTTGAGAGTCATAGCTCGTGTCACCTCCACAGCCTTCACGTGCCTCATCACCTCTTCCTCCAACTGCCTCTGACACGCCGCCAGCTCACCTTTCTTCTCAAAAAGCGGGTCCCGTGCGTCCAATGCCTCCGGTCCAGGGCCTATCCCAACCGTCGAGTAGGCCTGGTAGTACTTCCTCTCTATGCTCCTCAGTGAGGATGCCTTCTTCTCCAGCTCCTTTCCTGCACTCTCCGTGCGTTTCTTCATCTTCACCTCTTCCCCCTGCTTTATTGATATCACATGGACCACGTTTACAAAGCTCTTTATGGCTTCCGACGCCACCGTGTCAGGCACCCGTTCCAGGCTCTGCTTCCACTCCTCACACAAGGCAAATGAGTTTGGCCGCTGTTTCTTTGGGTCTTCGTTGCTCAGGGGAACAAGGCTGAGCTTGAACCAGGCGTGGAGCGAGCAGATGAACTCCCTTTGGAATTTGATGATACGACAGAAGCTCGAATGCCACAAGGAAACAGCTGACTCTAGGTCCCGCGTCACCTGCCGGTGTACCTCTGATGTTGACTCACCTTTCTCTGTTTGGTTGATCAGGCCACGGACTTGTTGCACGATGTTGTTCTGGATTCCGTGGTACTCGTGCATTGACTTCCACATGTACATTAATCTGCATTTCAAGTGACACATGGTGGTTAGAGACACAAACCAATCCTCCCTATTTTTACTTCGAACTTGCCTACAAAACGCTCACTGGCAGAACAGCAACGGTTTGGTATCTCAGCTGTCTAATTTTGAGTTCACATGAGTTCTCAGAAGCACATTAACAAGCCTAGACCAAGGCTGCGTGGCCTTCAATCACATAATTCAGCCTAATTTGCATCTGACACTTATCTGCGATTGGCTTTGATATGCTTACAAACCGAACAACCCCGCAAGGAACAATGAAACCCAAACCCAACTTCAAAGAGAACAAAAAAAGACTGACCCGTGGCAGAGTTCAACAAGCTGAGGGACGAGGTCAGTGTCCCGGAGTCGTAGAATGGCATTAGACGTGGTTAAAACAGCTTCTGAAGTGACAATGATGAGTGACTGCAATCTGGTTATGGAAGTTTTAGTCTTGTCTAGCTTGGATTCATCGCCTCCCTTGTACTCCTGACTCTGCAGCGCAGACAGCTTCTTCTCGTGCTCAATCTTAACTCCTTCTCTTGCCTAATTTGCATCCACAAGTTTAATTATTAGGAGCAACCATTGGTAAACCAAAAAAAAAACAGGAAATGTACCTTGACATCCTCATAAAGCTTCTTCTCCCAAGCGAGAAGTCGGTCTAGAGTGGAGCAGAGGCTCTTAAGGCCGCCTTGTTCATCATTCAGGGTAGATGCATCGAGCTTGTATTTGACTGCCAATGGGGGTTTTGAGGTCCAGCTTGCGCTCAAGTTGCTGAACACACTGCTTGAATGATACACCGTCTCTGCATAAGATGGTTTCAATGAGATGAGTGAGAGAATGAGATGGATTCAATGCATAATCTTGTGAGTAGAGTGTGGGAAGTAGACTTACTCCGCAGCTTGCTGAAGCTGCGGTCAAGCTCAGCCCGGCCGATCTCAAGCATGGCGGAGACCTGGTCCCCAGCGGAGGCAGCCTTGTCGAAGTAGTCTTGAACGGCGTCAAGGATCTCCTTCAAATTCTTGTGCCTTACCACCATTTTGGTATGGTAGCAGTCGGAAGAAGTGGTAACGTGGTCAGAGTTGCAAGTCTTGTCATTGCCGTTTGGGTCCTGCTGCTGTTTCACAGGCTCTTCAAAAGCGGATCTGGAAACGTGAGGTTGGGCCTCCTCCCCATCTCCGTCGGACGAAGAGGTGGCAGTGAAACGGTCGTGGTCGTCGCCCCACTCGCTGCAGTGAACTTCCTCGGCGGCATCTCTCCGGGAATCGTGGTCGGATCTCTCAGTTTCGGCGTCGTAGTCGGAAGGAGGACGGTGGTGCTTCTGGCGAGCTTTGCGTTCGAAGAACTCGGAGTCGGGGGGAGAGGGAGGGTAGAAATTTTCCCAGTTCCAGACGGAGGAGGCTTGAGAAGGAGAGCGAGAGTAGGTAGAGTTCTGGTAAGCAGTGGGATGGAAAGACCTACAAGTGGTGGCAGGAGAGGAAGAAGGAGAGGAGTCGGAGAGAATGTGGGGAAGCCTCCTCTTGGGCTTGCTGCTGCGGAGGGGCGGAGGGGGCGGAGGTACACGTGGCGCGTCGTTGCTGGAGGAAGGGCGGAGGAAAACAGCGGGAGTGTTCTCGGACACGGAGAGTGGTTCGCCGGCGGCGAAGGAGGAGAGGGCAGAGCCGGTGAGACGAAGGGAGCGGCAGTAGTCAGAGTGAGCGGCGGCGAGATGGTGACGAGCGCAGACGGCGTCCTTCATAAGACGGCGCCGCTCCTTGCAGCGACGGACTGCGTCCTCACTCTCGAGCTTGGAGGCCGAGCATCCCATCGCCAACAACAACACTACTCTTTTTCACTCTCTCTCTCTCTCTCTCTCTCTGTCTTTTTAGTTTTTGAAAAAAACTTTATTATTTTTTTGTCTTTTCATAAGATAAAAATTTACAGAAAGAAGAAATAAAAAAAGGGAAACAAACAAATTTCAGAGACCGAGGTCGAGAGAGACACAGGTCCTCCTTATCTCAATCATGGGAACTGGGAAGCTTGCATTGCATCATAATGCATTTGCATATTGTCCTTGTTTGGTCTCAAAACAAATTAGTAGAGCATAGAAAATACAACCAAATATAAATAAAAACAAGAAGAAGACACAATGTGAGGCCCGGCCAACATATCTCGAAGGTGAGAGTGTGCCCATGGCCCTATATTAAAAAGCACAGCATTCATTCACACGTGCATCACCCAAATGAACATTTCTTTATTTCAAACAATGCAGACAAGTTCGTGTTTTCCTTTGTTTTTCCGCTCAACAGCCTAATAAAGCGCCTCTTCTAGGATAGAGTCACCCACCACCAGACCTTATTTTGTGCAATCATCTTCCGTCTCCTATATAACCAACCCATCATCATTCCTAAGTCCACATATATTTGGTAAAGCACTATCAGATTCTACCCACCACCAGGGGTTTTTCGCCAGCTGTAAATAGGTATAAACTGTCGTACCAGTTGCAATTGCCGGGGATCCAATGCAATACAAAACCCTCCTCCATTTTCAAGGTGATGATGCTGTTGAGATGCTCATGCTTTCACCTCCCCCTTCTCTTATGAATCCGAAATCCCCAAAGATTCCCTGCATTTTTATCAAAAAAGCATTCCAGAATATTCTTTATCAACCTCATCACATTTTCTTACTGTCTTACGAAATCTAAAAAGCACAATGACTTGAAGATACTTGAGCATGTCCCATGTACATACCATTGCGTCATTGACAGCATACGTGACACAGTAATGTTCCTGTTGAAAACAAAACGGTTATAGAATGCTCCACTGGCTTACCCACAAACACTATCTTCTACCTACACACTAGAACGAGATCTGACGCATGCATCATCGAAGATATATAGTGGAGACCATTGGTATTCAACACCGATCACCTTTTGGTATTTTTTTACTTTCCCATACATACATAGGTGCAAAATCAAGTTAATAAGGTGGAGACAGACTTGCCTGCATCATGTGCCACTCTTCAAATTCGTCAAACAACTCCAATCGCTCGATCCTAGAAACACGACATTCTCATTTAAGATAGATTCCAAGAGCAGTAGGCTCTCTAATGAAAGGTCATGAACTGAAGAAACAAGAGCCAAAAGAGATAGAGATAGAGAGACGGTATAACAACATTTCTTAGCTAATTCTTGACAGACGGAACTTTTCCAAAAGAGTTCAGACCAGAGACTAAGTATGAATAACATAACGCGATAAGTATATCTGACCTGCGTTTTTCTTGAGTATCAACGAAACTACCATACACTTTTAGCATGTCCCAGGCAACAGCTCTCTGATACGCCAAAACAAAGGAGAGAGTAAAGATACGAGAGGCCATATGTCATAAATTATACTTGAAAGTAAGCCCTGCTTTCATCAGGCAATGCACATTGTTCTAGCTACAACCACCCATCAAGACCAAAACAAAAGACTGAAAACTGCATCTTGGTATTTCAAACCAGAAATGGTTTGAATTTCAACATAATGTCACAATGATAACCTATTGCCACATCACAATCGATAGAATTATACAAGAAATTGACAGTGACCTAGCATAGAATTGTACCAATCATGTTTTCAGTGAGATGACTTTGCACTCAAATTCTTCCATATTTGCATTTAAAATTTAATGTTGCATGTCAAACAGTTTTAGCAATGCAAGATTCTGAGCATGGATATGCATATCAGATTGTATTAAATTATCGTAATATTCTAACTGCAAAACGCACCTGCCATCCGTTGTCAAGAAACAATCTCTCCTTTGCAAGTAAAGTTGGTGATGCATCAATGCTTAAGAGTGCACACCCCCGACTCTGAAGCACAAAAACACCGTTAAGCTTTTAGAACAAGCTTAACTGAAGGTAATTAATCAGTACAAGATGTACCCAGGTGGCAATATTATAATATTTTACTAGACTCCATAGTTTGGCAAAAACCTCAACAAGTTAAGCTTTACTCATGAAGATGTCGCTGCAACTAGAGTACACATTCTTACCTCCAAATTTCTAATCATTTGATGTCCAAATGCATCATCTGGATGGATCTGCAAACAGAAACCCAACGAGTTAGACACATCAGCAGTACGTTTCATATCTGCAATATTATGCAGACAAAGAAAATCACAGTTGAGCAAAATATGCCAGAAAACCTGCTCATATAAGAAAAATACTGCAGTTGAAAACGCTTTTGACGCCCAATTGACGATGGCGCGGCTTGAATCGGGGTCCAGATAAATCAAAACACATTCTGCAATAATAAATGTCGGCAGACTGATAATAATATTAGGGATCAAGTAGGTTTA
The DNA here is from genome assembly GCA_900406565.1 of Turritis glabra. Taxonomy (NCBI): domain Eukaryota; kingdom Viridiplantae; phylum Streptophyta; class Magnoliopsida; order Brassicales; family Brassicaceae; genus Turritis; species Turritis glabra. The sequence continues at coordinate 1,239,279 of OVBN01000150.1, read as the reverse complement.
TCATCAGTCAGCATCTGTTATCATATATCTTAAACGCCGGTAAAAAGAAAAGGGTTGAGGGTTCAAGAAATATGTAATAACGGCGTGTAAATTAGGAAAACTATTTATGCGTACCTTGGATCCATATCTGCAAATGATATAACATCTCTTAATTTTGGTATATTGCGCAGGTCAACCGGAAGTAACTTGTAATGATCACTGAGCACTTGGCCTTCCTCTGCAGAGTTAAACAGCACAACAAAATTAGTTAAATGCATCATTTTACATATTACAAGAGAAATTTTATAAAATAAAATAAAAAAACCTCTTACCAATAGAAATAGATGCATTTGCTCCTAGTTTGTCCCTCAGTTGGCTGGAGTTTTCTATAATTGCAGCCTTCTTACTTGTTACCTAACGTAAGAAACAATTCCAATTGGTCAATATAGCTGATGAATACTTTGTTCAGCAACTCATCCAGTAAAATCCAATCAGTTACAAACGAATTACATGAAGAGTACCTCCTTAAAATCCAGCTCCACATACAAATTGGGCCCTTTCCCCTCATCCTACAAAATGGAGAAGAAAAGGAGTAAAGAGAAGTAGAAATATATAGAACAAATGGAGAAGTTGGGAAGCTTTTCAGAGCTACAAAAAGGAGAGAGAAAAAAAAAAAGACACACCAGCAACTGAAAATACGTAGTATCAAAGCCAGCTCCGAGTGACAGTATCTGTTTCTTGGGTGGAGATGTATCATTAGAACTTTGTAGAAACTGAGACAGAAGCTTTCGGAAGGCAGCCCAACGGGAAAAGTAACCTAGGAAACACAACAAAAAGCAGTAGTAGGGTGAGGCAAACAACATACCCAGCAATAGAAATGGCGGAGGAAATAAGAGTAACCTCGATTAATGATGGGAGATCTTCGAACAGGCCTTTTCACAAAGAGATGGACATAGTCGTCTTTCATATATCCCTTTTTGACACAAGACCTTAAAAAAAAAATGGATTTAGCAAATCAGCAAGTAATCGTATTAATATCTATGCTCAAAGATCCATAAAAACAACCTAACCATACAAAGAAGAAACTAATAATACAACAACACAGACGAAACCCGTACTGAAACAAGAAGAATACCAAAGAAAGAGGAACCCTAATTTAATTTTAAGAGGTAGCGTACAATTTACTGGCGGATGCATCGTCGTTAGTAGCCTGAACCGCCGCTCTGTTGCTGCGAGATTCTGCCATATCTGCACAGAGGAAGGAGGAAGAAGGAGGAAGAAGGAGGAAGGCCTCTCTTTCTTTCTCCGAGACTGGCTCTCTGGCTGGGTAGTAACCCTCTGGACCGCAAGGAGAGATTGTTTGGGTTGGGCTCATATAACGCGGTTTCTAATCTTTTCTTTTAGGCCTTGGCCCAGTAAGTACGTTTGAGGATTAATGCAAAATAGAAAACATAATCATAATAATAATCTTGATATATTTATTTATTTATTTTACAAAATAAAAAAAGAAAAGAATCTAGAAGAATTAGAGACGACGTCACATCAATATAAAAAAGGGAGGGGAGACACAGAGAGAGAAGAAGAGGTAAAAAAAAAAAAAAGGAGAGAATTCGGATTCCTTAGCGCTGCTGCTGGTGTGGAAAAACCCTAAACCACCGGAAAATCGAAGATGGATATCGAGCAGAAGCAGGCGGAGATCATTGATCAGCTCGTTTCCCGAGCTTCTACTTGCAAAGGCGACTCTCTTTGTCCTATCATCATCGAAGCTACATCGCATCCTTCTCTTTTCGCCTTCTCCGAGATTTTGGCTCTACCCAATGTTGCCGAGGTACGCTTCGCTGCTTTTTATATCTGTATTCTCATGTTGATCCGATTTATTTTTCGGATACGTAACTCCTCGTCCTCGTCCTCGACCTATGGGTTTCACATACTTCTCTCTATTATTTCGCTTAGCTTTCCTATATGTATAGGAGGATTAGGATTTGTATATGTATAGGGTTTGACATACTTCTCTATATGTATAGGATTTGTTCTCTTCAATTCTTTTGCTGATTAGAAGAAATTCAGTTGTTACTTACAGTGTTGTTATTCGTAATTGGTCTGTTTACGATGTATTGTTGCAGCTTCAAGGAACCACCAATTCTGTCTACCTGGATTTATTACGCTTGTTTGCCCATGGCACCTGGGGTGACTACAAATGTACTCCCCCTCCAACCTTTCATATCTTTCTATTCTTTTTATTACCTGTCACTCTCTCTCTCTTCTTAATCGATTTCATCTGCACTCCAGGCAATGCTACCCGTATTCCCCCGTTGGCTCCTGACCAAACTCTTAAGCTTAAGCAGCTCACTGTGCTTACCCTTGCTGAGTCAAACAAGGTATTATTCTTTTGTTTCTTCCCCTTTCACCTGTTTTACTTTTTATTAGCTTCCTCATTTCCCACCTATTATGTACTCTCTTCCATTATCTATTTGTAAGACTCCCCTGTTTTGCTTACTTAATGTGTTCCCCAACCCAACCCCCCCCCCCCCCCCCCCCCCCCCCCCCCCCAAAAAAAAAAAATCATTTCTGCTTATTCTTTTTTTTTTTATAGGTATTGTCCTATGATACACTAATGGTCGAGTTAGATGTTACCAATGTTCGTGAACTCGAGGACTTTCTTATCAATGAATGCATGTATGCGGTGAGTTTTCTTCTATTTTTCTTTCTGAGTAATCTCTATTTTTATTTACTGGCAAGTTGCCCAGACAACTAATTGTCACAATGCATGGTGCTGATTTTCTTACAATTTTCCAGGGTATAGTAAGAGGAAAACTGGATCAATTGAAAAGATGCTTCGAGGTATGTTTTCTGTCTCATTTTCCTATATAACTGTTGTGCTTTGTTTTTAAACTTACTTACGCCTCTTTAATAGTCATATATCTTGCAAACATGCAGGTTCCGTTTGCAGCTGGTAGGGATCTAAGGCCAGGACAACTAGGGAATATGTTACACACATTGTCAAACTGGTAATTTTCGTCTTCCCATAGATCCCAGGAATTTTTTCCCTTCTATTTCTGGTTAATGTAACTTGTGCATGGTGTTAGAATATATGGCTAATGATTTACTTTCACGACCTACCTTGAGTTCTATGTAAACAGTCTTTTTTCATGAGAGGGTTTGTGCTTTACTTTAATTTTTGAGTCTGTTAATGTGTTAGCGCAAATTGATGTGTGTAGGATGAACACGTCAGAAAATCTGCTTGTTTCAATTCAAGACAAGATCAATTGGGCGGACAATATGAGTGAGATGGACAAAAAACATCGTAAGGAAGTAGAAGAAGGGGTGGAAGAAGTGAAGAAGTCTCTGTCCATGAAGGTCAGTGATACATGTGATGGGTTTTGGAGGCCTCGGGGCTTTAGTCCCTACTAAGCATATTATGTAACTAATTATGGTTACTTTCCTGGTTACTTTCCTGTAACCATGAGTTAGAGTCCAGTTAGCTTTTATGTCTTATATCTTCCGAGAAAGATAGTGGATTTATTAAGAGTTTAGGTCTATGTAAAGGGGATGGGAGGGGAGAAACTTTATAAAGTCTCAAGGTATTTGAGCTATATGAAAATCCAGTACTATCATAGACTAAAAAGTTATGTTTCGAAATATTTAGTGAATTAGTCAGTCAACGCTGGCAACTCTTTTTACTATTGTGGTGTGACAAGAAATCCTACATGTTGGGTGAATCAGTTTTATAACAAAACAAAAAAAAAATCATAAATGGCTGCTATGTTAAAATTTTAGTGATATGTTAAAGATAGAGGAGGTGTAGTGTTTGGAATGCAGTACTTGGTTGTTATCTGATTGTGGAATGAAATGAAACAAGGTTCATTTGGTTTGATATGTCTGAAATGTGATTGGGAAGGGCGGTGGTCGATGTAGTCTTACTTACGTATTGGGCAGGGGGATGTTGACATCAGAGGAAATAAAGAGATGTTTGGGGAACCAAGTGGAGTGATGGACTATGAAGAAGATGGAAGCCGACCAAAGAGGTACGAACCATTAGATATGAGCTATTATGATGCTAAGCATGTTAAAGTATGAGATGATTAAATACAACTAGAAAGGAGATGATACATAACAAACACACACACACAATCATCTTTGGAACGCAGGAGGCGGCATCCAGTAAAAAGGTAGATTAGCGAGAGAGAGCAAATGGACGGTGTGGACTGACATTCCATTTACCGAGAGTAGATTATGATGATTTTGGTGGCGAATTTTTTAACTTTTATAAATCCTGTGCTCTCTCACAACAACGCCTTGTTATGTCTTGATTTCCCTTTCGTATTACCAAATTTGGTGTTTCTTCGTCCAAGGATTTGTAAAAAAATTTATGTCTTTGAATCTGAAAGATGTCACATGTTGGAATCTTGAATTAAGTAATCAGTGGTCATTGTGACTGAGTGCAAGGCGCTGGGATCATATGGAATGGATACCTAATTACCTATATCAATGTAAGGCAAGGGAAGGAAGTCAGCCATAAGATTTATTATGTCAGTGTTTGTCTTCTGACCCTCGGCAGCCCAAGCCCATTGTTGCCGATGAGTTGAGGGAAGTTGAGCTTTGCCTTGGCCCTTCACATCTTGAAAGCCGCTCGGTCGTATGCGACAGCTGCTTCCTCTGCGGTCTTGTAAGTGATGATCCAATTCCTGGCTCCATGTTTTTGGGGTGTCTGATATACGCAGCTTATTCTCCCCATGGTTTTCTTCCTCACTCCTTTGAAGTTTCCCCCTCTCCTCCTCGATGACTCCAGATCTTGATTGGCGGAGGAAGAATGGAGTAGCCAAGTCATCTCACCCAGCAGATTCCGGCGAATCGAATCCAGAACCGATGCCGTGAGATCCCCTTGCATTTTGGCTTTTGATGTGCTACAAACAATGAGAGATAGAGATAGAGAGAGAGAGAGAGAGAGAGAGAGAGCCCCATCCTTGAGTTGTACGAAAATATTTGCACTTACTTGGAAACGACTTGTCGAATCACGTTTTTTTTATCTATCTAATCTAGTAACTTTGTTGACAAAAAAAAAAAATTCTAATAACTTTATTTAAACAAATCAACAAGACAAGACAAGGAATCTTGCTTCCACGAGCACATCATTACTTTTTTAACTAGTTATGCCCCGGAAGAAGCTCCAAGTCTATTATGAGTATTATCATTTCCTGCTAATTGAACTAAGTTTATAGCTTCGATTATCTACTAATCAAGTTGATATGCAAATGCCCTAAGAGAATTCATCTCTGCCCACTTTCTGGCTTGTTCTCATATTATTTTAAGTTCCCCAAGCCTTGGTGGGATAGTTGACCTCAGAAGCAGAAACATAAGACTGTTTCTTGGAATATTTTGAGTAAAAATAGAGCGATTCATCTTAACACAATTTCCCATTGTAAATGAAGATTTCAATGTTTTGTACAATGCATACAAGTACATTTGCCTCGAGATAAGTATCACCTCTCTACTTTTCACTTGCCCCCCAGTTGTTTGAAACTTAACAGACTTTGATGTTGACACCAAGGCTCTGCAACTGATCAACAAGAACTTGTCTCCTAGTCCTGGGTGATTTGAGCCATAAGCATGAGATCCTGGCAAATGCAGCTTGGCTTGCATACTGGACCTTGCAAGCCAAACTCAGCTCTGGCAACACATCCACGCATGAAGCATCGCCACCTATGTTTTGGGGCTCATCATACCCAGCCAGATCTGACTCTGTTACCACCACCACCGACCCATCATCAAAAACTGACAACACCTGTTTCTCAGCCGCACTTCCTAAGCTTGTTCGCTTCACAACCAGGGTGATTTCTTTTGCCTTCGTTCCCATTCTAGAACTGTAGAACTCCTTCACAGCCTGCCGTTCAAATTATATGCTTTTAGCAACAGCAGAAACAAAGCAACCATACTATTTTGTAAAGATGTCAAAGAGCTCTAGGGATGGATATTGAAAGCGCACCTTCCACTGAGCAGAAGCAAGTAAGACCCGCGGCCTTATGGACCGAATGTACTCATATGCACACTCCGGTGTCATTTCCCTGTATTTCACCTATCGAGTAAATGGGTACAAGTAAAAAAAATATCCTTTATAAAAGCAAACTAGTATAATAAAATGGTTGAGAATAGATCGGCAACCAGGTAACAGAGAACAATGGTCGTACTGCGTCCTCGACCAGCCTTGCAGTGAACATAAGTAGTCTTGCCACTTGACGCATTCTCTTCCCAAAATAACAGGAGGGATAAATGAGTGATCATGCAAGACAAGTATGAATTTTGAAGCCAGAGAATAGAAGATCATGAAACTTACCGTGGATAAAATCAACAGCTAGACAAATATCAGTGATTGACGGAGCAAAGAGATAATCTCTCGTTGGAATCACGACATGCTTGATACCATGAGCCTACAAGGATTCAGGATACAGAAGAAATGAAAAGCAGAACGGCATGATAACGATGAAGAGAAGCTTTGAATGGAACATACATGATAGAGAGATGAGGGAACCAAAGTCTCAAAAGGCTCGTTGAGGGTAACCACGCCATATACACCAAGTTCCTTGAGAAGTGGAACATGAGTGGGGAAAGGCACAGCACCTAGCAAAACGTACTGATAACACACACACAGAGCTTAACCCAGAAGGCAGAAACACACATAATACAAAAGCAGAAGGCAATAATGTGTTTTTACCTCATCGACTAGATCCCACCATCGGAATTCTGACTGAACCATGCTCCTTAGAACGTTGTATATCAATGTTGGGTAGAATAGTGCGCGACCGCCAGCTCCAACAAGAGCACGTTTCGCATTCCAAACACCTAAATCACTACTACTTGTACTTGTACATGACACAATCCCCTTTCGATTGCTTTGGCTAATAATAATCTCTTCGCCTTCCTCCTCCAATTCTTCGATGTACATGTTTTCCCCCAACCCAAAAGGAACAAAATTTCCCAATATTCCTTGAAAAAGCTCAAGTCTTCTTCTTGGAAGATCAAAGAAAATTGGGTAAACCCTAGAGTAGAATCGAATCCCCAGGAAAACAAAACAAAAGACCAATTCGATTCAACTCTGTAAAGACGAAAACTTGGGAGATTGCAAGAAAAACAAAAACTGGGTTTGATATGGTCTTCTTCTTCTTCGCTCATTCAATAAAGGAAAATTTATCTCGTCTTCAAAGTTGCAATCTTTCCTTTTCTCAACAAACCCAAAGGCTCACTAAAATGCTCTCCAATTATTTTCCATTTTCTTCGTAGAAATTATAAAATAATAAGCATCGTCAAATAATATATGTAAATTATTATAAGCTAGTATTAGCCTCGGACGTTTGGATACATGTTCGGATTCAGTTCGGTTTTTCGGTTTCTAGCATTCAGATACTTTATATGTTTGGATCAGGTTTGGTTTGGGTTACTTCGAATTTGGTTTGGATCATGTTTTATCTTTCGGGTTTGGTTCGGGTTTGAAACTACCCAAAAGAAAATTACTCGAAAGTATTCGAATTATCCACAACTTCTGTAAAAAACAAATCAAATTATTCAAAAATATTCGAAAGTACTTGAAAATATTTGAATTATCTTAAAACTCCGGAAAAAAACTACCCAAACCTCTTGAAAAATACTCAAAAGTATAAAAATTACCCAAAAACCCAGTAAAAAAACTACATAAACTCCTCTTAAATATTGAAAAAAGGAATATTGATTATTGAAACTGTTTGTTTGTTTGATACGAATTATCTAAAATTTTGGGTTTTTTGGTACTAATTCAGATCGGGATCAAGTTTTTCGATACGGGTTCGGGTTCGGATTTGGGGTTCGGATTTTTGCCCAGGCCTAGCTAGTATATATGGCAATAATAGTTGCTGAAATTCTTAAATATTTGAGGTATAATTTTGTTATTTTTGAAGATTATAACTTATATCTTAGCAAATATATTGTAACTATTTAATTCACTATTCTTTTTCCACTAAACTAATTAATTATTCTAACATAAATCAAATAAGTATTAGTATTTTTAGTTACGGATGATAAAGTTTGGCAAATTATATGATTTAAAAAAAATTATGTTAAAAAAAAATTATAAGCACATGATCTATACATTATAATAATTCCATTCTAAAATTAGTAACTAAAAGTGTTTTAATTTCACTTCTTAGTTTATATAATCTTCATATATCTATATTAACATTTTTGGAGTACATTTGGGAAAAAACTTTGGTTTTTGAAACTATTTACACAAATTGTCATTGTTGGGTCGGGTCAATTTTACTTCTTTGCACCGGAAATATTGCAATCGGATCTTGGCTAAGATTTCTGCAAAGACCAAAAACGACATTATATGTTTGAGTTTAGGAAAATATCAAACGTGTATATTGTTCTAACAGACCAAAATTTGATAATCAAATTGTTTCCTATTAAAATGCTAAAGATTTTCTTGCAAATCACAATTGTTTCCTAAATAAAATGAACAAGTCTTATGGATGCAAGTCAGTTTTGTTTTGGTGATTTTTTGAGAAATTTTTTTGCGATGATGCTACTTTCTGATTCTCTATCTAGACCTGAATACGTTTAGGAACAAACATGGCAATTGTTATCAGAAGATATGCAACAAAAGAAGAGAGATGAGTATAACAATCCAGGTTTGAATATTATACTAAAACCTTAGCTCTTTTGATAAGTCTTTTATTTAAAAATTTCTATCAATCTAATAATGTTAAAAATAACTTTTTGTACTTTACAGAGCTAGATCTCACAGAATCTGAGATCAAGAACTACACTCTCCAAGAACTAGAGAAAATTATGTTGTTTAATAGGGGAACTCTGACATAAATTGCAAACTTTCCTAAGCCTTCAAGAGAAGGTATTGATAACTCCAACTGTTTAATTGTTGATGAGATGAGATATGACCATTAATACTTGGGAGAAAAGCATGATGAATGGATACATATGCTAACATCTGAGCAGAGAGGTATATACGACGAGATAACTGAGGTTGTTTTCAATGATTTAGGTGGAGTTTTTTTGTTTATGGTTTCAGAGGTACAGGAAAAACATTTATTTGGAAGACACTATTAGTTGCTATTAGATCTAGAGGTCAAATAGTTCTTAATGTGGCTTCCAGTGGGATCGCTTCATTGTTGTTAGAAGGTGGTAGGACTGCGCATTCAAGGTTTGCAATACCACTTAACCCTGATGAGTATTCAGTCTGTAAAATAAAACCTAAGTATGATCTTGCAAATTTGATAAAGGCATCATCTATTATTATTTGGGATGAAGCGCCAATGATGAGCAAGTGGTGTTTTGAGTCCTTAGATAAAATTTTATGTGATGTTATGGGGAACATAGACAACAAGGTTTTTGGTGGAAAGGTTGTTGTTTTTGGAGGTGATTTTAGACAAGTACTTCCTGTGTAATCAATGGTGCAGGTAGGGCAGAAATAGTTATGTCAGCTCTAAATGCTCCTTATCTTTGGGATCACTGTAAGGTGCTAAAGCTTACTAAGAACATGCGTCTACTCACCAACGACTTAAGTGTAGAAGAAGCTAAAGACATCAAAGAATTCTCAGATTGGCTTTTAGCTGTTGGTGATGGTAGAATTTCTTAGCCTAATGACGGTGAGGATGTAATAGATATTCCTGAAGAATTGTTGATTACAGAAGCAGGAAATCCTATAGAATCAATTAGTCGTGAGATTTATGGAGTTCCAGCATTGTTAAAAAATAACACTGATCCTAAGTTCTTTCAAAAGAGAGTCATTTTAGCACCAACCAATGATAATGTCAACACAATCAACCAGTATATGCTAGAGAAGTTAGATAGTGGGTAATACTTTACTATAGATTATTTTGTTTTTTTTAATAGATTTTAGAGCTAATTTTTCCTTCTATCTTATCTACAGGTGAAGAAAAGATCTATCTAAGTGATGATAGCATTGATCCTACCGATCTAGATTCACAGAGCAACCTTGTAATCACACCAGATTTTTTAAACAGTATCAATCTACCAGGAATGCCACACCATGCTTTACGTTTGAAGATTGGTGCTCTTGTTATGTTGCTTAGAAATATCGATCCAAAAGGTGGACTATGCAATGAAACTAGGCTTCAGATTACTCAGATGACTAATCATGTTCTGGAAGCAAGAGTTATAATAGGAGACAGAATTGGTGAAATGGTTTTGATTCCTAACATAAACCTTACACCATCGGATACCAAACTGCCTTTCAGGATGCGTAGAAGACAGTTCCCACTGTCTGTTGCATTTGCTATGACCATCAATAAGAGTCAGGGACAATCTCTAGAGAAAGTTGGACTATATTTGACTAAACCCGTGTTTTCTCATGGCCAACTTTATTTCGCGTTATCTAGGGTTACTTCTAAGAAAGAATTGAAAATACTGATTCTCAACAAAGAAGAAAAGATTAAAAAGCAAACAACAAATGTTATTTCAAAGAGGCTTTCCAGAATATTGATTGATTAAACTAATATAATAGATTCTGACAAAAGCCTCTCAAAAGGTATGTTTACTTTACCTTTGTTTCATTTCATATTTGCATTATGGTTTGCAAAACCCCCCATAATTAACATATATATAACATTTTTTATTTTTCTAATTGTATACAGAATCATTGCCAGTGGAGCGAATCCAAGGTTAACAATTAACACTATAGATTACTATCTAAATGCCAATCTTTATTTTTATTGCTGAAACTATAATACTTCCATCAAATTTTGAATTTCATTTTTTAGTCTTCTATTTACATTATGCTCTCATATAAGCAAACAACAATTGTAAATCATTTTTAATTTAGAAACCATCATTGAAACAATAAGATTATATCTACACAAATTTATTAAATGATATCTAAAAGGTTTTACATAAATACTAACCTTTGTCTGCTGTAAGGAGATGAAGCATAAGTGCCTACTACGACTGCTTCTGTATAATGGAAGCAGGATTCACCTACGAAGCAAAACAATTTTTAGTTTTATATATAAGTCTGACTATATGAAGTGTGTACTCAAGTATATAATGAACTCATATCTTTATGTTGGTAAACAAGACTTCAGTGAATGACTTTCCAAACCTTTACTATATTCATCTTCGATATACATTCCTTTAAAGCAAAAGTTATTAGTTAGTAAAACCTTCTTCTTTGTGATATTTTGCATCGATTACAGATTTACAGAAGCTATAAGTTTATGTTTTTTTTCTGTATGACCAAAATAGAACCATTGGTTTCACAATCGGAATAGTAATTCGGAAATAAGAGATGCAAAACAAAATCGTGTACATAAATCAACCTAGGTATACAGACAAGAAATCTTTGTTTCTAAAGCAAATAATTTGATATCTATATCACCGGTAACGAAGGAAAATCTCTTACCTATGGATTGAGCAGAACTATGATTCAAATCGGAGAATTGATTTCTTGGTTTCCATGATTGTCGATTGGATTTCAGCGTGTGGACGTTAAAGGCTTCGATTGTTGTGGTTCTTCATAATTTTCGTATGTCCCGAAGACAAATGAGATTTGATTCATTTCAATCGAATCTTCTCACTCGAAACTCCCTATTTTGCCCCACATCTACACTTCTCGAGCATGTTCTTCGTACATCATGTAGAACCGATTCGAATCATGGAAAACAAAATCAAACTGATTAACGGAATCGGATTGGAATTGGATCGGCGAGACATCGAAGCTCTCATCGATATTTAGTTTGACTGAGTTTTTTTTTTTAATTATTTTTTCTCACCGAAACGAGATGTAGCTTTTTCATGTTTTTTCCAAATTTGTCTTTTACATTTTTTTTTAATTAAACATTATAAACACAAAATCTTTATTCAGTTTGGGGTTTGCTCTCTTGGCATATTTGGGCTTCCGTTTTGTTTATTGGGCTTGCAATGTTTTATTGTTTGTTTGTTTGTTTTTGTTATAATAAAATGATGCAACCAAAAAAACCATTATTAACACATATATACAACACAATCTATAATTATCGTACCAAATATATTTCATGCAACAATTAATTTATAAAAACTTTGATTTTAAACTATAGAGAGATATATAACTATACCATTAGATACAAAAACTTTGTTATTTTTAGATAAAATACTATGTTAAGTTTAACTATGAATATACTTTTAATCCCTATAAATTAAATATACTTAATTTTGTACTTTATAATACATGTAGCTTAATCGTATAAATATTTAACCATATAAAAGTCAATTAATAATACACTTATAATATCTCAAACTGACATCTTATTACAAACCGTACACAATCAATCATCAGTTTATAAACAAAAAAAAATTATATACAACAAAATCATAACTTTATAAAAAAAACATAAAAAAAATTTACACCGCAGTGTACTGCGGGTCAATCCCTAGTAATGCATATTTTGTAATAATTTGCTTTCGAGGTTTTTGTAACGTTTTTGTAAACTTTTTTTGATATAAGTGAATTTAGCAAGAAAAAAAATATAGATATATGTTTTTGTCGTTACATTACCATTATATATAATCTTTTTTTATTATCAAACTATCTCACTATTATGTGAAACTTTATCAATATTATTACCAAACTATGCTTTAACATTTTTTTCTTAATTTAAATTATAAGATATATATAGAAATAATTAAGACTAAATTTGTTTATATACCAAAACGCACTTGTATTAATTGCACTTTGCCAAATAAAACACATCGTTAATTTTCGTTGATTTTGCCAAATAAGACACATCGTTTAGTCAACTGACTTAACCCCGTTAAATTTGTCCATCAGTTGACTAAACGATATGTCTTATTTGGCAAAGTCAATGAAAGTTAACGATTTAACTGAAAAATCAATTAAAGTTAGCTATTTAATCCACCACAAACAAAGTAGGCTTTTTTCAACACTTTTGCTAAGTTGAGGCTTTTTATGACATTTTCCCAATTTGATACCCCTAAAAACTAAAATATATTTTGTTGCTCGGTCGGGCGTGCTTATATGTTAGGATGCCTCTGGATGTTGTTGGATAGATTAGTGTTGAGGACTCTAGCGTAAACTTTCTGCCTCACGGGAGGATATGTGTGCCTGATAACTCCCAAGTATATATGTAGCCATCTTTAGTGGGTTCCACGTCCTTTCTTAGTCTGTGGGTTCATCCTTTTCCGACGGTCAGTACGCTACGTCTGGTACGTCCGGGAGGTTCGAAAGATTTGTTTACTGATCCTACAATTCACCACGTGATCTTTTTCCATGTTTTGTCCTCACTCGCACGGTACCGACAATCACTTCCCGTTAAGTCACTCATCCTGAAGTTGCTCCAGCCCAAGCACGCTCAACTCTAGAGTTCTCTCAGGATGTTTGACCGAAAAAATAAGTGCACTTTAGTGATATAGGTGGCCAAAAAAATTCTTTTAAACATTTATGCATGCACCACCATATTCCTGAAACTGGATGTTACAATCACCCCCACTAACAGATCGCAACGTCCTCGTTGCGCATCAAGACTGTCACCTCCGACGGTGTGAACCCTTTTGACTTCACACTCATCTTGGTTCAGCTCTGATATCAAATGTAACGTCCCGACCGCCACTTTTAGTAGGTCTCACGTTCTTTTTTGGTCTGTGGACCCATCTTCTTCCAACGGACAGTATACTATATCCGGGAGACTCGAAATACTTGTTTACCGATCATACAAATTACCACATGATCTTTTTCCGTGTTTTGTCTTCATTCACACGGTATCGAAAATCAATTTTTGATAGGTCACCCATCCTAAAATTGTTTTAACCCAAACATGTTTGATTCGAAGTTTGCTCAGAATATTTGACTGAAAAGATAAGTGCATTTTAGTTACATATATGGCCAAATTAATTTTTTAAACCTCTCCGCATAGACCACCATATTCGTAAAGCCGAGATGTTACAATAACTGATAACTCTAAACACTCGGAGGCTCTGTTTAGAATAGGAGTTGAGGTTGAGAGCCTAGGTTGAAAGAGGGTGATCTCTGAATCCCCTGGGGACGGAAGTGACATTGAGGAAGGACATGAACTCCACGATGGGAAGACATGGGAAGAGGCAAAGCAACAGAGTTGTTACCTGTACTTGTTCTTCTTCTTACACTTGCCATCTTGCAACAACATCATCCTCGTCATGCTTAGCACTTTGTTACAACTTACAAATAAATACACCTGAACTGGATGGAATTCTTGTAGATAAAATAACTCAAAGGAGTGGTAATAGAGGCGGTTCCTTTTGTTTCCATATTGAGCATGTGTTGCGTTGTTCTTGTTTCAACTAGGCGTACCCAACTAATTCTCATAAGGCCCCTTAAGACAAGTCAGAGTAGAAAGGAACAATGTGGGGCAGCAATATATATAGATTTGTAATTAGGAAACAAGTTTTTCTTAATGGAGACTATGCATAATCAGAATGTTTTGGTAGATTTACAAGAATGGATGGGCTATGATAAAGTGTTCACTATTAATCCTCTAGGTAAAAGTGGTGGTTTAGCCCTTTTTGGAAAAATAGTGTGGTAGTAGATTTTAAGTTTGTGGATAAAAACTTGCTTGATTTTCAGGTTCATATGGGTGCAGTTAGTTTTTTTGTCTCTTGTGTTTATGGTGACCCTTATTATAAAGCTAGACATTTAGTTTGGGAGAGACTAATGTGAATTGGTGTTGAAAGGACTGACAGTTGGTGTATGCTAGGAGATTTTAATGAAATTCTTCATAATGGTGAGAAATTATGGGGTCCAAGACGGTGTGAATCTTCTTTTCTCCCTTTTGCCAATATGATCAAAGATTGTGGTATGGATGAATTGCCTTCCTTTGGTAACAGTTTTACTTGGGGAGGAATGAGGCAGCAATTATAGATTCAGAGTAAACTGGATAGATGTTTTGGGGATAAAGCATGGTTCAATTTGTTTCAAATCAGTCCTTCTTGGATAAAAGAGGATCGGATCACAGGCCGGTTTTGGTCAAGTTTTTGTCTGCCAGTGATTCTTATAGGGGTGTTTTTAGGTTTGACAAAAGGTTTTTAAATAAACCAAATGTGAAAGAAGCCATTTCACGAGCCTGGTCGAAGGTATATCCAACTAATGCAGCTTCTGTTTCAGACAACATCAGAGGTTGTCGCAAAGCTTTAAGTAACTAGAAAAAGGAGAACAGCTTAAATTCTTTGGACAAAATCACCTTCAAGCAGCGTTAGAGTTGGAACAGTCTTCAGTTTTTCCTAGTTTTCAACAAGTTAACATAATCAAGTTTCAATTATTGAAGGCTTATAAGGAAGAAGAAGCATTCTGGAGTCAAAGAAGCCGAGAGACTTAGGTTAAATGAGGGGGACAATAATACAAAAAAAGTTCATGGTTCAGTCAAGGCTAATCGATCAAGGAAACGTATTGAATGTTTATTAGATCAACAAGGTGTTGCCCAGAAATCAGAATCTTCTAAAAGAGAGGTGGCTACTTATTACTTCATCAACTTATTTAAATCCTCTCACCCTGGGAGTTTTGATAGTTTCTTTGTGGATTTTCAGCCTAAGGTTACTCAGTTCATGAATGATTCCTTGATAAAACCTGTCACTAATGATGAGATTAGAATAGCGATTTTTTCGATTAATCCTTCAAGTGCTCCAGGTTCTAATGGGATGACTGGTTTTTTTTTTCAAACATATTGGGATGGTATTGGAGGACAGGTCTCACAAGAGATTCATAATTTCTTCATCAAAGGATCTTTTCCATCGGATTGGAATTATACTCAACTATGCTTAATTCCAAAGGTTTCCCCATCCTTCCTTAATGACTGAACTTCGTCCTATCAGTTTGTGTTCCGTCTTATACAAGATCATATCTAAGATTTTGGCTTCAAGACTGCAACCTATTTTGCCTTAGATTGTCTCCCCATCTCAGTCAGCTTTTGTCTCAAAAAGATTGATTTCCGATAACATTTCAATTGCTCATGAATTGGTGCATACCCTTAGAACTCACTCATCGATTTCTCAAGAGTTTATGGCAGTTAAATCTGATATGTCTAAAGCCTTTGATAGACTGGAATGGAGTTACCTACGAAGTTTGCTTCTTGCTTTGGGTTTTCATGGTAAATGGATTGACTTGATCATGTTTTGCGTATCTTCGGTCACTTAGTCAATGATAAGCCATATGGGATGATATTTTCGAAAAGAGGTTTGAGACAGGGAGATCTTTTATCTCCGTTTTTATTTGCTCTTTGTACTGAAGGCTTATCCCACATGTTAAACAAGGCAGAACTAGCAGGCACTATTCACGGAATTCAGTTTTCTCCTACAGGACCATCAATTCATCATCTTCTTTTTGCGGATGATAGTTTTTTTACTTGCAAAGCTTCAGTTACTCAGGCAAGTACTCTCCAACAGATTTTGAATGATTATGGAGATGCAACAGGTCAGCGTATCAATCTAACTAAGTCTTCGATCACTTTTGGATCAAAAGTTCATAAAGAAGTTCAAGTTGCTATCAAACAGTTGACTGGAATTCACAATGAAGGAGGAGCAGGTAATTATCTGGGTCTTCCCGAATGTTTTAGTGGATCTAAAATTCAACTTCTAGACTATATCTTTGATAAGCTAAAGTCTAGATTATCTTGTTGGTTTGATCGTACTCTCTCTTGGGTGGTAAAGAAGTTCTCTTGAAAGTAGTTGCATTAGCTTTTCCAGTGTATGCTAGGACATGCTTTAAATTGCCAAAAACCGCTTGTTCCAAGTTAACAAGTGTAATGTCTCAGTTTTGGTGGAGTTCTCTTGAGCATCACAGGAAGATTCATTGGTTAAGTTGGGATAAATTGTGTTTATCAAAGGAACAAGGTGGATTAGGCTTCAAAGATATTCAAGGTTTTAATCAAAGCTTTGTTGGCAAAACAATCATGGAAAATTTTGCAATTTTCGGATTGTCTCTTTGCTAAAGTAATGAAGAGCAGATATTTTGAAGGAAATGAGATTTTAGCAGCAAAGTTGGGTTCTCAACCTTCCTATGTTCGGAGAAGTCTTCTTCATGGACGTGATTTGCTTATCCAAGGTCTTCGTAAAATGATTGACAATGGGAGGTCTTCTAATGTTTGGTGTGATCCCTGGATATATCCTTTGATGAAGAATATATTTGTCAATTTAGCTCTTAAAGTAGAAAACTTGATTGACTTTCAAAAGAGAGACTGGAACAAGGTTAAATTACAAGAATTATTCTATCCCAAAGATGTTTGTCTCATATTGGCCAACAAGCCTGTGGTTTCTAAAGATGATTATTGGTGTTGGATGCATAATAGAAGTGGAGATTACACGACTCGATCAGGTTATTGGCTCATAAATCAGGTAAACAACCATGAACTTTTTCAAGAAGCTGGCATGAAGCCTTATATAAATGACTTAAAGTCTCATGTTTGGTATATTCAAACTTCTCCAAAAATCAAAACCTTTATATGGAGAGCTTTAAGTGGAGCATTAGCAGTTGCAGATCGGTTAGAATCAAGAGGGTTGAGTAAGGATTTGAGATGTCAGTTTTGTGGTCAGGAAAAAGAATCGATCAATCATGCTCTTTTCTCTTGTTCTATTGCTAGACAGGTTTGGGCATTATCAAATTATCCTACTCCTAATGGTGGTTTTTCTCCTACTTTAGTTTACTCTAATCTTAATTCATTACTTTTTTTTTCTTTGGAAAAGAATCAGGTAATTCCAAAGAATACTAGAATGAAGTATCCTTGGATACTTTGGTTTTTGTGGAAAAATAGAAATGTCTTCCTATTTGAAGGAAAAATAATTGCTTCACCAGATCTGGTTATTAAAATAGAAGAAGAAGCCTCTGAATGGTTTAGAGCTCAAATTATAGACAAAAGGATAGACAGTTCAAGAATCTTTGACAGAGGGAAACGTGCGAAGAATTGGATTAGTCCTCCTTTATCTTGGTTTAAATGTAATATTGGTATGTGTTGGTCAAAGAAGAACAAGGTAGGCGGGTTCTCTTGGGTGTTGAGAGATAAGAATGGGTTGGTGTTGCTTCATAGTAGAAGATCATTCTCTAACATTGTAACTTTAGAGGAAGCTAATCTAAAGAGCATCTTGTGGGCTATAGAAAGTATGCGGTCTCACAAATTAACAAGGTGATAATTGCTACTGAAGCTTTGGAAATGGTAAAGGCTATCAATAGACCTCAAGCATGGCCTTCCTTTCAGTTTGCTGTTGCATAAATTATAAAAGATTTGTAGGGTATTCAAGACTGGAAAATTCATAGTGAAAACAGAGCTTGAAATAGAGGTGCCCTTCTTATTGCCCAGAGTGTTATTTAAGGTAACCGTTTTCAATCCTATGTTGCTCAAGGGTTTCCTTATAAGCTTAGAGAGCTCTTTGACTTTGAGAATTGCTTTCCCTCTACCTAAGTCTACGCTCTTTCAGGTTGTGAATCACTTTTTGATTTTACAAAAGATCTTGTTGAGTAAATAGTATTCAACTGTTGACTCATCTTTGATCTTTGGGGTCGGTTTTTGCTCTTTTCCTTATATTATATCTTTCTCTTGTTATAGACTTCAGTTACGTTTACCTCTTTATTTCCTTTTATTCATCTTTGTCCTCTTATTTTCATCATCTCTTTTTGTTTTTACTGTGGTAGATATTTTTCTTCCTTATCCTTTATCTGCAGTAAATCTTGGGTTGCTAAATTCGAATTTCTTCTTTGACTTTTTCTTTTCTTATTCCTTTATAAATACTAGCTTATATTCCTTTTTTTTTATTATTCGAAACCAATCCTTTCACTCACCTTCTTCGTTAATATGGTTGATGAGCTTTGGAATGAACTGCAACATCTCTCGCTTGGCAGAGATGATCCTGAACTATTTATACCACGCTCTGCCTATGTTGATGTTGTTTCTCGTAATCGTTTGAGCTTGATTGCTCGTCCTCTAAACCCCAGAGTTCAACGTCTTCAAACTGTAATTTCTTCCCTGCCAAGAATGTGAGGTTTAGCTTCTCGGGTTCATGGAAGGGTCTTAGATGAAAACTATATTCAATTCTTGTTCCGTTTAGAAGCTGATCTCATCTTAGTTCAAAGGAGAGGACCATGGATCTTCAAGAATTGGTTTATCGCTTTCCAAAGATGGGAAGACTTTCCAGATATGGATTTCCTGACAACTATTGAATTGTGGGTTCAGATTCGAGGTATACCTCTTCCTTATGTTTCTGAAAAAACAATTTCGATAATAGCTGGAAAAATTGGTGAATTAGTGGACATGGACTTTCATGATGAGTCTACTACTCAGGTTGCTTTTATCAGGGTTAAAATCAGAGTTGATTTTACAGACAAATTGAAGTTTTTCAGGAGAGTGTGTTTTGATTCTGGTGAAAGAGCAATGATAAGTTTCCAATATGAAAGTGTGTTTTGATTCTGGTGAAAGAGCAATGATAAGTTTCCAATATGAACGACTTATGCGTGTTTGCGGGTACTGTTGTAGACTTACTCATGACAAAATCAATTGTCCTTATCTTCATGTTCAACGAGCCAGTTTTTAGGTGCCTTTAGTGCCAGGTTTTGATAGAGCCGCTGATGAAGCTAGTAGGAATTATCAGTCTTTGAATCCAGATGACTCTTTCCCATCACCTAGATCTCCACATCCACGAGTGGAAACACCGCCTCTTAATTCTGAAGAAATAGCAGCTGCATCTCCTTACTTTCCTAGCTCAAGAGTTGCAGAAGTTTTAAACTTTGAATTTCCAATTCCACAATCTACTATTTGGAGGAGACATATCTCAGTTGGCTCTAATATCACTCCAAACTCTGAAGATGACTTCCATTTTGTGACTCCACGATGCTTTGAG
This sequence comes from Turritis glabra, assembly GCA_900406565.1. NCBI lineage: Eukaryota > Viridiplantae > Streptophyta > Magnoliopsida > Brassicales > Brassicaceae > Turritis > Turritis glabra. The sequence continues at coordinate 1,219,452 of OVBN01000150.1, read as the reverse complement.
ATTAGTGAATCCTCAAAACATAAAAGTTCAAAACCTATCAAGAAGGAATCAGAAACAAAAAATTCAAGAGAATATGATAAGAATATTTCAAAAGCCTCCTAAGAACTTAAAAATTTTCCTCTGTTTGTTGCTGTCTTACCTTTTAATTTTGTTGTTTGGTGAAATTATCAAATTATTGTAGCTTTCTTTTGGCTTGCTTTTAGTTTTTGGTTGAGTCTGTACTCTGACGTTTTTGATGTAATAATAATTCTCCAATTGACAAAAAAAAAGAATCATGAAATGAAAAACTAGACTCCTAAAATCTCTCCTATATTGTTACAACATAATGTCAAGATACGCATGCATATACAAGTTGAGAGGGCAGAGCTAATGAGAATTGTCTGGGACCCAACCGGAGACCATTCCCTCGTCGACAGGCTTGAGGCCACCACAGGACCTGGCGACCGATTCAAAGAGTTTCTCAATCTCAGGTGCACACCTGATGAAGGCTTGTTTCCAGAAGCCATATCTTGGATTCTTGATAAGCTCAATGAATGTGATTAGGAGTCCCCATGGATGTGGCCGGTTCACAATTAGCCGTTCCAACAGCACTCTTGTTATTTGCTCCTGTATGATCTCCTGTTTCATTCATGCCAAAAAATCAGATTACCATACCCCTAATTTATCCACACAGCTCTTGCCAAGCAAAGCAACCTCACCTGGTCAGATTCGAAGAAGAGATAGAGCATGATGAAGGAAAAGTAATGAGTGTGGTTGTTAGGATATCGAAGCTGATTGGCGATGGCATTAAGGAACAGATACCGTCCTTCAGTATCAAGTTCCATACTTAAATACTTGAACATCTGTAAGGCCACAACATTTTGAGCCTGTGTCTCACCCGCCTGTAGCTGCTGAATAGCCTGTTATTGCAATGTCGGTAAATTGCACATTCCATTAGCGCATTCATTTTAGTAAACTAGACTTTGAAAAAAAAGACTGTATAGTCATTAGACCCATACCTGCATTCCAGTATATAGCACAAGCGAGTTGATCAATGGTACACTGTAACGGGTTCCAGCTGAACTAGCCTCGCTGGACGAAAGAAGTAACTTCTGCTTCAACTCACTTAGGAAAGTTGAATTCTGTTGCCTCGACTGCAGAAAATTATACGAGTATATCTTAATATAATCTCAAGAACCCCAAAGAATGAATATGTAAACTGAAGAATTAGGTATTCCCATTACCATGAGATACTCATCCACGTCATTCTTCATTTGCTTTGCTTTCAGCGCAGCATCAACCTCGGAAAGGATACAGGGAGCTTCTACTATCTCAGGCAACAAATCAATCTGCAATGAACACGATAAATCAGCCTACAAGGCATATCTTTTCGGTAGAATATGAACATGCTGGGCTCTCCACTATCATCTCGAACCTTTAAGTTTGGGGTCGAAGGATCGGGAAGCCTCATGTTCCGTGGAAAAGAACTGAGAATAATATTCCGCATTTGAATGCAACTTGAAGGAATCACATCACAGAAAGTAAAATGATAATCACAGAGGAACTCAGGGAAGTCATGAAGCAGCACCAGCAACACTCTCAATGTCCCTTTGTATAGGAAATGAACCTATGTAAATAATAAACAAACAAGAGAGAGACCACTCTTAAGTTATCATCGACTATATACTTAGTGTTCAATGCAAAATATTACACAGGAGAAAAAGGTACAAACTGGTCCTCCGAGTTCAGCATTTCTTAAAAATGGCTCAAGAAACTGGAGCAAGTCCACCAGCAGGCGTTGTACATATGGCCAACCCTTCTGGCCATTTACTGTAAGTAGTTTGGGCATGAAGCTTCTGTGGCTGACAAGCTCTAGCCATGCAAAGCTGGAAATTTTATAAGAACCTCAGTGAAGCAGAAAAAATATAAAACACGGATCATAAATAGAGGATAAGTAGACGCATATGTCAACAACATGAATTCCACAACAAAGGTTTTCGACTGCCCTCATAGTTCCTGACAGATTCAATTTTCAATAGAAGCATGGCAAATTAGGTTTCTGTCCTAACCTGAAAGCAGGAATCTTAAGAGGCTGCAATGCGTGGAATGTGTTGGCAAAAGCTGTGAGAACCTGCAACAAATGATGAACGTTAGTGATAGCAATAAATAGCAAGTCTTCAAGGGCAACAAAATGCACCTGAAAGTTTGCACCATCAGTCCCAGGATCCAGGGAACATAAGTCCAGCAGCCAGTTGATGAACAAACGAAAATATGGTTTTGGATTGAGTGATGTCTTTTTATCTTCTGCGTCCTTTTGAATAAATCTCACAGTGACAGCCATGATCTGAAACCAGTGATCAATATCAAATCCACTCACCTTATTGACTCTTTCACCCGTAATAGTAGAAGTTGGTTTATTTCCGATAAGTGTTATGTGTCCCCTTACCTCCGAAAGAAGAAATAACTTGCTGCTAGACTCCTGCTCAGGGAAATACTGAACAGATTGTCATAAGAACAAACAAACCGAAAAAAGGCTTAGCAGGCAATATATTTGGGCTTTTTTATCAACGAGTCACACCATAAAACTTCATGAGAACTTTACCTTCAAGATTAAAAAAACAAGCTTTGCATACATATCGATGGCAAGGAATGATGGACTCTGAGCTTGCTGAGGAGATTGCACAGCACCAGAACTTATATCTTCAGAAGATATACAATGAGCAACAGAAATTTCCTAAGGAAAGGGAGGCCAACGTTAATAATGAGGTCTCTCAAAATTTTGAAAGTGCTGATGCTAAAAGTTTCTTAAAAGGTTAAATCACCAGAAGAGTTCGGAAAAAACTCTCTGTTGTATCATCTCCCTTAAGTAATCCAGTCTGATGCAAATGCAAGACATATTGTGAACAAGCGGTTTCATTTGCACCCGGAAGTTCGCAGATTTGATACCAACTTTCAAAAAGTGTGGACACCTGCCAAACCATAGAGACCACCACAAAAAGAAGAAGATTAACTACACGCACGAGAGATGCAAGTTCCAACATAGAACTGAAGAGATAACAAACAATGTAAACACATATATGTATTTAATGAAGAAATAGATAATACCTAGAATTAAAATGGAAATTCAAAATGAATATACAAGACGAAAAGTTTATGAAAAAGAAACATGCGTAATGGATGATAATAACTTCACAGAAACATGTGTTTTAAAACCCTTGTTCGTAGCTTGCAAATTGATTGTGCTGATGCAAACATTTTAGCTTGTGATTTACTCTTTTGTAAGTGAAAATTTTAAATCCATACAATTCCCAATCAACCATTAAAAAAAAGTTCATTTGAAGTAATGAAAACTAATAACACGCAGAAAATTTACCCGATTCCGGAAGCCCGCAGGATCTGATTCCACATAATCCAAGCTGGTATTCTCCTCTGTGTTAGCGGTGGTATTGCACGCAACCTAATAACAGAGCCAAAATGTCAAATAAACCTACAGTCTCATTACAAGCAACATTCGGTAATGAAATCATCTGAAACCTTTTCATCCTTTTGCCTATCATTGTTCTCATTTCCGGTTGCAATATCAGAGAGACCAGTTGTGTTAGTAACTGGATTTCGTATGATGTCGATTAGCTGTTGCAATGACTCAGGAGATCCGGATTTTGAGGCAAGCTACAACCAAAACAAGACAAAGAATTGCAACATCACCAAATAATAATGTCAAATTTCTTGAACACCAAAACATTAGATTTAACATGCAAAACATATCAACATAAAAACAATATTTGAACCTAATCACAATATCAGTCAGTTGACCATAAAGACATTATTTGAACCTAACCCCTTCCCTAATTGTATGTTTTCACACCTATTAACTGGTTTTTCTTATGACAAGCATTATTGATAATAGAACAAGAATAAGCAACTGCACCAGCAAACGCAGAAGAATGTTAAAATTGCAACCTTTGCCAGCGCATCAACAAGACTGTGGAGCTCTGAAATGACACTCGACTCTTCAGTGACCAAGGATTGGAGTAGAGAAATAGCAAAGTCAGTTGCGCTCTCTGCACAGCAAACAACTAGTTAGACACATTCACTTGCCCAAAAAAAAAATGTAGGTACACAGGGACAAAGAAATGATATGCCGTCAGCATACTGTTTCTCCCTCCATCAAGATGCTTCGCCATATGGACGTTATACTCCGCTAGGCTGAGCAACTCGCGCTGAATAAGACCAATAGTAATATCTTTGTTGAGCTTCCGCTCCTCCTCTGAATAAATCACCTGTGTCAAGAAGTTCGAAGAACGTTACATAATTATAACTAGAAATGCACAAATCTCGTATCAATAACCATTTGAGGATACTTCTCGTCATATATTATCAGTAGCTCCACCTATAGGAAATAGGCTTGATCTAGCACTTGCATGATATGTCTTATGGCAGGAAATAGTGGCAAATTTATGAGAAGCAACTGAACTAAAAGCCCATAAGAAAAGTGTGAAATACAATAAAGATGTACATGCTTAGATCTTGAAAAGGTTGTAAACATACCCAACTAGTGAGCTCTTTGACGACACGCTTGCAAACATCACGAATAGCAACAAGTATTGCTAGATTAGCACTGACGTGAAGGTTACTTGATGCATTCTCATACAGAGCTTTGAAAGCTTTTTGAGCGACGGCAAAAGCGGCTTCATCTCTGCTTATACATCTGAGGATAATTTCAGGAACTTCAGAAACTACAGCCTGAAAAATCAATAAGATCTCCATTAGCTATTAAACTCATATTGGATTAAACCAGATAGGCAACGATTGGAAAAACCACAATAACCATTTCCAAAATAACTCCTCAAACTTCCTTGGCCTAAACGGCCATAGTCCCTCTAAGAACCCGGCCGTGAAGGGATGCCTCCATACTTTCATTAAATCTAGGTGCATGTAAATGGATAACGATGCTGCACTATAACCACTTAGGCACTAGGAAATCAAGTACCTGAATTTCATCATCTCCTGCATTATTAGCCACTAATTCCTCCATCTGAAACAGTTTTAAGAAGTCACCCACATTCAAATATAAAGCAGCCAAAATAAATGCAGCAAGGAAAACACGGAATAACCAGTTTACTAACCTTCTGAGTAACAATCTGATACTTATCCAGTGCATCTCTCGTGGACAGAGAAGGCTGTGTAATATTATTTCCACCAAGTCGTTCCACGGTAGCAGCTGACGTCAATGTCTGCAGTGACGTTCCAGTTTCCTTGTGTATAAATAAGAAGCACAACTTAGTAATTCAATATAAACCTAAGCGAGTCATAATTTGAAAACACACAGTATATCTTACTTTCATAGCAGTGTCAGAGGGTTCAACCAGATTCAATTCTGAGGTTGGTAGTGATTTAGAAAATAGGAGACTGGCTGAGTCACCAGCTGGATCAACTTGTGAGCTTTAACACACAGGCAAAATGAAATGTCAACATATCAGCTGTGAAATACGAAAAATTAAATAAGAGCAGTTTAATCAAATCTGCGACAACAAAGCACCTCAAAAGTGAGACTGGAGAAGATTCAAAACCATCCACAGAAATATCTGATGGCCGAGAGACCGCATCCATCCGAGCATTTCCAGCACTAGACAAAAAGTCAGAAGCAACTTTTCCTGATACTGGACCATAACCACTACCAATCGCAACATCGCCAGCTGAGCTTGATGCAGCAGATAAACCGTGTGAAGTCTGGGTCGACTGCTTTTGCCAAGGATGTTGAACAAAGTCCTGAAAATGCATACGTCTCGTTTTAGTCATACAAACACAAAACATAGCAGAGGCAACTACCTGTTAAAAACAGCACCTCATAAACTCGCTGCTGAGACAGAGAGAGGTGTCCAGGTTTTGGACGGAGGGATTCGGGTATGAAACTAACTGAATTTTGCGATAGCATGTTTGGATCAAAAAAGGAGGATCCAGCACCATCTCTATGCTTCCTACGTAACAACAATTGCTGAGCAATGTCTGCATCAATTGTTTGTATTGCCTGTAGAGACACGGACATAAAAATATCACTGAACCTTATACTGAGGCCCAATCATAAATTAGTAACAAGAAGGAATTATCCCTGTCAGCAGAAGTGCCTACACTCCAGTCAAACCTGTTAATGCATTAAAAGCTGAAACAGAAATAAAAAGCAGGATTAAATATCTAACACAAACCTTCTCTGTAGCCGCTTGTTCAATAGCAGCACAACCCAAATCAAGGTTGTCATTGGTGACAAGTTGCACAATTTGTTCAAGAGCTTCATTTGAAATATTCAGACCCTGGAGCGAATTCCGTAGATGACCAGATATTGAAGTGCGCAGGGGTTCCTACATATACCAGAGAATGCACAAAAAACAAGAAAGACAAATAGAGCTGGTTGGTTTAGTGTAACAGGGCAGAAATATAATAGCATGAATGTAAACGAGATGTAGACAAAAAGCTTAAGAATCTTCGAGATGTAGACAAAAAGCTTAAGAATCTTAAGAATCCAAGTCTCATAAGAAGGAAAAACCTTGCATGTCACATGAGCCAAACTCCCAGCTAAACTCGCAACCATCAAGTGAGCTGCATTATATATACGTGACTCATCGGGTTCCAGGGCATAATCCTGGAGTCAAAAAAGAAAAAATATTCGATAACTAGATAAGATCAAAACCCTGGAAGTTTTCTGCTTAAAAAACCAAAAATAGATGCAACAAAATGGAAACCAACAATTTATAGTTGTGGACAGAAAAGCGATGGAAAAGTGATGGAAATCGAATGGGAGACAAGGAAAGTATTTGAGGCACGAGACTAAAAGCAAGCAGAAGTATAGAAAAAAAAAAAAAAAGACAAGTTTAAATTGGACAACCTTCAGCACAAGTTCTTTTGTTGTTTGGCATGCAATACAAACACTTCGCTGCACAATACCAGACACAATCTCCTTGATAGCTCTGTCCATGGCAAGTGGTACGACTCTGAAAATGGATAATAGATTAGTGTGTGAAAGAAAACACCTTCATTGCCCTACAAACATAATGATTTCACCAGTAGGAGACCATCAGTCACAAACCTCTGAAATGGAAAGTGCATACCAAATCCACTTAATTTCTGATTGATAACAACATGATTTCCAATGTTGGGAAGCGCTGCTGACAGCTGCTGGCCATCACATTAATAGTAGAAAGGGTTTGAGCCAAGCATATATATAATAAATTTGATCGACATTCATAAAATGAAAAACGTACCTGACTAATAGAAAACAATGGGGATGGAGTTGACTGGAACAGTCCTTGAGGTGACGGGAGCTGATCAGACAAGCCTAGAGTTGCCACTTTTTCCTCTTCCAACAAAGTATTAGAATAAACACGTTGAGGGGCTACATACTGAAAAAAAAAAAAAAAAAAAAAAAAAACAAGTGGTTAAATATCATTAATACTAAAAACGGACACTATAGGTCAATAACAAAAAGTACACATAAAATAACCTGTGATAATAACTTCGAGGGAACGTCTGTATTAGGTGAATTTGCAACATCAAGAGGTAGGTCGATTTGCTTAAGAGGAGAAATTGTTTTAGGCTCCGAAATCATCTGCGGCTGAGATATATGTGTTACTACAAGATCTTTGTTACTAAAATCAGGATTCCCATCTATTTCTCTTTTCCGATCCTTTAGAAGGGAAGTTGGCGCTACTTCCTTCATATCAACACCAAGGTTCTTGAATAAGACCTGAAGAGAAAGACGATATGAGGACAAAACATCATTTTTAAAACTTCTGCCAAACAAATTGTGATGCTCAAGAGGAACAATCATCTTTCTAAAACTTCTGCAAACCAGATACCTCTATGTCAAACTTCAGATTCATTTTTAGGTTTGGCATTGAATAGATCTCAGCGAGTAACCCAAGTATAGCCATTGTCCAAGGATTAGGAGGCTGATACGCAATACTGTTTTGGCATGGCTCCAGAACCTGCAGTGACAGTAAATTAGAACTCAAGACATCAATCCTAGAACAGCTAGGAATGCGATCAACGATCACCAACCTTAGAAGTAAATGGAATGACCGCTATCATCAACCCTTTTTCATATGCCTGCAAAGGAGAAGAAAATAAAGCTCACATCTAAAATTTGACAGTGTTAGAACAAAATAGCGAGATAAATTTGAAGGAAATAGCAGCAAATACCTCCACAATCAAGGATTTTGGATCTATTTCTCGCGCCCTTAAAACATAATTTCTTCCAATGGTCAACTTTCCAAGCCAACTGCCTAAATTTTTAAGAAGAGATCGCTCTTCAGAACTTGACTTTATGAGCTCTGAGCCCAAAAGAACCTGCAAAACCAAAGAAATTAAGGAAATCAAAGCTAACTACACAAAAAGTACACCCATCAGCGCAAATCATCTGTGGGATGAAATATTAACCTTGCAATTTTCGTAAGTATTTTGAAGTATCTCCTTAAATAACAGCTTGGAATCAACTTTGTCCAAGAACTTCAGGTACAGATCATGAAAATTTGGCTCGATGCTCGCTCTATCAGGTATTGAACACATGCAGGAAAAACAATAAGAAGAGAAGAAGCAGACACCTCACATAAATTGCAAACATAAAAACACACAACTATCAGTACCTTTTCATAACCATGTACTGTGCAAACCAAGGATAATACTGTTGAGGTAAAATTTCGGCAAACTCTTTCCCTTTAGATTCAATGTTTGCTTTAGAGATATTATTGATTATGAAAGAAACTTTGTCCTGAACATCTGAAGGTGGAGCCTGGAAAAAAAGAAGTCTTATTCTTGTCATTCATACTAAAAAGTAGACAGTTGGCATATTGACAATTCATTATGCAATGTAACCAAAACAAAATAATTCCGAATGTAAACACACAAACATAGCAAAGTACCTCGATTGCGTTTTCCCTTCTTTCTGCTGCTGCAACCAAGGTTTCTATGTTCAAAGCAGAGCCAAACCCTGTGGTAATCGAATTTTAGAAAAATATCTTCTCTTGGTAGGAAAAGAACTATATAACCTATCATATTTCAAAAAACATTTATAAACTAAGTAAACTGGAGTTTACTTGTCGAAGGGGCTCCACGATTTGGACGAACAGAACCAGCTGAGGTTGATGAAGAAGTTGAAATGCCAGGATTCTGCATGAACAACTAGTGAGGTGAAATGGAAACTCTCTCACCCATACACAGCCATAAAAGAAAAATACAAGAGAAATCCATCACCTTTGGAATGACAGAAACATCAACCAAAGCGGTTGATAAGGATGGCAAAAGTGGCTTTGCCTCATTAGATGGCACACTTGGCACTTTGCTGCGGTCATCCATATGAATTTCATTTTTCTGTTGAAGTTGTATGGGAGAAGAAAGCTGTAATGTAGATTGGCCAATGCTAGAACCACTCAACTGCCAACAAAAACCAGAAAAAAATGTTTTAATTTCCTTCTCACCTTCAATTTCCGAAACCCAATTTATGGTCAGCAAAGATATGAGCCAACCCAGAACACGAGACTAGAAACAGAGAGAATCAAGCAATTTTCTTTCTCCTTTTGAATAAATAACTAACATATCTGATCTCATGTTTGAAACAGATAGTTATCGAAATGAAGATATTCGCAGAATCAACTTAAAAGAAGATATAAAAATAGCTAAAACAATGGCAGGAAAAGTACTGACAAAGAGATTTCAAAATAGACAGCAAGAAAACAATAGCAAGACAATTAACACATTCAATCAAAACAAAACTTTTAAATCAAAATTCTACCTCGCCATTTCCAGGGAAAGACTGTGAGGGACCAGGGTGCGAAACAGAGGCATCGGATTCTAAAGTACCAGATGATATCCTTGAAAGTGCTTGTTCAATAACAGTGACTAACTCAGGGTGAGTGCTACGCAGATGAGATATTTGCAAAATATGGTTGCAGTATTGAGGCAATTCAACCAGACGATTCACGAACTGTTCCAGAGCTTTGCTTCCAAACAGAAACATCTGCATGAATTGGGAAAGAAAGACGATGACAGATCTCTCACAGAAAACCCCGGGAGACAGAAATACATGACAAAAGAATCCATACTTTTGAATCTGCAGGTTTACGCAAAGAATCCAAGACTAGACGCAGGGCCATCCCCAGAGTGAGGGAACTTATAAGCTGGTGCTTTATAACAGAACCTGAAATTTGTATAAGTCGCAGCAGATTCAAGAGAATGTAACGACAACAGTACAAATCTGAAGAGATACACAAATTTGCTAAGAGGTTGCCCTGGTTATAGTATGGTAAGAAATGTTGAGGACTAGACACAATAGTATAAATTGTTAAATGATACCACACACACAAAACCACCCACTACATCAAACTGAAAACATCCTTTTAAAAGACTCACTCACCAAAGAGGATGGAGGCTATTTTCAGTTGTCTCTCAGGATACTTGGGGAAAAACCGATATTCTTCAAAAAGATTAGCAATCATGCATTCAAAAATTAATTTTTCCCTGCCAAAAAAACAACCTCGTGATTTTCTTTATGTATGATGAGCCTGACAAACATGAAGAGAGAAATTGAGTTTCTCTCAAATAGTATAGTATGTCATTATCAAACCTTTGCACCAAAGAGTCCTTGTATCGGGAAAGCATTTGAACCATTGCATCGACACTCAACTGACTAGAAAACATTTGATGGAAATAAGCGTTTGCTTCTGCCTCAACATCATCTCCATATGCATTGGATGCTGATGAATCTTTAGCCTCGCCATTCTGCAGTTTCGAGTTACAATCCAAAATTGCTGCATTGACCTTTTCTATCTCCTCGACCAGTTGAGATGAAGTAATCACATTATCATGAGCTTTCAAAACCTGCAATACATGTTCAAACAATTTAATCTCAGTAGATATGAAGCAACAGGCAAGCTGAAAACCAAACCAAAAGGGGAAACTAACTAACTTTCAAAAGGGAAGTTGTTGCATCCAAATGAATATCTGATAACGGATCAGAAGGGTGAAAATGTTTGGCGGTAAAATCCTCTGTGTCGTTGAAATGCACATTCTTGACAAATTTGAGACACTCCTGAAATATGAAAAACAAAATATTTAAATGTTCGGTACCATCTTCTCATCTCTAATAAAAATAAATAAAAGTACTAGAACTTTGATTGTGAAAAAATACGTTACCTCAGCAAAGAGGTCCTTATACACATATAGGCAGTTTGGCAACCAGTTCTCTATGTCCAAAAGACCTCTCAATGAGGCAAGGACTGCCAATCTGATACTGAATGAGACTGGAACTGATTCTAAGACAACAGGGAGAATCTGGAATAAATAAATAAATGATCCCTGATTAGTTCAAAGACACAAAGAGGCTGTTGTAAGAATACAAAAAAAAAACATTATAATGAAATAAATTGAGCCACTGTCGCGCATTCTCAATACAACATATTCACCTTTAGCTCATGACAGATTTCAATTATTCGGAGCATGCTGTCTGCTTTAAGATTTTGGGCATCTAAAATCCCCCACAGTAAGAGTTCTGCATTCTGATGCCAGATATTAAGGATAAAACCACTATCCTGGGAATTTGTTATTATCACTGGAAATATAGCAGAAACCACTTCACGCTGGATGAGATTATAGGCAGTCTGCATCAACAGGATTGACATACTTAGCAAACAAAAAGGCAAGATCACGAGCATACATCACCAAAGACCAGTCATGAAAAATTACTTTTATGTGTGTCATTCCAAGAAGCAAGGTTTTAGGACAATGTGTGAGTGGATACTGGAGCAACGAACTAACCAAAACAGCATGGCCTCTCTCGGCCAATTGGCATAGCACATCCAAGAGATCAAGCGACAGCCATGCATGATTGGATAGTCCTAACTGTTGCTCATGGCTGTGCATGTTATCATTATATACCTGGAAAAAAGCTGGTCAGAATAGTGACAGTATCAAGGAAGAACAGCTCAGAACACAGATGTGTGGTATCTCACCAGCTTCCTTGGGGAATGCATAAAGGTGAAAACTTCTGGTGGGGCAGATATTGCATGCTTAAGAAAGGATAATTGACCTTCCATATTTTTCCAGACAGAAGCACATACAGCATCAAGAGGAAATGGCTCCTGCAAGAATCAAATTAACACCCTCAAACAACAAAATGAAGCAAACATATTTTTAAACAGACAAATTAGTCATTATGAGAACACACCTTGCAAGCAGTTTTATAGAACCGCATGAAAAACGAGAAAGACTCCATATTAGGGATGTCAAATCCATCATGATCAAGATTCTCGATTACTTTCCTCCAGCATGTGCCAGGAGCCTGCTTTGCCATAAAATCATAAGAGCATGAACCAAATAACACTTAACAGATAAGCTAGATGCGTCTTCACAAATCCATCGATTAAAGAAAGATAACCATGCATGCTAGTCTCGAAGAAAGAAACAAGTACAAAGACTAAACTGAAGTTTTGAAACAATCATCGATATTGATTAGACAAAGTAATAAAGTTTCAGATAACTCACAAGCTGTTTGATTGTTTCAACTAGAATATCAACATTCCACGACTTTGGCGTGGGAAGTTCTGATGGAATGCAGCAACCAAGGGCTAAACTGAATGTTGAAAAGGTGGTGTGATTATCGTCAAGATCAGCACATGTCCGAGCAACATTGCCAAGAATTCTTGAGATCGTAGCCTCTCTTAATGGTACAAAACTAGACAAGATCTCTTTGCATTGTTGAGCATCAGCAGTAAATCCACAACCTAATTCTCCCATGAGATCTCCAACCCCTATTTCCTTATCGATTTCAGCTAAGATAGCATCAAACTCGTTTTCAGCAGAATCACTTTGAAAATCCATGCTCCTACAGCAGAAGAGGAAAATCCTTGAGAGTCGCATTCAGAGCATATGGATCAAAAAAGGGATAACAGATGAAAGCAAGTCAGAAGCAGCACCTGAAAACATCAGCTTCATGAACTTCAGAGAGGATAGGTGTTAGAGCAAAAGAGAACTCATCTCTAGATTGAGCAGAAGACAAAATCTGTATAAAGGAATCCAAATGCCTGGAAAGATCCTCAGAGTTCTGGAGAAACAAAAGAACATTCTGAATTTTCTCAGTTGAATCAATCCGGCCAGTATTGGCACGGAGTTCCTCAATCGCAGCCAATAATAAGTTCCGTCCTACAAAGGGAAAGACCAAAATCCATGATAAGATAGATAGATAAACCTAAGAGATATGAGGAGAAAGACAAGGGAAGAGTCAGCCTTACCAGTTGTCTTTGCATCCAATCTTTCAAAATCGGCCAGGGCCAGAGCAAAGCCAATTTTCTCAGGGATTGAAAATTCCAGTGTATTAGTCAAATCATCCACAAATACTTGAGTGAGCTCAACATCTTTCAGGGCGTGAGAGAGCAGGGTTCCACGATTTGACATTTTCAACACACGTTTAAACACCAAGGATACTACTTTCTCAAGCTGTAACGTATTTGGCTGGCTTCTCCGGACGGTGAAGGAATCTAAGCAGGTCTTGAGAACTGGAATAATAGTCTCGACTCCAAAATCAAACAACTGCCATTTTTGTAAAAAGAGACAAAATCAGAAAGTGAACACGCAAACCCCCTCCATTTTCATCTTAATTAGAATTTGTCCTAGGGTAAACAAGTCACTTTATATAGAGAACTAGACCCCAAGGATGGAAGGTTGCTGATCTGAGAGAACAAAGTACAGAACTAGACTCTTACAGCTACAAAGTCGAAACCCAATGTTGATTAATATACACAGAGATAGCCGCGTGTGTATACTTCAATAAAAAAACGCTAATAAACATCAGAGAGTACCTGAGAAAGCTCTTGGGCGATGGAGTCGACATCGGAATCATGAAGGCTCTGGAGCAAGAACCGGGTATGACCCGCGACCTTGGATGGAATCATCAGCATGGCAATCTGAGATCCGAAATACTAGGGTATGTTATTGCCAGGAACACGGGGACGAGGAGATGGGGGGGCTCTTCTAGGGTTTCAAAGGGGGAGGGGATCCAAGAGAGTAGAGAAACTAGGGATTAACGACGCTCTCGGAGATCCGCTGGGAGAGAGATTTGGATTGATCGTAACTCTCGTAAGCGTTGTTGCAAGTTTGCGTTTTGTTTGGGTTTGTGCTCTGTGCCCTCTGATTTTTCGGCCTTTCCCAGATATATACGTCAAAACACCGCCGTTGCTAAATAAGCCCATTCATTATCCTTAACGGGCCTTTCATTACCCGACTCTTCTAACGATTTACAGCCCACATTACTAGCTAGACCAACTCTGTTATTAAAATAATAAAAAATATAAAATACAGTAAAACATCTATAAATTAATACTCGATAAATTAATAAATACAAAGTATAAAATAATAAAAATTTTCTAATTTCAAGTCGGACCAAAATAAATATGAACAAAATTTGATAAAATAATAAGCTAATAATTTTTTTAAAAAAAATTGTGTAAATATATGATCTCATTAATAACATAAATTAATAATCATGTTAAATTACATATATATATAGATAATATGCTTTAGCTTTTTTTAAATAAATTTCTATTAGAACTCATCACTAACTTTTCTTATATAAAAAAAATATTATTTGTATTTTTAAACTATTGTATTGTTGTATTGTCTATACATTTGTCATAAAAATAGTCAAAAATATTATGTAAGATTTCAAATTCTGAATATGCATAATCGTCATTTCAAAAGTTGGTTGTTCAAATATAACAATTGAGATCACTAATCATAAATTTAAATTTATGTATATTGTTTGTATAAGTTAATTCATATATGGTCTTTGTTATTTAATGTTAAAAAAAATTGTTTTTTCTTCTAAATATGAAATTTTCAAGTGCAAAACTAAAATTTTATAACATTCAAAACATTAATTTTACATAGATCAAATTGTTTTAATTCATATTTCAAAAAAATAACAATTCAAACAAAAGTTTCTATAAATTAATAAAAATAATTTTATACTATAAATTAATAAAATATCATGGTCTTAATATTATTGAATTATAGAGGTTTTACCAGTACATTTCTTTATCAACCTGAAGAAGGTGCATCATCTCACACTACTACTAGTCAATCCATCATTTTTCGTCAACATAACAAAATAAAATTTGCAGATTTTTACCTACCAATAAACATGAAAATCATCCACATTTTGTTCATTTCATCACACAGGCAAATCATCCACATTTTGTTCAAATGATTTGGTTTTTTATTGACTCGAGGACACAATAAATATTATCACAACTTCCATTTCCAACAATCCCACGCCACAAATATATCGAGGGAAATTGGCCAATTCCGACCTCAACTCGTCGCTGCGGTCCCAATCCATACCTACATTTAGTACCTGTGCAATTACATACCCAAACTCAAATTTATTTTTATTTTCATACCTGAACAATAAAATTACGGCTTACACATACATCGACGTTAACTCCTTAACTGAACCGTTAAACTCCTTAACTATGTCATTAAACATTGATGATCTGGCTTTACAGTGACTTTGACGTGGTTTGGGAGACAAAATGAGGTCGTTTTGCCTAAAATAGTTTATAATATCCAATTTCTTCTTCGACGAATCCCTCATTAAATGTTTAAGTGATCATATTTTCATGATCAAATAAGTTAGCAAATAGCCAATTACATATGCCAAAAGCACCTGGATTTTGATGTCAAAGAAAAAACAAACTACATAAACAAAGACCCAAACGTATGTTTTGCAAGCAAAAAAAAGATTAAAATAGCAACACCAAAATCAAGCCACAACATCATCCGTTTACAAAGCCATCCATAAAGACGTCTACGGTTTTCCGTCTAAGCAAAAACCACCAAAACATCACACGAACAAGTGTCCTGCATTACAAAAGAGAAGACAATACCATCAATAAAAGACTCACATAACCCAGAAACCAAGACTAAAAGAACATAAACAAAAACACTAAAAGGCCATCACAACACTTCAAGACCACAACTAAACTAGATTAAAAGACTTCAAAGCAATAACATACCTGAAACTTGATCACTAGCAGGTCAGGTTTGTGTTGGCTGACTTTGACTTGGTCCTTCACCAACATCAAGAGAAATTGCCTCTGACACATCTTTTGAAGTCTTCCGCTTATAAATCTTTCTAGGCCTATAAGGAACTCTGCCATTAGAACAAGCCGAAGAGTTATGCCCAGCTATACCGCAACGATAGCAATGAACTATCTTCAAGTGTCTGCTCAGTTTTTTACCCTTAGTTGGAGACTCGTGAATGGCCTTCATTCGTTTTGCTGGCTTCTTATTCCTCCCTTTAGACACCTCTCTTGGTGGTGCGTCAAGTGTGCTTGCATCAGACTTCCTCCAAAACTTGAAACCATCAACCGGAGAGATCGAATCACTATATTGTTGCCGCCATGTAGTAGTCAAGTAACAATCCGCAACATAGTCTGCAGCATCATATTTTTTGTCCGTGAATACCTTTAAGGCATGACGACTGGGATCCCTGTCAAATCCCACTTCCTGCAGCTACATGTCCTATCGATAATGTTGACAGAATACGAACTCTCTTTCTTAGAGACTTCAGATGTGCCATTAGGTCCAGGAACTCGCTTATAACACCATTTGACCTGCTTCTTTTCCAAGGCGAGGGTGTTTGCAACCTTTAAACTGTATTTGCCTTTATGTTTGTTTGATTTCTTCTTCCTCAGCTCTATGCGAACCATCGCTTGCCTTCTCATAGTCTCCAACATCTCCACTAAAGGTAGAGAGCGAGCTTTCTCAAGTCCACTGTTGTAGGATTCTGAGAAATTATTGAGCGCATCTTCACATATAGAGGTTGTCTTGAAGTATGCTCGACTACATGCAGTCGGATTCTTTATCATCAAGTCTTCATAGACAGTGTTGTCATATGCCTTCAATTTGAGTAAAGCCGCTTTGTAGTCTGCCTTATTAAAACTGTTCGAAACTTCCCAGAACAATTTTTTCATCTCAGACTTCTTCGGATGTAGCTTCTTCAGGTTACCATAGACGTGTCTTGCACATGTTCTATGTTCCACCTTTGGCAGTTCCAATTCCACAGTCTTAAGTAATCCCTAAAAAAAAAGTAAATAAGTTCCAATAACACATAAATGTTAAGAAAAAGAAGTTGTTGTAACTTACTTTTTGTTTATCCGAAATAACTGTAAACGCATCACCATCATTAAGATCAAAATCCTTTTTGAGCATCTGAATGAACCACCTCCAACTGTCAGTACTCTCTACTTGAACAACACCCCACGCAAAAGGATATATTTGGTTATTTGCGTCTCTTCCTACAGCTGCAAGCAGTTGTCCTTTCGAAGTACACTTCAAGAAGCAGCCATCTATTCCAAAAATTGGTCGACAGTGTTGAAACCATATACTACGAAGTGCTTTAAAACACACATAGAAGCTGTCAAATACTTCAACTCCATCATCTCTTGTGGCTGTTATTAACTCCACCGTCGAACCTGGATTTTTTCTATTGAATAAAAGTAGAAGTTAGACCCAAAACTTATTGGTTCTTTGATCCTTGCATATCTTGAATAAAAGTAAAAAAAAATCAAAAACTTACAGAAGTATATGATCTCGGTAGTCTTTTATCCTTTCAAATTGTTCATCAAATTCTCGGTTAATGAAGTCCAACGCTTTTTTTTTTGCCTTTCTACAGATATCATGCGTTATAACCAAATTGTATCGATCTTCAATTAGTTCTTGAATGGCTTTAGGCATTAACCCAGAATTGTTTCTAATCTCGTTTATCACAAGATTGGCGATAACAGTATCTGTCAACAGCTTGCAATAACGATCTGGTGTACAACTATGCTCTTCCTGAAACGTCTTCACAATCCACATACCCAATGATTCTTCATATGAACAATAGATTCTCCAATGACATGGAACTTCACCTTTACTGCACATCTTGCCTCACTTTTCAGATTTTCCCATCTTGTGTATTTGATATTCCATCCTCCTTTCAATGCATATTCCAACACAGCTTCCTTGAACTCTGCAACACTCTCAAACGCTTGCATTATCTTCAATTCACCTGTTCCTTTTCTCCATCTTTCTGTTCGTATGATAACATGTTCGTCCTCACAGTCGGATGTGGGAGGAGTATTTCGGTGTTCATCATTCTCCTCCTCCTCATCAACAAACTCAGCCACAATTTCTTCTACCAGTGTAGCTTCCTCTTCTACGTGACTAGCCCTCACATCATTCACTCTCTTATTTTGAGTGGTTGTGTTTCTTGCGACTGTGTTCCCAGCATCTGTGTTTCCACCTTCCTCTTCTTCGTGAGCATTTCCATGTTCCATGTAAATCTCAACAAGTTTAGTCCATGCTGCAGCTTTACACATATTCTGAAAGTTGATACCACCATCACACAAAATCTTCAGATCTTTCATGTCTTCATAAGGAAGCTTATACCAAATCATTTGCCCATGCATATCCACTATCTCTGCTGACAAAAGACCATCAAACAAAGCTTGATGAGATGTTTGAAGTAGATGCATTTTCCCACCAACATATATAACTTCTTCATTATAAGTCTCAAACTTTCCACCGTAGGCAATATTGAACTCAATGTCGTTATTCAGGCTGAAATCATCAACAAAAATTTGAAAATTCATCATTGAGACATTTTGTCGAACACTTTGTATGCATAAAACATTTATCACATATACTTCAATAAAAAAAACACCACACAGCCTAAATTACTTACAATCCTACCCATAATTAACTAAACATTTACCCAGAACCGTATATCATAGTTAATTACACTATAATTTTGAATTAGAGAGTTACCTCATTCTTGGATGATCAAACTACTCTCCAAGTCAAGATAATAAATAATTGATTTGCATGCATGCAGATTTTATCTTCTTCTCTACCTAATTGCATGTAACAAGTACCAAATTTCAAATCGAACACTACTCTCTAGTATTTTGTCTGCATTTTTTTTCTTTCTTCGTGAAAAATAAGAGAGGTTGAGGTAGATGACGACAAAAATAATTTTATTATTAAGTATAAATCCTTAATTCAAACGCTGTCGTGTTGATCTTATTTTTTGGGGCAAAAAGTCGGACTATGCCACGTCAAAGCCACTTTAAAGTCAGATCATCAATGTTTCATGACATAGTTAAGGAGTTTAACGGTTCAGTTAAGGAGTTAACGTCGATGTATGTGTAAGCCGTAATTTTATTGTTCAGGTATGAGAATAAAAATAAATTTGAGTTTGGATATGTAATTGCACAGGTACTAAATGTAGGTATGGATCGGGACCGCAGCGACGAGTTGAAGTCGGAATTGGCCAATTTCCTTATTCCGATGGGAAGCTGACTAAACCCATTAGCTAGTGACTTTCGTGGACTTAAAACAAACAAAAAAGAGGGCAGAAGTGAAGTGTCTTTAGTTTCTTGATTGCCCACTAACTCGTGTGGATTTTCAATTGTCTTTGAACCCAACAAAGCATATGAAGCATTCTTTTTTATTTGTTTAATTTATTTGTGTTGGGGACTCACGATAGAACATCATTTTCACTCAACAAAAGCATCTTCTAGTCTTTCTTCATCTTCATTATTGGGTTCTTTTCAAATATTCGATCATCATCATTTTGATTCTGAAACTTTTAACCAGTACATAGAAAGCTATAAAAAGTAATCGAGCGGTAGGGTTGCCCACTTGTCTCGAATGATTAGATGAATTATTTATCAGACCATCCAAACACAATTCTCTATGAGATCTGTTATATATGTTTCTTCTTTCAAATTACATATTTTTTGCTTTTTTGACTACTAACTAATTGTCTTTTAATACAAAAAAGTATATTATATGTTTATTTGTTCTATCAAAAATACTCACTATTTGCAACTTGGTCATGAAAGACAGTTGGTCTAATCTTGGGTTGAAAGATGCCTTTTGGTTAAACATATGAATTGGAAATATAAATAAATTTTAAGTTGAATAAAGAGAACAAAGAAAAAAAATGATGAACAAAAATAATTTCCTCCGAAATGGGGACTAAGTGAATTTTGAGGCGCCACTACAACAAACAAGCAAGGAAGGATCACTTGGGTTGGGTCCACTTCTCATATTTTTTCTATTCACATGTTTTATAGGTTTATATATCCTAATTAAGTCCCCTTCCATGACCAAAGTACACTAATTAGTTTATATTTCACCCGTTTCAAATTATTTATCATTAATAAGGTTTTTTCAAATAATTTTTTTTTAAAATTAAATTTAAAATTTTATTTTAATATATTTATTAATTTTTTATTTGTCAAAACATTAAAAAAATTAAAATAAAATTAAAATTTTTATCAAACATCTGTTTGTAAATTTAAAACGATCATTATTATGAAAAAATTAAGTCTTAAAATAATAATTAAACTGAAACGAAAAGAGTAAATTACAAAGGAGGTAAAAAAACCTTAAATTCAAGTTAAGGATAAGCACAGAATTGCGTACATGGTGGTTTTTTGTTTAGACGTCAAAATTTTTCTGTTATTGAGCTACCTTGTCGGCCAATCTATTTTGCTCACTTATCACGTCCATAGTTCCTCGAGGGAGATCAAAACGAAACGTATTTTCTATAACCAGAAAAGAATTGGGATTTATTATATTGGAACTTGTTCATGAATTACGACATTTGAATGATGAACGATGGCTTGGGTGACAAAATAAAAATTATACAGACGAAGAAACGCAAACAATGAGAGAGAGAGCATGTGTTTAACATGGCCAACCAAACTCCAAAACTATCGCCTGAAATCTGCCACGTGGACCACACTCCGACCGTTTAAATTCCAAGCTAAGGAAACCACCGGGAACTTTAGATCGCCGTTGATCTTGTCTCCCCTCCGATTCTTCCATCATGTGATTGGTACGTGTAATCAACGCACAATCAATTTAAAGACCGTGTCTCTGTGCACTGCAAGTCGTCGAGTCGCATCAAAGTTGCCTAATTGTTTATTTCCCAACCTCAAGATATAATAACCGGTTTAAAAAAACACACAAACCGCGCGCAATAAATATGGTAAAAGCTAACAATAAATGTGTACCAAATTGTATTTAACCTAACCCTCCTCATTTAATCCATCTCGATCCATCAACATAGTTTGATGTTCAATTAAATAAACGTTTACCCAAAACCTAAATCATATCGATAAACAAATCAAAGTAAACAGAATATTCTAATGTTCTTCTTTAGCTACGTTTAATTAGTAACTATGACGAATCAGTCTTGGAGACGAGTTACTTGAACTCATCGTGTACATTTACATTGCTCGTAAGCCGTCCGATCCAACGAAGACTCGCTAAAGAATTAGATCTTAGAGCCAGAACTCCCACTTTACATATACGTTAGTGTGCGAGATATACAACATCACCACGAAGTGATAATCCCAATATATTTTTTTCCATCTTCGTCCATGATATATATAGCAATGGTTTCGTTTTTAATGATGCAACCTTCAAATTAAAGCCATATTACAAACAAAAAAACGCAATTAATTAAAAGAGTATAACAAATGAAGTTGCGGAGGAAAAGAGAATGTGCCAATAATATTCCACTGGCAGTTATGTTTTGGATCAACATGGTATGATTACCAAATATTTTTCCTTTCAAGTACGACAACATCATTATGTATAAGTTCTATTTATAAACTATACTAAAATGGTATTCAATATATGATCTCAGACTCCTATGAACCAAAAAACTTTAAACATGTCATAAATTTCGAGAAATACTTTGAAAAATATAAAAGATGTTAGATTTTTTTTGTTCAATAAAGCTCATAGATTGCCTTAAGTTTGGTAATATGAATTTTCAAGTTTTGATGAAAGTTATAATATAAGAAGCATATCCGTACAATTCTTATATATAAACAATGAACATACAATGTCTAATACATTTTCAATAACGTATAGTATTTATAGTCCTCGTCGATTATGTAAATGTTTCAAAACAAAATTATGGACCATAATTAATAACATTAGTTAAACCAAAAACAATTTACACAAGCTACTATTATTAATAACGTCAAATACCTGATAGACTAAAAGAACAAGAAGAAAAAAAAAAGCAAAGCAGAAATGAACTAACCGCAACCATAGGCTCGTTGTTTCGAGGGTTTACTTAAACTTAAAATAACATCCAATGAATAATATAAGTAATGCTCTCCACCTCCTCAACAAATCGTAGAAGTAAATGACACAAGCGTCCTTATCCGCATTATGGGAAAAGGAGGAAAAAGCAGTACTAAGCTGGATCAACTTTGCAAAAAAATGTTGGTGTTATTATTAATTGTCGCTAACTGTTTTGTTCACACTTACGCTCTCTCACTCGCACGCAGCGAGCGTTTCGTCACGTCAATATTCGTTATAAAATAAAAACTGACGGTCGAGTTCTAATTTACAGTGAAAGCTAGCGATGATGATATATAATTAAAAAGCCTAGAATTTGATGATAAGAAAAACAATTACCAGAATCGCTTTCCGTAGGCGTGGTCGTGGAGATGTATCCATATTTGCTCGAGAGGAGTCAAAAACAAGAAAAGGACAAGACAGGGAAAAAGCATAAAGTGAGGAGAGGATGAAAAAAAAAAAAAAATTCACAAAGGGAGGACAAAACTGTCATTTCACAAAAATCCCCATTTTAAGGTTTGCTCTCTCTCTCTCTCGCTCAACTGAAAACGACTGCAAGCAAACCTCTGGTCTGTACATTTACTAACACGCATAGTTGTATAATAGTATATTTTTTTGAAGTATAATATATACATATATTATGTACATATACAGATATATATAAAGGCTTTGCTTGTGGGAAATAAAAATATAAATAGTCTACCATCACCGCCTTCATCTTATTCAATAAATTAAAAACTTCAAATCTCCATCTCTCTCTCTCTCTCTGTGTATAAAACATATAGAAGGATATAGAAACAAAATAATAAAGATCATGGAGAGAGTGTGTTGCATGTGCGGCGACGTAGGTTTTTCCGACAAGCTCTTCAGCTGCGGGCACTGCCGCAGTCGCTTCCAACACTAGTAAGTATAGTCTATTCCTTCATCATTTAGCATATATATATAGAGAGAGTGACCATTCACGGTTAGTTAATTAATGGGTTTCTTAAATTGATCATATATAGTTATTGTAGCAACTACTACGGCGAGTTTGCGGAGCCTACCGAGATTTGCGACTGGTGCCGGAGCGACGACCGGAAGCTGAGCAACGTTGCTAGACATGGCGGTTCTTCTTCAAAGAAGTCTTCTTCATCGGTAAATTATGAAAATGAGTTCACAAACCGATCTGACTATTCGTCCGGCGGCGGGATCAAGCATAACAATAACCGTCACGATCAAGTGGCCAAGAGCGCTGCCGGAGCTGGAGGCGGAGTGCCGTCGCCTAGGACGGCGACACGAAGGTACAAGCTTCTCAAAGATGTCATGTGTTAGTTCAGACTAAACGAAAGGTACTAGAAGACTTTATTATAATATACTACTCTTTGGAGACTGTGTGATTATTAAATTATATATATGTATATGTATAATTAGCCACTACCGAGATAACAAAAAAAAAAAAAAAACGTCTTTTCTTTCCTCCTTTTCTCTTTTGTATTTATATATATAAAATGAATGTGTGTTTGGCGTGAGCTTGTGTTTTCTTAATCAGCAAAGTTATTAATAACTGTAATTTCCGTAAAAGTCTCTTTTTTGCTTTAAAATCTTTCGTAAGAGTCTTTTATATAACTTAACATCGACGTACGTTCATGTCGATATAGTTGAGGTTTTCTTAATTAAGTTCCGTCGTTAAACACCATCAATTAATGGGAGTATAAAAGTCAGCATGATAAATCTGCAAACCCTAATTATTGTTAACAGTTGTTGGGTGTATACACACACGTGCGCCGTGTGTGTGTGTGTATGTGTGTACATATATATAATCAACCGGTACGTGATATTGACAATTTGGTACGGGAATTAATGTGTGTGGACAAATGGAATGTATACATATAAATACGAATGGTGGGGAAGAAACATATAGAATGGAAATAAGTGAGTACTACAAGTACTTAGTACATGTAATAAGGTCGACCCAATTCTTTGCTCCTCTCCTTACTAGTATATATTGTTGTGTACCCACTACGAAAAGTACGTCCCTGTCAAAACTCTTATCATGTAAAGGTTATTTTTCAACCACGTTCATATGAAAAAAAAATCATATTTTATACTCTTACGGAAACAATCATCGCTCGATAATGATACAAATCGTGCATTTTTATGAGTTCAGACGAGTTGCTCCTCGTTCAATAACGACATAGTCGTTTCTTTCTATGATATACTAAGAAATGGAAACCGTAACGGGAATATCAAAGGGTAAAGACATCCCTTAAGGCAATTAATAATTAGATAAACATATGTACGTACGTAACAAAAAAATATCTCTTGATTGAGGATAACAATACATGGGGTTGAAATTATAATGGGCTCGAAAGGAACTTATTTGGGCTCGTCAACTCTGATACTGGTCCATAAATCACACAAGGTACACAAGCACTATCTCACTTTTCTTGCATCAATTTAAATTATTTTGTAAAGTATTAAAGTCGATCCCTGTACCCCAAAACTTTATCTATTTTATATACTTTACTATTAATTATTATCCTTTAAAAAGTTTATTCGACCATATTCGAAACTTTAACGCACGCACATACCATGTCTAAGACTAAGAGACTAATTAAGACATACGTAATGAAATATTAGCAAAGGGCTCCAATTATAACTATTTTTTCCAAACTTTGGAGGCTCGCTTATGAATATGTTTTAAATATTACTAACAAGTCGTTAGGTTAAAAAGGAAAACCTTGAGAGACGCAAATTATAAATTTTAGGAGCTCATTTTATCTTAAAAGTATAATATGCATGTATGGATATATATGTTTTTACACTATTATTGTTTAATGTATAAATTTATCTATCTTGAATAATGAAAATTGACGATTTTTAAAATCCGCAAACGTCCCAAATATGTTATAATTGACACGGAGCTTGCGCCATAAGTTTTTTTTTTTTTTTCAGATAAATCTTGTGCCATAAGTTGACTGATGCGTGAGGCATTAGATTAAAATAAGCTATCTTTGTAGGCTTGTAGCTAGAGTTCTGCAACAATTGACCAAAAAAGAGGACAAAAGAGATTATTAGTTGAAAACATGAAATGACGGAGTAATAAATTGGTCACGACGGGTAAAAAGGTTATTTAATTGACAGAATAATTCCTCAATTATTGTGCACGTTAATTCTCCAAATTTATGTTAAATACACAAATTAAAAAGTCAATACTAAATAAAAAAAACATATAAGTTAACATTGACTGAACACAAACTTGATAAATTAATTTGCAAATGTAAAAGTTGAGGAATAATTTTGCAAAATTGTAAAAATTGAAAAATTTATTAATCATTTTTTTTACATATTTAATTTTATTACAAATAATTCCTATTAAATACTCAATTGCTTTGAACCAATCAAGTGCTTACCGATCCGAACTATTAAATCTGACCCAATTCTGAATGCATGATCCGGTATCCTATTTCGAAGAGGTAAAATTTTATAAATATCTCCTACTCACTAATAAAAGACTAATTTCACTAAACACTTCGCCTTTCTTTGGTTTTAAGACCTCACATATTTATTTTTTCGACCATTTTTTGGTTATATCCTTGTCAAATGCATGATGTCATTATCTATTTTTTTTTTTCGACTTTTTTTCATTTTCGACGCTGTAATATCGTGATTTTTCATTTTTTTATATATTTTTTTTACTTAAACATTAGATAGCCGTTGGAAAACATTTCACTAACGTGTTTCCCAGACCTCGACGTGGTTGTCGTTTGTACAGAAAACTTGTCTCCAATAGTTAGACCTACGTATGAAAAAATAGCTTAACAGTATTTACAAATGATTATTTTTGTGATGTAAGAAAATTGTTATTTATTTTACCAAATATATAAAATAATCATTAAATTCCTCTTGCAATTTTGCAAAATTATTTCTCAATTTTCATTTTTGCAAATTAATTCTTTAAGTTTACGTTTACTACACAAAATTGGATTACAAATGTCAACGTTAACTTATATGTTTTTTATTTAATGTGTTGACTTTTTCAAGTTTCAGTTTGCATATTCAATATAAATTTGAGAAATTAATCTGATAATTGGAAAATTAATCTGTTAATTACAAATTCTCGAATAATTAAACGACATTTTTCTCCACGACCGGAACAAATATAATATGAGAACATTGAGAAGTAAGAAGGGAATAAAGGACGAAAAGCTCATGAATTATCCCATAACTCTCTTCTTGAAGTTTTTGTAGGTGTTTAATTAAAAGGGCCAGTAAATGTTATTGAACACAGAAAGATATTCATAAAAAAAAGTTGGCCACGAGTTCATATCTTCCTTTCAAGTCCAATCCTCTCGGAACAAACAGAGCTGCTTCTACACATCAAATTAACTATGCTTTGTTAGATCTTATTTACTCATAATTTTACTCATATAGGGTTGCGCTTACTTTTGTCTCCGTGAGTCTTCTACTAAGATTGAGGTTTCATTTCAACATGAAAAAGTGATAGTATTATATATATAGTCGTACACGTGGTGACGTAATGATTGAGGCAGTTGTTTCATCAAAACCTTAATTATAAGCTGCTAAGACTTTGGATGCTCTCTCCACATTTTTTTTTGTTTGTAATCATTAACTTTTCAGCACCACAACCTTTTTCTTTTTTGTCTGTTTTTTTCTTAAAATATGCTGTATAAATAAATATATATATATAAGTTGGTTAAATTCAATTAACCAAAATAAAAAGGCGGGACAAATGAATTACATGATTGTGGACAGTCCGATCCCTGTCACGTAAAGAGAGTTACAAAACTTAGGTTTTGTACAACATAGGACTTTATATATGTAACAGCGACATATGATGTGTATATACAGAAAAATTAAAATCTACTAATTATACGTATGGTGCGGTCCATACGCGAAATATCATCATTTGCATCCGTGTCCTAAGTGAAATTAAGGAAGGGATAATACTATAGTATAAGTGTGTGTGGGTGGGTGGAGTGTGTATGTTATTAATGGTTGGGCCATTTGGGCTTTAGATTTCATCCCCACCACACCGGACGGTAAGTGCCAGAAATGATCACGTGTGGCGCTGCTGAAAATTAGCTCGCAGACCCGAAGCAGCAACCACTTTGTCAAATCCAACCCAAATATGACACGCGTGTAAAACGGGTCCCACCCAGCTGGAATCAGGGGAACCAATGGCAATATCCTTGTTACGGCGTCGTATCAACTTTCCTCTGCTCTAGCGCTATAGGAATCTTTTATTTCACTAATCATTTCATAAGTTTATAATCCATCCCATTTTCATGAAGAATTTACACAAGGGTTACAAAAGTGCTGGGTAATGTAGTAACTAAATCAAGTACGCCGAGCATATTAATTAAAACGCCTACTAGATTTACATTTTTTTTCTTTTTCTTTTTTTCCACGTCTTGTATCATCATCCACTGTTGGGTAGCCTAGCATTTACTCTCTCTCTATATATATATATCGCAACCAATGAAAGTGCAAATTAAAAAGCTCGGTAGGGTGCAAATCACGTGGCTAATTAAATCTAACAAAGTTTTGTATGATTTAGCTTCAAAACGGGGGACAAGTAGAGCCTCTCAACTAATTTTCCCGGGGGAAAAATTTGATGTTTAATCGCAAAAATAGGGAAACCACGTGGCCGTCATCGACCAGTCACTTTCTAAGATATTGGTTTCCTGTAGTTTTCTAGGAAAATTCCAGCACCATATATCAGACATATGACAGAGTCAATAATTCAGTTCCCCGAAATGAATAAACGATGAACGAACCACCACGCACCAGTACGCTCCCCGGTCTTTGCTTTTACCAGCAATATATCCCATTCATTTCACACTTGCAAATTTTTCATATTGTAGAAGATAGATATTGATAATCATAAATATATATATGTAGAATCTAGGACTCAAGTTGTTGGTTAATTAATAATTAATTAATTAAACCCCTCTACTAATTAAGTCAAAACAATGTAAAACGACAACAACCAATAAATTAACATGAAAAACATTACATTATCGACTAATTTCAGATGATAGCTAGCTAGCAGCGACTCTACTGAAGAAGAAGAAGAAGACTCTTTTTTTTTTCTTTCCCATAATTAAGCATATATTAATTAATGATCGTACGTAAAGCTATCCGCTTGAGAAAAACATTGAATTTGAAGATGAAGACGCTGACGTGGAGGACGACGCTGTCGTTTGGAACTGCCTTTGCCGGAAACACTCCAATGAAATCGTAGGCGCCGCCTTGGACGGTGACGACGATTTCACACCCGAATCGTTCGGTGACTCTGATCATCATTCGCATTAATTAAATAAGCGCGCACACACACACACACACATAGATATATGAGGTATTTGTAAGAGGATGAGAGAAGTACTTGGAGTTGGCTTGCCAGTGTCGTGGGTGGTGGAGGCTGACTGGTGACATTTACGGCGGCGCCGGTTATGGTCAGCAAGTCGCTTACGGCAGCTCCGTTTCCCGTTGTCGAATTCCGACAGCAAATGGAACCTGTAACAATCCAAAATCAATCTAAATGATGAGATGAGTGGAGTAGAGTGGAATAGCTAGCTAGGGCTAAAATGATATGGTTGAAAAGGACGAGAAAGCCATCGGGATCCCCACACACGTACGAACTCTCTCAATGATTGTGAGGATCCTCAGCTCTCGAAGTTATAGAAAAAAAAACACAGAAGAAGCTACTTAATTAATTATAACTAAAATTAAAATAATTAATAGATCCTCTCTAATTAACTAACTAACATGGAACAACATTAAGATGGTGTACGGACGAATATGCCCCCACTCCCATGGGAGTGGATTAAAAGGTGTTGTGTGTACGGTACTGAAAGGGCTCTAATGATGAATATATGGATTCAAAGGTGGGAACTTTAGGGCGCACAAACCTGCTGCATTGCTGACAAAAGCGCTGGCTTAGTCCGGCCGCCACAACCGTCGATGCTTTCGAGTGGAATTCGCACACTTTGTGCCGGCGGTGATAGTGTTTCGCGTGGCTCAGATCCGCGTTGCATCCCTCAGCTTGGCACCGTGGCGTGCTCAGCGAGTTCCCCATCCCGGACTCGCCGGGTCGAGACCGCCTGTACAGCCTGCTCACGAAGTCGTCGTCGGCGGCGGAGAAGTAAGTACGGCCTCCGAGATTCAGCCCGATCCTGTTGGACGTGAAATCGACCTCGGTCTTGGGGATGAGGAAGTTGTAGGAAGATCCGGATCCCGAGCCGGGTCCGGTCTGGTCGTAAGAGAACAAGGCCGGAGCGGAAGAGTGGGGATGGTAGATGGGGTCGGAGGAGTAAGGAGTGGTGGTGCGTGGGTCGTAAAAGGAGTGGTGATGAAACTGGTGGTTGTTGTTGTTGTTGTTGGTCTGACCATAGACGGTCGTAAGATGATGATGTTGGTTAGAGAAGGAAGATAAGAGGGGAGGAGAAATGGTGATGTGACGGTGGTCGTTGTAATTAGAGATCGGGTCGAAAATGGAAAGGGATCGGGTCGGGTCAGAGTCCGGGTTTCTTTCATCCCCGGAGAGAACAATGGAGGAAGGATTCTCCCATTCGTAGTCCAACATGTTGCAATCCCGAGGAAGATCTCTCTCTCTCTCTCTCTCTTTTTAATATAAATCAGAGTAGTAGTAGTGAAAGAGAGAGAGAGGCTAATAAAGGAAGGGGAGAGGAGACATGTCGGTGCGGAATAGGTTATGGAGTGGTTTTAATGGACTGAAAGCAAAGCGACGTACTACACCTCTATTAGAATTAGAGAGAGACGAGAGAGAGACTCTTTTCTTTCTTTCTTTCTTTCTTTCCAATAAACCCTAACTTTCTATTTGTGGGAGCTCCTTCTCTCTCCATTCCTCTCTCTCACTATCTCTAAAAGGTTTTTATTTTATTTTAAATTCACTTTTTAAAAAATTTGTATTTCTTAATAATAAAAGAAGAGGTGTGGATGGATTGATCTTTAAAAAAAAGGGAAAAGAAAGAGTAGCTGTCTTGTCTTCTACTTAAAAAGTGAAGATGGGGGAAGAAAGAAAGAAAGAAAGAAAGAAAGAAAGAAACTCACATGGGTCGTGAACCAGTGTGTGTGAGTGTCTGTGCCCCTTTTTATTTTATTTTTTATTTACCAATCATCTGCCCCTTTTACACTCTTTTTTCAAAGATTTATATAATTTGTATCTTACTATGCTTACTATTAATATGAATCCAAAAAGCATATATCGATCTTAGTATTGTTTATGGAGCCTCTGATTGATCTTTGCTTCGACATACAAACCGAGATTTCAGTAATACTATACAGACTCCTCCTATGCTTTTTACTGCGTACGATAGATAATACATTTTCATGGCCTAGATTAAAAAGTGTATCATTTTGTTGTAAAATGGGAGGAAGAAGAAAAAATAGGAAAATAAAGGAAGTTGTGATCGTGTGGTTAAGGAGGAAGAGTGTAAAAACGCGTTTGTTCTACTTATTTAATTTATTATCGGGACCCACATCTGTTCCTGGGCCTCTTTGTTTTCATTACATTTTGTTTTTTTTCTTTCTTCTTTTAATAGCGCAAAAATATGATAATGATAAATCATAAATCTTGCTTCGTCAATTACATGTTTACACGTACTTTTTTTTTTACACTAAGAAAATATTATTTCAGTAGAGAAAATATTATTTCAGTAGCAAATAAAAAAAAAATTCTTTTGTTGCACAAGCTAAATAAGGTTGAATTTTGTTTATTTTTTTAAAAGTAATAATAAAGGTAAAGGGCGGAGGGAAACGCCAATAAAGTAAAGCGAGGAATGGTGTTGGGGTTTATAAAGACAGGATGGCAAATATGTAAATAGATGGGAAGTAGAAGGTGGATCGTTTAAGGGAAGACAGAGTGACCGATCGTATGATCTGCTACTACGTACGCAACTCACCCAATTATTCACCTCTCCCTCTCACGCGCCACGCCTGCTGTAGCTAATCGATTCGATGGTGATCGTGGCAGCACAGGGGAAGAGAGTAGGGTGGGATGAGCGTAGGCGAGAGTGTGTGATCATATATTTGAGTCAGTCCAAAACGAAAAAATGGGAAAAAGGAGTGGGAGTAGGCCCCCTTAGGTGCTCAAAGGCTGCCATCGACGTTGACCCCTAATCGTACGGACTGTCTCTTTTATACAACCAAATAAAACTTTCTATTTTCATTTTGGGTCGGGATATACATATAATTTATGTGTGGTTTTTTACTGTGTAGAATATATTGAAATGGCGCTCCCATTATATGTATATAGAGAGATAGTACGCAGTTAGGAGGCTTTTTTAATTCAGTGAAGGAGACAATTGATAGATAAGACAAATTACATTCACAAAGGACATGCTAGCTAACTCTGGCTTCAATGAAGCTCTTAACCACTCTTAACAACAATATATGTCTCACATGTTATATGGTGGTACACATGTATATACCCCACATACACCCTTGTAGCGCAGTAAACAACTTTTTGTGTAATACGTAAATGCAAAATCCATAATTATTTCAACCAAATAGTGGATATTATATGTGTTAAGTGTATTTTTATTATGAGAAAAAAAGGGGTGAGATAAGTCTTACTAAAAGAATGTGCTGCATAAGAATAGAGAAAAAGGCAAAAGAAAAGGAGGAGGATAATGCTACACCAAACTTGTTGCCTTGTCAACATCTCTTAGGTGACCCAAAACGAGAAACCACTTATTGCACTTTCTCACTCATCCCCCCTCTCACTTCCTTTCCCTTAATTTATTTCAGAATACTGTGTACAAATTTATTTCAGAATTAAGGAGGATTAAGGCGATTGTTTAAGACATTAAATTTGTTCTTTTTGGCATATTTAATGGGCAAATTGGTTCAAATTCTAGGCTCTTGATGAGGAGGTGTGATAAGGTCCTTTTAAGTAACCGAAACTGCGTGGGTGGGTCTATTTGGGCCTTAAGTAATGTTAGCCCATTGAGTCATAATTTAGATTGGGCTTTAGAGAATAATGAAGAATGTTCGTCCCGAAGGTTTTGGAGCAGAAGGTGGACGGACGGACGGACGGCGGCAAACTTGGATTTCTGTCTCAGCAATGGTTTCTTGTGTCCCTAAACTCCATGCTTTGTTTGTCTCCAACTCTCAACCGGTTATCCGAGCCAATGAAGGGTCGACCAAATCAAAACTCGCCAGGTCGTTGGCGCGTGCCGTCAACTCTAACCGGTGGTCCGACCAACTCGAGTCTTCACTCTCATCTCTTCATCCTTCTGAACCCCTCTCCAGAACCACCGTTCTCCAAACCCTTCGTCTCATCCAGGTCCCTGCCGATGGTCTTCGGTTCTTTGACTGGGTTTCCAACAAGGGCTTCTCTCACAAAGAGCACTCTTTTTTCCTCATGTTAGAGTTCCTAGGTCGAGCTCGGAATCTCAATGTCGCTCGCAATTTCTTGTTCTCCATCGAGAAAAGGTCTAATGGCTCCGTTAAGCTCGAGGATCGCTACTTCAACAGCTTGATTCGGAGCTACGGAAACGCTGGGCTCTTCCAGGAGTCAGTGAAGCTGTTCCAGACCATGAAGAAGTTGGGCATCTCTCCTTCCGTTGTTACCTTCAACAGTCTTCTCTCTATTTTGCTTAAGCGTGGCAAAACTGGTATGGCCCATGACGTGTTCGACGAAATGCGTCGTACCTACGGGGTTACCCCAGATTCGTTTACTTTTAACATTCTGATAAGTGGCTTTTGTAAGAATTCCATGGTCGATGAAGCCTTTAGGGTTTTCAAGGAAATGGAGCCGTATCATTGCAATCCTGATGTTGTTACATATAACACCATCATCGATGGGTTATGCAGAGCCGGCAAGGTCAAGATTGCACATAATGTTTTGAATGGAATGATGAAGAAAGCAACGGATGTGCATCCCAACATTGTTAGTTACACTACTCTGGTGCGAGGCTATTGTATGAAGCAGGATATTGATGAAGCATTGGTTGTGTTTCACGAAATGCTGAGCAGAGGCCTGAAACCCAATGCTGTTACTTACAATACTCTGATCAAGGGGTTCTCGGAGGCTCAGAGATATGATGAGATCAAAGGAATTTTGAATGGAGCTGAGGCATTTACCACTTTCGCTCCAGATGCCTGCACTTTTAATATTTTGATCAAAGCCCACTGCGATGCTGGACATCTGGATGCCGCGGTGAAGGTGTTCCAAGAAATGGTGAATATGAATTTGCGTCCTGATTCAGCTTCATATAGTGTTTTGATTCGTACTTTGTGCCTGAGAAATGAATTTGATAGAGCCGAGACATTGTTCGATGAGTTATTTGAGAAGGAAGTATTGTTAGGCAAGGATGGATGCAAGCCTCTTGCTGCAGCTTATAACCCAATGTTCGAATACTTATGTGCCAATGGGAAGGCAAAACAAGCTGACAGAGTTTTTAGGCAGCTAATGAAAAGAGGAGCGCAAGATCCACCCTCTTACCGGACTTTGATCACGGGTCACTGCAGGGAAGGTAGATTCAAGTCTGCTTACGAGCTGTTGGTTCTAATGCTGAGGCGGGAATTTGTGCCTGATCTTGATACCTACGAGTTATTGATTGCTGGGCTTTTGAAGATAGGTGAAGCTCTTCTTGCTCACGATACCCTACAAAAGATGCTAAGGAGCTCTTATCTTCCGGTTGCAACCGTTTTCCATTCTGTACTTGCAGAACTTGTGAAAAGGAAATTAGCTAACGAGTCTTTCGGCTTGGTAACGCTAATGTTGGAAAAACGAATAAGACAGAACATTGATCTTTCAACGCATGCTGTCAGATTGCTTTTTAGCAGTGCACAGAAGGAGAAGGCATTTCTGATTATTAGGTTGCTTTACGATAACGGGTATTTGGTAAAGATGGAGGAATTACTTGATTTCCTCTGCGAGAATAGAAAACTGCTTGATGCGCACACACTTGTTCTGTTTTGTCTTAAAAAGAGTCAAATGGTAGATATCGACACATGCAACACGGTCATAGAAGGACTCTGTAAGCATAAGAGACACTCTGACGCGTTTAGTTTATACAATGAATTAGTAGAACTAGGAAACCACCAACAGCTTAGCTGCCATGTGGTTTTGAAAAATGCCTTAGAGACTGCTGGAAAGTGGGAAGAACTTCAGTTTGTGTCAAAGAGGATGGCTACAGTGAGAAATTCGGATGATTGCTCAAGATTAGAACGAAGGATATCCACTTAAATATTCTTGAGCTGGAGGTCAGACCGTGTATCCGGTTTCTGGTAAAGGGCCTCGTTTCTCTTTGTTTTCGTTTTCAATTTTGTGTCTAAAATTATCCATTGGCAAATTGTAAAATTCTTGCCCTCAGCAATTCAACAAGTTTGTATTCATGGTCCCTGTTACAGGTCTCTATGGACGTTACAGCCCTCTGTTCCTAACTTTCACCTTCATGATACCTATTACCTAAGCAGATTAGGCTTATATTACTTATCCCGGGAAAATAGGTTTCATGGTGTTTTTTGCATTTCTAACCAACACAGGCCAAAGAATCACCAAACCCTAATAAAATAACCAGTTCTCTCTTTCCATGATCCTCACTCTCCAGCACCAAACTCTCCCCAAGAAAACCATCAACCCTTCCTTTATAATCCTTTGCTTTTGTTGATATTCTGCATCCATCATCTTTCTTCTCAATAATTTAGTTTTTTTTCCTTCTACGGTTGAAAAGAGATGTTGAATTCTAGGATGAATGGTGTTGAGAAGCTAAGCAGCAAATCCACAAGGCGTGTCGCAAATCCCGGGAAGGCAACAGTGCTTGCTCTTGGCAAAGCCTTCCCAAGCCAAGTCGTTCCTCAGGAGAATCTAGTGGAAGGATTTCTACGAGACACCAAATGTGATGACGTCTTTATCAAAGAGAAGCTGGAACACTTGTGTAAGCCTCAGTCTCTTTATATTTTTTTTACACAGCTATGCTCTCTTGTGAAATGTTGAAAGCTTGCTAATGTTTTGTGCTGTTGTTTAGGCAAAACCACAACTGTGAAGATGCGCTACACAGTATTGTCGCGAGAGATACTGGATAAATACCCTGAGCTAACAACAGAGGGTTCACCAACAATCAAGCAAAGACTTGAAATTGCAAACGAGGCGGTTGTGGAAATGGCATTGGAAGCCAGTTTAGGTTGCATCAAGGAATGGGGAAGGCAAGTGGAAGACATCACTCACATTGTCTACGTTTCTTCAAGCGAGATCCGATTACCTGGTGGTGACCTTTACCTCTCAGCAAAGCTAGGCCTGAGGAATGACGTGAACAGAGTGATGCTGTATTTTCTGGGATGCTACGGAGGTGTGACTGGCCTCCGCGTGGCAAAAGACATTGCTGAGAACAACCCGGGAAGCCGTGTTCTGCTCACAACCTCTGAAACCACCATCCTCGGGTTTCGCCCACCAAACAAAGCTCGTCCTTACGACCTAGTTGGAGCTGCTCTGTTTGGGGATGGTGCAGCTGCTGTGATTGTCGGAGCTGACCCGAAAGAGTGTGAAGCTCCTTTCATGGAGCTGCACTATGCTGTGCAGCAGTTCTTGCCGGGGACACAGAACGTGATCGACGGGCGGTTGTCGGAGGAAGGCATAAACTTCAAGCTAGGACGAGACCTCCCGCAGAAGATAGAGGAGAACATAGAAGAGTTCTGCAAGAAGCTGATGGGAAAGGCTGGTGATGAGTCGATGGAGTTCAATGACATGTTCTGGGCTGTTCATCCAGGAGGACCTGCGATTCTGAACCGTCTGGAGGCAAAACTAAAGCTGGAGAGAGAGAAGCTGGAGAGCAGCAGAAAGGCGTTGGTGGATTACGGGAACGTGAGCAGCAACACGATACTGTATGTGATGGAGTATATGAGAGATGAGCTGAAGAAGAAAGGCGACGCCGCACAAGAGTGGGGACTTGGCCTAGCTTTCGGACCTGGAATCACCTTCGAAGGCCTTCTCATCCGCAGCCTCACCTCTCCCTAATTGTCACAAGAAAAAAAGAAATATAAATTTACATTTGGGTTATATATATAAACTTATTGTAAGCATGAAATGAGTATTGTTAAACCACATCTATATAGATGCATGTATGGGAACTAGGAATGTTGGAAAAAGTCAAAAGTTTGCACCACGTGTCATTTAAAGCAAGGAGTCAGCTACTTGGAACCACATAAACAAGAAGACACCAAACCCATTACTTCCACTAAAAACAAGGGCTTTCTCCTTTTTAATTCACACGCAAACACACTTGCACAAACACATCGAGCCATGAACTCGCCATGCATTGATTTCGTCATGTTCAGTCGCGGACAACACGATAAGGACAACATGTCACGTCGTCCATGGAAGAGGGAGAGATCGATATCGACTCATAATCATCTTAACTTGTCTCCAAATGAAGACGAAGAGCTTGCCAACTGCCTTGTGTTGTTGTCCAATTCAGGGGATGCGCAGGGTGATCATAAACATAGACATGGTAAGGGCAAAACCGTCAAAAAGCAAAAAACCGCTCAGGTATTCCAATGCAAAGCTTGCAAGAAGGTGTTTACATCGCATCAGGCATTGGGTGGACACAGGGCAAGCCACAAGAAAGTGAAGGGTTGTTTTGCCTCTCAAGATAAAGAAGAGGAAGACGAAGAGGAATACAAAGAAGACGATGATGAGGACGAAGAGGACGAAGATGAGGAGGAGGATGAAGACAAATCAACGGCTCATATCGCAAGAAAGAGATCCAACGCTCACGAATGCACCATCTGTCATCGCGTCTTCTCTTCGGGACAGGCCTTAGGAGGCCACAAGAGATGCCATTGGCTAACACCTTCCAATTATCTCCGTATGACGTCACTCCACGATCATCATCATCATTCGGTCGGCAGACCGCAGCCGTTAGATCAACCATCTCTCGATCTCAACTTAGCTTGCCAAGAGTATTCCGTTGATCCAACGGCCATGAGCGTAGGGATGATCCAGAGAGATGGTGGTGGCAATAATCACAACGCTACTTCATCTTCATGGTTAAGACTCGCAAGTGGTGACTGGTCTTGACGACTGACTATATAAGTAATTAAGTTGCTAATTATCTTAT
Organism: Turritis glabra; assembly: GCA_900406565.1. Taxonomy (NCBI): domain Eukaryota; kingdom Viridiplantae; phylum Streptophyta; class Magnoliopsida; order Brassicales; family Brassicaceae; genus Turritis; species Turritis glabra. The sequence continues at coordinate 1,182,190 of OVBN01000150.1, read as the reverse complement.
TTAACTTTCATTCAATTCTTTTATATTCTATACATACAATTAATTAAGTGCATGAATTTATAGAGTTGTATGGATTTTCTATGAATTACGCTTTACGCCATCTGCAGTGCTACCGTTTTAGAGAGCCATACGTTGCTCTAGCTTAATATATGTGAAATTAAGAAAATAAGTATTACAAGTTTACAACTAACTAGTTAAGCACAAGACAGAACTACCGATGATTGTACCTGTTTTTTGGAAAGAAAACAAATGTTTTTGTAGTTTTAAAGAGTGGTATAATTTACCTGTTTAACTAGCCATCAAGAACGAATATAAATTTGAACCTATGTGGATAAAATTTGGAAATCCAAAACTAAGAAGTCAATTTAAAAAAGAAAAATATATCACAAAGAAGAAAATATCAAATATAAATAAATTAATATCAATGATCAAATAACTCTTGTAAGTTTTGATATATTAATGACCAAAACGCTCTTACTACACCGAAAACGCATAAACATTAGTCAACGGAATTGATATAAATTTGGTGGGTCTTAATTAAGCACGATTGCAAGGGTAGGGTCATTTCTCTCAATACGATTCTATATGTATAGATATAGATATAGTTTCGGGAAAGTGGTTGCCATTACAAGTTATGAACTTTTGACTTTACGAAGTTGATCAAGCAGAACCCAACCATCAGCTGAAAACTAGGATTAGCGGTGGGAAATTGATTAATGTCAACTGATATCGAATAGTATCTCTTTGAAAAAATCTCAAGCAAAGTATAAGATGACTCTTTGGGGCACTCAAAAGATATTTAATCAATTAACTTGAAGACATGTATGGTATAATTCTCTAATCAACAATTGACACATACATAAGTTCGCTATTGATACAAGGAAATTTTGGTGGAGTATAGTAGTATGACATGATTTCGTCTCAACGAGTTAGTTTAAAATAATTCAAATATGCATTTTACATCATATATCTCCAGAGATGCACCATTCGATTGTGCCTTTTATATGACTTATGGTTTCCATGGATATAAGTCTATAACCTTCCTATTCAAAAGCACACTTGATTTAGTTGAATTTCAGATATATATAAATAGAGATTGAATAAAAAGTATAGCTTTTATACTCAAATACACAATGTGGTGTACACGTTTTAGCATAGAATAACTTAAACTTGTACACATGCATGGTTAAATTAAAGTACCAATTACCTTTGATAACCCATGTTTTTGGAAAATGTATATTTATAAAAGAATAGTATTTTGTTAGCAGAAATTTTTCAAATAATTTACAAGGAAAAAAAATAACAGTCAACCTGATGAAAGGGCGTGTGAATATTATTGAGTCAAAGACGGCACTAACTTTAGGAGGCGGGGGAAGTGAGCAGTTTAGTCATACGTGTCAATTGATGAGGGTTGGTGTATGACAATTAAAATTTGGTAATTTGAAAGAAAGGGGTCAGTGTTAGTGTTGTTCGTCGTTACAACAAACCTCAACAGTTTTGCTTGCAACTTTACCAAAAAATACCCTCACTTCACAAACCATTTCTATCAACAACGTATGGAGTTATATCTATCAGTTACATAGTATTACTACTATTTATTTAATGCACATATCTTCTTTGATTGAAACTTACAAAGGATTCCTATTAAAAATCTTAAGATATTTTTCATGTAATTTGTTTTTTTGGGCTTGTCAAAGGGTAATTAGGGAAAATTAGAAAAAAGTGAAGCGGGAGGAATAAAGGGGTGAGAGGAGTCGCATGTTACATGTTTGATCAACCGCTCTTCACTTCATCAATACTCCTTTTTTTTTGCTGAATCTGTCAATAAATAAACAAATACATAACTGAGAATTATATTTACAGACTTATTATGCTTACAGACAGGTCTTTATTTAGCCGTTTTTTTTTTCATATTTAAAAGAAAGTAAACTGCTTTCGTCGATATTCTTAAGTATCCATTAATTCTTAATTTTTCTAAAATAAGATATATGAAAAAACCTTTTCTTGTTGTTGGGACTTCGTATATTTAGCTTAGGTGTTGGTGGAAGAGTGCTTGTAACCTACTCCGACTTCTTCACTGCCTTTACCCCTCTCTCTCTCTCTCTCTCTCTCTCTCTCTCTTTTGCTCTGTTTTTGGTAAATTGTGGAAATGGAAGAGAAGCACAAGTGCAAGTTATGTTGGAAGAGCTTCGTTAATGGAAGGGCTTTGGGAGGTCACATGAGGTCTCACATGCTTATTCACCCTCTCCCGAGTCAACTCGATCCCCAGCCCGAGTCTGCTTCATCTTCCATGGCGGATCCAGGGTTTGTTCTCCACGACGTAGAGAGTGAAACCGAATCGTCCAAGAAGCCCACCCGCAAACGATCCAGACTTAACCGGAGATCCGTCTACGTCTCATTACGTCATCAGCAATCCAAAGGAGATGTAGCAGCAGAGATCAAGATCGGGGTTAAAACGACGAGTCAAGAACTCAGTGAGTCGTGCACCGAGCATGAACCGGTGAGCTCGGTGTCGGACGCTGCAACGGCGGAAGAAGACGTGGCCTTGAGTCTCATGCTGCTGTCGAGAGACAAGTGGGAGAAGGAGGAAGAGAAGGAAAGTGATGAGAGATGGAAGAAGAAGAGGAAGTGGTTCGAGTGCGAGACTTGCGAGAAGGTGTTTAAGTCGTATCAGGCATTAGGTGGACACAGAGCAAGCCACAAGAAGAAGAGCGCAGAATCAGATGAGTTGATCAAGAAGAAGAAGAAGAAGAAGAGTACTAGTAATCACCATGAATGTCCAATCTGTTACAAGGTCTTCTCATCTGGTCAAGCTCTCGGAGGTCACAAAAGATCGCACGCGAATGAATCCACGAGAAGAGGAATACTTAGCTTGATAGATCTCAATCTCCCAGCGCCATCGGAGGAGGAAGAAGACTTGGTCTCATCCGTTTTTTAATGCTTGATGAGATTGGTGAAATGAAATAGTAATTACCTTCATTCAGTGATTATATTATAGATCCGATCAAATGAAGTAGAAATGTTGTCAAAACATTTTTTTTTGATGTATGTGGTCAAAGAACAAGTGAGTAGCTCTAGTAATGAGGTAAATCATGTGATAAGTCGTCTCGTCTGTGTGGGAAAATGGTAAAAGCATGAAAGCGTGAGTGGTTGTTGCTCAAGTGTGTTTCGTAATCGTAATGCCCCCAACAACTCTTTTTTGGAACTCAAAAGAGAAAATATGTATAGTCTAGAAGAGGCACTTTTGCCGACTAAGAGACCGTAGTAACTTTTCGACAGCGAAAAAGCTCTCACGAGTCCCACGGTTTAGATTGCACTTTATTTCTTCTTCTTTGTTTTAATTTTAAAAAGAACAAAAAAGTGTAATATACTTGTTCCAAGTCACATATCTATGGACGGCCGAGTCAAAAAAATCTCTCACAGGCAATACCTATAGGTGCTCAACCGGTCCGGTACAATGATCCTTTGGTAGGTTTAGAGAAAATCTTGCAATGCAAAACGCTGCATCCGACAGAAGAAAGGACAAGGACTATGAAGAATCCGATTTGGTGGAGGTTGGCCTCTTCGACCTCTCTTGTCTCAGTCCCTCACACAACAACAAGGGCCGTTATCTCCGCCATGGCTTTCTCTTCTTCCTCTTCGCTTCAATTGGTTCTCGACTACCACAACCAGACGAAGCACTCCTTCAACGGTTACGCGAGAGGCCCTCGAGGTCTGGACTGGGCCAATCAGCCTAATCCCTTTCGCCGTTACATCTCTGCTCCTCTTGTTCCTCTCCAACACCCCAAGAACGACGACGACTCTCTTCTCTACCCTTGTCTATTCGACTCGCTTCCTCCGCCCAAACCCATCTCTCTCTCAACCATATCTGACCTCTTCTACCATTCTCTCGCTCTCTCCGCCTGGAAGACCACCGGATTCTCCACCTGGCCCCTCCGCGTCAACCCCAGCAGCGGTAACCTGCACCCAACCGAGGCTTATCTCATCGCTCCGCCCATCGAATCACTCTCCGAATCCGCTTTCGTGGCCCACTATGCTCCCAAAGAGCATTCTTTGGAGGTTAGAGCTCCCAACATCCCCTCTTCCTTTTTCCCCTCTTTTTTCCCTGAGAATTCCTTTCTCATCGGCTTCTCTTCCATCTTCTGGCGAGAAGCTTGGAAGTACGGAGAACGAGCGTTTAGGTACTGTAACCACGACGTCGGCCACGCCATTGCCGCTCTCTCCATCGCAGCCGCAGACCTCGGCTGGGACTTGAAGCTTCTCGACGGCTTTGGAGCTCATGATCTCAAGATGCTTATGGGGCTCCCTCAATTTCAGATACCTCCTTCTAAAGGTAAAGGTAAGGGTAAGCTCCCTGAGATTGAATTCGAGCATCCTGACTGCTTGCTCCTCGTTTTCCCCAACGGAACTAGAGATTTCAACTTAGACTACCTCGGAATTAGCTCTGCCATTAGAGAATTCCCAACTCTAGAGTGGTTTGGGAACCCCAATGATCTTAGTAAAGAGCATTTGTGTTGGGATATCATCTATAGGACAGCCAAGGCAGTAGAAAAGCCTCCATTGATCTCCACCTCTTCTTCAATTGATGCCTCCTTCAGAAGCAGCGCTCTGTTTAGCCAGAGTTCGTATAACGAGTTAACGGCAAGGCAAGTTGTAAGGAAGAGAAGAAGTGCTGTTGATATGGACGCTGTTACTTCTATAGACAAGTCTGCGTTTTACCAGATATTGATGCACTGTCTTCCTTCCGGCTCCAACAGAGGCGAGCCCCAAAAACAACAACTTGCACTGCCGTTTCGGGCTCTTCCTTGGGATACTGCTGAGGTTCATCTTGCTTTGTTTGTGCACAGAGTTTCGGGTTTGCCAAAGGGTTTGTATTTCCTAGTCAGAAACGAGGATCATCTCAGCGATCTCAAGACAGCTACGAGGCCTGAATTTGAGTGGAAGAAACCAGATGGATGCCCGGATGATCTTCCTCTGTACAAGCTCACCGAGGGTGATTGCCAGAAGCTGGCAAAAGGGCTATCATGTCATCAGGTACGGATTTGGATAGAGCTGTGATCCAGTAGTATCACTTGCATAAATTGAATCTGGTGGCTGTTGATGCAGGACATTGCAGGGGATGGATGCTTCAGCTTAGGCATGGTAGCTCGGTTTGAACCAGCGCTGCGGGAGAAGGGCTCATGGATGTACACTCGACTCTTCTGGGAGACGGGTGTTGTTGGGCAAGTTTTGTACCTGGAAGCACATGCAATGGGGATCTCAGCAACCGGGATTGGGTGCTATTTCGATGATCCAGTGCACGAGCTTCTTGGGATTAAAGACTCTAGCTTTCAGAGTCTGTACCATTTCACTGTGGGAGGTCCGGTTGTAGACAAGCGGATCATGACTCTTCCTGCTTATCCTGGTCCCACCACCGCCGATACCTAGATCATACTCTAGTCCGTGGTGAATCTGTAAACAGTCTTCATTTTGTGCTGTACGTAACAAAACAGTTCACCGTTGTTGATGGTAAATATGGAAATCTCGTGCCACTTTTACATCCATAATAATGCGAGTAGCTTAATCTGTAATTGGTGACACATTCTCTTCAGAACTAGAGTCGGACAAGTTAATCTATAATTTGGTCTATCAAATAGAGTAACTAAAGTGTAATACGATCCTTTGATTTACATACCGATGCATGTTTAATAAGGATTTGATAATAGTTGGATGGTTCTTCTCAGAGAAAGTTATACTGGAAAATAAGGACTTTGTAATTCATATATATGTGTTTACGGCAATAAAAGAGGAATCACATGATTTTCTCAAAGATATATATACACTAGACCAAGCGTTAAAACATAATAATAAAAAATATTTCAAAGGTTACGTCCCATCATTGTCACTTTGCCAATTTCACTATCTATATGTGTTGTTGTTTACTACCTAATTAATTAATTCAAAAGAAAAAGAGAGAAAGTGAGTACCAGATTTTCTTCAACGGGTCAAGAAAGAAGAGGACAAGCGGGTCTTCCCAAAACCTTATACTTGTGTGGAGAAATCCCAAGACCGCTTAGGAGATGAAGCCTTTTGGGATAATCGATCAAAGTATTTTTGTATGTTTGCAAGGCAAAAGGGGGAGAATAGACTCAGATTCAACATGAAGAATTTAACAAAGATTAACTAAAAGTAGCCATATTTTATTTCTCAATAACTGAAAGGAGTAAAAGCTAAGTTGTTATTTTATTTTATTATTATTATATTTTTAGCCATCGAAGTGGTTTTGGATCCAGGTAATTTCGTCGACTATTTGCGCACTGACCATCGTCTCCCAACTGGCCACTGTTTCCTCACTGAAGAAGGGTTAAAACATAATCAATCCCAAAAACTGTCCAACAATGAACGGTTTTGTTGCCCAAGACGCCCAACCAGAAATTGCGGGTCATCCTCTGTACCAAGATATGAACGTTTTTGTTCTTGCCTCTCAAGCAAGTGCATATCATCAGCTCATTAGCCAAATATGTTAAACAAAAAACCACAATTTTATCAACAACAAAACACACAACCTTGCACGTTGCAACGCATCATGGCTGTCGACGTCTTGGCGCATGCATTCTCGCGCCAACGTCTCAAATCACCGGTCGAGCCAAAGCATCGACCACTCTCAAGTAGCCTGAGGTACAAGTTGTCGATTTGGACACAGTACGTAGTGTTCCAGAACCATACGTACATGTCATATCGAGCTTTTAACGCTTATTTAACATCTTATGCACACGATAGACACTATAGTCAATTCGATATGTCACGATTTTCAAATTCAAAATATCTTTCTTCTAAAACACAGTATGAATATCTTTCTTATAAAAAATAATAGTGTAATTTTGTTTTTTTCTTTTATTTTTTGTTGTTGTTTGTTTCTTATTTTATCGTATATTTTACTTATGTTTTGCTTAATGTTTGCTTTTTTTTTTTTATAACTTTTTTTGCTTTCAAAATTTTCAATAATTATGATATACTTATAGAGTTATAGATCATTAAAAAAACTTAATTTGGTCGATGTTTTAGAAAATATATGATATAATCATATCTGTCTTTTTCGTTTGATGTTTCTTTTTACCTTTTCGCTTTTGAATGATGAGTGTAAAACATGTGGTACGAGTATAGTCATGATTGTATTTTGTGATCATTCAAAAAATGCGGTTTAATGTTATGTGGAGTATGGTCTATATGTCTTAATTAATTTCATTTTAAGCATTAGTGGAAATACACCGTTTATAACAAAATCATGATATTGAATCTAAAAAATATCTAAGTAGTAAACATTTTTTGATGTATGTGGTCAAAGAACAAGTGAGTACATAGTAATGAGGGAAATCATGTGATAGTATGGTAAAAGCATGAAAGCGTGAGTAATTGTTGTTCAAGTGTGTTTCGTAATGCCCCCAACTCTTTTTTGAACCCAAAAGGAGAAATATTTATAGTCTTAAGAGGGACTTTTGCCGACTAAGAGAGAGAGAGACCGTAGTAACTTTTCGACAGCGATCTATAATTATATATTTTTTAGATTCAATATCATGAATTTTTTTTATATTAAAATTATTAAAGTCTCGAACAAGGTATGACATAACGTCATACAATTTTAAGAGAACATAAGATAAAGGATGGCTTGGATTACAAGATTTGTACTAGCTAAAAACCGAATCTTCCGCTTCGATTTACTTTGATGATCTTTTTGAAGAAGACATCTAGCCACATCCACCTCGGTTCCCACGTCTACGGTATCCACACCCGCGAGCTTTGGAGGATGCTAGCATCTCCATAGCCTTAATGGACGGTTTAACTAGTATTTCACGCGTCATTAAATCCAACATTCTAGAGTCGTTGTCTGAATCATTTGAATCCTCATCTATTTCTGTCAAGCTTAATGCGGTAAACCGGATTTTACCAAGGATATTTCCAACCGAAGTTTCTGTAACTAATGTTGAACAGACACTAAGAACCTCTCTGTCCTTTGTGCCTATGATAACCCTATCCTTTTGAATGGTGCTAGTATTCTCAATTACTAGTTCAGTGCTTAAAATTGTGCTAGTATTCTCATCCATTCTCATGATTTTGTTATATACGGTGTATTTCCATTAATGCTTAAAATGAAACTAAGACATATCTTTTGCCGACTCAACGATTGCTATACAAATGAAAAACATAACAGCAGAAGAATCAATAGATAGATAAACGCTAGTTTACATTTTGTTTTACGAGAAAAGTTAAAAGACTTTTCATTAAGTCGACAATGAGACTGTTACATATAGAGTAGATTATGACACAAACTACAAATAGACGAATATGATCCAAATGATTGATGTGAAAAATAAAAATAAAGAAAAGAAGCAAAATGAGAGGGTTGGGGGTCAAGGAGAAGCAAGAACCCAAAAAAAGTATTCACCTTAATGCTTCTACTAAAGTGATCGTCTCTGAACAAGTGTATGCTTTGACTTATCCACTCTTCTATCAAATGCAACAAAACTAACATTTTTTCTTCTCTAAAAAACATTTTGAGACTCAAGCCGTGTCAAAGTCACCAGTATTGTGGTTTGAAGGGCTGAGCAGGAGCCCCTGATATGTCTTTTTCCGACAGTAATTTCAGCTTCTGCGACAACATTTAAAACAGTTGGATGAATCTTTTAAATTCTCTATAAATCAGTCCTTGAGGTTCCATGGAGTTTTTTTTTTTTTTTTTGTCTTTTAACCAATCATCAACTGTTAAAAGGGATATGGGGTTTATTTGTGTTACCGTGATGTACTGTGGGGGATCGTCGAAACTAGTGGAGCCTAGTACCACTTCTCTCCTCAGACTGCTTGTCAACTTGTGGCAAACTCGGAGCTGTCAAAAAGTTATGCTCACTTTCTTTTTGTCCAATGTTGACACAATATTTGATAAAGAAACATAGCATTAACTCAGGTCGGATTTGTTTTGTATGTATACCTCGGATCGAGTTGCCCCACCAATAATGAATACAAAGATGCGTTGCCCCAGCCTCTTGAAGTCCGCAGAAACATTTTTCAACACTGAGTCACTGAATGAGAGAAAAGATATGCCCTACTCTTAGAACAACCAAGCTCCTCTAAAGTGGACAAAAAGGAAGAAAACAATATGTAAAATAGAATGGTTAGAATGCGTGCCTGGAATATCCATCGTCAGAAGACTGAGGACGCGCCCAAGTTGCAGTTCGTCTTGATCTCATAGAATGAGGGGTGGCTTTTCGCTCTGGAACCGCTGTAGGAGCAGAACTCTTCCTTACTGATCCTGTTCTTGGTTCACTCTCCTCCTTATGACTTGATTGGTTCATACATAGATAGTCGCTTTTAGATAGATCGCCTTTCACGAGTTTCTCAAGCAGCTCCTGCAACAACAACAACATAACAAAGATTTATCTCAGCCACTTCATGGTTACATAGTGGATATGTAACTGATAATCCGGGGTTTGCATCTACCTCGATCATGGGATAAAACCGGAACAGTTGCCATGTTTCTTCTTCACCAGATCGATCTTTCCTGTTTGCTTGTTTTGTCTATACCAAAAGAGTATTCATAAACCGTCTTCTTCTTCTTCTCGTTAACTAGCTAGTGTGGATTTTTCATATATCTAAACTGAATCTTTTACCTTTCCAGCGTCAAATTTGAGGGAGAAACTACCGGATTTAGCCTTGTTTTCTGGAGATCCAGCAATCAATTGCATGTTGCTTATAACCTTCATATCCACAGGGGATAATCTAGCAAGCTGATAATAATATAAATTCATTATTTATTAGCAAGCTTTTCCATGTGTTACTAGGGGTTCGATCTCTATCACACCAAAATTAAGCTACCTGCATTAGCTTTACACCCTTGTCACCTTCAAACTTCTCGGGGTACACTGTTGCATAAATCATCAATAGCCGTAATTTGTTTTCCGGGTTTGTGTCCTGTATTTTTAAATATATGATGTGTCATGTTAAACACTAAATCAATGCATCTATGTAGTTTCTTGTCTATGTTTCAAACTTATTCACCTGATTTGTCCTCAGAAAGTTGATAACGTCCTTGGCACCTGCGTCTCCAAAAACAAGATCTTGTTCCAGCTGCCCTAGATCCCGAAGTCCTGTGTCTCTGATTATTCTGTTAATTTTTCCAGCTAGCTGAAATTTGATTATTAAAAAAAGAAACTGTCAGCAACCACATCTAGCTTCTAAATATATTGAAATATAATGTTGAGACAAACCTCTACATGAGTGGAGAGTTTGTCAACTTGTTCTCCATATTGCGGCAAAGCCTGAACTATTTTCTGTAGATCTCGTGTAGACAACTCGCTACCATCCCTGCTTCACATTATGCTAAGATGTTAACTATACATATATTAACAAGTCTGTGCGGAATAATATACACATCACGCAACCGGATAAGAAGAAACTAAAAAATATCAAGATGTCAAACTTAGGTAACTGTTCCATGGTCTAAGCACTTTGAAAATTGGTTGTTACCACGGAAAGATAAATTCGTAGCACTAGCTGACCTTGATCTCATTTGTGCGGCTTTGTTCTTTGAAGCAAAGTTGGTCATTTTCTCATGCAAACGCTCGCTAGCCTATTTATCATAAACCAAAAAAATGATGGTATCAACCAACATGGTGAGCTATTCAGTGAAAATCAGATGTTTGTAATTGTGTTATACATCTGCTATATGTGTGTGTCGAAGCTCAAGCCACACTGGATCATGATCTTCAAGCACTATCTCCTTTTTCTCTGGAGGCCCACCAGTTTTACTGGGAACCTAGCATATATATGGTAGAAAAGTTAGAACGAGGGAAGTAGAGAGAAAAGTGAAGTAGATAGCAAAAATAGAAATACCTCAATGACATGTTTATTCCCATCCATGTCAAGCAAATCATGGCACATAGCATCATAGGTCCACTCGTGTATGATTGGAGCGATCTACAGTTACATCTCACTCGTTATAGATATAAATTATCAATATAGATTCTTAAGGGGTATTTTGTAGTAGATGAGCCTTAAAAACCTGATCCACTGATCTATCCACAATGAGCAGCTCACATGTTTCGGTCTGGGGAAAGTTGGGAATGGCTTTATATTTTGAGATACAGTCCCAAATTGCAGCAGCAAGCTTTGATGGAACCAAGTCCCGCGAAGCCGTGGACTTAGCAGCTCGATACCGAACAAAGGGTAGTTCCTAAAAACACATATATAAGAAGATAATAAAGAAGAGAGACATGCTCAGAGAGTCCCTATAAAGAACAGTTTGACAAGCACCAAATCATAAAGTTCATTGTGACTATAGCTCTCCCTTCAAGGAGTTGTGCAGAAGATATTTTACCTTCAATGAAGCAAAGACGGTAGCAATTCTGGTAGCCATCATATTCAAACAAATATTAAAGTGGCGTGAGTTCTCAGCATCTTCAGCATAGAGGGTTTCCAATGCTTGCTCATGATCAGTTAGAAATCCCTGAGTAAGAGGTAAGATCGTCAGCGACTTTGCATTGTCTTTTCGTATTCGAGGAAAAACATAATTGTTACTACTTGAGATCAGATGGTTCAAAATCCAACTTCTAAGATGGTTTATGCGCTCAACAAAGAGTAAAGAATAGTAGTACCTACCTGGTTATCTATGGGGAAATACTCCATGTTCATCTGCATAATAAAATAGTAAAAAATTTAGGATCAGCAGAAGAAATTGATTAAAACCAAAAAGCGCAACACGAATAATAAGGGAAGGGATGACAGCAGTTACCTCTCTTAATGCACCAATGCGCGGTAATACGCTTGAATCACTTTTGATGTGATTGACCAATTCTTTTGGGATAGTGGAACTGAAAAAGATAAATGCCCTGAAGAAAAAAAAAAAGTAGGCATTGATTGAATGAAGAAAAGATGGATATAGATCCAAAAAAAAAGAAAGAGGCTTGTTGTTGTTACTTCCTGTACAAGGGTTCCCTGCCAGACATGTCGGATAGAAACATAACAATGCTGCAAGAGAGCAACATGTGAGAGTCAGAGATTAGAATGAGAGGGGAAAAAAGAGATATGAATGTTAAAAAGAAAAGGAGTAACTATGTTACTTCTCTTTGGTAGGTTGGATAAAGTAGATAGCGTCCATGCCAGGCATTGGTTCCCTTCTCTTAAAAAGTTCTTCTACCACTGATAAGGACAGCAAGATCATCAACAGAAGACAAAAATGGAAATGGAAATGGCAATAATAATAAATTAAAGGAGGAAAGAAGGATTTTTGGGGGCCGGGTAATTACAGGAAATGCCTTGATCAGTGATATCTGCCATCTTGCAAGACTGAGACATTACTTTGACCGTAACTCTATCCATTATTAGTATCTGCACCTCAATTCAAAAATCAAATCTAAAATCAGAAAAAAACATATAGTAAAAAGAGAGAGAGAGAGACCTTCCAAGCTTTAGAATCCCCGGTTTTGGTAGATCCAAGCATCTCGTGTAGCAATCCTGAAACCACACCTTTAGCATATCCTCACCAAACAACAAGAACAAAAATAAATATCAAAAGACAAGGAGGGAGGGAGTGAAGGAGATTACGATCTCGGCTTATCTGACGAAAGAACTTGTAATCTCCTCCATGAGAGGATGACTCTGAATCGGAGAAGGACATTGGTTACCAAATAGTACGAATTCAGGTTCGGAAGCAGTACTAGATGATGATGATGAAGATGAAGAGATACGAGTGATTTCATTTCCATCATAGGGAGAGAAATTGTTTGTGATTTGTATGGCTCAGCTTACAATTGGGAGAAGACACACACTATTATTAGTTTTCGAGTTTCTCCATTCTTATCTCTCTTAAATTTTAGCCCTTCTTTATTAATCCTATATATATATTTGATGCTTGAGGACCGACTAACTAGGAATCAAATTACGTACTGGAGTATATATATTATTATGTACCGAGCTTACATTTTTACGTCTGTTTACAAGGAAACTTTGATCCTTAGATTTTATTGGTGTGTTTCAGTAAAATGGTTCTTGTTCGTTTTTCATTGATCATGGTTTCATCCCATTGGATATGAACATATTTGACCTTTTTTTAGCATGAATGATCAAATGATGGTACTCTGTTTACTACTTGTCTTAAGGGTAAATATTCTTTTGCTGTCTATACCCTCTCTCCTTCTTGTGGTGGATAAGCAGGATTCTCATATTCCCAGCCTCGTTTGTTTTTTTATAAGCAATAATCTCGACTATACTCTTTAATTTAGACAGTGCTTCTATGTATGTTATCTATGTTTGCTCATTGATACTCTCTGGCTCCATTTGATTGCAACTATGTATCAGAGATTCATGTGAACTTCCTATGAATTGATGCAGCCTGCAAATCTGTGGTGGGTTTGTAACCGAGCTCTCTCTGAGCCGAACTGATATTAGCATGTGTGAAGGGCACATCACCATTCCTCGGCAACTTCATCATGTTCCTCTTGGCTTTCACTTTTTCAACAATCTCTCCAATTAATATACTCACAAGATCTGTAACCGGAACCGGAGACGTGTTCCCCAGGTTGAAAACCCTTAGCTGAGCTTGACCACGCTTCTTACCACCATTCCCTGTGTAGGAGCAAAATTTGCAACACTACGAACACTACGAAAGATGATTGAAATATACGAAATCATAAACGATAAAAATAACAAGTGGAGATGAGTTATGAAACTCTTTCCTTAACTCTTTGAATCACCCGTAGTGCAACGGAAATCTGAGATTCAAGAGTCCCAAGATACAACCACACTAATCGATTTCGCAAGCACTCGAAACTCGATTCTACACGAACAACACCTCTACGATACTCTCAAAACTTACTGAAAAAACTTGGAGATTTGTTGGAGATTTTTGATTTGATTCCTTGTATCTAAACGTGTGTTTTTTGCTCTGTGTTCTTTTCAACACAACACTATCAACATTTATAGAAGAAAGATTTTAGTTGCCTTGAAACAAATCCACAACATATTGTAAACAAATCATGAGTGGGTGATTAAAATCTCCACCATTCCATGGTTTTAGGCTTTGCCCACCCCACCATTTCTCTTCACCATTTCTTATTTTACTAAGCCAATTTAGCTTTAGTGAAAATAAGTCCAACAATCCCCCACATGAATAGAAATGACACTAAACAAATGAGGATTTGACAAACTTAAACAGACTAAACAAGACTTGACTAGTCTAGACACGACTTTGACTAGACTAGACAGACTTTCGAGAGTATACGAAAATGTTACTGTATCTGAAAGGTAGTTTTTTTTCAGCTTTGAACCAAACATTTTTAATATATATCGAATTTACTTGGTTAGAAGGTAAACATGATGTCTTGAACCACCCGAACTTTGATGTAAATCGAGACAACATATATTATGCAACAACATTTTCTCGTAGAACTTGAGTTCTCTATTGTGTTCATTTTGGCCTTGAACATTCTTGGTTATTCATGAGTGAACTTAGAGAATATAGCCTCTCTTTCATTCTCCTAGAAACGGCCCCATTTCACACTCATTAGGTGATCTCTCATTAGCTTTGTTTTTAGAAGCATCCTGTAGTACTCCACTAATATCTCAAAGCTATGGTATCATTAAAAGCCAACGCTTAGCCTCAACACACACAGGTAACACTGTTTATTTTTATTTTTAGGATCTGGGTATAGACATAGTCTTACAGTGCTCAACTCTTAATCAACTTGATCTCGTTTTCCCTTTGAACCTAGATTTTGGGATCTCCAATCACATAGGTGGGGTTTCCATCAAGCATCCTCCTTGTTTATAGGCTTTAAACCCATTCTTTTTGATAATTTAACAATTTGATCTCGTGACAGATTTTTGGTAAATGGATCTGCCAAGTTTTCAGCTGATTTGATGTATTCTACCGAGAGTACACCCGTAGAGATCAATTGTCTAATGGTCTTGTGTCGCCGTCTAATATGACGAGATTTACCATTGTATAATTTATTCAGTGCCCGAGATATAGCTGATTGGCAATCACAGTGTACACGTAGTGCTGGCACTGGTTTTTCTCACATCGGGATATCTTCCAAAAAATTCCGAAGCCACTCTGCTTCTTCTGCTGCTTTATCTAAAGCTATAAACTCTGATTCCATGGTTGATCTAGCCAGGAGAGTTTGGTTGGAAGATTTCCAGGATACCGCTGCACCACCTAAAGTAAAGACATATCCACTTGTTGATTTAGAGTTTCTGGAGTCTGAAATCCAGTTGGCATCACTATATCCCTCTAATAAAGCTGGTTCTTTACCATAATGCAGCCCATAACTTTTGGTGTATTGAATATAATTCAACACTCTAGTTATGGCCTTCCAATGAGTATGATCTGGATTACTCGTATAACGACTTAACACGTATACTGAGTGCGTGAGATCAGGTCTAGTACAGTTTGTCAAGTACATAAGACTTCCGATCACTCTTGCATATTCCACTTGTGACACTGATTCACCCGAATTTTTGGTCAAATGAAGATGAGGGTCGGCGGGAGTTTTTGCAGTTCCATTAGAATAGTTCTTAAACCGCTCAAGAATTTTTTTTCAGCATAATGTTGTTGGGATAAAATTAGACCATCAGAGTGCCTAATAATTTTTATTCCTAAAATTACATCGGCTAGTCCCATATCTTTCATATCGAACTTTTTACTTAGCATGTTCTTAGTTTGAATGATCACGTCTTTATTGCTACCAATAATGAGCATGTCATCAACATATAAACATAACACAATGTATCCATGCGAAGTAATTTTGACATATATGCATTTATCACATTCATTTATACTGAACCCGTTTGACATCATTACATTGTCAAATTTTTCATGCCATTGTTTTGGAGCTTGCTTAAGTCCATACAATGATTTCACTAGTCGACAAACTTTTTGTTCTTGTCCTTGAACTACAAACCCGAAGGGTTGTTTCATATATATATTTTCTTCTAAATCACCATTTAGAAAAACTGTTTTTACATCCATTTGATGAATTTCTAGGTTTCTTAAAGCAGCGATGCCTACTAGTATTCTGATTGAAGTTATTCTCGTTACCAGAGAATAGGTGTCAAAGAAATCCAAACATTCTTTTTTTCTGAAACCTTGCACCACAAGCCTAGCCTTGTACTTATCAATAGATCCATCGGTTTTCAATTTTGTTTTGAAAATCCATTTACTTCCTAGGGCTTTGAACCCTTGCGGTAAATTTGTTATCTCATATGTATTATTTTGTAAAATTGAGTCTATCTCACTATTAACAACTTCCTTCCAAAAAGGACCGTCTAGTGTAGACATTGCTTCTTTAAAGGTTTTTGGCTCATTCTCTGCGAGAAAAGCGACTAAGAACTCATATCCGAACATTTTTTCCTTTCGAGATCTATTGCTTCGTCTAAGTTCTTCAACTTTTGCTTCGTCATTAATAGTCGTGCCTGAACCGCTTGCTTTATTCCCAGAGGAACTAGCGTCTCGTTGATCACGAGTTCGTTTACTATTTTCTTTATCCTTACATGGGAATACATTTTCGAAAAATGAAACATTGCTTGACTCTATTATTATGTTCACATGAATATCCAATATATCAGACTTATATACGAGAAACCGATAAGCACTACTATTATGAGCATATTCGATGAAAATGCAATCTACTGTTTTAGGTCCAATGGTGAGCTTTTTCGGCGGTGGAACCGCAACTTTTGCCAGGCACCCCCACACTTTCAGGTATTTGTACGAAGGTACATTACCTTTCCAAAGTTCATAAGGAGTTTTTCCTGTCACCTTATGTGGTATTTTGTTCAGGATATGATTTGTGGTAAGCAAAGCTTCTCCCCACATGTTCTGAGCTAATCCGGATTCCTGCAACATTGCATTCATCATTTCCTTAAGAGTTCGGTTTTTTTGTTCTGCAACTCCGTTGGATTCCGGTGAGTAGGGAGCGGTAGTTTGATGAATAATTCTATGTTATCTATAGAACGCATTAAACAGTTCATCATATTCTCCTCCTCTATCACTTCGGATTATCTTGATAGTTTGATCAAGTTGATTTTCTACTTCCATTTTGTATTCTTTGAATTTCTCCAAAGCTTCGTCTTTACTACGTAGTAAATATACATAGCAAAATCTTGTGCAATCATCTATGAAGGTTACAAAATATTTTTTTCCACCTCTAGCTTGCACGAATTTTAAATCACACAAGTCCATATGAATTAAACCTAGAGGTTGTGTTGTTCTTTCCACTGTTGGTGATGGTGTTTTAGTGAGTTTATCTTGGATGCAAATCTCACATTTATCTTTGCTTATTTTGTGTTTAGGAACTAAATTTATGTTCATCAATCTACTCATAGACTTGAAATTAACATGTCCTAAACGTTCATGCCAAATATTAAAAGACTCAGCAAAATAAGCAACTGGATTCTTATTATTATTCTTCTTCGAGGTTACATCATTGTTGCGGATAACCGCTTCAACTGACATTTTAAACAGCCCATCAATAACAAACCCCTTTCCCAAATACATCTCATGTTTGAAAACCACAAACTTATCCGCTTCTAACTTAATAGTAAATCCATGCTTGCTAAGGACAGAACCCGATATTAAATTCTTCCTCATATCCGGCACGTGGACTACATTAGTCAAAATAAGCTCACGTCCAGAGGTAAGCTTCAAGACAATTTTCCCGTAACCTTCTATCTTTGAGGTGGTAAAATTCCCCATGAAAAGTTTTTCGTCACTCTTGTTCTTATTATAGGTTGAAAACATCAACCTATCCAAGCAAATGTGCCTTGTTGCACCGGTATCGAACCACCAAGTTTTTGGATGGCTTTCGGCAACGTTAGCCTTGGTGACAACTGCACACATGTCAGCTTCGGTGAGATTTTCGTTTTTGCCGTTAATTTTCTTTGGAGCCTTCTTGCTACGACACTCAAAGGATTTGTTGTCCACCTTGCCACAATTGTGACATGTCCCGGTAAACTTCTGTGAGTTCTCACCAAACTTCTTTTTGAACTTTTGCTTGTTCTGTGGTGGGACTTTCCCTTTTCCCTTGTCTTGGCGTCTCTTGTTTTGCCACTTTCCTTGTTTTTTGGTTTGGTGTTCCCAATATTCTCGTTGGGCTCGCGAATTTGTACACCAACTCCCATTTGTCTCCGGTTCGTTGACTCAATGCAAAGCCTCACGATCAAGTCTTCAAGGCTCATCCACTTTCTCTTCAACTTGAGATAGTTCTTGAAGTCGGTCCAACCAGGAGGGAGCTTCTCAATGACACATGCAACTTGATATGTCTCACATAGCCTCATTCCTTCAGCATGTATCTCATGGAGGAGATTGGTTAGCTCTTCGACTTGCTCCATCAATGATCGTGAGTCCACCATCTTGTAATCTTAAAATTTTGCCACGACATATTTCTGTGATCCAGCGTCTTCGGTGCGGTATTTTTTATCAAAAGAATCCCACAACCCCTTAGAAGTCTCAACATTGCAATACACGTTGTACAACTGATCAGAAAGACGGCTTTGAATGTAGCCTTTGCAAAGAAAATCACCATGTTCTCAAGCGTGTACGCTTGCAAGCGCACAATAATCAGTGTTATCCGCTGAGAGAATTGGTTTTTCCTCACGTGTGTATTGGCTCAGCTTCAACGTTGTAAGATAGAAAAACATTTTCTTTTGCCACATCTTAAACGCATTTCCGTCGAACTTGTCGGAAAGAAGACCAATTGAGTTGGTAGCTGGAATTTGTACCATTTGAAACGGATCCGGAACTGCGGTGATCATGGGTTCAGGGACCGCTACTTTCACCAGAGAAAAAGTTCTAAACTGGATTTTGGTTTCAGCTCCATTGGTGGTGGTTTCGGTGACCTCAACGTCCATGTTTTCGGTTGTCATGTCTGGAATTAAACACAAAACCAGATTAGAACCGAAATATAATTCATGAATAAATCAAGAGTAAAACTGGAATTTACACTCGAAAAAAAAATTTACTACACTCGATTAATGTTTTCAATTTTCAACAAATCAAAAACCAAATTCCATATTTTCCAAAACCAACATGTCCCATATTTAATTATTCCAATATTCAAAAAATCATTAAATAGACAACATGTTAAGTATAAGTCTCGATGGTGCTAGAGTTGCTAAACACAACATCTAAACACTTTAATAATCGAGACTGCAGTTCACGTTTAATGGAATGCAACGAATGAATAAAATGTTATTTATTATTTCTTCTTTCACACTAGCTATCTCGACAAGCTGTGCAAAATGTTATTAAACTTGCTCAACAAGTTATCGCAAGTGAGATATCAATTCACAAATAATTAGCCAAAGCAAATCCAATTTAATTTGCAAGCCACTTGCTAACATAATGTTCAATTATCAAGCGTATGTTTTGAGAATCAATCGCTAATCACTTGTTTTGAGTCACACATAATCGATTTTATTTTGCTCAATTATGAATAAAAAATTCTTTTTTTTTCTCAAAAGCTTTAATAAAAAATTCTTTTTTTTCTCAAAAGCTTTGATGAGTGGAAATAATTTACACCAACTTCATATTAATCACACAAAAGTCACAACACAAAGCTTTTTATTAAACAAAATGAAGTTTAACAAATAGCCTTTTATTAATCAAATCGACGTTTGTGGATAATTAAAGCCAAGAGACTATAAGTATTTGCTTTTGTGTAAAATTTTCCAAACACAACAATTTTCAAAGCATACTTGATTAATTAGTGGTTGATTGTCTCAATTCTCAACTGTGAATTAGAAACATTTGCAGGTTTAACAATCGCAAAAATCCAAACATGCAAAGAAATCCAAACAACCAAAGAACTGATTTATTTTGCTCAATTATACTAGTGAATACAATATTCCTTGTTCTTCCTCACAAGCTATCATGGGTAGGAAATAATTAGCAAAATAAAACCAATATTCAACAAGTCTTTACAGCAGCAAACACCCTTATTTAATCGATTGTTATGGTAGGTTTTATTTATTAAAAACAATTACAATTCTCATAGCTAATTGTTTAATAAAACACTATGAAACACTACATATTAAACTCTATGAGAGTTTCTCTCAATCAACGTAGCACTCATGTTTGAATCTCCAATGAGAATTCAATGAGTTTCTCTGTTCGCAAACAAAAACCACTCCGAAGTGATCGTTTCAAGTTTGAACCAATCACAATTGGTAAACAAAATTTTATACTTGGAATAACTCACAAGCTCTTGTCACATGTTTATGAAATCTCAATATCAAACCGTTAGATGTTTATATAACAACAAATGATTCAAAGAGTTAAGATTGTAGGAGCAAAATTTACAACACTACGAAAGATGATTAAAATATACGAAATCATAAACGATAAAAATAACAAGTGGAGGTGAGTTATGAAACTCTTTCCTTAACTCTTTGAATCACCCGTAGTGCGACGGGAATCTGAGATTCAAGAGTCCCAAGATACAACCACACTAATCGATTTCGCAAGCACACGAAACTCGATTCTACACGAACAACTCTATGATACTCTCAAAAAATTACTCAAAAAACTTGGAGATTTGTTAGAAATTTTTGATTTGATTCCTTGTATCTAGACATGTGTTGCTCTGTGTTCTTTTCAACACAACACTATCAACGTTTATAGAAGAAGGATTTTAGTTGCCTTGAAACAAATCCACAACATATTGTAAACAAATCATGAGTGGGTGATTAAAATCTCCACCATTCCATGGTTTATGGTTTTAGGCTTTGCCCACCCCACCATTTCTCTTCACCATTTCTTATTTTACTAAGCCAATTTAGCTTTAGTGAAAATTAGTCCAACACCCTGTGCTCTTCTCCGCCGTGTCCAAAGCCCCCACACATCCTTTCACTATATCATCGATTGGCGCCTTGGAAGATTGAAATAGCTTTGCCTTTGAGGATATCTCTGGTGAAGAAGAAGTAAGCCATGTCAGGTCTTCCCCATGGACCATAGACCGTGAAAAACCTCAACCCGGTGAGAGAGAGTACTCCATAGATGTGATTGTAAGTTCGAGCAATCTCTTCACCAGCGTAGAGACTGGCAGGCTGGTCTTTGTTGTGTCTTTCTCAGAGAGAAAGGGACTTTGGTGTTTAATCCATAGACCGAACTGGACGATCTCCGGTTGAGGATTAGCGGACTTACAGAATTGGAGGAGGTTAACGAAGCCAGCGATGTTGCTGTGGACGTAGGAGGTGGGATTCTCCATGGCGTATCTGACACCAGCTTAAGCAGCCATATGCATGACGTGAGTGAAAGGGACGACCTCGAAGAGCTTCTTTTGAGGAGACGACAAATCGTTGATGTCTCCTTGGACGATGAAGACTCCGGTCCGCTCGAGGAGGGTCTGTCGAGATCTCTTGAGAGAGAGGTGTCGTAGTAATCGTTGAAGAAGAGTAGTCTTCAGGACAAATTACTGTATACCTACATGCATCTTAATTCTTAACTAACATCTATCAGAGCAGCTCCATTAGTTAGATAGTATCTAAGTAATTAAATAATATTTTTGTTTAGTTTAAATTAAGTTAAGAAACTCTATTAATTTTGGGGCTCCATTGGTTAGATACCCATTAAGTATCTAAGACCATCATTATCGCAGGTTCTAAGCATGGTTTCTTAGTATTAATGGTTTTAAAAATAAATAAAAAATGGCTAAGTTTGGGATAACCGACTCTTAA
Source organism: Turritis glabra (assembly GCA_900406565.1). Taxonomy (NCBI): domain Eukaryota; kingdom Viridiplantae; phylum Streptophyta; class Magnoliopsida; order Brassicales; family Brassicaceae; genus Turritis; species Turritis glabra. Next base: position 1,160,488 of record OVBN01000150.1, on the reverse strand, counting down.
ATAAGAGTTTTAAGATTTGTTTCTTATATGCCAGGTGTCACCGTATTATTGGTAGCCGTCTAGGGTTAGGGGAAAATTTTTGGGCGTTTCATTTTCTCGATCTCGCCTCTCTCAACCCAAAAAAAAAACCCGAAGAGGCGATTTCATCGCCAAATCGAAATCGTGTATCTGATCATCTCGCTCTCCGATCTGGTGTATCGGTCCAGTTTAAGAAGATCCTGTTGAAGAAACAGAGAAGTCGCGAAGTGATTGAAGGTTCAATCCACCGATATCAAGGAGGTATGTTTTCGATGAGCTTATTTACGAAATTCTTTCTCATTTTGTTGACATGGTTCTTCTAATTCATCTGTCTCTGGATTGATTGTATGGTGTTTGAGCTTTGATGCTTGGTGTTTTAGTAATTTTAGTTGCTAGTAGTTCGGTCCGATTTGGTTGACATGGTCCTTCTAATTCATCTGATTCTGGATTTGTTGCATGGTTTTTGAGATTTGATGCTTTGTGTTTGAGTAATTTCAGTTGCTATTAGTTCGATCCGAATTGGTTGACATGGTCCTTCTAATTCTTCTGAGTCTGGATTTGTTGCATGGTTTTTGAGATTTGATGCTTGGTGTTTGAGTAATTTCAGTTGTTATTGTTCAGTCGAATCTTGTGTCATGAACTTATTAATGGACTAACACTGGAGCTTCGTTAATTAGCATTCTTTTTGACTGATAATGTTTGTAGCTTAGTTACTTATCACTGTTTTTGTGTGAAAAAGTTTGGAGCATCGATAATTATCACTCTTTTTGTCTGAAAAATTTAGGATATTCAACGAATGGTCTACCACTGTAATTGTCTTCGGTTTTAACATGTTTATGTTCTAACACTTGAATTGTTTGTTACTTGAACTTGTTAATTATCTAACACTAAAATTGTTTGTGGTCTTTACTTGTTACTGGTCTAACACTATAATTGCTTGTGGTTTGTTTCTGAGACTTTTAGGTGAGGTGAAACAATCAACTACAACTCGGTGAAGCAATCACCAAATAAACCATTTACTTGGAATTAACAGGTAAGTCATCTATAATAGACTGAAACTGGTTTGATTGTCATAGTTGTTGGTTAGTTGTTGTTACCTCGCTTAGGACTGTGAGTGTCTTCCATTGATTGCATAGTTATTAATTGATTTGATTGTTCTTGATGTTGGTTAGTTCAATAGTTAATTCTGTCATTCATTGTCTAGCTATTAACTCATTACTGGTAAGAGTTATTTAGGACTATCTTCAATGTTTATTAGGTAAAGTTAATTAACTGTGATTTAATTAAAGCTTCAGCTAGCTTTAAAATCCAATCACAATTGCTCATCAGCTTCCTACACTCTTAAAGCTTCATCTCTGTGATACGAAACCTCATTTCTTTCTCTATTCTTTCCCAAACAGAGAACAATCTATATTCTTCTGTTATCATATCTTCAAACCATTCTCCATTTCTTTCCATTTCTTTCTGTTTTCTTTGACAACCATTGTTCTTAAGGCTATGGATTCTACAAATCCATATAGTCAGTCTCTCAATTTCATGAATCTTTTGGATAGTCAGCAAGATACTCCCTGCCATGAATCCATTCCCTCTCAGAGTTTTTCCCCAAGTATAAGCTTGGATCATCAGAAGTGCCTCTGTTTAGTTCTCAATGCACTTATGCTCCAAGTTTAGCTGAAGTCACGGCTGCAGAGCGTAGGGAAAGGAGGAAATGGACCCCCACAGATGATGTAGTTCTCATCAGTGCCTGGTTAAACACCAGCAAAGATGCTGTTGTGGGCAATGAGCAAAAATATGGTACGTTTTGGAAACGTATTGCAGCATATTTTGCTGCAAGTCCTCATGTTGTTGGTCATGAAAAGCGAGAGCCTAGTCATTGCAAGCAAAGGTGGCAGAAGATTAATGATCTAGTCTCCAAGTTCTGCTGATCCTATGCTGCAGCAGAGAGAGAGAGATCTAGTGGCCAAAATGAGAATGATGTTCTTAAGTTGGCTCACCAAATATTCTACAATGATCACAAGATCAAATTCAACCTTGATCATGCATGGAAGGAGTTGCGGAATGACCAGAAATGGTGTACCCTTGCTAGTAGTAAAGTGATGGAAGCTGTAAGAGAAGGAAGTGTGATGATAGTGCACAATCATCAAGCTCTCAGACATCTATCAATGTAGATGATGAGGGTACAAACCGTCCTCCTGGTGTTAAAGCTGCAAAAGTTAAGAAGAATCATGTTGAGGGCAAGTCTCTGTTGAAGTTTCAGAGTATGTGGGCTATCAAAGAGAAGGATTTGGTTATGAAAGAAAGACTATCAAAGATGGGATTACTTGACAGTCTCCTAGCAAAAAAAGAACCCCTATCTGAGATTGAAGAAGCTCTCAAGAATAAGCTCATTAAAGACATGTTGAATGTTTAGTCATCTCGTCTGTTTCAAAGTAACAAAGCTTGTAACTCATGTAACTTAGATTTTAACTAATGTCTTTTCTGTAAAAGCTTTTAACAAAACCATATCTATTGTCTAGTTTTTTTTGCTTATAAATGTATGTCATCTGCCTTTTCCTTTAATGAATCAGTTTGCTTCTACCAGTAATTGTTCTCTGCTTCATTTGAGAGTTCAATGAAGTAGTTTGAGCTAAACTTCTATTCAGTTATGTTAGAATAATGTCCTGTTATTAACTTATATTTCTAACAATTTTATTCCATGATTGAATATGTGTCTAGTTCAGTTACGGTAACAGGGATGATGGAGAATGCCATATCTGGAAGTGGTGGGATGTTGCTGTCATGGAAGAGTTGAGCCTCAATGACACTTATTATGGAAAGCTTGCTGAGAAGGTAAATGTCCTGATGTTTAGAGATCATGAAGCAGACATTTACCAACTTAGAGAGTTTATATCCGTGACACAATCGGTTAAGAGAATTCAGAATTTGTTATTTTTACTGGCACAAGCAAACAAAATAAGTCACAAGCAATTTTATTTATTTGGCACATTCAAACTTGGTTTCTCTCAAGCTTTTGTATTTAAAGACATCTTTCTTCTACCACAAAATCAAAACACCACCGATATAACAAATAAAAAACATAATTCCTAACTTTTTGCTTCTATCATTCTCCCTCTCTCATTCCCAAATCGACTATTTTCTTGAATTTTTCTTAAACTTTTCACGTCATATATGGCTTCTTCTTCTCATACTCGTTTTGACGGAGATGTTGATGAAAATTTTGATCAACATTTTGATCAAATATTTGAACAAACTTTCGAGAATATGTTCATTGATTATTGTGAACATCAAGAGACAAGGGAGCCAAGAAAAAAACACCTTTTTATCGAAAGAAATCGCGACGAAGGCCACACACGTTTATGGGATGATTATTTCAGTGAAGCGCCAACATACCCTCAAAATTTATTCCAACGATGTTTTCGAATGAACAAGCCATTATTCTTGCGTATTGTTGATCGCCTCTCGAATGAAGTTCATTTTTTTCGATAAAAGAAAGATGCTATCGGAAGGCAAAGCCTCTCTCCACTTCAAAAATGTACTGCAGCAATTCATCTAGGGCTGGGCATAAATCCCGGAACCGAAGAACCGAAACCGAAGAACCGAAAAAAATCTTGTTTGGTTCGGTTCCGGTTCCATCGAAATTATCCGATGGTTCCTGAGATGAAGAACCATGGGTATCGGTTCGGTTCCGGTTCCTAACCGAGAACCGAAAGATAGAACCAAAAAACTGAAAACATATATAACCTAGTTGTGGTTTGATTGTGGTTTTCATTTTGGTTTCGGTTTTGGACTGTTTTATAGTCATTTCGGTTTTTTTTTTCTGTTCATTTCGATTTATTTTGTTCATTTCGTGTTTTAATACCCGTAAACGGTTAAGAACCGATTTTTTCGGGTATTTTCCGGTTATTTTAATAAGGAACCGAACCGAACCGAAACCGATAAAAACCGAACCGTAACCGAACCAAAAAATTGTAAAGTAGCGATTGGGTAATAAATCTTAGGAACCGAAGAACCGGAACCGATAAATTTCTACCCGAAACCGGAACCGATACCCGAAAGCCCAGCCCTAAATTCATCTCTTGGCATACGGTGGTGGGGCTGGTACGATTGACGAATACCTCCGACTCGGTGAAACTACTGCACGTTCATGTTTGAAAAATTTTGTCGAAGGAATAATACATTTGTTCGGCGATGAGTACTTAAGACGATCCACCCCGGAAGATCTTCAACGACTACTTCATATTGGAGACATACGTGGATTTCCTGGGATGGTTGGCAACATCGACTGTATGCATTGGGAGTGGAAGAATTGCCCCACCGTTTGGAAAGGGCAATATTCACGTGGTTCTGGAAAACCCACAATAGTTTTAGAAGCGGTACCTTCGTATGATCTCTGGATATGACACGCGTTTTTTGGACCTCCAGGTACTAAACGACATTAATGTTCTTGATCGCTCACCCGTTTTTGATGATATAATTCGAGGTCAAGCTCCGGAAGTTAATTTCTATGTCAACGGAAGGGAGTATCATTTAGCTTACTATCTCACAGATGAAATTTATCCAAAATGGGCAACTTTTATATAATCTATTCTAATTCCACAGGGCCCGAAAGCATCTTTATTTGCTCAACATCAAGAAGCGGCCCGAAAAGATGTCGAGCGTGCTTTTGGAGTCTTACAAGCTCGATTTGCCATTGTTAAAAACCCAGCTCTTTTTTGGGATAAAGTTAAAATTGGAAAGATTACATAATCATATTCCAGAATATGATAGTAGAAGACGAACGAGATGAATACACTCAATTTGACGTTTCAGAATTCCAACAAGGAGAAGAAAACAGAAATTCACATGTGGATTTCACGTATTCTACAGATATGCCTACAAATCTTGCCAATATGATGGGTGTTCGGACTAAAATTCGTGATCGACAAGCGCATTAACAATTGAAAGCTGACAACTGAGTTTTGATGTTTATTTTAAATGTTTTATCGTTTATTATTTCAGAATCTATGTTTAAAATTTTTTTTTAAATGTTTTAAGTTTTTTTTTATGTTTATAATATTTTTATGTCAATTATGTTTAAATTTAAAATAAACAACAAACATATTAAAAAAAAAATTTTTTGTTAAGAACCCCAACTTTGGTTCTACAATTGTAGGTCAAATTAGCAAAGGTTCTTAACATAGTTTCTTAATATATGTTAATTAATAAAATATTAGTTAAGAATCCAATATGGGTTCCAGGGTTAATGATGCTCTAAAAGATTTATTAGTAATTTTGTTGCTATTTGTTTTATAGTTTAAGTTTATTTGTAAAAAGAAAAATCTCACAAGTTTTATCTTAAATAAAAGTTTATGTAAATATTATTTTAAAATACATTAAAGTACATTTTAAATACACTTTTTCCCAAAATTTAATTAATTAATGATAGTTATTTATATATTTTATAATAATAACAATACTACTAATGCAATAATTATATATCATATAAAATTACAGTTATTTACATATATTATATATTTTTATTACAAACATAATTAAACATAAAATTACATATTATAAAACTTTAAAAAATAAAACTTACAATGATAGAAAATATATGAAACCATGATCAAAAACATAATTAACTTAGCTCTAATCCTCATTTGATAATGTGCCAAAGTTTTGTCATATATGTTCAACCAAATCCGCTTTTAATTGATGATGTATAGTTCGGTCCCGAAGTCGAATACGGTTGCCGATAATATTTACCCAGATTAGTAGGCATATCTGTAGAGTAAGCAAAATCCAATTGTGCACTTCCACTTCCTTCTCTTTGTTGGAATTCCGATACATCATATTGAATGTATTTATCTCGTTCGTCTTCTACTATCATATTGTACAATATGATACATGCTCTCGTTATTTTTCCTATTTTTTGCTTATCCTAGATGAGAGCAGGATTTTTAATAATAGCAAAGCGAGCTTGTAAGACTCCAAAAACACGCTCAACATCTTTGCAGACGGCTTCTTGACATTGAGCAAATAATGACGCTTTAGTATCTTGAGGAAGTCGGATTGATTGGATAAATGTGGCCTATTTTAGATATATACCATCAGTTAGATAGTAACCCATATTATATTGGTTTCCATTGACAACATAATTCACTTTCGGAGCTTTACCTTGTAAAATATCATCAAAAACCGGTGAGCGATCAAGAACGTTGATATCATTTAAGGTACCTGGAGGTCCAAAAAATGCATGCCAAATCCATAGATCATATGAAGCAACAACCTCTAAAACGATTGTAGGTTTTCCACCTCCACGTGAATATTGTCATTTCCAAGCGGTGGGACAATTCTTCCACTCCCAGTGCATATAATCAATGCTTCCGATCATGCTTGGAAATCCACGCACCTCTCCAATGTCGAGTTATTTTTGGAGATCCTCTGGTGTAGGCCTTCGTAGATAGACATCTTTAAATAAATATATAATTCCATCTACAAAATTTTCCAAACATAAGCTTGCAGTGCTTTCACCTAGCCGGAGATATTCATCCACCGCATCAGTTGCACAACCATATGCCATCATACATATTGTTGCAGTGCACTTTTGTAGTGCTGAGAGACCTAATCTTCCCGTAGCATCCCGTCTTTGTTGAAAGTATTGTACCTTTTGTGAGAGTTGATCAACAATACGCATAAATAATGACTTGTTCATTCTAAATCGACGGCAGAATATGGGATCGGGATAAATCGCCTCTTCACTAAAATAATCATTCCACAAGCGGGTGTGTCCATTTTCACGACCTCTTTCAATATATGCTCTTCTTGGTCTTGAATTGTTTGCCTCTTGAAGCTGGCCATAATCATCCAACCATTCCTCACACACGCTCTCAAATTCTTCATCGAATGCTTTATCGTTCTTCATCAATCGAAGGATTTAAAGGAAATGACATTTATAACTAATATGAATAAAAAAGAAGAGATGAAAGTGATTCACAGGAGAGTGAATTGGTAGATGACGTTTATAGGAGAGTGAATTGGTAGATGACATTTATAAGAAACGTATACCATATATATAGAAATTCCATTAAGATATTTTTGAACATATAGATTTAAATATTTTATAACTTAAAAGCAATGTGAAAGTATCCATTTCTTTACACATACTCATTTTCTGTTTTGTATATATTTCTAAGTGATATGACATTTTTACAAGCACACATATTTGTTTTTATTTCTCTACTTTGTTGTTTTGTGTATGATTTGATCTATTCCCAAACATATATTCCTGTTCTTTTCTTTGCATGTGTCTTTGAAAACTTTGTATTGTTTCAATTGATTTGATAACTCAATAAGCATATATATATTTGTTCCTCTTTCGGTGTTATGATTTGATACCTCACACAAACAAATCAACAATTCTCTTCTGATTTTCAACCTAAACAGAGAACTTGGAGACCAAGCCAAAAATAAAGAAAACCAACCATTAACCAGCGTTAAACCTTACAAACGGCTGACCAGAGTTAAAGCTTATTTCTTTTGTCTTCTCCTTGTTTTTGTTTTCAAGTTCTATTTTTTAAGTTTCCATTAAGTACAACAAAAGATTAAAACAGTGAGAGAGACCTAAAACAAATGTTACATAATATGAAACAAATATTACATAACATGAAACATATATTACAACATCTCATCAATGAGTTTGTTCTTCAAGGTTTCTTCTTTTTCAGAAAGTGAATCAGTTTTCCCAAGAAGACTTCTAAGGAATTCCATCCTTGACAGTTTATTTCTCTCTGCTATGTCTTTCTCCTTTAGCGCCCACAAGTTCTCGAGCCTCGAGTGTGAACTAGCCTCCCTTTCTTCTATCGTTGTCTTAGTAATAACCTTTTTTCCTTTGCGCTTTGATGCCTTAACACCGACTGGACGAACCATAGCCTGCTCATCTACATTACAGTCTGTATTAGAACTTGACGAATATGCACCACCTTCATCCAGTTTTGTTCTTTTGATGCTTGCATTACTCTTCCCACCTTGAGAGATGTTTGAACTACACCATTTTTTATCATGTCGGAGCTCACTCCATACGTGCTCAAGCGTGAAGTTAGTATTGTAATCATTGTAGTAGAATTGATATGCTATTTGGAGAACATCATCTTCAGACTGACTACTTGTCCTTTTCGTAGCAGCCAACAAATTTGCAGATGACCTCATTTATCTTGTGTCATCTTTGCTTACACTTACTGAATTCTCTGATTGAAAAATTATTTGCAATAGCAGGAGATGATGAATAATATGAAGCAATTCTTTTTCAAAAGGCAGATGCTTTTTGTTCATATGCCCCACACCCACACCTTCCATTTTCTTAATTTAATTTATTTCTTCACGTAAAACAATGTGGAACCGTCCAAGCCATGTAATGTAATGTACGAAATGACAAAATACACTAAGAAGTTAATATTTCTCGAGATTTAAAATTCAAGATTATAAAAATTACTGATTAGGTAAGAATATTCTATTATATTACTAATACTAAGTAGTAGGGCATGATAAAAGACTAATGATAATGGTTTCAAAGTATTAAGTTCATATCTCCAAAAAAAATAGCAAAGAGAGATGCAATTATACCGGGATGTACGTATTTAATCAAACATTTCAAGTGATTTAAGTTTTAATGATATGTAATATAATTTTGATAAAGTTGTTATGATTTATTGTAAAATCTTTATAAATTCCACTTTAAACTATGGAATTTTAGATTTCTGTATTTTTAACTAAAAAAATCTTCTAAAATAATTTTTTAAAATTATTAAATATCCAATTCTCAAAATGTTTTCAATAACAGTGAATTTTAAAATAGATTTTAAAATCACTAGTTTTATAACATTGAATTTCATTAAATTTTTTAAAATCTACAATTGAATAACATATAATTTATTATTTTAATACAAATCAGTTAAAATATTTGATTCAATACACCTTTACATATATAACCCAAGACAAATATTTTAGTCTTTTCTTTTTTGGCAACACATCTAATGTGTAGTCGAAGTTGATAAAATTCACCGACAATTTAATCTCATATTCAACAAAACTGATTGATTAGTAGTTTATTCATGCCCCACCGGATAATAATGGGCTTTAGAAAGGGCCTAAAATGGGTGTGTTATCATTATCAGTGGGCGTAATGAGCCCATTAATCAGATTCAATTAAGCGGAGTCGCCTGCCTTAGAACTTGAAAGAAAAGCAAAATAAACTTCCGGATTCATTCGGGATTGAAATTTTCTCTCGATTTACGAAATCGAAAATCGATGAAATTGGGGGTTTAGGGTTCATCATCATCACCATCATCATCACCATCATCATCATCATCTTAATTTGTCGAAATAACAAGCAAACAACACCTGAAAGAAAGAAATGGGGAGTCTTGTAAAGGCGTATTGTCACCAGATGCACCACAACAACATCCCCTTTCACCATTACAGACCTTCCAACCTTCAAAACCCTATTTCCCTCTTCGCCATCACTTCTCCTTCCATTTCTTCACCCTCTTCTTCTGACCCATCATATCCTCACAACCCTATTAAACATCATCCCCACCAATTCGGCCACTTCATCATTCCCACCATCGCTGTCGCTGCTTCCGCCTGGTTCTTCTTGCGTCTCCACCAAAACCCTCCAATCATCACCGCTCCTGTTGATTTCCAGCTCGATTTGGAGGAAGATGGCGCTATCAAAGAGCTTCCTTTGCACCACAAGCCTGGTTATGTCAAAGCTCTTCACTTTTACAAAATCGAGCCAGGTACGGTCTTGAAACTCTTGGACGTTTACGACTCCGATAACTACGACTCCTTGAAAGCCCGGATTCGTTTGTCCGCCGAGTGGTTAGAAACTGCGAGGAGAGAATTGGAAGAGGTTGTGGAGAGAGACCCGGGTCGGGTCATGGAGTACTCGCAGGTGGTTGATGATCTGATGGAGATTCTCAGGGATATGGATGTTTATATTGATAAATGCCAAAAGGACAACGTTAAGGGTTACCTGAGATCCTGCAACCGATTGCTTGCTCGTGTCAGGAGAATGGAAGCTCAGATTCTCAATGTCCTCAAAGAGTTTCACGAGGACCAAGGAGGTGGAGACACTTAGGAACAACAACTTCATGGAATGAGTTATGTTTCGGTTCTATCTATCTATGGTCGATTAGGATGGTAAATAGGTGAACTCTGGAGTTTCTTATGTTTTGTAACAAATACTAGTTTCATTTTCTTACTCCTCAGCTTATGAGCATTTGCAGACCGTTAATAATTATGATTTGGATTCCGACCTGATTCCATCTCTCGAGTTTTGTGTTCTTGCCAAAAGATAGAAAACAACAAAACAGTTTCTTCATACATATATTCTTCTTATGTGATAGTAATAGACTTTTGTTTCCAGTCTTAACTAGTTGTGTTCCAAATTAGCTCTCGCTGGATATTAGGAAGCAGTTAAGGACAATAGGATCAATGACCTTCCTTCTTTCTGAACACGAGAGAGTTAGGAGATTGCTTGGTTTTCCATAATTCATGTTATGAATTATGTAAGTGGACAATTACTCTTGTTCTTCATTTTCCATTCACATTTTCATTGTATGTATCCTTTGAGTTGGAGTTTTTACATCTAAGTGGACAATTGCTCTTACTCTTCATTATTTATGCACCTTATTTATCTTTTGAATTAGGTTAAATGATTTTTCAGTTGCAAAACTCTGCATGACACATTCGCAGAAGAGAACAAAATCAATACAGATTTAGCAGCTAAACCATTTTCGTCATTCATTTGCTATAGCAATGAGATCGTCAAACCTCGCTTAGTTACACTGGATTGCAACCACTAAGTCAGTGAGTTTCTCTAAACCTTAAACCAACTATATCAAAGACGTAGAGACAAATCATACAAAGGTGAAACTCTGTTGATCCCACTGTGTAGGATATGGGCTTGTCAAAGGCCCAAATCCGTTACTATTTGGGCCCAAAACCAGGTCCGAGCAGAATCCCGAAATAAGACCACTCATTTGTACTCATAAACGCGTCCTGTTGGGTTCGGGACGGGAAATTACAAGGTCCAGAGAAAAACCCGCACCTCAAAGATTTTCCTATAAATAGAGGAAGAAACTATTGAGAAGGGGTCAGAAAATTCTCTAAAGAAACTTACACAGAAAATCCTCTCAACAGAACGTATAATAATTCGAATTGTATGCAAGTCGGAAATTGTCTTCTACTTCGTACTTTCGTATTTGTCGTATACTTCTGTAATCACTGATATCATAATCGTTAATAAAAGCGTTCGCTCCGTGCTATTCCCAAAAGTATTCGTATTAATTATTGTTGCAACTTCGGTACGAACAATTGGCGCCGTCTGTGGGGAATTCATACGAAGCGTTCGTACTTTCAATTGACGATCTAGCAAGATGATTCCGGAAGAGTACGAGACGACGGAAACTTCAAGAGAAGTCGGAGTCGACCCTACTTCACCCCGTGCTTCGCTAGCTCAGCAATATGAAGCCGGACCTTCGACTCGACATCAAGATGCTGGACTTTCCGCTCCGCCACAAAACACTTCCGTGTCAACTCGTGTCGCACATCCGCCTCCTACACTTCCTGCCGCAGCTGCTGCAAATAACATCGGAGCAGATGGAGTCTTGCCTAGGGAAACTGCATACGGAGGCGCAACCATGAGAGCTGAAGACGGAACCGCGCCAAGGGGAACGAGAGTCGACAAACTCTTACAAACTCTTCTCGACCGACTTGACCGTCAGGATGCACGGATGACAGAAAGACTGAACGCTGTCATTGCCGCCCAGGAAGTCTCGCAGAACCAAATCGAGCAACTCCAATCGTACGGAGGACGTATCGCAAGACCACAAAGCGACGAAGAGACGATGCTTCCACAACGAATACCTCAAGATGAGCGTGCGACCCGCCGAGCAAGGCCGGCTTCAATGATCATCGGATCTGCCGAAGAACGCGGTCGCGAAACACGAGGCCGCAGGTCACACAACGACGAACGCCCGCTCCCGAGTGCAGAGGAAGAAACTGGCATTCGATCCCGAGAGTTCGAACAACTGAAAACGACGATGAAGGACATGTCGCCAAAGATGCATCGCGCTACCAGCTCGGCACCTGACATAGAGAAAGTGTTGGAAGAAACGCAACGGTCTCCGTTCACTCCGCGGATCTCCAGAGTTCGTATCCGACATATCAGCAAGCTTAAGCTGGAAAACTACGAAGGACTTCGTGATCCGCGACCGTTTTTGACATCGCTAAGTATCGCGATCGGACGCGCTCACTTCTCCGAAGAAGAGTTAGAAGCCGGAAGCTGTCAACTCTTTGTCCAACACCTAAGCGGAGCTGCGTTAACTTGGTTTTCCCGTCTGGAGGCCAACTCAATTGACAGTTATCAGGAGCTCACTACTAGCTTCCTTAAGAACTACGGAGTGTTCATGCAAAAGGAAGCCTCCAACGCTGACCTTTGGACAATGGCGCAAACTCAGAAAGAATCTCTTCGATCATTTATCGGACGGTTCAAAGGAGTTGCGACTAGTGTCGCTATACCTGACGATGCAGCGACCGCCGCCCTCCGCAACGCTCTTTGGCATGAATCAAGATTCAGAGAAGATCTCGTGTTGAATCAACCGGTAACTTTACCAGATGCGCTGCACCGTGCTAACCGATTCATCGAGATGGAGGAAGAAAAAGCGGCCATGGCCAAGCGGTTAGCACCAACGAAGGCCCCGCCTGTAAGAGAAAAAGCAAAAGAGGATCATTTCGAACCTCGCCAACACTACGATACCGATTATCTTCGGGACGACAAAGGAAAAAGAGGAGCAGCGTACTACGTTGGTGATTCATCAAACAACACCGGAAAACGTTAGAACAAGTGGGAACGAGGAACCGATCCAAAGAAGGAACAAACATACTGCGAGTTCCATAAAATCTCTGGACATTCAACTGATGAATGCCGACAACTACAAAGCCTGTTATTGGCAAAGTTTAAGAAATGAGATCTTGACATCGAGCCAAACAGGCAACGAACGCCTCCAAGATATAACGATCGTCGAAACAATATTTTCAACCGGGATCAACGAGACGATAGGCGACGGCCAAACGAACCTGTTAACAGAATCGAGCGTTCTCGCAGCAGAGAGAGACTCAAACGCCATGGGAGACCTAACGACGGACCAAGGCAAGTGGACGACGAACCAGTCCCACGACGGCGAATCAACATGATTATGGGAGGTTTGACGTCATGCCGCGATTCTGTCTGATCAATCAGAAGCTATCGACGCAAAGCTGAAACTCAACGAACATGGATCGAAAAGACTGCGCCGCCCGTCCAGAGTCACGAACCAATCCAGTTTACGGAGGGAGACGTCGCTGGACTGGCCAATATCCACAATGATCCCTTGGTCGTTGAGTTGCTGATAGGAGAAAGCACCGTCACGAAGATTCTCATTGACACAGGAAGTTCGGTCAATGTGATTTTCAAAGACGTATTGCTACAAATGGAAATCGATCTCCGAGAGGCCTCTCAAAGTGTTCAACCCTTAACGAGCTTTGATGGGGAAACGGTTATGACTATCGGCACAATCACCTTACCAATCTACGTCGGCGGTACAGTAACTTGGTTTGACTTTGCGGTGGTCGACAAACCGGTGGTTTACAACGCAATTCTCGGAACGCCTTGGCTACATAAAATGAAGGCAGTCCCGTCGACCTACCATCAATGCGTAAAGATCCCGACACTCCGAGGCGTCCACACTTTGTGTGGCGACCCGCTCGTATCTCGCACTTGTTTCATGATCGAAAGGAAGAAACGAAATGCTAAGGTATTATAGCAATTAAAAGGCGTGACAGCGGCACCCGCAAAGGGACATGATCCGCAGCCTGGTCCGAGAGTAGAGACGGTTGTGCAAACAAATATTGACGAAAGTGACCCCGACCGTTGTGTCGGTATCGAGACCGAATTATCTCTGTAACTCTGGAAAGATCTCACTGACTTTCTTCGTCAAAACGCTAGTACCTTTGCATGGACCACTGATGACATGCATGGTATTGACCCTACCATAGCTTGTCATGAGCTCATCGTCGACCCAACTTTCAAGCCAGTCAAGCAAAAACGGCGCAAACTTGGTCCTGACAGAGCTCAAGCAATCAAAGAAGAAGTTAGAAAACTACTTGATGTCGGATCTATCGTCGAAGTACGATATCCAGATTGGTTAAGCAATCCAGTCGTCGTCAAGAAAAAGAACGGAAAATGGCGAGTGTGGATCGACTTTACGGATCTTAACAAGGCATGCCCAAAAGATAGCTTCCCGCTCTTGAATATCAACAACATCGTTGAAGCAACAGCTGGCAACGAATTACTATCATTCATGGACGCTTTTTCGGGCTACAACCAGATCTTTATGCACAAATCCGATCGTGAAAAGACTGCTTTCATTACCGATCAAGGAACGTATTGCTACAAGGTGATACCGTTTGGCCTTCAAAATGTCGGTGCAACTTACCAGCGGCTGGTGAACCAGATGTTTGCAGAACAACTAGGAAAAACAATGGAAGTTTACATCGATGACATGCTGGTCAAATCGAGCCATTCAGAAGATCCCATCATTCATCTGCAACAATGTTTCCAAGTATTAAATCGATATGACATGAAGCTGAATCCGGCCAAGTGTTCATTCGGCGTGACTTCCGGAGAGTTTCTTGGATATCTTGTCACTGAGCGTGGCATCGAAGCTAATCCGAAGCAGATTTCAACAATAATTGATCTCCCTTCTCCAAAGAACACTCGTGAAGTACAGCGACTCACTGGACGCATCGCTGCGCTAAACCGGTTCATCTCGAGATCAACGGACAAATGTCTTCCGTTCTACCAATTGTTGCGAGGAAACAAACGGTTCGAGTGGGATAACAAGCGCGAAGAGGCCTTTCAGCAGCTTAAAAGCTATCTCTCAACCCCGCCGATCTTAGCAAAACCAGAACAGGGTGAGACGTTATACATGTATATCTCCGTATCCAGCTCAGCGGTTAGTGCGGTCCTAGTTCGAGAAGACCGTGGAGAACAGCAACCGATCTTTTATGTCAGTAAGACGCTTGACGGTGCAGAACAACGCTATCCAACCTTGGAAAAGCTCGCATTTGCAGTCGTGATTGCCGCACGAAAATTACGGCCATACTTTCAATCACATACCGTCGAAGTTTTAATGAAGTAGCCTCTCCGGACAATTCTTCATAGTCCGAGCCAATCCGGTCGACTCGCAAAGAGGGCAGTGGAGCTGAGCGAATACGACATCGAGTATAAGAACCAAACGTGCGCAAAATACCAAGTGCTCGCAGATTTTCTCGTTGAGTTACCGCTAGAACTCAGCACTAAGGTACCTTCTGTCGAGAAATGGATTTTGCACGTTGATGGCGCTTCGTCAAAACATGGCTCAGGAATTGGCATTAAGTTGGAATCACCAACGGGAGAAATACTCGAGCAATCGTTCCGTCTGGCATTTCCTGCAACAAACAATGAAGCCGAGTATGAAGCATTGCTCGCAGGCCTACGACTCGCAGTTGGGATCGGAGTCAAGAATATACAAGTATATTGCGATTCGCAGCTTGTCGCAAATCAGTTTAGCGGGGAATACGAAACAAAAAATAAGCGAATGGACGCCTATCTTGCAGTCGTCCGCAACCTTTCTCGCAACTTCGAACACTTCGAACACAATAAAATTTCTCGCAGCGATAACGCACCCGTCGACGCCTTGGAAACGTTAGCTTCCACATCTGATCCTGACATGTGCCGTATCATACCCGTTGAGTGCATCGGGAAGCCAAGTATCAGCTCAGCCGCTGAAAGAGCCCAAGAACCCGCCACAACAGAATCTGCGAAATCTCTGCTGGTGTTAAACATCGCACCTCAAGGACAATCACAACAAATCAGAAGTGTCAACGACAATGCACCTAACCGCTCAAACAGCCCAGACAACATATTTGCAGTTCGGACCGATTGGAGAGATGAAATTCGAAACTACTTAACGGATGGGATAGTACCAAACGATAAATGGGCAGCCAGACGTCTCAAAGCCCACGCCGCGAAGTATACAATGGTATACGGCCGTTTGTTCCGTTGGAGCGCTGCAAACATACTCATGTCTTGTCTTGACCAAGTGGAAGCAATGCAAGTCATGCAGGAAATCCACGAAGGAGGAGGCGGTAACCACTCAGGTGGCCGAGCATTATCACTCAAAATCCAAAAGCACGGGCACTACTGGCCAACGATGATCTCGGACTATCAGAAATAGTCGCCCAATGCGAAAAGTGTCAACGTCATGCTCCCGTAATTCATGCTCCGACGGATTTCTACGGACAACCGCACCACCTTACCCGTTCATGCGATGGGCGATGGATATTATTGGGCCACTCCCTGCGTCTCGACAAAAAAGATTTATCCGAATCTTACGCAAAGATACAGTCAAAGGAAGTGCAAAATTTCGTATGGAAGTACATAATCTGCCGCCACGGACTCCCATACGAGATCGTCACGGACAACGGCTCCCAGGTCACATCACTCCAATTCGAGGGCTTCTATGCCAAATGGAAGATACGGCTAAGCAAATCAACTCCCAGATACCCGCAAGGCAACGGTCAAGCAGAAGCAACCAACAAGAGTTTACTCGATGGGTTAAAGAAGCGATTAGACGCAAAGAAAAATGCATGGACAGACGACCCCAAAACGATCAACAGGCCAAACACCTTTCTCCCTCGCATATGGAATGGAAGCCATGGCACCTTCGGAAGTCAGACTCTCAACCATTCGTCGTTCGCTGCTGATTCACGACCCCGGCCTTAATGACCATATGATGTTCGACAGTCTCGATACGCTCGAGGAAGAACGTGACAAGGCACTCCTTCGTATTCAGAACTATCAACAGTCAGCGGCAAAGTTCTACAATAGGAAGGTCAAGAATCGTCTTTTTGCCGTAGGTGATCTTGTCCTCCGCAAAGTCTTCGAAAACACGGCCGAACCCAAAGCCGGAAAACTAGGAGCTCACTGGGAAGGTCCTTATCTATCACCTCCTCACCATGGACGGAACTTCGATTCCACGCTCATGGAATTCTGCGAATCTCAAGCTATACTACTATTAGCAACCGACAGTTTAATCGCGCCGTTCGTACGTTTCCCTTCCCCGCATCGTCTTTCTATAAAAAAAAAAAAAAACGAACTACGAATGGCTTGATCCCTTCCAAAGGGTACGTAGGCAGCCTTTCTCAAGGCACAGCTATGACAAAAACAAAAAAAAAAATCATTCCAAATTTTCGCAACCAAACACTATCCGCCGCCTCTTCGAGCCAGAAAATACGTTTTCACAAACGTAACACCGTCAGCATGTCAGCGTGCAAGCAGGCCGCCATCTCCGAGTTTAACCTCCGGGTTTTGAACTACACGAGTAGCGCTTGTCGTCCTCACATCGTCTCCCTGGCCAGGAGTACGATTTAAAAACGCGTTCACACATGAATGCAGTGGTGAAATAATCCACATCTTTACTTAAGTAACCTAAAAGCTTACACTTAAAGATTTTAAAAGCCGACCCCGATTCGCACCTATTGAGCTGACAGGTGACCGAACGATATAAGCCGAGTCCGCTCGCACGTTCATGTCGACCTAAGAAGCACCTACAGGATAAGCCGGACTCCAGCGCCGCACCTACAAAAGTACAACAAGCCCTTGCTTTCGTACTTCATGTAAGCCTTGTCTCTCGGAAAAACGTATACAGGATAAGACAAGGGACGCCTTGCTCCATAATATGTTCCGAGCCAAGCTTAAACGCCAAGGAAACCTTGCCAACGCCAAGGAAACCTTGCATGACGAACAAAGCTCCGCAAGTTGATCATAAATTCCCGTTTCAAAAACGCGCGAACACACTCGCCATCAAACTCCTTATGCAAATATCATTGTGTTTTCAGAAACGATAAACCGAACTTCAGATCGCGCCAACTCTAAAAGTAAGAGATATGAGCCGAGTCCAATCTCGCAAAAAAATAGTCATCTAAGCCGAGCCCAGGTTCGCATATAAGTACGTCGCAAAAATCAACACAAACACGGTTATCGGCGATCAGGAAAAAATCAAAGAAAACATAACTCGAATTCAACATAAATCTAACAAAGACTCAACACACGAAACGCAAAGGTTCAACACACGAAGCGCAAGTCAACATGCCAAAAACGGCTAAAAGGAAATAACTCGAAAGCATAAGAAGAAAAAACACGAGTCTAAGCATCGACATCCTCCGTAGGAGCAGTATCAACTGCTGCGGAACCGCCATCTGCAAACTCTGGAAAGAACACGAGATCACCCTCAGAGAGCTCGCAAACAGTCTTCTGATCAACCTCCGATTGATACATGTCCCGTAGAGCCGCCAGCCTCTCCATTGTTGCCGGAGGAACAACCGTACCTTTGGCAGCCAGTCTCCCGAGACAATCGTGATTCCCCTTCGCTCCTGCGAGCAGAAGAAGTGGATCCATCCTACCTGCATATCGATAATATGCCTGCTCATCCTGGCAATGCGGCTACGGTAACCGCGGGTCTCCTCCTTGACATGCTCTCGCTCGGCCCGTATTGCTTCGGAACGCGAATCCCTCAACCTCTTCTGTTCAGAAGCCAGTTTCTCTACCATCTCCTTAATCTTAGTCGCGAGACAGCCGTTCCTTCCCTTCTCAGATTGGAGGTTCCTCGCACGTTGCATAGCGAGCCGTTGAACAGCCTCTAGCTCGTTCATGGCTGATCGAGCCCGATGCTCGTAAAAACTGATAATGCGGTTACTCGCCCTCATCAACTGCAGAAAAGCAAATCCACTCAGAAATCAAAAATAAATGAGAGGCGGTACGGTCAAGATTATACGAACCTGAAACTGCTTAGAAGCCAAATCTCTGTAGATCTCGCCTCCTAGCAGAGAATCAACAGGCGAAAAGGTAACAGGACCCCCGCTGATCCTACTGGCGAGATCGCCACAAGCAACGCCATCGTTCAAAAAGTATCCCTCGCTCCTGTATACTCGAAGGAAATACCCGTAGAATCCGAAGAGCGAGGAGGATCCATACGACCCCTAACGTCGGAAGACTCCCCCGCAGATCTCTCGCGAGAAATCCTCTTACGGGAACCGACAGTAGCGGACGACGGAGGATCGCTCCAAGTTCCATCCGCCGTGACGCTCTTAGCTGCACGAGCAGCTGCCACGTCCAAAGATCTGGCTTGACGCACCGACGCCGAATCAGCCACGGTGACCTGAGTCTCAGCAACGACCGTTGACGGAGGCGCGTCATTCTTATCTAAGACATCAGCGAAACTCGGAATCTGACAACCGACTCCTCCCATCCAGAGACACAAAGAAGAACCTGCGAAATATCTACACATAAGACAACAAAGTATATATAAGGATGTGGAAATAACGACCGTATGAAAAAGTAACTTACAAGCTGAATAATGTTTCAACACGTGTGGCCACCACAGAGTACCTCTCTCTTTGATTCTCGCAAAATCTTCTTTGAGGCTGCGAGAATTACGTGACCGGATAAGAGGATCTACAAATAAACAAAAAAAAGGGTTAGAAATCAAAAAAAAAAAACCGACTTAGAAAAACCAAAACCAAGCAAGAGCTACCGGGCGACAAATTCCATCCAGTAGCATGCGGAGAATCGAGATCCTCTACCGAAAACTCACTAAGCTTCACAAAAAAGTAATATCGCCGCCAATCGCGTATTTTACTCTTGGCTCCGCCGTAAATTTTGTAGCCGGGCCTGGACTTAACCCTGCATAGCCCCGTGTTATCTCGCACTCGTGAGAAGAATGTTGCCAATTCTAAAAGATCAACGCCGACCTCTATTCCTAGATCCGCGCCCAGATTCGCTAGCCCGACTGCGTTTCGAACCGAAGACAGAGTTAGCTGCGAAAACGCAATTTTACGTCTTACGCAGTAGGATGTAAGGAACTTCGGCAACGGAAACCACAACCCACACTCGGTGAAAAAGGACTCGTACACGCAAATACACCCTTCTCGAGGAGTCCAAGGATGCTCATGCGACTTCGGTTTAAAGACCTGCACTCCTGAAGGAATATTGCATTCGGAAAGCGTATCGATCAAATCGTCCCGATTACACAACGATTTCCCTACATCACCCAGAGTAGGCGTATCTTCAGAATCTCCATCGACCGATGGAACAGCCAAATCAACTGTTTCGGTCGCCACAGGACGACATCTCCTACGAAACTGCGTATCGGTACTAGCGCTCAATCCCATCATGATAGGTCTCGCAACAACATACGCAGCTGGCGTTTTTCTCGCAATCTCAAGATCGATAAGACAATCGACGGATTTTACAACAGCGTGTCTAGCAATCGGACGCTCTGTCAATAAATCATCAATCTCTCGTCCGAATTCATCTCCAAGATCCTCAAAGTTCTCGCCTGGTTCAGATCCTACAAACAAATTAGATCCAGCAGTTTCGTCGAAATCGTCCGTACTGAACGAAAGACCACCGTATCCAAGCCAATCCGATTCAGCGGAGTCATCCGAACAATCCCCCGAACGATAAGAACCTGACGAACGAGACATGACAATCGGTTTGGAACAAAATTCGTGGTAAACGGCACGGGCTGGCGGCTAAAAGAGCTGAAGTTCGCGGCGAAAAACAGCAGCCGACGGCAAAATCTCAATCTCGCGGCAAAGAGGACGAGCTCGCAGCAAAACTAGCTGACCGCGACGGCACCTTACAAAATGACCTGGCGGCGAGAAGCTGCTCACGGCAAATACAGCAGCTGACGGCGAGATCTCTAGCTCGATGCAGAGAAAACGAGCTGGCGGCAAGATTTGAGCTCGCGGCAACTCGGGTTGACGGCAATGAGACGAACTTGCGGCACGATCTCGAGCTCGCGGTAATGAATTTTCGGCAAGGAGTCCGCAAAAAGGAGCTCGCGGCAAGACTCCAACTCGCGACAAGCTCCAAACTCACGGCAGCCTCAAAACACAGCAACGGCGGACTCACGGTGAGGTCCAAGTTCGTGGCAGCCTCAGCAAACTGACGGCAACGAGTGGCTAGCGGCTAGCGGCCAGTGGACAGAGTTCGAACTCGCGGCAAGATGGTGAGCTCGCGGCACATTGGATCGAACTCACGGCAGAACGATTTCGAGTTCGCGGCAAAGGTCAAGAGGAGTTCAAGCTCACGGCACCAAAGGGATCTCAAGCTCGCGGCAGCTCCTAGAAGCCCGCAGTGACAAGAGGAGAAGCTCGCGGCAAAGCTTGGAGCTCGCGGCAAAGCTTGGAGCTCGCGGCAAAGGGAGAAGCTCACGGCAAAGCTTGGAGCTCGTGGCAAAGGGAGAAGCTCGCGGCAAAGCTTGGAGCTTGCGGGAAAGGGAGAAGCTCACGGAAAAGCTTGGAGTTCGCGGCAAAGGAAGAAGCTCGCGGCAAAACTCAGAGCTCGCGGCGAAGCTCAGAACTCGTGGCAACACTTGGAGCTCGGGGCAAAGAGAGAAGCTCACGGCAGAGAGAGAAGCTTGCGGCAATCTTTCGAGAGATCCAAACTCGCAGCAGATCGAAATGGCGAAGAGACAAAAGAGACTCGCGGCGAACAAATGGAGCTGGCGGCGCAAAGGGAGTATCTCGCGGCAAGAGACGAATCGGCGGCGTGATGACGAGCTCGAGTTCGTGGTAGAGACGAGCTCGCGGCAGCAGCAAAGAAGACAAGTTCGCGGCGAGATCTCTGTAGATTGGTACTCGCGGCAACCCTCCAAGCTCGCGGCAAACTCTCCAACTCGCGGCAACCCTCCGAGCTCGTGGCAAACTCTCCAACTCACGGCAAATCAGCAAAGATCTCGAACTCACGCCTAGGAGCTCACGGCGAGGAGTTCACGGCAAGGGAGATCTCAAGACCACACCAAGGAGCTCACGACAAGAGAAGGTGACGGCAAGGGAGATCTTGACGCCCACGCCAAGGAGCTCACGGCAAGAGGAGCTGACGGCGAAGGAGATCTCAAGCCCACCGAGCTCACGGCGAAGGTCAGCAAAAAGAGATCTCGAAGCTCGCGGCAATTCAAGACAGGTCACGGCAGAGAGAGACCTCAAGCTCGCAGCAACGACGAGCTCATGGCAAAGAGCAAGAAGTCTCACGGCACTCGCGGCAATGAAACTCGACAGTCGACTCGCCAATTCGACAATTGACTCGGCCAACTCGACAGATGACTCGGTCAGCTCAGCTCCTGACTCAGTCAACTCGGCTGCTGACTCAGTGAACTAGGCGGTGGCTCTCGGTTCAGAAAACTCAATTCCCGAAAACGACCCGCGATACAACAAGAACGATAAGTTTTAAATCGTAAAAGAAAAGATAGAGAATTTTTACCTTGGAGTAAAAATGGAGGAGAAAAGAAACAAAAAATGACAAATGACAACTATTAATACCAAGGAGAAGGAAATAGGGTTTTGGAGAGGTTTATGCACTATTCCTTCTGTAAATCACCATTTTTTCTGCAAATCACTATTTATTGTATAAGGAATCGCTTCTTTTGTACAAGCTCCGTGCTCCCTGAAAAGTGTGCCCACGGCACCAACCTTCTGTATGAGCTCCGCGCTCTCCGGAAAACGTGTCAAACACTATTCCTATCGCGAAATACTATTCCTTCTGTAAGGAACCAAATTTCCTACACGAGCTCTGTGCTCCCCGATAAGCGTGCCTACGGTACCAACACCCGTAAGTAACGCAATACGATGCTTTTCTTACATCAGGAACCAGCACACATTCGATTCAAGAACCGCGCTCGACGAACTCGAGCAAGCCCGTATTCGCCGAACTAAGGGGGGCTATTGTAGGATATGGGCTTGTCAAAGGCCCAAGCCCGTTACTATTTGGGCCCAAAACCAGGCCCGAGCAGAATTCCGAAATAAGGCCACTCATTTGTACTCATAAACGCGTCCCGTTGGGTTCGGGACGGGAAATTACAAGGTCCAGAGAAAAACCCGCACCTCAAAGATTTCCCTATAAATAGTGAAAGAAACTATTGAGAAGGGGTCAGAAAATTCTCTAAAGAAACTTACACAGAAAATCCTCTCAACGGAACGTATAATAATTCGAATTGTATGCAAGTCGGAAATTGTCTTCTACTTCGTACTTTCGTATTTGTCGTATACTTCTGTAATCA
Organism: Turritis glabra; assembly: GCA_900406565.1. Lineage (NCBI taxonomy): Eukaryota > Viridiplantae > Streptophyta > Magnoliopsida > Brassicales > Brassicaceae > Turritis > Turritis glabra. The sequence goes on along the minus strand of OVBN01000150.1, from coordinate 1,137,287 downwards.
CTGATATCATAATCGTTAATAAAAGCGTTTGCTCCGTGCGATTCCCAAAAGTATTCGTCTTAATTATTGTTGCAACTTCGGTACGAACACACTGCTAGAAAGTTCATCGCATTATAACCACTTAATGATGGTTACCAGTACCACCAGAAACATTGCCAAAAAAAAATAATCAAAATAATCGTTATCAGTTATGTAATTTGTTCCAGGTCTGGTCACTATCTCAGATTCCGGTAATTCAAAACGTTTTTCCATCACCGTCTTTGTTTGCGAATCTAGATCACTTTTATTGGGGAGCTAAGGAGTTAGGAGTATGTGAGGAGGTTTTTAGGATCTTCCCCTGTATCATGTGGTTTATTTGGAAAGCTCGTAATGCTAAGGTTTTTGAGAACAAAGCAACTCATCCTGCAGATACGCTTCAACACACATCTAAGGAAGCAGAATCTTTTCGAGTCGCGAGAGCTCGTGAGACGATCTTTGATTCACAATCTCCCTGCCCCCAGCAGAGGCAACTTTTCATTCAGTTGATTCTCTAGTTTGTCAGATTGATGGATCTTGGCAGAAACAAATACTTTAAGTAGTATTGGCTAGATTGTTGTCTCGAATCGACAAGTGTGTCATCTTGGTTTGAACAGTTCCGTCGTTGCGTATCCCCCCTTCATGTGGAGTTTGAGTCTCTTCTTTGGGTAAGGAGACCCCTCATTTCACTCTCGATATTTGTTGTTGCTTTTGAAACAGATTACAAGGAGTTAACTCAGTTGTTAAACAGTTCTGATGACTGGCCTGCTTTTGCGTCGGAGTTGGAAGATTTCAGTCTTTTGAAACTCTCTTTTACTTGTTTTTCTTTGTCCTTTATTCCACGATGTAACAATGTTCGTGCTGACTGTCTTGCAAAAAAGGCACGAATACGTGTCTCTTCAACTCTAAACTGGTTTTTTCTTGAAGAAAACCGTCCGTTTTTTAGCTTGAATAGATGATCTTATTTTACCGTAAAAAATAAATAAATAATCGTTATCAAAACACCCCGAATTGATTTCACCAGCAAACATTTAATCCGGAAATAATTAGTCAATTTTGTAACTTTAAAATATTAATCAGCACGATAAATAATCATAACAATTCTGATAAATAAATTAAAGTACTTTTTAAAAATTCAGTAACGAAATCAAACCCATCATCTATATTAACATTTTTGAAGTACATTTTAAAGAGGAACATTTGTTTTCTAAGATATTACATAAAATGTCATTAATTTAAATAACAAATTAGGAAGCTCATAAAGGGTAAATATGGAATATAAATATACTTATATACATGTATCCAAACAACTTTTATAATTAATCCTCTACTATCCATATAACCAAACATCATTAAAAGATTTTAATTTAATTATAAAATCTGAAATATGCATGTAATATTTCACAATTAATAGTATAGATATTTAGAAGATTTTGTTAAGATTTAAAATTATGATTCTCCTATCATCTTTGTTTGATATTTTTGTTTAATTGTTTTGAATCATCATATAATACATAAAATTAATAAAATTCTAGATTTTTTTTCTGCATTTGTCGTGATACGGATTTTGAAAAACGGACATATATTACTGAACCAATGAGAAAAAATTGTGTGTTTAACGTCCCACATCGCCTAAAAGTTTTAGACAATGGTTGAGAGTCATATTATAAATAAGACCAAAATGAATCTAAATTTGAATGAGCAGGAAACTTAACTTAACAAACATCTAAATTTAAAAATTTGTATTCGGTTTAATTCGTAACTATAGTCGAACCGTTTGACTATACCGAATATAATAAATTTTAAAATTTTAAATGGTTTAAAATATTATGAATATTTACACTTATAAAAAGTTTAAAATATCACTGGACGGGGTTATATGGCGGGACGATTTTATGTTGACATTAATATAAATTAAAAATATCATTAACTCGGTGGTATAACACGGGTAAATCATCATTTCATTATTTTGTTAACACCGTCAATATTAGAATATTAGACATATCTAATTAAATTGATTAAATTATGATTATATAAAATCAAATTATCCTGCGGTATACCGCGGATTAAATTCTAGTAATTCATATAGAAGATGACGTGTGTATGAGAGATAAAAAATGATAGAAATTAAATTTATATTTATTTAATGGACAAAAAAGTGACGACTGTTAAAAGTGCCAATGGACAAAGCAAAATCATATGTTATTCAATCAAGGATTTTAACAAGTCTAATGAAATTCAATGTTATTGAACTAATAATTTAAAAATTCACTTTAAAATCTTTTGTTATTAAAAACATTTTAAAGATTGGATATTTAATGACTTTAAGAGAATTTTAGTGGATTTTAGTAGATGTTCTTAGTTAAAAATGTAAAATTTTAAATCTCATGGTTTTATGTGTGATTTAGGAGTATTTCACAATAAATCATAACAACTTCTCTAAATTCACTCAAGTACATCAAAATCATATAAAACTCATTAAAACTCAAATGATTCAAATTATAAGTTTGAATATATCCCCTAAATAATAAATACCAGTAGTACATGGTGCAAATTCCTCTCATTTTTTCTTATACCATCGAATAGATTTTGGGAAAAGATAATAATTAAGGGTGTAATAGAATTTAAAAACGTTTAGTTTACCATATTTTAAAAAGAAAGTTCTGTTTCAAAAATCTAGGGAATAAATATCATTTTTAGCTAAATTTCTCCACTTTTAATGTTCTTTCTTTTTTGACAAGAAAAAAAAACATCTTTAATATAGCGAGAAATTCAAAACTAGAGTAGAAACATATGGTTCTGAATGTGTCTTTGGTAAATGATTTTTAATGTGGTGCACACAATTGTTTTTTCTTACATAATCAACACACTAATAGTCATAAGGACTCTCCAGCAACTGTCATCTCAGCTTTTTGGAGCATTCTGAGCATGACACATCATTAAAAAGGAAGACCAATCAAAACATTTCAATTAATACACATCAGCTCTCCAGTTTGCCACATCAGCTCTCTAGCTTGCCACATCATTTTTTCATTAAAACATATTATTTAAAAAAAACAACCAATCAAATTAAAATAAATAACACATACCATCATTTTAATATTTTTGATAATGATATATGGATTTCTAATTTGTTCAAAGAAAAACAAAATCATCTTATATATAAATTGCACATATTATTTCTTCTAATTTTTTTTTCATAGTCTTCTCCATTACGACTTCTCTAGAGTTGAGACCATTATTAATTTGGAATTTTTTTCTATTTCACTTCTAACATATTGTTAATTTCGAATATTAAAAAAAAAACTATAGTAAAATCGATGATATTAAAGATTATGGTTTAGTCTCCATCGTACGATCCTTAATGTAATCTCATCATTTTCAGTCTTTAGGTTTTTAGATTTATGTCAAAATTACATTTTTCCTTCTAAAATTAAGAATTTATAGAAAACCAAGATTTTTAGTTGACTCTCCAGCTTGCCACATCATTTTTTCATTAAAAACACATCATTTTAAAAAGACAACCAATCAAATTAAAATAAATAATACATACCATCATTTTAATATTTTTGATAATGATATATGGATTTCTAATTTGTTCAAAGAAAAACAAATCGATGATATTAAAGATTATGGTTTAGTCTCCATCATACGATCCTTAATGTAATCTCCTCGTTTTCAATCTTTATGTTCTTTAGATTTATGTCAAAATTACATTTTTTCTTCAAAAATTAAGAATTTATAGAAACCAAAATTTTTAGTTGAACTCTCCAGCTTGCCACATCATTTTATTATTAAAAACACATCATTTTAAAAAGATAACCACTCAAATTAAAATAATAATACATACCATCATTTTAATATTTTTGATAATGATATATGAATTTTTAATTAGTTCAAAGAAAAATAAAATTATATTATATATAAAATGCACATATTTTTTCTAATTATTTTTTTCACAGCCTTCTCCATTCTGACTTCTCTAGAGTTGAGACCATTATTAATTTGGAATTTTTTTCTATTTCACTTCTAACACATTGTTGATTTCGAATATTGAAAAAAAAACGATAGTACAATCGATGATATTAAAGATTATGGTTTAGTCTCCATCATACGATCCTAAATGTAATCTCATCGTTTTCAATTTTAAGATCGTGTGTATTTGCAAAATTGTGTCGTCCTTACTCCAAGGAATGAAACCGTGGATGAGTTAAATGATTGTTTTTTACGAAAATCACAGGTTAGATGAAAGAATATCTTAGTGCTGATAATATATCCAACGATGAGAGCGATGTGGATAGAGTCAACCTTCTATAAACAACAAAGTATCTAAATGTAATCAAGTGTTCAAGATTACCAAATCATCGCCTACTTTTGAAGCAATACGCACATGTCATTCTATTAAGAAACATAAACTAGAAAGAAAGATTGTGTAATGGTACTAGACTAATGGTTACGCGTTTATGTGAAAAGATACTTGAAGCAGAGATACTAACAGGCACAAATGTAGGTAAAAAAAATTCTCATACCAAGGATCATCATGACAACTACAGATAAAAATTGTCCGTACAAGATGATGAGAATGCAATTTCCAATAAGAGTTTGTTATACAATGACAATAAACAAGAGCCAAGGGCAAAGTTTGGGGAATGTATGTATTTATCTACCAAAACCGGTTTTGAGTCACGGACAACTCTATGTTGCTTTATCAAGAGTCACCTCAAAAAAAAAGACTGCGAATTTGGAGTAAAGGGACAAACAAAGATAAAAAACTAGCAATCAAAAATGTCGTTTATAGAGAGATCTTCAACAATCTCCACTACAAAAACTCAGGTATTACCATTTAGAAGAAAATAACATGCAATTAACTTATTAAAATATTTATCCAAAATCAAACAACTCTATGTTGCTTTATCAAGAGTCACCTCAAAAAAAAAGACTGCGAATTTGGAGTGAAGGGACAAACAAAGATGAAAAGCTAGCAATCAAAAATGTCGTTTATAGAGAGATCTTCAACAATCTCCACTACAAAGACTCAGATATTACCATTTAGAAGAAAATAACACACAATTAACTTATTAAAATATTTATCCAAAATCAAACAATTGCAGGTGAAGATAACCACGACACAGAAGATAACCAAGACAAAGAAGAATTTTGAGCCAAGAACAAGGAAAATGTGTAATAATTTCATCTAAAACTATTTTTATTTATTATTTTTATTCTAAAAAGAAGATATGCTATATGGAATTTGATTAAAAAATATTTACCTCATGCATGATATTTGTCTCCTCCACGAATATGAAAACACCAAAGACGTAACCGGAATTACGGAAGCTACCGTGCCGTTCATCTGAAACATTTTTGGCTCAAAAATATTCAGCTTCTCAATAGCAATATCTCTGCGTGAATACCTCAATCGTTTTGAAATCATCTCATATTTGTTTTGGGATTAAATTGAATACCTCTATTTGTATTTTGTTTTTTTTATTATGTTAATTATAAGTTTGCTATTTAGGCTAAAAGGAACTAACATTTGCGTGCTATTGGAATAAAAAATTGAGAAATTATTGGTTGTATATTGGGAATTGATTTTGCAAGAACAACTCCTACTCCTACCATAATCTAACATGCCAACCCTGTCATTTATCATTTGAAACCATGATATGTGTGGATTTCAAGAGGAAGGGAGACGTACTAGGAGTCACTTTTGGTAACCAGGAACAATCGAAAGCTATTGCACCCTTTTGATAGTATATGCATCATCTTCATCATTACTTCTTGGTGCATTTTTCCCAAAGACAGCTGAATTTTCTCCCACAAAAAAATTATTATTAGTAGTCAAATTCATAAAAAAATATACGAGTCATCAATTTTAGAGCAATGTAACGCACTCTGATTCCACCATCGATTCATTTTTTGTTGGGATTCTTCATGCATTCTTCTTCTCGTGAACAAAGAAGACCAAAACTTGAGAAAAATATAGGTTTTGTAATATTATCACTATTAATTAAAAAAATCAAATGGATAAAGAGATATGAGTAACTAAACCTCAAGGAATGATTAAATTGCATAAACAATGAGTAGAAACTAAATTGAATCTCTCTTTTTGTTGACAAATATTGAGTTAGCTTCAATCTAAAAAGCAAAGAAAAATAAATTAGCAAGAGAGATTAAATGAATCATCAACACACAACATTCGTGGTATGCAAGTGTGGTGTACACTTCTAAGTCAAGAATCGAAGAACTCTGTGATTATGCTTTATACTCTCGAAGAAGATGTGGTTCGTTCATCCGTATTGTGATTGATTTAATTTGGGTTTTTAGATTTCAATTCAGATAGAGTAAACTAAACAATTCAGTCAATGACTGTAAATAAAAAATACTCATATCAAAACAATCAATACTCTTCTATAATTTTCAAAAGGAGACAAATTTACAAAACCCACAACATCAATTTCGTCAAAACAATCGAACCATAGAAATTGGGGAACAAAGACAACCTTAATGTAAGTAAAAAGAGAGACGAACCTGGTGGACCTCATAAGCCCAGTAAACGAATTTGCTTTCTTTTCTAATCTCATGAATTTCACTTTTTCTCTTCTTTATGTTTATCGGAATCACAAAACAGAGTTCACAATTACATATTTCTGTTTATCGAAACAGGATAGAATGATAGTTGATGATTAAGTGTACTTAGGTTTCATTAACTTATTTAAAAAAATGTTCATTCGGTTTGCATAAAAAATATTATATGCAAAGTTAAAAAAAAATTAAAAATTAAGTTTCTAATTTCAGTTTATTTACAATAATTTTAGTACATTTTGCTTAAACAAAATTTGTTATAAACAAATAAATGGTAAAGAATTTATAAGGTTATATGAAAGTTGAGTAAAAAATATTCATTTTATGCATTGTGTTCTCTGACACTATTTCTATTGAATTAATTTATTCTAACTATAGATAATGACAAAGAACATTCAAAAACTATATATCAATTAACAAACTTACATTCAAAAAAATACCCGCAGCGTAGCGCGGATTTCATCTTAGTACTCTTTAATGTAGCGAGAAATTTACTATTAGAAACACCTCGTAAGACTCCTATCATTTGACGTAACCACACGGACGAATCTTAACAAAATCAAACGAACATCTTATTATATAGTTTTAATTCGCATACAAAGATATGATGTTAACTCATGTCTTAAACCACCCGTTTAATTTAGCACCAACTCGTTCTGAAATTCCCAAATAATCTTACATACATAGTAAATTTTAATTAAGATAAAACATTATTTCTGGAGTAGATATATAGATATTTTGAACAGATTCATTGTCAATATTATTTACTCGTGACCTACATGATGACTATCAGAGAGATATCATAGATGAAAAATTCCAAAACACAAGTGATCACCAACGCAAAAAAGAAAGACGGGATTTAGTGGAACCATGCAGACGGTGAGAAACATACATCCGACCAAATGACAGAGATGTCCCGATTTAGTTATAATCAGCGTGATTCAATCAACCACGTCCACGCCACCACCGTCCTCTGCACCAAATCTCTCAACTTCCATCTCAAGACTTGCAGCGGCGGCCATGACTACAACTAGCGAACCATGGGAACGCCAAGCGTCCAGAGGATTTTTCATTTTCCTTTCAAAATAAAGCGGCCCATAAAAAAAGGGCGTTTCCTACATCTATAATAACCGCAGCTTCTTCGTCCTCGAGATCGACATGTCTTATCACCATAACATCATCGTCGATCGTTACATTTCTTTATAGTCTCGGGTCTCTCGGCATCAGTTTCCAGTATTTTCACATCTTTACTATATTTGAGTTAGTATATAGAATCCACTTTTAATCATACACTTTATTGTAGTGATTACACACATGCTCATGGGTTCATATTTTCCATTTTAATTGTTTTTTCTGTTTAGCATCATTTTATTTGACTATTCTTTTAACAAAATCAAAATAAATGTGTATATAACTGACATATGTAACAAAATAGAAAAATTTCTCTCCATGTTAGGGAATTTGGACTTGGGGTTTCTGTTTGTAGTTTTATGAGAGCAACTGTTTTCTTTTATTGATATATTTGGAAAGTGATTTAGGTGGACCAGCTGATACGGTCTTGTTTTGCAAAGGAAATGGCCAAAAGAGAGATTTTTACCAAGAATAATGTTGGACCAAAAAGGAGCCACCAAATCATATTGCCGAAACCAAAAGTACCTTAACATTATAAAGTTTGTTAATTTATATACAAGCATATATCCAATGTAGTCTTTATGTGATTTTTATACTCTGAGGTCAAATATTTTAATAACGTTTTCTTAAAAAATCTTGCATTATCACAAGACTACACACACGTGAAGGCATGATTGACATGCGAGTTTACGTTAAACATTAATATATATATATATATATATGTTTATAAAGTGTTGAAAAAAAGTTGAAGTGTTACGAGAATAAACTAAAGAAGATTACATTGTAACATATATGCAGGGATTTCTTTTCAATAAGAAAAATCCTATTCATTTTATTGTTTTCGTCAATGGTCAATGGGCTTTCTTTGTTGACCAAACTCTAGTTCCCTGTGTTTTCCTGAATACTTTGGTGACATCCAGTCATTTGGATGATTTTTTTTTTCCGTCAATCTCATTTTATTAGAAATCAAGTATTGTTAATACAGAGACTGTACAATGAACAGAGGGATTCTAGCATAAGAATCATTTGGATGATTATATGAAGATCCTGAACCACAAAAGCAAGAAATTTAAGAAGCCCGTACATCACGCTTTAGCCATCAATCAATAGATAATAATAATGACTATGGATAGGAATTATAACTGAAATTCAGGAATCAATGATCTACTATAAATACTAATTAAACGCAACGAAAAACACAAACTAAAAAGAGATAAAGAAAGAACAAGAGAGTTTCTTGTTTAAAAAATAAATATGAAGCTCTCTTGTTTTGTCTTTTTCATATTCTTCTTCGTTTCTAGTTCTATCGCCACGGCTCCGCCCAATCCTATCTACCAAAGCTTTCTCCAATGTTTCAGCAACCACACAGGCTCTCCTCCAGAGAAGTTATGCGACGTCGTTCTGCCACAAAGCAGTGCCAGCTTCACCCCAACCCTACGCGCCTACATCCGAAACGCGCGTTTCAACACTTCCACGTCTCCCAAACCTTTGATCGTAATCGCGGCGCGTTCTGAGTCTCACGTCCAGGCCACCGTGCTCTGCACCAAATCTCTCAACTTCCAGCTCAAGACTCGCAGCGGCGGCCATGACTACGACGGCGTTTCCTACATCTCTAACGTCCCTTTCTTCGTCCTCGACATGTCCTATCTCCGTAACATCACCGTCGATATGTCTGACGCCGGCGGCTCTGCCTGGGTTGGAGCCGGCGCTACTCTCGGCGAGGTTTATTACAACATTTGGCAGAAAAGCAAAACTCACGGCACTCACGGATTTCCCGCCGGAGTTTGTCCCACAGTAGGCGCCGGAGGTCACATTAGCGGCGGAGGCTACGGCAACATGATCAGAAAATACGGACTTTCCGTGGATTACGTCACCGACGCCAAAATCGTAGACGTTAACGGACGGATCCTCGATCGTAAATCGATGGGAGAGGATTTGTTTTGGGCGATCGGAGGCGGTGGCGGTTCGAGCTTCGGCGTGATCTTATCTTTCAAGATCAAACTCGTGCCTGTTCCTCCGAGGGTGACTGTTTTCAGAGTGGAGAAAACCCTCGAAGAAAACGCACTTGACATGGTCCATAAATGGCAGTTCGTTGCTCCCAAGACAAGCCCGGATCTGTTCATGAGGCTAATGATGCAGCCCGTGACGAGGAACACTACTCAGACGCTTCGAGCGTCGGTGGTGGCTCTGTTCTTGGGAAAACAGAGCGATCTCATGTCTCTGCTGACCACAGAGTTTCCCGAGCTTGGTCTGAAGCCGGAGAATTGCACGGAGATGACGTGGATACAGTCGGTGATGTGGTGGGCCAACAACGACAACGCCACCCTGATTGAACCGGAGATCCTGCTGGATCGTAACCCGGATTCGGCGTCTTTCTTGAAAAGGAAATCGGATTACGTGGAGACAGAGATCAGCAAAGAAAGTTTAGATTTCCTGTTTAAGAAGCTAATGGAGGCTGGAAAGCTAGGGCTAGTGTTCAATCCGTACGGAGGGAAAATGAGCCAAGTGGCTACGACGGCGACTCCATTCCCGCACAGGAAGAGACTTTTCAAGGTCCAGCATTCGATGAACTGGAAAGACCCGGGCACAGAAGCGGAGAGCAGTTTCATGGAAAAGACGAGAAGCTTCTACAGCTACATGGCTCCTTTCGTCACCAAGAATCCGAGACACACGTATCTCAACTACAGGGATCTTGATATCGGGATCAACAGCCATGGCCCAAACAGTTACAGAGAAGCTGAGGTTTACGGGAAAAAGTATTTCGGAGAGAATTTTGATCGGTTGGTCAAAGTCAAAACAGCCGTGGATCCTGATAACTTTTTCAGGGATGAACAAAGTATACCTACCTTGCCCACCAAGCCATCCACAAGTTAGTTTGGTAGCAAGAGGAAGAGCATCTTCTCTTCATTTTTTTTGGCAAAAAAAAGAAGAAGACCAAAATAGCTTTAAAAAGAAGACCAAAATAGCTTTTACCTCCCAGAGGCTGTCTAGCGACCAACCTAAGTCATAATTTTTTAAGAAATACAACTACTGACATATATATACAAAAGAATCGTCGCGTCCTTATAGTAATACTAAAATATTTTACACATAATTTTCTAAGTTTAGTCTACAATTGCAACTTGATTCGGTTCGTTTGATTAAATTGGATTCAAGTCGCAGTAATGCTTTTGGCAATGGAATCTGTATAAATCAAAGTCAGAACATATATGCGTATATATACGTACAAAAAACTCCAAAATGCAAATAAGAAAATCATGCCGTTTTGGTTGACGGACAAAACAATACGCAGTGCAGGCTCCCATCATAGAAATAGCAAAGCGTGTATCTCTCTTCAAGCATGATGAAGCCCACATCTTAGAGGGGTTGAGACTGGCTAGATGACAACTCCCTAAGAACTAATTCAACTTCTTCAACAACACCAAGCTTCTTAAACCACCGAGCCAACACAGCAGAAGCTTCTCTCTCAACCATTATAGAGTCCTTCTCAAGCCCAACCAAGAACCCTAATGCTTCATCTAGCTTTTCTTCCTTCTCATATGCAGCCAATACAAGAGCCACACACTTATCAGTAGCTTTGATTCCCGCTTTTCTCATATTCTCAAACGCCAAACGCGCATTCTGGCTCTGGCCCAAGACACTGTATGCGTTTATGAGCAGTCCGCATAGCTTTACATCAGGAGTAATCCCCGCGATTTGAACTGCATCAAAAACCCGCTTGGCTCCTTCCGCGTCTCCACGCATAGAGTAGGCTCTCAGCAATGCCTTGTAAACCTCTCTTCCCGCATAGATTTCTTGGGAATCCATTTCTCTGAGTAAAGCCTCTCCTTTCTCAGGCGCACCAGCTCTGATGTAGGCCATAATCATTGAACCATAGGACCGATTATCTAGTGGTTCCCCAAGCAATTTGTTCTCGTTGAAAGTTTCTTCAGCCAATTTATGATAGCCTGCTTTGCTGTACAACTGAACCATTGCAGTTAGGGTCACCTGATCAATGAGAAAGCCTCGGTTTTTCATGGAAAGAAGAGTTCTTTCAGCGTCTTCCACTTGGTTTAGCTTCCCATAGTAATGTATGATCTTGGTATAATCACGGGCATTTGCTTCAAAGGAATCCTGGAGCAGCGAAAATTCAGCCACCTAAGGAGATGCACACAACAGACTTAAATGGGTTATAATTAGATATTCACGAGTAGCAAAAGGTTTGATGCTGAATATCCAAAAGGTTTTTGTATTGGAATCAGTTCCATAATAGATCAAAACCAATAACACATGTTGAGAAACATATGAAGAACAATCTGAGTAGGGAATGAGGAAAGAAAGTACCTTGATATAAAACGGAGACTCAAGATTCTTCAGCTCTTTAAGAACAGAAAGCCAGTCAGCTCTAATGGGGTTCATTCTCCTAACCCAAGCACCTAACAGATCACAAAAACTCCCCTTTTCGACGGAGAAGCAAATAATCTGCCTCATAAGCGCTTGACAACGTTTTGACATCTTAATAGGAATCCTAGTAATTGCCTCATCCTGTTCTTCTGTCAGATTCAGAGCAACATCAGCCCAATTAAACCTAGGGCTTTGCTCTGTATCTTCCTTCTCTACAACCTCACCAATGGCCATACTCGCACTACATTTGCAAAAATGTAGCCTATGGCTTCCAATCGCTAATGGGGTTCGTCTAAACATGAGATGGTATAGCCTATGGCTTCCAATAACTAATGGACATTTGAAGCCGAAGCTCAACACTGAGTTGCAGCTATAAATTCCCATCGATAGACCTCTAAAAAAACCTAAAAATTGGGCGGTATGCTTTCACATGAACCGAATCTCTACCTCAGGAATTATTCATGTACCTCAGGAATTCAAAGGCCTAAGGATCATACAAGTACAGAATTGAGCTTCTCTGATTACTTCTTAGAAAAAGCAGGGCGATGAGCAAAGCAAAGTTCATAGACAGAGAGAATAGAGCGGTGGAGAAGAAGAGGACTTTGTTCTGCTCTACTTCTGGCGGATAGACAGACAAACACTAGAGAGAGAGACCACAAATGGCTGTTTCACTATGGGCCTTTATTGAGCTTGGGCCTCCGTTAGAATTATGGCCTGGTATTCTATTTTTTCTTTTCCCCGGAAAATATAAATGTGGCAGAGGCATTATTATTGTTCACTGTTGATGTCTTTGTAATGTAAGCAATATAGCAATGATGAAATTCAAAAATTATTGTTGAAAATGTTTTTTTTCTTTCCTTGCAAAATATATATTTAGGTGACTAGTACTATACAGTATACGTAGTTTTGTTTGGAGAATTAATCATATACGTGTGTCGATAGCACTAAAAACCTTGGTGAGGTAAAGGACAAAACTGTAGAAGCTCATGACCGGGAGTCCACCGGGACGGTCAACAGATACGGATTTCCTTATTTACAAAAGTAAAATACCAAATCCGCCCTCGAATTCGCAGGTATTACTTGGGTTTAAGTAAGGAGGCCACAGTCGAAGGATAGATATTTAAGTCATTTACGGTATAGTAGGAGAGGACGGCGATCCAAATCTGGTTCTCTCGGATTTTATTTATATTATTATTGTGGGTTACTTCACTGAAGCTCTTACTTTTTATTTTATTTTTTCTTCCTTTGTAATTTTTGGGTCTCGGCTTCTTCTTCCCCCTTGTTGTTTTCTCTTCGTAGATGTAATTCACTGACTCGACGATACGATACGACTTGCCAGCGAGCTCTGATAAGACTGGTTTGGTTCGATCGCAGAGGAGAAGACGTTGTTCTTGTTCTTATCTGTCTCTGGCTACATCATACTCACTCTTCTTATAGATCTGAATTGTTGAACTCTCGCTTCCAATCTGGAATGGCTTCTACGGAAGTCGATTCCCGCTTAGGTCGAGTTGTGATCCCAGCTTTGGACAAGGTCATTAAGAACGCCTCCTGGCGTAAGCACTCCAAGCTCGCTCACGAGTGCAAATCCGTCATCGAGCGCCTCAGATCGCCCGATAATTCTTCTCCTGTTGCCGACTCTGATTCTGGATCTTCCATTCCTGGGCCACTTCACGACGGAGGAGCCGCTGAGTACTCTCTCGCCGAGTCGGAGATCATCCTCAGCCCTCTCATCAGCGCCTCCTCCACTGGCGTTCTCAAGATTGTCGATCCGGCCGTTGATTGCATCCAGAAGCTAATTGCACATGGCTATGTTCGCGGTGAGGCGGATCCCACCGGCGGACCTGAGGCGCTACTCCTTTCCAAGCTCATTGAAACCATCTGCAAATGTCACGAGCTGGACGATGAAGGACTCGAGTTGCTCGTCCTGAAGACGCTCTTAACTGCTGTAACTTCAATTTCCCTGAGGATCCATGGGGATTCTTTGCTACAGATCGTCAGGACTTGTTATGGTATCTACTTAGGAAGCAGAAACGTGGTTAATCAGGCCACGGCTAAAGCCTCGCTCGTGCAGATGTCTGTTATCGTGTTCAGAAGAATGGAGGCAGATTCATCCACTGTCCCGATTCAGCCCATCGTCGTGGCCGAGCTGATGGAGCCGATGGACAAATCTGAATCAGACCCATCAACCACGCAGTCCGTTCAAGGTTTCATTACCAAAATTATGCAGGATATTGACGGAGTCTTCAATTCAGCTAACGCCAAGGGCACATTCGGCGGCCACGACGGGGCCTTCGAGACTTCATTGCCTGGGACTGCGAATCCTACAGATTTGTTGGATTCTACAGATAAGGATATGTTGGATGCCAAGTACTGGGAGATCAGTATGTATAAGTCCGCCCTCGAGGGAAGAAAAGGGGAGCTGGCCGATGGAGAAGTGGAGAAAGACGATGACTCTGAGGTTCAGATTGGGAATAAGCTGAGAAGAGACGCCTTCTTGGTTTTCAGGGCACTTTGCAAGCTGTCCATGAAGACGCCTCCCAAGGAAGATCCAGAGTTGATGAGAGGGAAGATTGTGGCTCTCGAGTTATTGAAGATTCTGCTGGAGAATGCCGGTGCTGTCTTCAGAACCAGCGATAGGTTTGTTTTGCTTATCTTCTTGCGTTATTATAGGCCGCATTAGGTAGTTTGCTATGCTATCTCTAGTTTAATTTTTTTTGCCTAAGCTTTCAACATCGGAGATTGCTAATTTATCTCCATCTGCGTGATAGTTGCTTTGGGCAGAATGTTACTTAGCTATTGGTGTTTATTCTGAAAATTTGGTATCAATTCATTATGAAACAGGTTCTTAGGCGCCATCAAGCAGTATCTGTGTCTCTCCTTGCTGAAGAACAGTGCTTCAAATCTTATGATCATTTTCCAGCTTTCCTGCTCGATTTTACTTAGCTTGGTTTCGAGATTTCGTGCTGGGCTGAAGGCAGAGATTGGGGTGTTCTTCCCTATGATTGTTCTAAGAGTGTTAGAGAATGTTGCTCAACCTGATTTTCAACAGAAGATGATAGTACTTCGGTTCCTGGACAAGCTCTGCGTTGATTCACAGATTTTGGTAGATATCTTCATCAACTATGATTGTGATGTCAACTCATCCAATATATTTGAGAGGTATGAATTGATATGTTGTTGTGGCTTATCTATGTCATTAGATTAGAAAACCTCACAATTATCTTTATGCCCTGAATCTGTTTAGTTTTGTTGTATACTAGTGCGAACTATTTGAAGGACATTCATTTCCGTTTTCTATACCTTGTTTTTAGGATGGTCAATGGTCTCCTTAAGACTGCTCAAGGAGTGCCTCCTGGTACAGTTACTACCTTGTTGCCACCTCAGGAAGCAGCCATGAAACTTGAAGCCATGAAATGCTTAGTTGCTGTTTTAAGGTCTATGGGAGACTGGGTGAATAAGCAGTTGCGTCTTCCAGATCCTTATTCTGCAAAAATGCTAGAAATTGGTGATAGAAATCTTGAAGAAGGAAGTCATCCGGTGGAAAATGGGAAGGGGGATGGAGGCCATGGGGGTTTTGAAAGATCAGAATCTCAGTCTGAATTATCCAGTGGGACTTCTGATGCCCTAGCAATAGAGCAGCGTCGAGCTTACAAGCTTGAACTTCAGGTAAAAGTTTACCTAATTTACCCAAAGTTTGATTCGGTGCTCATTGACTTTTGTCTCAGTCTTTCAGCTAAAACCTTATTTGGTTTTATTAATGGCAGGAAGGTATTTCTATTTTCAACCAGAAACCTAAGAAAGGCATTGAGTTTCTAATCAAGGCAAACAAGGTGGGGGACTCCCCAGAGGAAATAGCAGCTTTTCTCAAAGATGCATCGGGGTTGAACAAGACTTTGGTAGGGGATTATCTGGGGGAAAGAGAAGACCTATCTCTTAAAGTGATGCATGCATATGTGGATTCTTTCGAATTTCAAGGCATGGAATTTGATGAGGCAATTCGAGCCTTTCTCCGGGGCTTTAGGCTGCCAGGAGAAGCACAAAAAATCGATCGTATCATGGAAAAGTTTGCAGAGCGTTACTGTAAATGTAACCCAAAGGCTTTTTCTAGCGCTGATACGGCATATGTCCTCGCTTACTCAGTAATTTTGCTCAACACAGATGCACATAACCCTATGGTGAAGAGCAAGGTACATATTAGTGTTTTTCATTTAGAAGCTTACTGAAATCCCTCTTGAGGAGTATCCTAGTACAATCTTGTTTGAAGCTTGTGTAATGATCAAACAAGGTAACTCATTACTTGATTTTTCAATTACAACTTGCAGATGACGGCTGATGGTTTTATTAGAAATAATCGTGGTATAGATGATGGGAAAGATTTGCCTGAGGAATATCTACGTGCATTATATGAAAGGATATCTAGAAATGAGATAAAGATGAAGGACGATGGTTTGGGTCCGCAACAGAAGCAGCCGACAAACTCAAGTAGATTACTTGGCTTAGATACTATCTTAAATATTGTTGTTCCTAGACGTGGTGACGATATGTACATGGAGACCAGTGATGATCTTATCAGGCATATGCAAGAGAGGTTTAAAGAAAAAGCTCGCAAATCTGAGTAAGAAGCTTCCTTTCTTCTGCTTTTTTGTTTTGCACACTCTTGTGCAGTGGTCTGCTTCACACATGTTGATTCTGCTTCCATTCTTTTCTCTTTTGGGCACCATTCAACTTATGTTCTTATAGTCACTCTTTGGGAGTTAGTAGTTTGTCAGGTCAACACTGCTGGCTTCTGCTCTTATTGTTACTTTTTTTTTTTTTTTTTTTTTTTTTTTTATCTAGCTATGATTTTTATACTTGGAATTACCCGAAAAAGTGTATCTCGTGGTTTCTGATTTTTGTTTTCCACTGTAGGTCAGTTTATTATGCAGCTTCGGATGTGGTTATACTCAGATTTATGGTTGAGGTGTGTTGGGCTCCTATGTTGGCAGCTTTCAGTGTTCCACTTGACCAGAGTGATGATGCAGTAATTACAAAATTATGTCTGGAGGGATTCCACCATGCCATCCATGTCACTTCTGTAATGTCCTTAAAAACACACAGAGATGCCTTTGTGACTTCACTAGCAAAATTTACTTCCCTCCACTCTCCTGCTGATATCAAGCAAAAAAACATTGAAGCCATAAAGGTTTGTATCTTTTTTTCTCAACTTCCTACCTTATATTCAGGGTAAAAAACGAGATAGGGGAAATCTCATTTAATTTTAAGTTTTTATTCTAGGCTGGACTAGCATTCACATTTTGCGTCTGAAAAATCTTAGGAAAAAAATAATTTATGTTTCTTTTTGCACTTTTCTTATTTCTAGGAAATGGTAATTGAGTTAGCTGTTTCCTTCTGTTTTGTTTGTTGAAGTGAGTTGGGTTAGCTTGCACACATCCAAACCTGATTAATCTTACACCAATGGATGATAAGAAGTGGCTTCTATGGATTAAGTGTTTTTGTCTGTTCACTGATAGGCAATAGTAAAACTGGCGGAGGAAGAAGGTAACTATCTACAAGATGCTTGGGAGCATATATTGACTTGTGTTTCACGGTTTGAGCATCTTCATCTCTTGGGGGAAGGAGCGCCTCCTGATGCCACTTTCTTTGCATTTCCTCAAACCGAGTCAGGAAACTCTCCACTGGGTAAGCCAAATTCCGTACCTGCAGTTAAAGAAAGAGCACCTGGAAAACTTCAGTATGCTGCATCTGCTGTGATAAGGGGTTCCTACGATGGTTCCGGTGTTGCTGGGAAAGCTTCTAATACAGTGACATCTGAACAGATGAACAACCTGATATCTAATCTGAACTTGCTAGAACAAGTTGGTGACATGAGTCGGATATTTACTCGTAGTCAAAGATTGAACAGTGAAGCCATAATTGACTTTGTTAAAGCCCTCTGCAAAGTTTCCATGGATGAGTTACGATCTCCATCTGATCCACGGGTCTTCAGCCTAACAAAGATTGTGGAAATAGCGTAAGGATCGATCTTTTCTTTACAATATCTGTTGTGTTTTGCTCAAACTCTCTTAATTATACTCTGTTGGTTGTAATGGCAGGCACTATAACATGAACCGCATAAGACTTGTCTGGTCGAGCATCTGGCATGTGCTCTCCGATTTCTTTGTGACTATTGGCTGTTCTGACAACCTCTCCATTGCAATTTTTGCAATGGATTCTTTGCGCCAGCTGTCTATGAAGTTCTTAGAGAGGGAAGAGTTGGCGAATTATAACTTCCAAAATGAATTTATGAAACCTTTTGTTGTTGTCATGCGCAAAAGTGGCGCTGTTGAGATCAGGGAATTGATTATACGATGTGTCTCACAGATGGTTTTATCCCGTGTTGACAATGTCAAGTCGGGATGGAAGAGCATGTTCATGGTATTTGATCCATCAAACTCCCAATTACGTTGATGTCTTTCTCAGTTCTTGATGACAGATATACTTACTGAAATCTGTTTGCTTTTGCAGATTTTCACGACAGCGGCACATGATGCACATAAAAATATTGTGTTCCTGTCTTTTGAAATGGTTGAGAAGATTATCCGAGACTATTTCCCACACATCACGGAGACAGAGACAACCACCTTCACAGACTGTGTGAATTGCCTTGTTGCGTTCACCAATAGTAAATTTGAGAAAGATATTAGTCTCCAAGCCATTGCTTTCCTTCAATATTGCGCAAGAAAACTTGCTGAAGGCTATGTTGGTTCATCATTGAGGAGGAATCCTCCATCATCTCCTCAGGGTGGAAAAAGTGGAAAACAAGATAGTGGAAAATTTCTTGAAAGTGACGAGCATTTGTATTCTTGGTTCCCATTGCTAGCCGGTAAGCCATTTTCGCACTTCTTGTCATATGGATTTTACTTCTTAATTAACATTCTCATCACCTTGACATTTTTGGCTTTCTTTTCCATGCAGGTTTATCTGAACTTAGTTTCGACCCAAGAGCAGAGATTAGGAAGGTTGCATTGAAAGTCCTGTTTGATACTCTGCGGAACCATGGTGACCATTTCAGTCTGTCGTTATGGGAACGGGTTTTTGAGTCCGTTTTATTTCGGATATTTGACTATGTGCGTCACGACGTTGACCCATCTGGTGAGGATTCAACAGATCAGAGAGGTTACAATGATGAAGTCGACCAACAGTCTTGGCTTTATGAGACATGCTCGTTGGCTCTACAGCTAGTTGTAGACCTCTTTGTAAATTTCTACAAGACAGTTAGCCCTCTCCTTAAGAAGGTACTGATGTTATTCGTAAGCTTGATAAAACGTCCTCACCAAAGTCTTTCTGGTGCGGGTATTGCTGCGCTTGTTCGTTTGATGAGAGATGTCGGTCATCAATTCTCAGACGAACAATGGCTCGAGGTTGTGTCATGTATCAAAGAAGCAGCAGATGCTACATCCCCTGACTTCTCATACGTTACCAGTGAAGATTTGACACAGGATGTAAGCAATGAGGACAAAACAAGTGATAATTCCAACGACGCACTGAGAAGAAGAAACAGGCAGCTTCATGCTGCTGTCGCAGATGCCAAATCCAAAGCTTCAGTTCAGATTTTTGTGATTCAGGTCAGTTAAGTCTCAGTCTCTTTGGTGATGAAGCATGGATATATATACACACAATCGAGCTCATGAGTATATGTGTATGTCTGTGCACTTGCTCTTTATTTGCAGGCGGTAACAGATATCTATGACATGTACCGTATGTCTCTCACAGCCAAGCACATGTTGATGCTCTTCGACGCTATGCACGGCATTGCATCCAACGCTCACAAAATCAATGCAGATACACTCTTACGTTCCAAGCTCCAGGAGCTCGGGTCGTCCCCTGAATCCCAAGAAGCTCCTCTGCTGCGCCTGGAGAACGAATCTTTCCAAACATGTATGACCTTCTTAGACAACCTCATCTCAGACCAGCCTGTGGGTTACGACGAGGCCGAAATAGAAACCCACCTCATAAGCCTCTGCAGAGAGGTGTTAGAGTTCTACATAGCCATCTCGTGTTCAAAGGAGCAGTTGTCCAGATGGACGGTTCCCTCAGGGTCGGTAAAACGGAAAGAGCTAACCGCGCGGGCTCCGCTGGTGGTGGCTGCAATACAAACACTGGGAAACATGGGAGAGTCACTGTTCAAGAAGAACTTGCCGGAGTTGTTTCCGTTGATAGCGACGTTGATAAGCTGTGAACATGGGTCAGGGGAGGTACAAGTAGCTCTTAGTGATATGCTTCAGACATCAATGGGACCTGTTCTCCTCCGCTCTTGCTGCTAATATCTGTCTCTCTTCATTTTCTCCCTCGATTTTCATCATAATTCTGATTGGTTCTTCTCTTTTGAGTTTTTATCACAAAATTACATTTGCTTCATTGTTTGATAGCCAATGGGAAGAGGTTAGCGTCCACGAGGTGTTCTTTTCTTATAATGTAAATTGTAAAATATTAGACAGACTGTGTTTTTGACACATTGCATTGTTTCATAATAAGTCTAGCGAGCTTTCTTTTTCTTTCGAGGTTGAATAAATCACACACAACGTGATCTAGTAAGACGTTTTTACAATCGAAAGTGAATGAAAAATCAAGAGAAACGAAATAGTTAGTACAACATGATTAAAATATATAAATAGAAAGAATACAGAGATGATGATGGTGTGTGAATCTCCTCGTTGATAGATGATAATTATGATACAGACAATAAACAAGTCAAAACTGGATGCCGAGGCGACGGATCTCAGAACGGAAGACGGGACTGGAAGAGAGAGTACGATGAGCCAAGCTTCTAATGTCTTCTCTTGAACATTCCTTTGATATTCTCACCAACTCCCACAATGCTCCTCCGCTTATCATCTCCTTCGCATTCACCTCTGCCCCCACGAAACAAAATACCCAAAACACCAATGAACATGATGAACCACAAGGATCAAAAAGACCCCAAAGAAAAAAGACTAGGATCGCACTAACCATGCTGGGCCAAATGACATAAAGCAAGCTCTATGTGGCGCCTGATTGGCGCAGCTTCATCGTTAGCATGTTGTACAATCCACGGAAGAGCTCCATCTTCTATTAGTAGTGATCTTCCACTCTTCACACCTTCATACACTCTTCACATTAACCCACCAAAAAAAAAGCAATGTCTCTAAACGCTGGATGACCTTGAAGGAAAACTGGAAGAGCTTTTTACCTTGAGTGGTTGCTCGGGACTCACACTTTGCAAAGTTCGCAATTCCACGAGCCACCTGAGCAAGAACATCCGGATGTCCGCATCTAACCATTCCTAACAACGCTTTTATTCCACCATCCGACCATAGTCTTGCCTGAAGTTTGTCTGCCAAACAAAAAAAAGACATTTCAGAAATTGGTCGGTTTCTTGTTCAAAAGAAAATGACGTTGAAGATGTTATTTTACCGTTGCCACAGAGATTAGCAATAGCTCCAGCAACCATGCGTAATGTCTGTGGATCTTCTGCATCTGCAGCTGTTAGAGCTAGCAAGCTGATTCCACCTTGGTCCACTATCAGTTGTTGACTCACTTCTGTTACCTCACAAACAAAAACTAAAACACATGAGCACATACTGTCCCACTAAGTGACCACAAGCCAAATATTTAGTATGTTTCTGCTTTCACTGTCTATTTAAATCTGATTACTAATCAGTATCCGTAAGCCTTTACCGTTCATTGCGAGATTGGCGATCGCACCAGCTGCAACTCTTCGGACAGTTTCATCTTCGTAGCTTCTGAGAAGCATTAGCAACGATGTCAGTCCTCCAGCTTCAACAATCTTTTCTTGATTTGCTTCTGCTTATCAAATCCAAAGAAAATAGGGAAACTGTGAGACCCTATAGCAACAAAAACTTTGAATCTCAAGAGATGATCATATATGTCTGCGAGTGAGCAAAAGGTTACCTTCAGCTGCAAGATTTGCCACAACTTTCACAGCATGAATTCTAATATTTGCATCATCTGACTCGAGCAATTGCAAGATCTTTTGAAGTCCCACTATTTCAAGGAGGATAGAAAGTTATAAGAACCACAAAGGCAGTTGTACACACTCCGGCTCAAACATTTTAGAAGAAATTCCCATTACCTTGCTCACATAGTGTAGCAAACGGTGCTTTCTGTCCGTTCACAGATTCTCTTGCTTGGGAATGCCGTGAGGGTAATGAATCCGTGCCAGAGTATGAATTCCCCGGGGCACCTCTGTCCAAGCATCTTCTCATCTGGAAGAATAAGACTCAACTGTTAGATAACATATTCATGAGACTCAAGGTTGAACCAAAATTATTACCAAGATACAGTTCTTATCAAGTACATGAAGCAGGTTAATAGGTGATTGTGAAAATGTGCCTCATATTGATAATAGCCAGATCAAAGAAACTCTAACTGTGCCTGTACTATTCCCCAAGTGTTACAAAGTATATTCAATGAGTGCCAACGATAAAAGACTATCCTTTATCTGATGTATAAAGACACTAGCTTTGCAGCAATTAAAGGAGAGACGTTTACACACTCTAAATTCGTAAACTTCGTACCTGGTCAGCTTCAAAAGTAAGCTGCACAAGTTGACTTCGTAATATAGTGACCTCTTCTTCAAGTTTCTTTTTCTGAAGAGCCTCATCCTCCAGCAGTTTTTGTAGTCTTGATATTCCAGCATCTTCGCCTTCCTAAAACGGCAGAGAGCTTGGATAAATATTATCTAAGATGCTAAATCATTGAGAGGGGGAGAGAGATCGAGAGAGCGCGAGATAAGTTAAAGACTGGGTACCCCTGATCTTGTCTTCAGTGTTGACTGGCTTTTTACTTTGCTAACTTCCTCTTCAGCTGCCTTCCTTAACCTCATTTCATTCTCAAGTGATTCTTTTAACCTGGTGAATTCACTAGCTGTAACAACCCCATTGACCTGCAAAATAATATTTACTGGTTAAAGATTCGTACACTCCCATCACCTGGGAAAAAAAAAAAGAGTTCAGGGCAAGCACCTCTCCGTTGCGTTTACCATTCTCATGGTTCCGCTGGCTTGATATCAGCTTTTCTTCAAGCTTTTTAACTGACTCCATATACTCCATTTGACACTTTAGTTTCTCCTTCTGTAAATAGGATTTTTTTAAAAAAAATTACCCGATTTCAATAGGTACTGAAACAAAACACGAATATGAAACCATTTTTCATCTTCAGATTCTTTTGGGTATATGCCAAGGAGTGCCTAATTGGATTTTGCATGAACTAACCTCTAAGGCCTCTGCAAAGTTCTTTTCAACTTCTGATATACGATTTTGTGCTTGTTGATTTATCCTCTCCACATCATCATCAAATGCTTTCAGCTGCCTTTCATTTTCAGCAATCACCTTATCCAGTTGGACCTCAAGTTTCTTGGATAAACTCTTGTAATCAAACTCTTCCTTTATCTTTAACATATTCTCTACCTTCATTGCCTGCCCAAGATTTAAAACACTTATGGATTTAAAATGCTTCAATAGACTTCTACATTACGGGTTGGGTAAAGGTAGTGAAAACCCACCCTTTGACCAAATAATATAGTACTTGTTGTCTCTCCTCTATGACGCGGAGAGGGGCCAATGGTCACAATTAGAGATGTTCTTGCTGTGCCTGAAATGCAAACACCATATGTATAAGTGAATGATAATAAAGAAAAGTCCATTTATTAGGAATTCAGAATCCAAGACACCAAGACTTGGCATATGAGCAATAAGATAACTAACCACCAAATGAATCTCTCAACAAGCGAGTAAGTTTTGAATCACGAAGAGGAACATGAGGGCTATTCTCAGCTATTGCATTTATGCATTTCCCTAAAGCACTAAGTGAGAGATTAATGGATTTAGCTTCCTCCAGCATGTGCCCTTCGCTGCCTGCATTGCAAGAAAGAAGGTGATAATGAGCACTCCCATAAGGTGGAATCTTACAAAACAACAAAGGAAAATAGGAAATATGTTAGTAAAGAAGTTTCCTATACTGTCTCTCATTGAGGGAAAACGAAGAAATGAGTAAATCTGATTTGTACAAGAGCTTTGACAAGCTATCTCAGTTGATTATTAGAGGTTTATACCAGACTTGTGAACACGTTCAGAACCAGCAAGATCTACTAGAACTAGCTTGCTTCTCCTAACCAGTGGCTTTGATGGTCTGACAAAGTGAGATGAGTTCTCCATTTCATTAGAGACTGGATCCTCGTTTTCCACCACCGACCTCTTGACATGTACCTGAACTATTGATCATGCATCAACTCAAAATAACAATAGAGATGAACGTAAAGGTTCTATCTAAGCAGAGAAACTTCAAAAGGCTAAACTGAAGTGAATTACCATGAGAATTGCATGACTTCGAGAAGATTCAGTATTCAATTTTGTATTGGCTGCAACTCTATGTGTTTCCCCAAGCTGAAGTAGCTCAAGGAAATTTTGCTGGTTCCTGATCTCCACATGGGTCGCCCCTGGCAAGGAGACATCTCCAGTTTTGGGGTCTTCGACAATAGCAATATTGTCATTAGTTGGGTCTAGGAGATCTTGGATGGTCTCCATATAAAGCTGGAGAAAAGAAAAGTTTCAAAAAATATTACAGTAAAAGGAACAAAAATAAAGTAAAGAAAATGAAAAGTAGTAACTGAAGAATCAATGAATAGTTTAGTTTGCAAACGAAAGAAAGAAACCTGTAAATATGAGACAGAGACAGAATCAGTGTCTAGAGAAGTGCCTCCAATGATATCTTCCATTGAGCGAACCATTATACCACGAGCAGCAGTATCTTCATCTCCTAACCTTCCAAGGGTAAAAGTTTTACCAGTACCGGTCTGACCATAAGCCATCACAGTTCCATTGTAACCCTCGAGAACACTCTGCATATAAAAAGTAATTCACAGTGAAGATAAATAGATAAGCTCAAGGGAGAAAACAAAAAATGAAGGAGAGACATAGAGACCTCAACAACAGGCTTGGCAACGACTTGGTAGACTCGCTTCTGTGAAGCAGCTTCGGTAAGAACCTCATCAAACTCGTAGGTCTCAGTATCCCAATTGTTTTTCCTGAGTTTCAACCTTTTAAGCTATAAGACACACAAAAGAAGTAAGAAGAAGAAGAAGAAGAAGAAGAAACAATCAAGTTGTGATAAAGAAGATGGTTTGAATCAGTTAGTTTAAAAGGAAGGAATAGGAGACAATAACAAACCTCAGGTTGCAACTCAACACAATCAGCAAAATCAGCATCTGCGACCGACTCATCTGCATTTCGAGGTCGTAATCTTACAGCCACTCGAACTCTCCCAGGCACTATAAGAAGTAAAAAAGAAGCAACATACTCATATTGGGGTTCCAGTATAGAGAAGAAGAATTAATCTAATCCAGAAGAAAAAAACTCAAGAATCCTCCTCTCCTAAAAGGCAATTAAACGTCAAGGGATCACTAAAACAAAGCTAAACCGGACACAAGCGACAGCTCATGGAATCGATGACAGTGAGTTTGTTTTGAAATCGCATCTCAGTAAGTAAGTAAGTAATATAATAGAAACGGTACCTCCATTGTCAGCGGAGGCGAGAGAAGCAGAGGTGGAGTTGCGACGGGGAGCAGGAGCGGAGGAAGGAATCCTGGATTTGAAAGAAGACGATCTGAGATTGGAGGCAGAGATGGGTCTCATGGATCCTCTAACCGCACCATTTCTGGAAGAAGCCATAGCCATATATTATGCTTATATAGTCTTCTCTATTGTCTGGCGCTTTTATGCGAACAGAATAATAAATTCAAAAGATGCAGAGCAGAGAACAGAGAATACGAAGAAGAAGAAGACGAAGAAAAGAGAGTGGTTGTTTGTGGTTTCTCTCAATTTCGTTTCTTCAATTTTTTTTTTTTTGGGTTTTTCTTTTTTTTCCTTTTAACAATTTTGATTTGTTTTTTTTGAAAAAAATACAAAAAACAGTGATGGAGGAGGAGGAGGTTGGCGGGGGCCCACACGGGTTTATATAGTAATTTGAATGAAAAGACAGAGACAGTCGTTGGGTTAGAGTGGGTCCCACTTTGTCAAAAAAAAGAGTATAGTGTTTTACCTTTTCACCCCCCCCTTTGCCAGGTTTCTGCGGAGAGTGATAATGGCCGTATTGCTCTCGCTTTAATTGCGCCGAATGGGTCGGCTTAGTGATCTGCCTAAAAAAGACTGAATCACCCTCCATGTGGAAGCGATCCGTTTGTGTTGCATCCGGGTCAGGCTTGGCGGAGCCCATTTATAAAATTTGGTGTGACTTTGATAGGCGCCCACGCCAAATCCGGATTACAACGTTTTAGTTTGATACTCCGGCGACAGATTTTTGTGTATTTGAAATCTTGTTGGTGAGAGTGTAATGAGGCGTCAACTGACTTCCTTATACTAGACCAAAAAAAAAAAGATAATGCTAAACCCCTTCCAAAGGACAGTCGTGATTGGTAAATCCAGTACAACAAACTTTTTGACAGGTGAAACAGTGGTTTTAGTTTTACTTCTTGAGTGTGTGTGTTGTCAGCTTTACCGAAACATATGAAGAGAACACAACAATAGGGCTTGGTTCGGTTCTGCCACATTTTGACTTAACCAGCAAGTGGATTGGCATGGATCGTCACACGGTTTAGCCTTATCTCAGCAAGCGGCCTATCTCCTGGTCCTGTTTGAGTCTGCAAAGAGCTCACAATCATATCATTCATTATCATTAGATGAGAGTTATTGTAAAACAAAAATTCACATCAAGAAATTCTGTTCCAGGCTTCAATCCACCAATCACTCAGAAACCCATTTTTCTTTAACACTCAGATTCAGGCTAACAGTCACAGTAGGGAAGAAAACATACTTGGAGGGAAAAGAGGTTGGTTTACCTTTTCCATAATGTCAAGCACTTCGAAGCCATGAATGACTTTGCCAAAGATGGTGTATAATCCATTGAGATGTGGTTGTTTTGCGTAGGTTATGAAGAACTGGCTTCCGTTGGTGTTTGGGCCACTGTTTGCCATTGACAGCATACCTCTTGCATTGTGCTGCATAAGAGAATGGAATCAGGTAAAATATCAAGAACGGAAAAAGGCTTCAACTAGCAAATAGATATGGCCATTCGCAACATACTTATATATTCGTCTAGTTCCTTGAAATTAAATAGCTCTCAAGTGGCTTGCACTAGCGGTTATGAGTATGGTTATGGTAGGAAAATGAGACTACATGGCCAAAACTCATTGATACTTACCTTACAGGCAAAAGGAACATATCAGGATAGTATACTCAGCAACTTTAATGGAGTTCTTATCTCGTAGGTTTGCTAAGTCTAATGGTTATGAGCTAAAAGAATCCCATATTTATGGCTGCTAACATGGATTATTTTAAGACACTGAAAAAGAGATACAAACAAGCCATGAAATTTAAGATCCCTTAGCACAAGACGAATAAGAATCACAGTTGGGTTGTGGGGATAAAAAATGAAAGTAAATGGAAAACAGATGAGATACCTTAAGGGAATCACGGATCTCATCATTGAATTTCTTGCCCCAGATGCTAGTTCCGCCTTTGCCGGTACCATTAGGGTCTCCTCCTTGAATCATGAAACCTTTGATATTTCTATGAAATATAGTACCATCGTAGTAGCCACTAGCACATAACGCCAAAAAGTTCTGCAGCAAAGCTAAAGGTTAAGGTGCTTCATACAGAACTCAATCCATAATGGAGGACAACACAAAAAAAATAAAATCAGCCAGCTCGCAACAAGTATACAAAATTATCCAGGGATAAAGAAATTTCACTGTTATAATAACATTCAAACAACCCTAATTTCGTCTGACCGATTTTAGGGAAGGAGCAGAAATAATCCTCCATACAAAACAGAACCTCACCAGAGATAGTAATTATATCGCTAATTAAACAATCCTTTTTGTTATTTGCCTCGGCGGCGCGACTGATGATTCTGTTAAACAATTCGAACTCAAAAGCGAAAGGGGCTTAGAGAAACATGAGGTGGTGGGTGAAGAGCTAACCTCAGCACTCTTGGGAACCTCGTCGCAGAAGATCTCGCACTTTATATCACCCAGATTCGTGTGCAAAGTTACTGACTGCGCTCAAGAGAAGAAATAATATAACCAGGAAGGAAACTCGTCCAAAAAAAAAAAAGCAAAATATAACGGAACGACGTCTCTCACCATTGATGGTCGATGCTCCGAAACGCCAAACTCTCGAAACTAGCAGAGAGGCTTCTTCCCAGTTCCTCTATATTTTCTCTCTGAGTCAGTCGCGTCGATATGCTTTTGGCGCTTCCTGTTCGTTCCAGATTTATTCTGCATCGCCCGCCGCCTTGTAGTATTGGGCCTCATATGGGCTACTTCAATAAGATTGTGGATATCCATTTAAGAAAACGGAGTCGTTTTTATCTCACAAAGCTTTCAAATCCCAAAAATATTGGTGTTAGAAAATCGATATTGTATCTCTCTCTAATTCCATGGCGACCACCGGCGCCGCCGCTGCCACGGCCACTGATACTGGAAACGCGAAATATAAACAGCCTCGATCGATATTTGATTTGACGGCGGATTTCTTTGACTCGTGTCGGTTGTCGAATCCTTCGGAGACTCAATCGGCGACATGTCTCCGGTTAGGACCACCCGCGGAGGAGAAGAGTTCCAAGGACGGCGTGATTTTGGATAGATGGACCTGTAATACTTGTAAAATTGACTTCGTATCCCTGCAAGATCAACGCTCCCACTTCAAGTCGGATCTTCATCGCCTTAACGTAAATCATTCTCTCTTCTTTTCAAGTTGGATTGGTATCGAACGCAAATACTATTTCAATTTCGTTTAAAAAAAAAGGCTTACAACTTAATTTGGTGGTTGCTGTGATTGTAGATCAAGCTGAGTGTTGCCGGCAAGGCTATTTTGAGAGAAGAAGATGTTGATGAGCTGACATCTGAGTCGGTCCAAGACTATGATGTCTCTAGTATATCAGGATCAGAGGACGAAGCTGAGACGAGACCCTCTTTCCACTTTGATGCTCAAAAGGGTATTGATAAAAAGAAGCTTTTTATTCGTCTTCAAACAGGTGACAAAGTTTCTCTCTGGAAATGCTTAATCATGGACGAGGCTGAAAGGGTTTCTTTAGGGAACGACAGAGGATCTTCTCTCGATGATTGTGGGAGCTTGGGCGAGATTGAAGTGACTGAGAGGTTGACAAATTTGATTCGAGAGAATACGGATCATAGGCAACTGTGTGTCGTGTTGCTTGCTAGTGGTGGCCACTTTGCCGGTACTGTCTTTAATGGGAAGTCGGTTGTGGCTCATAAGACATTCCACAGGTACCTCTCTTCACATTTTCTCTCTATTCACCACAGTGATTCTTATTCAGTTCAGAATCTTCCATTCTCTTTTCACTTATGATAAATGAAGATTAATATCATTTGGTCTGAAACATTATAGAGTATTGATACGTGCAGCATTTAGCTTCTCTGAATCTTTTGAAAATGGGTCTTCCCTAGCCTCTTTTTGTCCTCTAATTCACTTTCCCATGTATAGGTATGTTGTAAGAGCCAAGGCTGGTAAAAAGCAGTCCACAAAAGATGGAAGCGGGAGGAGTATACACTCTGCCGGAGCCTCACTTCGTCGTTACAACGAACTTGCTTTAAAAAAGGTTCGTCTCTGAACATGTTTTGCTACTGTTGCCTTCTTCTTTCAGCTAGAGGTTACCAAAGGGCGTTGATTTTTTTATCAACAATATTTCTAAGCCCCTTTTGTTACTGATTATATAATGGGAGAAGGGGGCTTCGGAGATGATTCTTGTATTTATCTTTGAACTATCTCAACTTGCTCCTGTTACTGTTCTCTTGACATGGTTTTCAGTTTACGATTTTCCTAAAACCCAATTTTAAGTGAGCTTAAAATAACTTAAGAACATAAAGAATATATGCAGCTGTGCTCGTTTGTAAAGGCAATTCTGAACTCGGAAATGTGGTGTATAGTTTTGTAAACATGATTTAGGTCTCTTAAACGGGTAGAAACATTGGCCGCCTTCACGATGGTTGTCAACCGGGATCAGGATTATAGGAAGGAAAACATTAAAAAAAATTGTTTATATATTTCTTAACCTCTATGAAAAATAACACATAGCCTTGAAGTTTAATTTTTATCATTTTTCTCTATAATGTTAGGATATTCAAGAGCTACTTGCTAGCTGGAAGCCTTATTTTGATGGTGCTGCTTGTGTTTTTGTCCATGCTCCCTCAAGCAGTAGGCAATTACTTTTCAATGGAGGCAAACCGTATTTTAGCAGCCAAAACTGTGCTGTACGAAATGTTCCATTTACTATCCGGCGGCCAACCTTCAAGGAATCACAGCGTATATATAATCAGTTGACTCAGATTGCATATGTAATTGAAGAGATTTTTGTTAATCAACCAGAAGACACCAAAGCCAATACAGTGGTGCAGACCCATTATGAGGATTCTGGCGAAACCTCAAGAAAGGAAGAGCTCGATGAAACTTATTTTACTAACGTAATCTTAGAGGAAGCAAATCGTATAGAAGAGGATCTCGGGGATGGAGTTACTGGTACGTCAACTCCCTTACATGAAGCTGCGAAATCTGGTGATTGCGAAAGAGTTCTGGAGTTCTTGGAGGAGGGTATGGATCCTTGTGCTAAGGATGAAAGAGGCAGAACGCCATACATGCTTGCAAATGAGAAGGAAGTGAGAAACACTTTCAGACGGTTTATGGCGTCAAACCTTGAAAAGTGGAATTGGCATGATGCTAAAGTACCCAGCCCGCTCACCAAAGAGATGGAGGAATCTCAAGCTGCCAAGCAGGTACTTTGCATTGATTTGTTATTTGTTGACTTCAAAAGTTTTGTTAAGGATTACGCATGAGGCAAAATAGGACTAGTGCAGAACTCCTTAGCCCCTACTTTACGCACTGGGTTTTTAGGTTGAGCTCTATCCTGGAGTTTATGGATATATGTGGTCATGTGTTAGGGTCCGATGTCTGCCAAATACTATATTAACTGGTGATATATAAATTATGCATTCGTTCTCGCATGATTTGGTATATGATTTTCCAGAGACATCTGGTTTCATATGGGATTTTGAATCCATCATCTGACTAACTTGATTTGTGACGGTGGTTGTTGTTTAGGCAGAAAAAGACGCCAAGCAGAAAGCAAGAGCAAAAGAGTTGAAAAAACTACGCAAAGCCCGAGAAAAGAAGGCTCAAGTAACCTTTTAATCAGTGTCTTATTCCAAACAAAGCTTGGATTAGTAGAGACTCGAGAGAGACATTTGACTCCTTATCTAACCCTCCTTGTGTTTGCAGGCCGAAGCTGCGCAGGCTGAAAAGGAGAAGCCAATCTCTAAAGTGGTTAGCTTCACAAATCCAATTTGTATAATCTGATCTCGGTATGATACCTAAGGAGAAGCCACGTCAACATTTGTTTTCTCTTTTGTCTAAATGTTGTAATAGGAGGAAGTGAGGCGAGCAATGGCAGCCCAGAGGGAAAAGAGAGCAGCCGCTGCAGAAAGACGGATGGCATCACTTAACAATCAAAGCACCTCAACCACAATTTAATTTCCTACTAAGTTTTGAGTAAATTAGATATAAGAGGAAAAAAAGTTTTGAAAATCTAGAAAAACAAGGAGTGGAGATCATACTCATAGAAAACAAAAGCATGTTATTTAAACATATGGACTTGTAATATATCATCCTTGTTTGCAAAGTCAAAAACATTTATTTTGATATCATATTTAGTGTTCTCTTAATGCTTTGCTTTTAGGGAATATTCCCGAAAAAGTTTCCCAAGTATTTTCCATTTGAATGAAAAATACATGAAATTTTTACGTTATTTGAAAATTACACCCACTAATAAACGTTGTCTTTTTTTTTTTTTTTTTTTTTTCGGCTAATAAACGTTGTCTTTTAATATTCAAAGTTTCAAATGTTGTTTTACACCTATGACCTATCACACTACACTTGACCACTTGTTACATAAATATTTCTCATGTAATACTTGAAGAATTATTTTTCGTTACAAGAGAGAAATTTGTCTATACAAAATTCAAAGTTAACTAATAGTTGACTATAAAAATATGCTAATAGTCTAATAGTTGACTACAAAGTATTTTAATAGCCTAATAGTATATTTGACTCATGGGGGTACTTCTAATTGAGCATGATGATACTCGTAGACATCAATTTGGTAAATTTTGTTTTGGGGAAACGCCTCTCCAAGTGAAAATGCTTTTTATATTAAAATGAGTAGTCACAAACCGTCCAACCCTTTTATATAAATAATAATAAGATATAGTCAATGGTCAGAGGAGAGTGCTAAGTGAAGGGCATGCTCTGCCTCCTTCAAGAACAGTCTTGTGAGCTGCTTCTGTCCTCTACGGTACACTACACTTGACCACTTGTTTCTGCTCATCCTTCTCCCATCCGAGTCCCTATCACAACACATATTTCAAAAACATTCTATCCAAATCTAAACATGTCCAGAGATTTTGGACATTGTACCTTGGCTCTTCATGTCTCTCTAAGACGCATGCCTCCTCAAGGAGCCTAGCATCTTGTTCTTCAGTGCCTGAATTCTCTTCCAGCTTCATCATCCTGTCAGGAAAAAAATGCATTGAGGACTGTAATTTTCTTCTGATCCCACAGACAAACATCTTACTTAGCTCTTAATATCATGTCACAGGTAACAAATTCAATTGCCTACTTCGCATTAAGGAGATCCACAAGTAACTGCAAAGCTCCAGAATCCCCGCATGCTTCCCATATGGCCATCCTAACCTCAGTTTCAGAAGGTTGCTCGTCTGGTCTCGACTCTACAAGCTTTCTCGAAAATAATAATAATTGTGTCTCAATATCGAGTGACAAACTGTGGATATTTATCTGATTCTGTCTTCGTTTCCCAACTCACTACTTTCAGCAATGGATCTTTCGTGTAGGATATGGGTTTAAGTTGAAAAGATGTCAGAAGATAGAAAAAGGGTGATCATACCTCTTCAAGCATAGCTGAGACCTTGTAAATCTCTTCTTCTTGCATGGCAATGGTCCTTAAGCCAGTCATAAAATCTTCTGGGAAAACTAGTTTGTTCATATATGAGGGCATCTTACGCTGCCCAGACCAACTGAAATTACAGGATCTCACTGTTTCCTTCTCATCACTTTCTCTAATTTTTGATGTGGTTTGTGGGAAAAACCCATGATTTAGGACCGATTTTGGCAGGAGACACCGGAGTTGAGCTTTCTGCAATGAGAATTCCCAGAGTTCGACAGGTACATATTAAATCAAAATAAAATGTACACTGCTAACCTGAGCTTCAAGAAGCTGCCCTTTGGAATCAGAAAAAGGGATACTCGGAATCGCCTCAACAGGATAATGAACCTGGAATAAATCCAATGTCATTCCTAACAACAGACGTGAAAACAAAATTGACAAGCATCTTCTTGATCTTGAAAGTTATGTTTCTCGTCAACATCCTCAAGACTCATATAATACATCACTGGTTAAAAAGTAAGGAACTCTTGAAAGTGGAAGCAAATATTACCATGAGATAATCATCTGGATTATTCTCTATCACAAATCCATACAGGTAAAGAAGCTCCTGCATACAACAAGAAGGCACATCACTCAAACAAAGGTCTAGATGTGATAATTTGCAAATACACATGTCCACCACTCGAAAACCTAAATCGTTATACAAGATAATCAAGCAAACAAAACAAAATATTTGAGTGGAACAGGATCACTCAATTTTAGTTTTCCATTGAAGCTGCCAGGAACTGCAAAACGTCTTACCTCATTTCCTTTGTTACCATAGCTGATCGAGACCTCCTTGTTTGGGATACGATGTTGTGCAACTGTTCAATTTACAGAATTGTGGCACTTAGTTTTTTACACATACATATCAAAAAGAAGTGAGTAAATGGAATGCTCCATATTGTTTAATAGATATTTGTAGAAAGTGAGAGGTAACACAAACAAATATTAACCAACCCGAGAGAAGGTACATGGAGAAAGGAACCCTAGATACCAATCCGGTCCCATCGACTTCCCAAGTCGCTGCAGGCTTCAAATCTATACAACCATAACTATAGTACATCATATCAAATCACACTAGGATATACTCATTAACCATATCAACATTATGGAACAAAGTGAAACCGAAAATAGAGCTTCTTTTAAGTTTTTTATAATAAAAAATTGGCATACCATGGTTGCAAAAGTCAATGCCGGGAACAAGTCCCTCGACCCACACAGTATCTCCGGGTCCGACAGATGTAGCGCCAGGGACTTGAGCCTGAATATCTACCCATCAGAAAATGAAGACACTCATGTAGTTTTAATTGCAGGAGAGAAGGATAAAAGAAAAGGCATTTCACATAGAATTCAGCAAACTGACATAAGTGACTTGCCTTTTTCCCCATTTGAATTAAATGGGTCCGTTTCAGGTGTATGACTTGTTGATGGGTATTCCCCGACATCTTCCTGGCTTTGAGGAAACACGAAAGAATGTGGAAGAGGAATGTTCAAGGCACGACTCCAGAATACAGAATTTGCCCTGGCGTAATGGAAAAGGTCTCAAGATCACTCTAGTTCTACTAACAAGAAATAATACCACCAGCCAACATACCAGAGGAAGTGTTCAAAGGAGACCTCGCTGCACCAAAAGACAAAACAAAATAAGATTGGCTCGAGCATCAATGAACAACAACTTTATCTGTAGACTATAGTAGTAGCGTAAATATGTTAGGTATGTTAACCTTTCGGAATCACCATCCAAAATAAGAAGCTTTTTCAGCAGGGCCTCCACCTTCTCATGGTAAAGCGACATCAACTTCTTCTTCTGAAAAGGCAGTACATCAAACGAAAAATGAATTTCATGATGGTGATTTTCCAAATAATTGGTTTAATCAGTGGAAGGAGAAAATGTGGCTGCTATTTTTTTTAGGATCATATAAGAAAACATGATATAGGAATAAAATATAAAGATTTACACCTGTAACTCGGTTGCGTGATACAAGTTTGTCCCCTTGAGCTCAAGGATGTCATCATCAGAAAACCAAAGAGGATTGCCAAATCGAGTAGGAAGCATATCAAGATACCTATCATATCATTTCTAGACGGATGAATGAATCCCCTTAAAACTAACGTAAATATGAGCTAAGAGATACAAAACTTACGGCTTCCAGGAAGAATTAATACGAAGACGCTCCAGAGTGAGGAACAAAATCATGAGAAAGCGGTCATCAACTTGTCCTTGTTGGAACATTTTCTGACACTCTGGGCCGAGGAGAGGGTCCTGAAGAACTCTCATAGGGGTAATGCCCAAACTAAGCGGCACAACAAGCAACACATCTGAAATTTTCCAAAAGCTGAATCAGACAGAAATCAATATTATTAATTAGAAGAAACTTTACAGAGGTGATCATTATTTCTTCGAGAGATCGAGAGAGATCGAGAGAGATCGAGAGAGAGAGAGAGAGAGTGAGAGAGAGATAGATACAGAGGTGGTTTACTCAATGTTCCATATATTTTCCCGGAAACAAAAAAAAAAAAAAAGTCTTGTTCGCATTGTCAATGATATTACCATCGGAAGTTTCAGTGGAAGTGGAGGCGAATATGCCAAATCCTTTTCGGGAGTCAGAATATTTGATGTTGCAGCCTCTTAATTCAGCTCCATTCACCTCGAATTCAAATCGAACACACATGAGATACAAACACGACAAATGACATGAAAATAACAGGAGGAAGAGAAGAGAGGAGAGGAGGAGGGGGGGGCGGGGGGGGGGGGGGGGATCTAACCTGAAGCCAATCTAGGAACCTTTCGAGTTTGGCTTCTTCTTCTGAAATCGCCATATCCTTCCGGCGAAGATCAAAACGCCGGTGACGGGTTTAAGGGAACGGTCTCAAACCGGGCTGACGGTTTTCAATCGTTCGTCCATGAAAGAGGAGTTAAGGACTAGTAACAATAAAACGACGTCGTTGCTGCCTTCGTCTCTGTGGGCTTTTGTATCTATATACTGAGCCTGTAACACTTGTACCTTATTTTTTCAGTTACACCTTTAGTTATCTTGTGATCCATTTAAACAAAAGATTGAACAGATGTCTTGGACTAGGATTTGAAAACTTGAAATATAATTCTTACACACACAAAAAACAAAAGAAAAACATTGAACCAAATCAGAACGTCCAATCCAAGTTGATGTGTTTAATTTATGAGAATATTGCATAAATAGCATTATTCAGAAAAGAGATTTGGATTTATGTATTTGCTACAGGACAATGTAACTGTAGAGCAAAAGTCAAAATTTTAGGATAATATTGTCTTTCAACATTAAACGGGAATCTGTAACCTCAATAATTAAGTGGGTTGCTGATGTCATGTTATTAAGAATGTAAATTATGGTTAAAGAAGATAATATGTGGAGGGAAGCGAATGTGTGCACAGTTAGACACAGGTTTTGATGCTAATTGTGTGGAAAAAAACTAAAGAACATACATTGGTTTGGTTTACTAGGGTTTGTGGATTAACTTATATAAGAGAGTTGTGGAGAAAGTCATAAGTGAAGTATTGAAGTTCTAAGACGTAACAAACAGAGAGATTTGTGGATGGTACAGAGGACGACAATGTTGATGACGGAGTCTGCCGACGAGGTAAGTATGACTTACGTTGTTGGTCTCCTTATCTCCTGCAAACATAACGAAACCTGATAAAGTAAAAGTTGTAAGATTAGGAAAATGTGCTGACTTTTTTGTTACTCGAGTACAGAACAACCACAATTCTTGTTTGTTTTAACATCAAAGTTATCTTGTAGAAATGTAAACATGTAAGTTGTTGTATGTAGTGCCTGCTTTGTCTTTGTTAGTCAAACCGTAGAGAAGGGGTTAGTAATGGTGAACCATAATTTTAAATTATGGTCTACCACCTATGAATGTTGTCTACTGTAATGTTCATCGACAATGATTCATGATGGTGAAATTTATATATATTTTTGGCGTTCCTCATGCTTGCAGATTATAGAGACTGCTTTGCTTGTTATAGTTGGAGACTGGGAATGTTCTACTCATGGAGGCTGGAAGTTCGTTGTAGAAAACAACTGTATAGCATAGTGCGTTATGGTTTCGGATGAGATGAGCTATAACTCTTTAAAAATGTGTATTGAGCACGAGTATGAAAAAGAGATCCTGGGAGTGGTACGTAGACTTACATACTGGCCACAAAGCGAAATGTCAATGTTTTCATCTGGAAAAACTCCTCCGGTGTCAATTAATACGGACACATGCCTCAAGATTTTCTTCAAACTCAGAGCTACAACAAAACCTATGAATTTGTTGGCTACATTCTGATATATCATGGTTTTTACGGTTTTTAACTATGATATAAGTCCTGTTTTTAGGTTTTTTTTGGTGTTTTTGTGTCTCTATCGAGTCATTGTAGGTCCAAATACGTTTTGGACTCATTGGATGCATATTGGGATGATTGGAAGCATTTGGCATTCTGTAGCTGAGAAGAGCAAGTTGGAGATCACGATGGATGCTGGTGTCGATCGACACTGCCTCCTAGTGTCGCTCGACACCGGTCGTGATTACACGTTGCACACGAGTTTTAAAGACTTTTGAAGAATTGCGAATAAACCATAAGTTTTCCCTAATTGCAAGACAAGTCCCTGACGTATTTTAGAATATAAATAGTTGTTTTTAGAGTTTTAAAACATATCCTCTTTTTACTTTTGGCAATTGGATTTTGAGAGCTTGTTGGGAGAAACAGATCAGAACTCATTGTAGAGAGAAGATTTCGAACTCCCTTTATTTCTATTTTTATGCAATTTATTCAGATTATGATTTGTGTTACATTGATTATGTCTGAGTAATCCACTTGTTAGATTTAGGGTTTTTCTAGGGATAGGATGAATTGTTGAATTAGATTATTTCTGTTAGGGTTATCATATGATTCTTTATCTAGGTTGAGATTAATGCTAGCTCTAGACTGATCACCTAGAATTTAGATCATAGGATGATTGATAGACACGAAAGTGTTATTGATTTCCTGAATTAAACCATGATGAGCAAAATATCTATCTGCAAAGACATTTGATTTAGGGATTTTGTGAACATATCGAACTTGAATTTAATGCATGTTTTGATTGTTGAATTTGCAAAAAAATTTGGGATTCACTATTATAGACATAGATAATCTCTGCAACGAAAGTTGATTGGTTTGAATTTTGTGTTTGAGTTCAAGAACGGTTCTTAACCAACCCTGAATGCATATCTGTTTAACAATTCTGAATTCCTGAAGAATTTCTCTAAGTCTAGCTTTTCCATATCTGAAAACAAACACTTTTACTTTTGCTTGCCTGTTTTACATTTCTTTAATCACTATTTAGCTAAAACCCAAACTACTAATCTATTGTGTGAACATCAGTCTCTGTGGATTCGACCCCTAAGTACTGCACTGATCTCTTAATTTGAGAGAGTAAGCTCTAGGGATAATTTGAGCATATCAAATTTTGGCGCCGTTGCCGGGGACTCTTGTTTCACCATTAGATTTCTGTTAGGTTTTAGTCTAAATTCTTTTGTTATTTATTTACTTACGTTTTTATTGTTTTCCTTTTCTCTTTGTGTTTCAGGTTTATGCCTAATCGCAAAACCAGGAGCAACAAAGATCTTCAGCTTGCAAACCCTTCCAACCAAGACATAACAAGAATTGAACGCACTAACCGCAAAGCAAAGAAACTTGCTGCGATGGATCACTTCGTTGTTTTGGTCAGGGATGAAGCTAGGGTACTACGTGATCAAGAGGGCCACGTGCGAAACGACCAGGGCCAGAAACTTGATGCTGAGGGTAATGTGATACCCGAACCCGCCGTTGGTGTCGATCGACACCCTGCTGGTGTCGCTCGACACCCACCTGCTATTGAGGCTCCGGATTTGCAGGCAGCTACTGCAGCTGCTGCGGTTGCTCATGACAGGACACTAGGGGACTACAACATGCCAGATCAGTTCTACGCGAATCGATCTGCGATCATTCCCCCACCTTTTCAGAGGAATGACTTCGAGCTGAAACCCGCATACTTCACTCTTGTGGAACAGCATCCCTTCCATGGTCTTCCTCATGAGCAGCCCATGGATCATATTGAGAGGTTTGAGGATCTAGTTACAAGCATTAAGGCTCATGGGGTCTCTACAGATTTTCTCTTCTGCAAACTCTTCCCTTACTCTCTTGGTGGGGAAGCAGCTTACTGGCTCAAGCAATTGAAGCCAGGATCTCTGACAACTTGGATGGAGACCAAGAATGCATTCCTCAACAACTTCTATGATGATGCAAGGTCAGAGGATGCGAGAACAAAGATCTCAACTTTTTCTCAACAACCAGCTAAAGCATTCAAGGCTGCTTGGGTGCGATTCAGAGCTTATCAGAGAGATTGTCCGCATCATGTGTTCAGTGAGGTACAGTTGTTGGGTATCTTCTTCAGAGGTATAGATTGGAGGTATCAGATGTCTCTAGATGCTGCGAGTAATGGCAACTTCAACACCAGATATCCAGAGGATGCAGTCACTTTGATTGAGAACTTAGCTTCGAGTAACAGCACGAAGAACGCTGATTTGAGAGAAAAAAGCTAGCTGGTAGCTCTGAAGCTGGTCAGATTGCTGAGGTCAAGGCTAAATTAGATTCAGTTCACAACCTCCTTGTCGGTAGGAAGTCTGTTCATTTTGGTGCAGAAGTTGAGACCTTTGAGCCAGAAGGACGATCAGAAGAAGAAGTGCAGTTTGTCAATCAGGCTGGGTTTCAAGGTCAGCGATATGGTAACTACCAAGGGAACAGAGGCTACAGTGGAAACAGTCAGCGGTCGAACTTTGCAGGTAATCAGAACTCTTCAGTCTATCCTCCAAAGCCAGACTATCAGAAGCCTTATCCGACCAGCAGTTTCAGCAGAAGCTATGGAAATTCTTCATACCAGAAACCCTCTCCGTAGACTCAAGATAGCGATGTTATAAGGTCAACAGAAGATTACAGTAGACTTCAACGGGAAGATTGATGCTTTGTACACAGACCTGAATGGGAAGTTTGAAGCTTTGAGCACGCATGTCAAGAAGCTGGACACTCAAGTCGCTCAGACTGCTGGGTCTGTAAAGCGACAAGAAGGATTCCTTCCAGGAAGGACTGATGCCAATCCTAAGCATCCCTGTAATGCCATCTCGTTGCGGAGTGGAAAGACCCTTCAACCTATATTGAAGAGTCTCACAAAGAATGAACTCCAGGAGTTGGAGGATGTAGATGATGAAGAGTCTGGTGATCAACGACCAGTGTCGATCGACACCACCACTATGTGTCGATCGACACCAGTCGCAACTTCGGAGAAATCGATGTATGACGGAGAGAAATCGACCAAGGTCGACACCGAAGACTCGACACAAGGTACCAGTGTGGACCGACACAACGTCGGTGTCGCTCGACACCTTCCAGAGG
Organism: Turritis glabra; assembly: GCA_900406565.1. Lineage (NCBI taxonomy): Eukaryota > Viridiplantae > Streptophyta > Magnoliopsida > Brassicales > Brassicaceae > Turritis > Turritis glabra. The sequence continues at coordinate 1,096,687 of OVBN01000150.1, read as the reverse complement.
ATAACAAGAATTCTACGTCTGACGGACCAAAATCGACCATACTCGACACTGAGGTGTCGACACCAACAAACAGTGTTGATCGACACCCCTGTAGTGTCGATCGACACCATGAGCGATCACAACCAAGATCAAGCGACATTCTTTCTCAGGTCGCAGAACGGATATACAAGCCTAAGGTTCCCTATCTTAGGAACCCTAGAAAGTCTAAACAGGAGTTGGAAGATGCCAGATGCAAGGCCATGATAGATAAGCTCATTGTTGAGATCCCTTTGATTGATGCGGTGAAGACTTCTCCTGTAATCAGACGGTATGTGAAGCGGATGGTGACCAAGGATATGAATGTTGAGCAAAGTGTGATGATGATTTCTGCTCATGTCAGCGCTGTTATCCAGAACAAGATTCCGGACAAACTCCCAGACCCTGGAAGCTTTGTTTTGGACTGCAGCATCTTCTCTGACAGGTTTGCACGTTCTTTGTGTGATTTGGGTTCTAGTGTCAATCTGATGCCTCGATCTGTTGCAGTCAACCTTGGGATGACTGATTTCCAAGCAACCTGGATCACACTTCTTCTAGCTGATCGTTCTGTTCGAATTCTTGATGGTGTACTTGAGGATGTTCCAATAACGATAGGGGATTGTCTCATTCCCACTGACTTCGTGGTTCTGCAATACGAGGAAGAACCTAAGGATCCTCTGATTTTAGGAAGACCTTTCTTGGCTACAGCTGGTGCCATCATTGATGTACGGAAAGGACGGATCGGGCTGAATGTGGGTGACTTGGTGATAAATTTTGATATGGATAAGCTAGTCAAGCGACCTACCATTGATGGACAGACCTTTTATGTGGATACATTATCCAATCTTGCTCAGGAGATTTTCCACGAGATGCACCCTGACGACCCTTTGGAAAGGGCTTTGCTCACTCCTACAGAGGAAACAGAGCATCTAGATAACATCGCTGCTGGGTATGTCAAGCTAATGGACGCAAGCGATCAGATGACGCATTCAACAGGTACAGAGGAGTGTATTACAACTTCTGAAAAGGTTGCCCTTGTTAGTGATTGGAGTGCAGAGAAAGCTCCTAAGGTTGATCTCAAACAACTTCCTGCAGGGCTAAGGTACGTATTTCTTGGTGAAAACTTTTCTTATCCTGTCATTGTGAATGCTTCTTTAAACAACACAGAGCTCACTTTACTGCTAAGTAAGCTGCGCAAATTTCGCAAAGCTCTTGGCTATTCTCTTGATGACATTGCAGGTATCTCTCCAGATTTGTGCATGCATAGGATATACCTTGAGGACGAGACAAAGTCGTCAGTTGAGCATCAGAGAAGGCTGAATCCGAATCTGAAGGAGGTTCTTAAGAAGGAGATCATGAAATTGCTGGAAGCTGGTATCATCTACCCTATCTCAGACAGCAATTGGGTCAGTTCAGTGCATGTAGTTCCTAAGAAAGGAGGGGTTATAGTGGTTAAGACTGACAAAGATGAGCTGATCCCTACACGAACAGTGACAGGCCACAGGATGTGCATTGACTACAGGAAGTTGAATGCTGCAACCAGGAAAGACCATTTCCCCCTGCCCTTCATTGATCAAATGCTAGAAAGGTTAGCCAGTCACTCGTACTACTGCTTCCTTGATGGGTATTCAGGGTTTTTTCAGATTCCAATCCATCCAGACGACCAGGAGAAGACTACTTTTACTTGTCCATATGGTACTTTTGCATATCGCAGGATGCCATTTGGACTTTGTAATGCTCCTGCGACCTTTCAGCGGTGTATGATGTCGATCTTCACTGACATGATCGAAGACTACATGGAGGTCTTTATGGATGACTTTTCTGTTTATGGGTCTTCCTTTAAAGACTGCCTGGACAATCTGTGCAAAGTGCTAGCTCGGTGCAAAGAGAAGCATTTGGTTTTGAACTGGGAGAAGTGTCACTTTATGGTTCGCGATGGTATTGTGCGTGGGCATCGGGTTTCTGAAGCTGGGATAGAGGTTGATCGCGCAAAGATTGAGGTGATGACGAGTCTACCACCTCCAAATTCTGTGAAATCAGTGAGGAGTTTTCTGGGACATGCAGACTTCTACAGAAGATACATCAAGGATTTCAGCAAGATTGCCAGAACACTAACTGCTTTGCTCTGCAAGGCTGTTCAGTTTGAGTTCGATGCTGATTGTCTCTCAGCATTCGAACAGATCAAGCAAGTATTAGTGAATGCCCCTATTGTCCAACCGCCAGATTGGAATCTACCTTTTGAGGTAATGTGTGATGCTAGTGACTTCGCAGTTGGGGCTGTTCTGGGGCAGAAAAAGGACAAGAAATTTCATGCCATCTACTATGCCAGTAGAACGCTTGATGACGCACAGAGGAATTATGCAACAACAGAGAAGGAGCTGTTGGCTGTTGTGTTTGCTTTTGAGAAGTTTCGAACCTACTTGGTAGGATCTAAGGTGATCGTCCATACAGATCTCTCCGCTCTCAAATACTTGATGCAGAAAAAAGATGCTAAGCCGAGATTATTGAGATGGATTCTTCTGCTTCAAGAATTCGACATCGAGGTCAGGGACAAGAAAGGGGTCGAGAATGGTGTTGCTGATCATCTCTCACGGATTCGAATTGACGATGGTGTTCCTATTCATGATTCTCTACCTGAGGAGACCATCAACTTTATCGAAACCAGATTTCAGCAAGATCTACAAGCCTTCTTGCAACATAATCTGCAGAACACTTATGGATTGGCTTCAGTATCGACCGACACCAACAGGGTGTCGCTCGACACCTCATACATCAGGACGGACGGTTGTCGATCAAGCGATGGTACACTCGACACACATCCTCGACACATGGTCTCGGTGTCGACCGACACCACTTACAGTGTCGATCGACACTCTTCGTTTGGGTTGCAGAATTGAAATGTGAAGACTATACAGCTTCTGTAGCTGTTTCACCTCGTCCATGGTATGCTGATATTGCCAACTACCTCACTGCAGATGATGAGCCAGACAACTTCACCGAGTATGCTAAGAAGAAATTCTTACGAGAACTCAAGCGATTCTACTGGGATGAGCCGTACTTGTATAAGCACTGTTCAGATGGGATTTACAGAAGATGCATTGCGAAATCTGAGGTTTCAGATGTGTTGTTTCACTGTCACGGGTCTGACTATACAGGACACTTTAATACCTTCAAGACAGTGTCCAAGGTTCTTCAAGCAGGGTTTTGGTGGCCTACTATGTTCAAGGATGCTCATGCTTTCATCTCCACATGTGACACCTGTCAGCGCAGAGGAAAGATCGGCAAACGACATGAGATGCCACAAAACTTTATCCTCGAGATTGAAGTCTTTGATTGCTGGGGCATTGATTTCATGGGTCTTTTTCCCTCTTCTTTCGGGAACAGGTACATTCTGGTAGCTGTGGACTACGTTTCAAAGTGGGTGGAGGCAATTGCTAGTCCTAAGAATGATTCTGCGGTGATTCTTAAGCTGTTTAAGACCATTATCTTTCCCCGCTTTGGAGTTACTCGAATTGTGATCAGTGATGGCGGTTCACACTTCATCAACAGGATATTTGAAAAGTTATTGAAGAAGCACGGGATACATCATCGCGTTACCACTCCTTATCACCCTCAGACAAGTGGACAAGTAGAAGTGTCCAACAGGCATATCAAAGAGATCCTAGAGAAAACAGTGAACAAGACAAGGAAGGATTGGTCCGCTAACTTGGATGATGCGCTTTGGGCTTACAGGACAGCCTTCAAGACTCCATTGGGCACCACACCGTTTCATCTGCTTTATGGGAAAGCCTGTCACCTTCCAGTGGAATTAGAACACAAAGCAGCTTGGGCGGTTAAGATGATGAATTTCGACATCCGGTCTACTGCGGACAGGAGAATAGTTCAGCTGAACGAGTTGGATGAGATAAGATTCCACGCTTATGAGAACTCTAGGCTGTACAAGAAGAGAATAAAGGCTTATCACGATAAGAAAATCATCTCCAGGAAATTTGAACCGAATGATCAGGTACTTCTGTACAACTCTCGTTTAACTTTATTTCCTGGAAAATTGCGTTCTCGTTGGTCGGGTCCTTTCACCATCAAGGAGGTTCGACCATATGGTGCTGTTGTCCTCATGAACTCTGACGGCAAAGAGTTTACTGTGAATGGACAAAAGGTGAAACATTACTGGGCAAATGCCGCCATCCCTGACGGACACATTATCTGTTTGGAAGATGCACCCTCTGCTTAATCAACTGCCAAGTCAAGCTAATGACTTAAAACAAGCGCTGAGTGGGAGACAACCCACTGTGGTAACTCTGTATCATATTTCTTTTGCTTTTCGTTTATTTCTTTTGGTTTTTGCTTATTTCGATTGAGTCTTGTCGAACCATGGTCTTTGTGTCGATCGACACTCTCTCTTAGTGTCGATCGACACCGACGGATTAACTCATTGACGAATCGTGGTGATGTTGTCGATCGACACCAGTCAATGGTGTCGCTCGACACCATAAGTTTATAAGTCTAGTGTCGAGCGTCATAAACCCGAAACTCGATTTCATATTCTTACTAATTCTCTTACTCTTGCGATTTTTGGGCAATTTGGGTGATTCCAGGTACCATTTCGATCGGAATTTCACGGGCAATCTGATTTCATTCTCCATTTTCTCGATCTGCAACCATGGAAACGCGTAGGAAGCAAAACAGAAGCGATGGTGAAGCCTCTTCCTCTCGCCCACCGCGAGCCACCACCGCCACCGCCGGTTCACCCTCACCACCGCAGCCTTCTCCCGCACAGGTAGCACCCCAATCTCGTCTTCCATGGCCTAGGTTAGAGGGTTTGCAGAGAGTTTGGGAGAAATCCCCAAAAAAGGAGGTTGAGAGTGATGATTGTGTGTACAGAGAGATTTCAGAAGATTGGGATGATTACGATTCTCTGTTTTACAATGCTTGGTTAGGTGTTGAGATTAGACCAACTAGGGTTGCAGATATGGTTGCTTTGAGGAGAATGGGGATTCGAGAGGATGTTCTGAAACTTCTGAGAAAGATTGGTTTGGGCACGATAGCGACCAAACACTACGACCTGTTCCCTGATTTGGTACGCCAATTCCTAGCTACTGTTCGTGTCTACTACACGAACGAGGTTGTGAAGAACGCTCAGGAAGGTACACTTACTTTTCTGATCCGTGGGGTGCGCTACAGGTTGTCTCTGCGAGATCTCTGTGGCATTTATGGTTTCAGCAGAGACCCAACAGGGGTGGCTCTTCCCAACGTCTTCTACGATGCACAGGCCTTCTGGGCCTACTTTAGGAATGGGCGCTATGACTCGAAGACGTCCACCCAGTCTGACGTCCGCCATCCTGTCCTGAGGTACGTTATTTGTCTCCTTGGGAACACCTTTTTGTGTAAGATGGAGCCTGGGAAGATGAGATTGTCTGAGTTAGTTCTTCTGTATTATGCTGTTGGTGATTTGTGTGTTGATGGTTTTGAGTGGCCTGAGTTGGATGATGATATTAACCTCGGCGCTGTGTTTACCCACCACTTAGTCTCGTTGAAGACTAAGCCCTTTTCGGGTCGTGGGACCAAGGTTGAGAGTGTAGGTAGTCTTTTGACGCCTATTTTTAGGCACTGTGGGATTGCTACAGAGAGTTGCAGCATTGTTACCAGGCACTCGCTTATGGACGAGGAGTACCTGAAGAGTGCTTCACTGATTCTCGAGGCCCCCATTTGATTCAGCTGCCACAAAGAGATATCACAGTCATTACAGAGGATCCTCTATGCCTTGACTTCCAGCCTGACTCCCGCCTCGTGACTGCAGCTCCACCATCTCGAGTTCGTCGAGGCAGCTCTTCACGGTCAGCTCCTTCTATTGCTGAGGATGCTCCTATTCATGACCTTGCTGGAGGTCCACCCGTTGAGCTTCCACCTACACCAGCGATTCCCATGGAGACCGCGGATTTTCAGCGCTATGTAGCTGACAGCTTTCAGAGCATATGGCAGGCGATCTCCAGGTTGTCTCGCTGCGGCTGTGTGCGTCCCTCGACCAGGTCTGCCCCTTCTCGCCGTGCACTCACTCCTTCTGATGATGAGGCTACAGATGAGGACTAGTCCTTCGTTTCGTCATGGTTCTTTTTTCTTTTCTCTTATTTTCACTTTTCTCTTGAGTCATTTTTCATTATTTGAGTTAGTTTGTCAGTTACTATTTAGATTATGTATGGATTTATGCTGTTCTATGTCATTGCTTTTGATCTCTGTGTGCGTGTTTACAGTGCTTTTTGGATTTAGATCGCCAATTCAATGTTTCTTGCTAGAAATCGTTTCTGCAAACAGGCATGGTGTCGATCGACACCCAACGTTAGTGTCGCTCGACACCGCCTTCCATTCACAACACCAGACGATATGCACTTGGTGTCGATCGACACCACCGTTGGGTGTCGTTCGACACCAGGCACAGGTTACTCCATGACTCTCATAGCTCCATATTGTTCCATTTGGTTTCTTTTTCTTTTACCAACCCTTAGTTTGGTATCACTGGGGACAGTGATTCTCAAGTCTGGGGGAGGTAGTCGCTGACATTTTTTTTGTTTTTGTTACACTTATTTGTTTTTATTGAGTCAAATTTTGTTTGTTTTATTGAGTCAAAACTGGTCAGGAAATTACGATCTTTCTTCTTATTCTATGTGCTTGAGTGATTAATGATGCAGATTTAGTTCTGGTGCGACTAATGAAAAATCCAAAAGCTGATCAGTATTCTAGAGAGACTCATGTTTTGCAACAGTTTCCACACAAGCTGGAGCTAATTTCTGAGCTCTTCCTTTTACCTCATCAATGCAACTGGTGTTCTTAGAGCTTGACTCCTCGTTCTTACCTGACAAACAAAAAGCCTAATTGAAAAAGTGATGTGCTCCTCTCCCTTATTCAGTAAAAAGAGTGTGTTTATTTGCAGAAAAGATGATATGATTTTCTTTAAAGTAAAGGGATAGAAAAATTTCCAACGACCCCATTATTTTACTTTGAAAGGAATGATCACACAAAAGTTGGAAGCGAGGTTAGGAAAATTTCCTATGATACCATTATTCGCCTACACTTTTGAGATAAAAAAAAAGAAAAAAGAGAAACAACACAAAAGATGTTGAGAAAAAAATAAGTCTGGGGAAGAGAAAGAGTACCAAAAAGATGTGGAAATTGGCTAGTTTGTCATGGTATCGAATGGGAATGAGTCTAGAATGTCCTTGGCACTGATTTTATTGATGAGACCCAGCGATGAAAGCTAATGGAAATTGTTGTGGAATTGTGGGGTAAATCTGGGGTACAGAAATGCTTACGGAGAAATACATGGAGGTTGGATTTGAATTGGTCTGCTAAGCATATGGATTTGGTTTGAATGCTCAATGCATTAGTTTAAGAGAAAGGGAGTTTCCGCTATTTTCAAACTTCTTTCACAGGTTAAGTTTATGTTTTGCTTGAGGGCAAGCAAAGGCTAAGTCTAGGGGAGTTGATATATCATGGTTTTTACGGTTTTTAACTATGATATAAGTCATGTTTTTAGGGGCTTTTGGTGTTTTTGTGTCTCTATCGAGTCATTGTAGGTCCAGGTACGTTTTGGACTCATTGGATGCATATTGGGATGATTGGAAGCATTTGGCATTCTGTAGCTAAGAAGAGCAAGTTGGAGATCACGATGGATGCTGGTGTCGATCGACACTGCCTCCTAGTGTCGCTCGACACCGGTCGTGATTACACGTTGCACACGAGTTTTAAAGACTTTTGAAGAATTGCAGAATAAACCAGAAGTTTTCCCTAATTGCAAGACAAGTCCCTGACGTATTTTAGAGTATAAATAGTTGTTTTTAGAGTTTTAAAACATATCCTCTTTTTACTTTTGGCAATTGGATTTTGAGAGCTTGTTGGGAGAAACAGATCAGAACTCATTGTAGAGAGAAGATTTCGAACTCCCTTTATTTCTATTTTTATGCAATTTATTCAGATTATGATTTGTGTTACATTGATTATGTCTGAGTAATCCACTTGTTAGATTTAGGGTTTTTCTAGGGATAGGATGAATTGTTGAATTAGATTATTTCTGTTAGGGTTATCATATGATTCTTTATCTAGGTTGAGATTAATGGTAGCTCTAGACTGATCACCTAGAATTTAGATCATAGGATGATTGATAGACACGAAAGTGTTATTGATTTCCTGAATTAAACCATGATGAGCAAAATATCTATCTGCAAAGACATTTGATTTAGGGATTTTGTGAACATATCGAACTTGAATTTAATGCATGTTTTGATTGTTGAATTTGCAAAGAAATTTGGGATTCACTATTATAGACATAGATAATCTCTGCAACGAAAGTTGATTGGTTTGAATTTTGTGTTTGAGTTCAAGAACGGTTCTTAACCAACCCTGCAATACATATCTATTTAACAATTCTGAATTCCTGAAGAATTTCCCTAAGTCTAGCTTTTCCATATCTGAAAACAAACACTTTTACTTTTGCTTGCCTGTTTTACATTTCTTTAATCACTATTTAGCTAAAACCCAAACTACTAATCTATTGTGTGAACATCAGTCTCTGTGGATTCGACCCCTAAGTACTGCACTGATCTCTTAATTTGAGAGAGTAAGCTCTAGGGATAATTTGAGCATATCACATTCGAAAGTAGAAGTGGAGCTTAACCAATTACCGGTACAAAGAAGGGAAATGGCAGTGCTAGGGGAATCATTCGCCTTCACGATGGGACGCCTTCTATAAGCAGTGAAGAGGTTGTTGCGTCTACATATGATACTGCGCAAAATGGTACTGCCGGTAATGAGGCGATAGTAGCTGAGGTTAGGACCTGTGAGGAGAAACGTGACGAAAGAAGTTATACTATAAACCTGAACAATATTTATGATGCTAAGGTGCAGGGTCAGCTGGAGACCATTGAAGAATTGGTAAGAGAGGCTCAGGGTTTGAAGAGTAGTAATGTAAAAGAGAATGTCACATACGAAGAGAATGGAAGAGGACATTCTGGGATGAGTGAAGAATGAGAACTTTACGGGACAGGAGAAGAAGAAGAGTATGCCTAAGATTTTTGGAATACAGTTCTGAGTAAGAAATACTGGGCACTACAACAGCGTGAAGGTATGTTCAAAGGCAAGACATCTATTGCAATGAGAAGGGTCTCTGTTCCATAATGTGTGCTCAAAAATTTGGGAACAAAAGATGAGTTTGCTGCATTGATCGAAAACATAGCCCATGAAGGGAAAAAACCAGTAGAGGAGATTGTTAGAGCTGCAACAGATGGGGACACAGAGGATGGAGTAGATGAGGAAATTCAACTCAACCTTCAAAACATTTACAATAAAATTATTGCAGCTGACGTTGTCCCATCACACGATAGTTCTCCTTGTTTTAGGAATGAGTTCCTACAAACACAAGAACTACCTAACGGTATATATGATCCAGAAAATGATGCTATTTTTATAGGGAGGATATTCAGGAACAAAGCAGAGATGCAAACTGCGCTTGCTATATATGCAATCAAAATGTTTTTCAATTTCAAGCAAGTAAGAATTGATAAGGAGCGATTAATTGTGTGGTGTATGGATATGAAGTGTCAATGGAGGGTATATGGTCACACTGCCGAAGGAACTTCTCAAAACATGGAAGTGAGGACTGCCACACTAACACATACGTGTGACATCTCAACACGGTCGCAATATGGAAAGATTGTATCTTGTTTAAGGTAATAGCAGAAGTCTTGAAATCAAAGTATGCGAATGAGAAGTTTGGACCAAGGGCTATTCACATCCCTGATATTGTACTGGATGAGCTCCGCGTTTCGATAACTTACATGAAAGCATGGCATTCAAAGGAGAGAGCTGTAATAGCAGCAAGAGGGAACGCAGAAGAGTTGCAAGTTGCTTCTGGTTTATTTACATCTTCTTAAGAAAACTAATGAAGGGTATGTGATGTTGTCAGCACGAGAGTTAGGACATCGAAATGTAGGTTTAAGTACCTGTTCTTTGCTCTTGGGACTTGCATTCACGCAGCAAAGTTCATGAGGAGAGTTGTCATTATTGATGCAACGACAATCAAAGCAAAGTTCCGTGGATGTTTGCCAACTGCTAGCTTTCAAGATGGAAATTTCCAAATAATGCCTTTGGGGTTTGGCGTGGTTGATTTTTGAAATGGAACTAGCATGGACATGGTTTTTCAAACAACTTGTGTCCATAGTTCCAGATGTGGATGACTTGGTATTTGTCTCTGACAGGCACAACTCAATTTACGCGTAATTGAAGAGAAAGTCTATCTTTGGGCCAAGCACAGGGCTTGATCTGTTCATCTTTACCGAAACGTGAAACATAGATATAGTAGACAGAAAGGACTTGCATATTTGGTGGCAAAGGCAGCCTCTGCTTACATAGTTGGGGAGTTCAAACAGAAGTTTGAAGAAATAGAGAGGAGGAGTCCTCTGTTTGCAAATTATCTACAAGGCATAGGAATCTCTCACTGGTCACGAGTTAATTTCCAGGGGGAAAGATATAACATTATGAGCATCAACATTGCAGAGAGTCTTAACGCTGCAATGGGTAAAGCTTTGGAGTTTCCTATTGTTTCAATTGGTAAAAATAATCAGGATGATGCTATGAGATGGTTCTTCTGTAGACGTGCAAATGCAAACCAGCATCTCAGTCCGGTGATACCTGAGGTTGAGGATTTACTTATGAAACATCTTTCTGATTCTTTTGGTTTAATTGTTGCACCAGCAAGCGTAGACATATACCAATAGCAATAGCAATGGCATTGCATTCACTGTTGATCTAGAAAAACCTGCATCTGCAAAGTCTTTGAAACACTTGGTATTCCTTGTTGCCACGCACTGGCAGCAGCAAGGGCTAATGCAACTCCAATACCACAGTTGGTGGAAGAATATTACAAGTCTGATGTGTGGAGAAACGCGTATAGTGTTGTCTTAATGTCAGTTCCTAATGCTGCAGACAAAGACATTCCATAAGAGATGGTGAATCCGAATGCACTTCCCCCATAGACAAATACAGGGCTAGGCCGCCCAAAGAAGAGGAGGATCCCTTCAATGGGCGAGAACTCAGTATTTCAACCTTTTGATACTCTTAAGTTTTTTTAGTTTGAAAACTTTAATAATTTCTGAATTTTTATTTTGTGTGTGTTCGCTGTCTTATAAAAGCCAAGAAAGAAGAGGAAAAAGGGACCAAGTAGGTGGACAAGGTGTTTTGGGACATAGCATAACAGGACAACCTACAGAAACCCTATACCATAGGTTTGTCAACTATTGAACTACAGTGTGAGTGAATAAAAAGGAATGAAGAATTGAAGCATAGCCATTGTATTGGTTTTTTAGGACGAAGGAGAAGACAATCACAACAAGGTAGCTGTTTGTGTTTTTATGTAAATTGAAAACATCACGGATGTGTGTAAGCGGATTGGGAAGAATGCGTAGCGTAGGAGCACAAGGTTTTGGGATGTACATAAAAAGTTGCATGAACAGAGGAATTGAAATCAGGGAGAAACTTGTTTTTGGATATCCAACTGAAAAATGAATGTAAGATATGAACCACGGATGAGTAACTATAACCCTCTGTTTTGTATTTTGGATGCCACCGATGTAAAAAAATATCAAAAATGTAAGGATTGCTTTATATGTGTAATATTTTATAGTCTGGTTATGTTATCTATAATCCTCTCTTCGACGTGTGACTTAACATAACATGGAAGTTAAGGTGTATAAAATATGCATGTTTTAGAAAAAAATGGTGAACATATGATATACAAGTTTGAAATAGAAAATGCAGAAAATATAACACATACGTTTCAAATAAATATGATACACACTTTTCAATTTTAATACAAAGATGTTTTGAGAAGACAATCCACATAGCTAATAATATTACAAAGTGGAAACCATGTACACTCTCTTATAGTTAAGGATAATATAAATAACATCAGGGAAAATATAAAATCTAACAGCCAACAACACGTACAAGATTTTAGTACAATACAAGCGGCATAGGTAAATAATATACTAAAAAGTGGAGATTATATAGACTAAAAACTGGAACATAGTCAACTTGACTTACATACTGGCCAATATTAAACATGGATAAAAAAACGAGGAGGGTTCAGCAAATAGAGCGAATGATGAGAGAGTACCAAAAAGCAAAGCACTCTTCACAAACAGTATCACTCACACAATTGATATAAGTGCAATCTGGGACATCTTCTAACGGGTATGAATGGATCTGCAAGTAAATACCAGTACCGGCAGGACACATGCGCACAATTTGCTCCACCACCATGTCTGCAAGACCGACAGCCTGTTCCCAGTGATCAACAACTTTCCAAATTTATAGCAGCGACGCGATTCTAGTTTCATATCCACCAACACAAATGCGAAAGACACCAGTAACAAATGTTGCATAGAGAGAATCAGGTGGGGGCAAACTCAGCTTTGCAAACGCAGTCTCGACAGGGTCTCCTTGACAGAGAATACACAGACCTTCAAGCTGATATACAGTAACACTTCCATGCTCAATGCAGCTACAGAAAAATGAACGGTATATGAAATCTTTGTTTGCCATTGAACTGTCAATCATGAACTCTGAAAGATCAACGGACTGCAAGACCAGGGCCAAAAAGACTGCAGTTTTTGTCTGCTTCGAAGCAACTATCAAAGGACCAAGTGACCTAAAACCATAACGCCCAACACGGTGGAAAATCTCGACAAGTAACTCATTTGGTAAGTTAACCATTACGAGAAACTGACTTCTGAAGAATGTTCAACTATGCATGCTACACCTACAAGATTTTATTAAGGAAGAGATATGATAATTAATTACGGTAGTTGAAAAATGGGTCTTAGTGGATACACTTTGAATAGGTGGAATTTTAAATTATAAATAAATTAAGACATCGTAGAAAGCTAGTAACATGTGCTGCAAAGATTAAATATGAGTAAGCTTGTCCATCATATCAACCAAACCTCTGTATTTAATATTACAAAATATAAACGCAGGAGATTGTATGAGAGCAGAGAGGTAAAGGTTACGACATTATTACAGGTGTCTTAGAGTGGACTATTAGCTTCATTAATACTTGAGTGAAGATTGAATGAGAGCAGAGAGGTAGAGGTTACGACATTATTACAGGCGTCTAAAAGTAGACTATTAGCTTTATTAATACTTGAGCGAACTTGTCTACAATTAACAAATGATTAGAAAGACATAAGTTTTAGTATCTAAATTTGTATTAAAGAAGACAGTTAAGTAAATTTAATTAAAGATGCACAGAGACATGACTATAAATAATGGTTTGTAGATGGTGAAACTAAGGTAGCAAAGATGGTTTACTTACCAAAAGAACTACTCATAGACATTGTTAGGAGGGTTGGAAAGAATGGATTTAGAGAGCTTGCACCTTTCATTGTAAATGGTCTTGATGGGGAAAGACATTGTTTTTACACGGAAGTCTTAGAAGAGGTTGGCCTCGATGAATTCATATTTGTTAGCTCACTAGCAAATGAAGGGTCGCCATATCGTTCGTTCTTCATGAAATGTTTTGAAGAAGAAAACTTGACGGCAATATACATGGAGGGGCTACGACGTGCAATGAAACTTGGGCCATCACATGAGAGCTTGGACCTCCTCCAATGTGCTGAAGATCATATCGTGTACGCAGGATATGCGTTTGGTATATTTTTGATAGTTGCTAGACATAAAAAAGAAGGAATGAGTTGTCTGATGAGTCTGTCTCAGAAAGTGGGCTGGCTAGATACAATGGTGGACATAGCTAACACAGTTATGGCTCAAATCGCCGAGATCGAGCCTCCATTATCTGGTAACTATAATGCAACATATTGGTACCTAGCAGGTGATGTACCAATTTGTGTTCATTTTGTGTGTACTATGGATGATGTTTGCTTTGATTGCATAGAGTACTGATACTCTAGCATTGTGTGCGAGTTATGCTGAAATGAAAGGTGGGAAGTTGTAATGGTTAAGAGTTTAAATGTTAAATGCATATGCGTGTTGTGGTTACAAACCAATCAACCATTAAATGCTAAAAGAGATTGTGCTAGCAACTTAAGAACTTAGTAGCAAGTTTTTACATTTATTAAAGAAAATACAAAATAGTGCAATAAAAAGACTACACTCTATGTATATAGTCTGCTAAACGAAAATATGGTTGACGATAATAAATAGAGAAAATTGACAATGTGTATAAGTATCAATATAGTGGAAAATGAATATTACAGTATAAATGAGAAACACTATACCCTATGTTTGGGACTCACAAACCCAAACATTTCAAAGCATCAAATTCTATTTGTTAAAACAGGGATGTAGTTAAAAATATGTAAAGAAATAAAATGGGAGACCCTAGTTATGGACTACTAAACCCAAACAATTTGAACCACAACAAGGTACTCATACAAAGTAGGCAATGTGAAAATATCCTTTATTAGGGCGAGTAAACCGAAATAGTTACAACTATGAGATGGTACTAGTCGAAGTATCAATTTATCTAAAAATTATGTTTTCGCCAACTAAATCCAAACATTAGCGTGCTACATAAGAAATGAAGAGATAGTGGAAAATGAATACAACGCTATAAAAGAGAAACATTATACCCTATGTTTGGGACTCATAAACCCAAACATTTTAAAACAGCAAATTCTATTCGTTAAAACATGGGTGTAGTTAAAAATATGTAAGAAAAAAAATGGTAGACCCTAGTTATGGACTACTAAACCCAAACAATTTGAACCATAACAAAGTACTCATACAAAGTAGGCAAATGTGAAAATATCTTCTATTAGGGCGAGTAAACCAAAATAGTTACAACTATGAGATGGTAGGAGTCGAAGTATCAATTTATCTAAAAATTATGTTTTCGTCAACTAAACCCAAACATTAGGATGCTACATAAGAAATGAAGAGATAAAGGACTGTGAATGCAATAAAAAGACTACACTCTATGTATAGTCTGCTAAACGGATATATGGTTGACGATAATAAATTGCAAAAAAATGACAATGTGTATGACTATCAATATAATGGAAAATGAATATTACGCTATAAATGAGAAACGCTATACCCTATGTTTGGGACTCCTAAACCCAAACATTTCAAAGCAGCAAATTTAATTCGTTAAAACAAGGGTGTAGTTAAAAATATATGAAGAATGAAAACTACTAAACCCAAACGATTTGAACAACAACAACAAGGTACTCGTACAAAGTAGGCAAATGTGAAAATATCCTATATTCAGCCGAGTAAACCAAAATAGTTACAACTATGAGATGGTACGAGTCTAAGTCTCAATTTATCTAAAAATCATGTTTCGGACAACTAAACCTAAACATTAGAGTGATACACAAGAAATGAAAAGATAAAAGACTGTAAATTGACGAGATGGACAATTTGACAACCTTATAATTTTTAAAAAGATACAAGCGACCATTATATCATAGGTTACGGATATAAAATTTGGGAAAAATTTAACAACACATCAACAAACTTATAAAAATGGTGCAACCCAAAGTTTTTTTTTAAAGAATCAGGGTCTCTATATGCAGCTAATTGACTGCTAAACACAAATATTTTTTCAGCGACAATGTATATGGAACTCCTACAAAGAATGGTTAATATTAAAATCAGTGTATACATACAGCCACTAACACGAATAATTTTTGCAAATGAGTACGAGTTCAAGATATGGACAAGTTTAGGTTCATATTGGCAATAAATATCCATAAAACCAAGCTTTTTTATAAGTCTCCTTGCATTTTTTGCTGCAAAATCGTTCATCATATTCTCATAGTCTATTTCTTCAACCATACCTCTCTCGATTGATAATAAAGCTAATTCGTTCAATCTTTCTTGTGACATGGTGGACCACATATAATTTTGGATAAGCTTGAGTTTGGAGAAACTTCTTTCGGCTGATGCAACTGACATTGGAATGGTCAACATAATTCTGTAAGCAATCAATGTATTCGGATAACAACCTTCCATTCTTCTTAAAAAGTCCAACACGTCAATAGACTTTCTTAAATTTGTTGGCAATACTTCTCGAAGAACTTTAACTTCTGAAAACAAATCACTCCCATCTATATCTGAATGTGTACCATTCTTCAGAGAAACTTCAAGGTTCATACACGATTCTCTCAAGTCTTCTTCATCTATTGTTACTAGCTTCTTCAAATCAAACAAAAAACCAAAAGTTTTTTCATAACTTTGAAACTGTTCAAATCTTGACTTAAGAGAAACCAAAACTTGATCAATAAGGGCGATGAAGTAATCAATTCTGAAACTTTCCTCTGGTGATAATTCAAGATTTTCGTCAACTTTTTCGGGATCTTCACCAGACTGCTTTTTTCTTCTAATGGAATGTTTATTTTTCTCAGGAAAATTGGCGTCAATCTCCATAGTTGCGGCAACTTTTGTAGCTTCAGATTTTGCTGAATCAAAACCAGTTTCTCGATACTTTTGAAAAAATGAAATAAACCCTTTTATTTGTTCAATCGCGACATTGATATTAATGTTTTCTGACTGTAGGGTCTTACTTACGGCGTTGACAGCAGATAAAAGATCATACCAAATAATCATGCCAAATAAAAATTCAAAACTTCCAATACCATGTGTTTCACTTAGTGCAAGAGATTCAGCTCCGCTTCGTGTTTTTGGATCATCACAATCTTCTACCAATAAAAGTAAAGCCTCTCTTACTGTAGGAGCTTGAAATCGTATTGCTTTGACACTTTCAACACGACTCTTCCAACGAGTTTGAGATAAATATTTAAGTGTTAAGCCGTCTACCATCGGTTTAAATACGTCCCACCTGTTTGTTGAAGATGAAAACAAACAATATACTAGCTGAATTATTCCAAAAAAAGATACAGTTTTTTATGAAGATGAAGCTATATCACAAAGCACAAGATTCAAGATATGACAACCACATGGTGTGAAAAATGCCCTTGGATTAATATCAAGCAACCTCTTTTGCAATCCTTTATTTTTTCTTTTCATATTAGATCCATTGTCATAACCTTGACCTCTCATATTATCACTGTCCAACCCTAGATTAAGTAATGCATCTTCAAGAGTAGAGAAAAGTCTTTCTCCAGTTTTATCATCCACTTTCAAGAATGTTAAAAAGAATTCTTCAATCTTAGTTGACGTTGAAGAAACATCCACACATCGAATAATCAGAGTCATCTGTTCTTTGTGACTGATATCTGGAGTACAATCAAGAATTACTGAAAAATACTTTGAAGCCTGAATCTTCTTTATGATCTTAAGTTTGATATCATTGGCCAACAATTCTATCAACTCATTCTGTATCCAAAGACTAAGGTAATGAGAATATATTTCTTTTTTCTCAACTCGTCTGACATGTTCCCTCATAACTGGATCAAATTCTGCAATCATTTCGATAAAACTCAAAAAGTTCCCATTATTTTCTTCCCCAATCTTATCACTATCTCCTCGAAATGCTAAATTATTTTTTGCAAGCGTTTTTACCAGTGCAACTATTCTCAATAAGACTTCTCGCCAATGACTCTTCTCTCTATTTATCTCATCTTGAGCATACTTATCAATCGTTTGATTTTTCTGTAGTCTGACTTCTAACTCTGTCCAACGAGTCATGTAAGTAATGTGATCATGACTACTTTCATGTTCTTTAAGTCTCCTAGAAAGATTTTTCCAATAGTTGTATCCAGTAGTCCCTAACTGGATAGCTTTTTTTGTCATGTTTAAACAACTTGCAACAAAAGCAAAAAGCTTTATCTAAAGATTTTGAATAAACCAACCATCTTCTATCTTGCTTTTCACCATTGATCATATCTCTTGTGTAGAACACATGAGAGAAGTGTCTTCCGATAGTATCATTAGGAAATCGATAATCAGTTGTTAACCTTATCGCGGGACCTTTCTCAACCAGTAAATCTCTTATTCTCATATCAATATTTTTCCAATTCCCCGGATCAGAAATATCAGGCACAAACTCTTCGAATTTTTGACTTTCACCTTCAGGCTCCCCCTCTTCACTTTCAGAAACACTTTCTTCTGATTCTTCTCTATCACGTTCTTCATCCTTGTTTTCAAGACCCATATCATTCTCAGAAATATCATCATAGTCTTCCATATCATTCTCGGAAATATCATCAACATCTTCCTTATTTCTTTCAGTATCAGTTGTTTCATTAGTAGTTTGACTTTCAGATTTTTAAAAAAAAACCTTTAAAGGGAGTTTTCTTGAAATTTTGCAGCTTCGTCTCTCCTCTTCTTCACTTTTCTTTTTATATTTCCAGGTGTATGTGATCTCTTACCCAAAGGAGCCATTTTTCTAGAAATTAAAACAAGAAAATTTGAATTAGACATACATAATTATGTATAATTGGTAATCGAATCACATAAATACATCTATGAATTTTGCAGCAGTTTTTCTACGTGATTTGTTTGATTGTTAAGGAAAATTATAATAATATTGTAACTTTGCAAACAGATAAGGAATTAAAAATTAAAAGGATCATGGAATTTAATTAACTAACATGAATCGATGAAAAGAATAAAGCAATCCCGACGACAATTTGGAACGATTGTTTTGAAAGAGAATTTTAAATACTATACGATTGTTTAGGTTTTCTCATAAATTAGTTTTTATAATAAACCTAATTGTATTTTTTTCTTTTTTTTTTTTAGGTTTAGAAGTCTAATTTATTTTTAAACAATACAAAAAAGAAAAAATATATAGATTTTAAATATAATTGGCCCAAACGCATTATACACTACAAAATATGCCTCACAAAAATTAAAAAAATTTGTGGTCCTAAACCTGGGATTAGCCCGCCTGTTTTGTGGACCAGGCCTGAATGAAAGGTAGCTCAATACTTGTAGATCAGAAGTAGAGGAAATAGGGAATAGTGTACCTGAAACTAGATGCAGAGAGGCGTCGCTACTTGACGTATAAAATGAATGTAAAGAGAGCGATAAACGTCTATTTAACTTCATAATTCAGAAATCCTAAACTAGTCAGACAACCCGATTGCAAGTTTAGAGCATAAAACCAAAATTTAACCTGGGATTGAAATCTGACGGCGGCGTTGAGGTCGCAGTCTCTTCTGATATGCAGTTGCAGAAGCAACCGTCGTACACGTTCGGTCACATATTTTCTGAGCAATAAGGAATGGTTTTTGCAATATCGAATTACCCACTCTCGCTACGGATGATTTAAGTCGAGATTCGCTTCATCGACTTTTTCTGGAGTTGGCTGATGTTACAGCGGAATCAGGAGAAACTCCAAGATGACTTTTACTCTGCGTCATCACCATCGAAACGATTCCTCAAGTAAATAAAAGAAAAAAGGCAAAATTCCAGAGGTAGCGATGATCGATCAGATGAGTAAAACTCTACTACCGTTTTTTCCAACAGTAAACCCTCAACAAAAAAGATTGAATCTTCGTTAAGAACGAAGAACACAATGAAATTATCATTTAAAGGACAAAACCGACTTTACACAATGCAGAAGTGCCTGTTTAAGTTAAAAAATCTGGAAAGTGTCTAAAAGCGAAAGATATTTTAAGACAAATACCTAAATTTTAATTAACTCTTAATTTATCAGCATACTATTTGTTTGTGCAGCTATGTATTTGTTTTAAGCGATGGTATACAGGTAATGTTCTCAGAAATTCAAAATTTTAGTTAAAAAAAAAACAGTTAGAAGTGGGGAAAGATTTATTTTATTTTTTTAAAATTTTTTTAGGGAAAGATTATATTATCAAAGGTGAAAT
Organism: Turritis glabra; assembly: GCA_900406565.1. Lineage (NCBI taxonomy): Eukaryota > Viridiplantae > Streptophyta > Magnoliopsida > Brassicales > Brassicaceae > Turritis > Turritis glabra. Next base: position 1,076,870 of record OVBN01000150.1, on the reverse strand, counting down.
TATTGGCTAAACAATCGGTCCTTTTTCAATTAAAGTGGAAAAAAATCACGTGGGTACAAAAGCCACACACAAATGTTTCTGCGTTGTTAACCAAAATTCATAGTAAAAAGTTTTAGAATTCTAAAATATATATATTTCACTAGTGAAAAATTCTCAAGTATCTAAATCTCCACCTTAGATTTAATAGTGGAACAGCCAATAAAATGCTTAAATATTGAAAGAAAACATTCAAAAGAATGATAGACAATTAAGAGAACTATCCACAAATATTAAATTTTTATTTGGCAATCCAAGGCAGACCCCGAACACTAAACACCCAAATTCCTTGGATATTGTCTATGCCGCACTACTACGTTTGAGTCCGTCCAACATCCGAAATACAGATAAACCAACAAAATATATATATATATATATATATATATATATATATATATATATAAAATCTATTGTTAGACGAACTATATCCGCCTATAATTAATTAGTTAATACGTACAACATATTTTGGCTCCGTAGGGTCGCATGAGTATACTAGTACTCTCCTCCAACCTTTCACTTAGCTTCGTTTGTCATGCCTCAAGAACCTTTGCTTTCTTCTTTCATCAAAATCTCTATATAACATAGTATCAGGAAAAAGAAAGGTTATTGTAGAAGGTTAGTATGTGGACGTATTTATATACTGTACAAAAATAATGTACCGTACGTACTGTACATATACGCTTGTATAGTACTCGCATCCAGTTTTATCATAAAAATAATTTTTTTGTTAGGTGATGGGATTTTTCATTACGTTAACATAGGAATGTAATGAAAGGCTTATGTCTAGTTGTTAGATAGATATCATCGTATTTTTATATGTATCCATAAAACATATATTATAATTTATATCTACCAAAAAAAAAAAGAATATATGTAATAATTTATAGTAGTTTTCCGATTACAATTACAACGTCAATATTAGGAACTTTGAAGGGTTTTCTTCCTTTGAGCTCATGCATTTGTAATTTCTGTCAAATATATAGTTTTACCAATTTTAAATTGCTAGGGAAAAAAAATTATTATATTTTGAATGACTTGACTTGATGACGAGTTCCACGGAAGTAGAGAAACAATTCGGATTATCTTCCTTCTCTCTATCTTTCACGTATGGGTTTACTCATTAACTGTTCGACAAAATGTACTCTGCCAATTTACTATCCCTTGTGGTAATATCTCTGACTAAAGACACTTTCTCTATGCTTAACCCGAAATTATATTTGAATATATATTGTTTCTTCGCTAATTGAGTTCATGGTTTATCATATAGGTCTTTGTCTGATCATTCATACCTTATTTTCTATCTTTTAGATTCAGACTAAGTTCAAGCTTACAAAATATATTGGGACACATTGTTTGGATTTAAGCTAAAAAAAAGTAGCATAAGTAAAAAAAAAAAAAAAAAAAGTAGCATAATAAGATTATGTTTCCGTCGGTCATAATCAATTTCTTGTGTTGATTCCATGCCATAGTCACTTTACTTTAGCTTAAATCCTAACAATTGTTTACTCTCACTGACATTTTTCCAATCCAATAGTTGATTACTAGTTTGATTATGTCGTAGGTAATCTTTTGTACAAAACTTAGTCAGAGCTCCTTAATTACGAAAGGTAAGATGGTTGCCTTTGGGAAGAGGTTGAAAGAAAGCCAGATTCAAGAATGGAAAGGGTAGTTATTTTGTTTGCCATTGAATAATTTTATTTCACATACATGCATGCATGCCCTATAATGCGTCTCTGTTTGCAGATATTATATCGACTACAAGTTTTTAAAGAAGAAGGTGAACCAATTTAAGCAGCAAGTTGATGTTGGTACCCAAGATCATAGTCTTGTGCTCAAGGGTTTCTCTAGAATTATGGATGATCAGGTAACATATATATGAGAACAAAGATTTCTCATTGAGAAAGAAACTATCTGCACTCAAATGCTTTTCGTGTCATTCATCTACTTGAATATGCCATACAAAAAACTACTCTTGCTTAATTGACTTATGCCTGAATGGTTTTTTTATATTATTATATAGATTGAAAAGGTTGTCTTGTTTCTTCTGAAACAACAAGGACTGCTCGGACACAGGTTATCATCTCTTGGAGAACAGCGCAATGCAGCTTTTCAGCGAAACAAGGATATAGACAAGTTGGACATGATCTGTTGCGGCTACTGTGTTTCCTTGAGATGAACGCCATTGGTATCCGTAAGATCCTGAATAAAATTGATAAGCATTTTGACTACAAATTCACAGACTACTACGTCAGAACTTGATCAAATCACCCTTATTTTCAGCTACAACAAGTCTTCAAGCAAGTGGTAACAAGCTTTACACCTAAATTAAATGCTCCTTTTTTTTTTTTTTTTATAAAGAAATCTTTGACTCCTCCTTGAATATATATAAGTAGGGTGTTGGAGCTGTTGCTGGGTCTGTTTCTCGCAATCGTGCAGAACTTCAGGACCACCAAGGGATATATATTTCAATATATGACCAATCTGTTTTATCTAACCCGGTATTCATACAAAAAAATCTCTTCTCCTTATCAGTTTTTGTCTTTCTGCAGCTGACAACAAGTTATTTAGTAATTTAAGAATACATGTACTGCAAGATGCTATGGTTGATTCTATCAATGCTGCTGTAAGGAAACTATCAAACTCGACAAGCTTCTGGAGTTCCTCGGTAAACATGCGTTTATCATATCAGAAGACTCGCCTTCTCTAGAAGATCATGTTGCTGAGGGAAAAAAAAAAAAAAAAAAAACAGGAGCATTTAATTTAGTGTAAAGGCTTGTTACCACTTGCTTGAAGACTTGTTGTAGCTGAGAATAAGGGTGATTTGATCGAGTTATGACGTAGTAGTCTGTGAATTTGGTTAACGCTTTTCTGTATATGGTCAACACCTACATCGTAGTTCCTACGACGGATAGTTACTCGCTTAGCCTTGGAACCGCAGCAACTATTTGCGGTGTGGTGATTGGCTCCATGGCAGTTGCTCAACTGTTTTCTTCAATCTATTTCAGTGCATGGTGCAACATATCTTATCTCAAGCTGCTTGTGTTTAGCAGCATTGTTCTTATCACTGGCAACATATTTTACGCTTTGGCCTATGATATGAACTCTATTGTACTTCTTCTGCTCGGTCGCCTCTTATGTGTGTGGGTAAGTTTCAGGCAATACTAACGCACTTTGTAAACAACTTTGTCTATTTGTAAAAGTAGAAAAACATGTTTTCAATCGTCTCTTTTTGTCTTTTGGCATTGTTAACACAGTGATTGATTTGTACAGTATGATCTGTTTTACCTCAGGTTAAGCTCTGCAAGGGTAATAAATAGGCGTTATATAAGTGATTGTTGTTGAAAAAGACACGCATGATTACTCAAAAGAATTATTAAAAATAGAAGAAAAATAAAATGCTTAATTTTCAATAATAGAGTGCGTCTCCTTTTTATGGTGGTGAAGAAAATAAAAGATAACCCTTAGTATGCTAGCTGTCATACACATTTTATTCCCTTTATTTTAATACTCCCCCTCAAGCTTATACACAATGAAGATGAAGTATAAGCTTGGAAGTTCATGGAAGATAGCCTCATTAAAAACCTTAGTATGGAAAACCTCTTGGGACAAAACCACACTAAGGGAAAAAGAGTGTTATTCCCATAAACGAGAGGACATTTAACCAAGGTCTTGTGAGATCCACAAGTCCAAGTTTGCCATAGATGTAATCGCAAACCTTGAGACTTGCCGCCTTAGTGAAGATATCTGCTAGTTGTTCTTCACTCCTAGTGTAGCATGGGAGCGTTACACCTTCTTCAATCTTCTCACAAACCTTGTGGCAATCTATTTCGATATGCTTAGTTCTCTCGTGAAATACCGAATTGTTGGCGATGTGAATTGCTGCTTGATTGTCGCAATAAAATGTGATAGGGCTAAGAGTCTCAACGCCAAGATCTGTGAGTAAAGCCTTGAGCCAAACCAGCTCATCTGTGAGTTTTCTCATAGCTCTGTATTCTGCCTAGGCACTTGAACAAGACACCACCTTTTGCTTCTTAGTTTTCCAAGTGACTAGGTTTCCACCAAGGAAAGTGCAATAGCCTGTCGTTGATTTCCTATCATTTCTGTCTCCTGCCCAATCAGCATCACAATAACCAACAATTTTCGTGTTGACATTTTTTCCCATCCAAATACCTTGTCCAGGGCTTCCTTTGAGATACCTCAAGATTCTCTCAACCAAGCTCCAATGATAGACTGTGGGCACTTGCATGTGTTGACTCACCTGGTTCACAGCAAAATAGATATCATGTCTCATATAAGTCAAGTAAATTAGCTTACCCACAAGTCTTCTATATTATGAAACGTCATGGAATGGTCTTTCATCCTTCTCCCCCTTTCGAGCGACCTTGTAACCAGCTTCAAGTGGTGTCTTAGCCAGTTTTGCTCCGAGCTTTCCTGTAAGTTTCAAGAGATCAAATGTGTATTTCCTTTGTGAGAGAAACAAGCCCTCCTTGGATCTACACACTTCTATGCCTAAAAAATACTTTAGCTCACAAGATCCTTAATATCGAAAGTAGAATGGAGAGAGGATTTAATAGCTTGAATACCTGCCTTGTTACTTCCTGAAATGATCAAGTCATCAACATAAACCAAGACCACAACAATACCTTGATCATTTTGGAGAGTAAACAAGGTGTGATCCGCCTCAGATTTGTTGAAGCCATTCACCTTGAGGGTTAAGCTTAGTTTATGATACCAAGCTCGGGAAGATTGCTTGAGGCCATAGATTGCTTTGCGGAGTCTAAGCACTTTCCCGTCGGGTACGGAGTCCTCAAGTCCAGGTGGTGGAGTCATGTAGACTTCTTCTTCTAGTTCTCCTTGGAGGAAAGCATTCTTGACATCTATTTGCCAAAGTTCTCAATCAAGATTTGTAGCTAAAGAGAGAACGACCTTCACCGTGTGTTGCTTGGCCACAGAAGCAAAAGTATTTGTGTAATCATCTCCATAGATTTGAGTAAATCCTCTCGCGACTAGCATGGCCTTGTACCTCTCAATATCCCCATTGCTCTTATACTTGATGGTGAAAACCCATTTGGAGCTCACACACTTCTTCCCTGGAGGAAGATCCTCTACATCCCAAGTATGATTCTGAACCATAGCTCCCACTTCATCACCTACAGCGGCTGTCCATTCTTCTTTTTCCTTAGCTTCTTCGTAACTTTGAGGAATGTACTCCATGTCAATTTTGCCAAAGAAAGCTTGATGATCAGCTGGTAAGAGGTTGAGAGAACACACTGCCTGAATATGGTGAGCAACCACTTTCCCATTGTAGCAAAACCGTTTGTTGATCAAAATGGCTGGATCACTTCGGGATCTTTCGCTTCTTTGGAAAACTGGTTGTGAGACATGATCATCATCGCTTTCGTCATGTTCTTCTTGAGGAGCTTCAGCTTCTTCTTCTACATAAGGCTCTACAGCTATTTCTGGAACTAGTGCCGCCTCTTGAGTTGGAGTTGGTGCGGAGTCGTCGTGAGGTGTAGAGGTTGTGGCTGGATTTCCGAGATGGTCAAGTATAAACTTAAGACTCATAGCTCGGTCTGAGACGGAGTTAGGTAGATCCTTCAAGTTTTTCCAATTCTTTATAACATAATACCCTTGGTCTTCTAGAAATTTGACATTTCTAGATACATATGTATGTCTATTAACCGAATCAAAGCACTTGTATCCTTTCGGAGTAGTTGAATACCCTATGAACATACACTTGATACTCCTGGGGTCGAGCTTGTTCCGTAATTCACCTGGTAACAACACAAAGCACACACACCCAAATACTCTCAAATGGTTAATAATGGGTTGTGTGTTGTTTAATACCTGAAATGGTGATGAGTCCTTTAAAACTCTTGTGGGGGTGCGATTGGTCAAATAACATGCTGTCATTACAGCATCTCCCCAAAAATGTTTAGGCACATTGTTATGAAATAACATAGACCTTGCAACCTCCATTAGGTGTCTGTTTTTCCGCTCTGCCACTCTGTTTTGTTGCGGTGTGTAGGAACAGCTTGTTTGATGTATGATTCCACATTTGACTAAATGCTCCCTGAATATGTGACTTGTATATTCGCCTCCATTATCTGTTCTAAAAATTTTAAACCTGGCATTGAATTGGTTAGTCACATAATTCTGAAAATTAAGAAAGGCTTCAAACACACGATCCTTTGAGGTGAGCAATGTGAGCCAAGTATATTTTGACTTTTCATCAATGAATGTCATAAAATACTTGTTATTATCCCTCGATGTGCATGGTGAAGTCCAAACATCAGAGTGAATAAGGTCAAAGCAATGCTCATAAATAGTACTAGACTTAGGAAAAACAGTTTTGCAATGTTTACCCAAAATACACGCTTCACAACTCAAGTTATCAAAAGATACGTTCGGTAAAATTAACTCAAGAGCCCGAGAATGAGGATGTCCTATTCTAGCATGCCAAATAACATTCAAGGCGCTAGCATTATTAGCAGAACAAACGGAATGTAAAGAAACATCTTTAGAAAGATCCGAGGAATCTTCAAGACCATAGAGCTCATCCTTGGTTCCTCCTTGTATGAACACCTTTCCGGTCTTAATATCCTGTAACTTAACATCATTAGGACTAAAGATAGCAAGACAATCAAGATCATTGGTTGTTCTTTTCACCGAGAGAAGATTAGAGGTAAACTTAGGCATATAGAAGGCTTTAGACGGTTTACTAAACAAGTTCAAGTTTCCTATTCTTTCTATAGGCACTTTGTTTCCATTCGCTATACTAACATTCCCTGAGACTGGTCTAATGTTGCTTAGTAAATCCGGATTGCTAATCATATAGTGAGACGCACCCGAGTCAACAACAAGAGAACTACTAGGTTGATGAGTATAGAGAAAGATACCCGAGTGAAGTTTGGAAGCAATGGATTGAAGAAGAGCTTCTAGATCTGATTTCTTTAGTGTGATGTTATCGTGAGAGGAGGTATCCACTATCGCCTTCTCATGAGAAGAGGTTGAGGCTACCATCGCCATCTCTTGATTTGTTGATTTCTCAGCCTCTACTCCATCTTCACTCGCCATGTTTGCCTTTCTTGAATCCTTGAACTTGTTTGGTTTAAGATGAGGATGTAGAATCCAACACCTACCTCTCACATGGCCCTTCCTCTTGCAATGATCACACATCAAATTCCTCCTATCTTCTTGTTTGTACACACCATTGTTGTCCATTGGAAGAACTTCTTTTCTTCCACCAAAGAGACCAAAGGAACCATCTTCCTTTTGAAGTTGAGAGCAAACCTCTTCAAGACTTGGAAGTGTCTTTGTCCTTAGAATATGCTTGATAAGATCGTTGTAGGTGGGGTTTAAGGTCAAAAGCAATCCGAAGACCTTATCATGCTCTCTCCTTTCATTAAGGATAGTTGGATCCAAAGTACTTGGCCTTAGCATCTCAAGCTCAGCCCATAAAGATCTAAACTTTCCAAAATGCTTCTTAAAATCCATGTCTTCTTGATTAAGGTTGTTGATCGTCTTTTTCATTTCAAAGACCCTTGTGAAATTAGAAACATCTCCATAAACCGTTTTTAGTGTATCCCATAACTCTTTAGAAGTTTCACAATATGAATAAGCTTCAAGTATGGAAGCCTCAAGAGAAGTTTGAAGCGCTCTAAGAACACCCATATCTTCTTGAATACATTTAGACTTCTCAGACATATCTTTGAGTGTTTCACCATTGGTAGCTTCAATGTGATTATCCCATAAACCACGGCCACCTAGAACATTTTTAGTTGTTCTATACTATATGAGATAGTTATCTCCTTTGAGAATAACTGGAAAAATTAATGGACCTTTGTTATCCATAAATTTTTATTATTATTATTATTAGTATTTTTTTTTTTTCGAGGTCCCGCCGCGTCACTAACGAGTTCAAATCCGGAAAAATTAAGGAAAAGCTTCGAATATGGGATCGAGAAAGCGGCGATGTGGATGATGATGTTTTCGTATCTGAAGTTGATATGAAGTTCCAGCACCAAGTCCTACTTCTGGATCTAGCGCGATCTCAGCATCGTTCATCTCAGCTGGAGTTGCAGCAGTGGCGGCTCTTGTTTGTGGCTCTGCTCTTCGAATCTGAAGATGATATGGCCGGATCTGAAGTTTATATGTTCAAGGGTGACTCGTCCTTTCCCTGCGATGTCGATGATGATGTCTTCGGAAATATGAAGCCTTTTGTCTTCACTGCAACTACCAAATGATTCACCTGCCTTCATCTCTACTGGGTGAGTTTTGAAGCTAAAGAAGCAGATTTGAACACACGAGATTCAAGAGAAAAAGATTTGATGAATGCAAAAAAAAAAAACTGGGAATCGTGAGATTGGCTCTGATACCATGTTGAAAAAGACACGCAGAGTACTCAAAAGAATTATTAAAAATAGAAGAAAAGTAAAACGCTTAATTTTCAATAATAGAGTGCGTCTTCTTTTTATGGTGGAGAAGAAAATAAAAGACAAACCTTAGTATGCTAGCTGTCATACACATTTTATTCCCTTTGTTTTAATAATTGTGTGCCAGTTAAGCTTCAAATGAAGGCTTCTGCTGGAGTTGTTAGTGCAAGTGCGCTAGGAATGCATGTGGTCCAGCCCTTGCCTGCTTATTTCAAACTAACTTCAAGACTTGCAATCTCACCTTCAACGCGAATACATTACCGGGTTGGTACCTGGCGTCGGCGTGGCTGGTATTCTTACTCTTGTTATGGATATACTTTAAGGAACCTGAGAGAGAGGATTTTGTGTTACAGCAAAGTAATCAGATTTTTCGATATGTTGATTCCATTGTCAACCATAAAAGTAAGTGTTGGTTCTGATTTTGCATATGCAGGGCCTTCAAATTTAGGTACTTTGGAGGAAAATCTGGTGGCGCCTTTGCTCTTGTAATGTGAAGCTAAACAAAAGAAAATTTATGAAGAAGACGATTCTGAGGGAGACCGAAAGCCAGTAACTTCAATTATCTCAGCATACTGGTTGCTTTCACCTTCAGTAAAAGTATAATAATGAGATTAACTTTCTAATTAACCAATAGCTAAGTGATGTTGAACAACAATGGTGGATCTCCAGGTTCAGCTATTTGTTTACTTCATGCTCAAGTATGCGATGGAGATCTTGCTAGCTGAAAGCAGCGTCATCACTAGTTATTACTTTGTCTGGCAAACCAATGCAGTTGCAATCTTTCTTGCTTGCCTCGGCCTAACAGTGCTTCCAGTTAACGTTATAGTCGGACACTACTTTAGCAACATGCTTGACGAAAGGTATGTTGGACTTATTTTCACTAAAGCCAAATTGGCTTAGTAAAATAAAAAATGGTGAAGAGAAATGGTGGGGTGGGCAAAGCCTAAAACCATGGAATGGTGGAGATTTTAATCACCCACTCATGATTTGTTTACAATATGTTGTGGATTTGTTTCAAGGCAACTAAAATCCTTCTTCTATATACGTTGATAGTGTTGTGTTGAAAAGAGTACAGAGCAAAAAACACACGTTTAGATACAAGGAATCAAATAAAAAATTTTCAACAAATCTCCAAGTTTTTTGAGTAAGTTTTTGAGAGTATCGTGGAGTTGTTGTTCGTGTAGAATCGAGTTTCGAGTGCTTGCGAAATCGATTAGTGTGGTTGTATCTTGGGACTCTTGAATCTCAGATTCCCGTCGCACTACGGGTGATTCAAAGAGTTAAGGAAAGAGTTTCATAACTCACCTCCACTTGTTATTTTTATCGTTCATGATTTTGTATATTTCAATCATCTTTCGTAGTGTTGCAAATTTTGCTCCTACAATCTTAACTCTTTGAATCCGTTGTTGTTATATAAACATCTAACGGTTTGATATTGAGATTTCATAAACATGTGACAAGAGCGTGTGAGTTATTCCAAGTATAAAATTTTGTTTACCAATTGCGATTGGTTCAAACTTGAAACGATCACTTCGGAGTGGTTTTTGTTTGTGAACAGAGAAACTCATTGAATTCTCATTGGAGATTCAAACATGAGTGGTACGTTGATTGAGAAAAACTTGCATAGAGTTTAATATGTAGTGTTTCATAGTGTTTTATTAAACAATTAGCTATGAGAATTGTAATTGTTTTTAATAAATGAAACCTACCATAACAATCGATTAAACAAGGGTGTTTGCTGCTGTAAAGACTTGTTGAGTATTTGTTTTATTTTGCTAATTATTTCCTACTCATGATAACTTGTGAGGAAGAACAAGGAATATTGTATTCACTAGTATAATTGAGCAAAATAAATCAGTTCTTTGGTTGTTTGGATTTCTTTGCATGTTTGGATTTTTGCGATTGTTAAACCTGCAAATGTTTCTAATTAACAGTTGAGAATTGAGACAATCAACCACTAATTAATCAAGTATGCTTTGACAATTGTTGTGTTTGGAAAATTTTACACAAAAGCAAAGACTTATAGTCTCTTGGCTTTAATTATCCACAAACGTCAATTTGATTAATAAAAGGCTATTTGTTAAACTTCATTTTGTTTAATAAACATGTGATAAGAGCTTGTGAGTTATTCCAAGTATAAAATTTTGTTTACCAATTGCGATTGGTTCAAACTTGAAACGATCACTTCGGAGTGGTTTTTGTTTGTGAACAGAGAAACTCATTGAATTCTCATTGGAGATTCAAACTTGAGTGGTACGTTGATTGAGAGAAACTTGCATAGAGTTTAATATGTAGTGTTTCATAGTGTTTTATTAAACAATTAGCTATGAGAATTGTAATTGTTTTTAATAAATGAAACCTACCATAATAATCTATAAAACAAGGGTGTTTGCTGCTGTAAAGACTTGTTGAATATTAGTTTTATTTTGCTAATTATTTTCTACTCATGATAGCTTGTGAGGAAGAACAAGGAATATTGTATTCACTAGTATAATTGAGCAAAATAAATCAGTTCTTTGGTTGTTTGGATTTCTTTGCATGTTTGGTTTTTGCGATTGTTAAACCGGCAAATGTTTCTAATTAACAGTTGAGAATTGAGACAATCAACAACTAATTAATCAAGTATGCTTTGATAATTGTTGTGTTTGGAAAATTTTACACAAAAGCAAAGACTTATAGTCTCTTGGCTTTAATTTTCCCTAAACGTCAATTTGATTAATAAAAGGCTATTTATTAAACTTCATTTTGTTTAAAAAAGCTTTGTGTTGTGACTTTTGTTTGATTAATATGAAGTTGGTGTAAATTATTTCCACTTATCAAAGCTTTTGAGAAAGAAGGAATTTTTTATTCATAATTGAGCAAAATAAAATTTGATTATATGTGATTCAAAACAAGTGATTAGCGATTGATAATCAAACCAGTTTCAGTCTACTATAGATGACTTACCTGTTAATTCCGAGTAAATGGTTTATTTGGTGTTGCTTCACCGAGTTGTAGTTGATTGCTTCACCTCACCTAAAAGTCTCAGAAACAAACCACAAGCAATTATAGTGTTAGACCAGTAACAAGTAAAGACCACAAACAATTTTAGTGTTAGAAAATTAACAAGTTCAAGCAACAAACAATTCAAGTGTTAGAACATAAACATTTTAAAATCGAAGACAATTACAGTGGTAGACCATTCGTTAAATATCCTAAATTTCTCAGACAAAAAGAGTGATAATTATCGATGCTCCAAACTTTCTCACACAAAAACAGTGATAAGTAACTAAGCTACAAACATTATCATCAAAAAGAATGCTAATGAAGGAAGCTCCAGTGTTAGTCCATTAATAAGTTCATGACACAAGATTCGACCGAACAATAGCAACTGAAATTACTCAAACACCAAGCATCAAATCTCAAAACCCATGCAACAAATCCAGGCTCACATGAATTAGAAGGACCATGTCAACCAATTTGGACCGAACTAATAGCAACTGAAATTACTCAAACACAAAGCATCAAATCTTAAAAACCATGCAACAAATCCAGACTTAGATGAATTAGAAGGACCATGTCAACCAAATCGGACCGAACTACTAGCAACTAAAATTACTAAAACACCAAGCATCGAAGCTCAAACACCATGCAATCAATCCAGAGACAGATGAATTAGAAGAACCATGTCAACAAAATGAGAAAAAAATTCGTAAATAAGCTCATCGAAAACATACCTCCTTGATATCGGCGGATCGAACCTTCAATCACTTTGCGGCTTCTCTGTTTCTTCAACGAGATCTTCTTAAACTGGACCGATACACCAGATCGAAGAGCGAGATGATCAGATACATGATTTCGATTTGGCGATGAAATCGCCTCTTCGGGTTTTTGTTTTTGGGTTGAGAGAGGCGAGATCGAGAAAATGAAATGCCCCAAAAAATTTTCCCCTAACCTTAGATGGCTACCAATAATACGGTGACACTTGGCATATAAGAACCGAATCTTGAAACTCTTATTTAAGAGTCAGTTCTTCCAAACTTAGCCATTTTTTATTTATTTTTAAAAACATTAATACTAAGAAACCATGCTTAGAACCTGCGATAATGATGGTCTTAGATACTTAATGGGTATCTAACCAATGGAGGCCCAAAATTAATAGAGTTTCTTAACTTAATTTAAACTAAACAAAAATATTATTTAATTACTTAGATACTATCTAACTAATGGAGCTGCTCTGATAGATGTTAGTTAAGAATTAAGATGCACGTAGGTATACAGTAATTTGTCTTGAAGACTACTCTTTTTCAACGATTACTACGACACCTCTCTCTCAAGAGATCTCGACAGGCCCTCCTCGAGTGGACCGGAGTCTTCATCGTTCAAGGAGACATCAACGATTTGTCATCTCCTCAAAAGAAGCTCTTCGAGGTCGTCCCTTTCACTCACGTCATGCATCTGGGTGCTCAAGCTGGTGTCAGATACGCCATGGAGAATCCTACCTCTTACGTCCATAGCAACATCGCTGGCTTCGTTAACCTCCTCCAATTATGTAAGTCCGCTAATCCTCAACCGACGATCGTCCAGTTCGGTCTACGGATTAAACACCAAAGTCCCTTTCTCTCTGAGAAAGACACAACAAAGACCAGCCTGCCAGTCTCTACGTTGGTGAAGAGATTGCTCACACTTACAATCACATCTATGGAGTACTCTCTCCCACCGGGTTGAGGTTTTTCACGGTCTGTGGTCCCTGGGGAAGACCTGACATGGCTTACTTCTTCTTCACCAGAGATATCCTCAAAGGCAAAGCTATTTCAATCTTCCAAGGCGCCAATCGATGATATAGTAAAAGGATGTTTGGGGGCTTTGGACACGGCGGAGAAGATCACAGGGTGTTGGACTTATTTTCACTAAAGCTAAATTGACTTAGTAAAATAAGAAATGGTGAAGAGAAATGATGGGGTGGGCAAAGCCTAAAACCATGGAATGGTGGAGATTTTAATCACCCACTCATGATTTGTTTACAATATGTTGTGGATTTGTTTCAAGGCAACTAAAATCCTTCTTCTATAAACGTTGATAGTGTTGTGTTGAAAAGAACACAGAGCAAAAACACACGTTTAGATATAAGGAATCAAATCAAAAATTTCCAACAAATCTCCAAGTTTTTTGAGTAAGTTTTTGAGAGTATCGTAAAGTTGTTGTTCGTGTAGAATCGAGTTTCGAGTGCTTGCAAAATTGATTAGTGTGGTTGTATCTTGGGACTCTTGAATCTCAGATTCCCGTCGCACTACAGGTGATTCAAAGAGTTAAGGAAAGAGTTTCATAACTCACCTCCACTTGTTATTTTTATCGTTTATGATTTCGTATATTTCAATCATCTTTCGTAGTGTTGCAAATTTTGCTTCTACAATCTTAACTCTTTCAATCATTTGTTGTTATATAAACATCTAACGGTTTGATATCGAGATGTCATAAACATGTGATAAGAGCTTGTGAGTTATTCCAAGTATAAAATTTTGTTTACCAATTGCGATTGGTTCAAACTTGAAACGATCACTTCGGAGTGGTTTTTGTTTGTGAACAGAGAAACTCATTGAATTCTCATTGGAGATTCAAACATGAGTGGTACGTTGATTGAGAGAAACTTGCATAGAGTTTAATATGTAGTGTTTCATAGTGTTTTATTAAACAATTAGCTATGAGAATTGTAATTGTTTTTAATAAATGAAACCTACCATAACAATCGATTAAACAAGGGTGTTTGCTGCTGTAAAGACTTGTTGAGTATTTGTTTTATTTTGCTAATTATTTCCTACTCATGATAACTTGTGAGGAAGAACAAGGAATATTGTATTCACTAGTATAATTGAGCAAAATAAATCAGTTCTTTGGTTGTTTGGATTTCTTTGCATGTTTGGATTTTTGCGATTGTTAAACCTGCAAATGTTTCTAATTAACAGTTGAGAATTGAGACAATCAACCACTAATTAATCAAGTATGCTTTGACAATTGTTGTGTTTGGAAAATTTTACACAAAAGCAAAGACTTATAGTCTCTTGGCTTTAATTATCCACAAACGTCAATTTGATTAATAAAAGGCTATTTGTTAAACTTCATTTTGTTTAATAAAAGGCTTTGTGTTGTGACTTTTGTATGATTAATATAAAGTTGGTGTAAATTATTTCCACTCATCAAAGCTTTTGAGAAAGAAAGAATTTTTTATTCACAATTGAGCAAAATAAAATCGACTATGTGTGACTCAAAACAAGTGATTAGCGATTGATTCTCAAAACATACGCTTGATAATTGAACATTATGTTAGCAAGTGGCTTGCAAATTAAATTGGATTTGCTTTGGCTAATTATTTGTGAATTGATATCTCACTTGCGATAATTTGTTGAGCAAGTTAAATTAATTATATGACCAGTTTTGGTTTTGGTTCTGATTTTGTGACAAATCAAAACTTTGATAAATCGATTAAAAGGAATTGCTTAAACGACAATTGGCTTTGTGTTGTGATTACAATTGATTTCTAAATAACATTTTGCACAGCTTTGTCGAGATAGCTAGTGTGAAAGAAGAAAGAATAAATAACATTTTATTCATTCGTTGCACTCCATTAAACGTGAACTGCAGTCTCGATTATTAAAGTGTTTAGATAGATGTTGTGTTTAGCAACACTAGCACCATCGAGACTTATACTTAACATGTTGTCTATTTAATGATTCTTTGAAAATTGGAATAATTAAATATGGGACATGTTGGTTTTGGAAAATATGGAATTTGGTTTTTGATTTGTTGAAAATTGAAAACATTAATCGAGTGTAATAATTTTTTTTTCGAGTGTAAATTCCAGTTTTACTCTTGATTTATTAATGAATTATATTTCGGTTTAATCTGGTTTTGTGTTTGATTTCCAGACATGACAACCGAAAACATGGACGTTGAGGTCACCGAGACAAATGGGAGTTGGTGTACAAATTCGCGAACCCAACGCGAATATTGTGGAACACCAAACCAAAAAACAAGGAAAGTGGCAAAACAAGAGACGCCAAGACAAGGGAAAAGGGAAAGTCCCACCATAGAACAAGTAAAATTCAAAAAGAAGTTTGGTGAGAACTCACAGAAGTTTACTGGGACATGTCAAAAGTGTGGCAAGGTGGGCCACAAATCCTTTGAGTGTCGTAAAAAGATGGCTCCAAAGAAAATTAACCGCAAAAACGAAGCTAATCTCACAGAAGCTGACATGTGTGCAGTTGTTACCAAGACTAACGTTGCCGAAAGCCATCCAAAAACTTGGTGGTTTGATACCGGTGTAACAAGGCACATTTGCTTGGATAGGTTGATGTTTTCAACCTATAATAAGAACAAGAGTGACGAAAAACTTTTCATGGGGAATTTTACCACCTCAAAGATAGAAGGTTACGGGAAAATTGTCTTGAAGCTTACCTCTAGACGTGAGCTTATTTTGACTAATGTAGTCCACATACCGGATATGAGGAAGAATTTAATCTCGGGTTCTGTACTTAGCAAGCATGGATATACCATTAAGTTAGAAGCGGATAAGCTTGTGATTTCCAAACATGGGATGTATTTGGGAAAGGGGTTTGTTTGTGATAGGCTGTTTAAAATGTCAAGCGGTTATCCTCAACAATGGTGTAACTGAGGCTTCCACCTCGAAGAAGAATAATAATAAGAATCCAGTTGCTTATTTTGCTGAGTCTTTTAATATTTGGCACGAACGTTTAGGACATGTTAATTTTAAGTCTATGAGTAGATTGATGAACATGAATTTAATTCCTAAACACAAAATAAGCAAAGATAAATGTGAGATTTTCATCCAAACTAAACTCACTAAAACACCATCACCAACAGTGGAAAGAACAACATAACCTCTAGGTTTAATTCATACGGACTTGTGTGATTTAAAATTTGTGCAAACTAGAAGTGGAAAAAAAATATTTTGTAACCTTCATAGATGATTGCACAAGATTTTGCTATGTATATTTACTACGTAATAAAGACGAAGCTTTGGAGAAATTCAAAGAATACAAAATGGAAGTAGAAAATCAACTTGATCAAACTATCAAGATAATCCGAAGTAATAGAGGAGGAGAATATGATGAACCGTTTAATGCGTTCTGTAGAGAACATGAAATTATTCATCAAACTACCGCTCCCTACTCACCGGAATCCAACGGAGTTGCAGAACGAAAAAACCAAACTCTTAAGAAAATGATGAATGCAATGTTGCAGGAATCCGGGTTAGCTCAGAACATGTGGGGAGAAGCTTTGCTTACCACAAATCATATCCTGAACAAAATACCACATAAGGTGACAGGAAAAACTTCTTATGAACTTTGGAAAGGTAATGTACCTTCGTACAAATACCTGAAAGTGTGGGGGTGCCGGGCAAAAGTTGCGGTTCCACCACCGAAAAAGGTCACCATTGGACCTAAAACAGTAGATTGCATTTTCATCGGATATGCTCATAATAGGAGTGTTTATCGGTTTCTGGTATATAAGTCTGATATATCGGATATTCATGTGAACACAATAATAGAGTCAAGAAATGCTTCATTTTTCGAAAATATATTCCCATGTAAGGATAAAGAAAATAGTAAATGAACTCGTGGTCAACGAGATGCTAGTTCCTTTGGGAATAAAGCAAGCGGTTCAGGCACGACTATTAATGATGAAGAAAAAGTTGAAGAACTTGGACGAAGCAAAAGATCTCGTAAGGAAAAAATGTTCGGATCTGAGTTCTTAGTCGCTTTTCTCGCAGAGAATGAGCCAAAAACCTTTAAAGAAGCAATGTTTACACCAGACGGTCTTTTTTGGAAGGAACCTGTTAATAGTGAGATGGACTCCATTTTACGAAATAATACATATGAGATAACAAATTTACCGCAAGGGTTCAAAGCCCTAGGAAGTAAATGGATTTTCAAAACAAAGTTGAAAATCGATGGGTCTATTGATAAGTACAAGGCTAGGCTTGTGGTGCAAGGTTTCAGACAAAAAGAAGGTTTGGATTTCTTTGACACTTATTCTCCGGTAACGAGAATAACTTCAATCAGAATACTAGTAGGCATCGCTGCTTTAAGAAACCTAGAAATTCATCAAATGGATGTAAAAACAGCTTTTCTAAACGTTGATTCAGAAGAAAAAATATATATGAAACAACCTGAAGTGTTTGTAGTTCAAGGACAAGAACAAAAAGTTTGTCGACTAGTGAAATCATTGTATTGACTTAAGCAAGCTCCAAAACAATGACACGAAAAATTTGATAATGTAATGATGTCAAATAGGTTCAGTATAAATGAATGTGATTAATGCATATATGTCAAAATTACTTCGCATGGATACATTGTGTTATGTTTATATGTTGATGACATGCTCATTATTGGTAGCAATAAAGACGTGATCATTCAAACTAAGAACATGCTAAGTAACAAGTTCGGTATGAAAGATATGGGACTAGCCGATGTAATTTTAGGAATAAAAATTATTAGGCACTCTGATAGTCTAATTTTATCCCAACAACATTATGCTGAAAAAATTCTTGAGCGGTTTAAGAACTATTCTAATGGAACTGCAAAAACTTTCGCTGACCCTCATCTTCATTTGACCAAAAATTCGGGTGAATCGGTGTCACAAGTAGAATATGCAAGAGTGATCAGAAGTCTTATGTACTTGAAAAACTGTACTAGACCTGATCTCACGCACTCAGTGAACGTGTTAAGTCGTTATACGAGTAATCCAGGTCATACTCATTAGAAGACCATAACTAGAGTGTTGAATTATATTCAATACACCAAAAGTTATGGGCTGCATTATGGTAAAGAACCAGCTTTATTAGAGGGATATAGTGATGCCAACTGGATTTCAGACTCCAGAAACTCTAAATCAACAAGTGGATATGTCTTTACTTTAGGTGGTGCAGCGGTATCCTGGAAATCCTCCAAGCAAACTCTCATGGCTAGATCAACCATGCATAATATATGTTGTCTCAATTTACATCAAAGTTCGGGCGGTTCAAGACATCATGTTGACCTCCTGACCGAGTAAATCCCATATATATTAAAAATGATTGGTTCAAAGCTGAAACAAGCTACCTTTCAGATACAGTAACATTTTCGTATACTCTCGAAAGTCTGTCTAATCTAGTCAAAGTCGTGTCTAGTCTAGTCAAGTCTTGTTTAGTCTGTTTAAGTTTGTCGAATCTTCATTTGTTTAGTGTCATTTATATTCCTGTAGGGGATTGTTGGACTTATTTTCACTAAAGCCAAATTGGCTTAGTAAAATAAGAAATGGTGAAGAGAAATGGTGGGGTGGGCAAAGCCTAAAACCATGGAATGGTGGAGATTTTAATCACCCACTCATGATTTGTTTACAATATGTTGTGGATTTGTTTCAAGGTAACTAAAATCCTTCTTCTATAAACGTTGATAGTGTTGTGTTAAAAAGAGTACAGAGCAAAAAACACACGTTAAGATATAAGGAATCAAATAAAAAATTTCCAACAAATCTCCATGTTTTTTGAGTAAGTTTTTGAGAGTATCGTAGAGTTGTTGTTCGTGTAGAATCGAGTTTCGAGTGCTTGCGAAATCGATTAGTGTGGTTGTACCTTGGGACTCTTGAATCTCAGATTTCCGTCGCACTACAGGTGATTCAAAGAGTTAAAGAAAGAGTTTCATAACTCACATCCACTTGTTATTTTTATCGTTTATGATTTCGTATATTTCAATCATCTTTCGTAGTGTTGCAAATTTTGCTCCTACAAGGTATAAATAGAACCACTCTACAATCTAATGATTCTTTCATTAGTTATCATCCACAAAACTGTCTGGATATCATAAGGTTGGTTTCATGTTGCAAAGACTTATTTCCAGACAAGTTCCGCTAGCATGAGAGATGATGTTGTGCATTGGCATTCTCCTCAGCTTCCACATCATTGTGCCGTACTCAGTACGTTGCCTCTGCTTTCATCACTTTTGTATTCGCAGAAGTGCTTGAAGGCGTAAATTTATCGCTCTTAACGAGGGTAATGTCATCGAGGCTGTCTCGAGGAACATTCAACGGAGGTTTACTATCAACTGAAGCTGGTACGCTTGCTCGGGTCATAGCGGATGGGACCATCACAGTTTCGGGATACTTGCCTTAGAAGTGGCTCTTGAATGTCACTTTACTTCCCTCGTTTCAACCATTGTTGCAACCGGCGTTACTTACGACTCGCTTTACTAAAGTCTTCTAATCTGCTGTAAAGAAATGTGTAATGCAAACAAATCTTTACAATTAAGTAATAATAAACCGACCAAGTTAAAATATCTAAACCGAATAAACGGAAATTGAAACCAAACCAACAAATTGAACCGGGCGTTAAGTCACTCGCAGTTAAACTCTTGCGTACGCCAAAGATCACAGAAGGTTTCCTTTAGATTGGTAGCGAGAGAAGAGAAGAGAAGGACGAAGAAAGAAGCAGGAATAACAATGGCGGCGGATATGCCGGAGGCAACAGTACAGAACATTCTAGACCAAGAGTCTCTTAAATGGGTTTTCGTCGGAGGCAAAGGAGGTGTGGGGAAGACGACATGCAGTTCAATTCTCGCAATTTGTCTCGCCAGTGTTCGATCCTCCGTTCTCATCATCTCCACCGACCCTGCTCACAATCTTAGTGATGCGTTTCAGCAACGCTTCACTAAATCGCCCACTTTGGTTCAAGGTTTCTCTAATCTCTTTGCCATGGTAAGCTTTCTCCGATTTTGTTTTGTTTTTGGTTCCTTTTCTAGATCGTGGTGGATTTTAGAGAGGGGTTTGGTTGTTTTGCTCCGGGATTTTGATCTTATGTGGAATTAGGGTTCTCTGATTCAAATTCCAATCTCAATCTGCGGTTGCTTATCTGAATTCGCTCGATTGTTTTGATGTTGTTGAA
Source organism: Turritis glabra (assembly GCA_900406565.1). Classification (NCBI taxonomy): domain Eukaryota; kingdom Viridiplantae; phylum Streptophyta; class Magnoliopsida; order Brassicales; family Brassicaceae; genus Turritis; species Turritis glabra. The sequence goes on along the minus strand of OVBN01000150.1, from coordinate 1,056,485 downwards.
TTCAGTAATCCAATAGATTTAACGCTTGCATAAATTTTGGATGATTTATACCCTTCTTATCCGAATTTGCATATGCGCACTCTGATTTTGGGGATTAGGTTTGGAATTTTGGAGGCCTGACGTATCTGTCTGTGGTATGGGTTCTCTTTGACTTAAGATGTTTGCAAGGAATATTTGATGTCCCAATTGAGTTTTGGCCATGATAGATAGTTATTCAAGGCTGGTTATCTCAACTTCAATGTCAATTCGAACAGAGTTTTTCCAAGATTGTTGTTTTTTGTGGTTCTGGATCGCCTCTAATAGAGAGGCCTGATGATGTGTTCATTGCTAATCTTCTAAGCTCGAAGCTCTTAGGTGTATATGTGTATACTCTTTGAATGTGATTCACTCTCCTTCCCTTCTGATAGTGAGTGAATCTTGTTTGCTTTTCTCAGGAGGTGGATCCTACCGTTGAAACTGATGACATGGCTGGTCCTGAAGGAATGGATAGTTTATTCTCTGATTTGGCCAATGCGATTCCTGGAATCGATGAGGCCATGAGTTTTGCTGAGATGTTGAAGTAAATTATTACACTCCAAGTCCTTTGGTTCTTCTAACAATTTTCTGCCATTAACGATGTATAATCACAGTAATATTTTGACATGTTTATGTTCCTTAGGTTGGTGCAAACTATGGATTATGCAACTATTGTGTTTGACACAGCTCCAACTGGGCATACTCTCCGCCTGTTACAGTTTCCGGCCACACTAGAAAAGGGACTTTCGAAGTTGATGTCATTGAAGAGTAGATTTGGTGGCTTGATGACTCAGGCATGTCTATAAGCTTGTGAAACTCAGTTTGCTTGGCAATTAATAATTGCTCTTTTGGATTTCTCCTTTGGCTTATTTTTCACGGAACTGATTGGTATTGCAGATGAGCCGTATGTTTGGCATAGAGGATGAGTTTGGGGAGGATGCTCTGTTGGGAAGACTTGAGGGCTTGAAAGATGTGATTGAACAAGTAAATCGGCAATTTAAAGACCCGGTAACATTTTCTCAACTGTCTTAAGTTCTTTGCTATTTTTCAGTACTCATTGAATGTTTTCTTAACTCTTTTTGTGAATTTTAGTTTTAGATGCATGTCATTGCTCTGTAGCATAGGATTTGACACATTCATCTGCATTAGTGAAAAATCTGATACATATTTATCAAACTCTGCATTTCAAGATATGGAATTGACACGTTTGGCTCTTTTACGCAGGATATGACTACGTTCATTTGTGTCTGCATCCCAGAGTTCTTGTCTCTCTATGAAACAGAGAGACTTGTTCAGGAACTCGCCAAATTTGAGATAGACACGCATAACATTATCATCAACCAAGTACTATACGACGACGAAGGTCCCTATATTTTGCAGTTGTGTCTGTCTTCTCGTTTCGAACTGGTTTTACATACAAATTTGACGACTATTCTCACTTGTCTCTTCTTTAGATGTGGAATCCAAGTTGCTCAGAGCAAGGATGCGGATGCAACAGAAGTATCTTGATCAATTTTATATGCTATACGATGACTTCAATATCACAAAACTTCCTCTGCTTCCGGAAGAGGTAAGAACGCGGTCCAAAACGAAAACGAAACCAAAGACTTATATGATTTAATTTACATCCTGGGATTTACACTTGGTTGTGGATGTTTTTGGATCACAGGTGACAGGGGTTGAAGCCTTAAAGGCGTTTTCACATAAGTTCTTGACGCCGTACCATCCTACCGCTAGCAGAAGCAATGTAGAAGAGCTGGAGCGGAAAGTACACACATTGCGTTTGCAGTTGAAAACAGCTGAAGAAGAACTCGAACGGGTCAAGAGTGGGTAAAGAAAAGGCTTTGTTCTTTCCTTTAATCGTAAGTTTCTTTCCCCACCAGATTCTCGGAACTCACTTGCTTTCTACATGGGCGTCTTCTGAATCTGGGTTTTCATTTGGGTTTCTTGTTGTTTATGTTTTGAACAATTTATAGGTGGAAAGTTAAAACTGAACCTATCTCTCTCTAGTTCTTCATCTGGCAACAACTCGTTATAGGACAGGAATCAGGATCAAACAGAATCATCTTTTACGTTATTCATGTTATGCATTGGATTAATTTTTCAGTTGTAATAATAAAAGACTACATATTATAAATCATGCATATAGACTCTACCAATAAATCGTTTTGTTGTACACTAGGTGCTTTTTATAATTCAGTTGAAGAGTGTGGCATAATTAACTTTAGGGGTCTTGGAGCAAAATTAAATATATACATATATATATAGACTTGTCTTTTAACAGAAAAACAAAGGGATACAGAAAATGCGGGTGTTCTAAGAGATAATTTGATTTTATTTACAAAACCTTACAAGTTACGGTAAGCTTTTGTTCAATAAGTTTCCTTGGTATAACAACAATAAATATGGCAATCAATAGAAGCGAGATTTATTCCCACGTCACCGAGATTGGGCTTCTGACCTTGTACATGTCACATATCCATACCAAAGCTCCAAAGGAAGGAGAAGATGAATTTCTCGAAGCTTCTGCAACAAACGTCACAGTATAACTCAACCTCTCTCTCACCTTCTGGAACTTGAGAACCTTGGGCTCCACTCTCACCTTCACACCTTTGGGTTCCTCAACGTGAGCCATATACTCACACGCCGGTGACCCAACGTTCGTCACAGTCCTCTTGTATCTAACCGTTTTCAACTTGGCGCCATTGAGGAAGTTGACCGCGAACGAGGGATAGTTCAAGTCACCGGCACTCAAAACGACGCCGTTGGTAGGACACGTGTAGCTCGTACCGGAGAACAAGAGTATTCTCTCGCTCGTGTAATTCAAGCTGCACAAGTAGTTAAGATAATCGACGGTGGATGTATCGTATACCAGCCCAGGATCTACCGCTCGCGTAGGGTCCACGTGTCCCGCTCCAAACGCGAACGCTGTGGCCTCCGAATCACGTCCCGCGCCCATATCCCCGATCGGTAGGTTTCTATTGTCGGTGATCCTCGCCGACGTCATGAGCGCCGATTTTATCATCGCCGGTGACCAGTCTAAGTGAACGGATTTGATTAGAGCCGCGATTCCGCTGACGTGGGGACAAGCCATGGAGGTTCCGGAGATGATATTGAATTGGACGCGTCTTGGATCGGATCTGAGGAGGCTAGGGCTCGAGAACGGCGACCAACCGGCGAGTATGTTCAAACCGGGAGCCGCAATGTCCGGTTTAGCAATTTCCGGTCCGGCGACGCTAGGTCCTCTCGATGAGAACGCGGCGACGATCGGGGCGGTTGCACCGTACGTGATTCCCCTGAATCGAATAGATGCGACGGCGGCGGTGGCGTTTGCTGCGCCGGCGAGATAGTTCAGTAAGGTTTTACCGTCGGTAAATCCAATTGAAACCGCCGGTAAAACGTGAGGATCAGCTAGAAGCTCCTCTCCTTCCGCCTCTGTGCTCACCAGAAGCATCGCTGCTCCGCCGCATCGTTTCACCTCTTCTCCCTTGGCCGTTCTGCCGCTGGCTCCTCTTAAGCAAATGACGATTTTACCCTCGACGAGTTCTCTCTTGAGCGAGTCCCGAACACAGAACTCGGCTCCGCGTCCTCCTCCAGCTGTTCTGTTAAACGCTAAAGACAGATTCTTTAAGCTTTTCCCTTTATACAACGACGATCCAACCAACCTTTTACGGCTCCCGATCCGGACAATCGCCGGAAAAGTCCTGTCCGTATAACTCGCAGCAACGGTCATCAACCACGGAGCTCCATTACTCACAGTGGATGCAGTTGGACCTGAATTACCCGCAGAGCAAGACACGAAAATGTTCTTCTGCATCGCTCCGAACCCAGCGATCGCGACAGGGTCGACATAAAACGGGCGTGAGGATCCACCTAGCGAGAGAGAGATCACATCCACACCGTCTAAAATGGCTCGGTCAATGGCTGCGATTACGTCGGTGTTGGCACATCCTATCGCCCAACAAGCTTTGTAAGCAGCGATCCTCGAAGTAAACCTCATCCCGGTAGCCATACCCTTAGCTTGCCCGAAATAACTCGCTTTCCGGACCATGTCTCCGGCAGCAGTCGAGGCTGTATGCGTCCCGTGTCCTTGTGCATCTCGAGCCGACCTATGCCACCAATTGTCACGCTTTTTTTGTTATTAGGATCATCTTTTTAATGAGAAACAAAAAGTTCAAGGTACTTTTTTGCTATAAAAATTACGTTATTGTATGGATCTTGATTAGAAACAATTCGTTAATTACTCCAAAAATTATATATTTATATATATATAGCTTAGGTTGTCAGGTAATTTAATTATAAAAGAACTTAAGCTATAAGTCATTGGAATTCTAACGAAAGCAATTTAATTTTGTGCATTCTAATCAATTTATGAGAGGAAGGTAATTTTATGTTAACCAAACGATGTTCGGTCTAACGTTATGGAGCTAGTCAACGTTGTTAACTAAACCTTCTTGTTGTTTTTTTTTGTCTAATCGAGTTCTATATGCATGGTATTAAAGTTCGAAGTTTTTCTTCACATTATTCCCATTAACATTTAGGGACTAAACAATGTGCTATATATCAGTAGAAATTGAAATTAGCATTAACCGTCTAACCTGAAATCAGTGGTTTCATTGATTTTCCCAACGATGGATTCGTAGCCTTTGTAAAACGCGCTAGCGCCAATGATCTTCTTGTTACACGCCGAAGAAGAGAAGTTTGTGCCTTCATCGCACGAACCTCTCCATCTAGACGGGACCGGGGTCATGTGCGTGTCTCGGAAGCTCACGTGCTCCGGCGAGATCCCTGTGTCCACAAGGCCGATGATGACGTCCGAAGATAGGCTCGTCTCGTTCCAAAGTTCGATCCCATATTCGAGACCAAGAAACTCGTGAGAATATGTCGTGTGTAGAGATAAGAGCTCGTCTGGATAAGCCGATATAAACCCTTTTGTGTTCTTCACCGTCTCAAGCTGGTCGTCGGTGAGAGTCGCGGAGAAACCGGACATGGCATTTTCGTAAATATAGTGAATCTCCGGGAGAGAGAAATCATCGTCGTGAATATTCTCTGTTTGGAGTGAATTCAAAAGTGAAGTTACGATGTGTTTTGTACTGGTTGTGACAGTGTGGATCACGTAGGTTTGTTTGTGATAGGAAGCATTTGATGTGAAGAAGATGAGAAAGAAGAAGAAGAAGATTAATGATCTGAAGAACATCATCGGACGGTTGTCGTTAAAGGGAAACAAGGGCATTAAAGAAAGCGATGTAACAACAACCTATGATTCTTAGGACTCGTCTCTCTGGGTATATAAACATAAAGATATATGTGACGTGTGAATGCTGTGAGCTGTGAGCTGAGGAAAATGTGACTAGAAAGAGTAATATTTTTTAAGAAAAGGTTAAATGAAATTTGAAATATGTGATGTTTGTAACTGTCGCTATTGTGTGGTTCTTGTGCGGTCCCGTCTGTTACTTAATGTTGCTTTTGGAGTCGTGGGTTCATTTATATTATTTTACCAATAAAAACAAGCAAATGCAAGCTTTGATTATAACACCTAATTTAGAAAAGTTGGGATGGTAAAATATTTGCCGAACAGAATGAAGCGTAAGGAATAAGCCTAGCCTTAGATGCGTACGTAATCCGTAAAATACTTAGGTGATACTGCATGTTTTTTACCATCTTTTTTGTACAAAGCTGTAAGTTATGTTCAGTCATTTTGCAATGATGCGAAGATCGATGAAAAATAAAAGAAAATTTTCGTAATTAAATCGACATATTCGTTTAATAATTCCATCTTTCCATAACACATGATTTTCACATTATTTCACAATTCTAGGATAATATACCAATCCCGCTTTTAGTAATATTGCACAATAACAGTCAGATGAAATGACTTTTACTCTAAAAAAGCAAGTCATGAAAATTAGTATTGTAACGCGTAATTGTGATTCATAATTCCACAATGCAATAATACGATTGGTCACTCATGCACTAAGACATTACCTTTACGAAACATAATTTCACTATTTTGCATATACAATAACTAATAAAAGCATTAAATGCTGTAAACTTAATAATAATGTCTTATAATTAGTCGAAACATGCAATTGTTTGATCCTATAAGTAAATGGTACTGACTGGTGTACTTAAAATATTAAATTACGTCTAATAATCTAGATATCAGTTTTGATCGAGTTTGGGCTTTTAAATATTGATCATAGAATAAAGAAAACAGGTAGTAGTTTAGAAGAAGGACGAGGCGATGCAGCTTCCACCGCCGGTACCGGTAGGTGACATTAAATGAGGGGACAACGCAACAATAATTAGGGCGTGACTTAATATTACTCATATCTATGTTTTATTTGTGTGACCTCTATATTTCATATGATTCAAATCATTGCTTGTTCACACTTCACTCAGAATCTCTTTGTCTTGGCTTTGAAGCCAAGTTGGAACACGCAAGCGAACGACTTCCATTGTTTTCTAGTTTCCTCATCACTCCTATGAAAGTCAGAGATACGCATCGTATCTTCCCATTTAATTCAATACCCCCTTTCTTACACACCATATAATTGGTTTATAGTGTTTTGACTCTTAGCAAGATCTTGATCTACACCAAGGTCTATACTTGCACAAGGCCTAATGAATCTATCTTTATATAGTGAATTAATCGACATTTGGATAATGAATATATCTTTGTATCTTAATATAATTAAAAGAGAAGTACATTTTGAACATCAATCATTTATTTACTTTAATTGTCATTGAAATTATGTGTAGAATATGTTTAATTGCAATTAGAAAATATATTTTTGAAATTAAAATATTTGAAATCAAAATTATTTGTTTAAAGAAATATTAAATCTATGTCCTCTAATTTTGTCAACAAAATTATTTCTTTTAATTAATTTAGAGATATTCCGAAGATTTTATTAAAAGTTCTCCTCTCATCTTTGTTTGCTCATATTTTAAAAACAATTAAACTAATACATATTTCATATAATAAATAAATATATAGGTTTTTTCTGTATATGTTGTGATTCAAATTTTTAGAAACGAGTTTAAATTGTTTTTTTGTAAAAAATAAAGTATCATGAAGATTTTAAAAATATTTAAGAAATATTTCTCACCAAACATTAATGGAGCATAAAGATTAGCGGATTGGTAAAATTTGATACCGGAGTATATAATTAATTTTTTGTATTATGATACATAAATTAACTATGTTACTATGAAATTAATTATTAATTAAAAAGTACGAAAGTTCAGTTACAATCTACTATTTTTATTAAATGTAGAATAACTTAAATAATTCATCTTCAATATATATATATATATATATATATATACAAAAAATTGAATATATACACATTCGATTATAATATAAGTGGACTAACATAATTTTTTAAAATTAATGATTCAGAGACTGAAAATAATAGAAATTGAAAATATGACAAAAAAAACACAGTATACGATAATCATATATCTTATACGATATATAATTATATAACATCAAAATCAAAAAAAAAAATTTTAACAGAATAAGTACAACAAGCGAATAACGATATTATAACCATTAACTATATGTTACTTATAATAAAAGTTTTTTTTAAAAAAGAGACATATTTCTTTAAATCAGAATGTTAAAATTTTATAAATAGTAAATTATTATATACAGAACAATAAATTAAATTTTTTTCTCATGGTGAACCGCAGGTTAAATCCTAGTAGTGAATTGAATTTAATCTATATTTGGAATTTTGGATAATGAATCGACATTTGGATAATTTTGTTTAGACGTTAGGCACTAACAACAAAGCCCGTCTAGCTCAGTTGGTAGAGCGCAAGGCTCTTAACCTTGTGGTCGTCGGTTCGAACCCCACGGTGGGCGATTTTCGATGAGTTGTTCTTTTTTTTTTTTTAATAGACTTCTTAATGGGCTATATATATCATCCGGGCTAATTATTGGGCCCATAACCGTGGCGGGTGAATGTGATGATGCCTTAAATAGACAGAGAGGCATAAGCGAGTCCAACACTCCATAACGGTAAGAAATTAAAAAGAAACCATTCCCCTTCTTCGGCTTCGTTTTTAATTCGGCTTCGTGGGTTGGGCGATTGGGTTTGTTCAGTTTGTGGTCTTCCGCTCCGGTTGTTAACTGATATGGGTGTGGGAGGGAAGTTCTGGGATTTGCTGAAACCTTATGCTCGACAGGAAGGGTTTGATTTTCTCACAAACAAACGCGTCGCTGTTGATCTCTCCTTCTGGATCGTTCAGCATGAAACCGCTGTTAAGGGTTTTGTCCTTAAACCTCACCTCAGGCTCACTTTCTTCCGTACTATCAACCTCTTCTCAAAGGTTCCATTTTTCTTTGAATTGAATTGCTTGCTTCTCTCTTGTCTTCTATTGAATTTCCCAATTTCGTCTCCTTATATAAATCCTTTTTTTTTTTTTTTTTAAGGCTTGGGCTAATAATGTTCGTTTTCTTTTTCTGTGAATTATGGGTTTTTCGAATTTTTAGGTTTTGCTTGATTGTAAATCTTGGTTTTGCTGTCGAGATGATCATAATGCGGTTTAGGGTTTTTGCAGTTTGGAGCGTACCCGGTTTTTGTGGTTGATGGAACACCATCACCTTTGAAATCTCAGGCTAGAATCTCCAGGTTTTTCCGGTCTTCTGGAATTGATACTTCGAATCTACCTGCGATTAAAGATGGCGTCTCCGTTGAGAGAAATAAGCTGTTTTGTGAATGGGTTAGGGAATGTGTGGTATGATGGGTTTCCCTTGAAGCCTTGATGCTATTTTTGTATCACATTATTTTCTTATATGACTTTTTTTGGTTCTCTAGGAGCTACTCGAATTGCTCGGTATTCCCGTGCTGAAAGCAAATGGTGAGGCTGAAGCTCTCTGTGCACAGTTAAACAGTGAAGGTTATGTGGATGCTTGCATTACTCCTGATAGTGATGCTTTCCTCTTTGGTGCTATGTGCGTCATCAAAGGCATCAAGCCTAATTCAAGAGTAAGTCTTCATTTGTAACCGAGTATAGGATTAGTCTGACTCACTTATGCCCTCTTTACCATCTTAATTTCATCGTGTGCAGGAGCCATTTGAGTGCTACCATATGTCAGATATTGAGTCTGGCCTCAGTCTAAAGCGAAAACACTTGATAGCTATTTCTCTATTGGTTGGAAACGACTATGATTCAGGCGGTGTTCTTGGGATTGGTGTGGATAAAGCACTTCGCATTGTTCGTGAGTTTTCTGAAGACGAGATACTTGAAAGGTTATAATCCATAAGCTTTTTGTTTCTGCTTTTTGGTGACTGGTCATTTTCTTCAATGTGTTGAGATATTTTCGTGCAGACTGCAGGACATTGGAAAAGGGTTGAAACCTGCAGTTCTTGGTGGGACTAAACCTGTGGATGATGGTGAAGAATCCCGCTCAGAGATGAAAAAAAGATCTCCTCACTGTTCCCGTTGTGGACACCTGGGCAGCAAGAGAACTCATTTTAAGTCCTCTTGCGAGCATTGCGGTTCTGATAGTGGTTGCATTAAAAAACCATTGGGGTTTAGATGTGAATGCTGCTTTTGTTCCATGGATCGAGATTTAAAGGAACAGAAGAAAACCGAGAATTGGTGGATCAAAGTCTGCGATAAGATTGCTCAAGGGCCAGAATTTCCCAACAAAGGCATTATTGAACTGTATCTATCCGATGATTTCACAGGTATGAAATGACTTTATAATTTCATGTCCGTATTTCATGATCCTTGTTTTGAAGCCTAATCTTTACGTACATCTGCAGAAGATGGCTCTGCAATGTCTTGGGGAACTCCTGATACTGAAATGCTAGTGGATTTAATGGTTTTCAAACTGCATTGGGACCCGTCTTATGTTAGAAAAATGTTGCTTCCAATGTTGTCGACCATTTATCTAAGAGAACGGGCAAGAAACAACACAGAAAACCCTTTGTTATGTGACAAATATGAATTCCATTCAATCAAGTGCATAAAAACTAGATATGGGCATCAGTCCTTTGTGATAAGGTGGAGAAAACCCATAACTACAAGTGGTTTTACTCACGGCGAGCCAGAAATTGTTATTTTGGAAGAACTGGTCGAAGACGAAGAGTCTGTTGATCCGTCAGATGGTTTAAATGAACCACAAGTGCAAGATGAGAACGGTGACTGCTTCTTGTTAACTGATGAATGCATAGGACTTGTTCAGTCTGCTTTCCCTGATGAAACAGAGCATTTTCTACGTGAGAAGGTAATAAACTCTCTCTCTCTCTGCGGGTTGCCTTTTCTTCCCTTTTTTGCCTTGACCGGTTTTATTGTTTTAACCGTCAGAAACTGCGAGAGTTGAAAAGGAAGAATGTTTCTGAAGAATCAACAACACCAAGACCAACAACAATGGGTGTACAAAGAAGTATTACCGATTTCTACCGTTCAGGGAAAGCAGCATCAGCTCAAAGAGCTTCTTCTTCTGCGGAAAAGAAGAGACAGGCAACTTCTACTAGTAGTAGTAATCTTTCAAAGTCTGTAAGGCGTCGTCTCTTGTTTGGATAGAATATTCTTGATTCTGACCGAGAAAGCCCAAGTTTTGGGTCTGTATATAAAGGAACTTTGCACTTTTTTAGAAAAGAAAATCAAGAAAATGGTGAAAAAAAATCAAATCAACTAACACATTCCACTAATAAATCATTTGTAAATCATTAACACATCCCACTAATAAATGGATGGTGTAAAACATTTGTGTGGAGTCCACCATCACTACATTTTTTCTCTATATAAACATCAAATTCATTGTAACATGTACACTTGAATCACAACAAAAAATCAATGCAAAAACTCTCTCTATTTTCTACTTCTCTCTTATATTAATAAAACCTCTTAAGTTATCATATTTGTAAGATATATTATTACAACACGTTATCAGCACGAACCGCTCTTATCCCGAAAGAAAAGAAAAGAAAAAGCTCAACCGCTCTCATACCGAAAAAAAAAAAGAAAAAAAAACAACAACAAAGAAATCAAATGGCAAACATCGAGAAACTCAAGTTTCCGGCTCTACATATAAATGGAACAAATTATATAGCATGGACAACCAATGCAGAGCTCCATCTAGAAATGGAAAAAATATCAAAGACAATAAAAGAAAAAACTACTTCGTCTTCTCCAGAAAAGGCGAAATCAATTATTTTTCTCAGAAAACATCTAGATGATAATCTGACGCATGATTATGCGCAGACAAGAGATCCTGCGAAGCTGTGGAAAGCACTAAAAGATAGGTTTGATAACCAAAAAGCAATAACGCTTCCACATGCCATGGATGAATGGAATTCTCTACGATTCCAAGATTTTGAAAAGGTGGAGCATTATAACTCCGCAATGCTGAGAATAGTGGCACAATTAGAATATTGTGGGAAGCCGGTTAGCAAAGCAGAAATGCTCAATAAAACTTTCCTCACTTTCTACAAAAACCACTATGTGTTACAAGAACAATACAAAAATTGCAGATACAAAAGATTTTCTGAGCTAATTGTGACCCTCATACTTGCGGAAAAGAATAATGAGCTCCTTATTAAAAATCATACTGCTAGACCCACTGGAGCCAAAGCATTTCCTGAAGTGAATGCAACAAATGCATCGGATATGGAATATCTAGAGCGAGGCAATCAAATCTATTAGAGAGCAAAATCCGAAAGGGAAAGAATCCCAAAGAAGTATTAGCCAAAAATGTGATAACATCTGTTATATATGTGGATCAAAAGGGCATTGGGCTCATGTCTGTCGAACCCCTGAACATCTTTGTAAATTATACAAAGAATTCCTAAAAGAAAAAGGGAAAGAAGTGAATTTCACGGAACACTTCGAGGGTATGACACACCTTGACGCTTCTGACTTCTTTGATGATTTGGATGAAACCACTTTTACTGGAAAGTGAAATGCTATATAATGAGACAAGTGAATGAGTCTCCAATAATGTCATTATATAATTATTATATATTATCAGTTATTTTCAGGTTATGTTGTTTCTTAAAATAAACTAATGTATAATTATTACATGCTTTGTGTATCAATAAAATTTGCATATATTTATTAATGTTTATGTTAATTACAGAAATGGATGTAGGTTCTTACAAAACAATAGCAAAGAAAGATAGCAAAGAAATTTGTATACCAGATATTGGAACAACACACACTATTCTGAGGCATAAGAGATTTTTCTCTGTGCTAAAACCGAAAAGAATTATTGTCAATACAATATCGGGTCCTACGGACGTGATTGAAGGAAGTGGAAAAGCTAATTTTGTGTTGCCTAATGGAACAAAGTTTTCCATACAAAATGCTTTATATTCTCCGAATTGTAAAAGGAATTTGTTGAGCTTCAAAGATATATACTCTCAAAGGTATGAAACTCAGTCTGCTACTAAGGAAGGAAATAAATACATATATATGACTTCTAATAAAGGTGGAAAAAACATATACTGGAAAAATTCCCAGAACTTTCTTCTGCTTTGCATCATACTAATATAGATGCAATAAAATAGCATCTTGTGATAAAAAAAATCCAGAAGATTTCACATTGTGGCATGATCGCCTTGGTCACCCAGGCACCACAATGATGCGAAAAATTATAGAGAGCTCACATGGTCATTCTCTGAAAATTCATGAGATATATGAGAGAAATAAAATAACATGTGCAGCATGTTCTCTTGGAAAATTGATCATACGGCCATCGCCAACCAAAATTGATAAAGAATCACCAAAGTTCCTTGAACGGATTCAAGGCGATATTTGTGGACCAATACATCCACCATGTGGACCATTCCACTATTTTATGGTGTTGATTGATGCATCTAGCAGATGGTCACATGTTTGTCTATTGTCATCTCAAAATTTGGCATTTGCCAGATTTCTAACTCAGATAATCAAATTAAGAGCTCAGTTATCTGATTATCCCATCAAAAGAGTTAAACTAGACAATGCTGGTGAATTCACATCCCAAGCATTTAATGATTATTGCATGGTAATGGGAATCGAAGTTGAACATTCTGTAGCACATGTTCATACACAAAATGGTTTGGCAGAATCATTAATTAAACATTTGCAATTGATTGCAAGACCATTGATCATGAGATCAAAACTTCCAATCTCTGTATGGGGACATGCCATTTTGCATGCAGAAGCACTCATTCGGATAAGACCAAGTGCATATCATAAATATTTCCCATTACAGTTAGCATTTGGTCGAGAACCAAATATATCTCATCTAAGGATTTTTGGTTGTGTAGTGTATGTGCCTATAGCACCACCACAACGTACAAAAATGGGACCACAAAGAAGGTTGGGTATATATATTGGTTGTGATTCTCCATCAATTATAAGATACCTAGAACCAATGACAGGTGATGTCTTTATAGCACATTTTGATGATTGTCATTTTGATGAAAAAGTATTCCCGGTTCTAAGGGAAGAAAATAAGCAAGTAGGCAAAGATATCAAATGATGTGTACCAACTCTGTTACAACTTGATCCTCCTACAAAACAGTCTGAAATAGAAGTTTGACGAATTATGCATTTGCAAAGTATAGCAAATCAACTTTCGGATGCATTTGCCGATACTAAAACGGTAACTAAATCATATATACCAGCTGCAAATATTCCTGCTCGAATTGAAATACCACAAGAACATGGAAGAGCAGATGATACATGTGAGTGTAGAACACGCTTGAAGCGTGGTAAACCAGCTGGCTCTAAGGATAAAAATCCTAGAAAACGAAAGGAAGTTGAAAAGCATGATATTCCCAAAATAGCAGATTGCATTTTGGAAGAAACAAATCATGAGTCTAATGACAATATTAAGCATCTTGAGCTGGAAAAAAATCATGAAATTTCCATCAACTATATCTATAATGGAAAGATATGGAATCGAAATGAAATCGATGAAGTTGATGATGTTTTCTCATACCTTACGTCAAGGGAAATAGATGAGAAAAACGAGGATTCGGAACCAAAATCTGTATATGAATGTCAAAAGAGACATGACTGGATAAAATAGAAAGATTCCATACAAATCGAACTTGATTCGTCAAATAAACGAAATGTATTTGGACTTATTGTACTCACACCTGAGGATGTGAAACCAGTTGGATACAAATGGGTTTTCATTAGAAAACGAAATGAGAAAAATGAAATTCCGAGATTTAAGGCTCGTCTCGTAGCTCAATGATTTTCTCAAAGACTCGGGATTGATTATGAAGAAACATATTCCCCCGTTATGGATGCAATAACGTTTAGATTTTTGATGAGTCTAGTGGCTAGCGAAAATCTAGAGATGCGTCTCATGGATGTCGTTACAGCATATTTATATGGATCATTAGATACAAATATCTATATGAGAGTTCCCGATGGGTTTAATATGCCAGAAGTATTATAATCTAAACCCAAAGAGTTATGTGCAATAAAGTTGCAAAGATCATTATATGGGTTAAAACAATCTGGAAAATGTGGTATAATCGTCTCAGTGAACATTTAACAAAAGAAGGATATGTGAATGATCCTATTTGCCCATGTGTTTTCATCAAGAAAACAACATCCGGATTTGTGATAATCGCGGTATATGTTGATGATCTAAACTTAATCGGAACTCAACAGAAAACACAGAAAGCAACAAACTATCTAAAAGAAGAATTTGAGATGAAAGATTTCGGACAGACAAAGTTTTTTCTTGGCCTACAAATTGAACATACTCAAAAGGGTATATTTGTACATCAATCCACGTACACTAAAAGAGTGTTAAAACGTTTTAATATGGATAAGGCAACTCCTCTTAGTACTCCAATAGTCGTGAGATCACTTAATGTTGAAACTGATCCATTCTGACCACCTGAGGAAAAAGAAGAGATACTTGGTCCTGAAGTACCGTATTTAAGTGCAATTGGAGCCCTTATGTATCTTGCAAATTGCACTAGGCCTGATATTTTATTTTCTGTTAATCTTTTGGCCAGGTTTAGTTCGTCTCCTACACGAAGGCATTGGAATGGAATTAAACATGTCTTTCGTTACCTTCAAGGGACTATTGATCTAGGGTTATTTTACCCTAAGAATTTATATGGTCAAATGATTGGTTTTGCAGATGCAGGATATTTATCAGATCCACACAAAGCTCGATCACAAACAGGATATGTGTTCACAGTTGGAGGTACCGCTATATCTTGGCGTTCTCAGAAGCAGACGTTTGTACCTACTTCTTCGAACCATGCTGAAATCATCGCACTCCATGAAGCAAGTAGAGAATGTGTATGGCTAAGATCAATGAGTCAACACATCCAATCAAGTAGTGGAACTCGTATGAATATGGAGCCAACTATCTTGTATGAAGACAATGTTGCATGTGTTACTTAGACGAAGGAAGGATATATCAAAAGTGATATAATCAAACATATCTCTCCAAAGTTCTTTTCATACACCCAATAACTCGTGAAGAATAAAGATATTGAAATAAGATATGTTCAATCATCCAAGAATTTTGCAGATCTCTTCACGAAATCATTACCGACCACTATGTTCAGGAAACATGTCCATAATATTGGAATGCGTCATCAAAAAGACTTGTAAGATGTGATCATGATCATTCGAGGGGGAGCTTGCGAGGTTGTACTTTTTTTACCTTCTATGGTTTTTTCCACTGGATTTTTCTGGAAATGTTTTTAACAATAAATATTGCGCAAGAGACAATAGTGATACTGATCTCTAAAAAATAGTGTTATGAAAATCAAATTAACTAACACATTCCACTGTCTTCTATGGATAAAAGAAAAATGGTGCTGCCCAGGATCGAACTGGAGACCTTTTGCGTGTAAGGCAAACGTGATAACCACTACACCACAGCACCTACTGTAGTAATCTGTACAGAGAAGCTACAAATACCGTTTAGTGTTTTCTCCTCCTTCACGGCGCATTTCAAAACTGATTCGATTCGAGAGCAGCAAAGGTTTGGTCTTATCGGAAATTATGAATGTGGTAATAACATCAACCTTCAACTGCAACTCTCTCTCGCCGTCAAAGCCTCTGTTGGGGGAAACCTCCGCAGCGTTCTCACGGCGGAGCTCGGCTATCTTGGTGTCATGCGCCAAGAGCAGCCCAGATGACTACCACTCAACCCTCAAATCTCTCAATTCTCGTGGTCGCTTTCCTAGAAAATCCCTCGGCCAGGTTCTCACATCCTTCTGTTCTACTCCTAGACACATTACATTTCTGCTTTGTTGAGACAAATGGTCGAACACCTTGTGCCCATGTTTATCTTTGCAATATGCGTTTAGCTAGAATGGTTGAAATCTCGAACGTCTCTTCGTGTCACAGCATTACATGTTGAATTCGGATATCAACGATCAGCTAGCCTCTGCTGCTGACGTGAAAGAAGGAGATTTCGTTTTAGAGATTGGTCCTGGGACGGGATCTTTAACCAACGTCCTTATCAATTTAGGTGCTACAGTTCTTGCCATCGAGAAGGTTTGCTATCAATTGATGCGATGCACCCTTTCTTTGTATGTATAGCAAATGTTGATTCTGATTTTGCAACTTCATCTTTAGGATCCTCATATGGTGGCTTTGGTGACAGAAAGATTTGCAGGCTCTGACAAGTTCAAGGTACCCAACAACTTGTGTGGTTTCTCTCTCTGATGCTCTGCCAGAGTTTTGATTCAATGGGTTCTTCTGCAGGTTTTGCAAGAGGATTTTGTCAAGTGTCACATCCGCTCTCACATGCTCTCCATTTTAGAGAGTAGAATGTTATTAGATCCAGATTCTTCTATTCTTGCAAAGGTCACTAGTTTCTCTTTGGGTCTCTTTGCTCTTACTCAGCACCATGAATCACATATATCTTGATTAATTGTTTACACAATAGAGTTGTATGTTATTGCAGGTTGTGTCCAACTTACCTTTCAATATAAGTACTGATGTTGTGAAGCTTCTACTTCCTATGGGTGATATCTTCTCAAAAGTTGTTCTCTTGCTTCAGGTAAAGCATCAGTTGTTTTCCTCTTTTTTAAAGGATTATTCTTATGCTCTATATTAACTGTGACAAGTTTTCTGGCTAATCTTAGGACGAGGCAGCATTGCGATTGGTTGAACCTGCATTGCGAACATCTGAATATCGACCTATCAACATTTTGATCAACTTCTATTCAGGTACTTGTTCCATTATGATCGCCATTTTTAACTCTTCAAATGTTGCAATTCGTCTATGTAGTTTTGCTGAGAAACTGTGTAACTTCCTTTGTTTCAAGAACCGGAATACAATTTCAGAGTTCCTAGGGAAAACTTCTTCCCTCAGCCCAAGGTAGAAATTCACAGTTTTGATTCTCCAAACTCTCATCATAACTAAATATAGCTACCATTACAGAAATATGACCGCTTTTCCTTTTGTGATCCTTACAGGTTGACGCTGCTGTTGTAACATTCAAGCTGAAGCATCCGAGGGACTATCCTGATGTTTCCTCCGCCAAAAGTTTCTTCTCTTTGGTAGCTTAAACTCTTTTCAAACTACTACTTAGATTTTTATCATCAAAACATCTGAATCAAATCTCACAACAGGTGAATTCTGCATTCAATGGGAAGAGAAAAATGTTGAGAAAGTCCCTCCAGCATATATCGTCATCTCCTGAGATTGAAAAAGCTCTTGGAGTTGCTGGTCTTCCAGTCACTGTGAGTAATCTCTCTGATGACTTATATGAGTCTTGGGCAGCAGTTTACATGAATCGTAGCTCGTTCTAAGAGTAGTATTAATCATCACAAGCTCATAATATCGCTACTCGTAACCTTCAATCATATAATTTTGTTCTACTACCTTGCAGTCAAGGCCTGAAGAGCTTACCTTGGATGACTTTGTCAAGTTGCATAATGTAATCGCCAGAGAATAAGACCAACGAGAAGGACCATAAGTATCCATGTTTTGTTGGCTTTCAAATGATACGAAGCCACCTGAAAACAAAACAATGACTGCAACAACATTACTACATGATGCAGATCGACGCTGTTGATGCAGATGACACTACTACATAAGCAAGAAAGACGAATAGACCAATCTTTATACAATCAGGAATCAGGAAGTAAGTAGAACACAGACCCAATCTTGTTTGTTCTTGTAGAATTTTCTGTCTATGATGATTTTTGTAATGAAAATTGTTGATTTGTAATCCCAAGACAATAGTCTTTATTTACAATCACAAAAGTTTAATCTTTACGGGGAGAATTGACAAAAAAAACTACAATTTACAGCGAGATCATCATCATCATCCATGAAACTGGTAGATAAGATCCAAAGCTCTCAACTTGGTGGCGTGTGGGTCGAAATCAAACCCATAATCACGGCCACTCCTCTCCTCCGTCGCTGAAGTCTCCACCATGGCCGATGAGGGAGACAGTGGCCGCTTGACTCTCTTGTTCCTAATGAAACAGTCTCTCATCTTCTCCTCCACCTTCTCCACCGCCGAATCTCTCTCCTCTTCCGCCGCCGGCTCAGCCTCTCCATTCTCTTCTTCTCCTAATTGCATCGGCTGGGCAGAGGAGAACGATTTCTCAGCTTCCGGCGAGGGGATGGAGGTTAGGAAGGCGGAGAGGCGTTGGTGGGCGATGCGGAGAGAGGACGAGATTTGGAGGAGCTGGTTCTGTTCCACGGTGGTTCCGATTTGCTGCGCCATTAGAGTTGCTTGCCCCAGCGATGATATCAGCTCAGCTACTTGCTCTGTACTTCCCATGTTCTTTCTTTCTCTCTCTATTATTTCTCCAGGTAGGTATTTTGTGTTACTACAGTCACAGCGACGAGCAGAGTTTGGTCGGAGGAGGAGGACAGAAGAAGAGAGACTGACGATGGGAGTGTATCTCTGTGTATGTAAATACTTTTGGGCCTTTAGTTTTTAAAATGGGCTTTAATAAGACTACTCGAGGTTGGTATTATATTCTTCCTCCTTTTAATGAAACTAAAGAGGGTCTTCAATTTGTTTTTCAATTCAAGACGCACAACAACAACAAACTCATTTATAACAACATCTCAAAACCTTATTTACCAATTCATGATTATACACATACATAATTTGTTGACAACGAAAAGTTCATAATTATCATATTTATAGTACTATTACTATATGTTCTTTCATAATAACTCCAATGTGGAATGGTTATGAATGAATTATGAATATATGTATGGCTTTATCTAATCATTTACATTGCATGTACACTTTTTTTTTCTTTTTCTTTCCCAGATGTTAACTTTATAATGAATAAAAGTGTCAATTGTGTGTGTGAGAATGAAAGAGAGTAAGACTAAAGTAGTACCCATTCCGTTTTTTGTCATTTTAGGTTTAATTTTTTGTTTTAGTTTAGTTATCGTTTTTATTTTTTAATATCATTTTTAATAAAAAATTATTTCATTTGTCCTTTATTAAATTAAATAAATAAAATATTAAATAGTTTGAAATTCTAATAGTCAAACAAAAACATAACAGAATATTTATTTATTTTATTAATTTATGTTAAACAATCTAAAACGACAATTAATTTAAAATTGAAAGAATAATATATTTGTACATTTAATGTCTCATATTAAAAAATGATGAGTAGTGAAAAAGAGATACCACGTGGCCAAATTTAAATTCAAATTATTGTTCCGATAACATAGAAATCAAAGATCATATTTCATGCATTCATTCATCCTCAAAAGAAAACATAGTTCTGTTTTGGCGATCCAAGAGTTTATTTTCCATTATAATTCTGAATACATATATAATATTCTGGTTGTTAAGTAACATATTATTGAGTGTACTTTACTAATCACTGTTTTTTTTTATAGAATTTTCCGGTCAAATACGACGAGAATAATGAATCATTGTCACGTGAAGCAACATTTTCAAATAATTTAATTGTTATTTTTGTATGCCAGCCAAAGTTTGCAACTCTTGTCTTGCAAAAAGAAAATACTAGTAGTAATTAGGTAGAGTTATTCCAGAAAAGAAGAAACAATTAATGTATTTCTTAAGAAAAAAAAAAGACGTAAAAAAGTGGGACAAAGGCCATAAGCTCACGCGACTCACACATGCCATGTCTGGCAGTTATGTAATATCACAAAAGTACAAGCACCATTATTGTAATTGCACAGTTCTTAGATTCAAATTCTCCATGAACATGTGGCATAGTCAGCCCACGTAATGGTGGCCGGTTAAAATATTGAGTTTAAGCAGATCGAACGGTCCTACGATAAGACACGTCGACTGTGTGTAACGTTATAAAACAGAACGAGATCTAACGGTCAAATCGAATGTGGTAAGATGAATCACAGCCGTCGGATCCCAAGGAAGGGAAGCTAATACTACTGCTATTTAATGAGGGCGTAGGAGAGAACTCGTCTCATAGGGCTTTTCTTGGGGGGCGAATCTCAGTGACAGATCGACCAGACACTGTAGCTTTTATTTTTATGTTGTCAACTGTTTCAAAATAAAGAAATACGAAAAAGAAAAATATATAATATAGAATCAGATTTGATCGAAGTTGTCTTTAGTTTTGTACTCCTATGTTCCTTTTCATCTCTCTTTCTCTCTCTAAATCGATTTGAATTTTTAAAAAATATTTAATGTGAGCAAGAGAAAAAGAAGAGAGGAGGAGGAGCAGGTGTTTGTTTTCTTATCGTTTGGAGTGTTTGAGGAGGAGATAAGTCAGCAGCTTGTCTTTGTATTCTTTGCAAGATTTCAACAGCTCCCCTTTATTAGTTTCTCTTCATTACACAACAAACAATGGGTAAGTGAGTTTTTTTTATTGTTTTTTGGGATTATTCCATCAAATTATTGATTTATCATTTAAGGTTTATAAAATTAAAAATCTCACGGTAATTTTTCTACTTCATTCTGATTCAAATCATAAAGAAAAAAGTTATAGTTTCTGATTGATTCTACCGTCCACTTCTCATCCCTCAGCTTTTTTCTCTGCTTTCTGTGGGTATAAAGAAAAACTCCAAAGTTTAAATCTTTTTTGTCTTTTTGATTTTCGAAACAATAAATGAGAATTATTTTAAGATTCTGAATCTTAAAAGGTTGGTTCTTTGCCGTTGATGTGTTTGCATATTCACAAGATGAACAAAATCTCAAACTTATAATTGGTTATTAATTGCTTTATTGTCGATAGAGACGAGTTGGTCATTTTTCTTCTGTTTTGAATTTGATTCATAATCACAAGTTTTTTTTCTTTCTTTTTTTGTGTGTTTATCTCAGTGACTCGCCTAAAGATCATACTGCATAATTCTGTAAATCTTGATTAACCTCTACATGTATACTTGCTGAATCTCTCTAAATTCCACAGATCAAGTTTTGGCTGAATGCAGCAATTTTCACAGTCAAGTCAACTACTAAATTGAAGGTAAAATATAAACCAAATCTCCGTTTAAAGATTAATACTAATCTAAATTTTGGGCCAAGTTCAATATCATTAGTAGGATCACTCAATATCTAACTTCCTTACATTGGTGCTTACTAGTTACAAGCTGTGTCTAATGAATTGAGAGACAGAGACTTCCCATTGACTTCTCTTGAAAGAAAAGTCTGCAAGTTAACTTTGATCCTCAGCCAGATTTTTTCCTTTCTGTTACTATCAACACATTTAATCGTTTTGATCACAAAATTTACTGCTTGTGCTTCCCCCTTTTAAGGAATTTTGCTCCAATCACGAAACTAACCTTTACGAGTTTTGCATTGACAATGATGGTTTATGGAGAGTGAGAGTACATTTCGTGGCTGTGAATGAGTTTGATGTGTTATTCATATGATATATATTAGGGAGAAGCATTTAATGAATATGCATCTACAAACCACTCGAAATGATATGTCGTGGGGAAACTTCTTTCTTTTGTTAAGCAATGGCTTTTGTGATTCAGTTAGACGTTGTTTTCATCTTAACTTGTCTTCTACTCTTGTGTTCCATTTAAGTTCTGAGCTTTCTTAATCTCCAAGTGCAGATAATTAGATTCGTGATCTGGAATTGTCAGTGAAGAACACAGGGCAAGAATTGGATCTTTTTCTTCAAGTGCAGTTAAAGAAACAAGGAGACAGGGTAAGGTTTTGGGCTTTCTTTATGTATCTCACTGAACATGTTAAAAACTCAATCAAAGTTTTGATTTTTATCTTCACCTTCAATTGCAGTTGGAGTCGATCAATGATCACTGATCGATCTGAAAATATGGCTACAGTTCAATTTCTGATGTGGTAAAATTATACTTTTTTCCCCATATATACACGAGGAAAATCATGGCTCAGGCATGTATAAGGTTGTAAAGTTTTGGTCCTTCTCTTCAGGTTTCATTAGCACTTGATCAAACATAGATCGAGAAGAGAGAATGAATGTCCAAATAGCCTAAGAAGCTGTGACTTTTCTTTTCTTTTCTTTTCTTTTGCAATGGGAACAATGGCAGAATTGGGAACCATGGGAAAGTTTGGAGCCATGGCAGAAGAGCAGCAAGTTAACCAGATGGTAATGGATAAACAATCAGCAGAAGAATGGCTATCACGCGTCCATTCACTAATACCATCCGTCCTCAGCAAGGCAAAAACGGTTAAGAATTTTACAGGACGATGGAAGGTGATAATCTCAAAGATTGAACAGATACCAGCTTGTTTATCTGACCTCTCAAGCCACCCTTGTTTCTCCAAGAACAAGCTCTGCAACGAGCAGTTACAATCTGTGGCTAAGACGCTTAGTGAAGTGATAGAGCTTGCAGAGTTGTGTTCAACTGACAAGTATGAAGGGAAGCTGCGTATGCAGAGCAATCTAGATGCTTTATGCGGAAAACTGGATTTGAATCTAAGAGACTGTATGGTTTTGATCAAGACCGGCGTTCTCGGTGAAGCTACATTACCTCTATATATCTCAAGTTCATTGGAAACACCCAAAATTTCCAGTTTAAAAGAACTTCTAGCGAGGCTTCAGATCGGTCACATGGAATCAAAACACAATGCCCTCGAAAACCTCCTTCGTGCAATGCAAGAGGATGAAAAGATGGTTATGCCTCTGATCGGACGAGCCAACGTAGCAGCTTTAGTCCAACTGTTAACAGCAACTTCGACAAGAATCAGAGAGAAAGCGGTGAATCTGATCAGTGTATTAGCGGAATCAGGACACTGCGACGAATGGCTTATCTCGGAGGGTGTATTGCCTCCTCTAGTGAGGCTAATCGAATCAGGAAGTCTTGAAACCAAAGAAAAAGCTGCAATCGCGATCCAGAGACTGTCGATGGCAGAGGAAAACGCACGGGAAATCGCAGGACACGGAGGAATCACACCGCTGATGGATCTCTGTAAAACAGGGGATTCTGTGTCACAAGCTGCGTCTGCAGCTGCTCTGAAGAACATCTCAGCAGTCTCAGAGCTGAGACAGTTACTTGCGGAAGAAGGAATGGTTAGAGTCTCTATCGATCTCCTAAACCATGGGATATTGTTAGGATCAAGAGAACACATGGCGGAGTGTTTGCAGAATCTCACTGCAGCGAGCGAAGCTCTACGCGAAGCCATTGTTTCAGAAGGCGGAGTTCCGAGTCTCTTGGCTTACCTCGACGGTCCGTTGCCGCAAGAACCGGCGGTAACGGCGCTGAGAAATCTAATCCCGTCGGTGAATTCAGAGATGTGGGTGGCTCTCAATCTGCTTCCACGATTGACACATGTGATCAAGACAGGATCTTTAGGCGCGCAACAAGCAGCAGCATCGGCTATTTGCCGTTTTGCGTGCTCGCCGGAGACGAAAAGGCTAGTGGGAGAATCCAGGTGCATCCCGGTGATCGTGAAGCTTCTGGAGTCGAAATCAAACGGATGCAGAGAAGCGGCGGCTCAGGCGATCGCCGGATTGGTGACGGAAGGAAGGATTCGGCGGGAACTGAAGAAAGACGGGAAGAGCGTGACGAATCTAGTGATGTTATTGGATTCAAACCCTGGAAACACGGCGAAGAAGTACGCAGTGGCGGGGCTGTTGGGGTTGTCGGGAAGCGAGAAGAGTAAGAAAATGATGGTGTCGTACGGAGCAATTGGGTATCTGAAGAAGTTGTCGGAGATGGAAGTAATCGGCGCCGAGAAGCTTCTCGAGAAGCTTGAAAGAGGAAAGCTGAGAAGCTTCTTTCACCGGTAAAAACGATGCAGACATTGAAGCGAAGATAAAAAAAGTGTATTATTATTGTCTGATGTAAGTTAAATAACCGCGTTGGTTAAACTTAACTTTAAATAGTCCTTTGGGCTGGTTCCCAGAGCTGATAAATATGGGCTTTATATTAGATACAGGCCCATGAATTTTAATTATTACAGTAGTCAACCTACCTAGTCAACTAGTTTAATTCCCAAATATACTTTACAAAATTATGAATTTTTACTTCAAAACGGATATGATTTTATATTTTATTTATCAAACTTAGGAGACAAAAATATCAATAGTGAATCTCCAATTTTTTTCACAAAATAGTAATCGGAATAAACAATTTTACTGGCCGAAAAAATGAAAATCTTCACTAGATAAATTATTTCACACTATTAACATTTATTTTTTGGTGTGAAAAATGTTAATAATAATAATTTTTGCTAAGGAAACATTTATTATATAAATGTTAGGTTGTGTCTCGCAGGGGATGACACGTCAGCATCTCCTCCCTGACACATCAGCAGACTTTTTAAAAATTTTTTTTTAATAAATTTTGATTTTAGTTTCGGTTTAATGATATGTCAGATCCGGAATGCCATTAAGCTTAACGATATGTCAATGGACTAACATTTTAGGCTCAAACTAATCATGCGGAGATGATACTGTCTCAGTCGACTTCTTTCCTGACTTTCCAGACCTCGTCTCACGAATACCAATTCGTCGGAACATCTCAAAATCCGAGAGCACTTTTTCCGACGACGAAAACTCGCAGATACCTTTTGATTTCGTCATTTCGTACGACGACAAGCAAACCCTGGTCTCTTCTCCGGACCATCAGCTGCGTCGTCCTCAAAGAGATTTTCTCGGAGTTTGGAGAAGTTAGCAATGGTGAGTCTCTCTATCTGTGACATTTTCAGCTTCCAATAGGATTCGTAAGCACGAGGAAATCATATAGATGAACATTGAATATATAGTCAAATGCAGAATATGCCATTAATGTATTGAGAAATGAACACCAAGGAGAAAGATTTGCTGAATAGTATGCGACTGAATCAAAGAAAGGTTATAATATGTGTTTCATTAGCCATTTAATCTCGATATGAATAACTGGTTGTTGATACTTGATAACCTGTAATAAAAATTGTTATTTAACTGTGAATTTTGTTTAGTGAAACTCTTTGGGTTGTCTAAAAATTATGTGCAAATTTACAATAACATCATAGTTCATTTCTATTTTGAGGGCAAATATATTAACAGTGTCTCGCTGAAACTATAGATTTCAAAGTTTTTTTTTGTAAAATAAAGTTATTTGGTTGTTTTAAAATAAACAAAATATTTATGCTATTTTTTTTTTACAAACATCTACTTAAAATATTATATTGCTTGCAATTTTAAAAATATATAATAAAACATATATTCGCATGTAGATACGGATTATCATAATAACTAGGTTTTAACACGCGGTACACCGCAGGACAAATTTTAATTTTTTGTATTTCGGTTGATAGTTTCAATTTATTTGGTTATTAAATTTGCAATTATTCAAATTAGAGAATAATAACTGTTTTTCATATTATAATTAATATAGTAAAAGATTAAATAGTTTTTTTAGTTGTTGTAAATCTAAGTAAATATGTTAAATTTGTATACATTTTGTAGAATAGGTGTAGTAGTGATATGGTGTGAATATTGGCAAGCATTTTAATTTAGAACTGTTTATAGTAAAAATTAGCATTTTTCAAATATTATATTAAAAGTGATGAATTTATATGTTGTCCTGTAAAAACAAAAATATTTTATAATATAAAATAACAGTAAATGACATAATAATCTAAAACATTTTATTTTCCAAATAAGTAAAAAAGCTTTATATATTTGGTAATGAATAATATTTCACTAATTTTTACTAATAAATATCATCTCTATAGTATTTAGCATATATATTTTAAAATAAACTAATCGGTTAATGTAATATATAACTCAACAAATTATTTTTATCCCCAATATATATGAAATCTACAAACATTTTTATTATTTTGTATTTTTGTTTTGCTAATATTCTAAACTGAAATAAAATAAAACAACATTTTAAAAATGTATATAAGATTTGTTTGAAGATAATATTGAAAAAAAACTCTATTTTAAAGCAGGAAGCTAATTTTTTTTTAACCAGTAAGCAACAACAGAAAATATTTAGTCAATTAAAAAAAAAAAAAACAACAACAACAAAAACATAAAACGCCACCTTTACCAAAAATCAGATTTAGACTTCTCTTCTTCATGAAACGCTTTGCAACCCGTTCTATCAAAAATCTCACTAACCCTCGAAAAGCCAATCTCCAAGTCATCTAACTTCGTCATCTGGTTTACAATTGTAAGTTTCATCTTCTTATTGTAAAAGAAAAAGCACTCATTTTTTTTTTCCAGCAATCATCCTTGACTCTCTTTTTTATGCCTGCAAATTTGTTTCAGATCTTATAGAAATTCTGCAATTTTCAAAACAGTTCTTTCAAAGAGAAGAGATACTCAATTCACGGTCCGCTACAAACATCCAGAAATCGGATTACAACTATTAGTTTGTCATCATCGTGCCTTAACCCCATCATATCCTGTAAGTAATTATTGTATGTTCTTTAGTTTCTGTTCAAGTAGATTTTCAATTTCTGTTGATTGAATTGAGTTTCCAACTTAATTATTACGGTCCGAAATATTGTTACATTTTTATTTTGTTCATACCTAATCTTAATCTCTTCCATTTGTTCACTTTTTTTACATGATTAAAAAAGTGATATTAATAAGGCAATAAGACATTAAGAGTGAAAATATATCTCAATAAGGCAATAATACAATAGTCTACGAACAAATAATGTAATAAAACAAACATAATTGTTAAGTTCGAAAATAGATAACTAAACACCTCAGATCTCACTCACACCAAAAAAAAAAAAAAACACTTCAGATCTCACGACTTGGCTTTTCAACTTCTTCTACCTTTTTCAATGATCGATCAGCGCAAATCAAAGAAAGAGATAAGTTTCCGAAAATCGAATATCTAATCTTCTCCGATCTTCATCATGTGTTTTGTTTTTCATATCTTTTAAACAAAAAAATTTCTTCTGAGATCTTCGTCACATCTCTAATGTCTGAAACTAAAACTAAGCGGTGAACCGGAATCCAACTCTCCTGTTGTTATCATTGTAGACGATATGATGCATCAGATTAATCAAAAAACTTTGGGTAATTTAAGGTTAGTTCCTAAGTAAAAAAAAAACCTCTATATCTATGATTTTATATAGATCTGATTTATATAGCTATGATTGTTGTGTGGTCTGAATATGATGTGTCGCCTGAATCTAATTATTGGGTGTCTAATTTACATGGGTACGAATACTTAGAAATCAATATCTGTAAACATTCGATTATGTGTTTAAAAAGATGCAATATTAATAGAATTAAGATCAGAAATACTACTTTATGAGCGACTATGTAAATTGGGATCTAAACTATATTGATTAGATTATATCTGAATTGCATTTGATGAGTATTAATTTGAAGCTAATCTCTCAATTTAGTTGTTTAGTTATAATCAACTAACCACAACATAAGACGACAATATTAGGTCAAGATCTACAGATAATTTGTAAAGGTTTTACAGATATAATGACTATCTACTTTCTAAAATTATATTGCTAGAATATACAATAAGTTGTATGTGTTTGTTTGACATAATTTTTTAAATTGTTTCAGGTTACATATGCAGGGTGAAAGTTATGATATAAGTTTGAAAAGTCATGTTGCAGGAAAAAGATAAGAAAACAGTATTTTACAATATCTAATACTCTAATTTAACAAACTACATGTACTAATATTCAAATCATCCTTACTTTCAGATCCAAAAGTTAGCAATTACATATGTGGACTGTGTCAATCAGGCGTTGATATCCAGCTTGACCCTTTGAAAAAGGTTAGTTCATATATCTTAAAATGCTTAGAACTAAAAAATTATTTCAGTTTAAAAATCGTTATTATTGTCTCAATTTAAACTTATGAATTTTGTAGACATTTGGAAAATAATAGACTCTATTAACAAATATGTATCACAATATTTAAAAAGCAACTAACAAAAAAATAATTAAAACTTAGTTATTTAAAACAACTAACCACCATTTCTTTCTTCATTCCATGTGTTGGATATGGTTTAGAAATGTCACACAGAAAAACAAATGACCTTAAATTAAATACACATAAGTATAACAGTAATGGATAGCAATAAACCTTAAACAAAAATGACAAACGTTTAGTATCATTACCTTCATAAACTCAGGATTTAACCAATTAGATTTATCTCCACAAATTTTGAAATATTTCCTTGAATACCACATTCATCGTTTGGCTTTGTGTTTCCCCTTCTTTATCTACAATAAGCACTTTCAAACCTGTTTTTGAGGTGACTCTAGATAATGCAACATAAAGCTGACCATGAGAAAAAACTGGTCTTGGAAGAAGGAGACCAACTTCTTTAAGTGATTGTCCTTGACTTTTGTTTATAGTCATTGCAAAAGCCACAGATAATGGAAACTGTCGTCTCCTCATTCTGAAAGGCAATTTTGTATCAGATGGTTTTATTAAAACCTTAGGAATCAAAACTTTTTCACCAACTCTATCTCCTGTAATAACTCTGGCTTCTAGGACATGATTACCCATATGAGTAATCTGCAATCTTGTGCCATTGCATAACCCACCTTTAGGATATATATTTCTAAGCAACATAACTGGAGTACCAACCTTAAGACGTAGATTGTGATTTGGCAATCCAGAAAGCCTGATACTATTAAGGAAATCTGAGCTGAAGACTGGGCTGTTCAATGATTCAGTATCTTGAGGATCAATACTATCTGCACTTAAGTAGACCATTTCTTCACCTGTTTGGGTATGCCATAGTTATATCATATTCAAATGGTAGAATATTATAAAATCAAAGTATTATATTAAAAATATGATTACCTTTGAGCTTTTCAAGTAGGCGTTCATTTATTGTGTTGACATCATTATTTGTTGGGCATAAGATAGCTCTCGATTGAAAAAACTTAGGATCAGTATTATCTTGCAACAAATCCAAATCTCCATAAACTGCTTTACTTATGGCGTCAATAGGATCATCTACATTTGTGATTAGAAATTCTTCTGGAATATCAATTAGAGCTTCACCATCATTAGGTTCAGAAACTTTTCCATCACCAACAGCTAGAATCCAATCTGAAAATTCCTTAATATCCTTCGCCTCATCCTCTGATAGATTATTTGACAGTAGCTGCATGTTCTTTGTTAAAGTTAGGACCTTACAATGTTCCCAAAGATAAGAAGAATTTAATGAAGCTAAAACAATCTCAGCCCTACCAGCACCATTGATTACAGGGAGAACTTGTCTGAAATCACCTCCAAATACAACCACCTTTCCACCAAAAGGTTTATTATCCGGATTTTTCATAATATCTGATAAACTCCTATCCAATGACTCAAAACAATACCTGCTCATCATTGGTGCTTCATCCCATATGATAAGAGATGCTTCTTTTATCATATTAGCAAGATCATAAGATGGATTGAGATTACACATTGTAAAATCATCAGGATTTATAGGGATCCCAAACCTAGAATGAGCAGTCCTTCCACCCTCTAACAACAAAGATGCAATACCGCTAGATGCCACATTAACAGCAATCAATCCCCTAAATCTAACGGCGACAGATAGAGTTTTCCACATAAAAGTCTTTCCTGTTCCACCAAACCCATACACAAAAAAACTCCTCCACAGTTTCTTATAACCGCACCAATTATCTCATCATATATGGCTCTTTGTTCCGAAGTCATCATCTCTATCCAGTTATCATGTTTTTCTTTTAAATCCTCACGATTATAGTTCTTTTCTTCTGTGATGAAACGGTTGGAATGATCAACACCTATGTTAGATAGCTGAGGCATGTCCTTGAATGCTAAAAGAGTACCTCTGTTACATAACATAAACTCTTCAATCTCTTGTAGAGTGTAATTCTTCTTTTCATCATCCGTTAAATTTAATTCTGCAAAAAACAGAGTTAAAAGTAGAAAAAAAATAAAAAATAACAAACTCATTGCATAAAATACGTTTATTATATATCAATTAGTTCATATATACAGGTTAAATAGTAGAAAAATGTTTAAAATATAAAACTAACCTGGATTGTTGTATTCCTTTCGTTTTTTTGTCTCAATGTCTTCTGATAAAACTTCCCAAGTTTTTTCCCATACATACTCTAGTCTTGATAAACAACCATCCAAAAGCATCATAGTGAAAAAATTACGAATTTGATCTCCAAATAACCATTGGCTTGCTTCGACAATACTATATATATATACGCTTGATCGTCTTCAAGAATACCCCGAGCCCAGAAGGCCTTTTTATATGTATCATACACAACACCTTTGTAGGTTCTTATTTTTTCATCAGTTTTTGGACCTGGAACTATGTCAAGAAGGATTCTCATGTAATATTCTGCTTCCATCTTATGGGGGACATAATTAATCCTTCCTATTGAAAAGTCTCTTTCTCTACGTTTCCATTCTTTTTTTTTCCCATCCCAAGTGAAATATTTTGGAATTTCTCCATAAATGTACTTCCTAGCAAACGCATTTACCTTATTCAGATTTAGGTAAGCCATGAACATAGAATCTACATTAGCTTTTCTGTCTAAAACTTCATCGATATCCTCATTGTCATTGAAAAATGTTGGTTGCTTTCCAGGTTGATGAAAAGGAAGTTTCATCACTGGTATACTTCTAAACTGTATAGGAAATTTGAAAAGCCTCCAAGCAGCTTCAGAAGCTGAAACATATCTTAAAAAAAAAAAATTTAACGTTGAACTAATTAGAATTCTATCATATGTAATATATATGTTACATATTAAGTCCGAGTGAACCAACCTGCAGTCGAAGTAAGCTTTTATTTCATTTATTGTTCCTGGACCATTACTAGTTTCTGAACCAACTCCATTAACAGTTTCTTTCCAACCTCCATTAACACTTTCTGTGCCATCTACAGAAGAATTACTTTTCTTTTTACGTTCCACCACAACAGCCACACGATCTTGTCCTTTGTTAACATACTTGAATAAGTACTTTATAGAACCAGATTGGTTGCACCATTCAACATTAATGTGAGCTCGATATCGCACTGATAAGAGACGATTATAAGGAACAACATATCTGTTATCACACTTAATTCCATTTTTCTCAACGAAGTGCGAAGATGACCGTCTTCTATATATTGGATACCCATCTTTACCAACAGTAGTTTCTGGATAATACTCCTTAGGATAAAACTTAGAACACTTTCCATCCACCATACATGGTGAACTTGTGTTAGCCGCACCACAAGGTCCGTGAATCATACAATCTTTAACAACTTCATAAAGCTCAGGATCTTTCGATTTATCTGGAATCTCAGCCGATATGATTTTGTTAATGTCGTCACCGGTTGGGAATTTACAACTTGGATCCATGAATAAAAGTATGTGAGCATGCGGAAGGACTCTTTTCTAAAATTCTACTGTGTACATAGCTGCATTGAAGAAAACGCTAAAAATTTAGGAAGAATACTAATATTTTATCATTAAACAAAGTATTTAAAATTATACAAAGTATTCACATACTTACCAGCTATAGTCTTCCCTAGAAGATGTTCTTCTGTCAAATCTTTGATAAGTGAGTCAAGTTTGATTTTGAATATTCGACACATAATGTCAGGTCTATCGTCAGAACTCAATTTACGGTTTTTTAGGTACCTTGTTATTTCTGGCCACTTGGGATTACACGTAAATATAATGAATAGATCAGAAAAACCATACTGTTTATATGTAGCCATTGCATCATAATAATTCTACAACATATAGCGAGGCCCACCAGTAAAGGATGATGGTATTCGAACTTGCTTCCCCTGTTCGTCCATCTTAGTCTTTCCAGCTTCGGCAGCAGCTTTAATAGATGCATAATTCTCACATCTTAGATTTGACTGGTTATATTTAATGTAAGACAACCTGTTTGATTCCAGAGTTGTGTATGCATCAACCAAAAACTGTTGGAATAGGCGCTTAGACCATAGAAGAGTTTGACCCTCATTTTCTCGTTCTTGGATTCTGAAAGCAAACCATTGTCTCATACTAATAAACTTATTTTTCTTATCTTTTTTCATACCTCTGAAACCCTTCTCTATTCCAACTCTGAAACCATCTTCACCATAAGGAAAAATTAGAGGATACTGTAGTGCCAAGTATGAAGGATGCACTTCACTTATCCTTTGTAGTCTTCCAGAGTTTTTTTCTTGTACGACTATATCACGTCCTGGCATTTGAGGATAAAAATCTCCTGGAATCAATGCAGCAATTCTGATGATGTGGGCATACAATAAGTTCTTCCATCTTTCCCTACACGATCACTTACAATTCGCATATGAAATTTTTCATTCTCAGTTACAGCAAACTTATCTTTGGCTTGCCTAAATGACTCAGCGTAAGGATTGACATCATCCAACATTTTGATGAGTTTAACAATGAGTTCCTTTCTTATATTGTTTTTCCCGTGTACACTTGTACTGTTTTTTCCCTTGCTAATAAACATCCAAAAATAAAACAAATACATAAATTTCACACAAACAATAACAAAATTACGTATTAAATAAAAATTTCAGATTTCGAAACATACCTCATTACAGTTGATCTATTTTCCACTTCATTATCTGTATCCACAATATAAAGTTGCATAAATTTAGCGTAATCTCCCTCTGCTGGCTTCATACTTCCTATCTTACGGTAATTTTGTCCATGTAATTGAAACATGTTAGGACCTTTTCCTTTGGGAACAGAACGATCAACTTGCCCACCAAGAGAAGTAAATGCAAATAACATATTGTAAGCTCTAATATTTTCACGAAAATGCCTACTAAGTGCATCATCTTTACTAAGCAATTTCCTAATAAGTTTGGGTGCTTCTCGAAGAAATGGTAATTTCACAGTTCCTTGTAAGCAGCATAGTAAAAATTTAGGTTTTCTTTGTTTCCTTCGCTTGTTAATACGCTCCTCATACCACATCATAGCACCACAGTAACAACATTTGTAGGATGGATCACCATGATCTATATATTCTGAGCCATTGTTTGCATTTTCTGAAATCAATCGGAACAAATATGAGATAGAAGATTATATTATCAACTAATGTAAATGTAAAGAAAGATTATTAATGTACCTGCGTTTGATTTTTTAAAAGATGTTTTAGACTTAAATTTTGGTGATGGCGTCCCACTATATTGCATAGATTTAACAGAGAAGCCTTTACGACACCTCTTATATGTACCACAAATCTTTTGGACCAGATGAGGAGTTTGTTGGTCAATTGATTCTTCATTGTCAAAAACTGAAGTATCAGAATCAATGTCTTCTTGACTACTGACATCAAATTCCTGTTTATTTTCAGAAAGCTCCTCAACTGTATTTAAGCAAGAAATTTTATCAAGAAAATCAGAAAAAAGAATTAGTACAGTTAAATTTAAATCTATTATTACCTTTAGTAGATGAAACATATTCGTTTTGTTCAAACTCTGCTTCCAAATTTGGAGGTTCATTATAGGTGGATGGACTAAAATGTGCCATACGGTTATCAAATGTAGAAACTGAAATCCATATTAAAATATTTAGTTAAGATAGACATAAAGAACGTTTTAAAAGTTCTTATTGAAACGTTAGAATAATCAAATAAGATGCTAATGTGCTTCTGTTTCTTTTTGCAGTCTTACTTCTTGTTGGATCGTTCTGCTCATGTATTCGTCTTCTAACAGGTTGGTTTGTAATGTCTTGAAGAACCTTATTCGTTACCATTTTTATTTGCCTCTTATCTTTCTTCTTATTTGAATTTATCAGATATACATTTTCTGCAATGAAATAGCAAATGAAAGATATAGATCACCAAATTACACAACTGAGAATCAATATACTTACGTATGGTAAAATTAATCATACCTTGTGAAACACCACTTTTAGCAGTACAAATATGTTGTGTTCCTGGAAAACACTTGGAACTTGCAATTCTAACTGGTGTGAAATGTGTTCCCTCATCAAATGATACTAATTTTGTTCATAAAAAACAAAATGTAAGGAAACGTATATACAAAATTATTAACACATTTTTTTTAAAAAATGTATGCTTTGAAATCATCTTACATTTCATAGCTTCTTTCCTTATATCTAGAATATAATTCTCAGAGTCAAAAGAGGAATATGATTTTCGTATTCTCACTGATTTTAGCGTAGATGTATTGTCTTCACAAACTGAAACTGTAATGATATAAACTTAATGATAATAATATAAAATGAAAATATTTATGTGATAAATTCATAAATATAAAATAAAAGAATTTTACATCTCATGGATTCTTTTGCTATTGAAGATGGGAAATGATCAGTTCCTAGTGGTGAGTAAGTTTGTTTTAATTTCACTGGCATCAAATTTTGACAATCCTTAAATGGCATCACACCATCTGAAAACAAAAAACAGAAATTGTGAATTTCTTTATATATAAATGATTAAAGCAATGATATATATGTTTTTTTCTTGTCTCCAAGTTTGTGTACCTGTTGAATATCCAATTGGATGATTGCTGTAGCAATTCTGGAACGAATCGTCTCCTATGTTATGAACCTTATTTGATTGAATAATATCAAAACTTTGTTTGATACGTACTGGTGTTAAGTTATTGTTCTCATCTAACACAGAATACTCTTATGCAGGTATATAAAATAGTGAATCCTTCAGATAGAGATATATAAAGCAAAATAAACATAATAAAAGAGGTAAATACAAATATAAGATTTACAATTCTCCTGTTCAATAGTATTGATTCCTGTAAGATAAATGGATTTTTCTATACGTACAAGACTTAGATTTGTTATGTCTGACAAAAGTCTTCCGTAAACTGACTTAACATTTACAGATTTTTGAGAATTAGAAGAATTCTCCTTAGATAAACCCCTTAACTGGTTTTTAGAATATGTAGAACATTTCTTCTTAGGCGTGTGATTAGTATCATATACTCCTTTCTTAACTAATTCTCTCTTGTTCTTCATATTGGCTGGATAGGAGTGAAAAGAATGAAATCAGAATAAGAAATGTCTTATTGTTGTAGTCTTATTGTATGTGTTTAGTGTGTAAATGAATGAATGATAACAAAACAAAACTGTAAGTAAGAGAAATGTATAGCGAGTATATAATATTGATTTACCTAAAAATATCGTTTACATGTGTTAGTTGAACTGGTAAGATTTGATTAGATTTGATTTGGTATAATTAATAAATTAATAAGGTAAGATTTATTAGATATGGAATGCGCTAGATACATTAATATTACAATTTTATTGTTAATAATGTAGTAATATAAGTTGTAATCAAGTGGATTAACATTTATTTTATATTCAGTTGACAGAATTTACATTTTTGGGATGCAATTCATGAAGTGATCTCCAAATTCGCAGGTGAATATTTACTTCAACTTAATGAAATTAATATTTAATAAGATGGTAAAACTACTTTATATACACATAAATTAAATAAAATATATTTATAAAAATACACTATTAGGGTGGATAAATTGTGAGAAATTGATCCGATCCATCTTAATTTATTTAACTCAACTTCTAAACAGGAAGTCGAATAACAAAAAACTTAAAAATTTTAGTAATAGGTACCTTAAACATATTAAATAAAAATAGATAACCAAATAATTTTTAAAACAGGTAAAGATTATGAAAAGCATCATTATTGATTACATAACTATGTTAATAAAAAAGCTAAATTAAAGTCTCGGGACATAGTAACCGATTAATATAACCCAAAAGTTTTGAATGGGAAAATAGTGTTATTGCTTCATTAGTTCTAAGCATTTAGAAGTTGGCTTCTACTTCCTCCATATAAACTTCATCTTTATCTTCAAATGTGGATCCACTATCATTCATAAAACAAAAAACATATTCATATATTCTGAATAAGAATAATTGATAGAACCTAAATAAAAATAATTTAGGTTAGTACATGTAGGTCTTCTTGTCAATTTCAGAAAAAGAATGATTGATGAAAATTCGAGATGCCCAATTTCCAGAAATGAGGCAAGGTTTACCTAGCAAAAAAGAATATTGTAAGGGTTAAAGATCCACTAAAATATTTCCTTTGAATTTTTGTAAACATTTTAAAAGAAAATGACCATAGAACCTTGGAATTTAGAGATCCTCCAAAATCGAAGAACACAAATAGTTGGTTGATTCACATAGTGGAGATCACCCACTCTTTTAGACCACTTTTTAACGAAATCATCACATGATATTCCACAAGCAACACAGTTCATATATTTGCCCTTTATTTGAAAAAAAAAATCGTAAGCAAGTTATATTAAAACTTCTACCAATTCATTAAAATTTATTCTTATCAAAGCTCTGTTTCTAAAGAACTTACTCGGAGTCTTTGAGGATGAATGTGACAAAAAATATTTTCCTCCACACTTCCTTATTCATGATCTATATAATTCATTCTTCCAATTGCAGAGACATTCATCACAACTCCACATGCATCTAAAAATATCACACACCAAGTACAAATGTTTAGAAAAATTCTTACTAACAAACAGTAATAGGACTAAAATAACAAAATTTGATAAAGAAACGCATAACGTACCAACAACAAATTTCTTATCCTCTTCTGATGCATTTTCGATTTTGGTAGCTGAAGTAAAGTAAAAATAATTGCTTCTGGATTTTGGTCTCACATGATGCATCGTTGTTTTAGGAATAAACATGATTTCAAAAGCATGATTAGAGTTTCTAACATGTTTTGTTGGGCTGATAACCTTGAAATCTGATAGGAGGTACCACTCTCCTTCTTTGATGTATATCTGAAAATCCTCTCTGTAAGTGATATTGGGAATAGTAGCATCAATCCTACATCCCTAAGATAAGTAAAGTATAATCTTCTAGGTTAATATTATAAGATGTAATAATCTTATTAAATATCTTCAAAGCTTATAACTAGGAAATCCTATAAAAAAAATACATACATTTTCATCAACCAGAATCATCTCCTTCATCTGACCAGCCCAATCATGTGCTGGTTGTGAAATACTCAGTAACTTAACAAAAACCATCCATTTTGTTTTGCGAAGTTGCAAATCTTCAAGATTGTTCACGAATTCCATAGGGAAACCCTAGAACTTCTTAAAACACCTTAGAGGTTTTTTTTATGAGAAATAAATGAGCTTGGATACAAAGACCATTGATTGTTAACATATTTAAAGACCTTTAGATATTCTCGAATAAGTCTAAATTTTTTTAATAAATTTTGAATGAGAACAATTTTATATGTTTATTTTTGAAATTTGAGTTTTGAAAACCACTTGCATGTTTGATGCCATAAAAATGATTTGATGGATTGATAGGAGAGAAGCTTTTTTGGTTTTCAAGATGGGTTTGATTGGTTATTATTTTTTGTAATAATAAAAATATTAGGTCTATTAAAAGAACCATGTTTCCAAGGAATTCTAAGTCCTAAAAAATATATGTCACATATAATCAATTACAAAATTAACCAATTAAAAAGATTAGTGACAGGTAATAGGTAGAATGTTGAGAATTATTAAGTGAACAATAAATTAAGCCAATCGTTATTAATAATGTAGAACATCATTTATTAATAAGACGGATGAGACTTTGAATGGGTAGAAAAAGAAACAATATAAAAACAAAATAACAAACAAATTCATAAGAAAGTCTTAGTTGAGATAATAAAGACTAAATATTTGGAAGAGTACTCATAAAATCTAGAATCAGATCAACATCTTCCATTGAACTTTTGGTCATTCTTTTATGTCGACTTAGTCTCTTTGTGACTAAGCATCTTCCCATTTTTCTTCTTTTTTGCCTCCATCATTAATTCAGTCTTGCTAAATTTTTCTTCCTTAATCTTCACAAGAACATTAGTGACTTGCACTCTACACACTTCACACCAGAACTGTGGTTTCCTTGGGTTAATGATATTACCATTTGTGAGAGAATTTACCTTAGTAACCTTCTTATTACACTTTCTACATGCAATATAATACCAAGCCCAATCTGTATCTATTGCATAAATTGTGCAGCTCACCATAACCCTTCCAAACTGCTCAATATAATAAACAAAATAAACTATAACCAACTGTTTAAACAATTAAAGGAACATACAATAGATTGGATAAAACATACCTCAATCATATCAAAGACTTCTTTGATGGTTTTCTTAGGGAATTGAAGATAAAAATCCCCAGACACAGCCAAATTAACAGCACGTCTTGGTTTGCTTTCAAGGATTGTAAGAGCAAGACCATCATTTGGCAAACTACAAATCAAATAATGAGAGTAAATAAGATATATTTTAAAACTTTGAAGAATAACACTAAAAATCTTAATTATATGAATCATACTTATTCTTTAACTCCACAATCTCATAATATTCTGGATTAAATGCGACTTGAGATGTATTGAAAGCGTTTGAGATGCTCCTAACATCTTCATTGTCAAATAAACATGCTTTGTTAAAAATCAAATAATCTAGGGTTTAGGGTATTCTTACATGAAAATAAAAGTGATAGAAATTTTTATTACCTTTGTAAAGCTTGATTTTAGCAAATCGCACAAGGCAAATTACCATATCATCACCAGCTTGTTCATAAGCTATGAAAAGCTGATCAGCAAATGATGCCCACAAGGTGCATGGTAACCTTACATCACTTAATAAAAAATAGACAAAAGTTCAGATTAACTGAGTAACTTTTTTTCCATACTATATTTTACTTGTAATTGAATTGTTACCTTGTAACTCTTAGTTCAAAATCAATCTTTTTAGTTGGTTTATTATTGATATCAATAGTTTCCATCTGTCCAACATTAACCACTTAACCAACAACATCTATCACACAATAAGAAAATTTCAAATGAAGTTAGTAGATACAGTTAACATTTTTAAAAGTTCAATAACTTTAATATTTCTGGAACTGAAACTTACCAACTAAGAAGTTTGGATTGAGATTTCCAGAGAGGATTGAATCAAATGATGAAAGGGTGAGGTATGGATCATCAGACAGAGAATCCATTATCAAGACAATGGTTTGTGTTATGAAACCCAATTTGTATCGGTGATTGGTTGGCTTGAACTGACCACTGGTAAGACTCAACCCAAAATTCTCAATGGTTCTCCACTGTCCTGGAGTGATCCTGTTTTCAAAACGATTTATCAAATCTTTTTTCACCGAAGCGTGGATCTTTGTACCTTGGAAAAGCAATATACGTAATGAGTTTTTATGAAATGTTAAAAAAACACAAAATCGTATTGGGTTGTATATGTGGAATGTGTTAAAAATTAAATTATTACTTGCATATCAGCGAGAGCCATATCAAAGGTTTCACCAAATTGTGTTGTATATGTCTTCCAGGTATGAAGAACGCGCGCTTGAACTTTCCAAGGAGTCTTGTACGGCTTGGCATCTCTGAGAAAAGCGAAGGAGGAAGCCATTTCAAAGTTTGATGGAAAGAAAGAGATGTTTAAGAAGAGGTAATTATTGACGTGTTAGATTGTGGAATGAAGAATGATATATATAGGACTATAAGTATAATCCTAGGGTTTTGGCTCAAACGTATAATGAAAATATTGGGAAGCAAGTAGAGTATCAAGGAACAATCTCCCAAAATATGCATTATTCATAATTGTTATTACTTTAGGATATAATTAACTGCATTTTCGGAAGATTTGAGATATTGTTAACAATATAGATAGGATTGTTATTGAATTAAAAGATTTCGTATAGGTTTGTTATAGAAAATATATTAAATAGTCGAATATGTTAAGAATATACTTATAGTTTAAGTTTTCCTAATCCAAACTATCAAATTAATGATTTTCTTAACCAAATTTGAGGAATATACATTAAATAATTCGATGGAATTAATAGTGATTAATCAATTTAAGGAATATAATTTAGATTAAAGATATATATAATATCATCATCTTTAACAAAATAATATAGCTTATGGTAATTTTATGTAAACAGAAGAAAAACAAAATTAAAAGTTTTTTTAATGTTCAAAAATATCAATTTTTTTTATTAGATTATGATTTTTAATTTTACTTGAACAGATCATAACCCCATCGGCACTTGCATCATAGTTGGCCTATATGAAAAATTGATATCTTAGAATATATAGTCAACAATGCAGTTAATTATATTATATTTCTATTAATTGGTTTTGCTTGTTATGATCGTATTGGTTTAGATCATGAGTTCGAACGAAGTGTAATGCATTTTTATTTTTTACTTGACTGTCTTTTGTTTTTTCTATGATGTTAATCATTTTTACTCACATGTCACCACTGAGAACCCAACAAAAACACGCGGATTCTCTTCTTATTTGGGTGGGTTTTTTAATTGACATATTTTTATCGCAAAATTACCCTTTTCAATTTTAATGAAATATCTCTATAATAATTAATTCAGTGGCAATTAAAGTAATAAGAGTCATAATTTAGGACATTTTCTATTTTGTACTTCTCTTTTAATTATAAGAAGATAATAACAAAAAACAAAATTCGAAACAAAGAGAGATAATATTAAGGGATTTTTTTTTTAGTGGAGGAGAGAGATAGAAAGGGTCAACGCGATCAACGGTCAGAAATAATAGATCAGGGTGCGTTGGTCACTCACTAGTCATTACATTTACATTTCATTCGTCCTTGATAGCTCTTATCGGAGTCTTCTTTACTCTGTTTTCTTCTTCATACTCACTCGAACGAGAGAATATTCTGCCAGCTTAGGAATCTGAACATAAGCACTAGAGCGAGGTAAAAAACTATACTTGGGATCTCGAATTGTCTTATGTAATTTACATGAATCTGTGTTTGCAAGGCTGATAATCACTGTAGGTTAAGGGAGAATTTTAGGGCTTCTAGGTTAGACTTTGGTTTCTCTGAAAATTTCATTACAAAAAAAGTAGGAATCTTTGCTCGACCCAGATGAGAATTTTGTTGTCAATTGATGGATAAATCGGGGTTTCTTTGTTCGATTCTTGTATTCTTTGTTTTGACATTTTTGGATATCGACCCCCTAACCAGATTTGGTGTTAATAGGTTTTTCGTGAGCTTTGAGATGAGTACCCTTGAGACCACGAGAGCTGAGCTTGGTCTGGTAGTTCTGTATTTGAATAAAGCGGAGGCGAGAGACAAGATTTGTCGAGCTATTCAATATGGTTCTAAGTTCTTGAGTGATGGACAACCTGGCACTGCTCAAAATGTCGACAAGTCCACCAGCTTGGCTAGGAAAGTTTTCCGTCTCTTCAAGGTTGCTCTTTTCTTCCATCTTTTTATCAAATTTCATATCACACTTGTACCTCAATCCAGCCTACTTGGAAGTGTATGGGGATAAATGTTTTTGAAGATTCGCAATTGGAATACACATCTTATTGAAAAATCTGTAAATCAGACTCTTAGAGGAAAACACGGTTCTGTGCTTATGCTTAGTGGTTTCATTTTAAATCTAGTCAAATGGTTTTGAGATTGACATCTGTAAGTCTTACCTGTTAAGATTATTTGGAAGGGGGTATATGCTTCTTTATGTAGGAATAAGCTCTAAATGGTGTTCTTCATGTGGTGCAGTTTGTGAATGATCTTCATGCTCTCATTAGCCCTGTTCCCAAAGGGACTCCCCTCCCGCTTGTTCTACTCGGAAAGGTAATGTTGTTGCTTGCTTTTAGAGCTTGTTTCTTTTCCAGGAATTGATTGATCTGAATCTGATGATTCATGTTTTGATTTTGGCAGTCTAAAAACGCGTTGCTGTCAACGTTCTTGTTCCTAGATCAAATTGTGTGGCTTAGCAGGACCGGGATTTACAAGGTGAGGAGAAGTCTGCATTATAAGAGACATACTTTCTCAGGTTAAACTGAGGTTTCTCTGTTTCTGTTATGAATCTGCTGCTATAGGACAAAGAACGTGCTGAGCTTCTTGGACGTATATCCCTTTTCTGTTGGATGGGTTCTTCGGTCTGCACATCCTTGGTTGAGGTTTGTTCACTGCCATTGAATTGTATCTTATGTCCGCATCGTGTAGTGGCTTGTAAATTTTCTTGATGTTTAGGTTGGGGAGCTGGGTAGGCTGTCAACATCAATTAAGAAGTTAGAAAAAGAGATAGGGAATAAGGATAAACATCAGGTAAGCTTCCTCAAGATCTCTAAACTATGATTCTCTTTCTCTATGGAGTGAAGAAGAAATTTTACTGATTATGATATAACATTATGCAGAATGAGCAATACCGTGCGAAACTAGAGAAATCAAACGAGAGGTCGTTGGCTCTGGTCAAAGCAGGGATGGATGTAGTTGTTGCTTTTGGATTGCTTCAACTGGCTCCAAAGAAAGTCACTCCACGAGTCACAGGCGCTTTCGGATTCGCCTCCTCTCTTATCTCTTGCTATCAGGTATTTTCCTGATGTTCAAGAAAGCAGTTTGCTTATATATGTGTCGCAATCTTGGGATCAATTCGATAAAGCCATCAATCTCTCGCTTGTGCAGTTATTGCCGTCACATCCCAAGTCCAAGACGGTCTGAGAGAAGGGAAAGAAGGAAAGACAAGACTAGTTTCTGTTGCATACAGTTTGGTAATTTGTGTCCCCCACCCCCTCCCCCCCTGTTTTAATGCTTTGTGTTAAATTTGTCTTATACTAGTACTTTTTAGCTGGTTTTGTGTTAGTTTTCATGGTATAGCATAATGATAAACGTTGCAGTCTATGTAGAATAATAACAGACAAGCATTGCGAGGTCTTAAGTTAAAAAACTTGAGTAAATGCAACAATATGAACACAAAACAGAGCGCAAAATCCAAAAATTGGAGGGTAAGAAGACAATTAGTAATAGTAATGCAATGGTTCATAGATCCTCCTCAAATAATAATGTTAAATACATCTGTTAAGAAAATGGAGCTACATATTGAAGAAGATGCCCATATACATATTAAAAATGTGGACTCTTCTCTAGGTTTCCGACCGGTAAGAAGATTCTACAAAGACATAATAGTCACCATAATAACACAATCAAAGTCTTAAATCTTCTTCTTCCGGATAAATAAAGCTCTGTTGAGGCATGCATCATTCATCTCCAACATTTTTCATTGAGCAATGATGAATATAATAAGAGACTGATAACAACAAATGTTGAAAAGTTTTCACAAATAGAACAGAAAATATAATAAACGCTAGCTTAAGCTTAGGGTAGGAATCACCATTTCGCTCCTCCTACGTAAATATTTATCTAAAGGATTCAAGGCAGTGATTCATGGTGAAATCTGTGTTCAATTCACAAATCTGCACTTCCTTGGAGTTTTTATAATTGTTGTTGAGCTGCAATGATAGTTTCAACTCTCTCGGCTGCTGCACTGATAGTATTCTGATCGATTTGTCCAAGTTTGAGAACCACCTTCGTAATTTTGTGTTCGTTTTCGGCTTTGTTCCGATCGCCAGCTTCTGATCCTTCATCTTCTTCTTCTTCCTGGTTCCTCTTACGCGGTGAGATTTCCCCGTTTGCTTCATCTCACGACTCGCGGCCGATAACGCCACAGACAACGACGATAGATTTATTGAATTTTCCTTGCGGCCTACATCTATGGCCTCGATCGCTTTCTTCAGAGAGCCGAGATTGAACGGAGATGCACCACCGTCTTCCTCGTCGGTCCGCCGTCTTGTTCCCTTTGTTTCCGGCTTCATTATGAGCAAATTAATTATTACGGCTACACTTTTTCCTGGACTTGACTGACTGACTTTGGGCATTTTATATTATTCGTCACTGACTCACTCGACCTTAAATGGGCCTTCCAGCGGCCCAATAACAATTGCTTTACCAAAAACCGCTATAGGCAAATATTATTAAGGGATCTGCCTTGTAATCATATGCTTTTGCTTCATATTACAGTACTTACTAGTTAAAATGAAAACTACAAAATATATTATTTGGTACATACGTATGTGTTTGTTTGATATATATAAGTTAACATACAAAAAAGCACTCCTAATCTACTCTAGTTTGAATCAACATCCCTACCTATACAAGTTTATTGACCTAGAAGAAAAATCAAGATCATA
The DNA here is from genome assembly GCA_900406565.1 of Turritis glabra. Taxonomy (NCBI): domain Eukaryota; kingdom Viridiplantae; phylum Streptophyta; class Magnoliopsida; order Brassicales; family Brassicaceae; genus Turritis; species Turritis glabra. The sequence goes on along the minus strand of OVBN01000150.1, from coordinate 1,012,113 downwards.
CCTCTAACTTTCCCATGGTTGAAGCAATGCTGACGACTCTTGGGGAATCAGAAGATTGAAGCAGAGGAATCAAAGCCTCACACATTCGTTTTACGCCCTAGTAGTTTGTTTTTAACACACTCCTCGACTATCTCATATGTATCGCTCATTATCTTGGAAATATCAGTACGTGCACCAGCCTGTACTAGTCTATATGTAAAAAGAAGACTACGCACGTACCTCTCAAGCTTGTGCAATTCCTTAGATTTCAAACGTATAGAGAAGTTTAGAAACTAGGATACTGTACCTCAGCAATCTGAGCTTTGAGAACATCGACATTAACATTCGCCCCTCCAACTCCGGCATTATTAAGAGAGAGAGAGAGAGAGAGAGAGAGAGAGATATTCGAAGCATTTTTTTTACATTCGGACGTATATAGTAATTCACCCACCGCTGCAAGATTTTCAAACTTTCATCCTCAACATTTTTGACAGTCAATGGGTAAGTAATCGGAACCCATTATAGGTAACTTCCACTCTTAAAAGGTTAAAAAAAAGAAAAAAATTTGTCTAATACTTAAAAAGGTAAGCGTCTAATACTTAAAAAGGTAAGCGTGGGTTTTGTGGATGCATTTCTTGAGAAGATATAAAGATATAAGAGGAGAGGCTTACCTTTTTAACTACTTTCTCCGTTTTAAAATATAAGATGTTTTAAAAATTTATTTTGTTTCATAATATAAAATATTTTGCAAGTTTTTATGCAAAGTTTAATATATATTTAATAATTTGTGATCATTATATTCTGCAGTTTTATTTATGATTGGTTGAATTTTTTTAATTAAATATAAATCATATTTTTTTTAATAAAAACAAATGATTTAAATATTGCATGTTTTTACATTAAACATCTAATATTTTGAAACGAAGGGAATATTTGACATTTGAAATAAAAATAAACTAGAAGCTTATTGGTTAGATAAGAGAGAGAGTCAAGAAAAGCGGGAATCTTTAATAAAAGATTTGAAGCACCTCCTGATTTTGTTTGTTTTTCATAATTCGATTCTATGCTCCATGACTTTGTTACTTCTTGCCCCGTTTCTTCTTAAATCTTAATCGTCTAATAATACAACTAAAACACTTACAGTTCAATGCACCACCCCCTTAGTATGTAGTATGCACTGTTTTGTAACATTTTTCAGTAATTTTCTAACAAAAACAAACATATTTTTTTACAACAAATTATTAAAGCTAAAAGAATTACGATGTCCTAAATTGGAATTATTGGGTTACGTAATGATTTTTTTGTTTTCTTTTTAAAAAGAATAAGTGGGAAATTCGCATAATAAAGGGGGTATTTAACAAATGAGCCGTATTAAGTTCTAAATGGCTACCACAAGGTGTAAGATGATGTTCTTGTTTTCACCAGAATGAAAAAAAGGTCATCAGATCGCGAGTGTGCCGCCTTCGATTATCTGGTTATCGTCAGATGCATCCGACGGTTGAGGTTTAGGCTTACTCGTCCTCGAGAAACCATAGCCCAGAGAGCTTCCGCTTGCTTCACATAGCTGCCATTATCATTACACCGTATCCCAACACAAACCAAATCAGACCAAACCAGACTCTGATAAAAATAGATGATTATCGACAGTAAAAACACACCTCTGTCAGCTCAGACAAGTGACGGGTTCTGAACTCGTTAATTGTGTTTGCAATTTCCGATGTCGGTAATTTGGCCTGAGAAGGTTTTAACCCAAAAAGGATCATGCACTGTGTTTATTCTTTGTTTAGGATTTACTTCCACTAATAAGAAATCATTATGTTTACTTTTACCTGAGCAAGAACAGCAGCTGCCAACTGTAGACTAGGCTCCAGAGTCTCTGGGACAACCTAAAAGTTTTTGTGATCGAGATATATTAGTGTACGAGTGTATCTATTGTCTAGAGGAGAGTGAAGGGTTTTGTGAACATTACCGCAGTAGCACCGGCTTTTTCTAGATTAAGACCATGAACAACATCGTGTGCACGGACAAAGGTTTTGACATTGGGGTAATACTTGCTCAAAGCCCAGACACATCTGTAGTTTGCTCCTGGTGCATCTAAGGCAACCACAGCTGCACATGCTCTCTCAGCTCCAATTTTGTGGAGAACCTGTTTGTTTGCACAAGTGAAGTAATATTCAAATGCTGGTATAATCTTTAGTTGTCTCGTGTGTCTTTTTCTCTTTTTGTGTGTACCTACCTCTCTACTACCAGCGTCTCCGAAATAAACAGGAAGATCCAAGGAACGCCCGATAGTCACTCTATCACTGTAGATTAAATATATGAGGTTTTCAGGTAAGCATAGAATGTGAGAAAGAGGTATGTGAAACTGGCTGGTGCAATACAGACAGTCTTGAAACTAGACTTATAAAGCAGAGAGGTTGTAATGTAGTCTCAGCGTGTGTGTGGACGTTACTGATAGTCTCCACATTTCCAGTTTGATATGAGAACAAAACATTTGAAACCCACTTTAGCCCACAAAGATTAATTGACAATAGAGGCAATGAATAAGCAATGTTATGTTACCTGCTGACATCGAGGGCAACAAATGGGATAAGTCTTTCCGAGAGAAGCTGAGCAATTATCTACAAGTAACAAACAGAAAATGGTCACGAGGTTAAGAACGACGAGCTATCCTGTGAAGCAGACTATCTACAGAGAGGTTCTCATATAAGAGCATAATCTGAAGAAGTTCAGATAATGTATAAACCTGACCAACTCGACCAAATCCGCAAATAATTATGTGATCCTGCAAATCATCCGTCTGCAAATAAAATCAGACAAGCAAAATACTCATCAGTTGGCCTTGTAATGATTTCCTCAACTAGAGAACGTGTGAGCTTCAGACCGACACTGAAGTCAAGTGGTACTAGGATGGATGGATTGTTGCCTAACAGAGTTATATGCTATAAAGGAATCATCAAGATTCCTACCTCACTTTCAACCGGCAATAAACTTCGAACATCATGCAACTCAAATCGAGATGCAATTAACTGGCCACCAGCAGCTAACCAAGGTGTGATAGCCATTGAGATTCCCACGACAAGAAATAGCAACGAAGATAACTGGGGAGACATTATACCCTGGAAGAACCACAGATTAGGCCTATAGGGGAAAAGCAGTTGAAAAAACCATCAAGTTTTCAAGAACATTGCTGCTTATATACTCATGTTGATAACAAACCTGATTGACAGCTTCTCCGAAAGCAACAAATGCAAACTCTCCGCCCGGGGCCAGAAGTAGCCCGACCCTAATTGCAGATATTATTGAAATGCCGAACAATTTCCCCATAATCACGACTAACATAGTCTTGCCCACTATCAAGAGTCCCAAAGTTCCCACTATGACAGGGAAATTAGAGAGAAGTAATTTCGGATCAATAGACATGCCAACCTGAAATGAGTGGAACTCTTTTTGTTAGTTTTTATGCCTGTGATTACAGTTGATTACTAATATCAGAATCTTACTAAAACACAAGTAAATTCTTCCTTTTTACCATCTATAATTCCTGACTCTTTTCAGAAATGATAAAATATGGATAAAGTCATTAGGAATCTCATATTACCGTCATGAAGAAGAGTCCCAGTAAAAGGCCACGATATGGAGCAATATCTGATTCTACTTGCAAGGAAAATTCTGTCTCTGCAAGGAGTAGCCCAGCCAAAAACGCTCCTAATGCCATGGAAAGTCCAGCCTGATTCATAGAAACGGAAACATTAGCAGACGGGAAAGAATGGCATGTCAGTGAAATAGTCCAATACCAACAAGGTAAAATGGCCAAATCCCAACAAGGTCACGGTCATACCCTAGCTGTCAGTAAACTAGTCCCAAGAATAACAAGAAGTGTGTTGGCAGAGAATATCTCGGCGTTTCTGTTTTCTGCAATTTGCTTGTAGATTGGTCGAAGAAGCTGTATGCCACAAAATGCCATATATTATAACTCTATTGAAACAGATGAATTGAGTACTGGAAATAGCAGTGACAGCACAGTAAACTTTGATGATAAGTTCATGAAAACATGCCTCTTCCTTTTGTAGCAAATCTAAAACATTTCACCTAACAACTTTGGTGGTAACTAACTTATTTTAATATCCGGACTCTCAAAAGTTAAACTTACAAGACGGCCACCAGCAATTATGGCGGTAATAGCAACTGCTGCTTTGACTGCAGCAAGCCCAAGAGCTTCAGCAATGGCTTGAAATCCAATCTGAAAACAGCAGTTAGCAACTTAGCATTTTGCTAGCATTGATACTTACTAGACTTCCTTGAGTATATCTGCCATAGTAGGAATTTCAACCAGTGATAGCAACAGATGACCACAACGTTTCTTCTTAAGAGAGCAACGAAATTATCAAACCTCCTTAGACAATTGCCAACACAGGGTGAGCTTACCCCTCCTTTCGATGAATTAGGTGAAATGAGTGGGATGAGAATCAGTAAAACAACTACAGCTAGATCCTGTGAAGTAAAACAACAAACTGATGAGCAATGCCCCAGCATAGTTGTAGTTATACAAGTACAGAATTAACTCTGTTCTGAACCGACCTGAAAAAGCAATACGGAAAATGAAGCCCTTCCATGTCTAGATGTACTCTCACCTCGTTCTTGTAGAACCTGAAAACCAGGTACATTGTTTCTGTTCAACCATAACGTAATTGCATAAAAAATAACATGAAAGGGCTGTTATAGACTTCGTTTCATTAAGACCCCTATGTGAATACAACCAAGAATGTTACCTGAAGGACAACAGCAGTCGAGGACAGTGCCAGGCCATTTCCAATCACTATTGCCGCTGGACCAGCCTGACCAGCAACATAATGGGCAATCAATCCAACTACTGCTGCTGTCACCAGAACCTAGATTTCAACAATATTAGTATATATTAAGCATGTACGTATTGTAGTTGATAAATGATGTGGTATGAGATATGCAGATCTACATATCACCTGAGCGGAGCCTAATCCAAAAACATATTTCTTCATGGAACTCAGTCTTTCAACAGATAGCTGTCAAATCAAAACAAAAACAAAATTTGGCTTTTCGACCAAACACAATTCAAAAGCAAAAGGATACATAAACATAAATCAAATAGTACCTCAAGGCCAATGTTGAAAAGCAAGAAAACAACTCCAAATTCTGCTATGGCCCTGGTCCCGTGCACATTACGGATTATAGAAAGACCATATGGACCAATCAGAATTCCAGCTGCCAAATACCCAAGAACAGGGCTGCCTATACATTGCAGCAGATGAAGCCATCAAGATGGCACATAAATCTCTATGCAACATGATTGCGAGACCAGAACTGAAATTTTTTTGACTGATGAGAACATGGGAACCGTAGGAGTTTGAGGGAAAGGGAAAACAAATAGTGATGCAATGGATAGAAATAACAAAACAAAAAAGAATCCTACTTACCTCCAGGAATTTTCTGAAATAGAGGCACAAATATGACGCTTGCCAGCAGTAACCACAAAAAATCAAAAAGGGAAGCTTCTTCCTCATTGACCTAATAATGGTAGAAAAGTTTCAGCCTGCAAAGTACATTCCAAACAATTTTCACTTTGAAAAAGAACAAGAACAATCATTAATACCTCCTGGTGAGGGAGCATCTCAAGTAGTTTTTTAATTCTCTTGGGAAGTTTTTGCACTTGCCGGATGAATGGCTTCGTACTGGAAGAGCCATCTTCTGTACTAGTGCTGATAACATCTGGCTGTTGAAGCAGCTGATTGTTTCCCCCTACTCCATTGGTGTATAATGTCAGTCTGGAACGAATAAGAAGCTCATATCAGCAAAAAGACAGAACTTTAAGTACTAAAATGGTCCTTCAAAAATTGACGAAAAGAAGAGTAAATTTTCAAACTGACCCTGCTCCAAGAAGTGCAAACCCAAGAACTAGCTTGGGCCATTGCTGTTTGACAGATTCAACCAGACTCGCAAACACTGTCGTGGTCCCATCTGGATTGGAAGAGAAGAAAGATGCAGAAAAGAAACGGGAGGATTTATTGAAGGATGCCTTGGGAGAATTAAGAGAGGAACCCTCTTTTGGCAGGTCTTTCTCCTGTTTTTTGGTCTGAACATTAATCTTTGACTTTTCAAAATCTGCTTCAACCACTTTAGAAGACTCTACACTTGGCTTTCCATTCTCATGATCGCTTGACTCATAAGGCTGAGTTAGTTTTTGAGTCTTCAGACCAGCTATATCAGGCACAAGATCAGATGTGTTCTGTACCGCTAATAAATCTTCATCTGTAGGTGATTCTTTTTCAACCTGATGGCTTACATCTTCAATATCACTTGAGAGTACCACCTCATCCTCGACAGGAGTTTCTTCAGCCGAGAGTTTGCCCTGAGTTTCCTCTGGGGTCTGAGAAATGGAGAGAGACTTCTCTGCTCTCTGCAAAGCGATCTCTGCATCATTAACGCGTTGAGTAGCCTCAAGCTCAAATGCTACAGCTTGTTCAGCCAATTTCATAATATTAGCGACATCCTCCTCGGCTTTCAACGAATTGATCTGGATTGTCTCGGCGAACTCATTCAACTTGTCCACTTCCTTCTGCAGCTCGTCTTTTTTGCTCTGCAAACAACTCAGTTGGGCCTCACAATTTGCTAAATTCACTTGGCATTCTTTAATATCATCCTTAGCAGCTAAAAGGGCATCTTCTTTATCATTAACATCATCTGTTTGCTCAGTCTCTTGTGGAATATCATTCCCTGCAGCAGCTGCTTCAAGTGATTCCACAATGACCTGGAGCCTAGCTTCAGCAAGAGATAAGGCCATTGTAGCCTTTTGAACAGCATCTTTAGCAAGACATTCCTCATCAACAGTATCTCGAATGACATCAAGGGTTTTGTTTACATCATGCCAGGCAGTAGCGGCTTCATCCTTGAGTGCTATGGCTCTTTCTGAGATTCGCTGAGCCTTTTCCTCAAACATGGTACTATTAAGTCTAGCAACTTCCAGTTCTTTAATTGCCTTGTGCAGTAGCTCCTTGAGTTCCTCCAAACTATCGTTTTCGTTTTCAACTCTTCTGGCGTCTTTCTCTTCTTTCAAATCTGTAGCTTCAGTTTCGGAAGATTCCCCTATACTACTATCGGCATTACCTAGAGAATCATTGCCCTGACAACGTAACCTAAGTCCAAAAGCTTGGAGGCCATTGCCAAGTATGGATGATTTTCTAGAATGCAAATGACTATAATAAAACCTCGCATTCAAATTCAGTGTCCTCCTCAATGGACAACAAGAGTGCAATTTAGAATCCCAGAATCTAGTTCTGATTCCTTTGGGATTTGGAAGGCAGTAGATCGGCCGTTGAACAGTACACGCAAATTCCATGTCGAATCAAATCAAATCAGAACTAGACTTTACTTAGTTCCTCGAAGAACCTTGTATACTAAAACATCATCATATTGTTATAACGAACCAATATCAAAATTTGGCGGAGAGAGACTAACCACCAGGAATTCTGAGTAAGAATGAATGCCTCTTCCTTCACTTACTTCCGTCTCTAACCGATTTTTTCTCGTCTCTTTCAAATTTTCCCACTGTCTAAACTCTCTCTCCCCTCCACTTGAAAGAGTTTCTCGCCAACCAAACATCATTCATGGTAAGGATTATTTTCCCGTTTTCTAGACAAATTTACGAAAACACCCTCACTTACCTAAAGAAAGTAAGAAATAATGAATGATTCAGATCACCCAATAACCAGTTTGGTTTGATCCGGTATATAAGTTTTTTTTTTTTTTTTTGTGAACCGAATATACAAAATATTCTTTCACATCAGACGCACCAAGTTTAAAAGTAAAACTCGAATTAATGAACTACATCAAAACAATATAAAATCGGAAAACAAAAAAATATAACATTCAATTCAAACATCGATATTACACGGTCTAAGGGAATTCTAAAAAAATCAGGGTTACAAAATGACAATTCGCAAGACTATATTACGAATCTCATCACTATCGGCAAGCATATCATAATCACTGAGTGGAAATTTCAAATTGTTGCTTTTTTCGTGCGTAATAAAATAATAATGTAATAACGAACGAATCAAAAGAAAACAAAAATCATGTCTTGTTTGATATGGAAACAACTGTAATGAAAAATCAAATCCCCCCCCTCTCTCCCGCAACATTCAATCACTCAGCACTCAGCAAGAGATATTCAAGACTGTGAAACCCCGTTGTCTTCCTTGGCCTCGACCACGATTTCTTCTGTAGGCTCTAGCGGAAGAGTGTTGCCTGAGGCGGTGCGACGGTGGTTGGCCGCTTGGAGGACGTGGGCGTAGTTTCCTTTCTCCATGAAGAGTTGGTTAAAGTGATGCCGGCAATACAGAACTCCGTCTAGGGAGGCGTAAGAGGAGTGAGTGAGCGTACAGCCACCGTGAGCGCACCGGAAACATGTCTTGTGGAAGCATTCTCCTTCCATTTGTACCTGTTAGCAAATAACCTAATCAAACCGGATTGAAACCAAACCGATTGATTCCACATTTTCTTGTGGAACCAAAAACCAACATAACGTTCTGAAATCTAACCCAAAGTAAACTAAGTCAAATTGAACCAAACCAAAATCTAAATTTCATTTCCGTTTGACCTAGGAATAACTTATCTGAACCAAATAAAAATAAGGAAATTAAAAAAAGCCAAACCGAACCCAAAACTGAAACGCCGACCCATAGAATAGAACAAGCAAATTTCGTGATAAGGCTGACTTTTCATTAGTAATTGGGACAAGAACGAACATTTACAAATGCAAATACTAACCTTTTCAAGAGGGTACACAGTTTTTTCGCAAGCCGCACACTTGTCTTGTGTTCCACAGAAGATGGAAGATATCTTGCTTGGAGTCTTAGTCTGTAATTTTGAAATTATCAAGGATACAGTCAAATTCCCAGATCCTATTTATTGGTCCAATCATAAAAGAATGAAAATGAAAGATTGATACGCTAATCATATAGAAGGAGATGTAGAGAGAAATGATGAACGTACAAGCTCCGGCTTCTCAGTTTTTCCTGAGATTTGAAAGAAACTTATTTCAATCATAATGATTCGAACAAAGAAAGATAGAAAGATTCAAATTCGATGAGATGGAGATATTATAATATGAACCTGGTTGAAAGTTTTTGCTGAAATTGCCAGATTCCTTGAAGAGTTGCTCAAAATGAGTCTTGCAGTACAAGACTCCGTCCATGGAGGAATAGTTGCTCATCTGCCATCAACGCATAAATATTGTTTCCATGTTTGGAATCATTCATTTAACAATAATATGATCATAGACGAGAAGATCCAAGCACAAAATGATCTCATTTATAAGAGTCATGCAACATACCACAAGGGTTCCTTTGCAATGGGTGCACCTGAAGCAAGACTTGTGGTAAGGCATTCCTTCAATGGACAACATGTCCACCACATAGACTGTCTTATCACAAGCATTGCATTTGTCGAGAGTTCCTGTGAAAGACATTTTTTTGTTTTATCTTTTTTCTTGGGTTTTTTTTTTGTTGTTGTTGTTTCCTTCTCCAAGATCCTGAATGAAACAGAGTTTTAAAGTTTTTTTTTATCAAATCAAGAGGTCATCTGAGGAATTAGTTAAAGAAGGAAACCTTTACCTCAGACAAGGGAGGGAGGAACCTGCGAAATTTCTGTCCTCTTTTATACGAAACCTTGTTGCAATTGTGAGGTTGTAACGGAGGAAGTTTTTCTTTTTTCTCTCTCTTTTGATTTTGCAAAACCAACGAGATAAAATTGGGTGGCAAAGTGATTGGAGTTGAGCAAAATAAGGGTTGTGGTTTCTGACAATTTCAACCCATTAAGAGGATGTTACTTTAAGCCAACTGTCTCTGAGGTGGTGCAACCCATGTCAGATCCTGCAAAGGAATATAACAACCTAACATTACACAAATATAATAATATTCTTTGTCAATCAAATATGCTTTTAATACATATCTGTATGCGTATCTATCAAGATACCCAGTTGTAAATTAAAGCAATTTTAATGAAACAGAAAGTGAAGCACCACTAAGTCGATTCCTTCTTTTTGCAATATCCATAGAACTATAGTGTAGTTCAAGTCTCCTTTCATTAACATTACCACACAATATTCAAATAGAAAAATCTGGTATGTAAAGTAAAGTAGTCTTACAACACAACTTGTTGACACAAGATGAGATCAGAGATTGTCTTTCCGTGTCGATCGATTCTCCTGGAACAGTTGACTCCACCATCTAATATGTTCCGTACGACAACATTCAAAGCATGAATGCCTTTAACATCATATATCTCTACTGACACATTTTCATCGACTGGTTTTGCATCGATTTCAAGAAACGAAGAGGTTGATAACAGAACTGACATCACATGTTTTACCCATTCAGGAGTAATGATGACTTTCAGACGCTCGATATCTGGGGAATAATGTGGGATTAGTGAGAAGTTTATGTCGTTTCCTTTATCACCAGCCCGGCTATGAGCAACAGAGTAGAGTGGGATCTTTTGGCCAGCTGGAGCAGGAGAGTGATGAAATCCAGATGAATCGCCTCTTGTTGTAAGGCTATTTTGATTTTCTTGAGGGATCTACAAATGGAAGCAATACCAAGGTGTTAATTCAAGTGCACATGTTAACAGTTCTTTCACATTTATAGCTTTCAAATAGTAAAACATATGTGCGCCTAAAAATTATTTTTCTGCGTTTCATCATCAAAGGATTGCAGTTCGAACACACACTAGATTGATTCACCAAGGAATTTGAACTCAGGTCATGTTTATTTTCATTATCTATTGGTCATCCAGATTAGCGTAGTAAGTACTTTCTCACTAACCTTTCGGATTTTCTCTCGAGCAACTGGAGAATGATGTTCAGGGGTCTCCGACTCTAATGTGTTGGTGTGCTGAAGTCCAGTTTTCCACATTACAGATTCACGGCTGACCTGTATAACCAAACATATAACATCAGAAGCCGTAAAATTGATATATGTAAGAAGGCTGTATTAGGTAAAGTTTCATGATGGAGACGACATACCAAACGCTTTTCAAGAACAATCTCCATCTTGTGTCCGGTACTGCATATAAGTACAAGTAGTCTTGTCAAACCAAAAAGACCATCTCGAATCTCATATCTTCTCAATACATTGAGATTGCCAAGATAAAGATTATCAGTCAGCATAATCAGAGATAAAGACAGAAACATGCTCGAACTTGTCTATAATTAAGTATTTGTCAACTGATCAACTCCCTAGACATAAGATGTCTCAAATCAACAGGATCTGGTACTACTGTAATGCTACAATAAGCACTGGATTCAGATATGGCTATAATTTAGAACAAACATCAACGTGAAGGAATTACCTAATTCCTCCACCACCAGCTGGTCCGTTTGTATATAAAGCAGTAAACTCTTTCGTTAACTGGACTGCATGATCCTTCAGTTTAAACAGACCATCCATGCGTAATCTAATATCTCCACATGACTGCCAAGATGGTTCAGCGCCGTTGCTTGTCGCCTTCAAGCTATTAAGCCCAATCACATAAGAAAGAATACAGTGGTTAACACCAGGAATGGTTTCTTCCATCCAAGATCGAACCTGAAAGAAGAAAACACAAGTAAAATACATACACACTTGATAAGAAATAAAACTCCAATTCCAGGCACCATTAGGAGTCATTTCAAGCGAAACAAACTAATAAAGGGTCAAATAACCATAAGATATTTTTCACAGATATTTTAACCATAGGCTCACCAGAAACTCTGAAGCTTTAGCACGTTGAATAGATCCATGTCCTCCATAAGATATCTCGCCCCATCCTTTCCAACCACAGTCCTGCAAAGAAAGTATGAATTACAGAACCAAACCTAGGTTGCTCTTTAGTATCAATCCACTGTTACCGGCATTTTCTATGGATAAATAACCTTTGGAATCAACCGCAAGAGTTTTTCAGGCACAGCAGTGTTAGCAGATGGTTTTGAACCACTGCATTGTACTTTGCAGTCTGACAGGGGAAGGAAGGAAACGTCTCGAACATCAATTACCTGCAAAGAAGGTTTATAAATTGACTGTTTCCGCTGTTATTATAGTTATTTCTTTTAGATTTTGTACCTCTAACTTACCACATCAGGTGTAATGTAGGCACTAGGATCAGCAATTTCATATAGAAGTTGCTCGGCGCAAGTACATGTATTTAAAATTCCACCACTACCTTCAGCCTTTGATACACATACTTTTCCGTCAAAGCCAATTTCGGCATAAGGTAGTGACAAGTCCTGGAGGAGAGGGAAAGGCATGTCTCTATACTGGTCACCTAAAGAACATTAAAGAACGAAATGACTATACTGATAATGAAAAACAGCAGCTCATTTATTCTTCCAAGAGCCAGTAGCGTGAAGGGCACCTGGATGCATGAAGTATCCACCAGTGAGCTGACAACCGCACTCCAGAAGGTGGCCAGCAAGAGTTCCCTGAGCTAGCAGCTCCAAGTCATTCCAATTCCAACCTAGTTCATAGACCTAACCATGCAACAAGGAAGTGATCATATTAAATCACGAAACTAGAAAGCCTCTTGAATCAAATTCAAGCCAAAACTGATTATATATAACGATGATTATATATGATTACAAAACTGAGCTAACATGCATCCGAGCGGTTATCTGGTCCAACTGGACAGATAACAAGTTCTCACCATTGGTGCTAAAAATAAGGCGGCATCAGCCACTCTTGAAGTAATTATCACATCTGGTTGGTACTTCTCCAGGCATTCAACAATAGGAGCTGCTCCAAGATAAGTGCTAGTACCCTTCAACAAGGAGAACAAAAGTTTAGGAACACCACACATATCACTAGGAGTAGCTGAATAAACCATGGTAATCTGAAAACTCTTCACTCTCGTAACATGTAACCTACAGTCCTTCAAAGTAGACATAAGCATGTGTACATATATTTTAGTCTATCAAAATAATTCTCACTAGCTGAATATCTAACTGACACATACGATCAGGAGTTAGAGAAACAGAATCCTACCCCCGCAGAGGAATATTGACCGCCAAAAGATGATCCTGAGCCTAAATAAGATTCACAGACAAGGGTTAGACAAAGTTATTATGCATGGCTTCAGACAGTGCCGAATACTCAGAACACAGAATATATCTCCCAGGGAGGAAAGTGGCTTCCATAAAAGATAGGCAGCACCTGTTTCAAAAAGCACCTCATGAGCCACAGCCACGGAAATTGTGAGCCCTAGATCACTGGCTACCTCAAGAACTTTCTTCTGAGCGCCAGAGGGATCAACTACAAGGAGAAAACATGATAATTTCAGATGAAAAGAAAAACAGACAGAAAAAAAAGGCGTCCATTAGAGATTGGAAGCTCTTACTTGCACCCATGTTAGTGATTATACAAGTGCCTTTCTCCACAGCCACAGGTAGTAACAAATGCATCCACTCAGAAACTGTACAACAGAAAGAAAGAAAGAACTGTCTGACTTTGATGAAGTCATAAAAAATCCCTACAAACCATTTCTAGCAACTGGATGATGACTAATAATTTTGCAAGAAAAATAAACATACCACGAGGGTCGTAACCGTCACCGCCAGATGCCATAGAGAGCCAGCGATCAGCCAAAGTTCGTTCGGCTAAGCACTCAAGGACAAGATAGTTAAGGTCTTCAACTCTCTGAAGCAGTTTGAGAGCCGCCAATGGCCTATCACCGCCGAATCCAGCACCACATCCGACGTAAACCGTATCCTTTCGCCTCTTCGGATTCTCTCTCTGAGATTCAATCAAATCTTATCGCGTTCCACCAAGAAGCGGATGAAATCAAAAAGGGAAAAACAAAATGACAAATCTTACCAACTTTATCACACAATCCATGAGAGTATAATTCCCTAAACAAGTGGAGCGAGATCATGCAATCTCCCAATGGATCACAGATTGGTTACGCTGAGGAATTTGAATTTTGGGAGAGACGTGAAGGAAGCGAGTAGCGGAGTGAGTTGAGTTTATCAATTATCATGCTTATCCCATTGGGCTGATTAAAGTTAAAAAACTATATCTTGGTAGTAATTTACTAAAACGGCCCCTAAACTTAAAACTATTTTCACGCCGGTCCCTTCTTTTCTTCTCCTGAATTCTTAAAAAAGGGTTTGTTTTTGAGTAGAGAAGCAGAATTGTTCCTCAGAAGAGGGGACTCGTTGTTTCGTAGTAGTAGCAATGGAGGAGGAAGGATTCTGCAGCGATTGGGGAAAGATAGTTTCAGAGAAGGTTGTTTCGGCTTACATCTCTCTCCCGAAGAAGGGAAAACCTCAGGGACGTGAAGTCACCGTCCTATCCGCTTTCCTTGTCTCTTCTCCTTCTCAAGGTCTCTCTCTTCTCACTCTCTCTGGCTTTTTCTTTTTTTGGGTTTCGATTTTGAGCTAATTAGGGTTTGTGTGCAGACCCGGAAGTCATAGCGTTAGGGACGGGGACCAAGTGCGTTAGTCGGTCGCTGTTGAGTCCCCGTGGGGACATTGTTAACGATTCTCATGCCGAAGTTGTCGCCAGAAGAGCTCTGATGAGGTTCTTCTACTCCGAGATTCAGCGGATGCAAGTGACTTCGGATAAGAGGACATGTTGTAATGAAGCCAAGCGTCAGAGAAATGATAGCGTTACAAGCTCAATACTAGAGTCTGCAGACCCAAGCTGTCCTGGAGAAGTGAAATATAAGCTCAAGTCTGGCTGCCACTTGCATATGTACATTTCTCAATTGCCATGTAATCAGCTTCGATTCGTTTTTCTTCTCGTTTCAAGAAATGTCCTTAGTGTGGGGCATTGACATGTTTGTCATATGTAGGTGGTTATGCTTCTACTAGTTCACCTTTGTATGCCCTGAAAAAGATTCCATCAACACAAGTAGATGACTCATTGTTAGTTCAAGGTTCTGACATTTGCTCGTCAGTAGAGATAGGTAATAGCAACAAAGTTATTGAAGTCTCCTGCCTGATTCTTGCAAGAATGTTCTCTCCGCTTGACTTCCTCATATTTAGCAGCTGGAAGATAGCAGGTTATACTGATGTTGTTATCAATTTACTTTGCATGTCTCCATTTCAGGCAATGGCTCACAAGTAGCAGATTTGGTGCAAAGAAAGCCTGGTCGTGGTGAAACGACACTCTCTGTTAGCTGTTCGGATAAGATAGCTCGATGGAATGTTCTTGGAGTTCAAGGTTTCTTCTCTATTCTGTTAATGTTTTTGCAACCTGTTCTAGCCTTTTAATTGCATCAAGCATAAATGTCATATAATATTTGGTCACTGGTTTTGTTCTTGTGGGTCGTCTATACCTGAAGTTTGACATATAATTTATTTTGTCATTCTACATTTGCTTATGGGAATTTTCTCTCTTTGTGTGTTCTTACTTCAGGGGCATTGCTTTGCCAAGTCCTTCAGCCTGTATATGTTTCTACCATCACCGTTGGACAATCTCTGCACTGTCCTAATAGTTTTTCTTTGGCTGATCACTTGCGAATGTCTTTGTATGAGAGGATCCTTCCATTATCAGATGAGCTTCTAACTTCCTTCCGTTTGAACAAGGTTCATTAGCTTCTATATACCAAAGTATCATGTAAATTGCAGTAGTTACTTGAATATATTGTGCTAATTCCTTTCCAGCCACTGTTTTTTGTAGCTCCAGTACCACCATCAGAATTTCAGCATTCAGAAACTGCACAAGCTACCTTAACATGTGGGTTAGTTTTCAATGTTCTCAACTCTTCATCAACATGACATATTTGTTTTGGTTACTAGGTGTCGAATGTATCTGTTCTCTTAGGTATTCCTTGTGTTGGAACCATTGTGGGTTACATGAAGTTATTCTTGGAACAACCGGTAGAAAGCAAGGTACCTCAGCTAAAGGAGCTCTGTATCCGTCCACTCAATCATCTATATGCAAGTAAGAGGAGGATCCTTGTTATCCAAGCAGGACCTTTGCTTATTTCTAGTTGATAGCATATTCATCTGGTTTTTTCCTAGACAGCGGTTACTCAAACTATTCTTGAAAGAAACTCATGGACACGAAAGTGAATCTTCTAAGTCAAAAAGATCTTACCGAGAACTGAAGGTACGTGCAATGTTGATTCTTTTCTGCTTCTTCATTTTGGGTTAACATGCTTCCGCTGGCACTACTAACATACTAAAGTGTATGAATCATAGTGAGTGTTTGACATGCATGCTGCAAAATTGTGATATTTTTCTCTGGTTAATTCTGAATGATTTACGTTTTTTTGGTTTTAATTCTATGCAGGACAAAGCTACGGAATATTCTTTGATGTCGAAGATTTTTAAAGGGAAGTATCCATTCAACAATTGGCTAAGAAAACCCTTGAATTACGAAGATTTTCTGATAGAGGTATGTCATCCTACTGCTCTTTCTATCAACCTACTTTCTTTGCATCATATGGTTCATTATAGTCAACAAGTTGCTAAGTTTTGAGAGCTTTGTTTAGGGAAGCAAAGTAATTAACTATTATTATGATGATTACGTTCCAATATGAAAAGAGGTGAGACCTTGAATCACAGAAAATACAAAGAGTGAAGAATGTAAACCGGAAAAACCCAAGAAAACAAAAGCAGAAAATATGAATTTGACTGAAACGAATGAAGATGCAGTAAGTTCCATTCAGAGATTGACTCGTCCCTTGATGATGTCGAGGCTCATCTCACTAGGATCTGTTGCTTGCAATTCAACTTGAATCCCATCCAATTCCCTCTTGAATCTGTCCTTTGAGCTGGCATACAACATCTTACTCCTCACTCTTGATGTATCAGGTGACCTGAAGCAAGTCAATGTCTCAGTTATCACAAAATCTACGTTTCCAGATCATTAAAAAACAAGGGCAAGGAGTTGTACCATGCGATGAAAAAGATCTTGCTCTTCTGGCAATTCTCAGGGGTGGTGAAATCAAAGTCATAGACAGCATATCGGCACTCATCCTCTGGAATAGATCTGGTGAAATCGTCGTAAGTTTCTTCTGGATTCCCAAGCTTGTCTATCATAACTTGCTGAGCCTTCTCATCGATTTTGAACACAATGAACCTATAATTCCTCTTTGCTTTCAACTCCAAGAACTTGAGCTTGCACTCATCGCTTACATGCATCCCAGACGCTGAATTAGCCTGCACAATCACAAATACGCATAGTCAACATATATGATCACAACATATTACATGATTGGTAGTACCATATTTGATAAAATGAAATGTAGGAACATACCATGTTCTCTGCTTGAAATTGGGGCTTGATGATCTGAAAGTAGAGAAGGTAGGGGGTTTTAGAGGGTGAGAAGAAGAATAGGCAAGTAGGTTTGGTTGGGTCGTTAGGCTGGTCACGTCTTAAAACCAAGAAGACTTTGATGCTGTCACGTTGTGGCCATATTTTACATCATTAGATATATTAGAGGGAGTCTATATTATATTCACGCATTCGCATAATACACATGTATCTATGTGTTGTATGCAAGCACATGTGGTGAAGTTTGTTCCGGACATCATTGGGGAGTTGAGGTTTCATGATGTACATGTTTTTTTTTCTTTTTATTAAATTTTGGACTTTTTCTTTCCTCACAATTGGTCGTAGACTTTGCTAATTTTATGGGTGGGTGCGGATTTAATTAGAATTTAGCGGGAAAACAATAATTAGCCTTTCTGAGTTTGTTTTTTTTTTTTTTTTTGTCTTAAAACGGGTTTTGCACTATGAGAAATTGCAGATATAATCATTATGAAGAAAAGGATTTGGCCAAAATAAACAACCGTTGCATCGATGTCACATGACAAGAAAATAAAATCATAAATTTGTCAAACCGTTTTGCAATTATTTTGGTTTATTATTATTGACGACAGAGTAGAAATAGTGATGTTGGTTTATTGAGAGCCTAACAAAAGCCCATGGGCTTATCCCTCGAAAGGACAGACCATTTGATCTACACTAAACCCCCAAGGTTTTTGTTGTACTTGATCAATTTAATTAATCAACTGGATTTAATTGAGAAAAATTGTGGCGGCTTAGATTCTTTGTTGCCTTCTCCAACCATAATATTGACAGGACTTGTCGGTACACTATTTGTCTGATCGACACTTGCCGATTTGCTTTGGCTACTTCCAGTTCCATATCCGTTTGTACTATATACGGTCTCTTTTCTCCAGGAGTATCCAATTTGTATATCCTCTTTTATTGAAATCGAGAAATTTATATGGAAGTTGGTGGATTTAGAATTGTAGCTACTAGCTAGTGCGAGAAATAAGGATCCCATCTATACGAATACAGCCGAGAAGTGTCTGTATCGAGATGAAAAGGTTTCTCCTTTGCTTTTAGTTCAGTTGTGTTTTGCTTCTTTCTTTCATTTGAACCGAATTAGTACTGGATTTTTACCGGTCTCACTGTCTCTAGCCGAGTTGCCTCACCAGAATGGCAGCAGCGAGTTGACACGGTACGACGACCTGTTTCTATCCCAAATCCTGTCATTTTAAATTTGATCTTCGAGTGATATCTCTCTGTAACTAAGAAGATTGAGAAATTTCTCCTCGTTTCCAGGCATTACCTGTTGTTGCCTTATAACTGAAACAACACATCCATGGGAGGTCAAAGCTCAAAGATTGTTACATGTTGTTGGAATTCACCGCACAAGACTGCTGCTCTTGAAGCTCCATATGTTGGTGACGTCTCTGTTTGGCTCTCTTTCTTAAAAGCGGACCATTTCTTTTGGCTTTATGGCTGTTTTTCTTAATCCTTTTTAACTTACATTACAGGAAACGAAGAGAATGATACTGACGTAACAGATTTTCCGTCTTTTCGTGAATACACACTAGAACAGCTTAACATCGCCACCTCTTGTTTCGCGTTGGAGAATGCTGTATCTGAACATGGAGAAACAGCTCCAAATGTTGTCTATCAAGGGAAACTGGAGAATCATATGAAGATTGCTATCAAGCGCTTTTCTGGAAAGGCCTGGCCTGATCCACGCCAATTCCTTGTATGACATGTATCTTTCAGTTTATCTAATTGCAAATTCTCTTACCTGTTTTAACTTTGGATATGTTTGTTTCCAGGAAGAAGCAAGATCGGTTGGTCAGCTACGCAGCAAAAGAATGGCCAATTTACTCGGTTATTGCTGTGAAGGTGGCGAGAGGTTACTTGTGGCTGAGTTTATGCCTAATGAGACACTAGCCAAACACCTTTTCCACTGTAAGAAAAAAAGGCCTTCGATCAATTGTCTTTTGATGGTCTTTTTAGATTTTGTCTTATTAGTATTTGCTTACCACTTTTATTATCTACCAGGGGAAACACAGCCAATGAAATGGGCAATGCGACTAAGGGTTCTCTTATACATTTCAGAAGCTCTTGAATACTGTAGTAACAATGGACGCACGCTATATCATGATCTCAATGCTTACAGAGTTTTATTTGACGAGGTACATTCCATAAACTAAACTCTTGTCATCAAAACCATGTTTTGTTTAATGCTATATTCCTCCACTGACTCGTTTGTGATTCTTTATAAGGAATGCAACCCAAGACTTTCAACATTTGGGTTGATGAAGAATAGTCGGGATGGGAATAGTTATAGCACAAATCTTGCTTTTACCCCACCCGAGTATCTACGAACTGGTGAAATTGATTTGCCCCCTCCTCGTAGGTCATATTTTTTCCAGTAATTTGTACGATTTGAGATTTAAGTGTGTGTTGATACAGGGAGAATCACAGCAGAGAGTGTGATTTACAGTTTTGGCACTCTTCTGCTTGATCTTCTAACCGGAAAGCATATTCCTCCTAGCCATGTAAGTGTCCATGGTAGCTCGTTAATCGTTTCCTGGATTCCCTTTACTAATTATCTCAGCCTTTTGCTGTGTGTTAGGCCCTTGATTTGATTCGAGACAGAAATCTTCAGACTCTAACCGATTCCTGCTTGGAGGGACAAATTTCAGACAGTGATGGTACGGAGTTAATACGCCTGACATCTCGTTGTCTTCAGTATGAAGCTCGTGAGCGACCAAACATAAAATATTTGGTCACTGCGCTGATATCTCTCCAGAAAGACACAGAGGTTTTGTCTCATGTTCTAATGGGTCTGCCTCAAAGTGGTACTTTTGTGTTACCTCCGTCTCCTTTTGCTGAGGCTTGCTCGAGAAGAGACCTGACTGCTATGGTTGAGATCTTGGAAAAAATTGGTTACAAAGACGATGAAGATGTAAGTCGTCAGGTTTTACGGTTATATAACTGTTAAAATCACTTAAAAGTTAGAACCCTTATGGTTCCCATCACATGAAGGCTTCTTCATGGTTTTATGTGACATGTTTAAACGCAGCTTTCATTTATGTGGACTGAGCAGATGCAAGAGGCTATAAACTCGAAGAAAAAAGGCGATATTGCATTTAGACAGAAAAACTTTAGTGAAGCCATTGAGTTTTACACGCAGGTCTGTCTTTCTTTCGCACTTGAATCCGTAACAAGACTTTCCTCCTTAGTTGACGATGCCCTGTCTATAAAATTTGTGCCAGTTTCTTGATTTGGGAATGATCTCTGCAACAGTCTTTGTGCGGCGCAGTCTGAGTTACTTAATGAGTAACATGGTGAAAGAAGCATTAGATGATGCAATGAAGGCGCAAGGCATTTCTCCTGTGTGGTACGTTGCATTGTATCTCCAATCTGCTGCTCTCGCTGTCCTGGGAATGGAGAAGGAATCTCAAATCGCACTTACTGAAGGATCCAACCTTGAAGCCAAAAAGATTTCAGCTTCCACACAGAACTAAAGCCTTTTTTTTTGTTTGGGTTTTGGTAAAAGATGAAGAAGCTTTGATTCCCTGAAGGGAAACAATCGAAAGGTAATCTCTTGTCTCATTTGATGCTAAGAAGGTTTAGATGTTAAGCATTCTGCTATTTAAACTTTCAATGTAGAAGCTAATCCATTGCTTCAGTTGATACATAAGACCCTGGGATGTACGGACACCAAAGTGAATATAATACAAACTCCATTAACAGATGTAGAAAGCAAAACAAAGCTTATGATGTGTTGTGCAACTCAACCTCTGCCTCAACTTGGATGATTGGGTGAGAGCTTCTGTATTCTTCCTTTGAGATTCCACAGTAAACAGGTTCTGTGCCTCCATGGGTTATGAAGTTCCAGCCAAATGCCGACCCTCCAACCACCTTGTCGCCATCTCCATCAGCGTTTTTTTTTTTGTTTGGGTTTTGGTAAAAGATGAAGAAGCTTTGATTCCCTGAAGGGAAACAATCGAAAGGTAATCTCTTGTCTCATTTGATGCTAAGAAGGTTTAGATGTTAAGCATTCTGCTATTTAAACTTTCAATGTAGAAGCTAATCCATTGCTTCAGTTGATACATAAGACCCTGGGATGTACGGACACCAAAGTGAATATAATACAAACTCCATTAACAGATGTAGAAAGCAAAACAAAGCTTATGATGTGTTGTGCAACTCAACCTCTGCCTCAACTTGGATGATTGGGTGAGAGCTTCTGTATTCTTCCTTTGAGATTCCACAGTAAACAGGTTCTGTGCCTCCATGGGTTATGAAGTTCCAGCCAAATGCCGACCCTCCAACCACCTTGTCGCCATCTCCATCAGCGTTTTTTTTTTTGTTTGGGTTTTGGTAAAAGATGAAGAAGCTTTGATTCCCTGAAGGGAAACAATCGAAAGGTAATCTCTTGTCTCATTTGATGCTAAGAAGGTTTAGATGTTAAGCATTCTGCTATTTAAACTTTCAATGTAGAAGCTAATCCATTGCTTCAGTTGATACATAAGACCCTGGGATGTACGGACACCAAAGTGAATATAATACAAACTCCATTAACAGATGTAGAAAGCAAAACAAAGCTTATGATGTGTTGTGCAACTCAACCTCTGCCTCAACTTGGATGATTGGGTGAGAGCTTCTGTATTCTTCCTTTGAGATTCCACAGTAAACAGGTTCTGTGCCTCCATGGGTTATGAAGTTCCAGCCAAATGCCGACCCTCCAACCACCTTGTCGCCATCTCCATCAGCGTTTTTTTTTTTGTTTGGGTTTTGGTAAAAGATGAAGAAGCTTTGATTCCCTGAAGGGAAACAATCGAAAGGTAATCTCTTGTCTCATTTGATGCTAAGAAGGTTTAGATGTTAAGCATTCTGCTATTTAAACTTTCAATGTAGAAGCTAATCCATTGCTTCAGTTGATACATAAGACCCTGGGATGTACGGACACCAAAGTGAATATAATACAAACTCCATTAACAGATGTAGAAAGCAAAACAAAGCTTATGATGTGTTGTGCAACTCAACCTCTGCCTCAACTTGGATGATTGGGTGAGAGCTTCTGTATTCTTCCTTTGAGATTCCACAGTAAACAGGTTCTGTGCCTCCATGGGTTATGAAGTTCCAGCCAAATGCCGACCCTCCAACCACCTTGTCGCCATCTCCATCAGCGTTTTTTTTTTTGTTTGGGTTTTGGTAAAAGATGAAGAAGCTTTGATTCCCTGAAGGGAAACAATCGAAAGGTAATCTCTTGTCTCATTTGATGCTAAGAAGGTTTAGATGTTAAGCATTCTGCTATTTAAACTTTCAATGTAGAAGCTAATCCATTGCTTCAGTTGATACATAAGACCCTGGGATGTACGGACACCAAAGTGAATATAATACAAACTCCATTAACAGATGTAGAAAGCAAAACAAAGCTTATGATGTGTTGTGCAACTCAACCTCTGCCTCAA
The DNA here is from genome assembly GCA_900406565.1 of Turritis glabra. Taxonomy (NCBI): domain Eukaryota; kingdom Viridiplantae; phylum Streptophyta; class Magnoliopsida; order Brassicales; family Brassicaceae; genus Turritis; species Turritis glabra. The sequence continues at coordinate 989,378 of OVBN01000150.1, read as the reverse complement.
CTTGGATGATTGGGTGAGAGCTTCTGTATTCTTCCTTTGAGATTCCACAGTAAACAGGTTCTGTGCCTCCATGGGTTATGAAGTTCCAGCCAAATGCCGACCCTCCAACCACCTTGTCGCCATCTCCATCAGCGTTCTGCTTCTCAGTCTGGACATAGTTTGTTTCAGATGATCTCAGTCCAGGAAGAGTAGTAGCACTTTGACGTGTTTCATCAATGGCCTTTCCGTTGGGTAAAGACTCGCTCTTAGCTGTTTTCTCACGTGTGGGTGATTCTCCAATCATCTCTTGGTACAATTGAAGCATAACCTTCATCTCTGCAAACAGCATAATTTTAAACTCAGAATCAAACAAGTTGGGTGGGACTTAGCGTGTTGCTGTTGAGTAAGGTGAGAATTGGGATAACAAAAGTATGAGCACTCACTCTCCCGAATCTCGATAGCTGCCTTACAGTTCCTGAAGTCTGGAGTTCGTAAAACCTGTAGCAGCACAGATCTCAGTTTACCTTTATTTCCAAACAAAAGAGTTGATCTAAAAGGTTAAAACCTCGAGAACGTGAGGGCGAAGATCTTTGAGAAGGAGACGCATCTTGTAGTAGTTGGAGTTCTCGATCTGAAGATTCGCTTCCAGCGCTCGCTTTCTTCCCCTAGGCGACGGATCCGTGGCCCCGGGAGTAAACGCCGGCGAACGCAACTCAGCTGATCTCTGATCTGCAGATGTAGGAAGCGGAGGAACTTGTGCTGGAAGAGATGAAGTAGCAGAAGGAAGAGGTTCAGTGAGTTGAGTCGCCGGCGAGGTCGATTTCTCCATTTTTCAATTTTCAAAGGTTTTCAACCGCCGAAACGAAAGAGAGATCTCCACCAACGCAGCCGGGATCTTAGAAAAAAACCCACGCCGTGAAATGTTTGGGCCTCTCTGGGCCCATATTTGAAGTGAATAACGGCACGAATTCTTTCGATTTACAACTTACAATATTGGACTGTGTGTCGTTTTACCGAGTTAAAAACGCATAACATTTGTCATTTCGAAAACACCGAAATTGTTTCTTCTTGTGGTGGGTCTCTCGATGAATCCCCAAATTGACAAGGTGGTGAGGGTAACGACTGCGGTGGCGACTGCTGTTGCATCCTATTTCCTCTTAACCGCTGATTACGGTCCCGAGCCTAACGCTCTTGATCCTGTGAGTTCTCTAATGGATGACCGAATCGCAGATATTTGCTATTTTGGCTCTCTTTCTTCTTGCTAGGGTTGAAATTTGATCCTCCGTGATAAACACTTGTTTTGACCCATTGATGATTTAGTTTCTAAGAAAACTTTTAGATAAAGATATGAATGTTCCACAAGGATGGCAGATCAGAGTAAAAAAAAATGGATCTTTTGATTTCTATGCTCAGCTTTGTTGCCTTCGTCTGGATCTGCTATTGACTAGTGACTTCTGACTACTTCTATTTGCTGATTTGGCTCTCCCTCTCCTCGTTACAATCACTAGGATGGTTGCTTCTTGCTAGGGTTGAAATTTGATCCTCCGTGATAAACACTTGTTTTGACCCATTGATGATTAGTGTCTAAGAAAACTTTTAGATAAAGATATGAATGTTTCACAAGGATGGCAGATCCAAAGTAAAAAAAATGGATCTTTTGATTTCTATGCTCAGCTTTGTTGCCTTCGTCTGGATCCCATATGTTTAGTCTATTACTGTCAACGTGGAGTAGTGAATGCTCATTTTCTCTTAAACAGCAAATCAATTGCTTATGGTTGTTAGTTTCTTAGCCTTATGAAACTCCGCAAATCTCGTGCTTACTTGTATGTGGGATTATGTATTAGCCCAATTGACTCTGTGATTCTTACATATGGCTGACATTTTTGCATATTTGCAGATCAGACAGAGGATATTTTCAGCCCAAGATTCCGTGAAAGAGTTCATCTTTCCATCAAAGAAGCCCCCGACAAGTGGACAGTGAAAAGTAAGATGCAACTGACCATAATTAAGTGTAGTTCCTGTGTCTAGTTTTCTGTAACTTTAGAGAGTGCTCTTAGTTGTCTCCGTTACACATCAAGCAAAAACTCGAGTTATGTCAATAAAATATCAAGTAGGATCATCTGGATTATCTTTCTTCAAATCAAACCAAACCAAACCAAATTCGACCCAATCAGTTAGTTAGCTTTTTTTTTTTTTTTTTGCCTGGATTTATATAGTTCCGTTCTCAAAGAATTGATGAATTTGGCAAGAGTCTCCTTTACAAATAAAAAAGTAACTAGATATCCGTACACTGATCAACAAAATCATGTCGACGAAAGCAGTAAAAGAGAGATATTAAATTGATTGCGGCAGAAATAAATATTCGCTCTTGACTTTTATACCCATTAAAGCGGAAACAAAAGACAAGTGGGATTTTTTTCTACCAAACAGTAAAAATACACTGACACATCATCCAAACGACCACCGTCCGATCAGGTATTACCTGGTGAAATCTGACGGTCTATAAAACAAACGAACACTGAACACAAAAGCTAACGGCGGCTCCGCCGAATGGGCACACTCATTGACCATATATATAAACGGTCTCGTGTTGCCATAAACGCAGAAACGATGAGCGTTTTGCGTTGCGTTTCGGCGGCAGGGAAGGAATCCCCCTAATACGGCTTCTGCATGTACATGAACATATCCTGTAGCGGAAACATCTGGTTACTACTCCCTCCTCCAAACGCGTTATCCACGGTGGCATCAATGTAATTAAACCCAAAATCAAGGGTATTACTATTACTTACAGCCGACCAATCCTTCCACTTGGGCTCGCTCTGAACCTCGCTCGTGAACTCCGGCGACACCACCTGCTCCGAGCAACTGGACTCCGTCGTATGCAGCTTCGGCACCGAATCCGACGTGTCGAAATACACGAACTCACTCGTCTGTTGCGGAGGCGGAGGCATCACCATCTCAGTCAGCTTCGGCTTCTCCTCCTCGATTTCGTCGGTGACACCACCGTAAACAACCGGAGGCGGTGGTCCTCGCCTCTCGATGGCTCCTTTTTTGTTGTAAATCCGGCAAAGAACCCAATCATCCAGCTGGAAATCAACACCGTCGGATCAGTTAATCAAATCACAAAACCAAAAGATGGAGAAATAGATCTGATTACATCTTTTATATATATATATATATATATAGTAAGTACCCTGAGGCTATTCTTCTTCTTGCGAACGGAGCGGTCAACGTCGGCGAGACGGTACTCGTGCATAATCCAATTGGTTTTCTCTCCCTTTGGAGCTTTGCCGGCGTAGAAAACAAGAGCTTTCTTAATACCGACCGGTTTAGGAAGACCGATCGGTTTATCAGCTCCGGTGGCTTTCCAGTAACCAGAACCAGCAGACCGGTTAGGACGCGAACCGTTGGGATATTTTCTATCCCTGGGAGAGAAGAAATACCATTCCTTCTCACCATACAAGGCTAAACCTGTAATTTAATTTTCACCAAAATTGATTTTCAGTTATTATTAGCAGAAAAGAAATATCTCAGATATTTTTAGTAGATTCCAAAATCAACTGACAAAGATTAAAGAGAGAGAGAGAGTATAATCACCGGGAAGCTCCCATGGATCGAATTTGTAGAGATCGATCTCAGCGATGATCGGAACGGCGATGGACTGAGAGGCACATTTGCGGCAGAGATAGTGCATGACGAGCTCTTCATCGGTAGGGTGAAATCGGAATCCTGGAGGCAACTGTAGTAATTCTGACATAATTAATTAATTAATTACCCCTATAAGCTATTCTATTCTAGTACGAATGAAAGATTAGGATGGTGGTGGTTGGGATGTTCCTGTTCTGATCCTATCCTGATCCTGATCCTAATCTTCTCGTTAGCTCTGAAGCTTGGCGTTTGAAAAACTTTGGAAAGAAAGAGAGCAAAGTCAAATATATAAGGAGAGGGAAAGGACACGTGTCGAGATGTAGGTGTAGAAGAAGAGCTTCTAGAACACACGTGGGTGGATGACGCTGCCGATACACGTTTCGCAAGGAGAAGTCACTTGCTGACGTGTCGATGAGTTGATGTTGTCACTGCTTACGTCTGTCGTCTCGGGGGTCCACTCACTCAGTCGGTAAAAATCCAAATCCGACCGGTCCGATACGACCGATCCCCCCCCCCCCCTGGGGTCTATCTTATGGATTCTTCGTTTCCGGTCGGTGGATCTCTGGTCCCACTTTTTTCCCGTAAATCTTTTTTTGTCTTTTTGCCAAAGGTTCTTATCATTTCATATCCGACGATTAAACGGTGGTAAAGTGTGGTGGTCTCTAGTAGGTAGTCTCCATTTTTTTTACGGTGAATTTATTTATTTTATTTTGGGTGTAAAGAGCTTATGTTATGTCAATTGGTTTATCATGGTTCTAAGTTTTTCTTACACTGGTGACATTTGCTGAAACCCAAGCTTGTATTTGGGTGTTCTTGACAATTATGCAACCATAATTGGTTCTGTGATTCATGCATGATGACATCGTGTATCCGCATACCAAACTGAAGGTAATCTAAGCCCAAGATTTCTATAGTAGAAGAGTTCATGTTTCAATCAGAGAAAGACCCATTTCAATGTAGGACGAGGGATGTTATTATGTAAAAAGAAATATACAAAGCCCTATCTTCTAATGGATTAGCTTTCTCTGAGAGGAGAGCTAAAGCCATTACGGAGAGAAATAGAAACTGATCGGTTAGTTAGCTAGCTTTGTGAAAGCTGGGTGCATATTTCCCTTAAAAGGACTGGATTTGTCGATTCTCTCTTTACCCTCTCGCATTCTCTTTATAGCTAGAGGCACTGTGGCAGTGTTCTCGTACACTCTTTCTTTGTGCTGAAGAATCAAACTATCTCGAGACTCTTGCTCTATTCCTCCTAGACGTGCTCCATCTCTTGACAGTTCAGGTTCTTCTGATTCTGCAAGGAACTAAACAGCTGATCGGTTGATTACAGAATTGTGTGTATTACAAGGCTATGAAACCTTTCAATAGTGTCTCGTAAGAACTTACTATGGCCACTTATCTGATGGTATCTATCTGTAAACAACAATTGGCTAAACATAATTCAATAATCATATTCTCTCTGCTTCGCTTAAACATATCATCTCATTAGTCTCATGCTTGTCGAATCTAAGCCACGCATACATGATTTATGACCAAGACTATATAATTTCATTTTGATGAAAAAGACTTCAATATGTATCACTAAGAATTAACTAAGTGTAATACATCATGAACATAATTCCACCAATCAATCATCCAGACGGTTTAGTACCGAGTATCACAATATTCCACTCGAATGACACTAACCTAGGATCTTCATAAAGAAGTACCCATTTTGATTGATATCTCAAAACCTCCTAAAACTCAAACCAAAATTTCAAAACTCTCATTTCTAAAAAGAATTTCGTTCTAAAATTATTTTCAATTTTAAAAGTAGTTGTATTACTTTGTTACCCTATCAAAAATAAGAAAATTACATCTAATATCTGAGTTTTATCCGTCCACCCAAAACCCACTGGATATAACCCGAAAACATAACCCATTCTCTCACTAAATCGCGACAAAATCGAAGAATTTCTCAAAATCTTAACCATTTCTAACTCTCTTTCACTCTATTCGTCAAACTAGGTATAACTAGAGAAATTACGAGATCGATAACTACTCGATTGTTGTGTTCGATCGTTAACTCGTGTGCACGAAAATGGTTAAGACAAGGTGGGGAAAGAAGAGGATGGAGATTGTTCGAAATGCAGAGGTAGAAGATACTCAAGATGGAGAGAGGGGTTCGGCTTCGTTCATAGTTGTTAAGGAAGTCCGAACGAATGAAGAGGGAGGAGAGAGCGAGCGATCTCCGGTTTGGATTGGTGAGGATGTCGGACGGAGTGAAGAAGAAGGAGATAAAGGACGATGGAAGAACCAACTCGGGAACGAACTCGGCAAGAAGTTCAAGCCGAACCGTGAGCGACCCCATCGACTCAATGGTAAGTAGTTGGATACGATTGAACATGTATAACTAGGGAAACTAATTCATTTTGGTTAGGAAGAGTTTCGTGATTTGTTTGCTTGGTCTTGATGTCATTTGGAATTAAATTTTCGGGTTTTAAGCAATACTAGTATAAATAGGTAAAACTAGTGTGTTTTTGTAATACTGGTAGAACTATTAATCTTTTGAGAAATTTTTGAAAAAGTATAACTTGGTAAAACTATTGTGTTTTTGTAATACTGGTAGAACTATTAGTCTTTTGAAATTTCTTAAAAATTATAACTTAATAATACTTGGTAAAACTGTGTTTTGGAGGATTTCGATAAGGAACCAACAGCATTACAACATCTGAGAATGTATTTTCCGCCGACGGAGTATAAGAAGAAAATTAAGTTATCAACGAGGTGTTATATCCACGAAGCTTTGACAACGCTAGAGAGTTTGAATCCTCCACTCATTAATGTTGAAAGGAAATAGTTTGAGAACCATCCGCAATTCAAACACATTTTCCACATGCCAAGGGACAAAAACCACAAGGTTATAGGCATGTGAATGCTCTTTCTTCGAACGGCATGCATCGAAAAAAAAGAAAGCTTGGTTCGTCGTAAATGGCGTTCTCATCCGCTATGGTATAAAGGAACATGCCTTGATATCGGGATTAGACTGCCGCAACTATCCAGTCGATTATAAGAAAGCGGGAAGTATGAACTTCGTGAACAAGCATTTTACGCTTACAACAATTAGAAATCAAGACGTGAAACAAAAGCTAGTGGAAATTGAACGTTTTCGGGATAGGTTGAAGTGGCGGTCCTCTACTTCTTATCCAGCATTGTTATAGCGTAGATAAATATTGTAGTAGATGCTATGTCCGTGGATGAATTCTTTCAAAGAGCGGTGGATGATCTTAACTTTTGTAAGACGTTTCCTTGGGGGAGAAATTGTCATTTATTCCCTAGTCTTACAAAAAGTTAAGATCATCTACCACTCTTTGAAAGAATTCATCCACGGGCGTAGCATCTACTACAATCTTTGTCTACGCTATAACAATGTTGGATAAGAAGTAGAGGACCGCCACTTCAACCTATCCCGAGAACGTTCAATTTTCACTAGCTTTTGTTTCACGTCTTGATTTCTAATTGTTGTAGGCGTAAAATGCTTGTTCACGAAGTTCATACTTCCCGCTTTCTTATAATCGACTGGATAGTTGCGGCAGTCTAATCCCGATATCAAGGCGTGTTCCTTTATACCATAGCGGATGAGAACGCCATTTACGACGAACCAAGCTTCTTTTTTTCTCGATGCATGCCGTTCGAAGAAGGAGCATTCACATGCCCATAACCTTGTGGTTTTTGTCCTTTGACATGTGGAAAATGTGTTTGAATTGTGGATGGTTCTCAAACTATTTTCTCTCAACATTAGTGACCGGAGGATTCAAACTCTCTAGCGTTGTCAAAGTTTCGTGGATATAACACCTCGTTGATAACTTAATTTTTTTCTTATACTCCGTCGGCGGAAAATACATTCCCAAAAGTTGTAATGCTGTCGGTTCCTCTTCGGAATCCTGCAAAACACAGTTTTACCAAGTATTACCAAGTTATACTTTTTCAGAAATTTCTCAAAAGACTAATAGTTCTACCTAGTTCTACCAGTATTACAAAAACACAATAGTTTTACGAAGTATTACCAAGTTATACTTTTTCAGAAATTTTTCAGAAGACTAATAATTCTACCTAGTTCTACCAGTATTACAAAAACACACTAGTTTTACATATTTATACTAGTATTACTTAAAACCCAGAAATTTAATTCCAAATGAAATCAAGAGCAAGAAAACAAATCCAAAACTCTTCCCAACCAAAACGAATTAGGATCCCTAGTTATACATGTTCAATCGAATCGAACTACTTACCATTGAGTCGATGGGGTCGCTCACGGTTCGGCTTGAACTTTTTGCCGAGTTCGTTCCCGAGTTGGTTCTTCCATCGTCCTTATCTTCTTCTTCTTCACTCCGTCCGACATCCTCACCAATCCGAACCGGAGATCGCTCGCTCTCTCCTCCTCTTTCTATTACCTCTTCGTTCGGACTTCCTCAACAACTGTGACCGAAGCCGAACCCCTCTCTCCATCTTGAGTATTTTCTACATCTGCATTTAGAACAATCTCCATCATCTTCTTTCCCCACTTTGTCTTAACTATTTTCGTGCACACGAGTCATCGATCGAACACAACAATCGAATAGAAAATCGAGTAGTTATTGATCTCGTAATTTCTCTAGTTATACCTAATTTGACGAAGAGAGTGAAAAAAATTAGAAACGGTTTTGATTTTGAAAGATTTTGAGAACTTCTTTGATTTTGATTTTGTCGCGATTTAGTGAGAGATGAGTTATGTTTTCAGGTTATATCCGGTGTTAGATATAATTTTCTTATTTTTGCTAAGGGGTAACAAAGTAATACAACTAATTTTGAAACTAAAAATAATTCAAAATGAAATCATAAAAAGAGGAGTTTTGAGATTTTGGTTTGAGTTTTAGGAGTTTTTGAGATGATTTCTCATCAAAATTAAACATGACAATCAAAAGGCAAGTCTGCAGCTAAACAACATATTAATATTTCACAACATCTCAAAAAGAAGGTATGGATGTAATCACAAAATCTAAAAAAAGAGACTAATAAAAATTCAGGAATGGATGATATTCACTATTCAGAGAAGGTATGAAAATATAATAATCAAATAAAAGGAGGAACCTGTGATACTTGTGCGAATTAGCAAGGATCTGATCCGTAGGCTTGAGATCAGATCTATGAGAAGAAATCACAGATTCTAAAGTGTTGCTCAGATAACTCGGTAGGCTCTTCTTCTTCTTCCGAATCGAAATCTAGGTCTTAACTTCTCCCTGCGAAAGCCATGAGAGTCCAAAATACGTGCTCAGATACCCAATATTTTCTCCAACTGAGAAAGGTACACCACAACAACCCCGAGTTTCATTCAAAGACGAACAAGCGGAGAGTAGAGTGGCAAGAGGAGGGTACGAAACAGAAATCAAAAATATAAACCGGCCGGTTAAAGCAGGTGACTGACCGGTTCCATCCATCAATATACCCCCGCGGATCAAATGGGTCGTACTAAATAGAGATCCAAATTATTTTGATACTTAAGCCCATCATGTTTCGACCCACGAATCGAGCATGGCTTTTTTACTTTTTCTTTCGGCAAAGATAAAATTAGAGAATTAATTTATCGGGGTAGATAGATAGATGATGATTATTGATAAAGGTGAGTGAGAAGGCCGGAATCAAACAATGTACACATATAGCGTGATACATCCCAAGGGAATGAGTTTGTCTAATAATACCAATAAAACCCATTATTTATTTAAGTATCAGATGGTTTGTGATCTTTTTATTCGCGGCGTCTTACTCAATAATCATGTTGACTACTCACGGTGGGCCATTCAGAGCTTCGACGTGACGGAGGGTTTTGGAGGTCTAGCCTCTCTTAATAGTGCCTCTTGCGTTAAAGATACAACCAGCTGTTTCACAGATCCAAAAACAAATACAGAATGAATTATAATATTTTCCTTTTATATTCATTTTGAAAGATTAGCAGTTTCAATTTGATCCAATCTTTTTCAAAAACATGTGCTAACTTTTATCATCTATCGTGTCCAGATATGTCTCATCAGGTTCATGTCTAAAAAGGACGCAAAATAGTAGAGAGTACCTCTCCTTTTCTGTTGAACATTTCACCAGTGACAAAACCACGGGTCTCATGCGCTGTTGGACTCACAATCTGCAAGCGGCATCCTTGTGTTGTAAGTGGGTGAAGCTTAATCAGCAAACAAGTTTATAAACAACTCTATACCAAAATCATTTTGCTCATAAGTCATTGTAGTATAGTGGTTTGTCTTCCCGTTTAAGTCATTGCAGTATAGTTCCCGTTGGTTATCTAAAGAAACCCATATTCAAATCCCCGGCAATGGTGACAACCTTTTCTTACTTCACAATAAAGACTTTTTAGAATTTTCTAATCCTATGATATTTTCTACTAAACTAATATAAATAATAACGTGCAAAGGTTCTCTAAGCAAAACTCAATCTATGGGAAGGTTTCTATAAGTCACTTTAATTTTCATTTATTCTAAACAAACATTTGACGTATTTCGGTTAAACATGAATTTGATTGCTATGTTTCTTTTCTTTCTTTCATTAATAAAAAGCTCTGTAATGTTCAAAAGAAACAAGGATAGAAAAAACTACCACAAAAAGCAACCAGTCATCGGCTTTTAGAGGTCGGTGAAACCACATCCTGCAAACCAAATGAGGAAAAGTGATTAGTAATAGTTACTTAAGCTATTATTTGGAAGATCCCTGCTGGAATAAAATAATAAACACAAACACACAAAACTCATACGTCACCAAGAGAAAATAAAAACTTACGCATGGTCCAGGCTAAGTGCAGCGGATCTCAGTCCCTTTCTGCGGTGAGGGTTCAAACCGACACCAGAAAATATTAAATCCGAGGCAAATGCAACGACACATCTGCATAACAACATGGCTTGCCAGATGATTAGTTTGCTAAGAATGATAAATCAAATTTCAGAAAGAACAGTATACCATCAGTTTTCTAATGCTATTAAGAAAGTTTGGCCTATTAAGAGTCTCAACCATACTCCAAGTCTATCAATTGGGGATACTAAAAACACCATTGATTCACTTGTCTCCAATCATTATTGCATTAAAAGTTTAAAGGGTTGTTACCAAATCAATAATATCAATTTTAGGTGGCTACCCTGATTTACATAGATGGAGGTACTTACCGGTGCAAAGCTTGGTCATCAGAAAGCTTTCCTTTTGCTCTAAACCAATGGCTCAATCTGCAAGAAGACTTTGTAAGAATAACTTTTTTTATAAAAAAAGAAAAGAGTTTCATGTGTAATCACATGAGCCCTACAGTTGATCAATTCTGCTTACCCTCCTGGTGGAATGTATGACTATATGGATATACCCTCAAGAATATTCTATGATATAAATGATTTATTTAAGTGAGTTGTTGACCTCGGAGGAGACTTTGTCTGATTTGTTGAATTGCTGGGCTCACAAAATCGAATCTCTATAGGCCATGGTACAAAGTTTGAAGTTGCAACTTTGTTCCGGTAACTCCTGAAAGAAAGAAACAACTGGAAGATTGGTCCAACTTGAGTTTTTGAAATAAGTTTTCATACATTGGAAAACACTACCACTTACCTAGGTAAATGAGGATCAGTTATACGGCGTTCACGCAACTCCTCCAGTGATAGAAGCTGCAGCAGATAATGGTGAAAAGGAAAACACACATAAGTTATTGGAACCCTTAAATATTGAGAAATGATTTACCGTATCAGGATCTGGTACGGAGGGAATGGTTGACTCCTGGTGATCAAATCCTTGTTGTTCTTTCTATGAAATTAATGAAAGAGAATTTAAAAAGCAGTTTTCACAGCATTGTGAAAGGCTATTCTCTCTTGGTGGGAAATGGACGTAGAGATTCATGAACTATCTTGAAAGGAATAAAATGGAAAACCTGAAATGATGCCAACAAGATGAATATGATATTTCCTTTCTGCACTGCATCTACTCTTCGGGTGGCAAAGTTGTTCCCATCACGTATACGGTGAACTTGATAAATAATGGGGACTACAAGAGTAACAAACTATGATAATTAGATGAATCTAACAGCAAGCTGGGTTTCAATAGGGAAACAAACATCAATTGGTGGCTGGAAAGGGCACACTGAGATTATGTTCATACTATCAATATCTCCAACGAGAAGAAAATAGGAGTGTAAACTGTGGACTATCTTCAGAAAATCAACAGTTTTTGATGCCGCAGCAAGTGCCTATAAAATGTTGGTAAAAAGTGAGTTAGTAGTGGTTATGGTTATCACTGCCTGAAAATGACACATAACAAGCTATATATGCACATGAATCAGATCAGCAAGGTTTATAGAGACATAATGTAACCTTCCTAGAGAAAATGCCACACCTGTCCGACAAATTGTCCTCCAAAAACCTTTCCAAATATGGGAGCATCAGGTAGTGTAATCCCTCTGAAAATATTCAACTACAAGAAACAAGCACATGAAGAAGAGGGGATAAACAGCATATCATTTCCCAGCAATACAGAAATGTGATAAACCTAGATGTAATTCTATGAAACTGACATGAATCTGTAGAAGTGCTGACAAGAACAATGCTTAGATAAAGTTGATTATAGGGAATTATATAAAAGGGTAGTTAACAAATAGAAAGCAGAAGAAAACAGAGAAGAACAAAAGAAGAGCAGTGGGATGTCCGTACTTCTAAAGGGTCCAGTTGCAATATGCGTTCCACTAAAGAGCAATTGTCAACAGCGGTATCCGATTGCCAGATTGAATTTGTCTCAAGAAAATGACAATGTTCACGCGGCAACACCAAACATGTAAGCTGCAATGAAAAGGGACGAAAGAAATCTTCAGCTCAAGGACACAGAAGCGATATATATGAAAAGTCAGATAACTCTCAAGCAAGAACCTGGGACATAGCAACAATGTCTGCTGAATGAACGTTCCCAGAAATACCTGGAGGGAAAGAAGAAAAAAAAAGAGAGAGATGGAAGCTATTATGACCAAAGCAAAGACTTGAGAGAAACCATGAACAGATGAAAAGTGGAAGAATGTTCATCTCACCAAGGCCGAAGTAATCATATTGTTTCAAGAGAAATTCGGAACGATTATCTTCTTCGGCTGGTCCGGAAACCTGAGCCTGCAAAAACAAGAATCGAAGAAAAAAATGATGGCAACGCCGAAGGACATAGCATCTGAAAAGGGAAACAAGAGAAACAAAACCTCTCCTTCAAAAATAAAATAACATCCATCCCAAGTTTGATCTTCACGAACCACATAATCCCCTTTCCCTGCAATAAACTTTGAACAAAATATTGCTACAGCTAAAAAAACCTCATCTCTCGTTTCTATACTGAGAGAATTTATCTATATCGTAGAGATCATCACCGACCGTAACGTTTCAACACAACAACTTGAGCGATTTTCTTTAGAGAAGAGCTCGGCAGTTTCTGAAGTAAAGGGACGTTTCCAAGGAACTCGACAACTGCCAAAAAACAATGGGATCCTTTGGATCGGAGATAAACATATGCCGAGTATCTATCTATCTCACTTCTTCAATTTCAAAATACATGTGTAGGCTTCGCTTACCTGATTCGGTGTTCATGGCGGATTCGTGTAGTCGGAAGATATCGCCCCGGTTAACTGTGTACTGGTTTGGTGGTGTAGAAGAAGATTGCTGGATTCATTCAAGAGAACATTTTTTGGGAACCAAAAGAAAATTGGTAACTATCAGCTGCCCTCCGGTTCATGGAAGACTACGATGGACTCGGTTCGATTTTGTTTTCTACCACGTGATAAAAAGAATTATTCATTATTTGTTTATTTAAGATATCTTTTTATTAGACTAATGAAATATCAAATATGTGGACGGTTGTTGCTTTCTGTATGTGAGGGAAACTCTTGTCAACATTACTTCACTTGTCCTCTTTAATTCAAAATTTTTGTTTTACCTTTCACAATTTTAGATATATGTTCACTAAAATCTTTATTTCGATAAATTTTGTCATTTCATACTTGTTATCTTGATGTCACAACAACAGTTCCAAATTCTTACCCAAATAAAATCCATTAAGATTCCTTAGAGCACTTCCATCGGAGGTTATTAATTAAAGTTCTAAGACAAAATTGATTAAAATTAAATCAAACTGAATAATAAAGTGAAGAACCGGTTCTTGGCATATAGTTTTTAGATCAGTTTAGAACCGATGACGTGTCAGTTTATGGTTGGATGAAGAATTTTTATGAAAAGAAAAAAAAATTTAAGCGTGTTCTCTCGATTTTATATCTCTTTCTCGTCGACGAAAAAAAAAATCTCTTTGTTATCATCGCCTTTCTCCGATGACGAAATCGGGTCTGATTATGAGATAAATCTAAGCTAAGAAAACTTGGGGATCCAATTATGAGATGAATCAAATAGCAACGAGTCTGGATACCTTCATAACGAGTCGGATCTGATGAAGAAAGAGAGCGAGGGTTTTTTTATCGCTGAGAGAAACAAAGGTCAGTGCTTTGTCGTTTTCCACCGTCTCCAAGCCAAAGAGCTCAAATCACGCAGCAACCAAAGTACAGATTTTGCAGAAATCTGTCGGAGAATGAACTATCCGGTGCGATTCCTTCAAGGTCTCCGGGTCCTCGATCTGTCTTCAAACGGGTTTTCCGGTGAGCTACCGTGGCTGAGATTCTTGATCTTAGTAGTAATCTTCTCAACGGGACCGTTCCTTCTGAGATCGGAGGAGCCGTCTCCTTGAAAGAACTTCATCTGCAGAGAAACCGCCACATATCTTTAACTGTTCTGCTTTAAGTGCAATGTAATTAGTTCTCAAGAAGTCAATTGCAATTGACAGTCACCTTCTCTTAAGCTCTTGTCTTTCTATATCATCATGTAGCAATCTGTGTTTCGATTGCAGAAGCGCATAGGCTTTGTACTTGCCCGACCTAATTCACGGCCTAGGTCACCGAGAATGTGGTATGTGTTTTCTAAGGCTTTCCAAAGGGTTTTATGATGCCCAATTATGTTGTATGTTTCGTTCCGTTTGGAGATTACAACACCGGATAGAAATCTCACTATTCTCTTATCATACTACTACTGATAGAAATTTTATTCCATTAGGATGATTTTGGAGCTATATATCCTTAGTTATATAAGTAATGAATCAGTTTTTAGTATATCCTAGTTGTTATTATTGGAATCATATACTATATGATAGAATACAACTCTTTTGTAGTTTCAGAGCAAGGCAAATGAAGTAATTGCAGCAATTTCATGGGTGAAGAAGGTCAATGTGACAATGTCAACACATTCAGCCAAACATTATCATTGTTTCAAGTTGCAAGGTACAAATATCTTCCAATAAACTCTCATTCTCTGTAGCTAACAAGTTGCAAGCTGACGTTTATAATTCATCTTCCTTACTCTTTGTTATATCATTGATTGCTGAATTTGTTTAGATTTAGATTAGGTAAAGACTTATGTATTATATTAATTGCCAAAACCGTTTTTGTGATAAATGCTTGTTAGCTGTTGTTTGGTAGTTTAAGATTAGGTAAAGACTTTAGTATGTCATTGATTGCTAAAAACACAAACCATAACTTGTTATGGCACACTTAAACCTAAGCTTATATATTATAGTCTTCATCTGAGAGAAAACACATACCATAACCCTTCATTATTCTCTTTCCTTCTCATTTTAACACCTAGTAGAAACTAGGTTATGGATTCTACGAATCCATATAGTCACTCTTTAGGCTATATGAACCTCTTAAATAGTCAACAAGAAACCAACATTCTTGAACCCAATCTTTATGAGAGTGTTTCGCCTAATATTAAACTTGGATCATCAGAAGTCCCTGTATTTAGTACCCAATGTTATGATGATCCAAGTCAAGGTGAATACACACCTGAGGACCGTAAAGCAAAAAGGAAATGGTCACCCAAAAAAGATGTTGTGCTCATCAGTGCGTGGTTAAACACAAACAAGGATCCAGTAGTTGGAAATGAGCAAAAAACTGAAACCTTTTGGAAACGCATTGCAGTTTATCTTGCCTCAACTCCTTTGCTTACTGGTCTGCAAAAGAGAGAGGCCAGCCACTGTAAGCAAAGGTAGGGGAAGATAAATGCCCAAGTTTGCAAGTTTGTTGGATGTTATGAGGCTGCAACAACTCAGAAATCAAGTGGCCAGAATGAGAATGATGTTATGAAGGTGGCAAACCAAATATTCTTCAATGATCACAAGGTGAAGTTCACCCTTGAGCATGCTTGGAGAGTAGTTTCGCCATGATCAGAAATGGTGTGGATCTTCTTCTACTACAGATAATGGAAGGTCAAAAAGAAGAAAGTGTGAGGAGGGTTCTACACAGTCATCAAGCTCCTACACTGTTAGCCATGGAGATGTTGAAGCAATGGCCCATCCTCCTGGTGTTAAGGCATCAAAGGCCAAAGGTAAAAGGACTATAAGCAAGACAACCACTGTGGAAGAAGAAGGCAGCTCTCTGTTGGTATTTCAGAACATGTGGGAGATAAAGCAGAAGGACTTGGCAATGAGAGAGAAGCTATCTAAGACTATATTGCTTAAAAGTCTCCTTGCAAAAACGGATCCACTTTCTGAAATAGAAATGGCTCTAAAGAACAAGTTAATTACTGAAATATTGTCATAAGTTTTAAGTTTTAAATTTCTGTTGTATGTCTTTCCTTTGTATGAACTTTGATAGTTTTCATGTTTCATGTTCTCTTTAACTTTGAATTAATGTTTATGCCATATATATGTCCCCTCTACTCTCTCATCTAATGTTAGGGAGCTTTTTCTGTTGTGTCTTTGTTGATTTGTGTGTTTTTATAGGATTTCTTGAACAGGTACTTCAAAGATAAATACAAGCCGATTCCACCAGTATGTAATCTTGTCTTGGCTATGCTCTGGAGGCATCTAGAGAACATAGAGCTCAACGAAGCCAAGGTTGTTCATTACTGTGCAGCTGGTGCTAAGCCTTGGAGGTAATAATTGTTATCTATTACATTTAAAAATGGATGTTTTTAACAAAAGATACATGATTTTGATAGTTATATAAATATATACAGAAGTCTTTTAATTGGGAAAATGAAATCTGTTTTCATATGTGCATAATCTTACTCCCTCTGCTTGGTTGGGTTTTGTCTTCAGGATTGGTCAGTGGTTCCTATAATGATGTTGTATTTGCAGAGAGGGCATGTTGCTCTCATCTTAAGCCATTTCACAATACAGGTCAAATGAAAATGGTGGTTATAAGGAAGAGCATGAAGCTCAACACCATCCTCGTATGAACTCAGCACAAGGAAGAGCATGGTGGTTACAGGGGAAGAACACCGAGCTCAGCCTCTGAACACCGAACATGATGCATCTGTTGAAACAATTGGCCAAGCATATCATGCGACAAGTTTTGCTTCTCTGTTTATATAATTGTTGAAACAATTGGCCGAGCATATAATTGGAGAAATGGAATCTGTTGAAACAAATTTTGCTTCTCTGTTTGTATTAAGTTTTATAATAAAATAATTTTTAAAATATTAATTATTTATTTTTAAGAACCTCATTAGGGATTCTACCATTGGAGGAAGAAAAATTTAAAATCCCCTACTAAAGTTTTTAACACAAAATTTAGAATAAAAAAATTAATAAGAACCCCATTAGGGGTTCTACCATTGGAGATGGTTTTAATAACTTAAAAGCCTTGAAATAATTCCGAAATATATGTAAATTTCTAAAATGTCCATGAGAAGAGAAGAGAATTACAGTAAAATGGTCATGGACGTCCATAAAATACAAAACAGTGTGACACACATATTCAATTTGTTGACTAATTCGATTGTTTCTCATATTTTTGATAATTACATAGACGTTATCATTTTCAAAATAACTCACTTTCTGGTCAACAAAACATGTATATTATTTTACTTTATTTTGTCATTAGAAAACGTTTATATCTATTATTCATGTTTTGCCTCGAATATTTGCTAAAAATGTTATTTTGGCTAATGTAATATTATCTTGACTGATGTAATGTTTCAAGTTTATTTTCTAGAGATGTTTTAATACACATATGGTTGTGGATGTTAGTATATGGACGGTATCGATGAAGCCACTAGAAACCTTGACATGAACAAATATGGAATGCATGATGAATCATCTATGTGCTTTCGGTCGTCCGTGACAAACATAATTAAGATTGTCGCCAACAAAACCTCTACAGAGGTGATGATGAGCTCTTTGTCTCTAATAAAACAACATGATGCACGCGGTAATTCTAATTTTCTATATGTTTTTGAGTTTTCAGGTTCACGTTTTGTTTAATAAGAAAGTTTACCTTTGATATTATTTTAGACTCAAAATCGACTTGATAATAAATCTGATTTGGTGCAAGAGTATTTATTTAGAGAATATTTATCTTTCTAAATCTAATATGATTATTGTAATTCACACGCTTTGGTTCGTTTTCTTAGCTATTTTAGAAGAGAGCTAAAATAACCGATCCCAAATTGGTGAATGGATTATCACTATGTAATCACACTAACCTCTTGTTGTTGTCATGGTGTTAGGAAAACTGGAAAGATCTTTTCCCGTGTTTCATCGTTGATGTTTCAATGGTGTCCGGTGTTGCTCTTAATGCCAATGAAAATACAGAATCTGCACAAGCAAATGCTCACAACAGCAACAAAATAGCAGGACATACGATTCACCCACTTTGTTCCAGTGGAGTTCATCTGACCAATCTCAATAATAATGTCGAGCAAGCTGTCGATGACAAGATAAAAAGGAGAATTCATGTCTGGTCTTGCAGTGTTCAGCATAGAGCATTGATATTCCTCACAAGCGACGGAGGTTATATGAATGACATTAATCGTCTTGCTCAACGGGGTTCCAAACGATGTTTATACATCTTTTGCTTCAATGCATTTGTGTAACACCCTTCTCACCCTCTCTCAGGAACGGCGTGCCACGTGTAACACCCGTCTCACCTTTTCTCGGAAACGACGTGTTACCATAGTTAAATTTTACCACAAGTAATTCCATTTATTAAACATCCACTTTATTAAACGTAAAACCGATAAATCCACAATAAATCTATAAAAACCATCACACGATGCTTAATTAAAATAACACAGAAAATACAGAAAACGTCATATCAAACCCAAAACGACACCCGCCATGTCAAGTTAAAAACTACTCGCCAGGCTCACCTGAAATGGGAATAAAGAGGGGTGAGCAACAGGGGAGTCACTCAGTAAGGTATGGGATGCTAGAACACGCATGTCCCTAACTCGGTCAGAGTAACTAATCACAAAACAGTCTAGACTAAACATGAACAAACACAGCACCTACAGTGCTCAACCAACAGACAATTGTCCTATTGTGGGATAGTGCCCAATCACACCCTCCAACGAGGTCAACTATGAGATAATACCCAATTTCATCCTCCAACGAGGTCAACTATGGGATCAATCTCACCGCCCAGTGGACGTTTATCGATTTTAGGGTGCAAGGCAACAGATCGACTTAGATTGCCCTCACCCACTCCTCACACAATGTGACGCGATACAAAAGTCCATCTCTGTACCCCCGCTACCTTATC
This sequence comes from Turritis glabra, assembly GCA_900406565.1. Lineage (NCBI taxonomy): Eukaryota > Viridiplantae > Streptophyta > Magnoliopsida > Brassicales > Brassicaceae > Turritis > Turritis glabra. The sequence goes on along the minus strand of OVBN01000150.1, from coordinate 970,147 downwards.
TCAATATATATATAATAAACACTTAACATCAACAGTATGCGAACAAACAATTGGATTAAATCATCTATATCCCCATGTCCAATTTAAACAAGCAAATTAGCTAGACTCGATCATTGAAATGTATAATATTTAGTTACTAAACTATCCGTAGCTAGAGTCCTCGAACAAAGTAAGGTAACTGGGGTTTCTGAACTCTGAATGATTTATCCGAGTCTGGATCTGAAACCGGAACGAACGACGAAAAAGGGAAAATGGGTCACCCGGTCAACTCAGTAAAAGTCAACGGTCAACTCAGTAAAAGTCAACAGTCAACAGTCAACCTGAATCAGTCAACGATCAAACCAGTCAAACCGACCGATTAACCTAAACCGGTCAGTGACAAGATTCCGGCGGTGGCTTACCGGAAAAGTCACCGGCAGCGGTAGCTTTCAGGCGGCGAACAGCGGTGGGTCTGGCGACGAGCGGTGAAGCATGGACGTCACGCGTGGATGAGCATGTGGCGCGTGGAGGCGCGTGGGCGTCACGCGTTTCCTTCTGGTGGTGCATGGCGGCGCGTGCCGGCTCGGCGGTGGTAAGGCTTGGTGTCTCCGACTTTGTCTCATCGTAACGAATCTGATGGTGGCCTTGGTTTTGCGAGATTCAAAGCGGTTATGAAGAAATCTTGAAAATACTAAACGACCAAAGCTAAAAGCTCTAAAACCCAGTTTTTGGAGTTACCTTCGACTAGGCTTTGCGGTGGCTTGGTCGGTCCGAGCTCAGGAGACAGTGGACGGCAGTTCAGCGGTGATTCTCTCTCTAGCGTGGGATTTCTACAGAGTTTTGCTGCTCAGGAAAGTTGTGGAGAAAATTATGGAGAATGAGTGGTATTTATAGAGAAGTGAGGGAGAGGGTACCTAGAGTTTAATTGTGAGCTTGATAGTCTTCGATTTTGTATTGGGCTTGGCCTAAAAATTGGGTTGTTACCATTCTTCTCTACTAACAAGAAATTCGTCTCCGAATTCGGATCCTGACTCGTTTGCCCGTTCCCATCATTAAAAAGTTCTGGATAGTCTGACGTCATCTCAGCTTCGGACTCGAGGTCTCCTCCTGGATCTCGTCTCTCTCCCAACAAACTCTGACCTTAACAACCACCTTTCTCTGTACGTCCTTTTCTTGATGCTCCAAAATCTCTACTGGTCGACTCGATACAGACATATTCTTATGAAGATCGCTTGGCGGATACTGCAAAATAAGCTCTGGCTCTCTGATAACCTTCCTCAAAACTGACACATGAAACACATCATGAAAGTCTGATAACTCCGCCGATAAACTCAAACGATAGGCTACTGCTCCAATCCGCTCAACAATAGGATACGACCCTATGTACCTTGGCTTAACCATCTTTAGCTTTCGAGTCTTAGCACCTCCCTGAATGTTCTCATCTTCAGGTATGCTAAGTCGCCCATCTCGAACTCTAAATCTTTTCTGCGCTTATCTGCATAACTTTTCTGATGGTCATATGCTTCCTTTAGCCTACTCTTGAGCAATTCAACTTGCTCTACCGCCTCTTGAACCATTGCAGGTTCTATCTCTCGTTACTCCTCCACTTCTGTCCAACATAGTGGTGTACGACATGGTTTACCATAAAAGGCCTCATATGGTGTCATCCCGATGCTTGCATGGTAACTGTTGTTGTAGGAAAACTCTGCGAGTGGTAGGTACTTTCCTCAGTTTCCCATCCATCTGTCTGCGGGTGATAAGCTGTACTCAAATGAACCTTGGTCCCCGACACCTTTTGAAAGGCTCGCCAGAAAGTAGATGTGAACTTTGTGTCACGATCAGACATTATACTGACAGGCATCCCATGCAACCTCACAATCACATCAATGTACTTTTGTGCTAACCGAGCTGCTTCATCCGTTTTCTTGATCGCTAAAAAGTGAGCTGACTTGGTGAATCGATCCATGATAACCCATATGGCATTATTTCCACCACTTGACACTGGTAGACCAGTCACAAAATCCATAGTCACCATGTCCCATTCCCACTCTAGTAATGGCAGGTTCTGCAACAAACTACTAGTTACCCGATGTTCTGCCTTTACCATCTGACATGTCTGACAACATGCTTCAAAGTCTGCCACATCCTTCTTCATGCCAGCCCAATAATAATATCGCTTAAGATCCTGATACATCTTGGTATTTCCTGGATGAATAGAGAAACGTAAGTGGTGTGCCTGCAAATTTCCTTCCTTAATTGTACATCATCTGGCACACATACTCGGTTTCTGAACAAGAACATCCCATTTGCAGCTGTGTGAAATCCGAGATCTCCCTCCTTAATTTGCTTACTCAATGATTCATCTTTCTCTTGGGCCTATCATATCTTCCACAGTTGATCTGTCTGATCCAAAGCCTCAAGACCGACTGTATCCCCCTCTGCGGTAACTGCACATAATTTGAGGCTAGCAAGTGTACCAATCAGCTCCTCAACCTCCTTAGTTCCTGATATGTCGCTCCTGCGCCTACTCAAGGCATCTACCATAAAGTTGGCCTTACCCGGATGATAAGTGATCTCTAGATTGTAGTCTGCCAAAAATTCAATCCATCTGCGCTGCCTCAGGTTCAAGTCTCCTTGTGTAAAGATGTACTTCAGACTCTGGTGATCGGTGACAATCTGTACATTCTCTCCATAAAGGTAAGCACTCCAAAGTTTTAGAGCGAACACAATGGCTGCAAACTCCAAATCATGAGTGGGGTAGTTGGCCTCAACTGGCGTGATGCATACGCATTGACTCGCCCTTCCTGTGTTAACACATAGCCCTACCCAATTCCAGAAGCATCAGTGTACACTGCATATGGTATCCCTGGCCGAGGAAGTACCAACATTGGTGTTGTTGACAACTGCCTTTTCAATTTGGCGAAACTCTAGGTGCATGAATCTGTCCACTCGAACTTGAAGTCCTTGCCTGTTAATTATGTCGTCGGTTTAGCTATACTGGCAAATCTTTTGAACTTTCTGTAATACCCGGCTAAACTCAGAAAGCTACGTACCTCGGTAGCACTTTTTGGTGTTGGCTACTCCGTATTCGCTGTAATCTTCTCTGGATCTACTACAACTCCTGCTTCTGAAACCACATGGCCTAGAAACCCAATCTTCTTCTGCCAAAAAATTACACTTGCTCAACTTGGCAAACAACTGCTGTTCCCTGTACTTATCAAGCACAATCCTCAAATGCTCAGCATGCTCCTCTCTGCTCCTAGAGTAAATCAGTATATCGTTGGTAAAGATAATCACACACTTATCCAAGTGTTTGCGAAACCCATCGTTCATAAGCTTCATAAATACGGCCGGTGCATTCGTCAACCCGAATGACATCACAACAAACTCGAAATGCCCATAACGTGTCCGAAAATCTGTCATCTGTAAATCTATCTCCGCTATTGCAATCTGATGATACCCTGACGCCAAATCTATCTTTGAGAACCATGAAGCCCCTTGCAGCTGGTCTAACAACTCGTCAATGCGCGACAGTGGATACTTATTCTTGATGGTCACCATGTTCAAACCTCTGTAATCGATACTAAGCCTGAAACTCCCATCTTTCTTCTTTACAAACAGCACCGGTGCTCCCTAGGGTAATTTACTTGACCTGATAAACCTTTTTCTGACAAATCTTCGAGTTGCTTTTTTAGCTGAACCTTTTTTTTGACAAGTTTTCGAGTTGCTTTTTTAGCTCAGCCATCTCTGCTGGAGCTAGGCGGTACGATGCACGCGAAACAGGTACCGTCCCTGGTTCCAGCTCAATTGTACGGGCATCTCCTCTTGCCGGTGGTGGTCTCTTTAAGGGATCAAACACGTTCTCATACTCTGCTACCATGGATATCTCACGAAGCTTCTGCTCTCCATCATCTTGAATCATAGAAACCCCCTTATTCAATAAGTCCTCTACATGTAATATGGAAATAATATAGACCCTCTTATTCAATCGAATCCCTTGGAAAGTGATCATCCCCTCTGCGCTCGGAACATACACTCTGACCCTTGGGCAATCAAGCCCTACTTGATGTCATACTAACCAGTCCACTCCCTAGAATCACATCATAGTGGTTCAACTCTATTTCTGCTAAGTCCTCGACAAACTCAACTCCCTCGAGAATGACTGGTACCTCTCAATGGATGCATGTAGCTCTCAACTTTTCAGTGCCAACAGTCTGGATCTTCTTGACTTTTGGCTCGAACACTTCCTGAAATGGCCAACACTTGACCAAACTCAGACACACGAAGCTATGCGAACCTTCTATATCAAACAGCGTGAACGCTGCCTTATCCCCAATAATAACCAATCCTACACGAGTTGCTAACTAAGAGCGAACCTCACAAAAGACTATCCACGAAAACACCAATAGGAAAAAGATAGTATAGAGTAAAATACATACCGACTATCAGTTCAGCTCCCTTGTAGTCTCCCACAGCAAACACTCGTGGAGCGATGGCTTGACGCTTGGGCAGCGGTGGAGAAAGTACCTCTCCCACTATCTTTGGGCACTCTGAAGAAATGACCATGCTGAGCACAATTGAAGCAAGCCCTAGGTCCAACTGCTAGTGCTGCAATATGCCTGACAACTGGTGCAACCAATGCTTACCCCGACAGTCCTTCACCAAATGACCACTTCGTCCACAAGAAAAACAATTGGCGCACTCCCCAAAATGGTGGCGGTTGCAGCGAAAACAATGCGGTGGTTCTGACTGTCCTACAGTCCTCCTCTGTGTCTCCGGATCCTTTCTGAACCTTGGCTGCGTGACCCTGTTGAGCTTCTGTTCTTCCGCGAGACCCATCTCCTGAATGACAGCCTTTTCCACTAGCTCCAACATGTTATGGTAGTCTCTCACTGCACAGCGGTTGCTAATCTCAACTCGCAGCCCCTTCATGAACCTCCTGATCAGGTCCTGCTCATCCATGTATCGTCCAAGAATCCTACGAACACGACTGAACTTGAGCTCGTACTCTCTGACAGTCATGGTACCTTGACGAAGATCCTGAAATGTATTCTCCTTCTCGTCTATGGCCTCTCGAGGAAAGAACTTCCTTGTGAATTCTCTCTTGAAGTCGTCGTAGGTCAACACATGTCGTCCGTGTGACCCCTCAGCAACTGCCTCCCACCAAGCTAAGGCATTATCACTCAGGTATAGGGTAGCCAAATCCAGATGATATTCTACGGGACACCTCATGTAGTCAAGGTTGCGCTCTAGCTGCCTCCTCCAATTATCAGCAGCGGTGGCATCCACAACCCCCAGTATGTGGGCCCCTTTTTGAACCTGCCAGGTGGTGGTGGCAGAAATCGCTCACGGTTAACTGGCCTGTGAATATCACGACGTACATCCCCTACAGCCTGCTCTCCACCCAACTGACCCCTGACCTCTCACAGTACCTCCTCAATTCCTCCAATAACCCCGCGTGATCTGCGGCCTGCTCTGCCCCCTGCATAAAAACTTGTTGTGCCTGCGGCTGTGCGTGCTGTGCCTGCGGCTGTGCGTGCTGTGCCTGAAGACCAAACTGATATGCCACCTCTTGAGCTGTTACTCGAGCAGCTTCCTGCGCTACTACCCGTGTTGCATCCCGAGCAATCTGCTGCACGGCATCCTGAGCAGCCTGCCGTGCTGCCTCCTGAGCAATCTGCCTAATTGCATCCTCATCCACATGCTGAATAACGGGTCGATCAACCCCAGCTTGGCTGCCCCCGTCATGGACACTCTCAGCTGCCTCCTCACGCAAAACGGGTATGCCTGAACCTCTGACGCTCTGAGAACGGGTAACTCTCATTTGAAACGGAAACAACTTGGTTAGCTTTAGCATAGATGCGAGCGCTAACCATTAATACACTAATACTCAACAGCAAGGGTGTCATTTATTTTGAAATTTTCCATCCTTAAAAAAATCCGCATCATAAATGTTCCATCTCCTAACTGCCCCCGGGTCAAAACCGGGTCGGCTAAACCTCGCTCTGAAACCCGTCTCACCTTTTCTCAGGAACGGCGTGCCACGTGTAACACCCGTCTCACCCTCTCTCGAGAACGGCGTGTTACCATAGTTAAATTTTACTCTAAGTAACTCTATTTATTAAACATCCACTTTATTAAACGTAAAACCGATAAATCCACAATAAATCCATAAAAACCATAACACGATGTTTAATTGAAATAACGCAGAAAATACGAAAACGTCATATCAAACCCAAAAGGACACCTGACATGTCAAGTCATAAACTACTCGCCAAGCTCAACTGAAATGAGAATAAAGAGGGGTGAGCAACAGGGGAGTCACTCAGTGAGGTATGGGATGCTAGAACACGCATGTCTCTGACTCGGTCAGAGTAACTAATCACAAAACAGTCTAGACTAAACATGAACAAACACATCACATACAGTGCTCAACCAACAGACACTTGTCCTATTATGGGATAGTGCCCAATCACACCCTCCAACGAGGTCAACTATGGGATAGTGCCCAATCTCACCCTCCAACGAGGTTAACTATGGGATAGTGCCCAATCTCACCGCTCAGTGGACGCTTATCGATCTTTGGTGCAGGGCAACAAATCGACTTAGATTGCCCCCACCCACCCCTCACACAATACGACGCGATACAGAAGTCCATCTCTGTACCCCCGCTACCTTATCTCAATATATATATATATACATATATATAACAAACACTTAACATCAACAGTATGTGAACAAACAATTGGGTTGAATCATCTATAACCCTATGTCCAATTTAAACAAGCAAACTAGCTAGACTCGATCATTGAAACGTATCACATTTAGTTACTAAACTATCTGTAACTAGAGTCCTCGAAAAAGTACAGAAGTTTGCTGAATAACCTTCACCTTAGCAATTACGATAACTGCAGTTTCTAAACCCTGAATGATTAATTCGACTCTAGATCTGAAACCAGAACAAAAAATCGAGTTAGCAAGGCCTTCGAACGACGAAAAACGAAAAACGGGTCACCTGGTCAAAATCAACAGTCAACTTAGTAAAAATCAACGGTCAATGATCAATGCGAACCGGTCAAACCAGTCAAACCAACCGGTTAACCTAAACCGATCATCGGCAAGATTTCGGCGGTGGCTTACTAGACACCGGCGGCGAGGCGGCGAGACGGCGGCGGCTTCCTAGCGGCGAACGGACGGCGGTCAATCGCGGCGGCTCCGGCGAACAGCAACGGGACCGGCGATGAGCGGCGGCGCGTGGGCGTCACGCGCGGATGAGCCAGTGGCGCGTGGGCGTCACGGTTTCTTTCTGGTGGTGGATGGCGATGCGTGTCGGCTCGGCGGTGGCAGCGCTTGGTGTATCCGGCTTTGTCTCGTCGTCACGAATCCGATGGTGACCTTGGTTTTGCGAGATTCAATGCGGTTAGGGAGAAATCTTGAAGATACTAAACGACCAAAATTAAAAGCTCTAAAACCCGGTTTTTGGAGTTACCTTCGACTACGCTTTGCGGTGGCTTGGTCGGTCCAAGCTCGGGAGACAGTGGACGGCGGTTCGGCGGTGGTTCTCTCTCTGGCGCAGGATTTCTGCAGAGTTTTGCTACTCAGGAGAGTTGTGGAGAATGAGTGGTACTTATAGAAAAGTGAGGGAGAAGGTACCTAAGGTTTAATTGTGGGCTTGATGGGCTTCAGTTTTGTATTGGGTTTGGCCTAAAAATTGGTTTGTTACAATTTGATTGTACAAACTCTTTCGTGGAGCTGGGAAGGTGATGATCGAGAGCTTTCTATTCTATCCTTTGTACTTCTTTAGATAAGTAATTTAGAGTATTCATCTTCATACTTATCACTTGACGGCCTCATTATTTCAGCGACATACATTTATTACACATAAGTTTTAGAGTATATACTATTCTAGATCACTAAATCTGGAAAATTGATTTTCGGTGACAATTTTTTTTGTACCAATTGGACTACTTTTATTTGGGCCAACTACTGGACCATGACTTTTAAAAAAAAAAAAAAAGGAAAAAATTGTTGGTCGATGTGGTAATATATAAATAATGGGCACGCGTATCGGTCCATATAAACCAACCCGTACAAATTGTTACTTTGTTTCAGTAACTCGTGAAATAAAGAAGCAATTAGAAGATTGGTCCAACTTGAACTTCTGAAATAATTTTTCATACATAACACTACACCTTACCTAGGTAAATGAGGATCTTGGGCAACTGCCCATTTTTCTTGTGGGCAAGCACGGCTGTGTGTGGACGACTTGGGATTTGTTTATTTGAGATATCTTATTAGACTAATGAATTATGTGGACGATTGTTGCATTGGTTGTGCCATTGTGTATGTGAAACTCTTGCCAACATTAGTAGTACTTGTCATCTTTAATACAATTTTAGTTTACTTTTTATAAATTTAGAAATATGATAATCAAAAACGCCATTGGAGATTAATAAAATATTTCTTTTAAATTTTGTAACGGACCATAATCCAAAATTCTAGAATGTGTATGATCTTAAAAGTTGAAAGCCTACTTGATTCAAAAAAGCCCGAGACTTAGAAACAGTGGCCCAATAATAACATGGGTTTAAGAAAGTTTCTACCGACCCGGAAATGTAATACTATACTTCTTTGTAATTTATATTAAAAAAAAAACAAAACAAAGAGGGTCAAACTCATGAATCTACATATCCAGCAAAGCAAAATGGATAGAAACTGAACCGTAGAAGCGCACGAATTTACGATCTAGACATGTCAAATTCTTATAACCCAACCAACCCGATTGTGTTAACTTAAAAAAATTCAACACGTATTTGGACACCGTATAGATTACAATTGTCAATTTGCTACTTTTATATGTATATTTTCTTTGGTACTGTTCTACTTAACCTGCGTGAGTATTTATGAATTGCCATCTTATTTACTTACTTTTTACCAGACATTTTAAGATTGGCTGACCTAATTATAATACTAATTAACGAAGACGTGTATGTTAGTGGAAAAGCCGAAAAGGTTGGTTTGTCTGTTTTGTCCGGTCGCTCATTAATTATCCATAACGGTGCGTTTCAGCGATGATTAATGATTTTTGTCACTTAAACAAATAGTACTATATAGTACAGTGATTTATTTATGTCTAATATAAAATACGTGTTACATTGTTGATATTTCAATTGAATCAGTGATTTTTTTGGGGCATCATTGTCCAAAAGGAGATAGTTTCGCAAGTGATATAAACCATTTACTGTTATACCTTCTTTTTCCTTTTTTTTCACCCCATTTACTATTATACCTATATATTGTACTATACATGTCTGTAACTGTGTTAATTCCAATATAGACCATGTCACGAGGAGTTGGCAAAGATAAAAGACCTATGTGTCAGTGTAAAATAAAGAGCAACCAAATTTTTAATGCATCTGTATAGTATATATCATAATATATACACATTTGTACGGATGCTGAAATTTATTAGTTTTAAATATTTGACTTACCAAGAAAATATATATTTTGTTTTTCACAATTAAGTATATATATATATATATTCACAATAATAAATTTATCTAATTTAAAATAAATATAATTATTGTATTTTATTTTTTGTCTACTTGGTAGATTGTACAAATTAGTAGATGCACTTGCGGAGAATTTCGGGTAAGCTAAACATAAAGGACATCAAGATTCATTTACCAAAGAAGAAAACTCATCGAGATTCCTCGTTTTTGTCTCTTTTGGTTAATTTTACCTTATTTTGTAGAGGTTCATATGTTCAACTTTTTATTCACCAATTACCATATTTTATAAGAAACCCTAAGGAAATAACTTATATATACACCATTTAAGAAAAATTATGAAATGTATATACACTTCCTAAGCTAAGAAACACTAGAGAAGAAAACTAATCTTCCTACTTTAATCCTACGATTATAACCTAGAACATTGGTTCTGAATTGGATCTCAGGTATATACCATAACAAAGAAAAAAATATATTTCGTTTATCCTCTTAAATTTAACGTGCAATGTATTAGATACAATACATTATTTAAAAGAATTGGATCTAAACTTTGGAAGCAAAATATTTTTCGTTTTTAACAAAAAAATATTTTAACATTATTTTTCTTAAAGTTAATATTTTATGTACTGTTTGTTAATATTACGGTCTAATGGGTGTGGCTATACTCAAAATATACTTTTTAGTGGGAAAAAATCCATAGAAAAACACTAAAGTTTCTATATAGTTTTCGTAAAGAATTAAACATTATCTTATCATTATTGATAGATCTCTATTTTGGAATCATTATTTTCTTTCTGATATTCAATTGTACTGTTTGTTTGTGTATTGGTTGGGTAGTTATGATTTAATTTCTAGAGTGAAAAAATCATAAATTAAGATTTTTTTTTTCTGAAATACCATTTTATATATAACATCACGATTACAAGCTTGAATTCCAACAGAAAAGAGCAACACAGGAAAAAACTCAAGATTGAAACTCAAACCAAGTGTACAAATAAGACTTCTGAGAGGAAAATAATCTTTGAGCCCGAGAGAGTGGATCAAGTCTACACCTAATTGTATTCTTGATGTCTGATATGAGAGTGGCTGGTGGACGCAATGAAGAATTGTGTAATCGAGCATTCCTTTCTTTCCAAATTATGTAAATGGAAGCATGGAATGCTAATTTGAAAAATATTAGTTCTATATTCTTGTCGCGGCAAGGGTCTTTCATCCATCTAACTTCATCTGCAAACAAGATTGAAGGACATGGGCTTTTGAAATAAATAAAGACCGTACCTCATATGAGAAAGAGTACTCAAAAAAAACGTGTTGAGCCGATTCATCATAAACATTTCAGAAAAGGTAAGTAGGTGGAACATGGAGTCCCCATCTCAATGTGTTATCTTGTGACAACCCATGCTATGAAAGCATGATTAAGGATCTTCCCTTTAAACCAAATTGCCTCATGCCAATCAACAGAAATAGAAATACCTGGAGGATTCAAATGATATATGATGAAAAGTTTTCTTAAGTGTTTTAGTTAAGATCTTGTTTTCATTATTGATAACAACTGATTGCGTGTATGTGTACTTAATTCATTGTAACAGTAATTAAAATATTCTTCTTTTTTAACCTATAGCTAACACATTTTGTCGCTATGGAAATAATTGTGTATCGCAGAAGAATACGTCTAGTCGTCTATCACAAAATAGTGTGGGCTTCTTGGGTTATACTTATACATGAAACACCTATTATTTTTTTATTTTCAAAATGTTGTTTAATTTAGCTGTCTGGCTAATTTAGTAATTTTATAATTATTTTGCGTAATCCTATTTCTTATATCGGCCACTTATTATTTCCTCTTACTAGAAAATTTAATAGATTATGTAATAAACTAAACAAAAATCCCAAATGGTGTCCTAGGATTTGTACTATATGTATACATGAATAAATGCATGCATGCAATAAATTAATTAATACAAAAAGATTACATAAAAGAATTGGAATCCCTGATTATTCAAATAGTATTTCCACCTTCTCGCACTACTTATAATTTTTATCAAGAAAAAATCGTTCTACAATAAATATATTCATATGATAAATATTAGGAATCTGAGATATTCAAAATTGCAATATTATAAAGGGAGAATTCTAGAGAAAAGAGGAAAACAAGATTAACATGGGTTAAAAAAGGGGGAAAATATCAACATGGGTGAAAAAGGGAAAAAATTATCTTAGTTAATGTAGACGGTTAGTTCAGAATCTAATTACACTAAATTACCCAAGAAACGAAGATGTTGACCCAAGTCAAATCTCTACATCTCTTTTTTCCTGTATGCGTCTAATAAATCAACTTTATTTAACACACTCTCGAGTCTCTATATATCTCCACTGGGTTAAGCTGAGAATATAAAGAAGCAAGAATTATAAGAAGTTTCAAACTTTAACACATACTTCTGGTTTGATTTAATTTTTTTTTCTTTTAAGTTCGTTTTTAAACTTCAGGATCCATCTGGTTCTGCATTTTAAACTATAAAACCATATATGTCTTCGATTATGGCGGATGATGTAGAAGCTAGGGGAAACATCAGGTTGAGAAAACAACTCGCAGTTGCTGTAAGAAGCTTGCAATGGAGCTACGCAATCTTCTGGTCATCTTCACAAATCCAACATGGGTAAATAACTTTTATTACTATCTGTTAATTTTTTCCTTCTAGTTCTTGGTAATATGAACAAATTCACACAGATTTAAGAACTTGATTTCATCTCTGTTTGTCCAATCTAGGCATTGCTCTGCTATTCTTTTTCATCAAGAAATGATCAAAGTTTATATATTGTCTGCACGGAATTACATGGGGTACTTTCTTTCTTGTCCATATGACATAGGTCTTGATTGTCTTTTCCCTTGCATTTTTACTAGTAAATTGTAAACGTAAAGGCGATAGTAAGAAAATATGATAACTATTTTTATTTGAAACAATCAAGTCATCCATAAATAAACTAGTACTTATACCGGCCATGGTGTGTTAATGTGATTAGGGTTTTGGAATGGGGAGAAGGATATTATAATGGAGATATAAAGAAGAGGAAGAAAAAGAGTTATGAAGCTGATTCTAAATATGGGTTGCAGAGAAGCAAGCAGCTCAGGAATCTCTATCTATGTATGCTCGAAGGAGACACTACAATTACTACAACTCATGGTCATGGTCATGATAATGATGATAACACAAGTAGTAATGTGATGCCCTCACCAGATGATCTCTCTGATGAAGAATGGTATTACTTGGTTTGCATGTCCTACGTCTTCGCACCTGCCCAGTGGTCCGATCTCTCTCCCTAATTAAGTCTCTAACTTGAATGCATTTCACATCAAGTAATGATTCCTTGTTGCTAGCCTATCAGTGGGTCATGACAACATTGATATATTAGTGAAAATTAAATATATTTGGATACCCAAACATAAAGAAAAATTAAACCAAAAGATAACAGACTAGTGGGGTTTCACCTAATAAGATATGTCATATTATATTCGAATATAGAGTTTGTACTAGGCTCTGCATCATAAATCCTGTTTCAATAGATCATAAAATAGTTTAGACTTTACTCTAAAACTAACAAACCTGATCAACAAAAATAACACAATAATGAATCTAATCATAAACTTTCATTTACTTAAATATTGTTTTAATATAGATAAAGAGATGTCAAAAAAATCCATTTAATAAAATATGTATAATTGTATATTAATAGTAATTTTTGGAAGCTCACTAATTAAATAATTCTATTGGGGGTGGGGATGGGGGGGGGGACAACTTTTCAATGATTTTCTGATGCTACTTTTTATTGTGACACATAATTTTGAAATTTCTTTTTGGTACGCCTGTTTTCACTTAATTGCATAGGAAGGTATGTATTTATTTTTATTTTTTTTTTGAATCAAAAAAGGTATTTATGTTTTTTTCAATCGACTAGTTATGTAATTTAGATTTTTTTATATTATTTGCCAATATCATTTACCTGTTTTTGCTCAATTTTAAGTTCGTTACCTAAAGTTATACTATATGTGTAGTTTACCTGGTAAAGCTTTGGTGACGGGTGAGACCATATGGCTTTGCAACGCACAACACGCAGAGACCAAAATCTTCACTCGATCTTTGCTAGCAAGAGTATGCTTCTACAAACTTTTATTACTTACTCTGTAATATCCAAATCTCACCTGCCTCTTCGTTCCACTTTTTTTCCATGTGACGCTCCAACGGAATTTATAGAGCGCATCCATTCAGGTACTTTAGGGCTTTAATCGAAACTAAATGCTTAACTAATTGTATAAATACACAATATACAATACACAATTTTGGTGCTTAAATTTTCATTAACCTCTTGTGTCTTCTCTAGACTGTTGTGTGTTTACCTTACTTAGGTGGCGTGATTGAGCTTGGCGTCACAGATTTGGTAGCGTTTTAAATTTCTCAAAACTTTTGCTTCGTACACTCTATTTTTTCTTGCTCCACAATGAACTCATAGATGTGCTTTTCACGGAATTATAAATGAAAAAGATTGCAGAAGATCCTAACCTGATTCAACATATCAAAGATTGCTTGTTGGAAACTTCAAATCCCCATTGCTCGGAGATGAATATCAGTGAAGGAAACTCGAACCTTCAGATTTGGTTTGAATCTGACGAAGGCTTGCAATACAAGAAAACATTATCGGCTGTTCTGAGATTTGCTGCGAATAGACCAAAGAAGAAAGATCTTGCTTCATCTGATTCTGGCTCTAGTTTCTTGCGTTGGAAGTCCTCATCAGTTACTCCAAACACGAATTATCATCAGAAGCAGAGTAACGTGTTGTGGAAGATATTGCATGATGTCCCTCTGATGCATTCTGCAAATGAGAAGAAAATGTTTCAGGCAAAAGCAACTGGTCTGAATCAGTGTGCTGATGATGATCCTTCAGATAAAACCAAAGAGAACGAGAAGTTCAGTGTTCTCAAATCTATGGTTCCCACGGTTAATGAGGTAAGTAAGCATTATAAATATTTTCTCGAACAATGCCATCCCCAAATTTTCTGACATAAAAATCTGTTTTTGAACGCAGGTAGACAAAGAATCAGTCTTGGACAACACGATCAAGTATTTGCAGGAACTCGAAGCACGAGTTGAAGAGTTAGAATCTCGGATCGAACAAAGAAATCTGACAAAGAAGGAGAACATTCTCTTTGAATTAATCGAAGAGACATCAGAAACAGAGCAAGGAATGGTGAGAGATGAGACACACGTGAGAGTTAAGCTCAAAGAAAGTGAAGTCTTGATCGAAGTAAGATGTCTCTATCGAGATTACATAGTTGCAGATATCATGGAAGCTGTGAGTAATCTCAACATGGATGCTTTCTCGATTGGGTCTCACTGTCACGATGGATTCCTCGTACTGAATCTTAAAGCTAAGGTAAATACGAAAACGAATCTTCTCTGTAGCTTTTGTGGTTTCTTGAGTAGCACGATACCATTGGGTTTATGGTTTTGATTCTTAATAGGTTCGTGGGGCTGCGGTTACCCCGGTTGGAATGATCAAACGACAGCTGAAGAGAGTCGCATCTGAAAGCTAAATCAGAAACATCGATTTTGGTGAGAACAAAGAAAACGTAGTTGTTTTATTCCACAATAAAGACAATGGTAAATCTAACATAATTTATTACTATTATAGTAAATTATGGTTGATTTGCAATAAGAGTAAGAATTTTCCGATGTAATATTGGTCACAATATGATGGTAAGTGAATTTTGGTGAGAATAAATAAAAGTAGTAGCTTTATTCTCCAATAAATGGTAAATCTAATAACATAGTTCATTATTAGAGATAATTTGTAAAGTAGATACTTTTGAAAAATATAATTTGAAAACTAGGTATTTTTCTAAATTTATTTGATGAATATGCAGTTTTTTTTTTTTTTGTAAGATAGAACATAAAAAACAAAATATCTCTAATAAGAAATAAGACAAAATAAGTCTAATAGTAATAAGACAAAACTTTGTTAAAAGCCGGATTTGTCATTGAAGAAAAACTTTGAGTGGGTCCGTCTTGGTATACAACATCCCGTATAGCGACATTTGTACAATTTCGCGTACACCAATGTCGTACAACGTCATTTTAAACTGAGTAAATTTGGAAAATATCCTACTTATGGTTACATTTTTTAAAAATACATTCTTTTTTCATTTTAAAACTATTTTTAATAGGTAAAATTACTAAAATAACCTCATTAAAACTTAATAATAATTAATAAAAGTATATATTTTAAATACAAAATCAATTTATTGGTGATAATTTAATTTACAAATTTATGATGTAACTAACAATTAATATTAAATATTTTTTAAACAATAATGAAATTTCTTTGATTTTTTTATAAAAAACAAAAGAATATTCTATGCGAGGGTCTTTCATTATCCGATCTTTTGATTTTTTGATGATAAGGAATTGGGTCTTTCACTCTCCAGTGTTATGATTTTATCGATTAGGATCTCATCTATCAATTATGAGTATATTCAATTTTACAGATTGTGTTGGAGACTTTTTCTATATATAACTTGACAAATACTAAGCGTGACTTTTATAATATTTTTAAATTTTTATCTTGTTAAATTTTAATATATAAAACCAATAAACCATCTTTATCTAATAGAAGAAACAAATTATAATGATAATTAATATTATTTTAAAATTTAATTTTGATTTATTAAAATATAGCTTTAAATTTAAATCTGGACAAAAATATCACATTATATATATTAAAAAGTGTAGTTTCAAAAAATATATAAAAAGTGTCTTTTTTTTTAAAAATATTAGTCTTAAACAGAGTAGTTTTCAAAAAGACTCTTTTAAACATTGTTTTGTATACTAACGTTTGTTTGTACAATACTTTGTACATCGTCACATCTCATCTACCAGTAATATATTACCATATATATTATTAGTATATTCATTCTGAGTACAACATCTAATTTACATTATTTCAAAAATACAAATTGTTAATTTAATTTAATGGTTAACGATATTTGTGTATAAAAAAATGTTCAAAGGTTAGTGTATACTATTAGAGAGTGTACAAACTTTTTTTCAGTTAATTGGTGTACACTATATTGTACACTATTTTGTACACCATTCATGCTTAACACATGGTTCACAGTTTACACTAGCAGTAGTACACCTTCACATATGTTGTACTATACATAAATTTTCGTCGATGTAATTGATGGTCTTTGAGATAGTATACAAACATCAATGTACGAGATGATATGGTGTACAAACGTTAGTGTACAAAACGATTTTTAAATGACAGCGTACGAGATTGGTGGACGAAATGTACAAATTTTGGTGTACTCTACAAAAGAATGTACAAATCTTGGTGTACTCTACAAAAAAAATGTACAAACTATTATTTCAATTTAATAGTGTACATGATGATGTATACCATCAAATTTAATTTATTTATGTATACAATCATCATATTGAGTATAACCTCTTGTTTATACTATCACCATATTTGTACAAATATTATGAACAATCATTACTTCAATTTATAAGTACGAGACAAGTCATTGTATTTGATAGTTTATGAGAAATTGTACAAATATTAGTGTACCGGATGATTTGATATACAAATATTAGTATACAAGTGTTAGTGTATAAATGATGTTTAAAATAATAGTATATAAGATTGGTGACAAAAAATATACAAACTTTAGAAAAAAGAAAAAAAGTTAAAAAAAAGAAACCAAAAAAACCAAATAGTAAAAGAAAATTAATAAAAGTGATCCCTCGTATTCTTTCTTTATCTTATTTCTTCGTAAATAGAGCATTTTGTCATTTACACATTATTTTGTTTTTTATCCTATTAAAAAGAATTTATATCTTACACACTAAAAAAATATATATTTCTCAAATATATAAAGCAAAACTATCATATTCTCAAATATTTTTCTAGGTGTTTACTTCTCCAATAGACTCTTATTATTATGTCATTTATTTCTCAACTATTAATCTAAAGATAGCCAACTCTAATTTTAATAGAAGAAAAATCAATTTTAAAAATTGAAACATTTCTATAAAGTATTTTTATAAATTTTAAGCACTGAACGTAAACAATATTTTGTATTTCTACATACAAAGACAACGCATGATTTTGGATATATCTTATAGCTTCCAAATAATGGTACGCACGTCTCTATCACGAACCATGCAAAATACATTCTCACCTCCTTAAATTTGATAATCATGTGCTATATATATTATAAAAACATATGTGTTGGTCATATAATTGATATATAGTAATCACATTTATTTTGACCGACTACTAGTTTTGAGTTAATCGTGTAAGCTACATGGGTCCAAAAGCTAACTTCCGACCATGTGATAATTTCATAATAGTCTAATTTATTTATTACCCGTTGACACAAAAAAATTAAAAGTATATTACATGTTGTGTCATACACAGACCGTACATTTGAATATTTAATCAATGTCAACACGTGGAAAATCTTATACAACTCGTTAGAGAAAAAACAAATCATAATACATTTTCTCACATTTGGAACTAATTAAGATCTTTCCTAAAACTAATATTTGTAAATGATTTAAATTATTGATTTTAATTCGTTAAGCCAAATATACTGACAATGTTTATCATGGATAGATCATAATATAAGCATCATATTATATATAAGATAAATCATCCTTAATATATATCATGTATTCTTTTTATGAGTGGGATAACAAGAATAAATGAATTTTTCTGTCAGAAGAAAGTGAACGATGATGCAGCACACAGTAACGAAACTAATATTTTCATATTAAAACCCATATGTTATATTTAGCAACTACGTACTTCCATTAGTTACGTTGTGTAAGAGGCAGTCTCTTGGCACCACAAAAATTTAATTGAAACGAAGGAAAAAGCAGCCACTTCACAAGTACAATCAGTCATCTTTCCCATCGGACGGTCCACATTGTTCAAGTTTTTTTTTCCTGTCGCCGGTGTAGAAGAAAGAGCTTAATCCAGAGCTAGAGTTTTATGATTAAACGTTATAAAAAGATTCAAACGGTTCAAATTTAAAGACGAAATCTGCAGAAGCTTTAAAGGAAAAAAAATCAAATAAAGACCGTTGCTTTTTTTTTCTTCTTCTTTAATTACGTTTTTCAAAATTTCAAGTTTCATACTTTCATCAGTATATCTGATCGATATAAGCGAAAACTGTTTTTATATAAATAAAAATAAATATTGTTGTGATAAATTAATATTTTTTCTTTCTGTTTTGCTTTTTGATTTTGGCACGCCTAACGGTCTCTCTGCTTTTGCTTTCTTTTTTTTTTTTTGTAATAAATTATATTTTGCTCGTCTGTGTTCTTATTACTTTACTGTTATCTGGTCCTTCGAAATTTCACTATCCAAGAATCGAAAATTATTCCCGATTCAAATTTTCGGTTATAGATTCATATTCTAAAGTTTTGCTTATATATCAATCACAGCGAAATTTCTAAGCTTCCGTTACATTTGTTCTCACTGTTGTTTCTTTTTGATTCTTTCTCCCTCTAAAACTAGAGATCAATTACAAAAGCAGAGGAATTTTCAAAAAGAAAAAAAAAACAGATCTTTGAGAAGATGGAGAATTTGTCAAATCCTGAAGAAAACGACGACGTAGTATCCATCGATCCAAATGATCAATCAGCATCTGAAACTCCGGTTTACTCGACCATGAGCACAGATTCCTTTGCTTATCATCGAACATGTTCTGAAACCTCAGGAGGCTTTTCAGACCAAATTGATGAGACCAGCAGTTTCTGCAGTGAGGTTTTTCCTTTTGATTGGCCTGTCTTAACCGAATCCAAGTCTGCGAGCTCAAATTGTCTATCTGGCTTAGAAACGAAAAAGAATCAGAATGAGCCTGAAGAGAGTCTTGCAGTGCAAGAAATTTCAGAGCCAGGTTTTGTGTTTCTCTCTCTCTCTCTCTCTCTGTGTCTTGTATTTCCTCTTTCAGAATCTTGAAACTGTTCTCGTTTTTTTTTGTTTGTTGTGCAGAATTGGAGACGATGAAGGAAAGATTCTCGAAGCTTCTGCTTGGGGAAGACATGTCAGGAAGCGGCAAGGGCGTTTGCACCGCAGTGACGATCTCAAATGCTATAACCAATCTTTATGGTAACTAAAACACTTATAAGCCTCACAGTTTTGTGACTTTCAAACTACGCCATCTAGAGAAACTGTAATTAATAATTGTCTTGTGATTTCGAGATTGCAGCTACTGTTTTTGGACAGAATCTAAGATTAGAGCCATTGGAGATAGAGAAGAAGACAATGTGGAAGAGAGAAATGAATTGCCTTCTCTCTGTATGTGACTATATTTTCGAGTTTATCCCAAAGTCACAGAATCTAAGCAATGGAGCCACTGTTGAGGTAAACAAGTTTTGCTTATACATAGATAAGTATAAAGCCTGATATAAAATTTTCAAAATAGTTCTTGCGGTTATTATTTGTCAGGTTATGGAAAGTAGACCAAGAGCAGATATCTACATCAATTTGCCTGCACTCAGAAAACTAGATTCCATGCTTATGGTAGTTGTCTAAACTAAAACATGAAGATTTTGATAAGCTTTTATCGGTTAATACTCCTCATAAAGGTCATTCTTTTTTTGTTTTGTTTGCAGGAGGCGTTGGATAGTTTTCAAAAGACAGAGTTTTGGTATGCAGAAGAAGGAAGCTTGTCAATGAAGTCAGCGCGTTCTGCAACTGGATCATTCAGGAAAGTGATTGTACAGAGGAAAGAAGAGAAATGGTGGTTACCAATTCCTCTGGTTCCATCAGAAGGTTTATCAGAGAAAGCAAAGAAACAACTTAAGAGCAAGAGAGAGAGCACTAATCAAATCCACAAAGCTGCTATGGCAATCAATAGCAGCATCCTCAGCGAAATGGATATCCCAGATTCTTACATGGCAACTCTTCCCAAGGTGAAAATAACAAATGGTCATTTTTCACAGTAGGAGTCAGCATTTGAATTCTCTATTCGTTTTTTCTTTCACTGCTTACGCTTTTCGGATCTTCCACTGATTTTTGCATTTGCAGAGCGGAAAAGCGAGCACAGGAGATTCAATCTATCGACACATGACGAGTTCAGGGCGGTTTTTACCAGAAAAGCTTCTAGATGGTCTCAAGATTGTATCAGAACATGAAGCGCTTCTGTTGGCAGATAGAATAGAAGCTTCAATGTACACATGGAGACGCAAAGCTTGTCTTACCAACTCCAAGTCTTCATGGAATATGGTGAAAGATCTATTGTCAAATACAGAGAGATCAGACAAGAACTATGTTTTGGCTGAGAGAGCAGAGTCTTTGCTTTTCTGTTTGAAACAACGGTACCCAGAGTTGTCTCAGACATCATTAGATATATGCAAGATTCATTACAACAAGGTAAGAAACAAACAGTGGCCTGAATCATGATTTTTGGATTAAAACAATTTCTGGGATTTTGATATTTTCTTTTGTGGTTTGCAGGATGTTGGAAAAGCTGTGTTAGAGAGTTATTCAAGAGTTCTTGAAGGTTTAGCTTTCAACATAGTTGCTTGGATTGATGATGTTCTTTATGTAGACAAAACAATGAGAGGAGAAGAAGAAGTATAATTACTTTGAATTTCTTCAGGTAAATTAGATAAAATTGAAGTAAAATCCTACCCAGATTTTTTTCCTTTTCATATGTAAGAAGAAGAACAAAGATAGTTTATTATGTTCTGGGAAGAATACTAGTGCAAGAAGTCTCACTAAAAACTTAATAGAATGTTCGGAAGTATGATTGAGACCAAAATGCAAAGGGGTTAGTAATTAAAACACACTGTTCTGAAGTAGCCATAAGGTCCAAAGATGAATGATGCATAAACATGTAAACATAAGATATTCGTTTTAAAACCTTATTCAAATTAAATTAGAAATGTGTATACCAAATCCACACAACAATATGAAAACAAATCAAACTAACGTCATCTCTAACTATCAAATGACTAAGTCAAATGAGATGATCTAAAATCCGGTTAGTTTTAATATCGTTTTGTATAATTAGTATTATTAGTTAAAAATAATTAATATCCATGAAAAAAATCAAAATTTTAAATATTTTTTCAAGTAATTTTTAAAACTTGAATGCTAAATTTACATCATGATAGAAAAACAAATTGAACTTGTGAAATCGCTAACGATCAAACGAATAAGTCAAATGATAGAATTCAAAATTCGGTTAATTTTCACATTGTTTTGTGAATTTAGTATTCTTTTATTTTTTGATAAAAAATTTTAGTATTTTAATTTTGAAAAGAAAAAAAAATAAAAAAATAAACCTTTTTTCTTACTTAACGTATTAATAAAAAAGAATATAAACATGAGTGGGATGGAAATTGACCTGGCCAAATGGGATGCAATGTTTGTGTCTGTGGAATGACAGGATCAGGCGAGGCTTCGAGAGTCGAACAACTTTCTTAATAGACTTGTTATTTATTGATGGGCTGAAATCCTTTTTTTGTTGTGCTTTGTAGTGTCGATAACATGGCGGTGAGAGAGAGACTGCGATCGTGTGGGCATGCATCTCTCTAGTGTTTGCGACACCATATACGAAAAGCTCCGAAGTTTACACCCACATCTACATACAAAGAAGAAAAACTGGATTAGGAATGTGGAATAAAAAATCATAACTTTTGAGCAATATATAACATATAACATAGGAGAAACTACTGTATGGTGCGATGTCATTTTCGAGTCTACCTTTGCTTCAGATGCATGCAGACAATGGTAAAATTACAAGTCACACACTACAAGAAAAACGAACATCCATAGCACCTAACGATAGCGGTTTTCATATTTCCGCTATAAATGAGTTAGACGCTATGTTTTTATAGCGTTTAGAAATTGGCTCTGCAATTTAACGTATAGGCGCGTAATTCCATTGAAATTTTTTACTCATCCCGCCTGTTTAATTGCACAAGCATAAAATTAGTGCTATAATATGTTTAAGCGGGATAATTTTTTTGTTGCCCGCGTGTGTAGCCTTTTATATTTCCAGTAGCCAAAAAAGCAAAACACTACGCCAAAAACACTTCTCGTCTTTCTCTCCTTTCACTCTCCCCTTTGCCGCCATGATAAATCAGAAGAAATCTTCGCTGTGATAATCTAAAGAAATCTTCGCCGTTGTTGTCTTAGCTGGCCTTCTGATTCCAATTTCCCAAGTATAATTTGAGGTTTATGTTGAATTCGTGTTTATGGGTTTAGATTTGTATCGATTTAGGGTTCTTTTCTCGTTGCAGGTAACTTTGGGGCTTAGGTTCCTTTTAGGTTTAATAGAGTTTCAAGGTCCATTTTCCTTTTTGTTCTTCGTGTGACCTCCTCCTCATTGGTGAATTTCATGTACTGACCTCTAATCCTTTCAATTACTTTTTTTGATTTTTGCAGGTAGGAAAGGGTCAGGTTTCGATTACTTTTTCTGATTTTGGTTTCAATTTTAAAACTTCGACTGTACATCAACTGAATCGAAGTCCGAGGTGAGAATCAAAGGATCCAACTTTCAGATCTCACTCAATCTTCGTACGGTAGAATCTTGTTTATTGTTCGTTTAAGTTTATGTTGAAAGTTGCGTGATGTTTGATTTAGTATTGGGTTTAGGCTAAATCCACAAAATTTAATTACTTTTTCCTCAAAGATTTAGTCTTTTTGTTTAGTTCTGAAGCCTTAAGTTATATGCCCTGAAATTTTTTAGGATCTTGTCTTTGAATTTGTTCTAGCTGGCGACTTAAATTGAGATTTCAACAGATTCTTATGGTGACTCTGTAAATCTCAAAGCTTTATGGTTTATGATGTATTTTTGAGATTTTTTTTTTAGGATGTATGTTGGTTTTACAACTGGCGTAGGTAAGTGATGATGGGATTTGAAAAATATGGATTTTAGCAGAATATATTTGAATGATACAAAAACAAAAGAAAAAAGATAGTAACTTTTGAACAAAGATAATGATATCATTAATGTTATAGGATTCAGGCATTATAGTTAAAAGGTTTTTCTAGAAACAATTTTAGTCAAAAAGGGCTGCACAGATTTGTTTTGTTTCCATGAGTAATCGATTTGTTTTTCTTGTTCTTGGTGTGAATTTCCGTGTTCCTTATTGACTCGTGAGATCCTTTGTAATTTTTTTAACAGATTCTACAAATCCTTTGTTGAAGAAGACTTTAGCTGAATCGTAAGATTGTGAATCCTTTCTCTTAAGAGATTGAATATGTTAGTTATTTTTGTGTTTAATCAATTGATTTTATGCTCACATATATAATTGGTCGAGGTTCTGTGTTATGTTTGGTAATATGGAGAAGTCATGGGTTTGGTTACCTAGGTATGAAACTCTCTGTCATATTCTTATACTTTTAATCTCAAATGTGTTTGTGAGTTATATTGATAGTTGGACTTCATGGTTTTCTTTTCAGGAATAACATTGCGTATGCTGAAGGCGCAAAAAATTTTGTGAATGCTTCATCGAAATCTTTGGGTTATCCTTCTGAGATTTTATGTCCGTGCATCGATTGTCGCAATGTTAGTCATCAGCCGGTAGATGCAGTAATAGATCATTTAGTGATTAGAGGGATGGATCATAAATACAAGAGGAAAGCATCATGGAGTATGCATGGAGACACAAGGGAAGATAAGAAGGACGATGGTCAGATTTCTGGTTTGGATGCTTATGACTTGTTTAGGATAGCTTTCAGTGATAATGAATAGAGTCCACAATCACCGAAGCCTAGTGGATCTCAGTTTGACAATGGTGAAACTACAGAAGAATCTGAGTTTTGTAAGAAGTTGACTGAAGCTGAAACACCATTATATTCGACATGTCACAATTATACCAAGGTGTCTGCAATCATGGGTCTCTACCGCATAAAGGTGAAGAGTGGGATGTCAGAGAACTATTTTGATCAGCTTTTGACGATGGTCCATGATATGCTGCCTGATGACAACGTGCTTCCAAGGTCAACAGATGAGATAAAAAGTTCTTGAAGGTATTTGGATTTGGCTATGATATCATCCACGCATGCAAGAATGATTGCATTCTTTATAGGAATCAGTATGATAAGATGGAAACCTGTCCAAGATGTAGTGCTTCCAGATGGAAAATCGATAAAGACAGTGGTTATGTGAGGAATGGAATACATAAGAAGGTGCTTAGATATTTTCCAATCAAGGAAAGATTCCAGAGGATGTTTAGATCAAGAAGGATTGCTGAGGAGTTGCGCTGGCATTTTAGCAATGCAGCTGAAGATGGTACAATGCGACACCCGGTAGACTCTATAACTTGGGCTCAGGTGAATGACAACTGGCCAGAGTTTGCTGCAGAACCTAGAAACCTTCGGCTAGGTATTTCTACTGATGGTATGAACCCTTTCTCTATTCAGAATACCAAATATAGTACTTGGCCAGTGTTGTTAGTGAATTATAATATGTCTCCAGTGATGTGTATGAAGTCTGAGAATATCATGTTGACGATGCTAATCCCTGGGCCAACTGCACCGAGCAACAATATTGATGTCTATCTACAACCATTAGTAGATGACTTGAAAGACTTGTGGAATGAAGGTATTGAGGTGTACGATTCATATTTGAAAGAGAAATTCACACTTAAAGCTTTGTTGTTGTGGAGTATCAATGATTATCCAGCTTTAGGGACTTTGTCTGGATGTAAAGTGAAGGGAAAACAAGCTTGTAATGTATGTGGCAAGGATACACCACATAGATGGCTGAAGTTTAGTAGAAAGTATGTGTATTTAGGCAATAGGAAACGGCTTAGACCTGGACATCCTTATAGACGCAGGAAAGGATGGTTTGATAACACTGCCGAGAATGGGACTGCAAGAAGAATTCAAACAGGAGCAGAAATATTTGAGGCGGTTAAGAATTTCAAGAATGACTTTGGAAAACCAGTGAAGAGAGATAGTAAAAGAAAACGAGCTGTGTTATATGAAGATGATGTGGTTTCAGAGGAAGAATATGAAGAGGACACTGATCAATGGCGGTGGAAGAAACGATCAATATTTTTCGAGTTACCATATTGGAAGGTTAGTAGTTTTTAGTACTAATTTAAATACTATTTTTATATACTACTCTTTGTTTACAATCCCTATTGATTTATTTTGTTTAGGATTTGCCTGTTCGTCATAACATGATGTTATGCATGTGGAAAAGAACATGTCAGACGCTATACTGTCTATTATGATGAATACTCCTAAATCAAAAGGTGGAGTGAAGGCAAGGAAAGACTTGGAAGATATGGGAATTAGAAGACACTTACACATAGAGATAAGGGGAAAGAAAACTTACCTACCGCCAGCAGCTTATTGGTTCTCCAAGAATGAAAAGCATCGATTTTGCAAGAGGTTAGCTAATTTTAGAGGCCCTGATGGATACTGTGCCAATATTGCAAATTGTGTTTCTCTTGATCCTCCTGTTATTAGTGGTATGAAGTCGCATGATTATCATGTCCTTATGCAAAACTTATTGCCTGTTGCTTTGAGAGGATTTCTGCCAAAAGGACCCAGAGTTGCTGTCACTCGATTATGCAACTACTTCAACAGATTGTGCCAGCGTGTGATTGATCCAGAGAGGCTGATTTCTCTGGAATCTGAGTTTGTTGAGACAATATGCCAAATGGAGCGGTTCTTCCCTCCTTCAGTATTCGATATCATGTTCCATCTTCCTATACACCTAGGAAGGGAGGCACGCTTGGGTGGACCTGTACACTTTCGCTGGATGTATCCGTTTGAGAGGTACTTTTTATTTTATTTTATTTTTATCTCTTTCTGTATTAGATTGTATGAACAATATTGTAGTTTATGTTTAACTGTTTGTATCATTGACAAAGATGTGTTCGGATTGAGCTGTAGGTACATGAAAACACTGAAGGCATATGTTAAAAATTTTGCAAGGCCAGAAGCGTGTATGGCCGAGGGATACTTGGCTGAAGAATGTCTTGCCTTCTGTTTAGAGTTTCTTAAGAATACTGTACCAATACAAGAAGCCATCAACCGTAATGAAGATGTTGCATGTGATGAACACATACTTGAAGGTCGTCCACTTCAAAAGCCGAAAAAAGTAACACTCTCAGATAAAGAGCTAGACATAGCTCATCGGTATATTTTAATGAATACAACCATTATGGATCCTTATATTGAGTAAGTTTAACTCAATATGACACTTATTTTGGTTAATTTTCTCATTGATCAATTAAGAATTTAAGAATAATATCTTATCAATCTTGTGAAACAGTATGCATTTGGAAGAATTGCAAGCTACTGATATTCGATGTGAAAGAAACGAGACTCTTTGTTGGAAGTTTCATACTGAAAGGTTTGCAAAGTGGATAAAGGCAAAGGTTTGGACAAAGTAACATATATTTTTATATTTCAGTTTCAATTCTATCTTATTATTTAACTTTTACTAATATTGTAACTTTATGATTAGATACCTACAAATTCAGAGTCTCATTCAACCAAGCTGAGATGGTTGGCATTTGGCCCGAGATATATTGCTCAAAGCTATAAAAGGTACGTCATTAACGGCCATCGATTTCACAGAGACGACGTAAAGCGAATGACTCAGAATAGTGGTGTGACATATGAAGCTTTCAGTATGTGTAGATCTAGTGCTCGAGATAGTAGACAAATGGCTGACATGGTTGTGTATTACGGAGTGATAAAGGAGATCATTATGCTTGACTATCACATGTTCCAAGTTCCGCTATTCAAATGCAGTTGGGCAAACAAAGGGTATGGTGTAAAGGAAGAAGACGGTTTTACTCTTGTGAACCTCCATATGAACTAATCATCCTATCTACAAGATCCATACATTATGCCTTCGCAAGCAAAGCAAGTTTTTTATTCTAGAGAGGATGAGTCTTCATCTTGGTATGTAGTTATGCGAGCGCCACCGAGGGGTTATCATGAATTGGAGACGGTAGAAGAGTTTGTTAGTGGAACAATATCATTGCAACAAGCTGAAGACTTGAATAATCAATCATCTGATGATGAAAGTTTTTGTGTTAGGGATGACTGTGAAGGGATTTTTATTTAATAATAGCAATATGTGCTTTTGTTTTGCAGATTTGCTGTGTTTTTTTGTTTTCCATTCATAAGATTCTCTTATAATGCTCTAATGTTTCAGTAATTATTGTGGTTTAAGGGTGAAACATGAAAAACCAGAAAG
The DNA here is from genome assembly GCA_900406565.1 of Turritis glabra. Lineage (NCBI taxonomy): Eukaryota > Viridiplantae > Streptophyta > Magnoliopsida > Brassicales > Brassicaceae > Turritis > Turritis glabra. Next base: position 942,409 of record OVBN01000150.1, on the reverse strand, counting down.
CAACGAAGCCTATTGTCCGACGTAGCAAGCGCAATCAAGTTGCTGAAGAAGTGGAGTCAGTTAATGAAGAAATTGAAGAACATGTTGAGGAAGAAATTGCTTCAGAAGAGGTTGATAAGCATACAGAGAAGGAAACTGAGACTGTACAAACGATGCAGTCTGAGGATAAGAAAAAGAGAATACGTAAATGTGGAGCTAAAATGCGTAAATTAGCAAAAGAAGCTATGGAGAAGGTAAATGTGGAGTTTTCAGCGATTGGCGAACATTCAGGGCCAGGTTCAGTGACACTTTCCTCGTTTCTTGGTACTATTGTGAGGGAACATGTACCGGTACTAGTTGATGATTGGAGGGCAGTTGACTGTGCAACTAAGGACAAAATTTGGGATGAGATTAAGGTACTCATTATTTATATAACACAAGCAAGTAAGTTAGTCAATATTATTACCTCTTTGAGTGTCTAACTTTGTATATTTGTGTAGGCAAGGTTTAATCTGGAGGAATGTTGGCAAAGAGACTGTGTTTTCAAACAGATGGGTGCAATCTGGCGGGCTTCTAAATCTAGACTTGTTTCTAAACTTCGAGAAACTAAGACTGCCACTGAGAGGCTTAAGTTGAAACTAAGTAACATTCAATCTCTTGCATCTTGGAACAATTGGGTGAAGACTAGGACTTCCACTGCTTTTAAGGTTATGTATTTGTTACTATTTTATCAAATTGTTCATGTACTTGATACAAGAATAATTAACTTTTAATTTTTGGATTGCAGGTTAAAAGTGAGCAATACAGGAACCTTAGAAAGTCTCAGATTCCTCACACAACCAGCCGTAAAGGAATGTTTCGTCTATATATGGAAATGGTATGTGTGTGTCTTTCTCGTGTATTGCATTTTTAAAGTGTTTAACATAAATTGTTCATATACTTTTGTTAAATATCATAGAAGAAAAAGAGTTCTGACCCAAGGAAGGTGACTAGAAGTAAGGTTTGGTTAGCTGGACACACTCACTATGATGGGAGACCTGTGAAGAAAGAATTTGCAGACACAATTGTAAGAATAGTCGTCTGATTCTTAGGCAATAGTTTCTATTTTAGAATTTAAGATAATCTGGTTAATTGGTATTGCTTATAAATATTTGTATCAGGAGAAAATACAATCAACTGATAGTCAAATGGATTCCACTGCCAATGAAAATGTAAGAGAAGATGTTGTCAGTCAAGTTTTAGAGAAAGATAGATATGGAAGAGTTAGAGGGATGGGCAGAGGGATTAGTCTCAACAAGATGGATTACCTTAACGCTAGAGACTCACATGTTCAGAAGCTTGTGGCTTCACAAGCTGAAATGCTGACCAAGATTGAAGAATTGCAGAATCAACTTCGTTGTTTAGCTAAAAAACAGTAAGTTTCACACTTGTTTATCACGATGGCCAATAATAATCAGTTCATAACCAATTATTTTTTCTCTTGTTAGTCATCCGGTCCTGAGTTTGATGCTCAGTCTAATGTTTCAACCACAAACAAAGGCAGAATTAAGTGTAAGATATTGGATTGGTGTTCATCAGAAGTTGTTGTCGGGGAAGGAGAATTTTGCTCGTTTGAAAAACAATATATGATTGGTCGTATTCCACTTGGTCCTAACGCGGCGGCTGTTATTGTGCACTCTGCTACAATACCAGATCCATATGTATGGAGGCCTACAACTACTGTTTGCTCAATTTCCCAAGCAGTTGGAGTCGAAATTCCTTGGCCAGCAGATAGGGTGGTTTTGGCTTCAGACAACAGCTCCCCAAGTGGACATAACCCAACGGTATCTATTTTATTAATATTCTGACTCGTTGAACTGTCAATGCCAAATTATGGAATGACTAATATATGCATGACTCTTTAGGCCTCTGATGAAGCACAACCAAAATGCAACATCTTTGCTTGGAATGGAAGTGATATTGTTGCTGAGGGTATAATTTGTTCAGTTGACCAAACTGAAAAGGTCAACCAAATTCCACTGGGTCCTAATGCTGCAATTATTAAGGTTCAGAAGGTGATTGATCATGATGCTTTTTTGTGGAGGTCAAGTGATGAAATGGCAATAATGGATGATGCTGTAAATGAGACCATCGCATGGCCACTTGATAAGATTGGTATCGACTTCAATACATCTCCAGAGGTTTCACCAAAAACATCACCTGAGGTAAATGTCTTTTCCCTCAGTTTGTGCATTACTATTATTGTTTTATTGATCCTATGTTTGTGTTACTAGATGTCTGATGAGTGTGTTTTACAATTTGATTACCAGAGTACAAGTAAAAGCACTGGTAGCAGCAAAAGTTCCAAAAAGAAATGTATCTTGTTTGACTGCAGTGGCTCTGGAAAAATTGTTGCAGAAGGTCGTGTTTGTTCAACTGACCTAGATGATCGAGTACACTTCGTCCCTTTAGGTCCTAACGCTAGCAAGGTTTGGATAGATGTGTCAAAGATTGGAGATGCTGATGTGTGGAGACCAAATTCTGAAGTCCAGTGTGTTGCTGATGCTATAGGTACGACGGTTGCTTGGCCTAATGACAAACTTAAATTATTGTGATGCAAGAACTTGTTAAGGATTCATGTGTTGTTTGGTACATTTTTATTTTTCTAGGTGTTGTGTTAGTGTATGATAATTATCAGATTAATGGTCTTTTTGTAATATATTGATCGTTTGTTTCTATTATAAAATTTCTTTTATCAGATTTTAAATTTTGGTTTAATTTGAAAATATGAAACAAATAAACCGTTACAAAATTTTGCAACAGAACACCGCTATACAGACAATATTTATAACAACAAAACAATGCTATTATATATTTTAATATTACAAACGAATGAACGTTATTATAAACTTTTATATTGCATAAAAAAACCGCTATGATAAATCACCTATATAATAGCGTATAGAAAAAACGTTATCAAAAGTCCCGAACTTTTTATAACGGGAATATAAATAGCGTTTGTAAGAGCGTTATGGAATAGTACCATAGCGGCTATAAGGCGCTATGGATGTTCGCTATGGATGTTCGCTTTTCTTGTAGTGACAATAAATGCTTCAGTGATAGTTGATTACTATTTAGATGATTTACCCTTTTTAGTTTATGTAATATGTTTCATGATAAAGAAAACATGCTAAAATAGTGACCTGGACTGTGTGACTTGATGTGAATACGTACACCATGATGTGTAATTTTGTTATAAAAAATATGACAGAAAAAGAAACATACGTTTAAAATATAATAATAATTACGTATCAGATATTTTAAATAATTTATTATATTATTAATTTTTTTAACTGATATATGCACACTATAAATATGTGTAATAAAAAATATTAACAAGAAATAATAAAATTTTTGCATTTGTCTCTCTCTTGTTCACATACACATAACAACAAAAGACTTTCACTATTTTAATCAACCTTGTTACTTGTCCATCGAATTTTCTTTCTTTAATTATAAACTCTAGTATCTTATATATAATATACACATATATACATATTATATAATATAATTTATAACAAGTCATCAACACGAATAAACTCCAATTTCCAAAAACAAGCAAATATCTAACCGATCAAATATTTAAGATATAATAAAATTATCATGTCAAATTTGACAAAAACTCGAGATTGTTGCTCTTGATATTTCTAAAAATAATTATATGAGATGGGCAATTGCAACAAAGATGCATTTAAAAGAAAAATGGCTCCTTGATACCATCGATAAATAAAAAACACCTCCAGAAAAGGATAAGGCAAATGCCATGATATTTTTATTCCACCATATCCATGATGGTTTAAAAGATGCATACATCACAAAAGAAAATTCTGCAAATCTTTGGCAATCACTCAAAGATAGATTTGATCACCAAAAATATGTGATCTTACCGAAAGCTAAACATGATTGGTTGAATCTCCGGTTCCAGGATTACAAAAGTGTTACTGAATATAATTTCGCTCTGTTTGGAATTACTTGCAAGATAATGTTATGTCAAGAAGAGATAAGTGATTATGATATGATCGAAAAAATTCTCCAAACATTTCATCCTGGAAATGTACTCCTGCAACAATAATATCGGGCAAAAGGATACACAAAATATTCTGAATTAATGCAAGTTCTGTTGGTTGCATAACAAAATAATGAAATTGTGATGTTAAACCATCAATCTCGTCCAACTGGATCAGCTTCATTCCCAGAATTGAATATTGCATCATCAAATTATAATAATTACGGACGTAAACGTGGTCGAGGAAATGATCGTGGTCGTGTACGAGGAGGATATGTTCATGGACGTGGACATGGACAAGGAAGAAAATTTCGTCCTTATGATTCCACCAATGAAAGAAACAATAAAATGTTCAAAAGAAACGAAGTTGGTCGTGTGATGAAAACAATAAAATGCTTGTTAGAGATGCGGGATGAAAGGACATTGGTCCCGTACCTGTCGTACCCCAAAACATTTGGCCGATCTGTATCAAAAATCACAAAAAGAGAAAGAAAAGGAATGTGAAACCAACTTCGTCTATAACAAATCAGGGCCTTCTTTCGATGGTATAAGTGATAATACATATCTCGATGTTGGAGATTTTATAGTTGATCTTAAGGATATCAACGAAAAACAAAGCAACTAAAACTTCCTGAAGAAGTTTATATAACATGATAGTTATGTTTATTTTCCTAAAGAATAATGTATATTTTTGTTTTTATTGCATGTATTTGTTTTTTAAAATAATTTTTAGTGTAATATAAACATGTTGTTTTGTTATACTAATGTATTTTTGTGATTATTTATAAATTCAGAAAATGTCAAAATTTAAGACGAAAAATAGAGATATATGTCTGGCAGACAGTGTTACAACGCACACAATATTTTAGGATAACAAATATTTTTCCTCTCCTAAAATACAAAATTCCGCCGGAAGCGTGAATACTATATCTGGTAATGCAAAAAATTTATCTTGGGCTCCGGAAGAGTCAGTTTTTCAATGCCAAAGGGAACAAAATTTGAAATAAATGATGTATTATATTCTCCTAAATCTTACCGAAATTTGCTAAGTTTCAGAGATATCTGCATAAATGGATAACACATAGAAACTATGAATGAAAATGGCATTGAATATCTTTGCATTAAATCGGTTATTTCGAAAAGAAAATGTATATTAGAAAAGCTACCAGCTTTATTCTCTGGAATATATTCCACAAAAATAAATATGACTAAATCATATATTACTCTAAACTCGAAGTTTACAAGTACGTTCAAAGTATGACATGAACGTTTAGAGTACCCGGTTCAGTCATGATGCGTAAAATTGTGAAAAATTCAAATGACCATCCATTGAAAAACCAGAAGATTTTTCAATCGAGAGAATTTTCATGTAATGCTTGTTCTCAAGGAAAATTAATAACTCGGCCATCACCAGCCAAAATTGGGAATGAATCTTCCGTATTCTTAGAAAGAATACATGGTGATATATGTGAGTCTATTCACCCACAGTGCGGGCCGTTTCGATATTTTATGGTAATAATTGACGCATCCAGCAGATGGTCACATGTGTGTTTATTGACCAAACGAAATACGGCTTTCACAAAATTCTTTGCCCAAATAATCAGGTTGAGAGCACAATTCTCTGACTATACAATAAAGAAAGTAAGACTTGATAATGCTGGTGAATTTACTTCACAAGTTTTCAATGACTATTGTATGTCATTAGAAATTGATGTTGAACATCCGGTCCCGCATGTTCATACACAAAATAGCATGGCTGAGTCTTTGATTAAACGGCTACAACTTATTGCTAGGCTGTTAATATTGAGAACAAGCCTTCCAATTTTGGTATGGGGTCATGCAATCTTGCATGCTGCTGCACTAATTCAAATACAACCGAGTGCATACCATAGATACTGCCCATTACAATTAAGCTCTGGCCAGAAGCCAAATATATCTCATCTCTGTGTTTTTGGGTGTGCGGTTTATATCCCTATAGCCCCACAACAAAGAACAAAAATGAGACCATAAAGGAGATTGGGAATATATGTCGGGTATACATCACCAAGTATAATTCGGTATCTTAAACCGCAAACTGGTGATATGTTTACGACATATTTGGCTGATTGCCATTTTAATGAGGATGAATTTCCAGTGTTAGAGGGATGAATTAAAGAAGTTCTAAAAGATATTACATGGTGCACACCGTCTTTGTTGCACCTTGACCCCCCTACGAAACAACGTGAACTGGAAGTTCAAAAAATTATACATTTACAAAATATGGCAAATCAGTTACCAGATGCGTTCACTGATACTAAAAGGGTGAAAAAATCATATATACCTGCTGCGAATGTTCCATCAAGAATCAATGTTCCAGAAGAACAAACTGATGGAAAATATCAAATGAACCCAAAGTTCAGTTGAAAAGGGGGAGATCGATGGGATCAAAAGATAAAAATCTCCGAAAGAAAAAAAATTTGGGAAAACTAAATGAGAAGGTTCTTGAAGGACCGGATACAGAGAAAAGTCCTGAAGACGAAAAGAGTCGTGAAGACACAGAAAAACATGAGATTTCCATTAACTATACCCAATATGGAATGTTATGGGTTAGAAATGAGATAAATGATGATGATGAAATTTTTTCATTCTCTGTATTTAAAGAAATTGATTGTGAAAATGATGATCAAGATCCAAGGTCCATACTAGAATGCCAAAAAAGATCTGATTAGGAGAAGTGAAAATGGCCATGGAAACTGAGTTGAATTCTCTCAATAAAAGAAAAGTCTTTGGACCTATTGTCACAATACCAGAACATGTAAAACCTGTTGGGTACAAATGGGTATTTGTTCGGAAAAAAATGAGAAAAATGAGGTAACAAGATACAAAACCTGACTTGTTGCCCAAAGATTTTCTCAGAGACCGGGAATTGATAATGAAAAAACATATTCCTCGGTTATGGATGCAATTACATTCAGATTTCTAATGAGCTTACTGCGATCACTTTATGGATTAAAACAATCCAGACGCATGTGATATAATCGCTTGAGTGAATATTTGTTGAAGAAATTATATACCAACAATGCGATATGCCCTTGCGTATTTGTTAAGAAATTTTCATCAGGATTTGTGATCATTGCTGTTTATGTTGATGACCTAAATATAATTGGAACTCCAAAGGAGATTGATGATGCACAAACTCATATGAAAGAAAAGTTCGAAATGAAAGATTTTGGAAAGATTAAGTTTTATCTTGGACTCCAAATAGAGCATTTCCATCATGAAATATTTGTGCATCAATCCAATTATACAAAAAAGATCTTACAACGCTTTAATATGGATAAAACGAATGCTTTAAGTACTCCAATGGTCAATAGATTTCTGAATGTTAAAAATAATCCATTTAGACATTGTGAGAAAAATGAAGAAATACTTGGTTCGAAAGTACCTTATATGAGTGCTATCAGTGGACTTATGTATCTTGCAAATTATACTACACCAGATATTACTTTTGCTACTAACTTACTTGCAAGGTACAATTCATCCCCTATCCGAAGGCATTGGAATGGGATAAAGCACATTTTCCATTATCTTCAAGGTACGGTTGATTTAGGATTATATTATCCTAGAAACTCTGAGTTTTGTCTAGTTGGTTTTGCAGATGCAGGCTATCTATCGGATCCTCATAAGTCTAGATCACAAACCAGATATTTTTTTACCATGGGCGGAACTGCAATCTCGTGGCATTCTCAAAAGCAAACTGTAGTTGCCACTTCCTCAAATCATGCAAAAATCATTGCCCTTCATGAAGCATGTAGGGAATGTGTATAGCTTCGATTTATGACTAATCAAATCCAAGAAGCAAGTGGATTAGTCATAAGCAAAAAACCAATAAAATTGTATGAAGATAATGCTGCATGTGTTGCTCAAATCAAAGAAGGCTATGTCAAGAGCGACAGAACGAAGCATATTCCCCCAAGATTTTTATCTTATACTCAAGAGCTCGAAAAAAACAAAGAAGTCGATATTCAATACATCCGCTCAAGTGACAATGCAGCTGATTTATTCACAAAGACGCTTCCGACTTCCACATTCATAAAACATATTCACAGTATTGGAATGCGTCATTTACAAGACTTATGAAGAAAAGATTATACATATTTTTTCTAGATATTTTAAATGAGGAAGATTGTTAAGAATATATAATAATTATTTATCAGATATTTTAAATATTTTATTATGTTATTAATATTCTTAACCGACATATGCACATTATAAATATGTGCAGTGGAGAATATTAACAAGAAGTAATAATTTTTTTGCACTCGTCTCTCTCTTGCTCGCATCCACATAACAACAAAAAAATTTTACTATTTTAATTTTTAATCAACCATCTCACTCGTCCATCACCTTTTCTTTATCTAATATAAACCCCATGACCTTTTCTTTCTTTAATTATAAATTATAATATACACATATATACATAATATAATTTATAACAGTGTAGAGCTTTTTTGTATAAACGAGTGAAGTCAATTTATTAAGCTAAAGAAAATTTAGAGCGAAAGCTTAGTCTATGACGTTACGAAAGATGAAATTATTAAAAAGCGATTTAAAGCACTCATACGTGGGGTGGACGTACGAGGTGGGCTAAAAGTGGCTGAGTGACTGAGACACGAAACTTGTTGAGAATATAACTCTTACATGGGAGGTAAGCCATACGCGTACTTGGATGGATCTTTTTTTTTTTTTTTTTTGTGGCGAACTAAAGATAACTTAGCTTTGACATAATAAATGATCTTATTCTTATGTGATCAAGAAGGCTAAGTAAAGTATTTGCTTACCAGTCCAACTACGCTGTCAGGGATTTAATCTGGCTCATTAGAAAAGATGGGGTACACACAAAAGGATACTATTGTTATGTGGCTGAACTTGTAATTTGCAATTAACCACACGCAATAGTGAACATCAAAGGTTTAGGTGAGTCTATAATTAATGCTTCATTGAGAAGAAATTAAAAGGAATGTGATAAAAAGAAGAGAAATTGCACCCCAAGGAAAAACAAACTCAATCCTACATCTACTAGAATAAGGGAATATATAGACATGTTGCCGAATGGAGAAGATGATTCAGATCTCATGCGTGCTGGTCTGGTGAAGGAGCTTCAAGCTTCTCTAATGAGGAATGATAAGCTGCGTCAAGAAATCGCCCACCTAAGAGCACAAATTGTTTTTTACCGATTGAACCACTTTTATTTGGGCCAACTACTGGGCCATTGGTTCTTAAGAAAAAAAAGAAAGAAAAAGTTGTCGGTCGGTTCGGTAATATATAAATAATGGGCCACGCGTACGGCCCATATAATGATGTGATCATGGAAAACTATCAAGAGCAGCATGAAGCCAAGGATGCATTGACAGTACCGAATGGACCGATGATAAGATCGAGAGCCAAGGAGTTTCAGAACGCCATCACCGCACTACTCACTCAAGTTCAACCGTCTAAAACTCAGATCGAGGATCAAATCATCTTGGTTGCTCGAGTAGACTAATCAATGGGTGATTCGTTTGTACTTTTTTTCCTAGCCTTTGGTTTTGTCCCAATGGGTTTTCCAAAAGAAGGTTTTAATGAGGCAAATGAGCCACTCTAATTCATCAAGCCCACAAGAGAATTATTAAGCCATCATTATTATCTCGTTCTTTTCCTTATAACTTTACTCTTTATTTTCCTTATAAAAAAGAGTGATGTAAACGAAAACGGTAGACATCTTTCATATAAAATTCAGAGTGATTTTTCTTATGTTCTTTGAGAACAAACATCGATTGTTTGGTGAGTAATATCCAACAATCAAAATCGATTCTTTTGGTGTGTCACATCCAAAAGAATCAACCTTTGTCTTCATCAAGTGTGTTATATCTTGAGCGAGACATTGAAGTTTATCAGAGGTCTTTCCGAAAACCTCTAAGTCATGTCCAAAGGAATTCTAATCTTGTCTTCATCAGGTGAGTCATATCTTGTGCGAGACATTGAAGGAGTTCAATCCGTTGCCATTGAGCGATCTCTAGACAAACTCATATCTGCACCTCACAGTCTGCCATGTCCGTTGACATTGAGTGATCTCTAGGCGACCTCACAGTTCGGTCCGTCTGTCGACATTGAGTGATCTCTAGGCGATCTCATCACTTCACCTAATCCCTCCAACCGATCTCACAGTTCACCCAATCCACTCCTCTCTCAAGTTTCTTATCGAGGCGATCTCCTGGCTTCACCTAACACCTTTAGTTCGCCCCGTCTAGGCGATCTCATACCTTCACTTCACATCTCTAGGCGATCTCCTACCTTCACCTAACACCTTTAGTTCGCCCCGTCTAGGCGATCTCATTCCTTCACTTCACATCTCTAGACGATCTCGCAGTTCGTCCCGTCTAGCCGATCTCATACCTTCACCTCACACTCCTAGACGATTTCGCAGTTCGCCCGTCTAGGTGCTCTCACCTCTTCAGTCTTTTACCCCTCGAAGGTGCTCTATCCCGGGAAGATTCATATCATATAAACCAACCCGTACAACTTTTATATATTTGAAGGATAATCTGGGTTTGCTCAGTATGCCATTATCTTCTATAGAGGTGGGTGTTCGGGTACCCGTTCGGATTCGGGTCGGATATTTTAGATTTTCGGGTTTTTGGGTTTAGTGGTATAAGACCTGTTTGGGTATTTCTAGATTTTGGGTTTGGGTCGGATTCGGATCGGGTATTTCAGGTTCGAATTCGGGTTACCCGAAGTTCTCAAATATCAAATTTTTTGTACTTAAACTATTCGAAAATACTGAAAATATTTAAAAAAACTCGAATATTTTTTACTCCAATTCATTTAAAAATATCCAAAAATATCCAAAATATCCAAAATTTTGAATATTTTGGACATTTAGATTATTACAAATATAAATATTTCTAATATATTATTACTATGTACTTATATTGTGGGTATGTTCGTATACCTGTTCCGGTTCAGGCTCGGATCGGGTTCGAGTTCGAATTTTCGGATCTTGAGGTTTAGGACCCGTTCGAATATTTTAAAATTTCGGATTCGGATTCGGGTCGGATTTTTTTGGTCGGGTTCAGATCGGGTCTTCGGGTTCGGATCGGGTCTTTGGGTTCGGTTATTATGCCCACCTCTACTGTAGACCCTCAAATTCTACGATATGACAAACTGAAAAATTGTTGTAGATAATCATAAAAAAATAGAATTGAAAATTACAAAACTCAACACCAAACTCCAACGAACAAATAACGATTTATGTGGAGGCGAGACGCACTTTTCTTAATTTTTTAATTGTCCGTAGTGTGACGATGTTATGTAATCAGAATCCCATGATACAACTACACGATCAACTATTTCGCAACACCCGCAAAATAAAAGTTAACGAACCAAATTTTCTGTGTTGCACTCTCATACACACGAGATAAGAGAAAAGAGAAGACGATGATCTTTTTGTTTTTTCGATTTCCATCGTGAGATGAAGACTTGGTTATAAAGCCAAGCATTCAACGTGAGCAATAAAGTGAGAATTTGGGAGTTATGGAAATTGATTTTCCACATTGATTTGTGTCGTTACACACCTTTAATCAAAATGAGATATTTTCCATTTCAATTATTATTTAATTAACAATAACCAAAAATGAATTTGGGTAAATAACAGTCATCTAATGGGTAATTGGCCTATTTTCTATTCCCCAAATTCATTAACTAATTCTAAATCCCAAATTCCAACCGCCCCTTCTTAATTACGACACGTTCGGGTTTCTCTTTTAACTTCTAAAGTGCGATATTTGACGGTTAGTCAATATTTCAACCTTAACAATGTAGCCACTTCGGACTTCTATTTCTCATTCAAACGAACTCCGTTTTTGACATTCCAATACACCACCATGTAGTGCTCACGACAACGATTTCCTCGTGCCCAAAAACCGGTCATTCCGATGAATGTCTTCACCGGAAAAGTAGTAAAAACTACTTCGTCAAAAACAAGTTCCAACAATTCCCGACATGAATAGAAATGACTCTACACATATGACGACTCGAAAGAATTGACATACTTTATCTAACTAGACAAGACTCGACAGAAGGACTTTTGAGAGTACAAGCTAAAATTTCACTGTATCTGAGATGGTAGCATTTTTCAGCTTTGAACCACACATTTTAATATCTGTCGGATTTACTCAGCCAGTTGGTGAACATGATGTCTTGAACCACCTGAGCTTTAATGTAAACCTAGACAACAACTATAGCACAACTTCATTTTCTCACATAACTAGTTCTCTATTGTTCATTTTGGCCGTGAACATGCCTAGTTAATAATAAGTGAACTTGGAGTATATAGTCTGACCTTCATTCTCCTAGTAACGGCCCCATTTCACACTCACAAGGTGATTTGCCATTAGCTTTGTTTTACGAAGTATCCTGTAATACTCCACTTATATCTCAAAGCTTTGGACTCAAATCATTGAAAACAACGCTTATCTTCTGTTCATACAGGTAGCACTGTTCATTATCCTAGGAACTGGGAAAAGACTAAAGTCTCTCAGTGCTCTTAGCAGATTCAGCTTGATTTAGTTTTCCTTTTGAACCTACATCTTGGGGTCTCCAGTCACGTAGGTGGTGTTACCACCAAACCTCCTCTTAAGTCATAGGCTTTAAACTCATTCCTCTTGATTATTTTTCAACTTGATCTCGAGACAAACCTTTCGTAAATGGATTCACTAGGTTCTCATTCGACTTGATGTAATCTACCGTAATTACACCAGTTGAGATCAAGTGTCTAATGGTCTTATGTCGTCTTCTAATATGACGAGATTTACCATTATAGAGATTACTCAGTGCTCAACCTATAGACGATTGACTATCACAATGTATATGTATTGCCGACACTGGTTTCTCCCACATAGGAATATCTTCCAAAAAATTCTGAAGCCACTCCGCTTCCTCTGTAGCTTTATCTAAAGCTATAAACTCAGATTCCATGGTCGATCTAGCCAACAGATTTTGTTTAGAAGATTTCCAAGACACAGCAGCACCCCCAAGCATAAAGACATATCCACTCGTGGATTTAGAGTTCTTGGAATCAGAATTCCAATTGGCATCATTGTATCTTTCCAAAATTGCTGGTTCTTTACAATAGTGCAACCCATAACTTTTAGTCTAACTTACGTAGTTCAATACTCTTGTTATAGTTTTCAGTGTTTATGTCCTGGATTACTCATGTAGCGACTCAGTACATTAACTGCATGCGCCAAATCGGGTCTAGTACAATTGGTTAAGTACATCAGACTACCGATTACTCGTACATACTCTAGTTGTGACACTGCTTCACCTGAGTTTTTAGTCAAGTGAATACTCGGGTCAACTGGAGTTTTTGCACTTCCACTTGAGTAGGTTTTGAATCTCTCAAGTATCTTTTCAGCATAATGAGCTTGAGACAAAATAATTCCATCTGAAGTTCTAGTGATTTTAATCCCTAGAATGACATTCGCTAGACCCATGTCTTTCATGTCAAATTTTCCACTACGCATATTATTAGTTTGTTGGATTATATCCTTATTGCTACCAATGATAAGCATATCATCTACATATAAACAGAGCAAAACATACTCGTGTGGAGTACTTTTGATGTATATGCATTTATCACATTCATTAATGCTGAAACCATTTGACATCATAACATTGTCAAATTTTTCATGCCATTGTTTTAGTCCATACAATGACTTCACAAGTCTACAAACTGTGTGTTCTTGTTTTGGGACAACAAACCCTTTAGGTTGTTTCATATAAATTTCCTCTTCTAAATCACCATTAAAAAGACAGTTTTCACATCCATTTCATGTATTTATAGGTCTCGTAATGCTGCAATTCCTATCATTATTCTGATTGAAGTTATTTTCTTTACCAGAGAATATGTATCAAAGAAATTCAAGGGGTAGAGCGGGCCGCAGGTCATGCAGAGTTATTGGAGGAGTTGAAGATGTACCGTGAGAGGTTCAGGGGTCAGTTGGGTGGAGAGTAGGCTGCTGAAGGTATACGTCGTGATATTCGCGAGCTAGTTGATCGTGAGCGATTTTCGTCACCACCACCTACCAGGATCAGAGAGGGTCCCACGTATGATATGCTCAAATTATCCCTAGAGCTACTCTCTCAAATTAAGAGATCAGTGCAGTACTTAGGGATCGAATCCACAGAGAATGATGTTCACACAATAGATTAGAAGTTTAGATCTTAGCTAAGTAGTAAATAACGGAATGTAAAACAAGCAAGCAAAAGTAAAAGTTATGAATCCAATATGGAAAAGGCTAGACTTAGGGAAATTTTTCAGGAATTCAGAATTGTTAAACAGATAGATAGTGCAGGGTTGGTTAATAACCGTTCTTGAACTCAAAACACAAAATTCAAATCAATCAACTTTCGTTGCAGAGATTATCTATGTCTATAACAGTGAATCCCAAATTTCTTTGCGAATTCAACAATTTAAAACATGCATTAATTTCAAGTTTGATATGTTCACAGAATCCCTAAACCAAATGTCTTTGCAGATAGGTATTTTGATCATCAGGGTTTAATTCAGGGAAACAATAACACTTTCATGTCTATCAATTATCCTATGATCTAAATTCCAGGTGATCAGTCTAGAACTAGCATTAATCTCAACCTAGATGAAGAACCATGTAATGACCCTAACAGATCTATCCAATTCAACAATTCATCCTAACCCTAGAAAAATCCTAAATCTAATAGGTGGATTACTCAGACATCATCAGTGCAAAACAAATCATAATCTGAATAAATTGCATTAAAATAGGAGTAGAAATAAAAGGAGTTCGAAATCTTCTCTCTACAATGAGTTCTGATCTGTCTCTCCCTACAAGCTCTCAAAATCCAATGTCAAAAGTAAAAGATATGTTCTACAACTCTAAAAACAACTAATTATACTCTAAAATACGTCAAAGACTTGTCTTGCAATTAGGGAAAACTTCTGGGCCACTTTGCAATTCTTCAAAACTCGTGTGCAACACGTAATCGCGACGAGTGTCGATCGACAGTAAGGCGCAGTGTCGATCGACACCAACACCCATTGTGGTCTCCGAGTTGCTCTTCTCAGCAACATAATACTAAATGCCTCCAATAATCCTAATATGCATCCAATGAGTCCAAACCGTACCTGAACCTACAATGACTCGATAAAGACTCAAAAATACCAAAAAGACTCTAAAACAAGACTTATATCATGGTTAAAAACCGTAAAAACCATGATATATCAACTCCCCCTGACTTAGCCTTTGCCTGCCTTCAAGCAAAACAGAAACATAACCTGTGGAAGAAATTTGAAAATCGCGGAAACTCCCTTTCTCTTAGACCAATGCTTTGAGCATTCAAACCAAATCCATATGCTCAACAGACTAATTCAAACTCAACCACCATGTACTTCTCCGTAGACTTTTCTGTAACCCAAATTCACCCCACAATTCCACAACAGTTTCCATTAGCTTTCATCGCCGGGTCTCATCCATGAAATCAGTGCCAAGAACCTTCTAGATTCATTCACATTCAATACCATAACAAACCAGCCTATTTTTCACACCTTTTAGAACTCTTTCTCTCCCCCAGACTTGTTTCTTTCTCAACATCTTTTGTGTTGTTTCTCTTTTTTTTTATATATATCCTCAAAAGTGTAGGCGAATAATGGTTAGGAAATTTTTCTAACCTCGCTTCCAACTTTTGTGTGATCATTCCTTTCAAAGTAAAATAATGGGGTCGTTGGAAATTTTTCTATCCTTTTACTTTAAAGAAAATCATATCATCTTTTATGCTTTAAAACACACTTTTTACTGAACAGGAGAGAGGAGTACCATCACTTTTTCTTGGGCTTTTGTTTGTTAGGTAAGAACGAGGAATCAAGCTCTATGAACACCAGTTGCATCGTTGTGGTAAAAGGAAAAGCTCAAAAATTAGCTCCGGCTTGTGTGGAATCTGTTGCAAAATATGGGTCTTTCTGGTTTACTGATCAGTCTTTGGATTTTTCATTAGTCGCATCTGAACTAAATCTGCATCATCAATCACTCAAGCACATAGAATAAGAAGAAAGATCATAATTTTCTGACCAGTTTTGACTCAATAAAACAATTTTGACTCAATAAATAAAAACAAATTGGTATGACAAAAACAAACACAACGTCAGCGACTACCTCCCCCAGACTTGAGAATCACTGTCCCCAGTGATACCAAATCAAAGGTTGGCAAAAGAAAGAAAAACCAAATGGAACTAGATGGAAGAATGAAAGTCATGGAGTAACTTGTGCTTAGTGTCGAGCGACACTAAACGTTAGTGTCGATAGACACCAAGTGCATATCTTCTGGTGTTAACTGGAAATGTAGATGTCGAGCGACACCTTCAGATAGTGTCGATCGACACCATGCCTGTAAGCATAAACAATTTCTAGCAAGAAAAATCGAGTTGTTGATCTAAATCCAAGAATCACTGTAAACACGCAGACACAGATCAAAAGCAATGACATAGAACATCATAAATCCATACATAATCCAAATAGTGGCTGACAAACTGACTCAAATAAACAAAAATGACTCAAAAGAAAAGTAAAAGAACCATGATAAACCGAAGGACTAATTCTCATCTGTAGCCTCATCATAAGAGGCATTAAATTGACACTATAACCCAAATCACACAAAGAACGTACAATCCTGTCATAGAAGATGTTGCAGTCCAAAACAAAGCTTCCAGGGTCTGGTAGTTTTCCGGAATCTTGTTCTGGATAACAGCGCTAACATGTGCAGAGATCATCATCATACTTTGCTCAACATTCAGATCCTTAGTCACCATCCGCTTCACATACCGTCTGATTACAGGACAAGTCTTCACCGCATCAATCAAAGGAATCTCAACAATGAGCTTATCCATCATGGCCTTGCATCTGGCATCTTCCAACTCCTTCTTAGACTTCCTAAGGTTCTTACGATAAGGAACTTAGGCTTGTATACCCGTTCTGCGACTTGAGGAGGAATGTCGATCGATTTTCGAAGTGATCGCTCAGGGTATCGAGCGACACCAGTATGGTGTCGATCGACACTGGTAGTTGGTGTCGATCGACACTGGTAGTTGGTGTCGACACGTCAGTGTCGATCTTGGTTGATTCTGGTCCGTCAGACGTAGAATTCTCTTTAGCTTCTGGAAGGTGTCGATCGACACCCTGGTGGTGTCGGTCAACACTGAGACCATGTGTCAAGTCCCTGATGTCGACTGTGGTCGATTTCTCTCCGTCATACGTCAATTTCTCAGAAATTTCGATCGGTGTCGATCGAAACATAGGAGTGGTGTCGACCGACACTGGTCGTTGTTCACCGGACTCATCATCATCTACACCTACCAACTCTTAGAGTTCTTCTGTTGTGAGAAGCCTTGATATGCTCAAATTATCCCTAGAGCTTACTCTCTCAAATTAAGAGATCAATGCAGTACTTAGGAGTCGAATCCACAGAGAATGATGTTCACACAATAGATTAGTAGTTTGGGTTTTAGCTAAATAGTGATTAAAGAAAAGTAAAACAGGCAAGCAAAAGTAAATTTGTTTGTTTTCAAATATGGAAAAGCTAGACTTAGGGAAATTCTTCAGGAATTCAGAATTGTTAAACAGATATGCATTGCAGGGTTGGTTAAGAACCGTTCTTGAACTCAAACACAAAATTCAAACCAATCAACTTTCGTTGCAGAGATTATTTATGTCTACAACAGTGAATCCCAAATTTCTTTGCAAATTCAACAATCAAAACATGCATTAAATCCAAGTTCGATATGTTCACAAAATCCCTAAATCAAATGTCTTTGCAGATAGGTATTTTGCTCATCAGGGTTTAATTCAGGAAACCAATAACACTTTCGTGTTTACCAATTATCCTATGATCTAAATTCCAGTTGATCAGTCTAGAACTAGCATTAATCTCAACCTAGATGAAGAACCATATGATAACCCTAACAGAGCAAATCCAATTCAACAATTCATCATATCCTTAGAAAAACCCTAAATCTAACAAGTGAATTACTCAGACATAATCAATGTAACACAAATCATAATCTGAATAAATTGCATAAGAATAAAAATTAAGGGAGTTCGAAATCTTCTCTCTACAATGAGTTCTCATCTGTCTCTCCCAATAAGCTCTCAAAATCCAATTGCCAAAAGTAAAGTTAAGATATGTTCTAAAACTCTAAAAACAACTATTTATACTCTAAAATACGTCAGAGACTTGTCTTGCAATTAGGGAAAACTTCTGGTTCATTCTGCAATTCTTCAAAAGTCTTTAAAACTCGTGTGCAACAAGTAGTGGCGACCGGTGTCGAGCGACACTAGGGTGCAGTGTCGATCGACACCAACATCCATTGTGATCTCCAACTTGCTCTTCTCATCTACAGAATGCCAAATGCTTCCAATGATTCCAAAATGTACCTGAACATACAATGACTCGATAGAGACACAAAAACACCAAAAAGACTCTATAAACAGGACTTATATCATGGTTAAAAACCGTAAGAACCATGATATATCAACTCCCCCAGACTTAGCCTTTGCTTGCCCTCAAGCAAAACAGAGACTTAATCTGTGAAAGAAGTTTGCAAATCGCGGAAACTCCCTTTTCTCTTAAACCAATGCATTGAGTATTCAAACCAAAATCCATATGCTCAACAGACCAATTCAAATCCAACCTCCATGTACTTCTCCGTAAGCTTTTCTGTACCTCATATTCACCCCACAATTCCACAACAATTCCCATTAGCCTTCATCGCTGGGTCTCATCAATGAAATCAGTGCCAAGGACCTTCTAGACTCATTCCCATTCAATACCATGACAAACTAACCAATTTCCACATCTTTTTGGTACTCTTTCTCTCCCCAAGACTTATTCTTTTCTCAACATCTTTTGTGTTGTTTCACTCTTTTTTTTTTATCTCAAAAGTGTAGGCGAATAATGGTATCATAGGAAATTTTCCTAACCTCGCTTCCAACTTTTGTGTGATCATTCCTTTTGAAGTAAAATAATGGGGTCGTTGGAAATTTTTCTATCCCTTTACTCAAAAGAAAATCATCTCATCTTTTCTGCTTGTAAACACACATTTTTTTTTACTGAATAAGAGAGAGAAGTACCATCACTTTTGCATTCAGGTTTTCGTTTGTCAGGTAGGAACGGGGAGTCAAGCCCTATGAACACCAGTTGCATTGATGAGGTAAAAGGAAGAGCTCAGAAATTAGCTCTGGCTGTAGTGGATTCTGTTGCGAAGTATGGATCGCTCTAGGTCATCGATCAGTCTTTGGATTTTCCATTAGTCGGATTTGAACTAAATCTGCAGCATTAATCACTCAGGCAAATAGACTAAGAAGAGAGGTCGTTATTTCCTAACCAGTTTTGACTCAATAAAACAAATAAGACTGACACGACTGACTCTCAAAAACAAACACAAAGTCAGTGACTACCTCCCCCAGACTTAAGTGACACTGTCCCCAGTGGCACCAAACCCAAGAGTGGCAAAAATAGAGAAATACAATGGAATTGAGTGGAAAAATGAAGATCTAAGAATAACCTGTTGTCAGTGTCGAGCGACACCAGTGAGTTATGTCGAGCGTCACTCGATGTTTGTGCCTAATGGTGTGTCGGATAGGGTGTCGGTGTCGAGCGACACCAGAGATTGGTGTCGATCGACACCCTGCCTGTAAGCAGAGACGATTTCTAGCAAGAAAAATCGTAATGTCGATCTAAATCCAAAGAGCACTGTAAACGCGCACACACAGATTAAAAGTAGTGACATAAAGCATCATAAATCCACACAAGTTCCAAATAGAAGCTGACTGACTAACTCAAAGAAAAATAAAAATGACTCAAGAAAAAGAAAAAGAAAAGAACTACCATAGTGGGTTGCCTCCCACTAAGCGCTTGTTTTCAGTCATTAGCTGGACTGTAACGGAGCTCAAGTATCAGGTGGAGCGGAGGGTGGCAATGAATGCTTCCGCGAGATTAGTCTCATCATCCATGGTGGTGTATAGGCATTAGGTGTGTGAGAACGACCAAGGAAGTGTGGAATAAGAGCAGGGCGGGACTTAATCTTGGGTGGTATACTCCTTTTGCCTGCACAATCATCAAAAGAAAAAACAAGCGCTCTACGAGAATCTCGTGGCTTGGTTAACTGCAAAACAGTTCTTGTACTTTTGAAATTCTTATTGATGAAGGAAGATGATTTGGGATTAGGATGTGCGTACCTTTGCTTTTCCTGAGGTGAATGGAGTACGGGATGCAGAGCTTTCTGTTGTACAACAGGTGTCGGACGAGCAGCAAGAGAATCAACCCGAAAACGGTGTTTTGGAGGTAAATCCAGATCAACTCGTGGGGAGTGTCGAGCGACACTAGGGGTGGTGTCGATCGATACCATGTCTGTATCTCGGATCTCTGCATTTTTTTCTGCAACTCTTCTTTGCAATCCCTATCTCCATCTCAAAAACATCATCCCCTGGCAACTTGTCACTGAGTAGAACCTCTTCCTGAAACCTAGTACTGAAAAGATGATCACCACACCAATCCTCAAGCACAACAGCTTGCTTATTCACTCGCTCACTTGGACCCAACTCCTCGACATACCCAGCAGTAGTGTCTGAGGAGATCTCTACAGTGAATGTCTGTCCATCAATGGTGTGTGTCCTCCTCATCTTGTCCATGTCGAAATTCATTATCACATCACCCACATTCAGAGCTATGCGTCCGTTTTTCACATCAATCAGAGCCCCAGCTGTAGCCAAAAAGGGTCGTCCCAAAATCAAAGGATCCTTGGGTTCCTCCTTATATTCCAAGACCACAAAATCTGTAGGAATCGTACATTCACCTATTTGCACTGGAACATCTTCTAAGATACCCTCTGGAATCCTTTTGGATCGATCTGCTAAGATGAGAGAGATCCTGGTCGGCTTGAAATCAGTCATCCCCAGGCGTACAGCAACAGAGTGAGGCAACAAGTTAATACTGGAACCAAGATGGTATAGAGAATGCATAAATCGTCCTGTGAATATTGAGCAATCGAGCACAAAACTTCCCGGATCAGGTAGCTTCTCTGGAATCTTACTCTGAATCATGTTACTTATCTGTGGGGTCTCATGTGAGATATGCGCGCAAATGTCCCTGGTAAGTAAAGCTCCTTCCTCAGGACTCAGACCATTAGTAACCATTCTCTTCACATACCGCTTAAGTGGAGGTGAAATTGTGACTGCATCAACTAGAGACATCTCAATCACCACCATGTCCATGATTGCTTTGCATCGAGCGTCCTCTATCTCCTGTTTAGAATTCTTAAGACCCTTTGGGAAAGGAATCTTAGGCGTATACACTCTTTCTTCGACTTGAGGATTGTTGACAGGTTTTGGTTTAGTTCGCACAGAGTGTCGATCAACACTAGGTTGGTGTCGATCGACACTGACCTCTGGTATCAACACTCTGGTGTCGAGCTCGATCGATTTTGGTCCATCTTGCGTCGAATTCCCTTCATTCTCTGAGGGGCGTCGATCGACACCCAGGTGGTGTCGGTCGATACTAACATCCTGTGTCGAGTCTTTTGTATCGACCGGGGTCGATTTCTCTCCGTCTCGACTCGAATTCTCGTGAACGTAGGCTGGTGTCGATCGACACATAATGTTGGTGTCGATCGACACTGAGTGTGAAACATCAAAATCTGCACCATCACTGAAATCATCCATATCGGCCACCAGAAAAGCATTGCATGCATCAGTTCTTCCAGGAAGGAATCTCTCTTGTCTTTTGACAGACTCAGCGGTCTGAGCAGCTTGAGTGTCTAGCTTCTTGACATGGGTGCTCAGAGTTTTGAATTTCCCATTCAAATCAGTGTACAGAGCATCGATCTTTCCATTGAAGTCCACTGTAATCTTCTGCTGACCCTCTAGAATCCGCTCCAACATAGACTTAACCTCACTCTCTGAAGTCTGCGGAGGAAGTTTCTGATATGAAGAACTCCCAAAGTTCCTGGTGAAACTGCTGTTCGGATAAGCATTCTGGTATTCAGGCCTTGGAGTGTATGCAGAAGAATGTTGATTTCCTGCAAAGTTAGACTGCTGACCATTTCCACTGTAGTTCCTGTCCCCTTGATAAGTACCATACCTTTGGCACTGAAACCCAACTTGGTAGACAAACTGAACCTCTTCTTCAGATCTTCCGTCTGGCTCAAAGGTTTCAACCTCGGCAGCAAAGTGAACAGACTTTTTACCCACAAGAAGGTTGTGAACTGAATCTAACTTGGCCTTCACCTCAGCAATCTAACCACCTTCAGAGTTACCTGCTAACTTCTTTCTCTCAAAATCAGCATTCTTCGTGCTGTTTCTTGAAGCTAAGTTCTCAATCAAAATCACAGCATCCTCGGGATATCTGGTGTTGAAGTTGCCATTACTCGCAGCATCTAGAGCCATCTGATACCTCCAATCCATGCCTCTAAAGAAAATACCCAGCAACTGCACCTCACTGAACCCATGATGCGGACAATCTCGCTGATAAGTTCTGAATCGCACCCAAGCAGCCTTGAATGCTTCAGCAGGTTGTTGAGAAAAAGTAGAGATCTTTGTTCTCGCATCCTCTGACCGTGCATCATCATAGAAGTTGTTTAAGAATGCATTCTTGGTCTCCCACCAAGTTGTCAGAGATCCTGGCTTCAACTGCTTGAGCCAGTAAGCTGCTTCCCCAGCAAGAGAGTACGGGAAGAGCTTGCAGAAGAGGAAGTCAATAGATACCCCATTTGCCTTGATTCTTATAACTAGGTCTTCAAACCTCTCAATGTGATCCATGGATTGTTCATGAGGAAGACCATGGAAGGGATGTTGTCCCACAAGGGTGAAGTATGCGGGTTTCAGCTCGAAGTCATTCCTCTGAAAAGGTGGGGGAATGATCGCAGATCGATTCGCGTAGAACTGATCTGGCCTGTTGTAGTCCCCTAGTGTCCTGCCACGAGCAACCGCAGCAGCAGCAGCAGCTGCCTGCAAATCCGGAGCTTGGATAGCAGGGGGGTGTCGAGCGACACCAGCAGGGTGTCGATCGATACCAACGGCGGGTTCGGGCATCACATTGCCCTCAGCATCAAGTTTCTGGCCCTGCTCGTTGCGCACATGGCCATCTTGATCACGTAGTACCCCAGCTTCATCCCTGACCAAAACAACGAAGTGATCCATTGCAGCAAGTTTCTTTGCTTTGCGGTTTGTACGCTCGATTCTTGTTATGTCTTGGTTGGAAGGATTTGCAAGCTGAAGATCTGTGTTGCTCCTGGTTTTGCGATTAGGCATAAACCTGAAACACAAAGAGAAAAGAAAAACAAGAAAAACGTAAGTAAATAAATAATAAAGGAATTTAGACTAAAACCTAACAGAAATCTAATGGTGAAACAAGAGTCCCCGGCAACGGCGCCAAAATTTGATATGCTCAAATTATCCCTAGAGCTTACTCTCTCAAATTAAGAGATCAATGCAGTACTTAGGAGTCGAATCCACAGAGAATGATGTTCACACAATAGATTAGTAGTTTGGGTTTTAGCTAAATAGTGATTAATGAAAAGTAAAACAGGCAAGCAAAAGTAAATTTGTTTGTTTTCAAATATGGAAAAGCTAGACTTAGGGAAATTCTTCAGGAATTCAGAATTGTTAAACAGATATGCATTGCAGGGTTGGTTAAGAACCGTTCTTGAACTCAAACACAAAATTCAAACCAATCAACTTTCGTTGCAGAGATTATTTATGTCTACAACAGTGAATCCCAAATTTCTTTGCAAATTCAACAATCAAAACATGCATTAAATCTAACAGCTGAACCTCACTAAACCCATGATGCGGACAATCTCGCTGATAAGCTCTGAATCTCACCCAAGCAGCCTTGAATGCTTCAGCAGGTTGTTGAGAAAAAGTAGAGATCTTTGTTCTTGCATCCTCTGACCGTGCATCATCATAGAAGTTGTTCAAAAATGCATTCTTGGTCTCCCACCACGTTGTCAGAGATCCTGGCTTCAATTGCTTGAGCCAGTAAGCTGATTCCCCACCAAGAGAGTAAGGGAAGAGTTTGCAGAAGAGAAAATCAGTAGAGACCCCATTATCCTTAATGCTTGTAACGAGATCCTCAAACCTCTCAATATGATCTATGGGTTGTTCATGAGGAAGACCATGGAAATGATGCTGTCCCACAAGAGTGTAGTAGGCGGGTTTCAACTCAAAGTCATTCCTCTAAAAAGGTGGGGGTATGATAGCAGATCGATTCGCGTAGAACTGATCCGGTCTATTGTAATCACCCAGGGTTCTCCCACGAACTACTGCAGCAGCAGCATTGTTACCCTACGGACTATTGTTGACAACTGGTGCCTCAATCGCAGGAGGGTGTCGATCGACACCAACGGCGGATTCAGGCATCACATTGCCCTCAGCATCAAGTTTTTGACCTTGCTCGTTACGCATATGGTCCTCTTGATCACGTAGTATCCCAGCTTCATCCCTTACCAACACAACGAAGTTATCCATAGCAACTAGCTTCTTTGCTTTTCTATTCGTCCGTTCGATTATTGCTATGTCCTGATTGGAAGGGTTGGCAACCTGAAGATCTATGTTGCTTCTGGTTTTGCGATTAGGTATAAACCTGAAACACAAAAAGAAAAGAAAAACAAAAGTTACGTAAGTAAATAGTAAAAAGAATTTAGACTAAAATCTAACTGAAATCTAATGGTGAAATTATCCCTAGTTGCGTAAGTAAATAGTCCCCGGCAACGGCGCCAAAATTTGATATGCTCAAATTATCCCTAGAGCTACTCTCTCAAATTAAGAGATCAGTGCAATACTTAGGGGTCGAATCCACAGAGACTGATGTTCACACAATATATTAGAAGTTTGGATCTTAGCTAAATAGTAAATAACGAAATGTAAAACAAGCAAGCAAAAGTAAAAGTTATGAATTCAATATGGAAAAGGCTAGACTTAGGGAAATTCTTCAGGAATTCAGAATTGTTAAACAGATAGACAGTGCAGGGTTGGTTAAGAACCGTTCTTGAACTCAAAACACAAAATTCAAATCAATCAACTTTCGTTGCAGAGATTATCTATATCTATAACAGTGAATCCCAAATTTCTTTGCGAATTCAACAATTCAAAACATGCATTAATTTCAAGTTTGATATGTTCACAAAATCCCTAAACCAAATGTCTTTGCAGATAGGTATTTTGCTCATCAGGGTTTAATTCAGGGAATCAATAACACTTTCATATCTATCAATTATCCTATTATCTAAATTCCAGGTGATCAGTCTAGAACTAGCATTAATCTCAACCTAGATGAAGAACCATGTAATGACCCTAACAAATCTATCCAATTCAAGAATTCATCCTAACCCTAGAAAACCCTAAATCTAATAGGTGGATTACTAAGACATGATCAGTGTAAAACAAATCATAATCTGAATAAATTGCATTAAAATAGGAGTAGAAATAAAGGAAATTCGAAATCTTCTCTCTACAATGAGTTCTGATCTGTCTCTCCCCACAAGCTCTCAAAATCCAATGCCAAAAGTAAAAGGTATGTTCTCCAACTCTAAAAACAACTAATTATACTCTAAAATACGTCAAGAACTTGTCTTGCAATTAGGAAAAACTTCTGGGCCACTTTCCAATTCTTTAAAACTCGTGTGCAACATGTAATCGCGACGAGTGTCGATCGACACTAACGCGCAGTGTCGATCGACACCAACACCCATTGTGGTCTCCGAATTGCTCTTCTCAGCAATAGAATGCTAAATGCCTCCAATAGTCCCAATATGTATCCAATGAGTCCAAACTGTACCTGAACCTACACTGACTCGATAAAGACTCAAAAACACCAAAAAGACTCTAAAACAAGACTTATATCATGGTTAAAAACCGTAAAAACCATGATATATCAACGTACTGGGAGTTGATGAGGCACATGAAGGATATGAGATTGGATCAGTTTGGAGGAGTTGTGGATGCCACTTTTGTAGATAATTGGCGGAGGCAGCTAGAGCGCAACCTTGACTACATGAGGTGCCCTGCAGAACATCGACTGGATTTAACTACGTAGTACTTGAGAGATGATGCCCTAGCCTGGTGGGAGGCAGTTGTTGAGGGGGCACGTAGACGATATGAGCTGACCTATGTTGACTTCAAGAGAGAGTTCATCAGGAAGTATTTTCCTCGAGAGGCCATGGACGAGAAGGAGAGAGTATGAGTTGACTGTCAAGGTACAATGACAGTCAGAGAGTATGAGTTGGAGTTCAGTCGTCTACGTAGGATCCTTGGACGATATATGGATGAGCAGGAGCTAATCAGGAAGTTCATGAAGGGGTTGCGAGTGGAGATTCGCAACCGTTGTACAGTGAGAGACTACCACAGCATGTTAGAGCTGGTAGAGAAGGCTGCCATTCAAGAGATGGGACTCGCAGAGGAACAGAAGCTCAACAGGGTGATGCAACAATGGTTCGGAAAGGCTCCAGAGACACAGAGGAGGACAGTAGGTCAGTCAGGACCACATCGTTGTTTCTGCTGCAACCGCCACCATTTTGGACACTGCGCCAAGTGCTTTTCATGTGGACGGAGTGGATATTTGGCGAAGGACTGTCGGGAAAGGCAGTGGCTGCACCAATTTTCAGGCAGACCGCAGCATCAGCACCACCAACAGTGGGACCAAGGGCCTATTACAATTGTGGTCAGCAGGGACATTTCTTCTGGGAGTGTCCCAAGAGGATGGGAGAGGTACCTCCGTCACTGCCGCCCAAGCGTCAAGCCATCGCTCCACGGGTGTTTGCTGTGGGAGACTATATAGGAGAAGAACTAATAGCCAGTATGTATTTTATTTTATTGTCTATTTCTTTCTCTCCTGTTATGGTTTTCGTGGTTAGTCTTTTGTGAGGTTCGTTCTTATTTAGCAACTCGTGTCGGATCGATTGTTGTTGGGGGTAGGGCAGCATATACGCTATTTGATACAGGAGCTTTGCATAGCTTCGTGTGTCCGGGTTTGGTCAATTATTGGCCATTTCAGGGAGTGTTCGAGCCAAAAGTCAAGAAGACCCACACTGTTGGCACTGAACAGAAGGGAGCTACAGGCATCCATCGAGAGGTACCAGTCATTCTAGAAGGAGTTGAGTTCGTCGGAGACTTAGCAGAAATGGAGTTGAACCACTATGATGTGATTCTAGGGATGGACTGGTTAGTACGACATCAAGTAGGGCTTGACTGCCCAAGGGCCAGAGTGTATGTTCCGAGCGCAAAGGGGATGATCACTTTCCAAGGGATTCAATTGAGTAAGGGGGTTTCCATTATATTCATGTTACAGGCAGAGGACTTGCTGGAGAAAGGAGCCGAGGGATTTTTGGCTACCATAACTATGATTCAGGATGATGAAGAGCAGAAGCTTCGTGAGATACTCGTGGTACCAGAGTTTGAGGACGTGTTTGAACCCTTGAAGAGGCCACTGTCGGCAAGAAGATATGCCCTTACAATTGAGCTAGAACCAGGAACGGTACCTGTTTCACGTGCACCGTACCGCTTAGCTCCAGCAGAGATGGCTGAACTAAAAAAACAACTTGAAGATTTATCAGGAAAAGGGTTTATCAGGCCAAGTAGATCACCATGGGGAGCACCAGTGCTGTTCGTGAAGAAGAAAGATGGGAGTTTCAGGCTTTGTATCGATTACAGAGGCTTGAACAAGGTGACCATCAAGAATAAGTATTCACTACCACGCATTGATGAATTGTTAGACCAGTTACAAGGGGCTTCATGGTTCTCAAAGATAGATTTGGTATCAGCGTATCATCAGATTGCAATAGTAGAGGCAGATGTGCAGAAAACAGCTTTCAGGACACGTTATGGTCATTACGAGTTTGTCGTGATGCCTTTCGGGTTGACGAATGCACCAGCCACATTTATAAAACTGAAGAACGATGTGTTTCGCAAACACTTGGATAAGTGTGTGATTGTCTTTATCGATGATATACTGATTTACTCTCGGAGTAGAGAGGAGCATGCTGAGCATTTGCGGATTGTGCTTGATAAGCTCAGGGAGCAACAGTTGTTTGCTAAGTTGAACAAGTGTAGTTTTTGGCGGAGGAAGATTGGGTTTCTAGGCCATGTGGTTTCAGAAGCAGGAGTTGCAGTAGATCCAGAGAAGATTACTGTGATTACTGAGTGGCCGACGCCAAAGAGTGCTACCGAGGTCCGCAGTTTTCTGGGTTTAGCAGGTTATTATAGGAAGTTCATCAAGGGATTTACCAGTATAGCCAAACCGATGATACGATTGACCAGAAAGGACGTCAAGTTCGAGTGGACAGATTCATGCGCCCAGAGTTTCACCGAATTGAAAAGGCAGTTGACAACAACCCCAATGTTGGTACTTCCTCGGCCAGGGATACGATATGCAATGTACACTGATGCTTCTGGAATTGGATTGTATTTTGTGTTAATACAGGAAGGGAGAGTCATTGCATATGCATCACGCCAGTTGAGGCCTCACGAGGCTAACTACCCCACTCACGATTTGGAGTTTGCAGCCATTGTGTTCGCTGTAAAAATTTGGAGAGCTTACCTTTATGGAGAGAAAGTACAGATTCTCACGATCACCAGAATATGAAGTACATTTTTACGTCGGGAGACTTGAAGCTGAGGCAGCGCAGATAGATTGAGTTTTTTGCAGACTACAATCTAGAGATCTATTTTCATCCGGGCAAGGCCAACCTTGTGGCAGATGCCTTGAGTAGGCGCAGAAGCGACATATCAGGAAATAAGGAGGTTGAGGAACTGATTGGGACACTTGCTAGCCTCAGATTGTGTTCAGTTACCGCAGAGGGAGATACAGTAGGTTTTGAGGCTTTGGATTTGGCAGATTTACTTGGGTAAGTAAGTTAAGAGGGAAGATCTCGGATTTCACACAGTTGCGAATGGGATGTTCTTGTTCAGAAACCGAGTGTGTGTGCCAGAGGATGTGCAATTAAGGAAGGAAATTTTGCAGCAGGCACACCATTCTCGTTTTTCTATTCACCCAGGAAATACCAAGATGTATCAGGATCTTAAGCGATATTATCATTGGGCTGGCATGAAGAAGGATGTGGCAAACTTTGTAACATGTTGTCAGACATGTCAGATGGTAAAGGCATAACATAAGGTAACTAGTGGTTTGTTGCAGAACCTGCCATTAGCAGAGTGGAAATGGGACATGGTGACTAGTCTACCAGTGTCAAGTGGTGGAAATAATGCCATATGGGTTATCGTGGATCGACTCTCCAAGTCAGCTCATTTTCTAGCGATTAAGAAAACGGATGAAGCCGTTCGGTTAGCACAAAAGTATATTGATATGATTGTGAGGTTGCATGGGATGCCTGTCAGTATAGTGTCTGATCGCAACATGAAGTTAACATCTACTTTCTGGCGAGCCTTTCAAAAGGCATTGGGGACTAAGGTCCATTTGAGTACAGCTTATCACCCACAGACATATGGTCAGTCAGATAGGACTATTCAGACTTTGGAGGATATGCTCAAGGCTTGTGTGTTAGATTGGGAAGAAAACTGGGGAAAGTATCTCCCACTCGCAGAGTTTTCCTACAACAATAGTTATCATGCGAGCGTTAGGATGGCACCATATGAGGCCTTTTATGGTAAACCGTGTCGTACCCCACTTTGTTAGACAGAAGTGGAGGAGTACCGAGACATAGAGCCTGCAATGGTTCAAGAGGAGGCAGAGCAAGTTGAATTGCTCAAGAGTCGGTTTAAGGAAGCACATGACCGTCAGAAAAGTTATGCAGACAAGTGCATAACAGATTTAGAGTTCGAGGTGGGCGACTTAGTATACCTGAAGATGAGAACATTTCAAGGAGGTGCTAAGACTCAAAAGCTAAAGAAGCTTAAGCCGAGGTACATGGGGCCGTACCCTATTGTTGAGCTGATCGGAGCAGTAGCCTATCGTTTGGGTTTATCGGCAAAATTATCAGATTTCCATGATGTGTTTCATGTGTCAGTATTGAGGAAGGTTGTCAGAGAGTAAGAGTTTATTTCGCAGCATCCGCCAAATGATCTTCGTAAGAATCTGTCTCTACCGAGTTAACCAGTAGAGATCTTGGAGCATCAAGAAAAGGACGTACAGGGAAATATGGTTGTGAAAGTCGAAGTTCGTTGGGAGAGAGACGAGATCCAGGAGGAGACCTGGGAACCCGAAGCTGAGATGAGGTCAGAATACCCAGAACATTTTAGGGACAGAAACGGGCAGTCGAGTCTGGATCAGAATTCGGGGACGAATTCCTTGTTAGTAGGGGAGAATTGTAACAGTCCAAATGTTGGGTCAAACCCAAGCCCAATATTTACTGAAGCCCATCAAAGCCCAATTTCAAATCCTAGGTATATCCTTCCCTATCTTCTCTATAAATAGCACTTTTCTCCTTCATTATTTCCACAAACTCTACCGAGTAACGAAACTCTGCATAAATCCCACGCTGGAGAAAGCACCATAGCGAACCGCCGTCGAACTGTCTCCCGAGCAAAGATCGACCGAGCAACTACCGAGCTTAACCGAAGGTGACCTCAAAAAACCGATTTCGCAAGTGATATGCTCAAATTATCCCTAGAGCTACTCTTTCAAATTAAGAGATCGAAATAGTAATTAGGGGTCGAATCCACAAGGACTATTGTTCACACAATAGATTAAAAGTATGGAAATTTAGCTAAATAGTGAATGATGAAATGTAAAACTAACAAAGCAAAAAGTAAAACTTATAAATTCAATGGAGGAAAAAACTAGACTTAGGGAAATTCTTTAGGAATTCAGAATTGTTAAACATATAAACAGAATAGGGTTTGGCTAAGAACCGTTCTTGAACTCAAAACACAAAATTCAAACCAATCAACTTTCGTTGCAGAGATTATCTATGTCTAAAATAGTGAATCTCAAATTTTTTTGCGAATTCAACAATCAAAACATGCATTAAATTCAAGTTTGATATGTTCACAAAATCCCTAAATCAAATGTCTTTGCAGATAGGTATTTTGTTCAATAAGGTTTAATTCAAAGAATTGTTAACACTTTCATGTCTACCAATTATCCTATGATCTAAATTACAGGTGATCAATCTAGAACTAGCATTAATATCAACCTAAATGAAGAACCATATGATTACCCTAACAGATCCATCTAATTCAACAATTCATCCTTATCCTAGAAAAACCCTAAATCTAACAGGTGGATTACTCAGACATAATCAATGAAACACAAATCATTAATTGAATAAACTGTATTAAGATAAATAAAATAAGAAACAAAGGAGTTCAAAATCTTTTTTCTACAATGAGTTCTGATCTTTTTCTCCCAAAGCTCTCTGAAAAACTAGAATGCTGATAATGCAAAAAGTCTTTTTCTAAAACTCTAAAAACAACTAATTATACTCCAAAATACGTCAGGGACTTATCTTGTAATCAGGGAAAACTTCTGGGCCACTTTGCAATTCTTCAAAAATCTTTAAAACTCGTCTGCAACATGTGATCGCGACCGGTGTCGAGCGACACTAGGAGGCAGTGTCGATCGACACCAGCACCCATTGTGGTCACCGAGTTGCTCTTCTCAGCTATAGAATGCTAAATGCTTCCAAATCTCCTAAAATGCTCTAACTAAGTCCAAAACGTACATGAACCTGCAATGACTCTAAAAGACTCAAAAAACACCAAAAAGACTCTAAAAATAACTCTTATATCATGGTTAAAAACCGTAAAAACCATAATATATCAACTCCCCCAGACTTAGCCTTTGCTTGCCCTCAAGCAAAACAGAAACTTAGCATGTGAAAGAAGTTTGAAAAACGCAGAAACTCTCTCTCTTAGACCATTGCATTGAGCATTCAAACCAAATCCATATACCTAACAGACTAATTCAAATTCAACCACCATGTACTTCTCCGTAGACTTTTCTGTATCCCAAATTCACTCCACAATTTCACAACATTTTCCATTAGCCTTCATCGTTGGGTCTCATCAATGAAAGCAGTGCTAAGAACCTTCTAGACTCATTTCCGTTCAATACCATAACAAACTAGCCGATCTTTCAAACCCTTTGGTACTCTTTTCTCCCCCAGACTTATTTCTTACTCAACATCTTTTGTGTTGTTTGCTTCCCTTTTTTTTTTTTCAAAAGTGTAAGCGAATAATGGTATCACAGGAAATTTTCCTATCCCTTTACTCAAAAGAAAATCACATCA
Source organism: Turritis glabra (assembly GCA_900406565.1). Lineage (NCBI taxonomy): Eukaryota > Viridiplantae > Streptophyta > Magnoliopsida > Brassicales > Brassicaceae > Turritis > Turritis glabra. The sequence goes on along the minus strand of OVBN01000150.1, from coordinate 910,100 downwards.
TCTTTTCTTTTTGTAAGCACTTTTCATACTGAATAGGGAAGAAGAGTACCATTCCCTTTTCACTTAGGCTTTCGTTTGTCAGGTAAGAACGAGGAGTCTATGAACACCAGTTGCATCGATGAGGTAAAAGGAAGAGCTCAGAAATTAGCTCCGGCTTTTGTGGGATCTGTTACAAAACATGGGTTACTCTAGTTTACTGATCAGTCTTTGGATTTTTCATTAGTTGAATCTGAACTAAATCTGCATCATTAATCACTCAAGCACATAGATTAAGAAGAGAGGTCGTTATTTCCTAACCAAAGGTTTGACTCAATAAAAACAAAATAAAACTGACCCGACTGACTATCAAAAACAAACACAACGTCAGCAACTACCCCCTCTAAACTTAAATGACACTGTCCTCAGTGGCACCAAACCCGGGTTGGTAAAGGGAAATAATTAAAAATGGAACCGAGTGGGAAAATGAAAGTCATAGAATAACCTGTGGACGGTGTCGATCGACATCATAAGGTTGGCCTAATGGTGTATCGGATGGAGTGTCGGTGTCGAGCGACACTAGAAGGTGGTGTCGATCGACACCCTGTTGTAAGCAGAGACGATTTCTAGCAAGAAAAATTGAATTGTCGATCGAAATCCATTTAACACTGCAAACACGCACACACAGATTAGAAGCAGTGACATAACCATCATGAATCCATACAAGTTCCAAATCGAAGCTGACAAACTAACTCAAATAAAAAGAAAATGACTCAAGAAAAAGAAAAGAAAAGAGAAAAACTAGGAACCATGGTAATCTAAGGAACTAGTCCTCATCTGTGGCCTCGTCATCTGAAGCTGAAGTGGTGGGCGCATGGCGAGGAGGAGCAGAAGACCGAGTCGATGGACGAACACATCCGCAGCAAGACAACCTGGAAATCACGTGCCAAATGCTCTAAAAGCTGTCAGCCACGTACCGCTGAAACTCTGCGGTCGCCATATGGATCTCTGGTGTAGGAGAAAGAGCAAGCGATGGACCTCCAGCAAGGTCTGGAATAGGAGCATCCTCTGCAGATGAGAGACCAGAACGGGAAGAGCTACCCCGGCGGACTCGAGATGGAGGCGGCGGACTCAAGATGGAGGTGCAGTGGTCAGGAGGCGGGGGTCTGGCTGAAAACTAAGGCGCAGCGGGTCATCCGTGATGGTAGTGAGCTCTCGCTGAGGCAGCTGAATCAGATGTGGGCCTGTAGAGTCGCTGAAACACCAAAGCCACTCAGGCTTAATCCAACGAGCACTCTTCAGGTGCTCCTCGTCCATGAGAGAATGCCTAGTGACAATACTGCAGCTCTCTATAGCAATCCCAAAATACTGAAAGATAGGTGTCAGGAGGCTACCGACACTCTCTACCTTAGTCCCGCGACCGGAGAATGGCTTAGTCTTCAACGAGACTAGATGATGTGCAAATACAGCGCCTAAGTTGACATCGTCATCTAACTCAGGGAATTCACAACCCTCCTCACACAAATGGTCAATACCATAGTTAAGCAAAACCAACTTAGACAATCGCATCTTCCCTGGTTCCATTTTGCACAAGATAGAGCTCCCAATGAGGCGAATGACATACCTCAATACAGGGTGTCTGACATCTATCTGTGTGGACGTCTTGGAGTCATAGCGTCCATTCCCAAAGTAGGACCAGAAAACCTGTGCATCATGGAAGACAGCGGGGAACGCTACCCCTGTTGGGTCGTTCCGGAAACCATACAAATCACACAGATCACGCAGAGAGATCCTATAGCGTACGCCTCTAGTCCGAAAAGTGAGAGTACCTTCCTGAGCGTTCTTGACGACCTCGTTGCTGTAGTAGACACGAGCAGTGGCCAAGAACTGGAGAACCAAGTCAGGGAATAAATCGTAATGCTTGGTCGCAATTGTACCTAACCCCATTCTCGGCAGGAGTCTCAGAACATACTCCCTAATACCCATTCTCCGCAAAGCAACCATATCTGCAACCCTAGTTGGTCTAATCTCAACGCCCAACCAAGCATTGTAAAACAGAGTATCATACTCATCCCAACTCTCAGAAATCTCTCTGTATACGCATTCCTCACTCTCTGTTTCCTCCATTTGGGATTTCTCCCAAACCTTTCCCGAAATAATCCGTCTACCCTCTAGTCTAGGCCATGGAGGACGAGATTGAGGGGCTACCTGTGGTGATGGAGGTCGCGGTGGTGGCTGAGAAGACTGGGAGGACGGCAGAGATGGCAGATTCGGCGGTGGCTGAGAAGAGGAAGCCCCGCCGTCGGACCGATTTTGCTTCCTACGCGACAACATGAGCGTGAAACGAGAAAAGGGAGATCAGAAATGAATAGATCGTGAAAATCCGTTGAGATTAGCACCTGAAATCGATAAAATCGCCCAAGAATCGCAGAAGTTAGAGAGCTTTGAAATGTTTAATCGATTTCGGGTTATTACGCTCGATATGTTCTGGGTTTATAAACTAATGGTGTCGATCGACACCAACAGCATTAGTCGACATGTTCCAGGTTGATAACCTAATGGTGTCGAGCGACACTAAGAGGAAGTGTCGATCGACACTGATACCGTGGTTCAACAAGACTCAAATGAAATAAATGAAAATAAAAAGAAAGATATAAATAATACAGCATTACCATAGTGGATTGCCTCCCACTAAGCGCTTGTTTTGAGTCATTAGCTTGACTTGGCAGCGGATTAAGCAGAGGGTGCATCTTCCAAACGGATAATGTGTCCGTCCATTTGCCCAGTAATGTTTCACCCTCTGTCCATTCACAGTAAACTCCTTGCCGTCAGAGTTCATTAGGACAACAGCACCATATGGTCGAACCTCCTTGATGGTGAAAAGACCTGACCAACGAGAACACAATTTTCCAACGACTCCATTATTTTACTTCGAAAGGAATGATCACACAAAAGTTGGACGCGGGGTAAACGAGAGTTGTACAGAAGTACCTGATCATTCGGTTCGAATTTCCTGGAGATGATTTTCTTGTCATGATATGCTTTTGTTCTCTCCTTATACAGCTTAGAGTTCTCATAGGCGTAGAATCTGATCTCATCTAACTCATTTAGCTGAACCATCCTATTTTCTGCAGCAGACCTTATGTCGGAATTCATCATCTTTACAGCCCAAGCTGCTTTGAGTTCTAGTTCCACTAGAAGGTGGCAAGCTTTCCGATAAAGCAGATGCAACGGTGTAGTACCCAGTAGAGTTTTGAGAGCTATCCTGTAAATCCAGAGTGCATCATCCAACTTGGCAGACCAATCCTTCCTTGTCTTGCTCACTGTCTTTTCCAGAATCTCTTTGATCTGCCTGTTGGACACTTCCACCTGCCCATTTGTCTGATGATGATAAGGAGTAGCAATGCGATGATGTACCTCATGCTTTTTCAGCAGCTTCTCAAAGACCTGTTAATGAAATGTGAACCACCATCACTGATCACAATTCGAGGAACTCCAAACCGAGGAAAGATGATGGTCTTAAACAGTTTAAGAACCACCGCAGAATCATTTGTTAGACTAGTAATTGCTTCTACCCACTTTGATACGTAATCCAGAGCAACCAGAATGTACTTGTTCCCGAAAGATGAAGGAAAAGGACCCATAAAATCAATGCCCCAACAATCAAAGATTTCAACCTCAAAGATGAAGTTTTGTGGCATCTCGTGTCTTTTGCTGATCTTTCCTCTGCGCTGACAGACATCACATGTGGATATGAACGCATGAGCATCTTTGAACATTGTGGGCCACCAAAACCCTGCTTGAAGAACTTTAGACACTTTCTTGAAAGTAGGAAAATGTCCCGCATAATCAGATTCATGACAGTGAAATAACATATCCGAAACTTCAGATTCCACAATGCACCTTCTGTAAACACCGTCCGAACAGTGCTTATACAGGTAAGGCTCATCCCAGTAGAATCGCCTAAACTCTCTCAAGAACTTCTTCTTAGCATACCCCGTGAAGTTATCCGGCTCGTCTTCTGCAGCAAAGTAGTTGGTAATATCAACATACCGTGGTCGATGCAGAGCAGTAACAGAAGCAATGTATCCTGCACAACTCAACTCAGATGCAACCGTCGACGGGTGTCGATCGAGACTAAAAATGGTGACGATCGACACTGAGACCATTTGTTGACTCCTCGTGTTGAGCGTATCATGGCGAGATCGATTATTGTCCGTGTCATGGTGTCGAGCGACACCATGGTGGTGTCGTTCGACACCATGGTGGTGTCGTTCGACACAGTCACTGCTTCGTGAGAATTTTGCAGATTTTGTCTCAGGAAACTCTGCAGATCCTTCTGAAATCCTATTTCTAGGAAATAGATGTTCTCTTCAGGCAAAAGCATCACGGATAGGAACATAATCATCGATCAAAATCCTGGAAAGGTGATCAGCAACTCCATTCTCAACACCTTTGTTGTCCTTGATTTCTATGTCGAATTTTTGAAGAAGAAGAATCCATCTCAACAATCTCGACTTAGCGTCTTTTTTCTGCATCAAGTATTTAAGAGCGGAGTGATCTGTATGCACAATCACCTTAGATCCAACCAAATAGGTACGAAACTTCTCAAAAGCAAACACAACAGCCAACAACTCCTTCTCTGGTGTTTTGTAATTCCTCTATGCGTCATCTAGTGTTCTGCTTGCGAAATAGATTACATGAAGTTTCTTATCCTTCTTCTGTCCCAGAACAGTACCAACAGCAAAATCGCTGGCATCACACATGACCTCGAAAGGCAAACTCCAATCTAGGGGTTGGACGATTGGAGCAGTCACCAAAGCTGACTTGATCTGTTCAAATGCTGAAAGACAATCAGCATTGAACTCAAATTTAACATCCTTACAGAGCAAAGCGGTTAGCGGCCTGGCGATTTTGCTGAAATCCTTTATGTATCTCCTATAAAACCCAGCATGTCCCAGAAAACTCCTAACTGATTTCCCAGAATTTGGGGGTGGTAGGCTTGTCATTACCTCAATCTTTGCACAGTCAACTTCAATCCTAGCTTCTGAAATCCGGTGCCCAAGCACAATACCATCTCTGACCATGAAGTAACACTTCTCCCAATTCAGAACCAAATACTTCTCTTCACGTCTAGCAAGCACCTTGCACAAGTTTTCCAAGCAGTCTTTAAAGGAAGACCCATAAACAGAAAAGTCATCCATAAAAACTTCCATGTAATCCTCGATCATATCTGTGAAGATCGACATCATACACCGCTGAAAGGTTGCAGGAGCATTACAAAGTCCAAATGGCATCCTGCAATATGCAAAAGTATCATACGGGCAAGCAAAAGTGGTATTCTCCTGGTCATCTGGATTGATTAGAATCTGAAAGAACCCTGAGTATCCATCAAGAAAGCAGTAATCCGAATGACTCGCTAACCTTTCCAACATCTGATCGATGAAGGGTAATGGAAAATGGTATTTCCTTGTTGCAGCGTTCAGCTTTCTGTAGTCAATGCACATCCTGTGGCCTGTAACTGTTCTTGTAAGAATCAGCTCATCCTTGTAACCCCTCTTTTCTTAGGAACCACATGCACTGGACTGACCCAATTACTGTCTGAAATAGGATAGATGATACCAGCTTCCAGCAATTTCATGATCTCCTTCCTAACAACCTCTTTCAGATTCGGATTTAGCCTTCTCTGATGCTCAACTGATGACTTTGTCTCATCCTCAAGGTAGATCCTATGCATGCACAAATCTGGGGAGATACCTGCAATATCATCAAGGGAATAGCCAAGAGCTTTGCGAAACTTGCGCAGCTTACTTAGCAATAAAGTGAGCTCTGCGTTGTTTAAGGAAGCATTAACAATAACAGGGTAAAAAGAATTTTCACCAAGAAATGCATACCTTAGCCCTGCAGGGAGTTGCTTGAGATCGAGTTTGGGAGCTCTCTCTACACTCCAATCACTAATCGGTGCTGCCTTTTCAAATGTCTCAAGATATTCCTCTGTACCAACCAACTGCATCACCGGTTCACTCGCATCCATCTACTTGAAATACCCAGCAGCAATGTCATCTAGATGCTCTGTTTCGTCTATAGGAGTGATCAGAACTCTTTCCAAAGGATCCTCAGGATGCATCTCAAGGAAGATTTCCGCAGCGAGATTTGAAAGTGTATCCACATAGAAAGTCTGGCCATCAATGGTAGGTCTCTTTACCATTTTATCCATGTCAAAGTTCATTACTAAGTCGCCCACATTCAGACCTATCATTTCTTTTCTCACGTCAATGATGGCACCAGCTGTAGCCAGGAAAGGTCTCCCTAAAATGAGGAGGTCTTTAAGTTCTTCCTCATATTGCAATACCACAAAATCAGTGGGAATCAAACAATCCCCGATCTTTATGGGAACATCCTCAAGTACACCATCTGAAATGCGCACAGATCGATCAGCTAGTATAAGTGTGATCCTAGTTGATTGAAAGTAGGTCATGCCAAGGTTGATTACAACTGATCGAGGCATCAAATTAACGCTAGAACCCAAATCACACAATGATCTTGCAAACCTGTCAGAGAAGATGTTGCAGTCCAAAACAAAGCTCCCAGGGTCTGGAAGTTTTTCCGGAATCTTGTTCTGGATAACGGCGTAGACATGTGAAGAGATCATCATCACACTTTGCTCAACATTTTGATCCTTAGTCACCATCCACTTCACATACCTTCTGATCATAGGAGACATTTTCACAGCATCAATCAGAAGAATCTCAACAATGAGCTTATCCATCATAGCTTTGCATCTAGCATCCTCAAATTCTTGCTTTGACTTCTTAGGGTTCTTAGGATAGGGAACCTTAGTCTTGTAACCTTTTCTACGACCTGAGTAGGGTTGTCGATAGATTTTGGTGTTGATCGCATAGGGTGTCGCCCGACACTAGACTGGTGTCGATCGACACTGAGGCTTGGTGTCGACACCTTGGTGTCGACCTTGGTCAATTTTGGTCCGTCGTGCGTAGAATTCTCTTCATCGTCTGGGGGGTGTCGATCGACACCCAGATGGTGTCGGTCGACACTAACATCCTGTGTTGATTCCTTAATATCGACTGTGATCGATTTCTCTCCGTCTCGCGTTGGCTTTTCGGTAATGTTGGTTGGTGTCGAGCGACACATAGGGGTGGTGTCGGTCGACACTGGTCTCTGTCCTTCGGACTTATCGTCGTCTATCTCTTCTAGTTCCACAAGTTCTTCTATGGTGAGACTCTTCAGCACTAGCTGAAGGATTTTTCCACTCCTCAACGAGATGACATTACAGGGTGCTTAGGGTTTGTATCAGTCCTTCCAGGAAGGAATCCTTCTTGTCGCTTTACAGACCCAGCAGTCTGGGCAACCTGAGTGTCCAGCTTCTTGACATGGTTGCTTAGAGCTTCAAACTTCCCATTCTAGTCAGTGTACAGAGCATCAATATTTCCATTGAAGGCTCCTGTAATCTTCTCTTGACCCTCCAGAATCTGTTCTAACATAGATTTAACCTCACTCTATGAAGTTTGCGGAGGTGGTTTCTGGTACGAAGAGTTTCCAAAATTCATGGTGAAACTACTGTTCGGATAAGTCTTCTGGTAGTCTGGCTTCGGAGCGTATGTAGAAGAATTCTGATTAGCTGCAAAGTTAGACTGCTGACCGTTTTCACTGTAGTTCCTCTGATAGTTACTAAACCTCTGACCCTGAAATCCACCCTGGTTGATAAACTGTACCTCTTCTTCAGATCTCCCTTCTGGCTCAAAAGTTTCAACCTCAGCAGCGAAGTGAATAGACTTCTTACCCACTAGAAGATTGTGTACAGAATCCAACTTGGCCTTTATCTCATCGATTTGACCACCCTCAGTGTTTTCTGCTTGTTTTTTTCTTTCGAAGTCTGCATTTTTCGTGCTGTTGCTAGAGGCTAAGTTCTCAATCAATGTAACAGCATCCTCTGGGTACCTAGTGTTAAAGTTACCATTGCTCGCAGCATCCAAAGCCATCTGATACCTCTAATCTACACCTCTGAAGAAGATACCCAACAACTGCACCTCACTGAACCCATGATGCGGACAATCTCTCTGATAAGCTCTGAATCGTACCCAAGCAGCTTTGAATGCTTCAGTTAGTTGTTGAGTGAAGGTAGAGATGTTTGTTTTCGCGTCCTTAGATCTTGCATCATCATAGAAGTTGTTCAAGAAGGCATTCTTGGTTTCCCACCAAGTCGTCAAAGATCTTGGCTTCAATTGCTTGAGCTAGTAAGCTGCTTCCCCAGCAAGAGAGTATGGGAAGAGCTTGCAGAATAGGAAATCGTTGGACATCCCATTAGCCTTGATGCTAGTAACCAAGTCCTCAAACCTCTCGATGTGGTCCATGGGTTGTTCATGAGGAAGACCATAGAAAGGATGCTGTCCCACAAGAGTGTAGTATGTGGGTTTCAGCTCAAAGTCATTCCTCTGAAACGGAGAGGGTATGATAGCAGCCCGATTAGCATAGAACTGATCTGGCATGTTGTAGTCCCCTAGCGTCCTACCACGAGCAACTGCAGCAGCAGCGGCTGCAGCTTGCACATCCGGAGCCTCAATAGCAAGCGGCTGTCGAGCGACACCCTGTTGGTGTCACGTTTCCTTCTGCATCCAGTTTTTGACCTTGCTCGTTGCGCACATAGCCCTCTTGATCCCGCAGAATTCCAGCCTCATCCCTTACCAACACAACAAGGTTGTCCATCGCAGCTAGCTTCTTAGCTTTTCGGTTTGTCCGTTCTATCCTTGCAATGTCCTGGTTAAAAGGATTTGCGAGCTAAAGATCTTCGTTGCTCCTGGTTTTGCGATTAGGCATAAACCTGAAACACAAAGAGAAAAGAAAAACAAAAACAGCCTAAGTAAATAACTAGTAAAAAGATTTAGACTAAATTATAACTGAAATCTAATAGTGAAACAAGAGTCTCCGGCAACAGCGCCAAAATTTGATATGCTCAAATTATCCTTAGAGCTACTCTCTCAAATTAAGAGATCGAAATAGTACTTAGGGGTCGAATCCACAAGGACTATTGTTCACACAGTAGATTAAAAGTTTGGAAATTTAGCTAAATAGTGAATGGTGAAATGTAAAACTAACAAAGCAAAAAGTAAAAGTTATAAATTCAATGGAGGAAAAAGGTAGACTTAGGGAAATTCTTCAGGAATTCAGAATTGTTAAACAGAAAAACATAATAGGGTTTGGTTAAGAACCGTTCTTGAACTCAAAACATAAAATTCAAACCAATCAACTTTCGTTGCAGAGATTATCTATATCTAAAACAATGAATCCCAAATTTCTTTGCGAATTCAACAATCAAAACATGCATTAAATTCAAGTTTGATATGTTCACAAAATCCCTAAATCAAATGTCTTTGCAGATAGGTATTTTGTTCATCAAGGTTTAATTCAGGGAATTGGTAACACTTTCGTGTCTACCAATTATCCTATGATCTAATTGCAGGTGATCAATCTAGAACTAGCATTAATATCAACCTAGATGAAGAACCATATGATTACCCTAACAGATCCATCCAATTCAACAATTCATCATTACCCTAGAAAAACCCTAAATCTAACAGGTGGATTATTCAGACATAATCAATGAAACACTAATCATTAATTGAATAAACTGCATTAAGATAAATAAAATAAGAAACAAAGGAGTTCAAAATCTTCTCTCTACAATGAGTTCTGATCTTTCTCTTCCAAAGCTCTCTGAAAAACTAGAATGCTGAAAATGCAAAAAGGTCCCTTTCTAAAACTCTAAAAACAACTAATTATACTTCAAAATACGTCAGGGACTTGTCTTGCAATTAGGGAAAACTTCTGGGTAAATATGCAATTCTTCAAAAGTCTTTAAAACTCGTGGTCTCCGAGTTGCTCTTCTCAGCTATAGAATGCTAAATGCTTCCAAATCTCCTAAAATGCTCCAACTAAGTCCAAAACGTACTTGAACCTGCAATGACTCTAAAAGACTCGAAAAACACCAAAAAGACTCTAAAAACGACTCTTATATCATGGTTAAAAACCGCAAAAACCATGATATATCAGTAAGCTATTAACTTCGGTCCGTTTAGTATTTTTAAGATCTCTTTCTACCCGCTTCGAATCTCGCAAAACCAAGGTCACCATCGGATTCGTGACGACGAGACGAAGCCGGAGAGACCAACCGCTGTCGCCGCCGACGTTCCACGCGTCGCCAGAAGGAAGCGTGTAAAGCCCACACACCGCCGCCAGTTTCCAGACCAGCCGTTGTTCGCCGGAGCCACCGCGACCGGTCGCCGTCCGTTCGCAGACGGGAAGCCGTCGCTGTCTCGCCGCCGGTGATTTTTCCGGTAAGCCATCGCCAGAATTCTCGCTGCTGACCGGTTTAGCTTAACCGGACTGGTTTGACCGTTAATCAGTTCGGGTTGACCGTTGACTTTGATCGGTTATCCGAAAATCATTTTTCGTCGTTCAAAGACCGTCTAACTCGATTTTTTATCCTGGTTTCAGATCCGAAGTCGGTTTAATCATTCGAGATTCAGAAACCACAGTTATCATCATTGCAAAGGCGAGGGCTATCCCGCAAACTTCTGTACTTTGTTCGAGGAATCTAATTTATGAATAGTGTAATACTAAATGTAATATGTTTAGATGATCGAGTCTAGCTAGTTTGCTTGTTTAAATTGGACATAGGAATATAGATGATTCAACCCAATTGTTTGTCTACATACTGGTTATGTTAGGTGTTCGTTATATAAATATGTATATATATATATATATATATATTGAGATATGGTAGCGGGGGTACAGAGATGGACTTCTGTATCGCGTCGCATTGTGTGAGGTGTGGGTGAGGGCAATCCAAGTCGATTTGTTGCCATGTACCCTAAGATCGATAAGCGTCCCTTGGACGGTGAGATTGTGCACTATCCCATAGTTGACCTCGTTAGAGGGTGTGATTGGGCACTATCCCATAGTTTACCTCAAAGGTGAGGGTGTGGTTGGGCACTATCCCATACTAGGACAATTGTCTGTTGATTGAGCACTGTAGGTGTTGTGTTTGTTCATGTTTGGTTCTATACTGTTTTGTGGTTAGTTACTTTGACCGAAACAGTGGCATGCGGATTTTATATCTCACTGAGTGACTCCACTGTTGCTCACCCCTCTTTCTTCCCCTTTCAGATGAGCCTGGCGAGTAGTTTATGACTTGACGTGTCGGGGTGTGTCATTTTGGGACTAATTTTCGTTTTCCGTAATTTATGCGTGATTAAATTAAACCAATCGTTATGGTATTTATGGATTTTTATTGTGGATTTATCGGTTTAGTATTTAATAAAGTGGAAGTTTATTTATTGGAGTTACTTGTGGTAGAATTTATTTATGGTAACACGCCGTTTCCGAGAGAAGATGAAACGGGTGTTACACGTGGCACGCCGTTCTCGAGAGAGGGTGAGACGGGTGTTACAATATCCTTATACCAATGGGGTTAATCACCGTCATTCCACTAATAACATTACTCGAAATCTCGACCACATCGATGCTCTCTCCACCAATAAAACACCAGAAGAGCTCTCTCCACCAATAAAACACCACATCTTTACAAGTTATAACCGCGTCTCAGTTAGACAAACAATGGCTTTGATTGGTAACCTGCGGAATGGCGGAATTGCGTTTTTAAACGCAATTCCGCAAGTATATTGCCAATCAACATTTTTCGCGGACTAACTAAAAACTCGCAAAAATGCAAGATTGCGTTTTGGATGAAAAAATTAACAAAAAAATCTCTATTAAGCAGATAAGCAGGGGTTTTGTACATTATTGTGTAAGTTCCCGTATAAAAGTCAACTTCTTTAATTAACTTCACCTGCAAATAATAGTTATTAGCACCATTAACCAAAACCAATCGATATTCTTGCATGGATTGTAACCGTTGCAACCGTCTAAACACGCAAGAATCTATGGTGGACACAACTCAAAACCAAGGCGTACCTCAGACACAAACACGTACCGTTCCACAAGCTTCTGATAGGCGCTCAAAACAACCACGACGAAGGTCCATCATTGAAAATGTGATAGAAAATAGTGGTAATTTTATTACAGAGTATCGTGAACGACGAGGTGCTGTACTTTTATACCAAGATGCTATTAACGCTCTTAGACGTCTCGATATCCCCAAGCGAACACCATTTTGGTGGGCTGCAGTACGGTGTCTTTCTCAAGCTAACTACGCATCAGCTTTTGTTGCACTAGAAGAAGAGGAGAAGATTGATTGGCTTGAAGCAATTACTGGATTCAATAAAGATGGAGAACGTTTCGATGACTATGAAATGGGTTATGGATGCAATGGTTTTATGGGAGGATCATTAGGACCTAATAATAATTATGTTAGGCCACGTGGGGATTGCTCTAACAGTAATTCTAGTAATAGTCATCTTGAAGAAACAAATGGACAAAGAGAGTTAAATGGTTACATGACAGGTGGCTTTAGAGATTTACTAGGAGTGAACGAAGATGATTCTATGAATGTTGACTAATTACATAATTTTAGTTATGTTGTCCAAAACCTTTTTATATTTGTTTTTGTGTGATTTTTTTTTCGTCTGTTCTGTGTCATTTAAATGAGTTATATATTGAATCTAATTAAAATTACCAATTTGTATTTTTTCAGTGGGATCGTCTAAATGAGTTGCACGCACGAGGTTTAGACAAGTTAAACGAAAATGAGATCGCAGAACTGTTACTTCTTGAAGATCATGTTATCGTAGAGTTGTTGATTATGCCAATTATTGAGCATTATCAAGCAAAATTCAACAGGAAGCCTATGGGAAAAGAGTGGGGAACCGGTTGGAGTTTAATCAAGGTTCATATATACGAAGATCCAATACGTTGTCACGACTTGATAAGGATGGATAGTCGCATCTTCAACAACCTATGTGAAAAATTGCAACGTGAGTATGGTCTTCGCAACACGAAACACATGTGTGTTGATGAAAGTGTAGCAATCTTTCTGATGACATGTGCACATAATATGGTACAATGTTTTGTTGCGATCATCTTTGGACACTCTCAAGAAACTATCAACCGGAAGTTTCATGAAGTTCTTGAAGCATGCTTTTCTCTTGCTGGTGAATTAATGCCAGCCCAATCACAACAAGATCTTCAAAGAATTTCTCGGGGTTTTACTTCAAACGGCCATTATTGACCTTATTTCAGAGGACTTATAGGAGCTATGGATGGGACGCACATTCCCGTTAAAGTGCATAAATCAGAAGCATCAATGTTTTGGAACCGGCACGGCTACACAAGTCTTAATATTATGGCAATTTGTGATCTTAACTTGCTATTCAAATATGCATGGATCGGAGTGCATGGATCTGCACATGATGCACGAGTGTTAATGATGGCTATGAGCGATGATCCAACTTTTCTGAAGCCTCCTCAAGAAAAGTATTATCTCGTAGATTCTGGGTATGCAAATAAGCAAGGATTTCTTGCTCCATTTCGTGGAGGTCCGAGGTATCATCTCCAACAATTCCGAACTAGTGGGCCACCACGTAATCAAGAGGAAATGTTTAACAAGTTACACTCTTCTCTTCGTTCGGTCATTGAACGAACCTTTGGCGTTTGGAAAAAAAATGGAGGATATTAAATGATCACCCTAGATATAACAAGAAAATACAAAATAAAGTAGTCCAAGCTACTATGGCACTACACAATTTCATTCGGATTTCTCAGATTTCAGATGTTGATTTTGACGAAGCATCACATGATAATCTTGGTGGACAAGAGGAAAACAACGAAGATCAGGGGATGCAGGTGGATCAGGATACACTACAAATGGAGGAAAGAAATGCATGTCAATACATGCAAATAATAAGAAATGAGATTGCATCTATGATTTGGGATTCACCACATCAATAAAAAATTATGTACTATGAATGTTTTAAAAAAATAAGTAAAATAATTATAATGAAAACTTTTTTATTCTAATAATATTATTTTGTTACATCTGTTTTAATTTTTTTTATATTAATTTGTATGATATATAAAAGATATGTAAATATAGTTAAAAAATCATTTTATATCATTTATATTCCGCTATTCCGCAAAATGTATCCAATTACATAAAAATTCATTCCACAAGATTTTATTCCGCAGATTTTCTGCAATTCTGCAAATCCGCAATTTGAAAACACAACTCCGCCATTCCGCAAATGCAATTCCACCATTCCGCAGGTTACCAATCAAGCCAATATATGTCCATTTGAATATAAACAGAAGAAAAAAAAAAATTCTTATGAAGCGGGGAAACAAAAAGGAAACATTGAGAAAAAAGAGACTAATATGAAATTCCCTATCTACCCATTTCAAAGTTAAACCTCATCCAAGAGTGTTTGGTTAATAATTTTACACCTATTCCAATTTTGCAAACCTACCCGTTCTATTACCCAAAATTTCTATCTAGTCTTTTATTTAAAGAATCTTGAATACTAGTTTTTACATATCTTTTTTATGCAATAACCATTTTTGATCATCTTCTCTTCACAAGTCACTCATGACTTCTTCTACTAGTTCATCTAGAATCAATTCGCTAGTCTCAAAGCCAATGCACTCGAGGTCACATCTAGTGTCTAACCAGCTCCCGGGTTTAGCCATGTCTTCTCTAACTATTTGGTCCAACGATCGAGAGATTTGCATTGGCAAGAGATGACAATAAACCTTTTCTTGAACCTCGCTTACGATGCTTTCAACACTAAATGCCAAGACTTGGGTTCTGAGTTTAACAAAGGAAACCCATTTAGGATACCTGCAGAATTCAAAGAGAACTTCATTGACGCCGTCGAAGAGGAGCTCATGGTCTACACAAAGCTTATTTGGATAGAATGGTATGTTGCTGATCAATGCAGGATAAAGAAGCTGGTCAGAGAATTCTGTTTTCAGATATAGCTCTTCCCAGTTTGAGTCTATTGCATCCAACACAGCTTTTACGTACTTAAACAGTGTTTCTTTGTCATCCATAGGACGGGTTTTTTCTTGCAACTGGTTACACAGAGGTTGTTGTATCTTTGCTTCACCTGAGTAGGTTAAAGATGAGTCAATGTTAGTTCATAAATTGAAGAGTTCTGAAATCTAGTTCCAGTAAGCATGGGATCTTTCTTTTCATACCTCTTGCTGGATTTATTTCATATTCAATGTATAGCGGCTGAGATGGTGAGGCCACAGAGAGATGAGACAGTGTCTGTTAAAAGGAACAAAAGCAACCAAATAAGTTTATAGTTCTTCTCGGTTTCTTCATATCAAAATTTGCATAGAATCAAAAATGAACTTGCCTCTTCCAATATTTCACCCTCATTCTTTCCACCATGAGCTTCAACTTTTGACATCTCATCAACAATCTGATTGCTTGTGGATATGAAAGGGCTACTACTTTCGACTGACGAAGCAGAATCTATCTCTCTGATAGTTAAGGGATCATCTGCAGCAGACTCTCAAGGAATCATTGGATATTTAATAATTACTGTATTTCTCAAATGGGAGAAAATATAAACTACCTGCAATTGTTACAGACTTCATGAAATCGTCTGAAGAAGATCTCGAAAGCACGGTTGAATTCTGGTACCATATTCTTCCCGGGCTGCTAAAAGGAGACGAATACCCAGGAAGCGAAACGATCCTTCTTTGATTTTTTAACATCTCAGAGGGATGTTTCTCGTTGTCATAGTGTTCTAGATGAGATCTTTTCCGAGACATCGAAGTCATGCGCTCGAGAAATAAATGATCTTTAGTTGACAAACTCTTCTGAAAGCTTTTCTTCTTCTCCAACAATCTCTGGTCGTGTCGCGGTTTCTCTTTTCTGATTGCATGTTTCAGTTTCCTCATGATCTCAGAGAGGGGAAAATGCAAATTCTTGGCTTTGTGTCTTCTCATCAAACGAGACTCTTCAGATATGTTATGTTCATTATCATCAATTTCTTGTGATGATCTCTTCTTCCTTCTGAAAAAACCAGATATCCAGCCTAACTGATGATCTCTCTCTTGTCTTTTTGAGCAAAGCTTTTCTCCGACATGACTTTCCATTGACATTTCAGATATTGGCACTGAAGGACCAGTTCCGATATGCAATACTCATATATGATTATAGAACTTTACAATCTCACATCTTTTAAAAACAAACAACAAAATATTTAAAACCCAAAAGTTTTTTGACGATGAGACTTCTTTACTAAGAAAGAGAGGAAACACTTCTTCTTTCTAACCGGTGAAATTCTTCAGCAAGAAATTGATTGACCATTGTATCATCGTTTTTGTTTATAGAACTAATCTAAATACAAAATCTACTGTTATTTAACATTTGATGTTACCTATTTAATATTCTACCAGAATAACGTATTATTGATTCTTGTTGTAATCAAATTTATTTGAAAGTATTTAAATTTTAGTATCAGTGATCTTAAGTAACCTAATTCAAAACTCCAAAAAAATAAAGTATGATTTGATTCTGTCTTAGAGTGAAAAAACTTGGAAATAATCTATGGGTAATAAGAATCTAGTTTAGATTAGATAATGATGAAATTCGGATTATACCTAATCAAGTCACATCCCATTTTAACTATATTTCTTTGATTTTTTTTTAATTAGAAAACACCATATTTGGGTAATATATTTATTTGATTTTTTAATTCAAAAAAATCATATTTGGCTATCCTTACTTTTTGTTGGATATTTTTTTTCTTAATTACTAATTGATGAACCTTTCATACCTTTCTCGTCCAATTTATTGAAACAAATTAGTTGTGAAATTTTGATAACTCATATGAGAAAAACTTTAAACATAGTAATAATATTTATTACTACTATAAGAACATGCTTTTAAATATGATCCAATTATCTGTTTCCATGTCATATTTTTTCCCCCATGTCATAACTTATAATTAAACTCACTAAATTTTACATAATCTTACCATACTGAGAAAGATTATGCTATACTGAAAATTCAATAAAATTTTAGAGTCACAACTGTGAAAATCTATCCACTTAAAATCATCATAAACATGCTTTAGATATAGAAATGTAAAACAGAGGAGCCTAGCTCATACTCCTAACTTACCTCGATTTCAGTTAATAATTATGGGGTTACCGAACTTCCTCTTTGTCCTCCTCGCTGTCCTCAGAATTCTTTCAGTTTCCTTCTCTGCGTCCCATTCGAAGTTAGCTCCTGAAGTAATAATACATAGTTCCAAAATACAGCTTTGTAAATTAATAATATATGAACATCTTCTTACTTCAATCTACCACAAGATAGAATTTTGAGTTCTCCATTGGTTCGAGAAGAATCATGTTTAGAAATTTCCTTACCTTGGGTGTTCCCGTCGATCAAGCATGAAAAGCCTCCATCGATATCTTCATCTGAGTCTATGATAACACTGCATTTTTCAAACTGCATGAAATGAATTGCACATTGCTTAGATTTTGAGGAAGTTAAAACACTTGTTCTATTATAGCTGACCAATGAAAAAATCCAACCCAATACCTGCGTTCGAGTGCCTTCGGATTTTACTGACTTTCTTGTTGCTCTTTTCTTGAAAATTCTCTGTTCTGGTTTCACAGTCTTCCAACATCCCACTTGTATCTTTGGGGATAAATATGCTTTCACAGCTCTGGGTGGTGCGTCCGATGGACTGTGAATGCAAGATAAGCATTTCTATAACTATTTTTGGTATTAAAAAAAGGGTAGAAGTAGCATAGCTTGTTTGACCTACTTTCTAGGAAGCTGCGGTTGTTTTGTTTTCAGTGTAGTATTACAATAGAAATTGCTCTGCAATTTATTTTTCATATGTGTTAGTGACAGCTGAGCATGTAAGCAAAATGGAATTCTGAAGAGTGGAGATGTTCACTGCAATAGAGTTAGTTAGTTACCTTGGCTGCTGGGCCGCGCTGCTCAGGCAAGTTTTCCTTAGCCTGTTGTTTAACAAAATCCACATTAATTGCTGAAATTTTCAGCTTAAATAGCAAATACATGGAAAGCAAATGACTCTCACTTGTGGTGCTGTTGGAACCTGAACTCTTGGCTCAGGCATCTTCAAGCTAGCCAAAACCTATAAGAGATTTGGTGGTGGGAATCAAAGCATACATGTGTTTTAATTCTAAAAGGTTGAGAATTTAGAGTTACCTTGGCTGCTCGACCGCGCTGCTCAGGCAGGTTTTCCTTAGCCTGATGTTTAACATGGGCTACATTAATTGCTGAAATTTAAAGCTTAAAGGGCAAAGACATGGAAAGCAGGAAATTAAACCTGCACTTGTGGTGCTGTTGGAACCTGAACCCTTGGCTCAGACATCTTCAAACTAGCCAGGACCTATAAGAGTGTTGGTAGCGAGAATTAAAGCATTACATGTGCACACAAGTCTAAAGGTTTAGGACAACTCGATATGACACACAGGCTCTGCTGAGATTGATGAAAATACATACAAATTTCCTTTAAAATACCCATGTTGTTACCTGAATCTCTCTGGTGAACGTGTGACAAATTTCCCGTTGTATTTTCTGCAGAGAGGTTTCTACTTGCTCTGGGATGTTTGTTAGCATCAGACAGATTTTCTCTAATTTCTCCTGATTGGTATCTTTGCTGAATTCCTCCAAAATAGATTTTACACCTCCATCAAGACTAGCTTTAGCATCTGCTTGTTCCTTTATCTGCTTTCCAATTAATCATTTCAATAAGTTAATCCATTTGCACAAGGTCGATAAAGAAACAAGAAAAAACTGCAAATCTTTGCTTTTACCAGCTGCTGTAGTGAAGTGTCTTGGAGAATCAACTTTTGCTGTATGCGTTCAGCTGCAGTAAACAGAAGAAACTATAAATCCAGATAAGTATCTATTGAGACATTCACATGGAGAATGGAGGAATTAAGAGTCATTCTTCAAGATGTAATCAACGGTCAAGTGAAATGGTCTTCAACAAACTGATAAATCTATTGGAGCAAACAATGTGAATCTGTGAATTACTCTAGTCAATATCACGTTCGTAAAGGAGTAAGATCAGCTTTTAACGGCCCAGCTAAATAATCCTGTTTGGATAAGCAAATGAGAATCCAAGGTAATACACTCTCCTAAACCCCCTGGTCTGCTGCTAGCCTATGTGGTTGCTACATACTTTGAGAACAGAGCGAATTTGGCATTTGTGTGTCTGGTATACTTAAAATGAGACAATCATAGAACTCACTTTCAAGAAATACGTCTTTAGTTCCTCTGTTAGCTTGCATGATGTCACTCTGGATTGAATCTAACATCATTCCAAACCTGCTCAAAGAAGTTTCCATCATCCCAAACCGTTGCTCAAGTTCTTCACTGATCTGAGCTACTAAGTGACAAATGAAGAAAACTTGAATTAAAAAAGGAGCCACCCAGTGAATATATTCCCACGCTAGTTTCTGAATTTAGAAAGAGCAAACATACATTTAGATTCCGCAACTGAAGCAGAACTCCATCTTCTCGTAAGAGCGCTCGAAGATCTAGATGAAAACAACTGACTATCTTCTCGTTTATGATTGGTTGGGGGTAAGCAACTAACCTTCTTGAAAGAAAGATCTCGTTCCTGAGAACTAAATCTCTGGTGCGGAAGGGAAAGCAGCACAAGTATAATAACTTAGTTTAAACATTTCTTCTTCAGAAGATAACTCAAGTCCGATGTAGATGAAGTAGCTAACCTGATCGTTAATGAGGAGGTCTTCGACTGAACTCTGAGAAAAACCACAACCACGCTGAGACGAAGGTCCCTGAGAGAAGGACTGCTGTGACTGCTGTGATCGAAGCTGCTGAGATGCTTGTGGTTCAGCTGATCTCCTTCTAAATAGAAACGCAACACAGATATAAGATGAAATTCGAAAGAGGAAACATAATCAACACGCAAAACGAGAGAATTATTCGCTACGCCCGATCAAGCAATGTTCCCCTAAATCTTCAGCAAAAACCTAATGGATTCTCCTGGGAAGCGATAAATTAGTTCGTAATTGATCAAAAACAATGTCCACATATAGATCACTGAACCTCGTCTCCAGTCACAAATCAGATCCTCCGAAACAACAAAAGCGGAAAATCCCAAACTAAAATAAAAACCCTAAACGATGGGAAATCGCTCGCTGTGTAATCTCAAATCAAGTTCGCTAATGTGAGAGAGAGAGAGAGAGAAGAGAGAGAAGCGAAATGGTACCTTAAATTAGGAGGAAACACAGATATAGATTTCAGATCGCAAGCTTTGTTGATATTCATCTTCATCGTAGGATCTCTCACCCAGTAGACGACGAAGACGCAGCTCTTCTTCAAAATTCACGATAGCTAGTGATCAAACGATAATGAACTTTATTAGGCTAGAGAGAGAGAGAGTGAGAGAACTCAAACCGAATTTTGAATTTTAAAAAGATCGAGAGAGAGAGAGAGAGAGAGAGAGAGAGAGAGGACATGGAAATTGGGATTAATATTTTTTCTTTTTTCTTTTTGCTGTTGTGCAATGAATGTGGCGGGAAAATGACAATTTTAGAGGTGATGAAGCCCATGAGCTGTGTATAAACGGCCCATCTCAAAGACTTTTTTTTTTTTTTTATATATGTATAAACGTATATAAAAAGTTCTGAATCCGAATAACAACAAACTTTTAAATTGAACGTTGCCAATCACAATTTTGTACTAGATACAACACAACACACTAAATGCATTTTACATCAACGTTAACAACCAAATACGTTCTTTCATATTTTTTCATATTCAAAAATTTTATTATATATACTAATTACGAAAAAGACTTATAAGTTATAACAAATAATTTCACAATATCAGTCAGCTAGTTTATACCCCCAACTTTTTCATTTCAGAATAATTAAAATTGACTTGTTAAATTTCTTTAGTCCTCTTGACTTGGAGATTCTAGAACATCCTGGATTAATATTTTTTAAAATTCATATTAGAATTAAAACGGGCAGTGAAGTCAACATTTATAAAACAAACGTGATGTATAAGGTATAAGTGTACACCGAAATATCTCCCAAAACCATTTTATTTCCGACATTATTCTCAGAAACTTAATGTCCAAGTGTGAAGGAATTAATTTACACAAGTATTCCTGGAAACTTAATATATAAGTGTAAAGCTCAACTGCTCGCTTGAATTAAATAATCTGACCCTGGCCATTGACCGAGAAAATAACACGTAAATGGTCCGAAACCTCCTTGTAATTTTGTTGCAAAGGGATACCTAAAAAGATAATACCTTGACGTCCCTCTCTCACACTATATATATTTATGCATTTATCATATTTCTCCATAACTCCATACCTTTGTTCATAAAGAAACAAAAAACAAAACAGTAAGAAACCATGGAAGACGCTATTTATGTAGCGGTGAATCAAGATGTTCGAGAAAGTAAATCAACTTTGTTATGGACATTGAAGACTCTTCAAGTCAACAAGCTTTTCCTTCTTCATGTTCATCTTCCATTTTCGTTGACCACTTCTTGTAAGTATTTTTGATACATTCTCTACGTTAAATTTTGCAATCTTTGTTTTTTTTTTTTTTGGGGCTGCCGAGAAATTTTGATAAGGTATTGTATCTTGTTTATGGACGATTCTATTATATAAGTTGTTGAATCCGACAAAATGATCAATCTAATTCGTTTAACTATTATACGTCTTAGATGATTGATGATATTTTGTTATAAATATAAGATGAGATTCTGGATGATGTTGATTTTTGTATGGCTAATATAGTACTATTTACTTGTCTGAGAAATACGTCTGTAAAAAACATATTTCTGCACATATATAGAAATACCAATCATCATGTGTCAGAATTTTTTAAAATAATTTTTTCTTACCAACAAATTTCTAGAGATTTGAAGCATAGATGTGCTGATCATATCAAACTCCCTAGAACAGACTGCACATGATGCCAAAATAATTTTAGTATAGTTAACATATAAATAATTAACAAAGTCATGAAACAATCAACATCCTAATTTTTAAACTTGGAATTACAACAAAAACAAATTAGACCAAATTTAGTGTACCTACTTCCATAACAAATTCGATTTTTGGGCGTATACGGCTATACCCATTTGTAGTTAAGTCACACATCATGTTATTATTTCACCTAATTTTTCTCTTCTCTTATCAAATTTGTATTTTCTGTGGCAACTGACAGTTAAGTTTACATAACAACATGTTTCAGGGCGATTGCAACTATATGTCGCATATGCTAAGAACTACTAACCTTAAATGATTGCAGATGTTAGGACTGGAATTTTACTCTGTTTTTAAAATGGTCTTTTTGTTTGTGCATCTTCAGCAAGTCGGCTTACACAAAGTGAGGTCGATGCAATCCAAGATTCAGAACTGAAAACTTCATATAATAGCCTCTACAAGTACCGCGATATCTGCATAAAAGAAAAGGTGAGTTCTCCTTTCGATTCTACAATACACTCGTGTAGCGATGACAATGTTAATCCAAGCAAGAGTAGAGATGAGGCTTAAGAAACACATTATGACTAATCTGTTTTTATCGTCAATTGGTTTTAGTTGTTTAGATATATAGCTTAACGAAAACTCGAAATAATCCAAACGCGTAATCGACCCACGATCAATGGAGCTAAAAGGAAACATAATCTTGAAAAATAGGTAACTGAATTCTATATTGATGCAGGTTAAGGAAGAAGATGTGGATATATCAATGATCTCAGGATATGATGTGGGTGAAGGTATTGTGGAACTCATCTATCAAAACAATATCAAGAAGCTCGTTATGGGGGCAGCAGCTGATCCTCACTACTCCAGGCAAGGATAGCTCGAAAATCAATCAATAACTCAAAGATCCAGAACATCAGTTTTTAAATATTCTTATATTGAATCAATCCATGTAATGAAAACTAGAAAGACCAGTGGATAAAGCAAATACTCTAACCTCTCTCTTTGATAATGCAGGGGAATGTGTATCACATCTAGAAAAGCAGAGTATGTGCTTCAACATGCACCTCAGAGCTGTAAAATGTGGTTCATCTGCAAGGGGAAACTCATCAAGACAAGGTAAGCTTGAGGATTACACTTGTGTGTGTTGTAAAAGAAGTGTAGAGTTTAACAAAGAGTTTTATTTGTTTAATAGAGAAGGAAGTTTCGACCTTGGGAATCCATCAGACTCATTCTCAAAATTCTCTAGTTCTGCTGAGAAACCAAGCAAAGAAAGAAGAAGGGATGAAGATGAAACTGAGTCACCTGAAGAACAACCAGTAAGTACAAAGATTGAATAAAGACTATTTATGGAACAACTAAATGGAACATCCACTTTAGTGTCAAGATTGCGAATTGAGATTCATGTAAAACAGGGTTGGATACTAGAAAACGAGGAAGCAGCAAAGAAAGTAAGGAAGGAACCTGTGAAGTCAAAAAGCAATGGGAGGGAAGCAGACTCAAGTCTACGTCCTCCCCATGATTATATATGTCCTCTTACATTGGTTAGGGTTCAAATCCTGCATCTTTGAACTATATCTTCCACATTAAGCTGCTGGTTAGTTGTTCAATGCATATTCGATTTTCATATGATGTAGGATATAATGCGAGATCCCCATGTGGCTGCTGATGGTTTCACCTACGAGGCAGAGGCATTCAGAGAGTATCTAAGGACAGGAGGTGGTAAAAAGAAGTCGCCAAAGACACGCGAGCCGCTCGAGGATCACAAACTTATTCCAAATAACACTCTTCGTATAATTATTAACGACTGGCTGGAAAAGCACCCAAATTATAGTATTGATGATTAAACTATAACACTTATCTAATGAGAAAAAACAACAAGTCTCGATTATGCTGTGAATTTTCTTTGTGAAAAACAAATATATGCTATAGAAACTTCACGTATTTACTGTTACATTCATGGAGTTTATGAATACGATTCTCTATGCATCAATCTGTCTGTGTATAAAGTCCATTACCAAATTACTACTAACACATATCCTAGTTTCGTAAAAAGAGAAAAGGTAGATTTGTACCTTGAATAAAGTGGCAGCACCGACATTGAAGCTTAGCCAGACTTGTGAATTTTAGGGAGAGCGAGCGAATTGCGAAAATTGAAATACGTTTTCCGCGCAAGTGGGCGGGAAAGAAACGATCCTCGATTAAACCCTCGAATTGCTTACAACTGGTGTGAATGAATAATATATGGCCCATGGGCCCTGTAAATGTGACCTTTGGGCCGTTTTTTCAGCAAGCACACTACAAAATGACGCTGAGGCTCGCCGTCATCTCCTTCATCTGTTATTCATTCATTTTCCTTATAATCATATACATATATAAACACAAATCAAGTACTATATATTTGTTTTTTTTCTTTTTCTTCCCTACTTCTCCGTGACTCCGTCAAAGCTTTCCCCGTCACTAAATCCTAAAATTATCTCTCCCCTTCGATTTCAGATTCCTAAATCAAGATATTCTTTTAATCATCTTCTCTGAGTTGACATTTAATTTAAAAAAAAATAAAGAATTCTTTTTTAACTAGAGTAATGTGTTTGATTGTATCACTATTTTTTTTTTTAGAAAAATAACCTATTATAACACTAAAACAAGTTTTGTGTACAATTATAGTATGAGTTAGATTTTTTTTAAATCGTCTCTAAAATTTGTGATATTTTTTATATAAAATTTATTTTATTTTTAAAATTTTGAAAATAATATGCTTAATTTGGAAGCAAAACTTATTTTTTTTTATTTGGAAGAATTGTTTTTTCTTTTTTTTATAGGAGATGTGTCTTTTACGGTTAGAAATCTTCTGCGAATGTAGTAGAGTGGAGAAAGTCACGGTTCTTAGCTTTTAAGTTGCATTTAATTATTGTGAGAGCATTTGCCTCGCTCTCATGTTTATCTGTTTAGATCAAATCTTTCCTTCTTTTTTCTCAGGAAAAAAAATACATTAAGATGAATATAATATATAATTGACTAAGAAAATGGTCGGAAACATCTTCGTAATTAGTTGGTAAGGGACATATATTATATTCATGTGTATATTATGTGTCTATTTATATATATGATAAATTTAAATAGTTTTGTTTGTGTATTATCTTCTCGTTTTGGAAAAAAAGAGAGAATTTGTCTCTGCGTATCAATGGCAAAGGCTTTGAATGACGATCCCGTTTATCTTGCAGTAAGCGAAGACGTTGATGAAAGTAGACTGACTTTGTTATGGGCATTGAAGACTCTCCGAGTGAAAAAGCTTCACCTTCTTCACGTTCATCAGCTGATTTTGATGACCCCTTCATGTAAGCATAAACTATCTCTTCTCTATGTTCAATTCTCCATTTTGTTTTTCTTTTTTTGGGTGCCAAGAAACTTTGATCTGGAATGTGTTGATCAAAGATGTTATTGTTTGTTATTTTTCCTCTGGTTTGGTTACACTTCTCAAGCATCTGATGATTATGGATCACACAAAAAAGGAAACTTTGATCAATTGATGCAAACTTTGATAGAAATTTTAATGTTTCTTTAACCTTGTTCTGCCTCTAATTTCATTGGTGATGAAGTTATATCAAGCATCTCTGATGATTATGGATCGTAAGAAGTAAGGTTTGGGATGTAAACGGTTGCAGCTTGGTGTCTGTATATGTGTGTTTCGATGTTGTATCAAGCGATTGATGATTCCTGATTATTGAGGAAGATCAAGCTTACGTTCTTGAATCAACTTATACATGCTATGTGAGAGTTTCCTTTATTTTTTTTCCTAATAATGTTTGGTCTTTTGTTTCATTGTTCGTGCATTCCAGCAAGTGGGCTGGAACAAAGTGAGATCGATGCAATACAGGAGTCGGAACAGACAAGTATAAATGAGAGCCTTCTCAAGTATCGTGATATCTGCATAGATGAAGGAGTGAGTGCTCCCAACTGATTAATAGAGTAGTGTCACAATAAGGAAGCAAGTTGAATCTGAAAACATATTCGCCTGGTTCATTTGTTTTACAACAACTATTTGGATTAGAATCTGTAAGAGTTAAACGTTTACTAATGTATTCATCTGGAATATTATAGAATTGTTTATATTGCAGGTTATTGAACAAGATGTGGATATGTCATATTTTTCAGCAAATAATGTGGGGGAATGGATTGTGGAACTTATCTATCAAAACAATATCAAGAAGCTTATCATGGGAGCAACTGCTGATTCCCACTACTCCGAGTACGTATATCTTGAGAATCATTCTGTGTCTCCAGAACAACGCAGTTAAACAATTCATCTGTTTTGCAATGATCTGCATGATGCAAGCAAAGATGACTCTGTGAATAAGTAAATGTTCACTCTGGTTACATATCTTTGATGATGCAGGGACATGGTTCATATTACATCTACTAAAGCTGAGTACGTGATTCGACACGCGCCTCATTGCTGTAAAATATGGCTTGTATGTAATGGCAACCTCATCCAAACGAGGTGAGATTGAGGATTATACTTCTGCATGTTTTGAATAATTGTAAGGGTTATAGAAATTTTTCTTTGTTTATTAGGCAGGGACGGTTTGAACTTGCGAGTTCATCGTACTCCTACTCTGAATCCTCAAGCAGCCTTCATAGCCTTGATTCTGCTCTGATGCCATATGGGGGAGCAGGAAGAGCTGAACGTGTCACCGAGCCTTATGCCCTGTCATCATCTGAGCCACATCCCCTGTCATCATCTGAAGAACGATCAGTACGTAAACCCCACCTTGGTCATACAGCATTTTGAAGGATTGTTTTATGAATTCGGAAACTTACGAATTGAGTAAAACCTCTTAAAACCATTGGAGAAGATGTAAAAAAATGGAATTGTGATAGACTGAAATATTCCAGGATCCAACACCTCTCCTCGTTAGCCCAAATTTGTCTTAAACCCCGAGTTTAATGCCAAGTTTACCATGTGAGATTCTTGTGATGGTGTTTTATATCTTCCAGTGTAGGCGATTCTCATTTGTTCAATTGTGATGGTTCTTTTAAACAGGTTAGTGGGTTTGAGACGATGTATTACGAGGAGCAGAGACGAAGATTAGAAATTGAGGAACTAAAGAGAGAAAAGGAGCAACGCGATAAGATGAGGTGTGAAAGGGAGGAAGCACTCTCAAGTTCCTTTGGTGTCACTCAGATACTGTACGATGAAGAAGTAATACGCAGGAGAGAAGCGGAGGCGGAACTATACAGAGCGAAAGCAGAAATTGAAGATATGAAAAGGGTCCAAAAGGAACACGAAGAACAACATTATGCTGATTGCCGTCTGTTGGAAATGATCCAGAAAGAGCGAGACGAAGCTATCAAGACAAGTGAAGAGCTTTTGATACATCTAAACATGGAGAAGGCCGTGTCATCATCACATTCACCATCATCCCCGTTTCAGTGGTCTGTTTCCGACGAGCCTCCCCAATGTTTCCTCTGTCCCATTTCAAAGGTCAGGACTCAAACCCTTCATGGCTCCATCTAGAAAGCATATTTTTGATTCAGATATTGACTTGGCTTCTGCTCAATATCTCAACTTAGTGTTCTGAGATTACACGTACACTAAACCATACATGTTGTTTATAACTAGTCTTCCATTTAATATTTGCTGGTTTGCTGTCGAATTTTTATTCATTGCCATTGCTCGTTTATGTAGGAGATTATGCATAATCCTCATGTTGCAGCCGATGGTCACACCTACGAAGCAGAGGAGTTCAGAAGGTGGCTCCGTCATGGAGGTGAAAAATCACCGATGACAAACCTTAGGCTGGAGAATCACAATCTCACCCCGAATCTTGTTCTTCGTTCAGCCATTAGAGACTGGTTGCAACGGCACCCATATTTCTATGATTCGTCTTAGGATATATATGGTGTTGATCGTGTTGTGATTCATTGAAAGTGTTTATGAAAAATCCAATAAATTGTCCTATAATCACTGGGAAAAAATCTTGGAGCGCTGTTTCTTGTTTTAGTATTTTTTATGCAGTGACTTGTGTTTTAATTGCCACCCATTGACTTTACTGTGTCAACTTTACGAAACCATAAACGGTCAACAAGAAGAACATTGAGGGTCACCACTAACCACTGTTGGTCTTTTTCTGTTAGATTATTCTTTGTTTCTCTGTTTTCACTTTTTAGGGAAGAAAAAAAAGAGAACGAAAAGACGAAAAGAAAGGATATCAATGGCGGAACTCATGGCCATGGGCAATGATGTTGTTCATGTTGCAGTGAAGAATGATGTCAGAGAGAGCAGATCAACTCTGCTTTGGGCTTTAAAGAACCTGGGGGCCAAAAAAGTCTGCATTCTCCATGTTTATCAGCCAAAAACTGCTTCTCCTGCTGGTAATCTTCATTATTTCAAGCCCAAATTGACTAAAGATAGAGATTTATATAATTTCCCATGGCGCAATGTTTGCCATTTGTTATTGTTTGTTGAAAGGCTAGAAAGATGATTCAGCTTATATGTTGCGTTTGATATGTTAGCTCGCAAGCTTGAAGAATTGGAGGCTATCATGTACGAGACATTGCATGATTATTTTGATCTTTGTCAACAAGAAGGGGTATTGATCTATTGCACTCTTATATTGTTAAATTCTTTTAATTCTTGATTTCTAATTAGGATGACTGTTATTAGGCAAAAAAATTCCAACTGATACCCGATATTGGATTCATTATGATCACAGGTGAATGAGGACGATATTTACATATCATGTATAGAGATGAACGATGTGAAGCAAGGGATATTAGAACTCATCCATGAGAGCAAAATCAAGAAGCTTGTCATGGGAGCTGCATCAGATCATCATTATTCAGAGTACGTATTGGGAATCTATGAAAACTTTAAATCTCACCAAAAACGTTCACTCGTGCTGACTTGCTGAAAATGGCAGGAAGATGTTCGATCTTAAATCCAGAAAGGCAAAGTACGTGTACCAACACGCGCCTAGCTCCTGCGAGGTTATGTTTATGTGTGATGGACATCTCATCTACACAAAGTGAGAGTTTTGAAAATTCTCTTACTTACGTTATTTATCTTGCCTTTGAGGAAATTACCTGATTGTCTCTATTTATTAAATACTCAGGGAAGCCAATCTTGAAGACAGTGTGGATGAACCAGAATCCGAAGCTGGACAGCCGAAACCAAAGCTCTATTCCTCTGCTTCACCGAAATGCTCTGCAGAATTGGTCTCTGCAATTGTAGCTTACATTGACACAAGGAGAGACAGAGACATGTTAGAGCCAACTGCATCAGAGGATCAATCTGTACGGTCTAAACATTGTTGGTATTGTGAATTAGAATACATAAACAAATGGTTTATGCAAAAAGCGTAAAACCAATATATCTTGTGCTGTTTCTGTGTCTATTAATCTATGTTATGTTGCAGGAAAGCGACAGGAATGACCAACTGTATCGGCAGCTTAAGCAAGCGCTTATAGAAGTTGAGGAATCGAAAAGAGAAGCATACGAAGAATGTGTCAGGCGGTTTAAAGCTGAAAATACAGCCGTTGAGGCCATTCGCAGTGTAAAAAAACCTCACCAAATCCATAATCTCAGACATTGAAAATGTGCTTTTGCTTAGCCTTGTTTCCTTTTACTTTAAAGGCAAGAGAGTACGAGGCCATGTACAATGAAGAGGCGAAGCTAAGGAAAGAAGGTAAAGAAGCACTAGTGAAACAGAGGAAAATGGTGGAGAAGACTAAACAAGAGAGGGACGACGCGCTTATCATCATTCTGAATGGAAGAAAGCTATACAATGAGGAACTGAGACGCAGAGTTGAAGCTGAAGAGATGCTGGGAAAAGAGAAAGAAGAACACGAGAGAACTAAGAAAGAGATAGAAGAAGTGCGGGTCATTGTTCAAGACGGTACTGTCAGAAACAGAAGTGAATGCTTTCAGACAATTAGAGATTTCATTTGATTGTTTACATATTAGGTATGCAGCTGTACAACGAGCAGCTGAGACAGAGGAAAGAGATGGAGGAATCTATAAAGAGACAAGAGGAAGAGCTTGAAAAGACAAAGAAGGAGAAGGAAGAAGCGTGCTTGATTAGCAAGAACTTGATGCAGCTATATGAAGATGAGGTGATCGATTTTAGACTCTATTCAGAAACTAAAATGTATACTCATCATATGAAAATTCGTTTTGACAGGTGAGGCAAAGGAAAGAAACAGAGGAGTTGGTGAAGAGAAGAAGAGAGGAGCTAGAGAAAGTGAAGAAGGAGAAGGAAGAAGCTTGCTCTGTAGGACAAAACTTCATGAGATTATATGAAGAAGAAGCAAGACGTAGAAAAGGAACAGAGGAAGAACTCAGCAAGGTCGCGGCTGAGAAAGATGCAGCGAGCTCAGTCTGTTCGGAGATTCTATTGCTTCTTCAGAGTTACACTCGTCGCCATGGAATTCCTTCTGGATTCTCCGATGAGGAATCCGTTACACGCCAGCCTCCCTCATATTTCATCTGTCCTATCTCACAGGTATGTCGACCAGGACCCATGCAGTTCATTGTTCAAATGAGAGCATTTTAACAGAACAAACCTGATTGAATCAGAACCAAAACCAAACCGAAAATGAACAGATTTGAAATAAATCGGAATCAAACTGAAAAATGAAAACCAAACTGGACCTGAAGAACTGAAAATGTCTACATCTAAATATGTAGTTGTTGTTATCATCTGCATCATTCCTCTTTAATATGTTCAGAACTGATCTAGGTGCACATTTCAGTTTGGTTTGGTTTAAACAATCGGTGTAATTGATTTTTAGACAATTTTGGGTTTTGTATGGTTTATTTGGCTACCGCTGGTGAAAATTTTTAGAAGTCAATGCTCGTTTTATTTCGTTTTTTCAGGAAGTAATGCGAGAGCCTCGTGTTGCAGCCGATGGCTTCACTTATGAAGCTGAATCCTTAAGAGAATGGCTCGACAATGGTCACGAGACCTCACCAATGACAAACCTGAGGCTCGCCCACAACAACCTTGTCCCTAACCACGCCCTTCGTTCCGCCATTCAAGAGTGGCTCCAACGAAACTCTTGATAATATCTGCTTCGTGTTGTGAAATGTCCTAATCTCGAGTTTATTATTATCTATGTTTGTTTACTAACAAATTGTCATTTGCTGTGAGTGGAATTCATAAAAACTGTTTGGTTTCCGGATAGCCGTGTAGTAAAAATCAGCTTTAATCCATTTACAAAGTGCTTGCTGTTTTGCTCTATCTTGAGAAATATGTCTGCCGTCAACACTTTCGGAAAACGCCCTGTAGTGTTACTTTTGGCGTTTTCTTAATTCACACGTCCCTTTCTATGGGCCTGTCTTACTAAAGATGGCCCAACAAAGGGGCCACGAGTTTTGCGCACGTGATATTTTAGATCGATACCGCGACGCGTGTACAAAATGACGAACTTGATTTTTTTTCTCTTCGTGGGAGACTATCATTGGCCAACACGTTGATGTTAGTATGAGGTCGACCACATTAGATTCTCGAATTATAATTTTCTAATTGGTTTACTGTAACATGCCGTCTTGTCGGTACGGTTTATACGGATTCATTTTTTATTTGTTAATTATAATGATAAATATTTAATTAATTTGGGTAGCCGGTGATCGGTGGATTTGAAGTACATATCGCATGCATGTTCCACGCGCAGCTTGTC
The DNA here is from genome assembly GCA_900406565.1 of Turritis glabra. Classification (NCBI taxonomy): domain Eukaryota; kingdom Viridiplantae; phylum Streptophyta; class Magnoliopsida; order Brassicales; family Brassicaceae; genus Turritis; species Turritis glabra. The sequence goes on along the minus strand of OVBN01000150.1, from coordinate 878,493 downwards.
TATCGATAAAGTTCCACGCACATGCAGTTTAGTGCATAGACATGCATTATTTTGTTTGTTAATGATGTCAATCAAGTCACTATATGATTTGATTATTTTTTTTATTGAATGAGACCACTTTATAATGTATATAGAAAGATTAACATTATTTCAACCTGAAATCATCAATAATCATAACATTTATCAACAAGGCATCATCAATACTTTTAAATAGTTTCATGGCATCATATATGAGACGCAGCGCAACCGTCCCATATGTCTATAAAATTTATCATCTTAAATTTTGTCTTGTGTATGAGATAGATATCAATGATATGTTCACCACCTGACAGTGAGATTAAAAAAGTATATATATATTTCACAAAACGCAGGTAAATTAAAGTGTTTGACATATTTTTAATATTTTCCACAAAAATCAAATGACTTGGCTTTATTAATAAATCCTCAAATCATTCAAATTTTTTTTAAAAAATAAACATTTGCTATAATGATCGGTTTATGTTTTGTTTTGTGTCATTTCCGTTAATTACTCCACATGTTTTTGTTCTACACGCTTGTTCCGTTATCACTATCAGCAGATCATAACACTTTGATTTTATAAAGAAAAGAAGGAAAAAATCGTACGGACATTAAATTTCAAATAAAATATGGACTGCTAATAATAATATTATAATATAATAAGGTCTACAAAATAAAAACACTGTAGGTGAACACCAAATACATCAAACACGCGTCCCACGCGCCAAAGGACGAGAGAGTCGCAACAAAAAAAAGTCAAAACCCAGCGTTTTAAGCTTTACTTATCTCTAAAACGACACCCACCTTTTCTCATCTCTCTCTCTCCCACGAGAGTTTTTTTTCCCTCTCCTTCTCTCTCTCTCTCTCTCTCTCTCTCTCTCTCTCTCTCTTGTTCCTTGTACCTTCCTCCATTTTTTCTCCATCTTTCCTCTCTAATCTTTTTTATCTTCTTCTTCTTCCTCCTTTTACGATTCTGTGGAGCCAATTATGATCCCGTGGAAATCTCTCAGCTGTTTCTCGTTTGTTTTCGGCTTGTTGCTGTACAGTGCTAGTTTCGTTTCTGCTGGAGACATAGTTCACCACGATGATTCACTTCCGCAGAGACCTGGTTGCAACAACAATTTCGTACTGGTGAGATTATTCATCCAGTTTACTTTGATCTGTGTTATTTAGCTCGTCCCCTTTGATTTGAAGTATGTATCTCTTGGTGACTTTCAGGAATCTAGAATTACTTTAGGTTTAATGAATTAGTCTGTTGATTGCTTCATTTTTATGTATTCTCGTGGTCCTATGTCTTGTTATTGCCAGCAGCAGATAGAGAAATTGGGGTTTCACAGACTCTAGAGGACCTTTGGATTTGAGATTTGATGTCATTCAGATTTTTCGAGAGACTTAAACAACAGCGAGGGTAGCTATAGCCATGAGCTACCTTAACCATCGTTTTTAAGACTCTTAATATGTTGCAAGCTTCTTGTTAGTTATAATAGGATATTGGATATAGATCTGGAACTCTTACCTTTTGCATTTTGAGCCTATAGAGTCTCCCTTGTCATGGTCATCTTCCAACTTAACTCCAACGCAATTTCATGGACAGGTGAAAGTCCCAACTCGAATTAATGGGACGGAATACACCGAGTTTGTTGGTGTTGGTGCTAGGTTTGGCCCAACCTTGGAATCTAAAGAGAAACATGCTACCCTCATCAAACTTGCTATTGCAGACCCTCCTGATTGTTGCAGCACACCCAAATATAAGGTTGCAATTTTTTCTCTGTCTATTGCTCTCACCCTGGGGACATATCTCACCTTTGTCAGTGGGAATTCCATCTCAAACAAGATTTTTCTACTCATCTTTCTTCTTGGTCACCTGTGTAGCTTACAGGAGAGGTCATTCTTGTTCACCGTGGTAAGTGCAGTTTTACCACCAAAACAAAGATAGCTGAAGCAGCTGGTGCCTCAGCCATCCTTATTGTAAACAACAGTACAGGTAATTCACTGAAGCTTTCTCTGTATATATTACTCCTCTTCTAGTAGTTCCAAGTGATTACACATAGAGTTTGTACAGGTGATAGTATTTATACCCCAAACAAACAGAATACTAGTTATCCTCTTGAGTTTGGCAAGGTTGAATGTTGTTTTGCAGATCTTTTCAAGATGGTCTGCGAGAAGGGTGATAATGTTTTAGATATAACTATTCCTGTTGTTATGCTACCCGTTGATGCTGGTAGAAGTCTGGAGAGTATAGTCAAAAGTAACAGTACAGGTAATTCTCGTTTGAATCCAATTGTTCTTCTTGTATTTTAGCATATCTTATCATAGTTTGGCATCTCTCGCTCTCTCTTTATCTTTAAGTTGGTGTTGACTATATTTGTTCAGTTACTTTGCAGCTCTACTCGCCGAAACGTCCAGCAGTTGATGTGGCTGAGGTCTTTCTATGGCTTATGGCTGTCGGTACCATTTTATGTGCTTCTTATTGGTCTGCGTGGACCGCCAGGGAAGAAGCTATTGAGCAAGACAAGCTGCTAAAGGTGCTTGCTGGCTAGAATTTCTCACAACTCTATATTGTGGACATCCACCATGTTCGAACATTTTGACAGCCAAGGAAAAGTGAAGTCTTTCTCTCATTTGTTTGTTATTTATCTTAAACTGCAGGACGGATCAGATGAACTTTTGCAGTTATCGACCACCAGCACTAGAGGTGTTGTTGAGGTCACCGTCATATCAGCAATTTTGTTTGTAGTGGTTGCTTCTTGTTTCCTGATCATGCTCTACAAGCTTATGTCATACTGGTTTATAGAGGTGTTGGTGGTACTCTTTTGCATAGGTGGCGTAGAGGTCAGAATGTTTATCTTGTGACCAATTGAAATCTTGGAATCATCCTGTTACTGATATTGAAAATTTTGTTGGTATTATCAGGGGCTGCAAACCTGTTTGGTCGCTTTACTCTCATGGTATGTACATTTCTTCTTCTCATTAACAGTTCTTCATCAGGAGCATGTTTCACCTCTTTTTACTTTTCAAAGAATAGTGGATAGGAAACATTAAGATGGACAACAGCCCTGATGAGTTGAATACTATAAATAACACTCCTAATCCCAAGTAGTGGTTCATTATTTATTCTCATGGGTTGATCTCTTTTCAAACTTCCTACGTTCTGCATTGTCTGGATTTTAGGGCTTGTTTTGCCATGAAATAATGAATCAGAGAGAAACCATGAATTGGTTTTTTTTTTTTTTGTTGACTATGAAATACTAGGGCTATTCACTTGAATATTTGTTCTTTAACTCTCTGCATTGTTGAAAGTAAAAGTCTCATATGTGCAAGCTTCTTCACTCTTTAGAGGTTAAAATAAAATCTGATACTGACGTTGGATTTATTATAGTTTCAGATGGTTCCACCGCTTTGGAGAATCATATGTCAAAGTTCCTTTATTGGGTGCTGTCTCATACTTGACGCTGGCTGTTTGTCCCTTTTGTATAACATTTGCTGTAATGTGGGCAGTTAAACGACAGTACTCTTATGCTTGGATAGGGCAAGATGTACTTGTAAGCACGACTTTCTATCTGTCTCTCTTAACTGACTTTAATTTGAATCCATGTTTTTCTGCGTCACCTACTGTTAAATTTCTTATACCTACAGTTAAATTTCCATACAAGACTATCATGTGCATGCCTTCATGCGTACGTGTAGCAATTGGTGTTGGGTTGACCTATTTTGTAGTCTAACGGATAACAGAAGGTCACAGCTTAATTTTGCTTTTTCTTGCTGACAGGGAATCTCACTGATAATCACGGTTCTTCAAATTGTCCGCGTACCAAATCTTAAGGTAATAGCCATTTTCTTACTAAATGTCTCATGAGCTTGCCGTCACAATCACGAGGGCACCAAATCTCACATGTTGACAACACCTGTAGCCATCTAGTACCAGCTTTGTGTTAAAACCTTCACTTTTCCAATGTATATATTCTGACTATGTGCTTAAGAAGTTAGCACCTAATAAACAAACAAGCTTTAAAATGTTGAAAATTCAACAATCAGCATCACTGAATTGAAGACTGAAAATTTGCTTGCTACCGGTAGACGGACACAATCCTTTCTGCCAATGTATATAAGACCCATCTTTAATAACAGTATTAGTTATGATGACTTCATTGAACTTTAATGTTAACAGGTCGGATTTGTTCTTCTCAGCTGTGCCTTCATGTATGACATCTTCTGGGTTTTTGTTTCAAAATGGTGGTTCCGTGAAAGCGTGATGATTGTAGTAAGTTCCTCCTACATTTTCCTTTTGCTCCAGAAAACCATTTTCATTGATACAAAGATTATGCAAGATGGTCCAACAACACATACTTCTCTGTCGTCTCCACACTGATATTTTCGGGAAATTTTCGTCCTTTCTCATTTTCCCACCTATAGGTAGCCCGCGGTGACAGAAGCGGAGAGGACGGGATCCCAATGCTACTAAAGATTCCACGTATGTTTGATCCCTGGGGTGGCTACAGCATCATTGGATTTGGTGACATAATCTTACCAGGACTGCTTGTAACTTTTGCACTGAGGTTTGTACTGTTACAATCCCCTCGCGCTCTTTCATCTCATTACTATATCAAGATCTCAATTAAACTGTGTTATTAGAAGCATACAATAGCTTGAAATGATGCGCAAATGCGGATATCGATGTAAATCAGGACAACAAACCAATAGAGGTGCTCAGCGAAAAACAACAAAATGGGTTTGTCAGAAACATTATTTCAAACGTTGGGGTCTTGGTATACCTCTACATCAGCATTTGCGCATCATCTCTGACAGAATTTTTTATGAAAAAATATTGCTTGAACCTGGGAAAAAATCTTATCACCCGACATTCTGGTTCAATTTAACTTTCATTTAATGCTTTGTGCCTGTTTAAGGTGGTTTTGCATTTTGTTGAAGAACTTGTAGATAGAAATATAATGAAAATGTTCAAGAGTTGCTATTGTTGCACCCGAAGTAGGGTCCCTCATGACATAAGACATTACAAAGTCTAGTAAATAGATGAGTGTGAATGAATCAAATGTCCTCAGAGAAATCAGGGTAAGAGTGCAGTAGGTAGACCAATGGAGACAGGATCTTGTTTAGAAAAAGAATAGATACTGTAGGGATGTGTTTTCAGGTGATCCATCTTATCATGTTCAGTAATAAAGGAAACCTATTATGATCAGTACCTTAATATAATGTTAAATTAAACCGTGCTCTAATCTGCAGATACGACTGGCTGGCGAACAAGAGGCTTAAGTCAGGATACTTCCTTGGGACAATGTCTGCTTATGGTCTAGGTATGATCCCTCAAGTAGGGAAGAAATGAACAAGAAATTCCAGAATCTACTCTAGGTTTTTAATATATAATTCTTGACAATCTCAGGTCTGCTGATAACATACATAGCTCTAAACTTGATGGACGGACATGGGCAACCGGCTTTGCTTTACATTGTGCCATTCATACTCGGTAAGCATTAAGCAACCTTATCAGATGTTTGGAACCAAAAGCTATTTGAAAAGTGTTGGAAGCTAAGGATGGTTGGGGGCAATGTCTCAGGTACTTTGTTCGTGTTGGGTCACAAGAGAGGTGACCTGAAGACGCTATGGACAACAGGGGAACCAGACAGGCCATGCCCTCACGTTCGACTTCAACCTCAATCGTCTTAAACAACCTATGTATCAGATGAGAACAGATGAAATCAGATAATCGTCTAGTTTTTATTGTTAATACACAACCCTTCTTAGGTCTATATATGTCGCTGTACGCTTTTACACAACCGAAGCAGGAGAGCCCATACCATTTACCGTAAAAACTCTTTTTAACCTCTCTCTTGCTACTTTCTTACGGTTTTCTAATAGATGAAAACATGAATAGACTGGGTTCTTTTCCTGAGTCATGATCAGATAAATACATATCCAATAGATTATAGTACTATGTATAAATTATTAATGTAAGAGGTCACAAGTTTTATAAAGGAACTTCTTATAACTAATACTGTGTATAGCATTCATCAGTATGAAAATTTTAAGAAATGTTTCATAAATTTATTTCATACTTTTTCGACAAAAAAACAATTCTTTCATATATTATTATGGAATATAGTTAAATGCTTAAAAAAAAAAATCTTACAAAACTGTTGTTCATATCATCTAAATCTGATAATAAGTATTTGTTAAGATATTCAACGAATATAATAGTAATCTAATCACTAAACTTTCGTTACAACATTCAAATTCCTTTTTGTAATCTTTTGCTTTTTCCGAATTGATTTTTAATTAAAGTATACAGTTTCCTGCCTCCACCATTATCTTAAAGAAACTTATATTTTATGTTTATTAATTGACTGTACGACGAAAAGAAACAAAGAAAAAGAAAGTCTTCTTTTAACTTTAAAAGTGTTACAGAGTCTCCCCGATCATCGTACTGAAGGGAGAGAGATCTTACCTAAACCGGCTCTCGAGTGAAGAAGCTATAGACGATCTCGCTACTCAGTAGTAAGATCATTCTAGTCTCCTTGTCTGTGTGAAATTGCATGAGAAACCCTTGGAATCGCAATTTATTTCTAGTCTCATTCTAGTCTCCTTTTTGATCTGTTATTTATTTCTGTGAAATCGTTTTCTCTGTCTTTTTTTTTCCGACATTAAGTAAGTAATCATCTTTACCGATCGGTGGCTTGATTGAATTTTTGTGTTTTTTTTTTTTTTTGGGTGTGATTTCAAAAAGATGCTTGGATATAATCGTTTGCCTCAATTGGAAAACACTGTCTACGTGATTGGATAGATAACCTCTCTACAACTCTTGCGATTTGTAGATTATTAAGTGAACCCTTTCAATGCAATAGACAATTCAGGCATGTATGGTTAAGTTTGATGTTGGTACTACTATTCAATCTCTGTTTGTCTCCACGAATTGGCTTTGGCGAAGTAATACTTTAGCTTTTGATTGTGACAGATTGAATAAAGTAAATGGCAGAAGCAGCGGAAAAGGCAGCTTTCCTCGGGGGTCTTGTTGTCACGTTCAAGGAGCAAATGCACACTGATGTTCTCGTTAAACCTGGTCAAGAAGGTTCACCCATACCAACACACAAAGCCGTTCTGGTATGTTTTCCTTTATCACATTTCTGCACAGAGATGCCAACCAAATAATATTTCTGACCAAAGTCACAATTCCAGTCTCAAGACATTATACTTAACAAATGTAGAATTTATGGTAAGATTGGATCATGATAAATGATGAATCTGGTTTAACATTCAGATCATCTCTTCTCAAATTCCTGGATCTCAGTGATTGTTGAGTTGCTTCATTAGTATTCTTACCAAATTTCAAAGTTTTGTGAAGCTCATTAGTAGTTTTTGGGCAATTGGGCAAATGTTGCATGGATTGATTAAAAATATGCTTGGATCAAGTAACATCCCTAAATATATATATATATATATATATATATATATATATATATATATATATGTTTTCTTTCTCTAGGCGGCAAGATCAAAGGTCTTCAGGAACATGTTAGATTCTGATGAATGCAAGACCTCACCCGAGGAATCTATCACTCTCCCGGATTTGACCCACGATGAACTCAAATCTCTTCTCGAGTTCCTCTACAGCGGGAACTTAAAAGCTCCATACAATCAATACCGATCGCTCTATCTGGCTGCAGATAAGTACGACATTTTATATCTGCAAGACGTATGCAGAAACCATTTTATTGCATCTCTGAGCTCGAGGAACGTCCTAGACATCCTAGAGCTCGCCAGTATTCCTTGTGATACAATCTTGAAAGAAGCGGCGATCAATCATATTGTAAAACATATGGAAGAAGTGGTTGTTCCCATGAAATACGAGACATTTGCGCGGAGGAACCCGGATCTAAGTGTGGAGATCACTAGGGCTTATCTAAGAGAGACAAAAGCCAAAACCAAAGATCATGGAGCTCCTTTACTTGGTTACACTCGCTCACGCATGTTCTGATGAACAAACAGCTTGTGTAAGTGGATCAATGAGTGATTCTTTTCTTTTTCTTTTCTTGCAAGAGTGAAAAAACTAGTAAAGACTTTGTTTTATGGATTATCTCAATGTGTTAATTGATTCATGTACCACCCTTAATAAATTAGTAAAATAAATCGGTTACATCTTCGTTTCTTGTTTCGGCTAGAATTTTAGGCGAACAAATTGTATCAGATTGGTAGGGAAGAGCAACAGCAAGCTAAAGTTTATAGTTGCCAAAGTAAATGGCTATATACTACAGATTCACAATAGATAAAATATGAAATTTGAAGTTTGTTTTCAATATTATATCTTTAGCTTCTTTGACAGTAAATATAAAATGTTGGCATTTGGCAACACTCAACAATACGTTTCTCGAGTTATTCAAATAAAAAAGAATAGAAAATAATAATTTGGGGATAGAGGTGGGCCGTAGTAACCTATAATTAGGTCTCCTGAATAGGAACAAGTGGCAATTTGCCTCCGTAGATGTCGGGGAGTTGGCTTTCGTCTATGTCTTCAAGCAGAGTGGGAGTGAGTTTCTTGTTCTCCACGAAAACAATCTGTCGGGAAAAAAAAGAATAACAATTAAATCTCTCCAAACACAGTCTAAAGTCTAAACGATAGAGGTTTTGTGCATAGCAAATTAATATACCTTTTTCTTGGTGTTGGTGTCGATAAAGGGGTAAATGACCTTCCATGCAGTCATGAAAATGTAGGGGGCATGAACTATATAGAGTTTCCCTAGTCTCTCTGGGTAACAATCCTGTAAAATAAGGTTTTATTAATGTTCAATTTGTGAAAATTGTACTTGTAGCTTTCCATAGTACTGGATACACATGTGTGTGGGGTTTACTCATTGTCAGGACCATGAACACAATTACTCAAGCGATATTTAGCTAAAAATAGGATTACAAACATGAAAGTACTTTTTTTATTACATACATAAAAGAGTATAAAGTAAAAGAAGAGCCGAGTGTGCCCAAAACGACCAAAATAACAAAAAGACCTTTAACCTGATCAACCTACTCCAAAATAACAAAAAGACCTTTTAAACCTAGTAAATAACAAATCTAAGGTTTCTAGTTAGAAGCCAGATTGAATCCTCTATTTTTGGATCTAAGTGGATTATTAGCAATAAATTTTGTTTATTTGTGATAATTGCTAAAAACGTTATGTTTGTTTCAAAAAATATGATAGGCAAAGGAAGTTATATCACCTGCAAAGTGGAAAGAGCAGCAAGGTAGCCGCGGATGTCACAATTAGAATATCCCCATCCTTGCAGATCTCCAATGGTTATGAATTTCTCTTCACCTCTCGGCATTCTAACATGAACATTAAAAAAAAAAAAAAAAAAAAAAAGAGCATTAGGTCTTTAGCATAAATGGTTTCTTATCCCCACTAACTTACAACTGATCAAAGGATGTAGTAATGTTATTCACCTTGCGCATATCTTCTCGAGCGTGTAGACTACAAAACGCTTGAACTCCTCAGGGTTACCTTTGGAAGGGTTATGCCTATTTCCAATGGCGACAACGATGGGTCGACCCATCTTGTCATGACCTTGCATACACACCTTCTTATGCGACAGATCATTTGCAATTTCCGATTCAGCTATGTGTCCTTTTGGGAGCATGCTTCTCTTCCAAGTCAGGTACTTTAGAAACAGCGTTGAAGCCTTTTCAATGTCGAGGTCACGCGCTCTCAAAAACCTCCTTATCATCAGATCATCCACCTCCTGCAAATCCACCCATTTCGGACAAAAAAACATCATTAAAGCTATCAAATCAAAATCTCAAGACTTTCTAGTTGACTTTCTGACAGAGATCGGTACGGACCTTAGTTGCAGGATCTTGTCGGTCGCAAAGAGCTCTCATGATCCCGACTTTGCTCCTTTCGATCTCATCTTCGATCAACGGACCATTCTCTTGCTCAGCTGCAGCAGCTGCTTCTTCTTTGGTATCTTTCTTTTCCATGACGTTTCTCCGGTGAGCGACGACCAGATCTTGAAATAGGTTGAGAGAAGAAAGAGGTTGGGATAGATCATAAATGAAGACAGCTGAGGGAAAAGATTAAGTATCATTCAATGCACGTTGGGCTTCTCTCCCCTTCAATGGCGACACTCACCTACCACTTCTACTCTTCCTTACAATTCGACTCATTTATTGACTAATCCCAGATCTTTTGTCGGGACTCTACAAGAAGAAGACGATCTCGTGTGCTCCATATCATTTGGGCCTTATAAGGGCCTATTGGGCTCACGTTCAATTGTGAGACACACACAACTTTCGTAATCAAAATTAGTAAAGACTTGTTTTATGGTGTTGAATGATTCGTAGGTCCTTTACAGTTAGTAGCCCATGACAGAAGCTTGTCTCCGTGTGATGTTATAAAACAATTACACTCATCGATTTTCAAACTATTTCGTATCTTTTTCAAATATCTTTCCACATGTAGCAGCAATGAACAGATCTGCTTCGTTGCAAAATATTTATGTCTTTTGATTGCATGTACCAACAACCAAGTACAGCTACACACACACAAATTCAGTTATATTAAAATTCATCAACCTAATCATTGTTTGTTAAATAACAATATGCCAATGTCATTTGGTATTTCTTTTATACGGTCCACGCCTCTGTTACCAAAAAAATATGTATACATAAAACTTAAAAAGATTGAAATGTGATTTGAACAAGCGGAAAGCAAGCGAGGATATGTCATATATGGGCTTTTGGTCGGGGCCGCCCCCGTAGACCAACCACGCATATTCTTGTATTGTTTCGGTTAGAAGAAAATAATAACATATGAATACACAAAAGTAAAAAGAAGAAATTTGAGAATACTTTTGTTTTGAGTTTTTAGAGATCGAATCCCGCAATTTACTAGTCCATGATTCATATAGCATTTATAAGTTCTGAATGGATAACATAGTCTGCAAATTTATTTGTTTTCGTTTGGTTGAATGGACTCAGAAGAAAAAGGAAGTGTGGGGAAACGAACATGTGATCACAGAAAAGCAAATGGATAGTAATCTCCAATTAATTATATATGGTTTTGCATGCTTTGCACTTTGAACTTTAAATAAAAACCTCAAATTTAGAATCATATTATTTTGTCACTAGTACAGGTAATAATAACCTTTTTAAAATATTACTAGGCCCGGCACAATATTCCAGACTAGTATGTTACTTTTCATAAAGCAGTCGCTTTCCACACACTTCTTCCCCTTTTTTCTCCAACGGTCGGAAGTAATTTTTTATTCGTCGGCTAGTCAAAAGTTAAGTCCTTTTTTTTTTACAGTGTTTTGGCCAAAACAGAGTATTTTTTTACATTTTTAAGTTTAAAACTGCTGCGCTTCGGCCTGTAGGAATGTGCCAACTATACCGTCCAAAGGGTTGGCAAAACCTCAAGAGAAAAGACAACTCACAGAACCATTATCCATGCATGACTTTTTTTTTTTTTTTTTTATTATCTCTAAAATACTCATTTAGTGCTAATTAGCACATTTATTCTCCAACTATCGCGTGCGCAAATTTAATCTTCAACTTGTCGTTGACTTAACAATTTTGGACCAAAATTAAGTCAGCGTTTACTAGTTAACAGAAGCATTAACGGTTCGTTTTAAGCCCAGCCGAAACTCTGAAAAAATCCTCAAATCCTAACTCTAAAAACCCTAAAAAATCTCCAAAATTTTCCCTCATACTGAAAGTTAAGAACCCTAATCAATTGAGAGAGATACATAGAGATTGACGAGAGTACCATGTACAGAAGAAGAAGGAAAAGGCTTCCAATTCGAAAGGAACCCGAAACCCAAATTGAACCCGAGAGAGTTGAAGTCGATAGAGTTGAACCCGAGATAGTTGCAGGCGATAGTGTTGTAGGCGATGGAGGTGAAAGCGATGGAGTTGCTAGTGTAATCACTTAATGGAGAATGGAATTGATAGCTTACAGCTCTGGAGTCACCACAACGAAAGTAAGGACGACCGGGATTGAGTTTCGATTGTGATGTGAAAACAGAGACACTACTTCCACACACACATTTCTTTGTAAATCCTCTTTCATTGAAGCGATAGTAACAAGAGTTAGAACTGAACTCCTCCTAACAAACAAACAACCACGAGCAGACACACATAAAAAAAGATTTGTTCTTCGTGTTCTTCATCGGCAACCAGTTTGAGTACGAGAAATATTTTTTTTTATTACTTACAGATCTAGACATTTCTGGGCAAGATTGTTTGTTCTTCGTGTTCTTCATGGCTTCAATTGAACTCTCTTGGTCGGAGATCGCTTTTCAATTTGTTAGAAATCGCCTTTCAGAGTTTTAGGATTCTAGGGTCACGATTTGAAGATTTTTTCAGAGTTTCGTCTGGGTTTAAAACGAGCCGTTAACGCTTTTGTTAATTAGTAAACGTTGACTTAATTTTGGTCTAAAATGGTTAACTCAACAACAAGTTGAAGATTAAATTTTCGCACACGATAGTTGGAGAATAAATGTGCTAATTGCACATATTTGAGGAATTAAATGAGCATTTTCTCCCATGATTACTTACTATTTTTCGTCTATAATATTTTGATTCAGAACTTACAACTCACGGAAAACATCCATTACAAAAATTGTTTATTTGGTAGATAAACCATATGTACAGCCAAAATATGCAAAAAAAAAATGATAAGATGGTATTGTAGTAAAAAAATGATAATTATCGTGTGTATTTTAAATTTGATGGTAACGGATTAGAGCTTATCCAATGGGACGCCAAAACACCATATTTGGTGTTAAAGTTGCTCCAATGGAACTAACACCAAATTTTTTATTTTGGTGTTTTATAAACACTGACACACTATATTTGGTGTCATACTGTTCATAAAACATAAAAAAAATAAATATTATATTAATTTTGTTTTAAGTAAGATAATTAAATTATTTTTTACCATCTAAAATTAAATATACCATCAATAGTTTTGAATTTTTTCACTTTTAATAATATTAACTTTTAATTATAATTAATATGAAATATTAGTTTACAAAAATATCTAAATAAATACCAAATTATTGAAAGTTAAAAATACATATTAAAGTTTGATTAAACACTGAAAAAATAAAATACAAAATTAAAACCAAACAAAAATAAAAACTAAATTCAATAAGATAATTTTAAAGAACATAATATAAATTTAATAACATAAATTTTAAAGAACATAATATAAATTTAATAATATAATAATATAAATATTATTTTTAGTGTAAAATTTAGTGTTGTGGTTGGAGATGAAAAATAAAGTAAGACACTATAACACTATATTTAGTGTAATTTCAACACCAAATTTGGTGTTATGGTTGGAATTGTCCTTACTAAGTAAAGTAATATGATATTTTTGAAATAATATCAAAATCTATGCTACTTATAACAAAAATTGAAAAAAAAAGAATCTTTAGTGCTACTGTATTTTGCTAGAAAAAAAAAAAGTTAGATTGCTATATTTATACTATTTCTAAAGAAATAAAGTAGCTCAAACATGCTATCTTCTGGAGCTTCAGAGTATAAAAATACTACTAGTAGCCAACAGGATTATTAGCGTGGGGTTTGTTACATGATTAATCATTAAGTCCCAATTACAATTATTAACGTATATTATAAAAAAATATGGTTTTACGAAGATCATTGTTATCCATGATTACCTGTATTTCTCATTATTTAAAAAAAACAAAATTTTCTTTGCTTTTTCTATTCTGTTTCCTCTATAAAACCACTCTTCTCCTTCTCAGCCACTCGCTCTATCTATTGTAGAAAGAAGAAAAAGAAAAAAGCTGAGAACTTTAACGTTTCTAGAGAGAGAGAGATGGAAGGGAAAGAAGAGGATGTTCGAGTGGGAGCGAACAAGTTCCCAGAGAGGCAACCAATTGGGACGTCGGCTCAGACGGACAAAGACTACAAGGAGCCACCACCAGCTCCTCTGTTCGAGCCAGGCGAGTTGAGTTCTTGGTCCTTCTACAGAGCCGGAATCGCCGAGTTCATAGCCACATTCCTGTTTCTTTACATCACAGTGTTGACAGTGATGGGAGTGAAGAGAGCTCCGAACATGTGTGCCTCTCTTGGAATCCAAGGCATTGCTTGGGCTTTTGGTGGCATGATCTTTGCCCTTGTCTACTGTACTGCTGGAATCTCTGGTAAACCATACATACCATTTAGTTCAAATACTGATTTTAACACAAGTAGGTTTGGGTCTTTTGATGCATGCTTTAGACCTAGTAGCTCTGCTTTCAATATTCTTGTGTGTTCCCAGAAAAAGAAAGGATTTTTCTTTTACTTTCTCGGCAACCTCAACGCAAAAAGCTCGAATTTTTCTCGATTTTTCTTGTAGAGTTGATTCTAATATGTCTGTTTCAGGTGGCCACATTAACCCAGCGGTGACATTTGGTCTGTTCTTGGCTCGTAAACTGTCATTGACGAGAGCTGTCTTCTACATCGTGATGCAATGTCTCGGAGCCATCTGCGGCGCTGGAGTTGTCAAAGGCTTCCAGCCAAACCCTTACCAAACTCTCGGAGGCGGAGCCAACACCGTCGCTCACGGCTACACCAAGGGTTCTGGACTCGGCGCAGAGATCATCGGGACATTCGTCCTTGTCTACACCGTCTTCTCCGCCACTGACGCCAAGAGAAGCGCCCGTGACTCCCACGTTCCAGTAAATTTCGAATTTCCCAATCGTTTGTGTCTCTTAATCGATTTTGTTAGAGGTTGAGAAACATTCGTAATTTGCAGATTTTGGCTCCACTCCCAATCGGATTCGCTGTGTTTTTGGTTCACTTGGCGACGATTCCAATCACCGGAACTGGAATTAACCCAGCTAGGAGTCTTGGAGCTGCAATCATCTACAACAAGGACCACGCTTGGGACGACCACGTGAGTCTCCATTATACATACAGCAAATGATGATGATGATGATGTCTTTGTCAATTTGGTTGATTTGTTTTATGTTGGTTTGCAGTGGATTTTCTGGGTAGGACCATTCATTGGAGCAGCTCTTGCGGCTCTTTACCACCAACTTGTCATCAGAGCCATTCCATTCAAGACCAGAAGCTGATTTGGTTTCTTTTATTTTTCTACAAGTTCTCTGTTTTTGCTTTATTCTCTTGGTTTGTATCGAGCTTCAATATATTTGAGATCTGGTCATATGTTTATTTTAATGGAATTGTCTATTTCTTCTTTCTCGGTTCTTTTGCTGTGGATGATCTGGTTTATTCGTTAATGCAAAATTATGATCTATGGTTGGTTCGGTACGCTTTTAAATTTTGGTTCTGTTGTTAGATTTGAGAAATTTTCAAAATGAGTTTGATTTGTTTGTTAATTTATGTTCTGGTTTGGTTTGGTTTGGTACCAATTGAATAAGACCAAAACTAAAAAGCGTCAGTTTCGGTTTCTCGGGTAAATTGGGTTAAGCCCATTTACAATAGCCCATTTGCATTGGACCTCCTTTGTACTCATCAATTATTTAGCCTAGTACTACCAAGTATTGCAATTTTTTTATATAACTTGCTAATTTGTCCCTTTTTTGGATACACTTATCTATGAACTGCATCAGTCCAAAGCTTTCTTAATTTGTTACGATAGATAGCCAACCAAAGTTGAGAGAAAACATTCTTCCTTTTATTTTTATTCTAGAAATAACCTCGTCAAAGTGGATTACCCACTGCATCACTTTATCTGCAAATTTAAGTGTATGTTATGATAAGTTAGTGTTATCTGCTTGCAAATAAAATCTTTGTTTTATTTTTATTTTTAAATTTTTCTCAAGCACATACGCATAAGTCTACTTTTCTTTGTAAGCTAAGAGGTTCACGTGATGTGTTGCTGGCTTACTGCAATATCAATTTCCGTAGCATACATCACGTATAATATTTAACTTGATATACTGATACTGTGTGTGGGGATTTACATAATTTCTCTGTGCGTATGTAACGAATCCACGAACTGTTACATTCATATCCGTAAGTATGAATGCATAGCTCAAGGGCGTTCCAACTCCCAACCATTTACCCGTTTTATTTATATATCGCTGACCAAAGAAAAGATTAATTATTTAATTATTTATCTAAAATAAAGAATTCATTTAAAACCAGTTTAAGAATATTTGAATCATTGATGTTGGAGCACATAAAACATACCAATTTTTTTTTTTTTTTTCATTTTCAGAAAAATAAAAACAGTTCCTACCATCCTATTACGCAAATATTCTAGTGTGGAAATGTTCCCGATCGGAATTAAGTCAATTAGCATATAATCGACGAAAGAATCCTGCAATCAAAATTAAATGCTATCAATATGTATATTTATAGCCCTAACTAAAATATACACCAGACATATTACGATCAAAGTCATTTTCATGTATTAACTTGGTCAGGCGGCCGTCGGCTTTAATGTTTCACGTATAGTTGGATACATATAAATAATAAAATACTAATAAATTTCTATATCTAAGGATAAATCAATATATATATATATATACACACATACCAACTATTCTAATAACTCACTCAATTAATTATACAGCCTTCCATTTAGGTGAGCTACTAAGCTACTTTTTCTTTCATGCCAATCAACAAAAAATAACCAAACCGCGTGACCAAAAATATTTATGTAAAACATTAATATATATATATTCACCAAATTTCATCATCTAATAAATACTAACAAAAATAGTCTATATACTATTTATATTAAACATATCGAATAATCACTCATATTAAATATAATATATATCAGAAAAGAGGTGTAAATCGAAACCTTTGTTGTGGAATTTTTGATTTTTTCATGGGAATAAAGTAAGAATGAGGGTTAATTTTGTTAAGATTGAAAGTTTATGGAATAATTCGTAAAGTGGTAATATTAATTGGAGTGATAAGTTATATTTATCTGTTGAGCGCATTTAAAACCCCAAAGACCTTCCCTCTCTTTCTTCCCAAGTTCCTCTGTTCTCTTCTCTCTGTTTACTACTAAACCGCCATTATCAAGAGAAAGCTTCGCCCCGCAAGAAAAATGTCTCCGGAGAAGAAGAGCCGAAGTTTTCCTCCGATAAGTGAGTGTAAAAGTGGAGAGTATGATTCGATCGCCGCGGATCTTGACGGGACTCTGCTTCTCTCAAGAAGCTCCTTCCCTTATTTCATGCTCGTCGCCATTGAAGCAGGTAGTCTCTTCCGTGGACTGATCCTTCTTTTATCTCTCCCCATCGTCATCATGGCTTATCTCTTCGTCTCCGAATCTCTCGGAATCCAAATCCTTATCTACATCTCCTTCGCCGGTATCAAAATCAAGAACATCGAACTCGTCTCTCGCGCCGTTCTTCCACGGTACCATCTCGATCTTTGATTCATTCGCTATGTTTCTATCTTTTTGGAATCTTTGGTTTTAATATAGGGGTTTTGGTTTAGGTTTTACGCGGCGGATGTGAGGAAAGATAGTTTTGAGGTGTTTGATAAATGTAAGAGGAAAGTGGTGGTTACCGCGAATCCGATAGTGATGGTTGAGCCATTCGTCAAGGATTATTTGGGAGGAGATAAAGTTTTGGGAACAGAGATTGAAGTTAACCCCAAAACGATGAAAGCTACTGGGTTTGTGAAAAAGCCAGGTGTTCTTGTTGGAGATTTGAAGAGATTAGCCATCTTGAAAGAGTTCGGCCAAGAATCACCGGATCTTGGACTCGGTGACCGGACCTCTGACCACGATTTCATGTCCATTTGCAAGGTAACTATCTCCTCTCTCTCTCTCTCTCTCTGGTTTGATTTGCACATCCAAATGCATGCTTTAATTTTACGTTTTCTTGAATCTTTAAAACATGATTTAGGTGGTTATTAATTTAAGTAAAGAGCATAAACTGATGTTTACTACTTCGTAGTTAAAGAAACTAAGTATTTAAAGACAAATAACTGCAGTAGGACCTATAAATGCGGTGGAGAGGTGGTTTCACATGATCTATGGGAAGACAAATTGAATTTTCCATACACCCTTCACATGATTTATTTACTTTGTATGTGTAGTATCATAAACGCATGAAAAAATCTAGATCAATTAGTCTTAGAAATTAGGATAAATTTTGATGTTTTAGGATCAGTAGTTTTCTAGATACAAAACTCATATATGCACATGTGAATTCAAGTAGAGGAAAGTAATCACTGACAGTGACAAAAAGTAGAGATGATATAGAATAGAATAATACTAGTAGTTTTCATAAATGCTTCCAACCTACACCAACTACCATCCCACATAAGTTGGACGGTCCATTTAATGAATCAATCCATAAGTCAACATGTATTTCTTTCCTTATTTCTCTCTGAACCCTCTGGAAGTGGAAGTTTCAATTACTAGTTTACAGAATTTCTTACTAAAATCGTGTGAATTAGGAAAAATGATAAATAATATCTTAACAGGAAGGTTACATGGTGCACGAGACCAAATCAGCCACAACAGTCCCCATAGAGCGTCTCAAGAACCGCATAATCTTTCACGATGGTCGTCTAGTCCAACGTCCGACGCCGTTAAACGCAATACTCATTTACCTTTGGCTTCCTTTCGGCTTCATGCTCTCAATCTTCCGCGTCTACTTTAATCTCCCTTTACCTGAACGCTTCGTCCGCTACACCTACGAGATCCTCGGCATTCACCTCACAATCCGTGGCCACCGTCCTCCACCTCCTTCCCCCGGCAAACCAGGAAACCTCTACGTCCTTAACCACCGTACCGCCCTTGACCCCATTATCATTGCCATTGCTCTCGGTCGTAAGATCACATGTGTCACTTATAGTGTCTCTCGCCTCTCCTTGATGCTCTCACCCATTCCTGCCGTTGCTCTGACTCGAGACCGTGTCGCTGATGCAGCCCGCATGAGACAACTCCTCGAGAAAGGTAGTTTCTATGCTCAATTAATATTGTAGAAAAGCAGAGTGTCTCTGTTTTGTCTCTGTTTTGCTACTTATGATTGGTTTCATTATCTCATGGACCCTAAAATCTGAAATGAAGAGAGAACCTAGGCTCCATTGGTCACACGTGGAATCAAATACCTTTGGTTTCTTATATAGAAAAAAAAGAAAACAGAGCATCATCTCTGGTTTTCTACACATATTTGGTTTCATTATTATCATATTCCCTCTGTTCTGAAAAGAAAAAAAAAATCACCTGAGTTGTGATGATTATCATTTTAGAATCATATACGTTTCATTTACAGAAATCAGAAAACACATATTTATCTCTTCTTCTACACACATACAGTAATTCCTATCATCACTATCACTGTAACTCTTTTTTACTTTGCAACAGGTGATTTGGTGATCTGTCCCGAAGGAACGACGTGTAGAGAACCATATCTACTGAGATTCAGTGCCCTATTCGCGGAGCTGAGCGATCGGATTGTGCCAGTGGCCATGAACTGCAAGCAAGGGATGTTCAACGGGACGACAGTAAGAGGTGTTAAATTCTGGGATCCGTACTTCTTCTTCATGAACCCTCGACCTAGCTACGAGGCCACTTTCTTGGACCGTTTGCCCGAAGAAATGACGGTAAACGGTGGTGGCAAGACTCCTTTTGAGGTGGCTAATTACGTTCAGAAGGTGATCGGTGGAGTTTTGGGATTTGAATGCACTGAACTCACAAGGAAGGACAAGTATCTGTTGCTTGGAGGCAACGACGGGAAGGTTGAGTCTATCAATAAGACCAAGTCCATGGAGTAATGATCGAGCTAACCACTGGTTGCTGCTATTTTGCTTGGGACTGAAGTTAGGTCTTTCTTGTTTTCACGATTACTTCTTTTTTCATGGATTGTTGGAGGAAAATGTTTAGTTGAACATGAGCTGGATAATGAATTACATTTGAATGAACATACATACATGTTGTTTACAATTAACCGTAGTCTTAACTAATAACTATGAATGATTAGTAAACTGTCTAAAATATCATGTTAGATTTTCAAACATAACAGAAAGATGTATAAAGTCCAATATACTCTGGCACGAATTCTATCTATCAGAACTGCATTGATCTTACATGATCTTAAAGACCAAGGAGTCAAGGACCATGTGTTGGTGTTGGGTTTAGTGTTAAAACATTTCCGAATTCATACGGAGGTTGTTTTAAATTGTTTATTAAAGTTATTCTTATTTTTATCTTTAAAAATAAGATTATTATGCAAACCGCCAAACGACAATAAAGACCGTCATCTTTTTCCGTAAGCATATGTAGATGCACAATAACTTTTGAATAAGAATAAAATGTTGATAATCAAGTTTGATTTATGTTTCGTAATGATTGATAAATTATTGTAAAAATTTCATATTATATATAAAAAATTACAAACATAAAAGAAAAACCAGGTGGTTTGTGGGTGTAGCAAATGGAACATAAACATATAGATAACAAGTATTAATAAAAACTTCCCCTCATGTCATTAAAATCCGAGACCATTACAATACCAAAATTGGTCAAAATCATAAACTAAGTGGAACCAAATACATAAGAAAAAACAACATTAAACATAAATAACAACGGTAAACATAAATAGCAGCATTGAACCTAAAACCATTAAAAAGGAAAAAAAAAAAAAGGGACATGAGGAAATTACTACTTGATTCATGTACTGGGGGAGGTGGTCGTCACATTGGAGCGGTTTTTCACGATCTCGAGTGTGGACTTGGTGAGACTCAACAAAGACAAACGGGCCTTATGGTTTCTGGCCCAACGAATAGAGAAAGAGAGGTTGGTATTAGGTCTGCGGATTGACTGAGCCCAACAAAAGATCTGTTAGTTGTTATAGCAGAATCCAAAACAGAGAAAAAGTAGGCGAAAACAGATCAAGCTTTTGTATAAGTAAAAGGACTTGATCAAGATGCATATATATAATTACAGCACAAGGGTTGAAGGTAATCTTTCTATTCGACAAGTCTTTTCCTCTCTAATCTCTAAAAAGAACTCTTCTGTAAACTCTAGACTAAATTGCCATTGATAAGGCAAGTGTAAAACTCTCGTTCATCTTTTTAGTGGAGTATTTGGGAGGAAAGTCTCTCACGAGACGTACCAGTCGCTGGCTGGGAACTCGTTAAAGTCTTGGTGTTTTTTACGTTTATGCACAAGCGATCACTAGATTGAATCAATAACAAAGAGTTAAGCAATTGCTTCCGCAACAAGATAACTCTACAAGTGGTATCAGAGCATCCAGGGGATTGCTCGGGACGGTTAGGGTTAAAACGGAAAAGATCGGAGTCAAGGATCTTACCTTAATGGAGACTTCCAGTGATAGGAGCTGTTTGTGACCGCAGCTTGAGGAAGTTCTGTAGCATGCTTGCTACGAGACTACAAGGTTAAAAAAGCACGTACAAGTTTTCTTTGGAAACAATCGAAGGCTGTTGATTGTTAGGATCCAAATCCTGTACAAGAAATACATAAATCAGTACATCTGAATCAAAGTAGCGAAGGATAAAGGGAGTCAGCAGTGAAGATCAAAAATAGAGTCAGGGCAAGAAGATTACCTTGTACTCAGGTTGTTTCTGATAAACTTTGTGATTCCTTAAGGTTATCTTTTTTTCTTTGGTTTTCCATCAGATTACTTCGTCAGTGTGGTGTTTTGTTTTACTCTGCAGATAAAGCAAAGGAAACACACAAGTTAGTAAAAGATGGATCCGACACCAGTAAGATATGAGATGGAAAAATTTGATGGTAGTGGGGACTTCGGCTTATGAAAATTCAAGCTCCTAGGACATCTTGAGATTCAATGATTGTTATCAGTCTTGAGTGAAGACTGGACTACACTCACTACAAAAGAAGTATTGAAAGAAGGAGAGCCACAGTTAGCAATAAAAGAAACCAAGATTGATCCTAAAAAGGCGGAAAAAGATCTAAGGACAAGAAATTTGACTGCTACATGTTTAAGTGATAGAATCCTCAGAAAGGTTATGAAGGAGACAACTGCTCTTAGAATGTGGAATGCACTGGAAAAGGATTATCAGACAAAATCACTGCCAAATCGCATATATTTGAAGCAAATGTTTGCAAGCTTTAAAATGGAAGAGAATAAGTGAGACGACCCGACCCAGTTTTTTTTTAAACAATAATTACTACGCCCATACATAATAATTATCTCCAACAGGTCCTAAAACACAATCACTCGCATTTATTAAACAATATCAAACAACCGTCAACACAATATTGGAAATTATTATACATAAATAAAGTTCGACTCTACCACACAATTACCAAGTCCTAAATCATCCCCCTCTTCAACGCCTCGATTTTACGATCACACTTTATCTTTACCTGCACCACACACAAAGAGATGCGTCAGTATTACCAAAAATACTTAGTGAGACGATCCTTCCTTCTACGAGCTATACACACAAGCAAGAGATAGGATCACAAACCACACAACCAACAAGCACAAACTCAACCAACTAACCAACAAAACTGGTGAACAAAACAACTGCAGGTACTGGTGTCGGTCGACACCGAGACACCACTACTCCCAAACGGTGAAGTGCTAGTGTCGGTCGACACCCACCACCTGCAACTCGAAGCCAGCTTCTTCCACGGCCGCACACGACAAAATCGGCCACTTCTTAGCAACAACCTTACTTTTACAAACGATTAAATATTAACCCAACACCAAGCAACAAGAAACAAACGACACAAAATAACCGAAACCACAAACTTCCCCCTTGCTTAGATAAACTCAAGGTCATGCACTCACCTTAGATTTCAGACAGATCTAAGACCCAGAAACAACACCACGACAAAGCTGGCGAATTCACTCATCTTCCACGCTCAACAACTCAATATCTTCTTCTTCCCCAAGCTCCACCAAACTCAACTCTTCCTTTCACACCCAAGGATCAAGATCTCTCTTCTCCCTTACTTCTTCCCTATCTCCAACTCTCTCTAGCTCTCACTTAGCTCACAGAGATGGCCACAACCCGAGAACAAAGAAAGAGGAGGAAGAAAACGTGTTTTAAGTGGAAAAAATCCACCAACCACATCCTGCCGACACTGGTGTCGATCGGCACCAGCCCTTGGTGTCACTCGACACCTCTTCCACAAACCAAAGCTGCTCAACAACACGCCAGTGTCGATCGACACCAGCCCTTTGTGTCGCTCGACACCCACTTCTTGGAACACGGGTGTTAAAATTCTCCCCCACTAACATGGATTTGTCCTCAAATCTGCGTTACAGTTCATCCGCAATGAACTTCAACTCAACCGTCACAACGGTTTACTCAAAAAACCTTGACCAATCCGACCAACAAACACAAACACGAGATCGAACACTATCAATCTCCGAGGTCTACAATCAGTCACTATGCTTATACCCACATCCTAGACATTCATTGCTCCCAATACAACTCGTACTCATATCACTCCACCCTTAGGACCAAAGTCCCTCGAGTTCTCGGTACCCATGCCTCTTCCACTCTAGGGTCACAAAGACCTTTGAGCTATGAACATATGCCTCATACCACTCCTCAATCTCAGGCCATCAAGACCCTCGAGATCTGGGTATGACTCCCATACCAATCCTCACTCTCAAGTCATCAAGACCTTCGAGATCTGGGTATGCCTCTCATACCAATCCTCACTCTCAAGTCACAAAGACCTTCGAGATCTGGGTATCCCACTCATACCACTCCCACTCTTATGTCACATGTCTTTCGGGCTATCGGTATATCTCTTATACCACTCGCACCCTCCGGTCACATGTCCCTCAAGCTATGGGTATCATACTCATACCACTCACACTCTCAGGTCATCTAGACCATCAAGCTATTGGTATATGGGGAACTTGTCATCCCCTCATGAGTTGTACAGGACCAAACCGTCCTTAGAGCAATAAAGTCTATAAGTATTCCTGACCGAAACTACCTCACATGGTCTGTATATAACATCGCAATGTCATACACAACCACACATATTCCAAACCCGGAATATCACTTCAACCATGACCAAACCTCATGTCAACTCAAAACATCCCAGACACTCAGGACTGTTTCTCATATCCAAATACGAAGGATATTTCCAGTTCATATTCTTATGCTCATTTATTTCCCATGACACCACAAGTCATAAACAATAAGAAATACTTGTCTTATTATAATTTCAAATGTATTAATCTTTTACACACAAAACAAAATGCAAAATGAATACAATGACCATACAACTCTTACTCTGAAACTGGAACCATCGATGAAAAGCTCAAGTCTCTGCTTGTTTCTCGAATCACTTCTCGAATCTAGCTTTCATCCTCTCCTATGGTTCCCAAGTTACCTCCTGAACACAATCACAGTCTCACAAGACTCTCACCATTGGAATCTTCTTCCGACGAACCTCTTTGACCCTCTTATCAAGAATCCTCACTCGTCTTGCCTCTAAGGTCATTTTTGGCTGAAGATCTGACGGAATCTTAGCCAACACCACATCATCCTTATGCAAGCACTTCTTTAGCATAGACACATGGAAAACCTTGTGAAATGCTTGCATAATCTCCGGTAACTCCAACCGGTAAGCAACTGGTCCGACTCGACCAACAATCCAAAACGGACCCATATACCTCGGACTCAAGTTAGTCTCGGTAATGGACCCGTTAAGACCTTGCAACATCGCCATCTTGAGATACACTCTATCCCCCACATAAAACTTAAGCTCTTTTCTCCTCTAGCCGGCATAACTCTTTTGCCGATCCTGAGCTTCTTTTATGTTCAGCTTCAAAATCCGCATCCAATGTGCTCCTCTCCCCCACTTGAGTTCAGCACAACAGTGTACGACATGACCTCCCATACAGCGCCTCGTATGGAGCCATCCCAATACTCGCCTTGTAACTATTGTTATAACAAAACTCTACCAAGCTCAGAGGATCCACCCAATGACCTCCCCAATCAAGCACACACATCCTCATCAAATCCTCGAGAGTCTAGATCGTCCTCTCAGATTGCCCGTCCGTCTGAGGATGATAAGCGGTACTCAAATGCACCTTAGTGCCCATCTCAGCCTGGAACGCCTTCTAGAACTCTTAAGTGAACTTATGATCCCGGTCTGACACAATGCTCACCGGTACTCCATATAGTCTCACTATCTCCTGCACATACTTCTTAGCCAACACCGAAGCTCCATCGGTTTTCTTGATGGCCAGAAAATGTGCAGTATGGGTCAAACAATCCACAATAACCTAAATAGTATCCTTGGTCCGAGAAACTGGCAATCCCACTACGAAATCCATCGTAATCATATCCTACTTCCACTCTGGAATGGGTAAACTCCGCAATAATCCACTCGGAATCTGGTGCTCTGCCTTTAATAACTAGCATGTATCACACGCTGCGACCCAGTTAGCTATATCCTTCTTTATCCCGATCCAGTGATAATACCGCTTGAGGTCTCGGTACATCTTAGTCGCTCTCGGATGAATCGAAAACATACTCGCATGAGCCTCACTCAGGATCTCTCGCCTCAAACTCTCATCCTTGGATACACATACCCGCCCATGCATAAAAATAGTCCTATTAGCAGAGACCTGATATTCCAAACTCGTTTTCCTGGAAGCATTAACCAAATCCTCATCCTTCTCTTGAGCCAACCGAACCCTGCTCAGAAGTTCTGCCTGATTAGCTGCCTCCAAACCCAACGGTTCCTGAGATAAAACACACAATCTCAATGAACCAAGCTCACACACTAACGACTCCATGTCCTGCTTCCGAGCCGAAACAACACGCTTGTGACTTAAAGCATCCGAAACTAAGTTAGCTTTACCAGGATGGTATGTTATCTCAAGATCATAATCTGCCACTAACTCCATCCAACACCTCTGCCTCAAATTCAACTCAGGCTGAGTGAAAATGTACTTCAAGTTCTTATGATATGTAAATACCTGAACCTTACCGCCGTAAAGATAAGACCTCCAAATCTTCAAGGCGAACATCACCGCAGCCATCTCAAGATCATGGGTAGGGTAGTTACCCTCATGCTTCCTCAACTGCCTCGAAGCATAGGCAATCACCTTTCCCTGCTGCATTAATACACAACCCAGAACTACTCCCGAAGAGTCTGCATACACCACGTAAGGCTCACCCGGCTCAGGTAATGCCAATACGGGGGTACTGGTCAACATCGCCTTCAGGTTCGCGAAACTCTCCTCATACTCAGGAGACCATACAAAAAGAACATCCTTCCCTGTCAACTTTGTCATAGACTTAGCCATACTCGCGAAACCCTTGACGAACCTCTGATAATAACCTGCTAACCTGAGAAAACTCTGAATTTTAGTCGCCTTCCTCGGCCTCGGCCACTCTCGGATAGCATGAATATTCCCTGGATCCATAGAAACTCCCGCAGCAGACACAATGTGACCAAGAAACCCAATCTCTCGCTGCCAGAAACTGCACTTGCTCAACTTAGTAAATAGCTTCTGCTCCTACAGCTTCTCCAGAACAACTCTCAGATGCACCTCATACTCCTCGGGACTCTTTGAATACGCCAAAATATCATCGATAAATATGATCACAAACTCATCCAGATACTCCTGGAACACACTGTTCATCAACCTCATGAACGCTGCTAGTGCATTTGTCAATCGGAATGGCATTACCACAAACTCGTAGTGTCTATATCTAGATCTGAAAGCCGTCTTCCTGATATCCTTCTCATCAATCAGAATCTGATGATATCTCGACGCCAAGCCTATCTTGGAGAACCAAGTAGCCCCTCTCAACTGATCCAACAACTTATCAATTCGCGGAAGAGGATACATGTTCTTCACAGTGACTCGGTTTAGTCCCCGATAATCAATGCACAACCGGAAACTCCCATCCTTTTTTTTTTACAAACAACACCGGTGCTCCCCATGGTGAAGTACTCAGTCGGATAAAACCCTTACCCAACAACTCCTTTATCTACTTTTTCAGCTTTGCCATCTCTACTGGAGCCATCCTGTACGGTGCCTTCGATATTGGCATTGTCCCGAGTTCCAACTCAATCGTGAAAGAATCAGACCGAGATGGCGGTAATCCCTGCAACGACTAAAAAACATCCTGAAAATCCTGAACAACCCGAATATCCCCAACCGCAACCTCTCCAACAATCTCTGATGTAACAATCGTTACCAAATACGCCTCGCGACCCTTTTCGATCATACTCTCCGCCTGCATGGCCGAGATCACGAGACTCCCAGAAGTCAGTTTCACTCCTTGATAAACCAACCTCCCTGCCTTCCTCACGAAGATAACACTCTCTCGGTGACAATCCAGATGCGCTCTGAACTTCCCGAACCAATCTATGCCCAAATGACGTCATAAAGCTTCAGCTACCTGAACATCCACGCCCCCAACTCGACCGTGAATGGTTAGTAGCTTCCCTCCAGCAACCTCAACAAAACCCAACCATTCTCCGGTTGTTCCCCGTAAATTGCCCTTCTCGGCAATTTCTGGAGTAATGAAGCAATGCGATGCTCCAGTATCAAATAACACGTGGGACTCAACACCTCCTACAACTAGGGTCCCTGCATATTTCGCATATGCTCAGCACCCTGACACCCCCATCATGGAGACAATAAATTCTACTACACAAGAATTTAACTCAGGTAAGTTTAAAAGGTACATGTGATCGGCCTAGAACTCGGGCCTCCCGTCTCCACGATAGAATATACCCGTGGCGCCACTGTGCTCTGACTAGCTGGCGATGCCACTGCTACCTCCCTCTGCAACTTGGGACATCTCGGCTTGATATGCCCCGTCTCCCTGTAGTGAAAGCACACTCGCGTATCCATACACGCCTCGCTCTTCTGAGAGCAACTCACAACTCTGTGATCCTTGCTTCCACACCCGAAGCATTCTAGGCCACCCTGGGTAACACTCGAAGAACTATCCATCTTCCGCTTCTGTCCTTGCATTGGCCTACCGCCTCTGCTCGGACCAGACTGCTACTGCGGCCTTCTTGTCTGAAAATTGGGGCGGGCTACCACCACCTCGTCTCTTAGACCTTCTTCCAGTAGAGCAGCTGTCTCTACCAACTCACCAACCGTGCCAAAAAACCTCACAAGGAAACGGTTCCGCAACTCAGTCCGAAGACCCATCAAGAATCTCTGAACTCGGGCCCGCTCTACCAAGACGGTTAAACTCCGCCTCATACTCTCGGACGGTCCTGTTCCCCTGCGATAACTCTAGGAACCGACCCTCCAACCGGTCAAGCGCCTCATATGGAAAATACTTGGAGTTAAACACCTCCACAAAATCCTCTCAGGCCATCTCTGCCTGATCTCTCCTGACTGTAACACCCCTCCACCACAGATGTGCATCACCCTCTAGGTAATGAACTGCCAGATCAATCTGCTATCTCTCCGAACACCTAATCGAACGGAAATTCTGCTCCAACCTTCTCCTCCACATATCAGCATCCTCAGGGTTGGCACCTCCTAGAAAGAATCCCGTGCCAATCCTCTGCAACTGCTCCATCATCTTTAGATAAGATGGGAGCTCTTCTGCAACCGCAACTCTCAGGTGCACCTCAACCACTGGTGGCACAACGGAAGCCTAAACTGGTACCCTCTCTGGTAACCGCTCCAACAGCAAAGCCAGCAAGCCCGCTATGTGATCATCTCGGGCATGAGCAAAACCCGCTACAACACCCGCAACACCCGCTGGAACTCCAGCCACACCAACACTCACACCGGTCTCATCCTCAGTCCTCTCCTGATACACATACGGATCCGCTACCCGTTCAATTTTAGCACTACGTGCTACACTCTCAGTCACCACTGGAACACAACCACGGTCTCCACCACGACCATGGCCACAACCTCTACCATGACCTCTAGCACCTCTAGCCATCTGTACAACCAAGAACAGAGACTAAGGATACTAAGTAACTCAACAGAGTAAAGATAACTCACCGTGGAATCTCGAAGGCTTGAAGAGGATGATTCTAAGACTCCATGCTCAACAAATTGACTAACTAGCGCACTATCAATTTCGAGCACACAACAATTCAACGGTTCAATCACATGCACCAAGCAACATGAAAATTAATTAAGATCCAATTAATTTTCCTAAACCATCTTAGAACCGTCTATGCTCTGATACCAAACTGAGACGATCCGATCCCTTTTTTTTTAAACAATAATTAGTATGTCCATACATAATAATTATGCCCAACGGGTCCTAGAACACAATCACTCGTATTTATTAAACAATATCAAACAACCGTCAACACAATATTCAAAATTGTTATACATAAATAAAGTTCAATTACTTTGCTCCTCCAAACGATTAAACACTAACCCAACACCAAGCACCAAGAAACAAGCAACTTAAAACAATAGATCTAACAATTTATCAAACGACACAAAACAACTGAAACAATGAACTTTCCCTTGCTTAGATAAGCTCAAGGTCACGCACTCACCTTAGATTTCGGATGGATCTAAGACCTAAGAACAACCCCACGACGAAGCTGGCGAATTCACTCTCTTTACACGCTCAACAACTCGATCTCTTCTTCTTCCCCAAGCTCCACCAAGCTCCACCAAGCTTAACTCTTCCTTTCACACCCAAGGATTAAGATCTCTCTTCTCCCTCACTTCGTCCCTTTCTCCAACTCTCTCTAGCTCTCACTTAGCTCAAAGGGACGGCCACAACCCGAGAACAAAGAAAGAGGGGGAAGAAAACCACCAACCACATCCTGCCGACACAGGTGTCTATCGATACCAATCCTTGGTGTCGATAGACACCTCTTCCACAAACCAAGGCTGCTCAACAACACGCAGGTGTCGATCGACACCAGCCGTTGGTGTCACTCAACACCCACTTCTCGGAACACGGGTGTTACAATAAGTTCATAGAAGATAATGTGGATAACTTCTTGAAGCTGGTTGCTGATTTGACAAGCCTGAAAATTGAAATCTCAGAGGAAGATCAGGTCATTCAACTGTTGTCAAGTCTGCCTCCACCGTTTGACCTTTGGTGCATACTCTCAAGTATGGTACGGGAAAAGAAACAATTATGGTCAATGAAGTTACAAGTATTGCATATGATAAAGAGATGGAGTTGAAACAAAGAGGTAAACTTTAGAAAGGAATTTCTAATGCATATAGTTTTTATGTGGGATCTAGAAAAAGATCAGACAAGAGAGGTAACAACTACAGAGGCAGGTCTAAAAGCATAGGAAGGTCTAATTCTAGGCCTAAGTTCAATAAGGCTAATAAAAGAGCATGTTTCATCTGCAGAAAAGAAGGTCACTGGAAAAGAGAGTGTCCAGAAAAAAGAAAGAACAAACCTGAAGATTTTGCTAATGTTGTTTTTGACGTTCCTCAGCCAATGATGTTAACTGTGAGCACTAAAGAGTTTTATGGAGAATGGATTCTGGAGTCCGGATGTTCATTCCACATGACTCCAGATAGAGAGTTGTTGTTTGACCTGGGTGGAGGGGGACTTGGTAAGAAGAAGAGTGAGGTTAAGTTTATGCTGGAGCAGATTCTGGAGGGCCAGCAGAAGATTATAGTGGACTTCAATGGAAAGATCGATGCTCTGTACATTGATCTAAATAGGAAATTCAAAAATCTGAGCACCCATGTCAAGAAGCTGGACACTCAAGTTGCTCAGATCGCTGAGTCTGTAAAAAGACAGGAGGGATTCCTTCCTAGAAGGGCTGAGAACAACCACAGAAGTGCATGCAATGCTATTTTGGTGGAAGATCGAGATAATCTCAGTAAAATTGAGGGGAATGGTGAGGATTTTGACGTTTCATACTCAGTGTCGATCGACACCACAACTATGTGTCGCTCGGCACCAGCCAAAAATCCTAAGAATTTGAGTCGAGATGGAGAGAAATCGACCGAGGTCGATACTAAGGACTCGACACATGATGATAGTGTCGACCGACATCACCTGGGTGTCGATCGACACTTCTCAGTGGATGAGAAGAATTCAACACAAGGCGAAGAAAAATCGATCGAGCTCAACACTAGAGTGTCGACGCCAGAGGTCAGTGTCGATCGACACCAACCTAGTGTCGGTCGACACCCTGTACAGACTGAACTAAAACCTATCAACTATCTTCCTCAAGTTGGAGAAAGAGTGTATACGCCTAAGGTTCTTTTCCCAAAGGGTCTTAGGAAGTCTAAACAAGAGATAGAAGATGCTCGATGCAAAGCAATCATGGACAGGGTGGTGATTGAGATGTCTCTAGTTGATGCAGTCACGATTTCACCTCCACTTAAGAGGTATGTGAAGAAAATGGTTACTAATGGTCTGAATCCTGAGGAAGGAGCTTTACTTACCAGGGACATCTTCGCGCATATCTTACATGAGACCCCACAGAGAAATGAAGAAACGAAGCAGAAAGTGGTTGTCTCTGAACAAGTCAGTGCCATAATTCAGAGAAAGATTCCAGAGAAGCTACCTGATCCTGGAAGTTTTGTGCTAGATTACTCAATCTTCACAGGACGATTTTTGCATTCTCTCTGCGATCTTGGTTCCAGTATTAACTTGATGCCTAACTCTGTTGCTGTACGCTTGGGGATGACTGATTTTAAGCCGACCAGGATCTCTTTCATCTTAGCGGATCGATCCAAAAGGATTCCAGAAGGTATCTTAGAAGATGTTCCAGTGCAAATTGGTGAATGTATGATTCCTACAGACTTTGTGGTCTTGGAATATAAGGAGAAACAGAAGGATCCTTTGATTCTAGGACGACCCTTTTTAGTTACAGCTGGGGCTCTGATTGATGTGAAAAAGGGATGCATAGCTCTGAATGTAGGTGATGTGATAATGAATTTCGACATGGACAAGATGAGGAGAACACACATCATTTATGGACAGACATTCTCTGTAGAGATCTCCATAGACATTACTGATGGGTATGTCAAGGAGTTGGGTCCAAGTGAGCAAGTGAATAAGCAAGCTGTTGCACTTGAGGATTGGTGTGGTGATCATTTTTTCACTCCTAGGATTCAAGAAGACTCAGTGCCGATCGACACTACCAGGGTATCGATCGACACCACACTCAACATAGAGACTCGATATAAGGACATGGTGTCGCTCGACACCACCACTGGTGTCGGTCGACATTCTCCACGAGTTGACCCGGATTTACCTCCAAAACACTGTTTTCGGGTTGATTCTCTTGCTGCTCGTCCGAGACCTATTGTACAATAGAAAGCTCCACATCCCACACTCCATTTACCTCAGGGAAAGCAAAGGTACGCACATCCTAATCTCAAACCATCTTCTTTCATCAATAAGAATTTCACAAGTACAAAAACTATTTTGCAGTTAACCAATATATGAGATTATCGTAGAGCACTTATTTCCTCTTTTGATGATTGTGCAGAAAAAAGGAGTCTACCACATAAGATTAAGTCTCACCCTACTCCTATTCCTTATTTTTTTGGTCGTTCTCATGCACCCTATGCCTATACACCACCATGGATGATGAGACTAATTTCGCAGAAGCTTCCATTGCCACCCTCTGCTCCACCTGATACCTGAGCTCCGCCACAGTCAAGCTAATGACTAAAAACAAGCGCTTAGTGGGAGACAACCCACTTGTACATTTTCCTATTTTATTTGCTTATTTATGTCTTTTCTATTTTATTTCTTTTTGCCAATCCTGGGTTTGGTATCACTGATTCGTTTTATTGAGTCAAAACTTTGGTTAGGAAATAACGACCTCTCTTCTTAGTCTATTTGGCTGAGTGATTAATGCTGCAGATTTAGTTCAAATCCGACTAATGGAAAATCTAAAGACTGATCAATGAACTAGAGCGATCCATACTTCATAACAGAATCCACTACAGTCGGAGCTAATTTCTGAGCTCTTCCTTTTATCTCATCAATGCAACTGATGTTCATAGGGCTTGACTCCCTGTTCCTACCTGATAAACGAAAACGTGAATGCAAAGTGATGGTACTCCTCTCCTCTATTCAGTAAAAAAGAATGTGTTTACAAGCAGAAAAGATGAGATGATTTTCTTTTGAGTAAAGGGATAGGAAAATTTCCAACGACGCCATTATTTTACTTTGAAAAGAATGATCACACAAAAGTTGGAAGCGAGGTTAGAAAAATTTATTGTGATACCATTATTCGCCTACACTTCTGATATATATAAAAAAAAAAAACAACACAAAAGATGTTGAGAAAAGAATAAGTCTGGGAGAGAGAAAGAGTACCAAGGAGTGTGAAAATTGGTTGGTTTGTCATGATATCGCATGAAAATGAGTCTAGAAGGTTCATGGCATTGATTTCATTGATGAGACCCAGCGATGAAGGCTGTGGAGAATGTTGCGAAGTTGTGGGTTAAATTTGGGGTGTTGAAATGTCTACGGAGAAGTACATGGTGGTATGGATTAGTCTGCTAAGCATATGGATTATGGTTTGAATGCTCAACGCAATAGTCTACAGAGAGAGAGAGTTTCCGCGTTTTTCAAACCTTTTTCACAGGTTAAGTTTCTGTTTGCTTGAGGGCAAGTATAGGCTAAGTCTGGGGGAGTTGATAAATCATGGTTTTTACGGTTTTTAACGATGATATTAGTCTTGTTTTAGAGTCTTTTTAGTGTCTTTTGAGTCTTTTAGAGTCTTTGCAGGTCTAGAAGCGTTTGAGACTTATTTCGAGATTATGGGACGTTTTTGAGCAAGCCGAGAAGCTACGCTGAAGAAACGAACTTGGAGAGCAAAATTGGTGTGGGTATCGATCGACACCAGAGGTCAGTGTCGGTCGACACCAATATCTGACGGCAATTGAATTTCCCATCTTTTTGAAATTTCGAAGAATTATAAATTCTGCCCAGAAGTGTTTCCTGTTTACAAATAAAGCCCAAATCGTGTTTTAGCCTATTTATAGGATTTTAAGGTCATTGTTTAGACCTATGCTTGATTTTTGAGCAGCCACCTTTTCAGAGATTTTTGGAGAAGATTTCTAAACACTTTTTCTTCTTTTTTTGATTTACTTAATGCAATTTATTTCATTCATGATTTGTGTTTTATTTATCATGTCTGAGTAATCTCCCTGTTAGGTTTAGGGTTTTCAAAGGAATTCATGAATTGTTAGGTTGTTAGATTGTTAGGATTGAATCTATAGAGTTCTTCATCTAGATTGTGTTTATCGCTTATTCTAGCTTACTTACCTAGAATCTGATCTTAGGTTGATTAGTTGACACGAAAGTGTAATTGATTGCCTGAACTATCTAAGATGAGCAAAATATCCTATTCGCAAAGAATTTGGTTTCCTGATTTTGTGAACATATCAAACCTGAACTTTAATGCTTGTTTAATTTGAAGAATTCACAAAGAGATTTGAGATTCTAAAATTTAAGCATAGATAATTTTCGCAACGAAAGTTGGTTGATTTTACATTAGCGATTTGATTCTAGAATGGTTCTTAATTACAATCCTGATAATTGTTTTATTCTGCAATTCTGAATTTCCTGAGAATTTCCCTAAGTCTAGTCTTTTTCCTCATTGAATTTACATTATTTAGTTTTTACTCTGTTAGTTTTATATTTTATTTTTTGACATTTAACTAAATTTCCAAACTGCTAATCTATTGCGTGAACTTTAGTCCTTGTGGATTTGATCCCTAAGTACTGCATTGATCTCTTAATTTGAGAGAGTAGCTCTAGGGTAAATTTGAGCATCTCATATGTCTAGTTCTTATACTCAATCATATACAAAGGTTCATATCACATTTGACTCCAAAGACTCTAACTAAGCGTTTTATTGACTTAAAGCTATGCTTTGTAGGTGAAGGAGAAGTTCTTGAAGCATTTTTTTGGAATTTCTACAAAAACTTACATGACTTTAGCTTTCGGAATCTGGTTGCATGTCTAGTTCTTATTATCAATCATACATAAGGGATCATGTCAAATTTGACTCCAAAGACTCTAGCTCACCGTTTTATTGATACAACGCAAAGCTTTGTTTGTGAAGGAGAAGTTCTTGAAGCGTTTTCTTGAGCGTCAACACAAAAATACATGACTTTAGCTTTCGGAATCTGGTTGCATGTCTAGTTCTTATACACAATCATATACAAGGGATCATGTCAAATTTGACTCTAAAGACTCTTGCTTAGAGTTTTATTGATTCAAAGCAAAGGTTTGTTTGTGAATGAGAAGTTCTTGAATCGTTTTCTGGAACGTCAACACAAACCTACATGACTTTAGCTTTTGGAATCCGGTTGCATGTCTAGTGCTTATACTCAATCATATACAAGGGATCATGTCAAATTTGACGCCAACGACTCTATAACTAATCGTTTTATTGATTCAAAGCAAAGCTTTGTGAGTGAAGGAGAAGTTTTAGAAGCTCTTTTTGGAACTTCTACACAAACCTACATGACTTTAGCTTCCGGAATCCGGTTGCATGTCTAGTTCTTATATTCAATCATACACAAGAGATCATGTCAAATTTGACTCCAAAGACTCTATCTCACTGTTTTATTGATTCAAAGCAAAGCTTTGTTTGTGAAGGAAAAGTTCTTGAAGCGTTTTCTTGAGCGTCAGCACAAAATACATGAATTTTGCTTTCGGAATCTGGTGGCATGTCTAGTTCTTATACTCAATCATATACAAGGGATCATGTCAAATTTGACTTCAAATACTCTAACTAAGCGTTTTATTGATTCAAAGCAAAGCTTTGTGGGTGAAGGAGAAGTTCTAAAAGCGTTTTTGGAAAGTCTACACAAACCTAAACGAGTTTATCTTGCGGAATATAGTTGCATGTATAATTCTTATACTCAGGGATCATGTTAAATTTGACTCCAAAGAATTTAACTAAGCGTTTTATTGATTCAAAGCAAAGCTTTGTTTGTGAAGGATAAGTTATAGAAGCTTTCTACATAAACCTACACGACTTTAACTTTCGGAATCTGGTTGCATGTGTAGTTCTTATACTCAACTATATACAAGGGATCATGTCACAGTTGACTCCAAAGACTCTAACTAAGTGTTTTATTGATTTAAAGGAAAGCTTTGTATGTGAAGGAGAAGTTCTAGAAGCAGTTTTTAGAACTTCTACACAAACCAACATGACATTAACTTGGGAATCCGTTGCATCTCTAGTTCTTATACACAATCATATACAATGGACCATGTCAAATTTGATTCCAAAGATTCTAACTAAGTGTATTATTGATTCAAGGTAAAACTTTGTTTGTGAAGGAGAAGTTCGAGAAGCTTTTTTTTGGAACTTCTACACAAACCTACACGACTTTAACTTACAAAATCTGGTTGCATGTCTAGTTCTTATACACAATTATTATATGCAAATGATCATGTCAAATTTAATTACAAAGACTCTAGCTTAGAGTTTTATTGATTCAAAGCAAAGCTTTGTTTGTGAATGAGAAGTTCTTGAACCATTTTCTGGAACGTCAAAACAAACCTACATGGCTCTAGTTTTCGGAATCTGGTTGTATATCTAGTGCTTATACTCAATCATATACAAGGGATCATGTCAAATTTGACGCCAAAGACTCTATAACTAAGCGTTTTATTGATTCAAAGCAAAGCTTTATGAGTGAAGGAGAAGTTTTAGAAGCTCTTTTTGGAACTTCTACACAAACCTACATGACTTTAGCTTTCAGAATCCGGTTGCATGTGTAGTTCTTATACTCAATCATATACAAGGGATCATATCACATTTGACTCCAAAGATTCTAACTAAGCGTTTTATTGATTTAAAGCTAAGCTTTGTAGGTGAAGGAGAAGTTCTTGAAGCATTTTTTGGAACTTCTACACAAACCTACACGACTTTAGCTTTTGGAATCTGGTTGCATGTCTAGTTTTTATACTCAATCATAAACAAGGGATCATGTCAAATTTGACTCCAAAGACTCTAGATTAGCGTTTTATTGATTCAAAACAAAGCTTTGTTTGTGAATGAGAAGTTCTTGAACCATTTTCTGGAATGTCAACACAAACCTACATGTAGTCTTGGAAGTTGTCGTTACTTCATCAGCTTTATTAACGATTTCTCTAAGAAGACTTGGGTTTATTTCCTGAAAACAAAAGATGAAGCATTTGTTAAATTCAAAGATTGGAAAATTGCAGTTGAAAATCAAACAGGCAAGAAAATAAAATATCTAAGGACAAATAATGATTTGGAATTCTGCAACCAACTGTTTGACAATCTGTGTAGAGACTCTGGCATTAAGAGACACATAATATGTACTTATACTCCACAGCAGAATAGAGTGGCAGAGAGAATGAACAAAACTATTATGGATAAAGTAAGGAGTATGCTAGCAGAAACTGGTTTAGGAAAGGAATTATGGGCTGAGGCTACTTCTACTGCGGTCTATCTAATAAACAGGTCACCTAATTCTTCAATTGAGTTAAGCTATCTGAAGAACTATGGACAGACTCTAAGTCTGACTTGTCTAACCTAAGAAGATTCGGTTGCTCAGCATTTGTTCACGTTGTTCAAGATAAGACAAGTTCTAGAACTATCAAAGGTATATTCATGGGTTATCCTTATGGCACTAAGGGTTACAGAGTATGGCTGACTGATGAAGGAAAGTGTACTACAAGCAGAAACGTTGTGTTTAATGAGAATGAACTTTATAAACACATTAATTCAAATCCAGAAGTTACTAACTCAGAGGTTGCAAACTCTAAGGAAGTTACTAAAGAGATCAAGAAAAATAAGGTCACTTTCAGCAGCAAGCTCATACGGGGTCCAACTTTTTCAACTTCTGATACAGAGGGGGATTCAGATCAAGGTGAAGCTACTAGTGGTTCAGAAACAGTTCAGAGTTCAGACAAGTCAGATAGTTCAGAAGGCTCAGAGAACTCAGATGGGTCAGATGATGGTCCAGATGGGTCAGATGATGGTCCAGATGGGTCAGACTATTCACCAGACAGTGACGAAGAATTAGAAGATGGAGCAGATCAAATAGGCCTGGGCTTTCGGCAGAAACCGGGTAAATCGAACCGAGGAAACCGAAACATTCGGTTATCGGTGCTGAGTGTTTGAAGAAAAGGAAGCCGATCGGCAAATTTGATTTTTGCATTCGGTTAGCTATTCGGTTTGGTTCGGTACGGCATATACGATCGGTTTCACCTAAACCAACGTATAAAGGGATAAGATGTCACTAACCCTAATCCTCTTTCATTTTCTACGTTTTCATCGAGGCTTCCTCTCTCTACCACTCTCTACGAGAACCAAAAATTGTGAAAGCTTACCCTTTGAATCCGAGATCACATCGTCTTCTCCATCATCGTCTTCTACAACTAGTCTCTTGCTCTCAATTGTATCTAGAAGAAGCTTCTTTGTCTGACGATTTCATATCCTAATTCGAATGGTAAGCTCTTAATTTGTCTCGTACTCTCATTAATCTGATGAAATTAAGAGCACTTGGTTCATCCTTTGCTTTAAGCTTTTCCTTCTTCTCATAAAGGATGAATTTCTAAGTTCAAAACCAAACCCTAATTGTTTTCAAATTGATTTATTTGTTCTTCTTCTTATGATTTTTTATTTATGCATTTGTTGTCGTAGTGTTTATCGGGATCTAATGCTAAAATTTTGTGAGTTTTGTAGATAGCTTCTCACGACAACAATGAGACAGAGTGTGAGGAACCTGAAATCACAGAAGGTGTTGCTAGTGGGAAGAAGAGGACAACCCCAGAATCTGGTATGCCTCCGAAGCCAAAGAAGAAATATGCTAAGAGAGCCCAGGTATGGCAACACTTTATTCAAAGAGCAGATGATGACAAGAAGAGCAATTGTAGATATTGTGGTGTAGAGATAGGTTGTGACACCAAAATAGTAGGCACTAGTCCGATGAGAGGTCACATAAATAGATGTAAAATGTTTAAAGATTTTGATGAAAGGGAGAAGCAGAAGATTATGAGTGGTGATAGAAACGGAAAT
Source organism: Turritis glabra (assembly GCA_900406565.1). NCBI lineage: Eukaryota > Viridiplantae > Streptophyta > Magnoliopsida > Brassicales > Brassicaceae > Turritis > Turritis glabra. The sequence continues at coordinate 839,591 of OVBN01000150.1, read as the reverse complement.
ATGAGAGTGATTAAATATGATCCTCAGCTGTTTAGGAGATCCGTTAATGAGATGGTTGTAGTGAATGAGTTGTCATTCTCATTTGTAGAATCTGAGGGGTTGAAGCGTTTTTATTTCAATATCTTGCCTTTGTATCAGACTTTCTCTAGAAGAACATGTTGTAGAGATATTGTTGGGATGTATCCGCAGGAAAAAGATTAGCTGAAACATCTGTTTAGTGTTGATAAACAAAGGGTTTCTCTCACCACATATATATGGGTATCTAACACTACCTCTTACAAATACATGGTCGTAACATGTCACTGGATTGATAGGAATTAGGAAATGCAGAAACGGATACTTAGCTTCAAGGTCATCACTGATCACAAAGAAGACACCATTGCAGGACATCTTCTGGATTGCTTAGAAGAATGGGGCATTGAGAAAGTGTTTAATGTTACAGTAGATAATGCTAAAGGTAATGACAAGGCTTTGAAGGTGTTTAAGGATGAGTTAAATCTGAGAGGAGCGGATGCATTAGTAAGAGATGGTGAATTGATGCATATGAGATGTTGTGCCCACATCCTCAATCTCATTGTTGGAGATGGTCTGAAAAAGGTAAAGCGTAATATTGTTGCTATTAGGAATTCTATTAAGTATGTCCGATCATCTTTCACTAGATTGAAGTCATTTGCACTGAGGTGTGCTACAGGAAAGGTTTGTAGAGGCAGCTTACCTTTGGATATTGTTACAAGATGAAATTCAACATATATTATGTTGATTTCTGCTTTAAAATTAAGAGTTGCTTTTGAGAAGTTACTTAACGAGAACAAGCTATATGATGATTACTTTCAGGAAGAGGATAAGAAGACAAAGACAAAACAAGTTGGATGATATGCTCAAATTATCCTTAGAGCTACTCTCTCAAATTAAGAGATCAGTGCAGTACTTAGGGGTCGAATCCACAGAGACTGATGTTCACACAATAGATTAGAAGTTTGGATTTTAGCTAAATAGTAAATAACGAAATGTAAACTAGCAAAACAAAAGTAAAAGTTATGAATTCAAATATAGAAAAGGCTAGACTTAGGGAAATTCTTCAGAAATTCAGAATTGTTAAACAAATTGCAGTGCATGGTTGGTTAAAAACCGTTCTTGAACTCAAACACAAAATTAAAACCAATCAACTTTCGTTGCAGAGATTATCTATGTCTATAACAGTGAATCCTAAATTTCTTTGCAAATTCAACAATTAAAACATTCATTTAATCCAAGTTCGATATGTTCACAAAATCCCTAAATCAAATGTCTTTGCAGATAGGTATTTTGCTCATCAAAGTTTAATTCAGGAAACCAATAACACTTTCGTGTCTACCAATTATCCTATGATCTAAATTCCAGTTGATCAGTCTAGAACTAGCATTAATCTCAACCTAGATGAAGAACCATATGATAACCCTAACAGAACAATCCAATTCAACAATTCATCCTATCCCTAGAAAAACCCTAAATCTAACAGGTGAATTACTCAGACATAATCAATGTAACACAAATCATAATCTGAATAAATTGCATTAGAATAGAAATAAAGGGAGTTCGAAATCTTCTCTCTACAATGAGTTCTGATCTGTTTCTCCCAAAAAGCTCTCAAAATCTAATTGCCAAAAAGTAAAGATCAGATCTGTTCTAAAACTCTAAAAACAACTATTTATACTCTAAAACACGTCAGGGACTTGTCTTGCAATTAGGGAAAACTTCTGGGTCATTCTGCAATTCTTCAAAAGTCTTTAAAAACTCGTGTGCAACAAGTAGTGGCGACCGGTGTCGAGCGACACTAGGAGGCAGTGTCGATCGACACCAGCATCCATTGTGATCTCCAACTTGCTCTTCTCAGCTACAGAATGCCAAATGCTTCCAATCATCCCAATATGCATCCAATGAGTCCAAAACGTTCCTGAACCTACAATGACTCGATAGAGACACAAACACCAAAAAGACTCTAAAAACAGGACTTATATCATGGTTAAAAACCGTAAAAACCATGATATATCAAGTCCCCCAGACTTAGCCTTTGCTTGCCCTCAAGCAAAACAGAAACTTAACCTGTGAAAGAAGTTTGCAAATCGCGGAAACTCCCTTTCTCTTAAACCAATGCGTTGAGCATTCAAACCAAATCCATATGCTTAGCAGACCAATTCAAATCCAACCTCCATGTACTTCTCCGTAAGCTTTTCTGTACCCCAGATTCACTCCACAATTTCACAACAATTTCCATTAGCCTTCATCGCTGGGTCTCATCAATGAAATCAGTGCCAAGGACCTTCTAGACTCATTCCCATTCAATACCATGACAAACCAGCCTATTTTCCACATCTTTTTGGTACTCTTTCTCTCCCCCAGACTTATTTCTTTCTCAACATCTTTTGTGTTGTTCCTCTTTTTTTTTTTTTTTTTTTTTTTTATCTCAAAAGCGTAGGCGAATAATGGTATCATAGGAAATTTTCCTAACCTCGCTTCCAACTTTTGTGTGATCATTCCTTTTGAAGTAAAATAATGGGGTCGTTGGAAATTTTCCTATCCCTTTACTTTAAAGAAAATCATATCATCTTTTCTGCGAATAAACACACTCTTTTATTAAACAAGAAAGAGGATTACCATCACTTTTCAATTAGGCCTTTTTGTTTGTCAGGTAAGAACGAGGAGTCAAGTCCTAAGAACACCAGCTGCATTGATGAGGTAAAAGGAAGAGCTCAGAAATTAGCTCCAGCTTGTGTGGAAACTGATGCAAAATATGGGTCTCTCTGATTTACTGATCAGCTTTTGGATTTTTCATTAGTCGCATCTGAACTGAATCTGCATCATTAATCACTCACGCACATAGAATAAGAAGGAAGATCGTAATTTCCTGACCAGTTTTGACTCAATAAAACAAACAAAATTTGACTCAATAAAAACAAATAAGTATAACAAAAACAAACACAATGTCAGCGACTACCTCCCCCAGACTTGAGAATCACTGTCCCTAGTGATACCAAACCAAGGGGTGGTAAAAGAAAGAGAAACCAAATGGAAACAATATGGAGCGATGAGAGTCATGGAGTAACCTGTGCCTGGTGTCGAACGACACCCAACGTTGGTGTCGATCGACACCAAGTGCATATCGTCTGGTGTTGTGGATGGAAGTCGGTGTCGAGCGACACCATGCCTGTTTGCAGAAACGATTTCTAGCAAGAAACAGTGAATTGTCGATCTAAATCCAAAAAGCACTGTAAACACGCACACACAGATCAAAAGCAATGACATAGAACAACATAAATCCATACATAATCCAAATAGTAGCTGACGAACATACTCAACTAATGAAAAACGACTCAAGAGAAAAGGAAAAATAAGAGAAAGAAAAAAAACCATGACGAAACGAAGGACTAATCCTCATCTGTAGCCTCATCATCAGAAGGGGTGGGTGCACGGCGAGAAGGGGCAGACCTGGGCGAGGGACGCACACAGCCGCAGCGAGACAACCTGGAGATCGCCTGCCATATGCTCTGAAAGCTGTCAGCTACATAGCGCTGAAAATCTGCGGTCTCCATGGGAATCGCTGGTGTAGGCGGAAGCTCAACAGGTGGACCTCCAGCAAGGTCATGAACAGGAGCATCCTCTGCAATAGAAGGAGATGACCGTGAAGAGCTGCCTCGACGAACTCGAGATGGTGGAGCTGCAGTCAGGAGGCGTGAGTCGGGCTGGAAACTGAGGCGCAGAGGGTCATCTGTAATGCCCGTGAGATCTCTCTGTGGCAGCTGAGTCAGATGGGAGCCTCTAGAATCGTTGAAACACCAAAGCCACTCAGGTGCTCCGCATCCATGAGAGAACGCCTGGTGATAATGCTGCAACTATCTGTCGAAATCTCAAAATGCCTAAAGATGGGTGTGAGGAGGCTACCCACACTCTCTGTCTTAGAACCTCTGCCTGTAAACGGTTTAGTCTTCAACGAGACCAAATGATGTGCAAACACAGCGCCTAAGTTGACATTGTCATCCAACTCAGGCCACTCACAACCTTCAACACAAAGATGACCAATCGCATAATAAAGCAAAATCAACTCATACAAACGCATATTCCCAGGTTCCATTTTGCACAATATGGTGTTCCCAATAAGGCGGATGACATACCTCAGTACAGGGTGTCTGACATCTGTCTGTGTGGACGTCTTGGAGTCATAGCGTCCATTGCCAAAGTAGGACCAAAACACCTGGGCGTCATAAAAGACAGTGGGAAGGGCCACCCCTGTTGGGTCTCTCGAAAACCCATAGATATCACACAAGTCACGAAGAGGTAACCTGTAACGAACTCCCCGAATCAGAAAAGTAAGCGTACCTTCCTGAGCATTCTTCACGACCTCGTTCGTGTAATAAACACTTGCGGTGGCAATGAATTGGCGAACCAAATAAGGGAACAGGTCGCACTGCTTGGTCGCGATAGTGCCCAAGCCTATCCTGCGCAGGAGCCTCAGAACCTCTTCGCGAATTCCCATTCGCCTCATCGCGTCCATATCAGCAAAACGGGTTGGTCGAACCTCAACTCTTAACCAAGCATTGTAGAACAGCGTGTCGTAGTCATCCCAATCCTCTGAGATGTCCCTGTAGATGCAGTCGTCGCTCTCGGTTTCCTCTTTTGAGGATTTCTCCCAAACCCGACCCGAGACAATCTTCTTGTCCTCTCGCTTAGGCCAAGGAGGACGTGACAGAGGTGTGGCAGCTCGTGGAGGTGGAGTCTACGGCGGTGGTGAACCAGCGGCGACGGTTGGTCGCGGTGGGCGAGATGATGAAGCTTCGCCGTCGCCCAGATTTCTCTTCTTTCACGATGCCATGAGCACGGATCTGGAAATTGGAGAGCAGAAGTGGATAGATCGTGAAATTCTGATCAAGATGGAACCGGAAATCGCTCAAATCGCCTGAAAATCGCAAAAGTTAGAGAAGATTGAAGATTATGAATCCGATTTCGGGTTTATGACGCTCGACACTGGGTTTATTCACTTATGGTGTCGAGCGACACCATTGACTGGTGTCGATCGACACCAAAACCACGATTCGTCAATGAGTTAATCCGTTAGTGTCGATCGACACCAAAGAGTAGTGCCGATCGACACTGAGACCATGGTTCGACATGACTCAATTGAAATAAACAAAAACCAAATGAAAGAAACGAAAAGCAAAAGAGATATGATACAGGGTTACCACAGTGGGTTGCCTCCCACTCAGCGCTTGTTTTAAGTCATTAGCTTAACTTGGCAGTTGATTAAGCAGAGGGTGCATCGTCCAAACGGATAATGTGTCCGTCAGGGATGGCGGCATTCGCCCAGTAATGTTTCACCCTTTGTCCATTCACAGTAAACTCTTTGCCGTCAGAGTTCATGAGGACAACAGCACCATAAGGTCGAACCTCCTTGATGGTGAAAGGACCTGACCAACGAGAACGCAATTTTCCAGGAAATAAAGTTAAACGAGAGTTGTATAGAAGTACCTGATCATTCGGTTCGAATTTCCTGGAGATGATTTTCTTATCATGATAAGCCTTTGTTCTCTCCTTGTACAGCTTAGAGTTCTCATAAGCGTGGAATCTTATCTCATCCAACTCGTTTAGCTGAACCATTCTCCTATCCGCAGCAGACCTGATGTCGAAATTCATCATCTTAACTGCCCAAGCTGCCTTGTGCTCCAATTCCACTGGAAGGTGACAGGCTTTCCCATAAAGCAGATGAAACGGTGTGGTGCCCAATGGAGTCTTGAAGGCTGTCCTGTAAGCCCAAAGCGCATCATCCAATTTAGCGGACCAATCTTTCTTTGTCTTGTTCACTGTTTTCTCTAGGATTTCTTTAATCTGCCTGTTAGACACTTCCACTTGTCCACTTGTCTGAGGGTGATAAGGAGTGGCAATGCGATGATGTACCCTGTGCTTCTTCAACAATTTTTCAAAGACCCTGTTGATGAAGTGTGAACCGCCATCACTGATCACAATTCGAGGAACTCCAAAGCGAGGAAAGATGATGGTCTTAAACAGCTTAAGAACCTCCGCAGAATCATTCTTAGGACTAGCAATTGCCTCCACCCACTTTGAAACGTAATCCACAGCGACCAGAATGTACTTGTTCCCAAAAGATGAGGGAAAAGGACCCATAAAATCAATGTCCCAGCAATCAAAGACTTCAACCTCGAGGATGAAGTTTTGTGGCATCTCGTGTCATTTGCTGATTTTGCCTCTGCGCTGACAGACATCACATGTGGAGATGAATGCATGAGCATCCCTGAACATAGTAGGCCACCAAAACCCTGCTTGAAGAACTTTGGACACTGTCTTGAAGGTAGCAAAGTGTCCCGCATATTCAGACCCGTGACAGTGAAACAACACATCTGAAACCTCAGATTCCGCAATGCATCTTCTGTAAACCCCATCTGAACAGTGCTTATACAAGTACGGCTCATCCCAGTAGAATCGCTTGAGTTCTCGCAAGAATTTCTTCTTAGCATACCCTGTGAAGTTGTCCGGCTCGTCCTCTGCAGCAAGATAGTTGGCAATATCAGCATACCATAGACGAGGTGAAACAGCTACAGAAGCTGTATAGTCTTCACATTCTAATTGTGGAACACCAAACGAGGGGTGTCGATCGACACTTGAAGTGGTATCGGTCGACACCGAGACCATGTGTCGAGGATATGTGTCGAGTGTACCATCGCTTGATCGACAACCGTCCGCCTTGACGTATGAGGTGTCGAGCGATACCCTGGTGGTGTCGGTCGACACTGAGACCAATCCATAAGTGTTCTGCAGATTATGTCGCAAGAAGTACGGTTTCCACCAAATTGATAGTCTCCTCAGGTAGAGAATCACGAATAAGAACACCATCGTCAATTCGAATCCGTGAGAGATGATCAACAACACCATTCTCGACCCCTTTCTTGTCCCTGACCTCGATATCGAATTTCTAAAGCAGAAGAATCCACCTCAACAATCTCGGCTTAGCATCTTTTTTCTGCATCAAGTATTTGAGAGTTGAGTGATCTGTATGGACAATCACCTTAGATCCTACCAAGAAGGGTCGAAACTTCTCAAAAGCAAACACAACAGCCAATAGCTCCTTCTCTGTTGTTACATAATTCCTCTGTGCGTCATCAAGCGTTCGACTGGCGTAGTAGATGGCATGAAGTTTCTTGTCCTTTTTCTGTCCCAGAACAGCCCCAACTGCGAAGTCACTAGCATCACACATTACCTCAAAAGGAAGACTCCAATCTGGAGGTTGGACAATAGGAGCACTCACTAATGCTTGCTTGATCTATTCGAATGCTGAGAGACAATCGGCATCGAACTCAAACTGAACATCCTTGCAGAGCAAAGCAGTTAGTGGCCTAGCGATCTTGCTGAAATCCTTTATGTATCTTCTGTAAAAGCCTGCATGTCCCAGAAAACTCCTCACTGATTTCACAGAATTTGGAGGTGGTAGACTCGTCATCACCTCAATCTTAGCGCGATCAACCTCTATCCCAGCTTCTGAAACCCGATGCCCAAGCACAATACCGTCGCGGACCATAAAGTGACACTTCTCCCAGTTCAAAACCAAATGCTTCTCTTCACACCTAGCGAACACCTTGCATAAGTTGTCCAGGCAGTCTTTAAAAGAAGACCCATAAACAGAAAAGTCATCCATAAAGACCTCCATGTAGTTCTCGATCATGTCAGTAAAGATCGACATCATACACCGTTGAAAGGTCGCAAGAGCATTACAAAGTCCAAATGGCATCCTGCGATATGCAAAAGTACCATAGGGACAAGTAAAAGTAGTCTTCTCCTGGTCGTCAGGATGGATCAAAATCTGAAAGAACCCTGAATACCCATCAAGGAAGCAGTAGTACGAGTGACTGGCTAACCTTTCTAGCATTTGATCAATGAAGGGCAGAGGGAAATGGTCTTTATGGTCGCAACATTCAACTTCCTGTAGTCAATGCACATCCTGTGGCCTGTCACTGTTCGTGTAGGGATCAGTTCATCTTTGTCAGTCTTAACTACCGTAACCCCTCCTTTCTTGGGAACGACGTGCACTGGACTGACCCAATTGCTGTCTGAGATAGGATAGATGATACCAGCTTCCAGCAATTTCATGATCTCCTTCTTAACAACCTCCTTCAGATTCGGATTCAGCCTCCTCTGATGCTCAACTGACGACTTTGTCTCGTCCTCAAGGTAGATCCTGTGCATGCACAAATCTGGAGAGATACCTGCAATGTCATCAAAAGAATAGCCAAGAGCCTTGCGAAACTTGCGCAGCTTACTTATCAATAAAGTGAGCTCTGCGTTGTTTAAAGAAGCATTTACAATGACAGGGTAAGAAGAGTTTTCACCAAGAAATACGTACCTTAGCCGTGCAGGGAGTTGTTTGAGATCAACCTTAGGAGCTTTTTCTGCACTCCAATCACTGACAAGGGCAATCTTTTCAGAAGTTGCAATACATTCCTCTGTACCTGTTGACTGCGTCATCTGATCGCTTGCGTCATCTGATCGCTTGCGTCATCTGATCGCTTGTGTCCATTAGCTTGACATACCCAGCAGCGATGTCATCTAGGTGCTCTGTTTCCTCTGTAGGAGTGAGAAAAGCCCTTTCCAAAGGGTCGTCAGGGTGCATCTCGTGGAAAATCTCCTGAGCAAGATTGGATAATGTATCCACATAGAAGGTCTGTCCATCAATGGTAGGTCTCTTGACTAGCTTATCCATATCAAAGTTCATCACCAAGTCGCCCACATTCAGCCCGATCCGTCCTTTCCTTACATCAATGATGGTACCAGCTGTAGCCAAGAAAGGTCTTCCCAAAATCAGAGGACCTTTAGGTTCTTCCTCGTATTGCAGAACCACAAAGTCAGTGGGAATGAGACAATCCCCTATCGTTATCGGAACATCCTCAAGCACACCATCCGAAATCCGAACAGAACGATCAGCCAGTATAAGCGTGATCCGGGTTGATTGGAAATCAGTCATCCCAAGGTTGACTGCAACTGATCGAGGCATCAAATTGACACTAGAACCCAAATCACACAAAGAACGTGCAAACCAATCAGAGAAGATGTTGCAATCCAAAACAGAGCTTCCAGGGTCTGGGAGTTTGTCCGGAATCTTATTCTGGATAACAGCGCTGACATGAGCAGAGATCATCATCACACTTTGCTCAACATTCATATCTTTGGTCACCATCCGCTTCACATACTGTCTGATTACAGGAGAAGTCTTTACCGCATCAATCAAAGGGATCTCAACAATGAGCTTATCCATCATAGCCTTTCATCTGGCATCTTCCAACTCTTGTTTAGACTTCCTAGGGTTCCTAGGATAGGTAACCTTAGGCTTGTATACCTGTCCTGTGACTTGAGGAAGAATGTCGCTTGATCTTGGTTGTGATCGCACAGGGTGTCGAGCGACACTAGAAGGGTGTCGATCGACACTGGTTGTTGGTGTCGACACTATAGTGTCGATCATGGTCGATTTTGGTCCGTCAGACGTAGAATTCTTGTTATCCTTTGGAAGATGTCGGTCGACATTGACGTTGTGTCGGTCGACACTAGTACCTAGTGTCGAGTCCTAGATGTCGACCTTGGTCGATTTCTCTCCGTCATACGTCGATTTATCCGAAGTTGTGACTGGTGTCGATCGACACATAGTGGTGGTGTCGATCGACACTGATCGTTGATCACCAGACTCTTCATCATCTACATCTTCCAACTCCTGGAGTTCATCTTTTATGAGACGCTTCAACACAGTTTGAAGGGTCTTGCCACTCCTCAACGAGATGGCATTACAGGGATGCTTAGGATTTGCATCAGTCCTTCCTGGAAGGAATTATTCTTGTCGCTTAACAGACCCAACAGTCTGAGCGACCTGAGTATCCAGCTTCTTGACATGCGTGCTCAAAGCTTCAAACTTCCTATTCAAGTCTGTGTACAGAGCATCAATCTTCCCATTGAAGTCTACTGTAATCTTCTATTGACCTTCCAAAATCTGTTCTAGCATAGCTTTAACATCGCTATCTTGAGTTTGCGGAGCGGGTTTCTGGTATGAAGAATTTCCATAGCTTCTGCTGAAACTGCTGGTCGGATAAGGCTTCTGATAGTCTGGCCTTGGAGGATAGGCTGAAGAATTCTGATTACCTGCAAAGTTCGACCGCTGACTGTTTCCACTGTAGCCTCTGTTCCCTTGGTAGTTACCGTACCGCTGACCTTGAAACCCAGCCTGATTGACAAACTGCACTTCTTCTTCTGATCGTCCTTCTGGCTCAAAGGTCTCAACTTCTGCAGCAAAATGAACAGATTTCTTACTGACAAGGAGGTTGTGAACTGAATCTAACTTGGCCTTGATCTCAGCAATCTGACCACCTTCAGAGCTACCAGCTAGCTTTTTTCTCTCAAAATCAGCGTTCTTCGTGCTGTTACTCGAAGCTAAGTTCTCAATCAAAGTGACTGCATCCTCTGGATATCTGGTGTTGAAGTTGCCATTACTCGCAGCATCCAGAGCCATCTGATACCTCCAATCCACGCCTCTGAAGAAGATACCCAGTAACTGAACTTCATTGAAACCGTGATTTTAACAATCTCGCTGATAAGCTCTGAATCGCACCCAAGCAGCCTTGAATGCTTCAGCAGGTTGTTGAGAAAAAGTTGAGATCTTTGTTCTCGCATCTTCTGACCTTGCATCATCATAGAAGTTGTTTAGGAATACATTCTTGGTCTCCCACCAAGTTGTTAGAGATCCTGGCTTCAATTGCTTGAGCCAGTAAGCTGCTTCGCCACCAAGAGAGTAAGGGAAAAGTTTGCAGAAGAGGAAATCCGTAGAGACCCCATTAGCCTTGATGCTTGAAACGAGATCCTCAAACCTCTCAATATGATCCATGGGTTGCTTATGGGGAAGACTATGGAAGGGATGCTGTCCCACAAGGGTGAAGTATGCGGGTTTCAGCTCGAAGTCATTCCTCTGAAAAGGTGGGGGAATGATCGCAGATCGATTCGTGTAGAACTGATCTAGCCTGTTGTAGTCCCCTAGTGTCCTACCACGAGCAACAGCGGCAGCAGCAGCAGCTGCCTGCAAATCCAGAGCCTCAATAGCAGGTGGGCGTCGAGCAACACCAATGGCGGGTTCGGGTATCACATTACCCTCAACATCGACTTTCTGGCTCTGCTCGTTACGCACGTGGCCCTCTTGATCACGTAGTACCCCAGCTTCATCCCTGACCAAAACAACCAAGTTATCCATTGCAGCAAGTTTCTTTGCTTTGTGGTTAGTGCGCTCAATTCTTGTTATGTCTTGGTTTGAAGGATTTGCAAGCTGAAGATCTTTGTTGCTCCTGGTTTTGCGATTAGGCATAAACCTGAAACACATAGAGAAAAGAAAAACGAGAAAAACGTAAGTAAATAAATAACAAAAGAATTTAGACTAAAACCTAACAGAAATCTAATGGTGAAACAAGAGTCCCCGGCAACGGCGCCAAAATTTGATATGCTCAAATTATCCCTAGAGCTACTCTCTCAAATTAAGAGATCAGTGCAGTACTTAGGGGTCGAATCCACAGAGACTGATGTTCACACAATAGATTAGAAGTTTGGATTTTAGCTAAATAGTAAATAACGAAATGTAAACTAGCAAAACAAAAGTAAAAGTTATGAATTCAAATATGGAAAATGCTAGACTTAGGGAAATTCTTCAGGAATTCAGAATTGTTAAACAAATTGCAGTGCAGGGTTGGTTAAGAACCGTTCTTGAACTCAAACACAAAATTCAAACCAATCAACTTTCGTTGCAGAGATTATCTATGTCTATAACAGTGAATCCTAAATTTTTTTGCAAATTCAACAATTAAAACATGCATTTAATCCAAGTTCGATATGTTCACAAAATCTCTAAATCAAATGTCTTTGCAGATAGGTATTTTACTCATCAAGGTTTAATTCAGGAACTAATAACACTTTCGTGTCTACCAATTATCCTATGATCTAAATTCCAGTTGATCAGTCTAGAACTAGCATTAATCTCAACCTAGATGAAGAACCATATGATAACCCTAACAGAACAATCCAATTCAACAATTCATCCTATCCCTAGAAAAACCCTAAATCTAACAGGTGAATTACTCAGACATAATCAATGTAACACAAATCATAATCTGAATAAATTGCATTAGAATAGAAATAAAGGGAGTTCGAAATCTTCTCTCTACAATGAGTTCTGATCTGTTTCTCCCAAAAAGCTCTCAAAATCTAATTGCCAAAAAGTAAAGATCAGATCTGTTCTAAAACTCTAAAAACAACTATTTATACTCTAAAACACGTCAGGGACTTGTCTTGCAATTAGGGAAAACTTCTGGGTCATTCTGTAATTCTTCAAAAGTCTTTAAAAACTCGTGTGCAACAAGTAGTGACGACCGGTGTCGAGCGACACTAGGAGGCAGTGTCGATCGACACCAGCATCCATTGTGATCTCCAACTTGCTCTTCTCAGCTACAGAATGCCAAATGCTTCCAATCATCCCAATATGCATCCAATGAGTCCAAAACGTTCCTGAACCTACAATGACTCGATAGAGACACAAAAACACCAAAAAGACTCTAAAAACAGGACTTATATCATGGTTAAAAACCGTAAAAATCATGATATATCATTGGACCACTAACTGTTGCTGATTAGGATGAAGTTTCTAGGTTGGTAATATCTTTAAAGATTTTCTACAAGAGTACCTTAACATTCTCAGCCTCCACATCAATGACTTCCACACTTTCTTACAATGAGATTGTCAACATTGAAAGAAGTCTCATTACCAAGTGTGGAAATAGTAATGAGGAGGTTAGAAAGCAAGCACATGTTATGAGGGATAAGTTTGAGAAGTATTGGGATGGTTGATGAATATGAATCCCCTTGTAATTGTGGCAAGTGTCTTTGATCCCCAACAAGTTGCAGTTTGCTACTCTTTTCTTTGAACAGCTTTATGGTAATGATACTATAGAAGCAAGACAACTTAAGGTTTCAGTTTCAGATGTGATGACAAAGCTGTATGATGAATATAGTTTGAGAGTTAGAAAACTAGTCGAGGTTAAAGAAACTGCAGACTCTGAGCCAGCACCTATACAAGATTTATCAGATGATGATTATGAGGATGGATGTGTGCGGATGGATTTACTTTACATTAAGATGGTGAACTCAAAGAGTCAAATAGATGGTTCCAGTGAGTTGGAAATCTATTTGTCAGAAAAAACTGAAGTTAGAGTGGAGACTAGTTTGGGTTTTCTTTATGATGTTCTGTCATGGTGGAAGTGTAATAGCTAAAAATTTCTTATCTTATCTGAACTTGCTAGAGATGTTTTAGCAATTCAAGTCTCATCGGTTGCTTCCGAGTCAGTTTTCAGTACTAGTGGCCGAGTATTGGATCCTTATAGGATTTTTTTAACTCCTTATATGGTTGAAGTACTGCTATGTACTCAACAATGTTGTGGGTTTCTTTTAAATCACATGCAGAGATTGCAATATTAACTATATGTTTACTTTGTGACTTTGTGTAGATTCTCGGAATGCAATGGCTACTCTTCTGTGATTATTTTTGGTATAAGTTAAGTGTCTTAATTTTCCTACTTTGGTATGTCTGATTTAATGTATTTGGTTAAGTTGTTAAGTTATGTTTGTTCTTAAATTTCAATGCTACATGTAGGATTAGGAAGCTGCTCTTTTGTCTTTTTTGATGTGGATTAGCAGCCTTAACAACGGATTATAGACGCTGCTATTTTGTCTTTTTTGATGTGGATTAGCAGCATGCAGCCCTATCAATGGATGGTATTGAGTCAATACCTTCTTTCTTTTGAACATTGGAAGGTAATGACTCAATTTTTATTGATTTTGAGGCTGTTATATTTGCCTTTTTGGTGTAACTCCTAACTTTAGAGGTTAGACATTAGAGTTACTAGTTACTAACTATGCAAATCTTCTGTTTTTGTCTCACTGAATGTCTGTAATGATCTACTGATGTTTTGGTCTATTTTGGTCTATTTCGGTTTTTAATAACCGATTTAGCATTTTTCGGTTTAATTCGGATGGACAAATAAATCAGATAACCGAACCGAATAAGTTTAGCTCCGAATAACCTGAACCGAACAATTATTCGGGTCTAATTCGGGAAAAAAATTTGAGAACCGAAAAAATCAAAAACAGAAAAACTTGACCCGAATAACCCAAAAAAACCGAGTGCCCAGGCCTAAGATCAAAGATCAGAAAGCTACATCCTTACCAGAGACAGAATAAGGAGAGAGAAAGGTAAGAAGCCAGCTAGATTTGAAGATGGTGATTTTGTGGCATATGCTCTATCAACCACAGCAAATGATGAGGATGAGGAGCCTAAGACCTACAATGAAGCCATGAGCTGCAGAAGTAGGAAATATTGGGATAATGCTACTTTAGAAGAGATGGATTCTCTGCTAAGAAATGGAACATGGGTTCTAATTGAGAGACCTAAAGGTCAGAAGACTATTGGATGTAAATGGGTCTTCAAGCGAAAACCAGGGATACCTAATATTGAGAAACAGAGGCATAAAGCCAGATTGGTTGCTATGGGTTTCTCTCAGAAAGAAGGTATAGACTATAATGAGATATTCTCACCAGTAGTCAAACATACTTCTATCCGGATTATGCTATCCATTGTCGTTAATCTAGACTACGAATTAGAGCAGATGGACGTTAAAACAACTTTTCTGCATGGACATCTAGATGAGAGAATCTGAATGGATAAACCAGAAGGATTCATTAAGAAAGGAGATGAAAATAAAGTGTGTCTCTTGAAGAAGAGTTTATATGGTCTGAAACAGTTTTCTTGACAATGGAATCTAAGGTTTGATAGCTTCATGATGAAACAAAAGTTCATCAGGAACAGTAAAGATTCATGTGTGTACATGAGAGATGTACATACTGACAAGGCTATCTACCTACTTTTGTTTGTAGATGATATGCTTATTGCATCAGCCAATAAATATGTGATCAAGAAAATGAAGGAGAGTCTGAACATTGAGTTTGAAATGGAAGATTTGGGAAAGACTTCTAGAATCCTAGGCATGGACATCATTAGGGATATAACAAAGGGGATTCTGATTCTATCTCAAGAGAGTTACTTGGAGAAAGTCCTAAAGACTTTTGGTATGATTGACTCTATCCCGATTACTACTCCAATAGCAACACATTTCAAGCTTAGAAGTTTAACTTCAGAGGAAAAGAAGAAGCAAGCTAAACATATGGATAAGATACTATATGCTAGTGCTGTGGGGAGCTTGATGTATGCAATGATTGGATCGAGACCAGACTTAGGCCATGCAATAGGTCTAATCAGCAGGTTTATGTCACAACCAGGAAAGGATCACTGGTCAACTGTGAAATGGGTAATAAGGTACCTAAAAGGAGCTATGAAGACTAATCTTACTTTCAGAAAAGGTTCAGACAGTTTCAGTATATAAGGGTTTAGTGATTCAGACTATGCTATAGATTTGGACAAAAGAAGGTCAGTAACTGGTTATGCATTTAAAGTTTAGGGTAACACAATATGTTGGAAGTCCGACCTACAATCTGTAGTGGTACTTTCAACTATTGAAGCCGAATATATGGCACTTTCATCAGCTGCGAAAGAAGCCATTTGGATTAAAGACTTCAGTGAAGAATTGGGGTTTAAAGTTAACAGTGTTTTATTACATTGTGATTCTCAGAGTGCACTGGCTTTGGCTAAGAACGCAGTGCATCATGAGAGAACTAAGCATGTTGCAACCAAGATTCACCACATATGAGATACAGTAGCAGAAACTATTATCACGCTAACTAAGATACACACATCTAAAAATCCAGCAGATTTTTTAACAAAGGCATTACCTGGGCCTAAGTTTCATCTCTGTTGTGATCTTCTAAACGTCGCCTAAGTGGCGTCGAGCTCCACATAACTTACTGTCACATGGATACCTCGCAACAAAAGTAAAAGCAATGAGGAAGACTTAGAGGAAGCTTATGTGAGAGTGACAGAGATAACAAAGTTTTTTTTAAGTTACCTGTGAAGCTTATTGGGACTGAAGAGATACGGTTCAGTTCCAGGTGGAGTATCCTGCAAACAAAAGACGAAGTTGAGTAAGTTTGCAAAAATAAGAATTGGGTTATCAGATCGGAAAGTGATCAGAGGAGAATCGTGGTTACCTAACTAAATCGGGAGAATCAGAGGCTGGTTCAGATTTAAAAGGCTTCAGGGTGAGTACGCAGAGTGCTGGTGATTTGTCTCGAGGTTTTCTGGTTCATAGAAGCTGAAGGGTCAGCATGAATCGCCGTAACAGAATCAACATATGCCTCATGCTGGTTACTTACGAAAAAAGGGAAAAGTAGGAAGGTCAGAGGAAAGACGATTCAGAGAAGATTCGGTGAAGATAAGAGAGGTACCTGGGTTCCCTGAGAAGGAAGACTGCAGTTTATAAGATGAAGTAGAACCGTCGGAGTTAGGGCTGGACTAGAAAGAGATTCGCCGTACTTCGCCGCTAGAGAGAAGAAGGAAGAACAAGGGCTTTTAGGGATATGAGTTTTTCGCTTGTTCGTCTGAATCTTGTCCAAGCTCAAGGTGGAGTTTGTGGACTTGGTGAGACTCAACAAAGACAAACGGGTCTTATGGTTTCTGGCCCAGCGAACAGAGAAAGAGAGGTTGGTATTGGGCCTGCAGATTGACTGAGCCCAACAAGAGATCTGTTAGTTGTTATAGCAGAATCCAAAACAGAGAAGGAGTAGGGGAAAACAGATCAAGCTTTTGTATAAGGAAAAAGACTTGATCAAGACACATATATATAATTACAGCACAAGGGTTGAAGGTAATCTTTCTATTCGACAAGTCTTTTCCTCTCTAATCTCTAAAAAGAACTCTTCTGTAAACCCTAGACTAAATTGCCATTGATAAGGCAAGTGTAAAAATCTCGTTCATCTTTCTAGTGGAGTATTTGGGAGGAAAGTCTCCCACGAGACGTACCTGTCGCTGGCTGGGAACTCGTTAAAGTCTTGGTATTTTTTACGTTTATGCAGAAGCGATCACTAGATTGAATCAATAACAAAGAGTTAATCAATTGCTTCCGCAACAAGATAACTCTACATTGAGAATAACATGCGTGTTTCGTGTTACACAATCTATTCTTCTTAATAGACTTGTCCCCGACTAAAACAAATCCTAAGCTCTAACTCTCCTTTGAATTAATCCTCTCAAAGATATCAAAGTCGAGTAACACCCAAATCAACCCTAGTTAAGTATCTACCAACACGAAGATAACAAAACCCTAGTTGATGCAGATCTCTACGTTCTATTCACCCGCTCATCAAACAAACAGAGAACTGAACACTCACCTTCTAAGCTTTATTCTTTAGCTTCGAAGATTACAACCTTACGATAATAGCTCTAAAGTGTTAATGGTGACTTGCGGCCTAATTGAAAAGAATATCTTCGATGATATCTTTGCATCTACCCGAAATCTTCAGCTCCAAGCAAGTCCACTACTCCTTAGATCTGTCACATCATCCGCTCCAACTAAGCCACGTCAGCTCCCGCGTCTACGTCAGCTTGAGCGTCCTGATGTGATCTGATGCAAAGTCCCGATCCAAACAACAAGTTGATCTGATTCTGATCCAAACATTTAGCTGAGCTGGGATATGTGCATCTTCAAAAAGGATGCCTGCCCACCTAGCAGCATGACAGACAGTCTTAAAACTATGAGCTGCGATGTACTCGGTTGGCTTCAGATAGAAATAAAGCAAGACCACCGTAAGGAGCCGAAAGGCCAGTTCCTTGGCCAGAGTAGAGACCAGTGTGTACTGGGAAGGTGTATAGGTTCGAAGCCAAACTGAAAGACCAAATCTCATCTTTGAAAGTCTCCGAAAAAGAAAAAAACCAAGCTCTCTCTCTGAAACTGAAACAATGGAAAATGACTTTATTTTGATACTTCCTTTTCCACTCATTTGCAAGAGACGATGGGTCTTTTTATAATGACCGTCGACGGTTTTCTATTTTTATTTTTTTGCTTCACATTTAAAAGAAAAAAAAATTTAGCATCTTTATAATAAATGTAACAATTTTATTAAGATTTGGCGCCACTCGATGCTTTTGTTTTTCGTGAGCTGGATTTTTTCTGCTATACAGTGATAACGACTTTGTTGTACATTTTCAGTCGTTAACAGGAAAATGAAAGGGTCTGTGCTCAAGGTGCTTTTGTCTTATTTGCTCATTGGGCATGTTTATTAGGCTATGTTCAAACAAAATATTTTAAAACTATTTGTTGCTTTAAATCTGAGCACTTTCTATTTTGCTCCTTCCCAATGTTTTCACTATTTGATGAAAATGGATAATCGATCAAGGCAATACTTGTTTTCCTTCTTATTTTGAAAGTAACATCTGTTGTTTTGGATTGTTATCGTACATGCGAAATTCATTTTTCTTGTTTTTTTAGACTTTTTCAAAAAAGAAAATAAAACACTTTGAAATTGTGTTATACTTCTTTTGATACCTTTGATACAGAACACCTTTATTTTTTGCTGTCACATTGTTATATATTTAGCATATTTAGAATAAATATACCATAAATTCAAAATTTTTAAAGGTTTGTCGCTCTATGTTTTGGAAACCAAACATTTTGCTTAGTTGGATTCGAACTATAGTTTCAAATTAAATTTCTTGAAGGGTAGCCAAATTACATTACTTTTTTATCACTTAACTTATGACTTTTTTTCCTTGCGTTTAAGATATCACACGTAAGATATCAACTAACATTGTTCTCGTATTGTTTAATACTTCTCAAAAATATACATTTTATCAACTAACTTATATATGCATGATCAATCTAGATCCTCCTGGTGTATACTCCAATGCCAAACAATATAGTATTCAGCTACCGTAATATGTTTAGGATTTAAGTTTTTTTTTTGTTTTTTCCAATCAAAAAGTAGGACTATTAAAAAATTATTTTTATTTGGTGAAGAGACTAAGGAGGCAAGGACTATGTGTTGGTGTTGGGCTTAGGGCTATATGCAGCTGAGTTATAAGCCTATGTAATCATGAACATTTCAGAATTCATACTGGTAGTAATTTTAATTTTCTATTGAACGATACATTTAGACTCATACATATTGTGCTTGAAAAAATGACGGTACTTGTCTCCAACATGTGTCACCAACCATATCCAATACATTTCCAGTGATGACACTTGTTGTTACAGACAAAAATATAATTTGGAATACATATATTTAAAGGTAAAGCGCAATAGAGTATTTCTAGTTAATGGCGACAAGTATAGATTATAAATGATAGAAACCATAACAATGAAAGTATACCGAAAATGAGAGCAACGATGGGAGAAATAGAATAGAGGAAGAGAATGAGTATAACCACGCCACAAAAATGACCAGCATTCATGATGCTGCCTTCGAAGGGACGTTCGAGATCTTGTTGAACTTGTAGACCCATATAGCCACACCAACAATGCTCACTACGCAGTAGAGAGCCACGAATAACTCGATCATATGGTTTTTATGTGAAACTATTGGAATATTGTAACGTCTTATATACAAGAATGTTGCAACATTGAAGCCTATCAAGAACACATGCATGACAATGTCGTATATTACGTATTTGTTCTGCCTGCATATTGATATCCACCAATCAGAGTATTATTTGATTTATAATATTTTTTTTGATAACTTTAATTCTCTAAAATAATAAAAACAGAGTAAACAAATTTAGCAAATTTAATTTTTTTTGTTTAAAAATAAATAAATTTAGCTTCTTTAAAATAAATGTAACAATTTTATTAAGATTTGGCGCCACTTGATGCTTTTGCTTTTGGCCAGCTGGATTTTTTCTGCTTCACAGTGATAATGGCATTGCTGTACATTTTTAGTCATTCACAGGGAAAAGAAAGGGTATATGCTCAAGGTCTATTTGCTCATTGGACCTGTTTATTTGGTTATGTTCAAACAAAATATTTTAAAACTATTTGTTGCTTTAAATCTGTGCACTTTTTATTTTGCTGCTTCCCATTGTTTTCACTATTTGATGAAAATGGATAATCGGTCAAGGCAATATTTGTTTTCCTTCAAATTCTGAAAGTAACATTCTTTGCTTTGGATTGTTATTGTAAATGCAAAATTCATTTTTCTTGTCTTATTCGACTGTTTCAAAAAAAAAAAAAAAATTTGAAATTGTGTTATACTTCTTTTGATACCCTTTGATACATAACATCTTTATTTCTTGTTGTCACATTGTTATATACTTAGCATATTTAGAATAAACATACCATAAATTTTAACTTTTTAAAGGTTTGTAGTTCTTTTTTTTTTTATCAACCACACATTAATTAAAAAGATACTCTATGATTGGTAGTCCAATCTGGAGGAAACGAGTTTACAAAAGAAATCTCAGAAAGAAGTAATCTAGAAGATCTAACTAAACAATTCGCTCTAGAATTGCACAGACGAGATATTTTAGATAAAGAGAAAGAAGAAAATAAATCTCAGAAAGAAGTAATCTTCGATGATATCTTTGCATCTATCCGAAATCTTCAGCTCCAAGCAAGTCCACTCCTCCTTAGATTTGTCACATCATCCGCTCTAACTAAGCCACATCAGCTCCCGCGTCTACGTTAGCTTGAGCGTTCTGATGTGATCTGATGCAACGTTCCGATCCAAACAGCAAGCTGATCCGATTCTGATCCAAACATTTAGCTGATCCGGAATATGTGCATCTTCAAAAAGGATGCCTGCCCACCCAACAGCATGGCAAATAGTCTTAAAACTATGAGCTGCGATGTACTCGGTTGGCTTCAGATAGAAATAAAGCAAGACCACCGTAAGGAGCCAAAAGTCCAGTTCCTTGGCCAGAGTAGAGACCAGTGTGTACTAGGAAGGTGTATAGGTTCGAAGCCAAACTGAAAGACCAAACCTCATCTTTGAAAGTCTCCGAAAAAGAAAAAAACCAAGCTCTCTCTCTGAAACTGAAACAATGGAAAATGACTTTATTTTGATACTTCCTTTTCCACTCATTTGCAAGAGACGATGGGTCTTTTTATAATGATCGTCGAAGGTTTTCTACTTTCATTTTTTTGCTTCACATTTTTAAAAAAAGATAAAATTTAGCATCTTTATAATAAATGTAACAATTTTATTAAGATTTTGCGCCACTCGATGCTTTTGCTTTTCGCCAGCTAGATTTTTTCTGCTACACAGTGATAAAGACATTGTGTACATTTTCAGTCGTTCATAGGGAAAAGAAAGGGTCTGTGCTCAAGGTCCTTTTGTCTTATTTACTCATTGGACATGTTTATTAGGCTATGTTCAAATAAAATATTTTAAAACTATATATTACTTTAAATATGAGCACTCTTTATTTTGATGCTTCCCATTGTTTTCACTATTTGATGAAAATGGATAATCGGTCAAGGCAATATTTGTTTTTCCTTCAAATTTGGAAAGTAACATTTGTTGTTTTGGATTGTTATTGTACATGCGAAATTCATTTTTCTTGTTTTACTCGACTGTTTTGTTTTAAAAAAAAAAAAACTTTGAAATTGTGTCATACGACTTTTGATACCCTTTGATACAGAGTACCTTTATTTTTTGCTGTCACATTGTCATATATTTAGCATCTTTAAAATAAATATACCATAAATTCAAACTTTTTAAAGGTTTGTCGCTCTATGTTTTGGAAACCTAACATTTTGCTTAGTTGGATTCGAACTATAGTTCCAAATTAAATCTCTTGAAGGGTAGCCAAATTACATTACTTTTTATCACTTAAATTATGACTTTTTTTTTCCTTGCGTTTAAGATATCACATGTAAGGTATCAACTAGCGTTGTTCTGATATTGTTTAATACTTCTCAAAGATATATATTTTATCAACTAACTTATATATGCATAATCAATCTAGATCCTCCGGGTGTAAACTCCAATGTCAAACAATTTAGTATTCAACTACGGGAATATGTTTAGGGTTTCAGTTTAGGGCAAGCAGGCAAGGACTATTAAAAATGAGAGCAACGATGGGAGAAATAGAATAGTGGAAGAGAATGAGTATAACCACGCCACAGAAATGATCAGCATTCATGACGCCGCCTTCGAAGGGATGTTCGGAGATCTTCTTGAACTTGTAGACCCATATAGCCACACCAACAATGCTCACTACGCAGTAGAGAGCAACAAAAAACTAGATCATATGGTCTTTATGTGAAACTATTGGAATATTGTAACGTCTTATATACAAGAAGATTGCAACATTGAAGCCTATCAAGAGCACGTGCATGACAATATCGTATATTACGTATTTGTTTTGCCTGTATAATCATATCCACTAATTAGAGTATTATTTGATTTCTAATAGAAATTTTTTTGATAACTTTAGTTCTCTAAAATAATAAAAAAGGGTAAATAAATTTATCATCTTAAATTTTTTTTTAAAATAAATTAAGCATCTTTTAAATAAATGTAACAATTTTATTAAGATTTGCCGCCACTCGATGCTTTTGCTTTTGACCTGCTGGATTTTATCTGCTTCATAGTGATAACAGCATTGTTGTACGTTTTCAGTCGTTCACAATGAAACGAAAGAGTCTGTGCTCAAGGTCCTTTTGCCTTATTTGCTCATTGGACATGTTTATTAGGCTATGTTCAAACAAAATATTTTAAAACTATTTGTTGATTTAAATCTGTGCACTCTTTATTTTGATGCTACCCATTGTTTTCACTATTTGATGAAAATGAATAATCTGTCAAGGCAATATTTGTTTTTCCTTCAAATTATGAAAGTAACATTTGTTGTTTTGGAATGCTATTGCACATGTGAAATTCATTTTTCCTGTTTTATTCGACTGTTTTTCAAAAAAAAAAAAAAAAAGCTTTGAAATTGTGTCATATCTCTTTTGATACCTTTTAATAGAGAGCACCATTGTTTTTTGCTTTCACATTGTTATATATTAGCATCTTTAAAATAAATATACCATAAATTTAAACTTTTTAAAAGTTTCTCGCTCTATGTTTTGGAAACCAAACATTTTGCTTAGAAGGATTCAAACTATAGTTTCAAATTAAATCTCTTGAAGGGTAGCCAAATTACATTACTTTTTATCACTTCACTTATGATTTTTTTTTTCCTTGCGTTTAAGATATCACACATAAGATATCAACTAATGTTGTTCTGGTATTGTTTAATACTTCTCAAAGATATACATTTTATCAACTAACTTATACTAGATTGAATACATGTGCTTCGCCCGGTTGCTATATTTTTTTTGGGTTAGTATATATGTTGTAAGGCTTGTATGGTTTTATTTAATTTGATAATTCGTGGGGTCATCTCGAGGTTAATATTTTTTATTTTTTATTATATTAATAAATTATATTACAATTTTTTGTTTGTGTTGGTGTGTAGTGCATGCTAATTGTTGTTAAAGTGATTTGAATAGTGTATATTTAATTGTTAATCCAATATTAATTTCCAATATTAAAATTTATTTAGGTGTTTAGATATTGATTAAGCATTTTATGCACTTAAGTAATTTTTTTAAGTATTAAACATTACTGAAGACCAAATGAAAGTTATCACACAATTATTTTTTATTTATTAATTATGTAATTATAATGTACATAAATTGGTATTCATGAGATATGTATAATACAATATAACTTTTATAAATTAATACTCGATAAATAAATATATCGATAAATCAATATAATTCTTGGGTTCCAAATTAATTTTTCAGATTAATTAGCAATTTAGCATATCGATAAATTAATAAAATTTACTATATATGAGAATACAACAAAAAAATTCAAATCTTCTAAAATAATACAAATGAAATATTTTTATATCTTAAGTTTGAATGGTGAAAGTGGGATGTATTTTACTAATGGATTTATAAAATTGGAATAATGGTATTGAAAGTAAAAAAAATGTTTATAGTTATAAGATTTTTATGAAAAATTAAGTAAACAACTTCAAGTTTTGATTACAGATCTTTGCCAAGTTATTCTTTTGTTTGATTCCTTTTATGTAAAAACAGTTTTGGTAAATTCAATTTCTTGATTTAGAATCATCATTTTATTGTGATTGGTTCATTGGTTTTGCTGTTAAATTTTGAATTGCTCATGTCCTGCTTTATTAATTCTTGAATTTGTATGTATAAAGAGAAAATAGAAGAAAAATTTGTTTTTGTTCTTCCGATTCTTGAGTCAAGAAATACGAAAGAACCAAACTTTGCAAGAATTTAGGGTTTATGAGGTAAAACTTGGGGCTTAAATGATGAATTTATGCATGTAATGTTAAAAATGGAACATTACAGGAGAAAAAAAAAATCATAATATGAACCTATACAGTATAGGCCGCTATACTAATGATCCAAAAGAACTCAATAAAAAAAATGATCCAAAAGAAGTTGTTGAAACTATACATTACAGAGAGAAAAATTTAGAAACTTGTGTGTCAAATTGCTCCATCGCCTTCGCCTTCTCTACAACGTTGATGTACTTCAAGCATTCTCTCCATATATTTGCATATTTCGCTACAGCTCCAACAAATCGAACGATGCTGCGCAAGGGTTTCAATGCCGCTATGAAGCACGGGGACGTTATTTTTGCAGCTGTCCCCGTCCCGGGTTCGTAACGGGGACGGATACTTGATGGGGACATCACAGAAATGTTTCTCGGATGTTTCGGAGAAAGCAGGAACGTCAAGCAAAATATGGAAACGTGACTGAAGAGATACAGAGATATTTGGAGATAAATTAGGCGTCCCCTGTTTTATATTAGGCAATTTAACCTTTTCTATAAAAAAAACTCAAACGAAAAAGGAAATTGACATCTCTCTATCTGTAAAGTTTATATATTCGCTAATGCGTTGAGCTCAAGCATCAACCAAAAAAAGAGAAGATAAGTAAGAAAAAAAAATCATTCTTTGCTTCTTCTTTCATGGAAGATGTGGGGTTATTGGATTTTTCGAACCTTTCATTAGATGATCCAGATTTTGAAAATGAATTCCACAATAATTAGCTTCTTTTTACTGTTATTTAAGATATTAAATCAATTTTTTTTTTATGTTGAGACTTATATTTATAACTTAAAGATATTATATATATATATAATTACTTATATATATGTTTATGGAAGTACTCACGCCGTACCCGTATCTATAAATTATTATTTTGTCGTTTCCCGTTTCCGTTTTTGTACCCGTTTCTAGTTCCCGTACCAGTTTCAGTGCTACTTTTCATGCGTGACCCTTCCACTCACAATCTGCACACACACAAGAAAAAAGTTACCAACTTGATTCTTGAAAGGATGAATCTCAATTGCTTATTTGATGTGTTATGAGCCAGATTTATCTTTACACAAAGGTGTTCTGCAGCAGAGGCTTCTATCATCGATACCGATCAACATCGAGACTGATGAACCAAGAGACATTTTCATTTGCATATTTGTGAAGTAGTTGCCTGAAAAAGACATGGGGAAATTGTGTGAATAAACCTGTTTGGGATTTGAAAATAGGAGAGGATGATTGTAAAGAATCTGAGCTGAGAACGGTTACCAGTTTACTGAGATATAAGTTGCTAAATCTTTAGAGATGGCATAGATATATCCAGTCGCATGTCTGAATTCTATTAAAAACACACACAATGCCATTAAATCATCACATATCATCCTAATAACAATCAATACAAAATATCAGATATAATTACGTAAGAAGGTTGATCAATTGCTGATTACGAACAACTAATCCTAAACACACAAATATTGTTTCTTCCACAATCGCATAGAGAGATAAAAGTTATGGTAGACCGAAAAATCCTAAAAGATAATAAAGTGAGAAATCATGGAAATCAATCAAAAATCCTAAAAGAACATAAAGTTATGGTCAGATTTTATGGATTTAAGCTCTATTGCAAGCGAATTCGCCTTCGCTGCCATAGAAATCGCAATCTGCAAAAAAAAATTGAATATTTTATGAAAAAAATAACATAATAAACCAAAAAAAACAAAAACAAAGAGAGAGTAACTAAAGACCGAGTCTTAGCCCTCTTCATGATTTTCTTCTTTTTCGGTCTCTTTTCTTCTTCATTCGACAAATCTTCTATTTGTTCAACATCAGATTCGAACTTCCTCCTTCTTCCTTTCCTTCTCTTTTTGTTGTCGTTGTATCTGATCAGCTTAGAGATTCGAGTGAAGTATCTCAGATTATCCTTAGTGATTTAGCTAATTCTCTAACTCCCTGGATTAGCTAACACAATATTAACACCTAGTAATAAGATAATTCATCAAGCTCAAAATTTTGGTAATCATGCTTAGAAAACCACTGCTTGATCTAATGAACTCACCTCCACTCCACCAGTTGCCTTGAGCGATTGGGATACCATGGCCAGTCCCTCGACTTATGCTTGTGCTCTAGCTAATATTGTTTCGGCTTCACCTGGAGAGCAACAACACAAATAAAGAAAATGTTATGTTAAAACAAACTGAATCAGTAATGATGAGTTTAAAAGATGGATGGCTCTTATTATGAGTACATGTTTATCAACCTTAAATGCTTACTAAATGCTAACCTTGTGCACGATTGACTTGGTCCATCTTTGCAGCTTCTAATTCCAATACTATAAAACTTTTATTACCATCAGCGATATTGATACGGGCTTGACGTTTTCCTGCTGAAGTTAGTAAAACAGATTATGAGAAACAAATTGAGGAGGTTTTATTGTGTTCTAATTGCAAATAAACCGAAAAGCAAAATAGGTAGCTTTGAGCTAAGAATTTGAACGAAATGAGCTGTAGCAAGCACATAGTTCAATCCTAGAACATAAACTTCCAAAGATAAGCTGTGCAATTTTACCGGGAAAATGGCCAATTTCAACCCCTACAATTCCAATGGTGTCGTTTTATACCCGTACAATAAGAGAGTGCTTTACTCAACCTCAACCCGTAACAACATTTGAATTTACAACCCATACTATTTGTTTAGTGCCGAAACCAACATTGACTCTAACAGCCGTTAGTCAAACGTCAAAACTGATAACTCGGACGACACGGTGGCAAAGGGAATAACGATGTGGCATGTTGTTGATCAAAACGTCATCGTTTCGCTTCTTCGATTGCAATAACAAAACGACGTCGTATAGAATTGGGGCTAAAATCTCAAATTAGGGTTCTTCTCCCTCGATTTCATCCTTCTCTTTTGTTCTCTCTCCCGAAAATATCAAGAACATGTCGATCTGCAATCTGAGGACTTGATTGAGAAAGTGGATAATATTGAAGGAGCTTCGATCACATTGCAAAAAGGCTTCAATGCTTGTGAATCTGAGATTAATTCTCTCGCCATGGAGACGCGTATGTGTGAGGCTGTGGTTGACAAGGAGATCCGAGAGTGCAAAATGCAACTACGGAGCTTAAAGAACATTATCGTGTTTGCGTTGGTGATGGCTTTGTTTTTCATGTTTATATATTGAGTATGTGAGTCGAAATCCGAAGAATTAAGTTTGTTTTGAGCTTTGTGTATGTGGTTTGAGACTAAGTTTGTATGTTTCAGACTTGTGTTTGTATTTTTGATTATAATGGAAACTTTAAAAATTTCTTATAAAGATAACAGATCAGATGGTCATGGTCGTCGAGATTGG
This sequence comes from Turritis glabra, assembly GCA_900406565.1. Classification (NCBI taxonomy): domain Eukaryota; kingdom Viridiplantae; phylum Streptophyta; class Magnoliopsida; order Brassicales; family Brassicaceae; genus Turritis; species Turritis glabra. Next base: position 811,905 of record OVBN01000150.1, on the reverse strand, counting down.
GGATCGATCGGTCTGGCTTTGGACCGATCGGTCCGTTGTTTTCTGGAATTGTTGTGAAGAATTCGATCGATCGTTTGTTGCAGTGATCGACTGAAGAACGGGATCGATCGATCCGGATGAGGATCGATCGATCTTGTGTTGCTGTGATCGACTGTGTTTGGATGAGTACGTGGATCGATCGGTCCAAATGCAACATATCAACAGGAAAAGATGGTCATAAGAACAAATTGAAAATCCAACTGTTACATATCCAAAAACAGACCATGATATAGTATTGTATTACATGTCAGAAAACATAAAAAACAGAACAAGACATCGAAAATAGAAAAGAAAATCTCCTAATATTAGTCTTGTGTTGATTAACTTGGTCCTTCTCTATCTGTCATTGTCTTCTTCTTCTTTGGTGGCTTATTTCTCTCCACTCCCATATTTGGGCATTTTGTTGCATTGTGTCCTGCACCACTACATCTACGACAATACATTATCCTCTTTTCTCTACTAACCTTTTTTTTCTTTGTTGGAGATTCATTCCTCCCTTTCTTCCTCTTTGGCTTTGGCTTTCTCCCTTTTCTGTTTTCAATTTCTTCAACCAAACACGGAGGTGGCAAGATTACTGACCTAGTTTTCATCCAGAAACACATACCATTTACAGGTCGTATTGAATCACTGTAAATATGTTGTTGCCTTGAATTGAGGAGCCAATTAGAGATGTAATCTTCAGTATTAAGCTTGTTTTCTGCGATGATACGTAAGGCATGGCGACATGGCACTCCACTCATATCCCATCTCCGACAAGCACATGTTTTTAATCTCATGTTCACTGCATACCCTGTACCAGACTCACAGACTTCATTTTTACCTTCCGATCCTGGAACAACCTTACAGAACTTAAGCTTCTCCTGCTCCAACTCTATAATCTTATGTATTTTGGGAGGTAATCTACCTGTATGGTTGCATGCTTTTGTTTTCCTCTGATCAATTCGCACCATGGCTCTTCTCCTTATCGTCTCCAACATCTCAACCATTGGCATATACCTTGCATGATCTATTGCATTGTTGAAAGATTATGAAATGTTGTTGTGAACATCTACAGAACAAGATGTTGGTGTGCAAAAAGCAAGGCTGCAATTTTTTGGATTCTTCTCCATGATGGTTTCAAACAGACGCATATCATAGCTCTTAACCAATTCGAGATTTGCTTCATACTGAGTCATGGTGTAACTTTCTGCGACTTGCCAAAACAATTTTTTCATTTCACTTTGATGAGGAAACTTCTTCTTCAAGTTCCCATATATATGCCTAGCACACATCCTATGTTCAACATTAGGTAATTTTCTTTCCACTGCATTCAACAAGCCCTGAAAATGTAAAACCAATAGGAAATATCAGATATTATATTAAAACCAATCAACGCAATTGAGATTAGAGATATACCTTTTGTCTACCAGATATGATAGTAAACCCTTGACCCTCCTTTAGATTGAAATCAACTTTTAACTTCTGTATGAACCAAAGCCAATTGTCCTCATTTTCTGTATCAATAATGGCCCAAGCAATGGGATACATTCCATTGTTAGCATCCCTTCCCACAGCAGCCAAAATCTGTCCCTTAAGTGTGCATTTCATAAAACAACCATCCAGTCCAAATATTGGTCGACACCACATAGACCACTGGTTGCGGATGACAGCAAAACACACATAGAATCTATGAAACAACTCTGATCCAGCATCATCAAGAACTGTATCAATCACTACCGTTGACTCCGGGTTAGTTCTAGCCAACAAAAAAATGAAAACAGTTAACTCACATCACAAAAACACTAATTGAAGTTTAGAATTTTACTAACTAATAGGAACTTACTGAAGGAGTGTCAAACGGTAATCTTGAAGTCTAGAAAACTGTTCCTTATGGTCATTGTTGATGATGTCTATGGCTTTTTGCTTAGCTTTTTTACATACGTCTATGCTTACTATCAGCCCAAAATTTTTTTCAATCTCGGATTGCATCCGTTTTGGTCTAAAATTATGATCAGTCCTGATATCATCCAAAAACATCTTGCAAATCACAGGTGCTTTTAAAATCTTACAATGGCTATCCTTTGAGCAGTTGTGTTCATCTTCATATGTCTTCACCATCCACTTTCCAAGTCTCTCTTCATAAGAACAGTAGATATACCATGGACAACCATCTCTAATCCCACACAAAGCTACTGACTTGTCTTTCCCCCACCTACTAATAAGATTATTCCATCCTCCTTTTAATGCATAAGCTACTAAAGCCTCTTTGAACTCCTCTAAACTATCAAATACATGTTTAAGCGCCAGCTGATCACTACCTCGTTTGTATCTCACCAAATTCTCCTCTTCTTCATCATCAGAGTTAGGAGGTGTGTTATGGTAATCGAAATCGTCATCTTCATCAACAAAAGAAGCCACATTCCTTTCAACCCGAATCTCTTCTTCACATGGCTCAGAATGATCCACATCATTAGGATGCTCTGCCGAGTTCACCAGAAATACATTAACTACTCTTGTCCATTTACCCGCATCACACATCTTCTTAAAACTGGCATCCGCTGAACTCAAACTCTTCCTTTCCTTATGATCTTCAAAAGGGAGCTTATACCACATATTCTGGTTATAGAATCTCTCCCCCAGCTCAGTAGACAACTTAATGAAGAAATCTTCTGGTTTACACTCTATACTTATATCTTCACCATCAAGATAACCAATGTCTCCTACATGATTCTTCACCCAATACCTTCTATAGTTCACAATGAACAATACATCTTCTGAAAGGCTGTCAATAACACATGCAAACAAAATTCCACACACTCAACATTTAAAGAAACACTTGGTGTGTAGCAAATATGTAAGACTATAGTCATGAAAACTTGAAATTATTGAGTGCAAATGCCTTAAAGATAGGCTTACTAAGCGACTAATTTTCATGAAATTTCTAAGAAATTGAGTCCAAATGCCACAATGAACGATTACCATAGGTGCCACAATGAACGATTAATTGATTACTTGAGTCCACAATGAACGATTAATTGATAAACGATGCAAGCAAGGGATGGCAAAAACACATATGGTCATGGATAATTATAAAGACAGATCTTTCTCAATCGCTTAATAAAAGACTGCCCAAATATACCAATACCTCATTTTCGCAATTTTAGAATTGTACAAATAACGGGATTGAAAATACCTCATTTTCGATTATGTAGAAACCCAATTTGTATACGTAGATTTGCTTATTGTTCCTACGAATCACGACTTGTTTCTCCCCCAGTTAGCTTCTCTGAGAAATCGACATGTGCTTGATTTCTTCGAAATGCGTACTAACCAAAAGAGGAAGAAGATGATTAAGAATCAAACACCCTATCTCGAGAATCTCCCCCAGTTAACCTTCTCAGATTGCAGATCGACATGTGCTTGATATTTTTGGGAGAGAGAACAAAAGAGAAGGATGAAATCGAGGGAGAAGAACCCTAAGTTGAGATTTTCGCCCCAATTCGATACGACGTCGTTTTGTTATTGCAATCGAAAAAGCGAAACGACGACGTTTTGATCAACAACATGCCACATCGTTATTCCCTTTGCCACCGTGTCATCCGAGTTATCAGTTTTGACGTTTGACTAACGGCTGTTAGAGTCAATGTTGGTTTCGGCACTAAACAAATAGTATGGGTTGTAAATTCAAATGTTGTTACGGGTTGAGGTTGAGTAAAGCACTCTCTTATTGTACGGGTATAAAACGGCACCGTTGGATTTGAAGGGTTTGAAATTGGCCCTTTTCCCCAATTTTACCTTCAGACTCAAGAATTTGGGCTCGCTTTCTACGTTGAACTTCAGCTTGCATTTCCATTGCAACCCTCACTCCATTAGAAAGCATGATATCCCCTGTGGACATACATATATTAGATATAGGTGTAAAGCGTATCCAGCTAAGAATCAGAGTTTTAAGTATGTATATCATCTGCAATAAATCAAAAACCCACATAATCAAATTAAACACACAAAAAGTCCACATAAAAATAATCATTTTGATATTGTATAGATGTAACGAAACCTTATTTTACATTGCCTTGTGCTTTTATCAGTAAAATTAGATGCAATAGACGCCCAACTAATATCAACAACAACAACAAAAAATCAATCTTTGCATCAGAATCAATCAACCCAACTGAACAGAAAATTTACCCAAAAACTGAAAACAAAAAAAAACTAACTTTTCATTTCCATGTAAAGTGATTTGCTTCTTTAGTATATCATCTTCCTGAAATCTCAAAACATAGATTCATCAATATTGAGTTCGATTACAGAACACAATCAAAAACAGAAGTTTATCTCATGGATTTATTAGACCCACACCCTAAATACAAAATCTTGGCAAACAAATCAAACAGAATAATTAACCTCTATATAAACCCATAGAAACAGAAAAGAAATACCTCATAGAATTTATTAGGGTTCGTGTCCGCGTTAGTCGCCGCACCAAAAGTAGCCATAAGCAATAGCCGAGGTCGGATTTCAATTTGAAAAGAAGGTTGCATCGGCCTCTTCACTTCCTGTCACCAATCTCACTTCATCGATTTCCTCTACATGTCAAGGAAAAAGAAAATAAAGACGCAAGAGAGAAAATCTCAATTCGAAAAGGGGTCTGATTCATCACTTAGTTTCAATTCATCGCTTCCTTCTGGAAAAACAAAAAAGAGACGAGAAAGAAAAAGAGGCAAGAGATAGAGAAGATAAAAGAAACCGGTCATAAAAAGGGGTCCGCGTGTTCTTTAAAACGAGTCAGATTGGACCGACTCAATTCTATTCGTGAAAACATTTGAAGGATCCGCGTGTATCTTCCGGGTCGGTTTTTTGGACGGCTTAGATCGACTAATCTGTAGAAGTAAGTTTGCGAAATTGCCCTTTAATTTATTTTATAGATTTTTTTTTACATATCGAGAATGGCATAAGCCATCGGTTCTAGAGCGTCGGTAAAAATAATCCATCGGTAACTACCGACAGATTACCGACGAAAAACCGAGGAGTTCATAAACAACGAGTTTACCGACGAACAATATGTTTCCGATGGATTACCGAAGGAATTGCGAAATCAAAAATCTCTGTCATAACCGACGGATATACCGACGGATTTTCGAAAAACTCCGTCATAACCGATCGAGTTATCGACGTATTTTACGAGTGGAAAAACGTAAAATCTCCGTCATAACCGTCGGAATTACCGACAGATTGAAAAAATCGACGGCGTAACCGACGGAATTACCGACGGATGTTAATATTTACAATTAAAATGATTTTTAATTTTATATTTAAATTTATGAAAATAATTTAAATTGAATTATAAATATTGGATAAAAAAATGCATTAAATTATAATTCATAAATTAATAATAGTATTTAAAAAAAAGAAATTTTTCGAAATTAAAAAACAATAATTAAAAAACATTAGACGATGCCAATTACGGATTCTTCTACCGCATCTCTCGCATGAACGCTGCTAGCTCCTCATCCCTCTTCTTGTACTCCTCATCCCTCCTCTTGTTCTCGGCTTTTTGTTCTTCCATTTCCTTCTCCAAAGCCGCAATCTGCTCATCCTTCTCTTGCATAGCTCTTTGGAACTCGGGAGTGGACGCATACGAGACGCTTGAGGTACGAGATGAGGAAGATCTTTGGGATAGATTTCCTAACCCAAAAATCCGTCCTTTGGTTTTGTGAGTTTCCTATAAGTGAGATAAGAAAACTTAATTCAACAATCGAAGACCAAAAATATGAAAATAATGTTTTTAAAAAATAGTACCTCGTAAACAATCTCGTTCACCTTCTCTTGCCCCAATTCAACGGTAGACTCTGATCCATCAAGAGATTGTACAACCGGTTGGGAAAGACGCTCCTCCTCCGTCCGCCTCCTCGAAGATTCGATGACCAACTTTGCTCGACCATCTTGTATTTGCTTGGTCTTTTTGTTGGTGTGCGTATCCTCCATCAAAGTAATATGGTCGGGTACGACACCATCTCTAGCAGCCTGATTGAAGCAAACAAAAAAATGGTTACTAATGTTGTATTTAAAAATTAAATGAAAGTAAAAAAATGTTAAAATTTACTAGTTGGCGTTGTCGAGTAGAGAAGCTCGTCGGACCTGCGTTGTGTGTAGCGATGCCCAACCCGCCACGGTCGCTTAACCTATTCTTAGAGTTTTGTAAGACAACAGAAGCCATGTCTGGTTCACCCCAATAGCTAACCAAACCTTTGAAGATTTCGCCGTTCGCCCCTTTTGGTATCTTCCCTTTCTTCCACCTTCGCTTCAAACAAGTATTAAAAGTAAATAAATAAAAATGTTTACCGCAAACTGCTTGAACCACATATCTTGCTCGTCCGAATGCATCGACGAAAACTTCGGATATGGAGTTTTGAGGATTCCATGCATCATCCGCAAAATCGATTTGGTGATGCCGTTATGAGAATCCCCAAACCTACAATTAAAAGAATAAAAATATTATTAAAGTTAAATTAAATTTAAAATTAAAACAATCGTAAAAAGTTAAATCATGTCGTGTTTGGCGGCTGAAGCGGATGTAACACCGGGAGGCGTTCTCGGCCCGGTTGAGAGATGAAATCTTCAATGCTCATCTCCATGGGAACCTGTGACGCTTGTGAATCCAGGACGGGCATACCACGGGACCGAGAACCACTCGCGTTTCCGGTGGAATGGGAGAACGAGTGGTCACGGTAATTACCGTAGTTCCTACAAAAAAAAACTTAGATATGATAATAAAATACAAAATAAACAAAATATGATCATGTGAATTATATTTCTTATATCAAAAAATCATAAAATTTCCTAAATATCATTTTCCATGTAATTTAAAAATTCGAGAATATTTTTCACATAATTTTTAAAAATGAAAAAATTAAAAATATGATAAAATGTTTCACAAAATTTTAAAATCATAAAATATTTTAAAAATCATTAATTTCAGATAACGTATAATTATGATAATATTATTCATAAAATTTCAAAATATGATAAAATTTAAAAATTAATGTTTCATAAAATTTTAAAATCATTAAAAACTAATCAATAAATAATTTTGAAAAATAGAAACCATTTAAAAAAAAGTGAAATATGATAATATGATATATATTATTTAAATTAATAATAATAAATTATAAATATGTATTAAATTTTAGCATTTAATAAAATTAGTAACACAAATCCTACCAAATATATTCTAACACAAACCCTAATCTAACACAAAAAAACACAACAATTTCTAAATAATTCTAACAATTGCTAACTAATTCTAACAATTTCTAACACCAAAAATTCTAACAAATTCTAACATTTTCTAACAAATCTTGATTCCATACCTATTCTAACAACCAAATCTAATCAACACTAACAAATTCCTATCATAAACATCTAACAAAAATTTTATGAATCAAAAATCAGAAAATTTAAATAACACTTACGCCATTATAAAATTGCCGGAAGAGGGAGAAGAAAGGGTGGGTCGCCGGCGAGGGAGACGTCGCCGGAAGGGAAATCGGTCACCGGAGGGGAAACGTCGCCGGAAGAGGGAGAAGTCGCCGGAGAGGGAGAGAAGAAAAAGGTTTAAGAGAAAATGAAATGGAGAAGAAGAAAAGGTGTTCGGGTTATAATTACGTGTTTACCGACGGATTTTCCTTCGGTTCTACCTAAAATATTAATTGCCGCATTTTCCAAAACCGTTTTTGTAAGACATCCCTAAACCGTCACTAATCCGTCGGTAATTACGTCAGTAATTACCGACGGATATCGGTAATCAAAAATGTTGACCGGTCAATAAGAATACGAGCAATTTATGATGGCCGTTGGTAAGCCGTCGGTAAGCCGTCGGTATACCGACGGAATAACCGACGGTTTAGGGTATAGATCTCTAAATTACATGACTAATCATGGAAATATATATATAATCTCTATAATACACTAAACATAAAATATATTGTCAAACATAATGTATTTGTGAGTACATTTGAGAAAATACATAATGTGATATACAAAAGGCTAAAACTAATCCATAAGATGTATTAACACATCATAAGTATTTTGGTTAAATCAAGATTCGAATTTTAGCAAAAACATATTTGAAAGGCCTTTGGTAAAGAACTTAGTTTGTTTGTAATTAAATATTAATCTTCTATACATCAGTTATCTTAAAAGTGCATTATGAACTACAATTGATAATCTATACCCTAAACCATCGATAATCCGTTGGAAAATACCGACGGAATTACCGACGGACGTTAATATAACGATCATACATACTTAGCAACAATAAAAACAGACGAAAATTGTTAATCCGTGGGTAATCCGTCGGTATTTTCCAACGGATTACCGACGGAATTCAAAAAAAACCAATATTTAAATGTTTAACTCTTAAATAATTTAAATAATATGATAATTAACAAGAAAATAAAATAATAATAAGAACTTTAAATTATGAAATAATGAAAATGTATTACGGTTCTAAAATATATATATATATATATATATATATATAAATGTTAAATTATGAAATTGTTTTAAGGTTCAACAAAAACCATACTTAATTTTTTTACTTTTAAATAATTTAAATAATATGATAATTAACAAGTCAAAAATAATAATAAGAACTTTATATTATGATAATGTTTTATGGTCCCAAAAAAAATACAAAAATAAAAATGTTAAATTATGAAATTGTTTTAATTGTTTTAAGGTTAAAAAAAAAAACAATCAACCAGACGTCTACTCTGAATCAGAAGAATACTCGGACGAAACAAAGTTTGAATTATCTTCGGCAAATTCTTCATGTGCTTCCTCGGAATCTGAGTCCACTCTCTCATCTGTGAATTCGGAGAAGTCAACCACGAGATCGACATCAAATGAGTGCTCAATCGGCGCCATGTAGCTATTTCCGCTTGGTTGCAAAGGATCGTGGTCGGTAACTCCGTATACTCTACCTCTTGGGTTTATTTGCGTAACTGTAACCCAGGGATCGAGACTGTTAGATATGCGAGGGTAGCGCATGTAGCAAACCTGTTATAGAAATGTTACTAATTATGTTAATAAAATTTATTAAATAAATTATTAAGTCAAATTAACGATAAGATAATCTTACTTGGTCTGCCTGTGACGCAAGGATGAATGGATCATATTTTCAGCAACTTTCGGCCTCTGTGAACCATCGTAACCCCAAATTGGTCAACTTTGACACCAAGACCAATATAAAGATCGTACCAATCGCAAAGGAATACGACGCATCTCATGTTCAACATTCTTGGATAGCGTACTTCTAAAATCTCTCTGAGGACACCGTAGTATACAACATCACTTCCATGAGAAGATATACCAGAATCGGTTGTTCTCGGCCTACTTTCTTCCTCATGAATCTGAAATGCATATCCCCTCGTGCAATACCTAGGAGAAGAGATTGCAATGTAGTTTGGCCCGTTGACTAATTCTACTAGCCATGATGGAAATATTTGACCTTTCTCACTTTCATCGTGAACCTAATAAAATAAAATTTAATTAACTAAAACTATTTATAATTAAGTATTTATTTTATATTAAACCAAGTTAGTGATATACTTACATAATATGCCAACTAAGGCGCAAAATCCCCTTATTTATGCTCCTTAAGTTGTGCCTCGGTATATGTCGGGTAGTACGAGCGTATTAATGTCATGTAAATTCTAAAAAAGACAAAACAATACTTGAGAAGTTATAAAATTAAAAATTAAAAATATAAAATTTTAATAATTGTATGACGTACCTTTCATATTCCAATATATCCTCACAATTAGTGAGAATATACATATGTAAGTGCGTATACTCCTGCTGCGATAGTTGGCGATTCTTTCTTGTTCCACTAAGTCGTCCTACTTGTGTAAACAAATTTGGTACGTATACCGAATAAGTAGTTCTTTCGCCTCTGCCATCATGACGAGTTGGACGTCTTCTCTTCGTACGAACTTGTGCGGGGAAATAGAATTCGGTAAAGTTTGAAGCTTCTTCATTTATGCTCTGTGCCACAATAGAGCCTTCAACTATGCTTAAATTTTTCACCTTCTTCTACAGATGGAACATATAACGCTCAAAATGATACATCCATCGGTATTGAACAGGACCACCAAGTTTAGCTTCTCGCGGAAGGTGGATTGGGAGATGTTCCATAACATCAAAGAAAGATGGGGGAAATATCTTCTCAAGATTGCATATGATCATTGGTATATTCTCTTCTAAGTTGCAAATTCCGTCAACTGTAAGTGTTCTCGAGCATAAATCTCGGAAAAATGCACCAACCCCTGAAATTGAAATAAAAACATATATGAATATGGTATCTTATATACTTTAAATTATAAGAAAATGTGATGATATAATAAGTGTACCTGCTATTGCTTGGTGGACATTTGGTGGCAAAAGATGCTCAAATGAAAATGGAAGAAGGCGCTGCATCATAACATGACAATCATGACACTTCATTCCAGAAAACTTCTCTTTATCCATATTCACACAATTACGTAAATTCGATGCGTATCCGTCAGGAAATTTAACTTCGTGGATAATCCAGTTGAAAAACGCTTCCTTATTCCGCGTGTCTAATCGAAAAATCGGGATTGGACATCTACCATTGTCTAGTACATGAAACTGACCGCAATCACAAATATCGGGCAAATCTAATCTAGACTTCAGATTATCTTTTGTCATTCCTTGGACATTTAGAACAGTGTTCATGAGGTTGTCAAAGACGTTCTTCTCGACGTACATGACATCTAGATTATGTCTTAACAAAAGGTCTTTCCAATAAGGCAAATCCCAAAAAATACTCTTTTTGTGCCAGTTGTGATTAATGCCAGCACCATAAACAACAACATGTCCATTACCACCATAATCAGGAGTCCTCTCCGCTCCAAAATCTCTCAACTGTTCTAGTAAACTATGCCCATCAACCTCAGCAGGTGGTGCATCAACCACTTGCTTATTCTTTCTGAACATTGTCTTCGAACGATGGTAAGGATGACGAGCATGTAAAAATCTTCTATGGCAATCAAACCAACTCGTCTTACGTCCATGTCTCAATTGGAACGCATCCGTGTTATCTTGATAATACGGACATGATAATCTTCTATGAGTAGTCCATCCAGATAGCATCCCATAAGCTGGAAAGTCACTAATGGTCCACATAAGTACCGCACGCATCTGGAAGTTCTGCTGGGTTGATACATCATATGCGTTAACACCATGATCCCATAACATTTGCAACTCATATATCAATGGATGGAGGAACACATCAAGAGACCTCTTTGGATGATTTAGACCGGGAACAAGGATAGAAAGGAAGAGAAACTCTCGACGCATGCACATAGATGGCGGCAAGTTATAAGGTGTTACAATTACTGGCCACAACGAATTGCCTTCCATGCTTTCCAAATGGGTTGAAACCATCTTTACATAATCCTAGGTACACATTCCGTCGCTCATACGCAAAATCCGGATACACAGATTGGAAATGTTTCCATGATTCCGCATCTGAAGGAGGTTTAATCTCTCTGTCCGATCTATGCTCTGCATGCCATCTCATTGCACTTGTCGTACGCTCATATTGATATAACCGCTTTAATTTCAGTTAATGGTAAATACCACATCCGCTTATGAGGAATTGGAACCCTACTGCCTATTTCCTGATATCTCGGTTTACGACAAAATCGACATCTTGTCTGATTTTCATCTTCTCTCTAATAGATCATGCAATTATCTTCGCATACATCTATCATCTGATACGGCAAACCAAGATCGGCGACCAACTTCTGAATTTCGTAATATGTACCCGGAAAATGATTATCTTCAGGCAAGACGTCTTTCACAAAATCTGTTATCGCATCCACACATTCCTCAACCAAATTGTAGTATGTCTTTATCGTCGTCAATCTGCTTGCAGATGATAAAGCCGAATTACCTGATCTACAACCTTCGTATAGCAGCTGCTTAGCTGCGTCCAACATAGAAAAAAACCTTTGTGCTTATGCATTAGGTTCCTCTAACCTATCAACATTTTCACCCATCGACTGCATATTCACCCTATCTGCATCATTTACCATCTGAACAGTACCTACACCATAATCTACTTCCGTTCTAGGTTCCTCTACAGTATCCGCAATATATGGTACACTACCTCTACAATACTCTGGTCTTTCACCATGGAGACACCAAATCTTGTAACTAGGCATAAAACCATTGGAATATAGGTGACCCCATACTAAATCAATCCTAATATTGTGAGAATTCCGACAAATCAAACATGGAAATTTCAACTTACGGATTTTCTTTGCGGCTCGGTTGTTGACAAGCCAAATCCATGAACTCGCCTACACCACGTGCGTAATCATCTCTGAGTTCGTTCGACTCTGGATCGAACATAGGTTCGTCCATCCACGATTGAAAATAATTATAACAAGCCATTTTTCGTAAGTGAGTATGTGTGAGATGATGAGAATGAGTGGGTTTGGGTATTTATATAGAAAATAAATCTCATATCCGTTGGTAATCCGTCTCTTATTTCGAATTTTCAAACGGTAATAAAACGGCTACATTAACGTATATAAATCTGTCAGTAAACCGTCGGAGAATCAGACAGAATTACCGACGGCAGTCATTCCGTTGGTAATACGTAGGAGTTACCGACAGATTTACCGACGGTCACAAATCCGTCGGTAATAACCGACGGATTCTTGACTGTCGGTAATGCCGTCAGTTCTTCCCTTGTTTTCTTGTAGTGACTTGTCTCCGCCAACCATATCCAATACATTTCCCGTGACGACACTTGTTGTTACTGACAAAAATATAATTTGAAATATGTATATTTAAAGGTAAAGCGTAAATAGGGTATTTCTAGTTAATGACGACAAGTGTAGATTATAAAGGATGAAACCATAACAAAGAAGGTATACCGAAAATGAGAGCAACGATGGGAGAAATAGAATAGAGGAAGAGAATGAGTATAAATACGCCACATAAATGATCAACATTCATGACGCCGCCTTCGAAGGGATGTTCGGAGATCTTCTTGAACTTGTAGACCCATATAGCCACACCAACAATGCTCACTACGCAGTAGAGAGCAACAAAAAACTAGATCATATGGTCTTTTTGTGAAACTATTGGAATATTGTAACATCTTATATACATGAAGGTTGCAACATGGAAGTCTATCAAGATCACGTGCATGAAAATGTCGTATAATATGTATTTGTTCTGCCTGCATAATCATATCCACCAATTAGAGTATTAGTTGATTTCTAATAAATTTTTTTTGATAACTTTAATTCTTTAAAATAATTAAAACAGAGTAAAAAAATTTAGCATCGTTAATTATTATTTTTTAAAATAAATTTAGAATCTTTAACTAACTAGGATTTTGAGATGTTCAAGTTGGACAAATTGACGGCGGTATCTAAGGGTTTGATAAGATCATATAATAACGAAATCTTTGTGGTAGTTTTTTTTTTTGGTGGGAACCGGGGATTAACTCCCCAAATTTATTATTAAAAAAGAAATTACAATTTAACATTGCGAGGGCGCGCAGTCCCCATAGAATCCTCCAAATGAATCAAACGAACATCCTCTGGGCAAGACGAAAAGCTATGAAACCCTACTGGTAATGAAAAAGCATAGTTTGCTAACCCATCCGCGAGACAGTTAGCTTCCCTATACACATGCGAAATCCGGACTATCCAGTCCTTCGATAAAAAGTCGTAGCACAGACGTACTAGGAATGACAAGGGATGAGAATCCTCAATCCCTGTCCGAAGAAAACCAACCACCATCTCAGAGTCCACTTCTATTTCGATCCTCGTTATTCCTCTCTCCCAAGCGATGAACAAACCATAGTAGACTCCCCAGAGCTCAGCTAATGGCGCAGTACAAATCTCGATATTAAGAGCAAAGCCACTGCACCAATTACCATCACCATCCCTTACAACCCCACCAGCTGCAGCGAGCCCCGGATTTCCCCTTGAGGCACCATCTGTGTTGAGTTTATACCACTCGCCAGTAGGAGGCTTCCACGCAACCATCCTCTCCACTCGCTCAGTCCTGCCCGATGTTCCCCTCACAGTAATCTGTGCCACCGAGGCCTCCTTTGCGATGTCTCTTATGAACTTCACTCTATCTCTACATTTCCCATTGACCCCAAACACATTCCCGCACCTCCACTTCCAGCTCCACCAAACCGCCATCGAAAAAATCGTGGCCCACGGACAACCTCGGCTCTCATCAGTTTCCCGCAAATTCGAATACAACCATTCCAATAAAGACAATCGGAAGAAGGAAGAGGACAATCTCGTTGGGACTAATCGATTCCATACTCCTGACATCGCGGGACAGTCTCGGAGTAGATGCAAGATTGTTTCTTCGCCACCTTTACAGACTTGGCAAATACCCGATGCACACAAGTGTCTGCGATGTCTTTCCATATTGGTCATTATTACTTGGTTTCCTACTAGCCAGAGAAACACTCGAACTCTTTCTGGCACAGCAACTCGCCATATCCGGTCAAAAAAACATTCCAGATTCTGCTTCGGGGCTGCATTACGGGTTAAGAAGGCATACGCTGACTGAACCGTAAACTTCCCATCTGATCTTCCTCCCCAAGAGAGACGATCTGTTGTACCTGTGACCGTGTCTACCACCATTGAAGTCAAACGCAAACGCATTGTGTCAGAAATATACGGCAAAATCTGCTGCCAAACCCATCCATATCCATTCTGCCAACAATCCCGAATACAAACATCAACACTCTGTTCTGGTATGTTAGTGATCGCCAATTCACACAATGGTAGAGGTGTGAGCCACTTGTCCTTCCAAAAGCTAATGTTCCTGCCATTCCCTACAACCCAAGTCGTTCCTGGGAAAATCACCTCACGCAAGCCCGTTATTACTCCCCGCCAAGTAGAAGACCATGTGCCTTTACCAACCAGCCAAGATTGATCTCTGATATCACCAATCTTGTATTTACTGCTTAAAACCTTAGCCCAAAGACTGTTCTTATCATGCAACAAACGCCAACCCATCTTCGCAAGTAAGGCGCAATTCATTGGCTTGGCTAATCGAATCCCGAGCCCACCCATCGCTTTTGTTTGACACACTCTGTCCCATGCCACTAAGTGTTGTCTCCTCTTCTCTTCAGAACTTCCCCATATGGCATTTCTTGACAATTTATCGAGTCTTTCCAATGTGGACTGTGGCAGCGAGACAGTGGTCATAGTATGTACTAGAATCGATGACAGAACATATTTTGTTAGTGTCACCCGACCTGCAAGACTAAGGAACCGTCCTCTCCAACCCGACAAACGAGTAGAAACCCTGGCGATCACATCACCAAATGTATCCTTATTGATACGTTTATGAAGAGCTGGCAGGCCTAAATATTTGCCCAAATCATGAGTTTGCTTTATTCCACTCTCATTACTGATTGAACTTGTTAGCTCTCTGCTGACATTATTAGAGAAAAAGATTTTCGACTTCTCCAAACTAACCTTTTGACCCGAAGCAACACAAAACCGCTCCAAAACCTTTCTTATCACCCGAACCTGGGACACAGAAGCCTCAGCGAACAAGATCAGATCATCGGCAAAGCATACATGGGACAGCTTTGGTCCACCTCTCGATAAACAGATCGGTTTCCATTCTTTTGAAGCTATTGACAACTCAATTAGGTGACACAGTCTCTCAAGACAAAGAACAAACAAGTATGGAGATAATGGGTCACCTTGTCTCAATCCCCTAGCCGGTTTAAATGGCTCCGTCTTCTCTCCATTCCACAATAAAGTCATCGAAGGTCCAGTCACACAACTTAGAATCCAACCGCGCCAAGCTTCTGGTAACCCCGCAGCCACCAGAGTATCCTCTAAAAAATCCCATCGAATTCTGTCATATGCTTTTTCAAGGTCGAGCTTCAACAACATCCAGCCCTTACGACCCTTCTTCCTTCGCATTGAATGTACCGCCTCTTGTACAATGACAATATTATCAGTACTTAACCTACCAGGAATGAAGCTTGACTGTGCTGGCCCAATCAGCTTCGGCATAAGCCCCTTCAATCTTATCACCATCGCTTTCGTAATTGTTTTAAACAAAACATTACATAAGCTGATAGGTCGAAATTGCATGATTGTCTCTGGTTTCAATACCTTCCCAATTAAAACCACCAATGCATCATTTGTCCCCTCCGGCAACAAATTTGTTTCAAAGAAATGTAGCACAAACCGCGAGACTGATTCCCCCACCACATCCCAGCATTGTTGGTAAAAAATAGGTTGATACCCGTCTGGCCCCGGTGGTAGATGTGGATCAGAAAGTAGCAAAGTTGCCACAGTGGTAGTTAGTACGAAGTAAAATATATATTTTTTTTTTGGTGAATAGTAAAATATATTTATTATAGACTGTATATGATTTGCTCACAATAATTTCAATTAATAAAAAGAAAACAACTCAGTAAATTACTAATTGGAGTATATGCTTACAATTTTAGTATTGAACAGAAATATTGTATTTCCGTCGAAATGTTTTTCGTGGAATAAAAATGTGTATAATAAATAAATCAGAGACGTGATTAGCCCTTAAACCACCGCAACAACGCCGTTACATATACCGTTGACGACACCGTGGCTCTTCTTCACCACTAGACTCTTCATGATCCCTTGGAGATCTCTCTTATGCAGATTCACCAGAAGTCCATTCTTCATAAAAAGCGTCAGCGACATCTTCTGCTCCACTTTGTGTCCCGGAACCACCGTAAGCCGGTGACGGAGAAGCACCGCCGCCGCTATTGTTTTCATCTGAAGATACGCCAGATCTTTTCCCAAGCAGATCCTTGGTCCAGCATTGAACGCTACGAACCTATATTGATCGTGATTGATAAATTTGCCGTCGATCGGAGAAATCCATCTCTCCGGCTTAAACTCGAGACAATCTTCCCCCCAAGTCGATTTCATCCTCCCCGCCGCGTATATCGAATACGTCACCGATGATCCCGCCGGAACAAAAGTCCCGTCCGGTAAAATGTCGTCGTTCTCGACGTGCTTCGAATCTTCAGGCACCGATGGGTAGAGCCTGAGCGTCTCCGAGATCGCCGCCTTCAGGTATACCAAACGGTCGATTTCGTCGAACCCTAGAGGCTCCTCGGTCCAAGACGTGACGTCGTCACTGCCACGTGTCTCGATCAGAACGGAGCAGATCTCGCGTACGATGTTATCCTCGACGGTTGGATGCCTCGTGATAAGCCAGAAGAACCAGCTCAGCGCAACTGATGACGTGTCACGTCCAGCTAGGATAAAGTTAAGCGCCACGTGTTGAAGAAACGTGTCGCTGTAAGATTCTGTCTTCTTCATCATGAATCGCGAGAGGAGGTCGTCGTGTCTCTGGGCCCCACTTTCTTGCTGACTTATCAATTCCTGCTTACGTGTATTTATAACAGTTGCCAAGTATTCGTCGATTTCTCCTAGGCTTCGGCTCAAGCTGACTTCTAAGCCGAGCCCTAGCCATTTCTTCAGCTTCCACATAAACTCCGGTATGATAAACCGTTGAAGCGAGGCTTCGGTGGCTCGGTCGAAAGCCGAGGCAAAGCCGTTCTCGGGAAGCCCCTGTGCGCATGTTCGTGTGTCCTTACCGAACGCCAGTCCGCAAATGTTGTCGAATGTGAGCCGTAGTATTAAGTCTTGGAGATCAACCGGTTCTGATTTGGCTTGAGCCGTTTCAAGGATTGGACAGAACCGGAGCTTAATTCCTCGGTTGACCCACCTACCCATGGCTTGCCGCAACGTCCTGGATCATAAATTTTACAATACCAAACCGACCATAAGTATTAATAAACCGGAGCGATTTAATGATTCGATTTGATCAAATGTAGTAATTAAAACCGTTAAATTAACCAATACATTTGAGTCAACTGTAATATAAACGCACGATGAATTCGAGAAATCAGGATTAAACCGAGCGGTTTGGTACCTTGTTGTGAATTCGAGAGCGGCGGTTTTGCGTTGGAAGAGCCAGGTGTCACCGTCGGAGTTGAAAATACCTTGACCGAGAAGGTCGTGGAAGACGGATTGCCATGTAGGACCTTTAGGGTAGTTATCGAACCGGGTCTTGAGCATGTGTTCGAGATTCTTAGGGTCACAAGTGACAGTCACGAGACCTTGCTTCCTAGCCAAGAAAGGTACGGCACAGATACAAGTCTGATAAGTGCCGCCGCACGCACGGAGGTTCTCGGTGATCCATTCATGCATTCTGTCACGTTGCTCTATCAGACCAGGAAGACTACCCAATAGAGGCCAGACACGTGGACCCTTTAGCCACCGTGAGATCCTCTTGAACCATAGCCAATACGCTGTTACGACCGCTACAAGAAGCATCGCACTGGATATTTCCATATAGCTTTTTTTCTTTGTTTCCCGGGGAGCCCCAAAATAAAGAATGTGGTGATTGAGAAGAGAAGAGATGAAGTTGGATGCAAATGAATGATTTTTCTACGAAAATTTATAGGGAGAAAATGATCAGAAGAAGCTTCTCTCTGATTCACAATCTGTCACTCGTAACTATCAGAATCAAAACCTCATTAATGAACCCGCTGTTATCGTTGAGACATACATATATATAAATATATTTGTAAATTGGTTTATATATATAATGAGAGATTTTTCAGATTTGGAAGTCAAGAAGTGGTAAAGTGATGTTTATGCTTTGCTGGTACCTAATTTTGCAGCGAAAGGAATAGTCTCATTTAATGAAATTTCATTAAATGATCATATGTATGTATGTGTATAAGTAAATACATATATATATATATGTTTGATGTAGCTGTGTGGTGGATTAAATGAGATTAGTTGAGAACATAAGGCACAAAAAAGATGGTGGGGAAGAAGAAGAAGAAAAAAGTCGTCTATTTTTAAATTTAGAAGTTCAGGGTTAAAAGATTAACACATGTTGAGTTTGGTGGTGAGATAGATTTAATGCTCTAATAATTTATAGGTACAGCTACAAGTGATATTTCGGTTTTTTGGTTTGATTTCTTCAGTTTATATGGTTTGTGAATTTCTGGTTTGTTTTGGAAAATCAAATGATATTTAACTGAAGCAAAATTAATATTTAAATAAATTTATTTCGGTCTGGTTGAATCTAGTTCAAGCTGGATTTGGATTATCTGGTTCAAGGTTTTATCTATCAATCTATGTAAGAGTTTAAGTTTCCGTAATTAATTTTTGCTTATTTGGTTTTAGTTTGGTTCAAAAACTCGGTTTACACCTACATTTGTAAGTAATCTAGGTGAGATCTCGTATCAGTAGTTTGGTTCAGAACAAAGCTTTTATTTTTATTGTTTATTTTCCATTTACATTTTCTTTTTATATAGAAAAAAAGTTTTGTTATTTTTTCCTTAAGAAAACTTCCTCGTTTTGGGTTACCAGTTTTAAGATTTGGTAAGCGACTCCATATCTTTAATACTCGATATCACAGGATATTAGGAATGAAGGAAGTAGTATTTACTTTAGGAATACACTTTCCAGAGTTTCTTCTTCTCATTCAGCCTACAAAGAAACACTTCTTGTGTCACTATTTTGACTTTTTGGTTTCAACTTTAATGTCTTTATATCTTCGATTTTTACTGACGAAATTCCTCAAATGTTCACCAAAACTGTATACCAAAGTGGCACATGGCAGCGGAATATTAACTAAGAAAGATGCCATTTAATGGTATGTGAAAGTCAAAAGGGTTACGCTGACTTTAGTTACAATCCAACTCGTAGATAAATGACATCAATGTACGACTTCATATACATTAATACATATCATATAATATAGAAAATTTGTTAGAAATATCATTTTTGAAATATTTCTTTTCAAAAATACATAATTTTTTTCTTTTCAATTTTGCATTTTTATGTTTTAATGACCATTTAATCCTTATTTGCAAAATATTTAAAGATTTTTATTGGTTCATTGATTTATAAATCCATATACGATTGACAATCTTTCTTAATTATGAAATCAAAACATATGAATTTTGAAATAACATGTTTTACACACGGATTTGAATTTTTCTATTTTTTACTTTTTTTTTTTTGGATGAAATGTTAAATTTATTGATCTAGATTCAAATTTACAAAGGAAAAAAACAAATAAAAACAAGAGCGTTCAGCAAATCACAGAGAATTTTAAATTAAGAACATAGGCAAACAAGAGGAGGATTGTTATCCTGAACATCTAGACGCGAACCAAAGTTGCATGATCCCTTGTAACTTCCTGTTGTCATAGTAGGCCAAAGAGAGGAGATGTGACTGGATTGTTTTGTCTATCACCTTAGCTAGCTGATAGTGCGTTCTATATTTTTGGTTGTGCTTCCTCTCATTCCGTTCTCTCCAAATGTGATAGATCGTTGCTTGAAAAGCCAGTCGAATAAGGATATAGTTGTTACCTTTGTTGGAGCGTGATCCCAGCGTTTGGATGGTTACATCCCAGTCCGGGTCCGCCTCTCCCTGCAGCAACCCTCCAGCAGTTTTTAACCACACCATAAAAGAGTATGGACAAGCAAAGAAGAGGTGATCCCGGCTCTCATCCAGCTCCCCACATAGTAAGCAACTTTGGGTAATTCCCCAGTCTCGCATTCGAGCTCCTGTCGATAGCCTATCTTTTATAGCTAACCATGAAGTAAAAGCAAATCGAGTCACACCTTGAGGAAACCAGATTATCCGATACCATATTTTCACCTCCTTTCGAGTGCAAATCTGTTCCCACGTTGCAGCTGATGAGAAGAAGTCTCGATACACATCCGTAGCATGACGCCGTAGAGTTTCGTCCTTTCCAGCATTAGTATCCGGTACCCTCGTCTCTCTTATCTGATCTGTAAGTTCTTCCATTGCTCTGTTCCTAGAATGCCTTAAATTCCAGGCCGAACCTGAGAAAACATCACAAACTTTGTCTAACCGTTTCACACCTAAATTACAAATGCCAGTGACACCTGCAATGTCGATTAGCCTGCCCCTAGGATGCCAATAATCGAGCCAAAAGAAGGTGTTGCCACCATCACCCAGCCTACAGACTAAGAAAGGCGCCGCTTGACTGTGTAATTTAAGCAATTTTAGCCATTGCCAAGAGCCCAAGGTCGAGTCCTTTGCATCCCAAAAAGTACCCTACCGAATAAGGTAATGCCTCACCCAGGCCACCCACAAGGATCCTGTATTTTATACAATGTTCCAAATCAATCCAAAACAAAATACTTTAGATACCTCATGGATTCAACGAAGACCCAGCCCGCTTTCTTCCTTCGGTGTGCAAATCTCTTCCCACCCTACTTTGGACTTGGTATTAGTATGCGGGGATCCACTCCATAAAAACGCTGAGCACATGCTCTCTATTTCTCTGAAGCACCTCTTAGGGAGACAAAACACCGAGCACTAAAAGTTGGTTATGCTAACAATTACAGATTTGATTATTTTTCACTTTCAAATCCATTCAAATCCATTTAAAATATATGAGGAATTTTATAATCCAAAAAAATTACTTAACGAATAACATATGATTTTAACTAGTATTTATAAATCATAAAACCAATAACACATGATTTTAGTAAGGATTTTAAAATCAATGATTGAATAACATATAATTTTTGTTTAGATTTCCAAATCCATTAAAATGCATGAACCAATAAACTTCCTAAGGTCAACAAATGAAAAAATAAAATCTTCCGCCAAAAACGTGATCTCATCATTTTTCCACCAAAAAATATTTTTTGCAGAAAACGTGATCCCGTAATATTTGGCAGTAAACGTGATCTCGCAAATTTTTCGCAATTATAAAGTTTTACAAAGTATTTAAAAGGTTTTACAAGGTATATATAGGGGTTTTAAAGTACTTATAAGGTTTTACAAGGTATTTATAAGACTTATAAGATTTTACAAGGTATTTATAAGATTTTTACAAGGTATAAATTTCTGCAATTTTGACGTTTGATTCCGCAATTTTGGCTGAAAAACGTGATCCCGCTATTTTGCGTGTGAAAACGTGATTTTGTATTTTTGGCGGAAATTGCGTTCTCGGAATTTTGGCTGGAAAATTTAGATTATGTGTTAAATTTTTCCGCAATTTTGGCGAGAAAATTCGATTTCGCAATTCTAGCAGAAAAACGTGATTCTACTATTTTGCGTGCTAAAACATGATTTTGTTTTTTTGGTGGTAATCGCGTTTTCGGAATTTTGGCGGGAAAATGCGATCCTGCAATTTTAACGGAAAATTTATTTTCGTCAAAATCAAATTTTTAGTTTTGATGTGCGGACATTTTTCTGCTTTCTTTTCTATATTTGTGATATATTTCACTAAAAAAATTATAATTTAATTATTTTATATATAAAATGAGATATTTTTGAAAATGGAGAACCGAATTTTTTTAAAAAAAAAAAGATAGAGTAAAAAAGCATTTGTACTATCATATACAATATTTGTTTTTTTTTTTTAAAATGTGGTATAAAAGGTGTGACATTAGTTGACCAGAAGAAAAGGTTATAAGTTCCGGTTGTTAACATGAAGTGGCATTTTCCTGTATAAATTTTTTTTGTTGCCCGTACCCTTTTCTAAAACGAATGGAATATACACACATATATGATACCATATATTTGGGACATTAGAATATGACTAATTTCCAATAGTTGAGAAATTTGGTATGATTTGAAAATGATAACCCCAAAATTACCTTAATTTCTTCTTGATATGATTTTGCTGATGCTGCTATCATTGATAAAATTTTAGATTTTTGGACCAAAAAAAAATTTATTTCTGTTGTTTGGTTCGGTGTCCACCACCAATTTGGAGGTAATGATGATTTCTTCCTCTTTTCAATTCATCATTGATCATTTTTTTTTTGTTTGTTCGTCTTCCCATTAATTACGGTTCCAGTTTCACATTATCTCTCGTTTTTCTCATTTACTTGGAGCGTATTAAAAGTTAATTATGTTTCTCGTTTCTTCTTCCATAATTTTGAATGTTTTATATAGGAAATAAAAACTGAAATAGATTTTTGATATCTCGAAAATGTAAATTTAGATAGATGAAATACAATTTATTTCCAAAATATAAATCTTTGTGAAACTTCTTTAGGTATATGCAAATCTAGCTAGAAAAAAGTATATACATAGAAAGATATATAGAAACCATGCATAGAAGAGTTGGAAAAGAAACGAAGAGAAGGGCCATGGAAACCCAAAAAGAAGATAGCACCAAATCGTCTTCATCGATTCCTCTTGATGTGACCATAGAAATACTTTTAAGACTGCCAGCTAAATCTGTGGCGAGATTCTGTAGCGTGTCGAAACTCTGGTGCTCTATAAATATCACTCCAAATTTCATCAAATCGTTTGCAATTCACTCGTCGGCTCGGTGTCGCTTCTTCTGTCTTGTTTCGTCAAAAACGAAGAGGGTAAGCTAGTCTTCTATGTGATCAGGAACACTGTCGAAGACAGACTCTGTAAATAATTTGTATGTTGGAATTTATGGCAAAGCAAACATTTTACATCAAGGTGAGACCTAGTGATGTTAATATGGACTTCGAAACCCATTTAATTAAATGGATCTGTTGTACGAAAAATAACCCGTTTAAACTCATATATGCAAAAATGTTAAATGGGATTAAATGGTAAGCCCAATTAAATCCATATATTAAACGAGTTTACCGACAAATAAATGGATACCTTTTTAATTTTATTTTTCTCACTTTTTACTTATAGTTTTGTAGGGTTTCAGTCTCTTCTCCTTCACTCAACGAGCAACCAATCTCTTCTCCTTTGACGAGAGAACAGCCAATCGAGTTCTCTAGATGAATCTTGGTGGTGGCCTGGTGGGTTTTCGTCTTCTCCAATCTCTTCTCCTCTGGATTTTTCTTGGTTCCATCGAATTAAGCAGAGATGCGCCATTGCTTGACTCAACGAGAGGTTGGTTTTTCAAAAACACTGAGACTAAGACACTCAATCAATTAAGGACTAAGACACTCAATCGATTCTCTCTGAGAGCTGTTCCATCGATTTGTGTTGATGGATTTTTTTTTATTTTTCATTGATTTGTGTTGATTGCTTTCACGAGTGGAAAAAATGAAAATTTGATGTTGATTTTTTATGAAATTTTGGACTTTGCAAGCTGAGAATTTGACTCCAAGTGTGTCTGTATGTCCAAGTTCTTTATTTTTAATAGTAGTCTTGTTGTTATGCTGTTTCCTAACTAGATGCCATTGTTTGCGAACGACATGTATGTAACAAAAGCTTTGTTTCCGATCCTTTAGAAAACCACACTCATAGTTTCGGGTTTAAAGTTTTGAATGTGGTTTGATTGAGGAACATCTATGCAGCTCACTATAAATCCCTTGAAAGAGACTGAGTTGATACTATATGGTTTGTAGTTTTTGTTCCCCTTGTTAAGGAGCGTTTGGTTGCCTAATCTTATAATATAATTTGTTTTCCATGTGAATGCAGACATATGTTTATGGTGATCTCTACCGATATGATGTTGATAAGCAGGAGTAGAAGTTAGTTTCAAGCTCGAAAGTCCACCTCCTCGCTGCTCTCATCAGACAGTTGCTTGGAAGAGTTATCTCTACATATTTGGTAGATTAATTTTTCTTACTTTGTAAAGATGTTGTTTCTAAGTTTCGTTTACGTGAAGAGTTTTTTCATAAGAAAAGTATATCTAAGCATGTGATATAGCATACAAAACAGATAAGAAAACATAGTCTCTTTTCAGTGGTGGAGCTACCTACGTCTCAATAAAGTTTCATCCTACTTGTACAACATTTTTGTCTTCTCTTTTTTTATTTATTTCACATATCTAATATATGTTTTTACGGTGAAGTAAGCAAATAAATGAGAATAGACAATATAAACCTCTTCAAGTAGCTGCAACTGAATTAGGAAATTATTGTGATTGAACATACATTTTCTCTAAGCTTTTATTTGATGTAACAAAGATTAATTTCTGTCATCCACTGTTTTGTTTTTCAGAATGGATTTTGAATCTCTACAAACAATGATGCTTCTCACCGCTCAAAATGAGTTAATATACATGAATGAACAAGATGCAGAACTGCAAGCACTAGAGCAAAGTCAAATACAAATCCAGCCAACTCAAACTCAAGCTTCGCGTAAAAGACACAAAACTTCAACTGTTTGGAATGATTTTGTTTCAGTAGGGTTAGAAAATGATGGAAAAGAAAGGGCTAAGTGCATCCACTGTGGTACAAAGTTGGTGATAGGTAGTTGTAAATCACATGGAAAATTATGGAACAAATCATTTGGGTTGCCATTTGTGGTCAGCCCGGGTTACTGTGATGAGTTATATCTGTGTAACTGCCCATTTCATCGATGATAGTTAGACTTTGCATAGTAAAATTCTAGACTTTTGTGAGTTGAAGTCTCTGCACACTGGTGAACATATTGCTAATAAGGCTCTTGATTATTGAAGGAATGGGGATTACAGAAAAAAGTTTTCACTTTTACTTTAGATAATGCAACCAATAATAATAGTACGCAGAAAATCCTCAAGGGTCAGCTTCAGATGATTAGTGGTAGTGGTTTGTTATGTGCTGGAAAATTTTTGCACTTAAGATGTTGTGCTCATATTCTGAACATCATTGTGAAAAAGGTTTAGAATTAGCTAAAGGATGTTTTACACAACATTCGGAAAAGTGTTATATATGTGAAAACATCTCCACAGAGGAAAGAGGCGTTTGCAGCCTGCGTAGAGAGAGTGGGTGTAATGATCTACACCAAAGCAGAGAAACTCCGCGGGAAAATCAGACCGAACACGTCAAACGCAGACCGTTTGGCCGAGAAAATTTTTGTCAAGCACCTCGGTGATTAAGCTGGTTGCTTAGTTACTCGGTGACTAAGCAATGTGCTTGGTTGCTTGGTTACTTGGTGACCGAGTTGTGTGCTTGCTTGGTGACGAGCTGTGTGCTTGCTTAGTAGGTCGACCTTACCCTTGAGCGAAGAGCAGTGGAACATGCGTGGTGAGTCATGACCTTGCCCGTGGACGAAGAAACGTCCAAGCTGGTTAAGTCTTTGCCGTGTTTGCCTTGTCGTTAGCGAGAAAGGAATCTTAGGCCGTGTCATGACCTGGGCAGTGTCGAACCTATTTCCTTGCCCGCGAACGAAGGAACGTCCAATAGGACGTGTCCTTGTCGATGTGCAAAAAAAATTCTCGAGTGTCGCGTGTCGCGACCCGGACAGCGCACGGTGGGACATTCTCGGCCAAGTGCCGAGCTGCTTCACCAGCCTGTTTGTTTCTTGTCCGCGTCTATAAATAGAGCGACCCAACCTAGTAAGCTAATCATAATTTCGAAATTGCTTACACCGCAAAAATACTTTCCTAGATCCGTCTAAGTCCGAACGATCTAGAAAAGCCCGAGCCAAGTTTCCGTACCGTTCTAGTGAAAGCCTAAGACAAAAATCGTGATCCAACCTAAGAGAAAGATGAGTCTTCGGTATTTTTGCCATGTGTTAGATGAGTGAAACACACGTTTGATTGTTGATTGTTTCGATGCTTTTATCCACATAAGCATGAAAACGTTAAAGCATTCTAAGTTTATACATAAAGTTAAATTCTTGTAAAACTTGTGATTGAACATGGTATGATATTCCCATGAGGCTATGACATAACCAATAAAGATTTTGGTTATGGCACGAAGACACAAAGAGACGGGATTGTAGCCTTTGGCCGTGTAATGCATGACGATGCATATTTTCGATGTGTTTCCTAAAAGATTAGGCACCCAAAACGTTTTAAGGATCCTAAGACTTAGCTTTTGTGGTTCGGTCCGAAAGATGCATTTAGTTTCACGTGAAGGGAATAGTCAACACATAGGCCTTAAACAATTGTAACGCTATTGCATAAATCCATCGCTTATATTAAATTGTGTTGCTTGTTTGCGTGTATGATTGTTGTTGGGTGCATTCGGGAATTGATTAAACTTTAGGAGAATCCTAGACTCATTGGACAACTAGTGCTCACGACTCAATTTGTTTTGCAGGCAACCTTAGTGGGTTAATCGCGGGGAAGCACAAGAAGGAAGTTTACGAAAATCAGTGGTAGATTTCCTTGCTTTGTTGTAAACGCTTAACACTTAATATGTATAATGACCGTTTTTAGTGTTAGACTCGATTTCGAATAATTTGTAATCATGTTGAAACCTTATATAAAAGATATGTAAAATGGAGTTTTCGAAGAACTCGGGTTTCATACGATACTAGTTCTTGTCCGGATGAACCATCCATCGGGTATGTCTCAGGTTGGCAAGCCTTGATGCGTATCCGATGGGGACGAACGCTTAGAGTCTTGTCTAGGGTTTTGTGGATGTGTTCCGGGAACCTCTGGTCGGATGCCCTAGTGTTCATCAGTGGTTTTCCCGGTTTATAACCGATCGGGGGCATTACAACCAAATTTAGTGGTATCAGAGCATTGTTTTACGATGCTTGAATGGGACTTGGTTTTCAAACGTTTTATCGAGTCAAAAGGTCGTAAAAAGCAAATAGGATAAACTTATCACGTTCCTGTACTGTTTAGTTTTTAAGATGGGCTAGGACTTACCGGATGTTTTGTTACACATGATATCACTGCCACGATGTAACATGCGAGTGTATCAAGATGGTTTGCCACTTCCATCCGATGGTCAGCCGCGAAGGCAAGGACCGTATGACCATCATTACCCAAGACAGTATGGTTGTCCGCCTATGCTTGAGTATGTGCTGCAATACGTGCCGCCAAATCAGTACCAAGAGTATACAGACGAGAACTTCCCAAATATGTCAGAGTTAAGATTCCACAACATCAATGACCCTATACCCGAGGCATCATTACATGGAGGATGGTTGTCCTCTGAATCGATGGAGTCCGGACGAGAGGATTATATTAACTTTGGGGGATGGTCCACTGGACGAAGGGCATCTGTGAACCCAGGCGGCAGAGTTACTTCCCATCGTCAATATCCCATACTAGAGGAACCAATAGAATTAGAAGGATATGGTCAGAACCGTCCCAACCGCCCTAATCATTATGAAGCTGGACTAAGTAGAATAATACCCGAAGTAAAAAGTATCGAGGATCGGCTAATGAATGTGATCCAGGGTCTAGCTGAACGTTTGGGAGATCAACAACTAGTTTCCAGAAGAATCCAACAGGATTCTCCGTTCGCCACCGAATTTCTTAAAGATGGTGATGATGATGAAGAACCTAGTGACAAGAAGGTTCTTTGGGAATCATGATCCATTGGACGCCGACGCATGGTTGCAGTATATTGAAAATTTTTTTGCAGCAACCCGATGTCCAGAAGATTTCAAGACGGACGTAGCAGCGCACTACCTAATGGGGGATGCAAACGAGTGGTAGCGTGAAAGATCACTACAGGAGGATCGAGTTTCCATGGGAAGTTTTCCGGCAGGAATTTGAAAGAAAATACTTTCCGCCCGAAGCAAAAGATAGACTAGAGAGGAAGTTTCAAGAGTTGGTTCAAGGAGATCTCACCGTGAAGGAGTATGAAGCTGAATTTACTGGGCTTCGACGATACGCATATTATGGAGTGGATAATGAGATAGCAATTATTCGAAAGTTCTTACGAGGCTTAAGACCCGAGATTATGAACAAACTATTGGCGGTAGCGTACCATAGTTTTTTCGAACTCGTGGAGAGAGCGGTTAACGTTGAAGAGGGCTTGGAGATCGAGCGACTCTTCTATAGAAAGCCGCAAGCATTGTGGTTATCGCAGCATGTCCAAAGGCTAGGGCCGGGTAATCAAGTGACTCGACCTGGAAGGGTTGGACAGAATTCGGGACAAGGCCGGAGTCGAGGACAAACCATTGGCCGCGGTCGTGGAAGGAGACCAGCTGGTAGAGGAACACCAGCGATAGAAACATTACCCGAATGTTATAAATGTGGCCGACGAGGCCATTACTCTCGAGCGTGTCCGAACGAGCTCGAGAGGACACGTCCTGTACCCGAACATGTTGTCTGTTATACTTGTCACCAGCCTAGACACTACTCGACTTTATGTCCTGTCAAGGCCAACTGTCCAGCAGCAGCACATGCCGTTGAAGTAGTAGAGATCACGCCATCACCTAAACGCAAGGCTATCATGGGACGAGTCTACCCCCTAGATAAACCCGAACCTTCACGACCTTCTAATTGTTTTCTGTTTAATACTCTATAAAAGAGGAAAGTTTAAACGAAAGTTTATGGCTTTTCGTCTAGGAATATTAAGTGTTGGTGGTATATCCACACACGTTCTGTTTGATTTAGGGATGACGCATAGTTTCGCATCGCCTAATGTCACCTCGCGTTTTAAAGGAATCTTTACCATAGTAAAGTTTCACGTTCCTGTCCTAACACCAGGTGATCAAATCCTGTATGCAACGAGTTGCTATATAGGAATTTCGATCATCATTCAAAACCGTACGTTTTTAGTCAACTTCTTAGTCATTCCGTTAGACAAATCCGAAGTCATCTTAGGAATGGATTGGTTATCAGCTTACATGACTCATATTGATTGTGGTCGTGGGAGAATAACTTTTGAACAGTTTGGAAAACCTTCCTTAACCTTCTACGGAATCCAACCAAATTTCGTCGTGTCCTTCACAACAGCCTTGAGAGCGGAAAAGACCCTTGTTGAAGGAGAAGTCTACCTTGTGACCGTGACCATCTTGAAGGATAGTGAATCAAAAGAACCGAGCATAGAAGAGATTGCAGTAGTTAAAGGATACAATGATGTGTTCAAACCTTTGAAAGGGTTACCACCATCTCGTAACGACACTTTTACCATTCTGTTGGAACCAGGAGTGGCTCCAATAGGTAAGGCACCATACCGTATGGCCCCAGCAGAACTAACATAGTTAAAGAAGCAGTTAGGGGATCTAATAGAGAAAAGATTCATTCGATCAAGTTCGTCACCTTGGAGAGCGCCGGTTTTATTCGTAAAGTAGAAGGATGGTAGTATGCGATTGTGCATAGATTACCGTGGAATCAACAATGTCACTATCAAGGATAAGTATCTGTTGCCTAGAATAGATGAGTTTCTAGATCAATTGCAAAGAGCAAGCTGGTTTTCAAAGATTGATTTAGCATCCGGCTATCATCAGATTCGGATCGCGGAGATGGACATCGTGAAGACTGCATTTAGGACACGTTATGGCCATTACGACTTTGTGGTCATGTTGTTTGGCCTGACAAATGCACCAGCCGCATTTATGCGATTGATGAACAAAGTCTTTCGAGATTATCTAGACGAGTTTGTTATCATATTCATTGATGACATACTTATATACTCCAAAAACGCAGAAGAGCATAAGACACACTTAGGAAAAGTGTTGGAACGCTTGAGGAGTCAAAAGTTTTTTGCTAAGTTTAGTAAATATAGCTTTTGGAAACGGGAAATTGGATTCTTAGGACACCGAGTCTCGGAACAAGGAGTTTCAGTCGATCCAGAAAAGATTATGGCAATACGAGAATGGCCACCACCAACGAACGCCATAGAGATTCGTAGCTTCTTAGGACTAGCTGGTTATTATAGAAAATTCGTGAAGGGATTTTCTAGTATAACTAAATCATTAACTCGCCTGACTGGTAAAGGCGTTGTCTTTGTATGGAGTGAAAAAGCAGAGAAGGCGTTCAACGTATTAAAGAAGGCTTTGACGACCGCACCAGTCTTAGCCTTACCCGAGCCAAACCAGCTGTACACAGTATTTATTGATGCATGTGGAACAGGTTTAGGTTGTGTGTTAATGTAAGGCAAGAAAGTTATTGTCTATGCATCTAGGCAGTTAAGGAAACACGAAGATAACTATCCTACACACGATCTAGAAATGGCCGCGGTTATTTTTGCTTTAAAGATATGGCAGTCATATCTTTATGGAGAGACGGTTCAAGTAATGACGGATCATAAGAGTTTGAAGTACTTGTTCACCCAACCTGATCTTAACCTAAGGCAGAGAAGGTGGATGGAGTTTATCACGGATTATGATATGAATATCACTTACCACCCAGGAAAGGCAAACGTAGCTGTCGATGCTTTGAGCTGCCGTAAGGTCAAGGTCGATGTAGAAAAAGATTTGATGAGCTTAACCACGGAATTCAAAATGATTAGCTTGTCAGCTTTAGAAGGAGAAAGTAGTGAACCATTAGGTTTACAGGCGGTACACCAAGCAATACTACTACAATGAATGCGGTTTCAACAGAGAGAAGATGAGGATTGAAAGAAGATTATCGAAGAGTTAGATAGTTTAGGGGAGCCGAGCGCGAGCGGATACCATTTGGCCATAGATGGTACCTTGCTCCAAAATAAAAGGATTATCGTGCCTAAGGGACAAGGCTTACGGGAAGAAATCCTAAGGACGGCCCATCATTCCTTACTTAGTATTCACCCTGGGAGTACTAAGATGTACCGGGACATCCACCAGTACTATCATTGGTTGGAAATGAAGCAGTCTGTCGCAAAATGGGTAGCTGAGTGCCAAACCTGTTAACAAGTTAAGATTGAGCACCAAGTTCCAGCCAGATTGTTGCAAAGCTTACCAATCCCAGAATGGAAATAGGATACGGTTGCTATGGATTTTGTTACGGGATTGCCAATAGCACCAGGACATGGAAACGATGCGATTTGGATAGTCGTAGATCGTTTAACCAAGAATGCTCACTTCTTGCCAATGAGGATTGATGATAATATAGAAGTATTGGCTAAGTTATATTTGACTGAGATTGTAAGGTTGCATGGAGTCCCCGCCAACATAGTTTCTAATCGTGACCCTAGGTTCACGATTAGATTTTGGCGAGCTTTTCAGAAAAACTCTTGGGACCAATTTACACATGAGTACCATGTCTCATCTAGAAATAGATGGTCAAACGGAACGAACCATCAGGACTTTAGAAGATTTACTTCGGATGTGTATGATTGATTGGAAGAAGACTTGGAAAATTCACTTGCCATTAGTGGAATTTGCATACAATATTATTTTCACACTAGTATTGGTATGTTACAGTATGAAGCTTTATACGGACGCCCTTGTCAGACTCCTATGTGTTGGACCGAAGTTGGAGAAGGAAAGGAGTTTGGAGAAGAGTTTGGGCCAGCCATAGTAAAGGAAACCACAGATAAGGTTAGCCTTATCCGGACCAATATGAAAAGGGCACAAGACCGACAGAAGAGATAGGCCAATCAACATAAAAGAGAAGTTGAGTTTAAGGTTGATGATTGGGTATGGTTGAAAGCAGTTGCTGAGAAAGGAAAAGACAGATTTTCTAAGCCTAGTAAGCTAGCCGCACCGTCTAAAGGACCTTACCGTATTATCAGAAGAGTAGTAGAGGTAGCTTACGAGCTAGATCTTCCATCTGATAAAGAGATGTATAATGTGTTCCATGTCTCAATGTTGCGTAAGTTTGTCTGTAGTCTAAATGCAGCACCGCCAGTGCGTGTGTCCGATTTCCAAACTAAACCTCGACCTCCTTCTCTGGAGCTAGTTAGAATAGGTGAGAAACGATCAAGATTTCTTAAAGGTCGAGAAATCTCTCAAGTTAAGGTCACCAGGAGAAAACAACATAGAGATGTTGTTACTTGGGAAGATGAAGCGAGATTTCATAGGTCTCACCCGGAACTTTTCCTAGAATCCGAACAGAACCAAGATGCCGGACCATCTAACCCTTGAGAATTCGGGACGAATTCTTTTAAGGTGGGATAATATAATGACCCGCACCAAAGCAGAGAAACTCCACAGGAAAATCAGACCGAACACTGCGAACGCGGACCGTTTGGCCGAGAAAAATTTTCTCAAGCACCTCGGTGATTAAGCTGGTTGCTTAGTTGCTCGGTGACTAAGTAATGTGCTTGGTTGCTTGGTTACTTGGTGACCAAGTTGTGTGCTTGCTTGGTGACGAGCTGTGTGCTTGCTTAGTAGATCGACCTCACCCTTGAGCGAAGATCAGTGGTGCATGCATGGTGAGTCATGACCTTGCCCGTGGACGAAGAAACGTCCAAGCTGGTTAAGTCTTTGTCGTGTTTGCCTTGTCGTTAGCGAGAAAGGAATCTCGAGCTGTGTCATGACTTTGGCAGTGTCGAGCCTGTTTCCTTTTCCGCGAACAAAGGAACATCCAATAGGACGTGTCCTTGTCGATGTGCGAAGAAAATTCTTGAGTGTCGCGTGTAGCGACCCATACATCGCACGGTGGGATATTCTCGGCCAAGTGCCGAGCTGTTTCACCAGCCTGTTTGTTTCTTGCCTGCGTCTATAAATAGAGCGACCCAACCTAGTGAGCTAATCATAATTTTGAAATCGCTTACACCGCAAAAATACTATCTTAGATCCGCCTAAGTCCGAACGATTTAGAAAAGCATGATCCAAGTTTCTGTACCGTTCTAGTGAAAGACTAAGACAAAAATCGTGATCTAACCTAAGAGAAAGATGAGTCTTCGGTGATTTTTGTCATGTGTTAGATGAGTGGAACACACGTTTGATTGTTGATTGTTTCGATGCTTTTATCCGCATAAGCATGAAAACGTTAAAGCATTCTAAGTTTATACATAAGTTAAATTTTGGTAAAACTTGTGATTGAACGTGGTATGATATTCCCATGAGGTTGTGACATAACCAATAAAGATTTTGGTTATGGCACGAAGACACGGAGAGACGGGATTGCAGCTTTTGGCCGTGTAATGCATGACGATGCATATTTTCGGTGTGTTTCCTTAAATATTAGGCACCCGAAACGTTATAAAAATCAGAGTAGATAATAAGGTTTTTGGTTTATTCCGCCATCCTGTCCATAAGGATCCTACGACTTAGCCTTTGTGGTTCGGTCCGAAAGATGCTTTTGGTTTCACGTGAAGGGAATAGTCAACATGTAGGCCTTAAAGAATTGTAACGCTATTGCATAAATTCATCGCTTATATTAAATCGTGTTGCTTGTTTGCGTGTTTGATTGTTGTTGGGTGCATTCGGGAATTGATTAAACTTTAGGAGAACCCTAGACTCATTGGACAACTAGTGCTCATGACTCAATTTGTTTTGCAGGCAACCTTAGTGGATAAATCCCGGGGAAGCACAAGAAGGAACGTTAGAAAAATCAGTGGTAGATTTCCTTGCTTTGTTGTAAACGCTTAACACTTAATATGTATAATGACCGTTTTGAGTGTTAGACTCGATTTCGAATAATTTGTAATCATATTGAAACCTTATATAAAAGATATATAAAATACAGTTTTCGAACAACTCGGGTTTCATACGATACTAGTCCTTGTCGGGACGAACTAACCATCGGGTATGTCTCGGGTTGGCAAGCCTTGATGCGTATCCGATGGGGATGAACGCTTAGAGTCTTGTCTAGGGTTTTTTAATTGTGTTCCGGAAACCTCTGGTCGGACGCCCGAGTGTTCGTCAGTGGCGCTCCCAGTTTATAACCGATCTGGGGTGTTACAGTGGGTATCAGGAGTGGGGCTGGTCTATCTCTTGATGTTTCCACTAGATGGAATTCTGCATATGAAATGCTTGCAAGAGCATTGAAATTTAAAAAAGTATTTACTAGTCTAAAGGCTTTTGACACCAATTATAAGTCTTTACCTTCAGAGGAGGAGTGGGATCGTGGAGAAAAGATATGTGATTTGTTGAAGCCGTTTAGTGTCATTACTACATACTTTTCAGGCTCTAAGTATCGTACATCAAATGTTTATTTTACTCAAGTATGGAGGATTAAGTTATTGCTGAATAAGTATATCACTTGTGATGATGATGACGTGAAGCAAATGGCTTTGGAAATGAATGGTAGATTTGATAAGTTTTGGGAGGATTACAGCCTTATTTTGGTTATTGGAGTTGTTTTAGATCTAAGACTTAAAGTGCAAATGCTTGAAGTAACTTATAAAAAGTGGATCCCCTTACTTCTGAGTTGAAGATTAAAGAACTTACGAAAAATTTAAAAATGTTTTATAAAACTTATCAGATGAGTTCTTCCGATATTTCAGGGACAATAAATCCACATGACCTACTTACTGAGTCTCCACTTGAAGATTATTTCGATAATATAAGTATCTTCTTATACATTAGAATTACATTATCAGAAATTTAGAATCAAAATATTTGCTAATTTGATGTGAACAACACAAAAACACACTTGGCTATTTACTTGGATGAGCCGAGGCTAGAATGAAATTTTTTTCCAATTTTAGATGTTCTAAGGTACTAGAAAGACTACCAGAGTCGTCTTGGAGATTTAGCCTCTATGGCACTTGATGTTCTCAGCATTCCAATTACTACTGTATCATCAGAATCAGCTTTCAACATTGGAGCTAGAGAGTTGACACCATACATAAATCGTTTACTTCCAAAAAATGTTCAAGCTCTACTGTGTACTCGCAATTGGCTTCGCGGTTTTGTAGAATATGAAGGTAAAGATTTAGGATTTACAAAAACTACTTTATAGTTAAGTGATTGTTTCAACTAATTTACATGTTGAATTGTAGGTATCATAGAAGATATTGACGACACAGACTATGAAAATGCTAGTAAGACAACGAGTTCAAGAGTTGAGAGTTCAAGAACAGGAGACTCAAATGGCCATGAAACATGAGTTTCTAATCGTTTTGTTACATGAGTTTGGACTAGAGTGAAGATTATGGAAAACTTAGCATTTTTTTTGTTTATTTTGTTATGGAAATCTATGTTTTTATAAAGTATAATTACTTCAGATTTAGCCAAATTTGTTGTTGTTATTTTTAATCTGTTTTGCTTCTAATTATTTCAGTCAGATTTCGTAATTATTATTTTAAGAAAAAAAAAATATTCAGCTTAAATGGGTTTAAATGGGCAGGATATATGAAATTTAAAATTAAATAAATTTATTTAAATTTAAAATTAAATAAAATAAATATAAATGGAATAGGTTTAAATGAGAGTGACTAGTGTATTATAATCTCGTTGAGACCCTGAATACAATTTTGTATTTACATTTATGTACATTAGCCTTGGGACTTAATATCCGGGGATCCGGGATCCGATCCGCCATTCGTCCTGCTCCGCTCCGAAAAATAGGATATTCGGTACGGGCGGATCCGGATCCGGATAGTGAATTTACGGATCCAGACGTGTATGTCCGGTGGCGATTGGTGAGAGATTGTAAGTTTTGTGTTTGGTTTTGTGTCTGTTCGTGCTTGTTTTCTTACTTTGTTTTCTAGTTATGTCTCTGGCTAGATCTCTTATTTCTTGTTAGGTCTCTGATGGGTATTCAATCTAAGCATCTCTTATAGTTCTGATTTTGATTTTGATTTTGATTTGTTAGTTAAAGCGTTTCCAGTTTCATCGATGTTCTTTGTTGAGGTTTTGTCACTTCCATCGATTTTGCTATAACCAGATCAGATCCGGATATCCGCGAATATCCAGAATTTTTACGGATATCCTGATAATCGGATATTCGGGATTTCGGATCCGGATTCGGATAGTAAAATTACGGCTCCGGCTGGATGTGGATCCGGATTCGGATGCCCTCAATTTTGCCGGATATCCGGCTCCTTCTCAAGGCTAATGTACATGCACTGCGATATCATTACTCAAGTAAAAGAGAATTGCTTTTTCAACTGGCAAAAGAGAGATGGACAAGTGGCAACCTATCAAATAACCAGAGAATCAAATTTGTTTTCTGTGTTCGTTCTTTTGATTTTCTCTGCACCTCACGTGCCGGTAAGGAAGACACTAATTTATCATTTTCTTTTTCTTTTGTCACCGACATTAATTTGAATCCCCCATTTATTTTATGTAAGTATGGTTTTTCAAAAGGCACTCGTATTTAACTTATTATTTTCTATAGGAAAAAATCGTCTTGAGGATTCGAGCCAAGCCAATTTTTCCTTGATATTACAAAATTACACAATATACTTGGTATTAACGGCGTCGTATTAAACCTCAAATCTGTCTTGTCCTAATTGGTACCACCAGGCTGGCAAAGTTTACGCCGTCATACGTACCCTTTCGACGTCGCCTGGCAAAACTTATGATGACGTCGTACTAAGACCCGGACCGTTTATAACAAAAGATCAGAAATACACAGATGGATCCCGGCCCATTCAAGGGTGGAGACAAAACATACAAACCTCATACGCATATGAAACTAGTACCTAACTCTTTCGATTAATGAGACTTTTGTGTGGCATATGATTAGTTTTTCCAGCATTGACTGCTTAAAGAATGTCTAAGACTTTACATATAATTATTGACATATGTAGATGCGTGTTGAGAACACTCTATTGACTGGAATATCAAGCTCGAACAAAAACATTTTTGCATCGAGAACATTCTATTGACCGGAAAATGAAATGTTTAAGAAGAGAGATCAAGCTCTCGACGTACGGAGACTCCAAGGGAAACGAATTTGATTCCCATCAGAAGAAATATCGTATGATCAGTGGAGAGTGAAGTAGCCGATTTGAAAAGGAGAGGATCACTTTGATATTCCATATTAAAGCAAGAGAGTCCGTGACAATTTGCGGCGTGAATTGCAAGTAAACCATCGTAGTGCATGTGTTGTTTTTGACTTTGATCAAACCTAATGGTCCATATCCACGGATCGTTATATCATAGTAGTATCATTATCCATTATACGATAGTGTACTAATATCAAAATATTCACTAAATCCCAAGTATTTGTAATATATAAATTCTGAGTATATATGCACAATATCTCGTTGGTATACACTAATAATACTCTAAATTAAATACATACATAGGTCAAAATTTTGAATTATTTGTTCAACCTCAACAGTTATCGTATATGTTTTTATTATCTCGCGCAAACACATCTGTTTTAACTATTGCATATTTACTTATAGAAACCATTCAGTAACGTTTATGACATAAATGCTTGTTATATTTTTTCTAGAATACAATGAAAAATGTAACTAAATTCAAGTAGTTGGAACTTCAACCCAAACCCAAAGACAAAACTCTAAATGCTCTTTATCATTTTTTTCATTTATATTAAAAAAATGCTTTCTCGAAAAATTAAAGCTTCTTCAAAACCCTTAGAAATTTTAAATAAAATTAGATTTTCCATAACCGCACCTATAGATCTGTCAAACTCTAAATCCAATATGTGACTTATTGCTTCACATTATGATATTAGTACTAGGAGACGGATAAATTAGTTCTAGGACATCTTTAGAATTATGAACTCTCGAGGCCACCTAGTTCTTTTGCAACCCAAACATCAATCTGAATTTAAAATTCACCATCTAAAACTAATAGATTCAAACTGAAGATTCTCAGCCGAACCAAAAGAACATATCTTCGCTACCTCTTGTCTCATCTTCTTCGGACCACACACAAGAACTCCCACGCTCGAACCCTTTAAACCAACTAGAAGCTCTGTTTCACACAATAAACAGAGTTAGAACTCAGAAGTAAAACAGCATATACAGATATATTCTATGGTAGTATAGTCTGATACGTATATGAAAATGTTATGATCTTAAATAGACTTTTTTTGTGATGATAGACTTACTGTTAAGGTTAGGCCTCTCTGCGTAATGAATGTCGGTGGATTGCGACAGCAATTGCTGCGGCGAGCTCTCAATAATCAACGGAGACACAACGTCGACATATTGGTCATTTTTCGTATTCTTTTTTTTGTTCCACAACATAGCAGCCGTAGAAGTAGCCACCACGCTAATGGAGATTGAAAGAAGGTAAATGAGCGATTTATAAGCCGAAGTGTACTTTTCGGAGCTTTGATCGATTGGGTAAATGTGATATCTTGTTATGATCGCGATGATGACAATAAAGATCATGAACGAAGAAGAGAGGATGGTGGCAAGACAGAGCCAAGAGTTGGGCCCGAGGATTGGTGAGATGGGTTGGTCTGAGACGTTTGGTTTGAAACATAGGGTTTTGATGATATTCCTATTGTGACTTGATTCTTTTACTGGGTTTTTCTCCTCTCGGGTGACGAAGGCTTTGATCTTGATATCTACAAACGAGGTGATGTCGGTGGTGAGACATGAGGTGGGTAGAATTAGGTCGAGCATGGATAGGTCGGAAGAGTTTTTGAACACGCAGATGAGGGTCATTTTGGGGATTTTACATTTGTGTGTTGAACTCATGTAGAATAGGTCGCGGATTATGGAGATAAACGGTGTAATGCCACTGCCTCCACTCACCATCACCAGAGAGTCATGTCTGCTCTTAAAGAAAAACAGAGCATCAATGTTACTTGTGTTGGAAGAAACTGAATGTTGAACTTCTCTGTTTCTGATTTAAGTGAATTACCGTAGGAAATCAGTGGAACTAGGGCCGTAGGGTCCCTCCACGGAAACAGCGAGGCGATCGATCTGATCAGACGAAGATGAAGAAAGCATCTCGTAAAGCTTACTCGACCATTTTCCTTGGCTCTTGATCATAACACTTAACGTCTCGGGTTCGAGTTTGCTACTAGAAGTTATCGTAAATGGATGCCACTGAAGCTTGGAAATACTCGGTATGTTCACGAACATAGTGCTTGTCGGGCTATACAGCAACACTGTAATATCATTTTAGCATATGATTATTGAATCATGATCAATTGATGAAGAAAAAACAGAGGGACCACCATAGTTAAACTCACTAGGGTTTTTGGAGAAATTGAGCTCAACGGTGTCACAAGGAAGAACACGAGCAGAGACTAGCTTGACATTGTTGCGCGACTGGAGAGATCTCAAGAAACGATCGACGATGAAGATGTAGAAACCGGGAAAAGAGATCAACGCATAAGAGATGCCGACGTGGAAGACGAAGAAGAGCATGAAGACGATGTAGAGATAATGAGTATAGAAGAAGATTTCGAAGAATCTCCTCCTTATCTTCGGATATGTAGTGACCCACATCATAAGTCCGGCCACCAGAGCTATCTCTCCGGCTAAATTCGAGACACCGGTCCTATCCCACTCCAACATCTATTTACACGAACGATTAAGGGCATTTAATGTAACATAATAGAACAATATCGACGAATAATGTAAAAAAAAAAAAAGATTAACCTGGGCGACTAATTGATTCGTGGATATCCAATAAATAAAGTAACAGAGACCGTGGCTGGTGAATAAGATCATGGCCAAGTGTCCCAGCCATATGTGGTACTTGATGCTTGACTCCGACGTAAGCCCCACTGCAGCCAGCAACGACGAGCCTCGAGCCACTGGATAGAACAAGAACGCCAAGCATATGTTCCCTGCTATACCTAACCGTACTGCTATTAAATCCAGCCTCGCTTGCCATCTTTTCAGTTTTGCCATAAAACAAACACAAAAGGCCAAGCTTTTTTTTGTCACATAGCTTAACTAATGGTACATGTCAATGTCATTTTGCAAAAGTTGTTTATAAAAAGGCCAAATTGTTACAGATATTATATATGTGATTGAGAAAATTATGAGTCAATCGATTAAAAAATTTATAAGAAAAAAATTATTTATCTGAGTTTCCCGATATTTTTGTTTACTATAGAGTCACTTCTAATTTTAAGACGCACAATTATATTCTAGTTCAGTGAAAAAAGAAAAGTTCATTTATACTCTATTTTCATCATATATCTCGCAATATTAACAGAAGTTTCCCAGCAGATAGGATTGAATCTAGATGATCATTATTA
This sequence comes from Turritis glabra, assembly GCA_900406565.1. Taxonomy (NCBI): domain Eukaryota; kingdom Viridiplantae; phylum Streptophyta; class Magnoliopsida; order Brassicales; family Brassicaceae; genus Turritis; species Turritis glabra. Next base: position 771,198 of record OVBN01000150.1, on the reverse strand, counting down.
TGATATTTTTGCTATATATACAAAATAATTATGTTCATCCACAAAAATTCATCTATAAATTAAACTTACAAGTTATTTCCGTCAATTGCTGCTGATTTAGAAGTGATGGTGACAAAAGTATTGTAAATGTAATTGGTTAAGCTCCAAAGAAGAATAACCATGAACATCGTCAAGAACATAACCTCAGTCAGTGTCACTATTCCTAATGGTCCCTTCACTAACATTGGTCTTCTCAATGCGCCAAACTTGGCTCTCTTCCCCTCCACTCCGCTTTAAAATTAATAGAAAATAAATAAATAATTAACAGAAAAGCTGATAATGAAAGAGTAATAAGCTGGTAGTAGTGTTTAATCACCTATTAAATTGTTTCTTCAAGTGAAGGTAGATACATCCCAGAAAAGCCAGTAGAATCATCGGGAACATGTAAACCAAAAGGTTCACTCCTAATAAAGAAATCCATTATAGGTAGTTGATATTCGTATAAATAAATTTTTAAGATTAGATCTATATACCTGGTTTCCCATAGTAAATCGATCTGCCGATCTTGGCACGCATGGAGGTTAACCATATATTCTTATAGGTCGAAGTTGGCATCATAATCCAAATCACCATAGTTCCCATCAAAATTACCATCGTTAAGAGTTTAATCAGCTTCTCAATCACTTCTATATTCATTTCTCCTAATCCCATGGTACAAGATATGAGATTCCAAACCCTTTTAATATATCATAAAAAAAAAGAGATGAGATTCCAAGAAATAAGAAGAAAAAACAAAGCGAAATGGAGATTGCAATGAATTTTACAAAACCCATATATATATATATATATATTATGCTATTTTTTGTTAATTATATATATGCTATTTAGACCAATTTAATTATTATTTTTATAATAAATGTAGAAAAATCCAATAATTAAATATGTTGAGATGTTTAAACATATAGAGATGAAATATCTACTCTTGTATAAAATAAAAATAACAGTTAAGTAATTTTTAATGGATAATCTTATTAATTTCAAAATAATAAAAATTTATAGAAGAAAAAATATGTTCTGGTGAAAGAATTAGGAAGAAACCCAAATTAAGAGGGGATTCGATTTTCTTTAGAAATTAGTAGAAATAATATTCAGAAAAAAATCCTAGTTATTAGGAAAACTAATGTTCTAAAAATATTAAAATCGATAAAAAGTTGGACTCGTGGAAGAGTCTAAGTAACGTGTGTAATTTTCCTGATTTCAACGCCATTCTATAATTTGGGGCTTATAATTAGCAAATTATGGAAACCGAATCGTTGAACCTTATGTTTCGGTCCTCCGGATTGTGTCTTAAGCTCGCCGATGTGTGTAGAGACACAAATCTTCACGTGTCCTTTAATCACAAAAGGTCATCTTAATAAAAAACATATATGTATTATATATATATATATATATATATATATTTTATAAATATCAATAAAAGCGGTCATCAAGAGGTCGACAAGTGGAGTCCACCATCGCTATGCATGCATAATAATTTATTTTTGTACGTCTATATAATTGATCTAATTCGATCAATGTAGGATAACTTTCTTTTTTTGTCAATGTAGAATAACTTTCATAACTTCAATTATAAAGAAAAAAATATATTTTTCTCTCTTATTTATTATTCAATATCCCGATCTTTCTACATGTATAAATTTTTTCTATTATTTATATTCATATGACTACTACAAATAAAACAATTATTTATAACAATATGTCTATTCTTTTTTTTTTGTCAACGATTTTATTCTTTGTAGTTTTAAATAATCAATTATATATCCGGAAAATCTCACGTAAATTTATTAATATTACATTAAATTTCTTTGGAAACATTTGAAGTCATTTTTAAAATTTTGTTTCACATGAGTTTTCAGTATCTTCCATATATATAAATAAAACCATGATCTTTTTATTAGTTTTTTTGTTGTTGATAAAATAATTTTATTAGTTAGTTACCCACTATATTCTAGCAGCGTTACACAATTGTTCAATAAGTTGATGTATATATGTTAATTAGGTATTTGAGGTGTCTGTTATATTATTTCTTTAAAATTAATCGAATAATTAGTGATATGACAATTGAAACGGTTATTTTTTCATATGTTCACGTAACTTCTTCACATTCTTTTAACCAATAATTAGGTATTTGTGCTATCTGCAAGATGGCATTGACACATGACTTATAATATATCCAAATATTAATTTATTTGTAACACGTATGTGTATTACTCAGTTAGTTTCGAGCAAATTGACTTTTTTTTTTAAAAGATGTTCTTAGATCAAATATAAAGTGGTTTTAGTTTGACGAAGAGTTGTTTTTAGGTCTAGAGCATGATTAAATTCTTTTTGAATGCAACATTTATTAAATCATTCTATTTAATCAGTGAAGTGGTGTCATACTTTAAATATGTTAGAAAACTTGGTAAGTAAACTATTCGACGGTTACACTCATTCTAAGGGATTAATTAGATGATAAAAGTTCGGATTATCTCCTGATTAAAAATAAAAATAAATATATGAAAAAATCTGAAATTGAATTGTATGCGTGATAAAATCACAGTTTTAAAATATGTTGACTAACAATAGAGATAAAATCATATCTTACTTCCCAAAATGAGTTTATTGTATTTCAACATTTACAATTTACAAAAGCTTTATGCTTTGTTACATAAGGAAATGTAAAGATTACAAACAAAAGGATATTGCCAAACTTTGACAAGGGAAGAGGGCTTTTTCACACTAAATATTCCTAGAAAGAGACCCCAAAAAAAAACCCGGAAAAGTCAATGTAACAAGCACACAAAGATAGGTCAAAATCACAAGGCCCACCTTATTAACTTGCAACTCAAGCAAATTCAACAACACATGGTAAAACAGAGTTATAAACGCAATCACCAGCTGAAACTGATAGATTCAAAATGAAGATTCTCAGCCAAACCAGAGGAACATATCTCCGCAACCTTTTGTCTCATCTTCTTCGGACCACACACAAGAACTCCCACACTCGAACCTTCCACATTAAGTAGAAGTTCTGCTTATATAAAACCAACAAAGAACATATTTAGATTAAAAATACTTATAGTTATATGTATAATATAGAGATAGAGAAAGTGAAAGAGGGTTATGTATATATTACTCTTGAGATTAGGTCTTTCTCCGAAATGCAGGTTGGTGCGTTGCACGAGCGATTCTTGTGGCGTACTTTCGATTTCTCTCAAGGTATTGTAACCCCAAGACGTAGGAGAAGATGTTGGAGATGGAACGTCGACGTTCTGGACCTGTTTATTTTCAACGTTACCGTACTTCTTCTTGTTCCACAACATAGCTGCACTAGAAGTTGCCATGATGCTCACGGAGATGACTAAGATATATATGATGGTTTTTGAAGTCAATGAATAGATTTTGTTGGTGTTGTGGTCGATCGGGTAAATGTAGTACCTACTGATGATACCAATAATTATCAAGAAGATCAAGAACGAAGATGAGAGAATTGCACCGAGCCAAAGCCATGAGTTTGGTCCGAGGATTGATGAGATGGATTGGTCTGAAAGACTTGGTTTGAACCAGAGAGTTTTGATTTTCCCAGCTGTTGCTTCGGCTCCTGCTTCTTTCTCTCGGGTTATGAAGGCTTCGATTTTGATGTTTATGTCGGAGGATAGTTCAGTCTCGAGACCGGATAATGGCAAGACAAGATCGAGCATGGAGATTTCTGAAGACTTCTTAAACGCACAAATCAGAGTTATTTTTGGGATTTTGCATGTTTGTTTTTGGCTTGTGGCGATCAAATCACGAATAACAGAGATAAACGGAGTTATCCCGCTTCCTCCGCACACCATAACCAAAGCTTCATGCCTAGAATGTCAAAAATAAACTTATGAAATCAATGTTTCTTGAAATGCAAGTCAATCAAGTTTTCTGGTACCCTAAGAAATGGAATATCAAGTTAATTTGATAGGTGCTTGAGAAAGTAAATAGAAATCACCTTAAGAAATCGGTGGAAGCAGGGCCGTAAGGACCCTCTACGGAAACAGCAAGTCGGTCGATCTGATCAGAAGAAGAAAGCCTCTGGTGAAGCTTAGTTGACCATTTGCCTTCGCTCTTGATCACAACACTTAGCTTCTCTGGTTCGAGTTGGCTACTCGAAGTTATCGTAAATGGATGCCATTGCAGTTTCGATATGCTCGGTATGTTCACAAACAATATGCTTGTCGGGGTATAAACCAACTCTGTATAACAATAAATAATAGTTAATAATTGAATCATCCAAAAAGGCTGAAACTGTTGTTGATAAAATAAGCTTATCATACTTAGCGAATTGGACAAAAGAACTCACTAGAGTTTTTGGAGAAAGTGAGCTCGATGGTGTCGGAAGGAAGAATCCGAGCAGAAAGCAAGCGAACATTCTCACGTGACTGAAGAAACCTAAGGAAACGATCGACTAAGAAGATGTAGAAACCAGGGAAAGCGATGAAGGAGAAGGTTATGCCGACGTGGAGGACGAAGAAGAGCATAAAGACGATGTAGAGATAGTGAGTGTAGAAGAAGACTTCGAAGAATCTCCTCCTTATCTTCGGATATGTTGTGACCCACATCATAAGTCCGGCCACCAGAGCTATCTCTCCGGCTAAATTCGAGATATCTTTCGTATCCCACATGATCATCTGCGATTCATTTATTCCACGTCAGATTATATTTACTATTCCGCTTTAGACGTAAACGTTGACATAAAAATATTCGATTCTTTTTTAGTTATAAGAAGACATGAAGCGCAATTGAATTACCACATTAATCTATTGGTGTAGAAATCGTATATTACATGGTTTCTTTATAAAAATGAATATTTATCCAAATAATTTCCACCTTAAAATGCGTGATTCATTTAATTGTTCTTTTCGGATCAACAAAACTAATTGCTTTATCTACACATTTATGCCATGTGAAGACCCAAATTTTGACCGCAATACTGCGTATGGAAGCTGTTCCATTCAGAGTGACGTTGACAATTTAATAATGCACTATTTTTGAGTCATTGACTTTTTGGTGGGACCATTAGTGAACTATTTAGGCCGAGCCAAAATCGAATCCATCCATACACAGTATGAACGTACCGCTTTGAATTTAATTCAATAAAACAAATACCTGGGAGATTTCATGCATAGAGGCCCAGTAAATGATGTAACAAAGACCATGAACCGTGAAAATGGTCAAGACCATGTGTCCGAGCCAAATATGGTATTTGATGCTTGCCTCCGAGGTTAATCCCACCGCCGGTAGCAAGGATGATCCACGAGCCACCGGTAAGAACAAGAACGCTAAACATATGTTTCCGATCAGCCCTAACCTTAGCGCCGCTGATTCCAGCTTCGCTTGCCACCTTAATTCATCAAAATACTAATTATTACAAACATCTACTAATCAAGTTGTATACTTCTCTTCATTTATTAAAACTTGATTTGATCCATATGATTTGGTAGGTGATAAAAAATGACAATTATCATGTGATATAAAGTACCAAGTAACTATGTTAACTATTTTTACAATCAATTGAATTACAGAATAATCGTTTTTTATAATATTAAATCTGTCACAGATTTAAAGATAGACAAAGCACATAATCTACTGTTGATGGACGGACTAATCTTGAAGTATATGTTTAGCGAAAGAGAAGAGAAATAATTGCTTACAAAGATTCGCCATGTGCGGCGACTGATTTAGGAGTGATAGTGGCGAAGCTATTGCGCAAATAAGTGATAAAGCTCCAAAGTAGAAGAGCCACAAACATCGCCAAGAAGGTGATCTCAGTCACTGAAACTATCCCTAATGGTCCATTCACTAACATTGGCTTTCTCAGTGCACTCCACACGCCTCCCTTCGTCTCCCTTTTTCCGATTAAGAGAAACAAGTTGCAATAAAAGAAAAATGGTGGAATTTATACATATAATTAATTTAACTGATTAATTTTGTACCTATCCATATGGTGTGACTTTCGTTTCTTAAAGTGAAGATAGACGCATCCCAAACAAGCTATGACCATCATTGGGAACATATACATGAAAAGTGTCGTCCCTGCCGTGCAAACCAAGAAAAAAGATATTTGGAATTTCATTTCCTTTTGCCGGGAAGAAAAAGAAAGCTTCACTTGGCTTTTATAATTAGTTTTACACTTTTACTAAAAATGTAACGGGTGTTTTTTTTTAAGTCAAATTTCATTCAAAGAAAGTAAAAACAAACGCGAAAGACAAACAATTATATTGCGTTTAAAATAACCGGATGATGAAAAAATATGCGTTTAGTTTATGAGCACAAAGACCTACATGATTAATGATTGGTATAAATTCAGTTTAAAATTGGAAATTATTGATCATACAATTACCTGTGGCACCAAAATAAGTTGATGTTCCAAACTTGATACGCATATGAGGCAACCACTTGGTTCGATAGGTTAGTGTTGGCATCATGATCCAAAGCATGATAGTTCCAAGGAAAATCACCATCATTAAGAACTTAGTCACTCCCTTAATCATATCCTTAAACTCTTCTCCTGTAGATGGGTTCGAACCACCATTATTGCTTTTGATGATCTCCATCTTCTCTCTCCTCTAAGATTATCTCTCTCTAAAGATCTGAAGAGAAACGATCGCTTTAGTGAGAAGGATCGAGCTAGATTGTTTGAGGGAAGGAGTGGTAGGGAAAGTGTACATATAAAGAGAAAATTTTGAGTGGGAATTGGATGAAGTAAGCTAGTTGCATGCTCCATGCATGTGACTCCTCCCCATGGATCTTGTTTTTTGTTTTCTTTCATTATTTTAAATCTATTTGTTGTTTTTCTTGGAGAGATGACATAAAAAAAATGTATAAAAGAATATACGATATCGTTAGAAAATACGTTTACCGATATTTGAATATACGATATGTAGAAAGCACGTTAAATTCGAATATTATAATGACTACGTAATATGGTTGCAATATTTTGGAAGCCAAATAAAACTTTTTTTTAGTTGGATTCGAGCTAGTTTCAAATTTGTATTGAACAACGGTAACCAAATTGCATTACCGCATAATAAAGACATGCATGATCTACTTTTATCACCTAACTTAATTTTTTAGTGATAGAAAAACACTCATAAGATATCATCAACTAGTTATGGTACTGATTAATACTTTTACAAAATATTATATATATATATATATGATCATTATAAATCTTCTTGTGTGTACTCCCAATGTCAAACAATTTAGTATTCAGCTATGGTGATATGTTTACGATTTCTGCTTTTATGAAAAAGTAGGAATTTGAAGTTTATAGCCTGTAGGATTATTAAAATATATTTTGACTTAAGGAAGAGGCCAAGGACCATGCTACCTTTTATTGCTCATAGCCTATTTGGTGATTAACTATTCAGTTAGGTATTTGATCGGTTAAAACATGTCCAAATACATTCTAAACATAATATTAATTTTAAGAGTTTACTGGTTTTGTATTTTGATGACTGTAAAATCAATGTAGAATTAGTATTTTATGTAGCATTTATTGATTTTCAAATCAAACATACTGAACTTATCTAATTTAAAACTTTATCCAAAAATAAAACAATTTACTTTCACATTGTAATTTTAATTTGTAAACATTTTCAATTTTGTTAAAATCAAGCTAAAGTAAAATCCGTGTCTAAGTTTAATATAAAATCAAATAGCACTATTTTTCATAAATAGACTAGCCAATCAAATTCCCCAGGTAAAATTATATACTAAGCTAAAAGAGTCATAGTAGTGCCAAAAAAAAAACTCTATACAAAATAATATTCCTATTAATGACGCAATAATTATTAAAAGGTAAACATAAAAGTTGCTAGAGATATGATACCCCAAATTGGTTTGTATGTTTGTATGTTTTCTATTTTTTCAATATAATCTTTCCAAGTGAAAAAAAAAAAAAAAAAAAAAAACTAAAGATATGATACCCCAAATTGGATGGTTGTAAAGAATCTGGTTCGTGTTCGGTTTTAGTAGGTTCGTCGGTTCGCGACCGTACGTACGTGTGTAAAAGACACGCGTCATATGTCGACTAATGAGTGTCACTGTCTCCTCCGTCCACGAATCTCACGCGTGTCAACAAGTATGTCAATTTTAAAGCCAACGAGGAAAAGATGAATCAGGCCCATTCCCATTCACATTCTTTCTTCCTCATCATCATTACATACATCACACTTAAGTTTTGACTTTATATGTTTTATATATTTTTTTGTTTGTTTTATTCGATCATTTATATTCCTTTCAGCATCGAATATATTTACATTTTAAAAGCTTTGTACTTAGATATTTCGATGTTTTTAAGTAAAACCAAAAATATCTATAATTTATGTTAAAACATTTCATAAACTAAAAACAGAGTGAATACCGGACTAAATTAATCAGTTAAGCTGGATTTGAGAAAAAATGGTTTGGTCTTATTTTTTGTTCAAAAATTTGATATAAAAACAAACATACATGCTTAAAATATTTGTTAAGTTAATATATACTCCACCGTCCATATGGAAAGGGTTCTTGAATTCTTGTAAACTAATACTAAATATAATTTGGGTCCTCTAGATTTGATTGGACTTGGCTGGTTTCGTTTCGATTCCAATAAGTTTATAAGATATATACTTCAATTAATCCCACTCGGTATATGTTTCGATTCCAATATCCACCCATAAGACTAGGGATTGACATAATATCCGAAACCGAAGATTCGATCCGAAAAATCCGATCCGAATTTGAACTCGAAATTTTAAAATACTCGAATGGATCTTAAACGTCAAGATTCGAAAATCCAAACCCGAACTCGATCCGAACCCGAACAAGTATCCGAATATACCCACAATATAAGTACATAGTAATAATATATTAATAATATTTATATTTGTAATAATCTAAATATTCAAAATATTCAGATTTTTGAATATTTTAAATATTTTTGGATATTTAAACTATTTTTGAGTAAATTTGGGTTAAAAATACTTGAAGTTTTAGATATTTTCGAGTAATTTAGATAGATTTGAATATAAAATTTTTGATATTTGAAAATTTCAGATAATCCGAACCCGAACCTGAAATACTCGATCCGAATCCAAAATCTAAAAATACCCGATCGGATCCTATACCTCTAAATCCGAAAATCCGAAGACCCGAAATATCCTATCTGAACCCGAATAGGTACCCGAACGCCCACCTCTACATAAGACAAACACAAAGATATCAATTCCTCAGAGAGCCACCAAACAAGAACAAAGAGGATTGGAAATGTAAAGAATTCATACATATATCGACAATCTCCACGTATCACCAAAGATATACACACCATATATATATAACAGTAACATTAACATTCTTATGAAACAAAATAATCAGAGAGGATATTTAATCTTCCCCGAGAAGAAAACATTCGAGCATAAGTTATTAGCTTTAACCTCTGAAAGCTTCACGGCATTGCCGATTCAACTTGATTTGAGGTTTTCAGATTGTTATCTTCTGGTACATTATCCGATAACCTTGACCAGCCGAATCCGTCCTTAGCTTTCCTCCTTTGAGTCACAATGTAAACACTCATCAAGATGCACATGAAAGCAATCATTGACATAAATAAGCTAAGGTTTCTTCTGTTGGGACAACGGCTAAGTATCATTTCCGTGGAAACAAACCCATCAAGACTTCCCAATGTGTTATTCATCTTCATGATCTCAACTCCGTTCAAGATCGCATCAACAGCGTGTTCAATACTCTTGCTCGATGGTCCAACACTCACGCTTATCAAACCCGAAGAAGAAGAAGAAGAATTCTCATCATCCACCACAAAATCTATGTAATACGGGGAAGCCAAGACGTAATTTGTGGCATCTGAGATATCCAAATCTTGAAACGCCAAGTTCCCGTTGACGTAGATGTTGAAGTATAGCATACCAAGTGACATACTAGCTATATCGCAGAAATGTAATCGGATTAGATACTTATAACCACTGCTAACTGGAAACTCCCATGTCATATTAACCCGAGAAACCGAGCCATTGTTGCTCTTCACCACACGGGCAGTGTTATAGAGGTTATCAGGGCCAACTTCACGACTTGCCCCTCCAAGCCTATACTTAATCCTACCAGAGAAGTAAACTTTCTCAGAACCATCACTAACTTTGAGGAATCTCTCATCAGGAAGCCAAGTTCTCCACAATGTGTCGTTAAAAGGAGTCACTTTTCTTCCACCAACATTGACTCTGTAAACAACTTCCATAGCTTGTTTAACCAAACCATTGAATTTCTCAGTTCCATCATGAGATATTGAGGTTGCAACGTCAGCGATCAAATCCTTAGGTGCAGATATAACTTCAATAGCATTAACGAATGCTAATTTTGAATCTTGACTAGGAACAAACCTGATAACGACTTTTCCAACATCGACCCAAATCAGGAATTCTCTAACCCTAGGACCAAAATTAGTTGACGAGTCGTCATCATCATCGCCGCTAAAATTCCTAAGCACGACATATCCGTTAACCGTGACGTGAAATTGAGCATCACTGAGATCGATTTTGGAGGAATTGAAGCGATGGAAATGGAGACGTACCATCTGAATCCCTTTCTCGACGACGTTGAATTCGTATTTCGCCTGTCGCGTGAAAACCCTTGCCGTCTGGTAGATCTGAGGAAGGTTCGGAGCTGGATCTTCCGATTGAAGAGTGATCGATCCTTCCGACGAGAAAAGCTTTCCATTCGAAGAAACATCGCCGATGAAGCGGCGGTTGTCGACGGTGGAGTCAACGACTGAGCCACAATCTACGAGGTACTCATTGGCCGGGGAGAAGGAAATAGCGACGGAGACAGCGAACAAAGCAGAGAAAAGGAGAACGAACCCAATGCTCGTATAGAGAATTGCCATTATCGCAAATGGATTGTGAGCAAATGAATCACAAAGTTATGGCCTTCATTGGCTTTGAGTTTAGGCCGAGTTGAGGACTGAGTCAACGCGTCATCCCAGCTGTAATGTTCCCCTCTCACTGTCTTTCTCTCCCTCTCTTTCTTTTAACCGTCAGTATATTAATGGGCCAAGCCCACAACCTAATTCATTTTCGGAATCAATGTCTCATATGTACTACTTCCTGAAAAATGATCTGAAACGTATCTGTTATAATAATTATTATTTTTTTTTTTAAAACGTGAAAAAGTCAATTTACATTTAAATCTGTATATAATTGAGAATTTACTGATTCAACCACAAATATCCACCCAAACCAATTAAGTCGGATCATTCATACGAATTAAAAATTAAAAAAAAAATCAACAAAAAAAAACATTTTCTTTCTCTTTGGAGTAAAGAGCTGAGATATATCTATTTGGGAAAAAATAATCTGAATGTACTTGTTAAGTCTAGGTATACCTTCTCCTTACAATATTAGTGAATTGACAAAATTGTCCTTCAATATTGTTTAAGAATAATTGGAAAAAAACAATTCATATTCTTTTTCGCTCAACAAATATTGTTTTAATAGAAGATTAAAAAAAAAAAAAAACAGATTTTTTTTCGCTCAAGACCGAGACGAGACCGCTCTCGTTGGGTCATCTTCCCCGTCGTTGAGCTTCCACGATGTCATCCTCGCTGGTAAATCTTAAATTTTCGGTTGTTTCTTCTGTTTTTCTTCTTCTTCCTTCTGTTTTCCTGCTCCTTCCTTCTGTTGTGTTTTGGTTAAATTGTTTTCAATTTAGGGTTGTGAATTTGGGGATTTCAATTTGAAGTTTTTAAATGAATCTTTGAATAATCCAATTTAGAATACATATTAAACTTGTTTCTTTAGTCTTCTAATATGCTTTATATTGATAATCTATAAGATGTAGAGATGAAATAGTGTTGAATCGTACTGAATCAATTTGAATTTTAGGTTGGTAGTTGCAGGTAGTACAACTGGTAAAACTGGTTAAACTTGGAAAACTGGTATAACCGAGACAACTAATATATAATAATTTTGCTCTTCTTTTGTTTCAGAGAAACATGAACAACAGTCGGCAGATAGTCATACGGTTTGATTATGAGGGATATTATTCAAAGAAAGAAGATGGAATAGAATGGTATCCAAAAGAAGACCACATTTACACTTTGGTGATGAAGGGATCTTTGGAAAAGATCACTTATTGTGGGTTGGTAAATAAAATATGCATGAAGATGACGGTAGATGAAGGTACGACGAGACTGAAGTTAAGTTACATTCCATTTATGCATGATATTTGTCAGAGGCAAACGTATATCTTGGATGATGAAGAAGTGTTAGGATATTTAACGGAAGGGGACCAACATCAAAGAAATGTTTTGCATATCGAGGTCATCGAATGTGTCTCAGAAAACAAGAGTTGTGAGCAAATTCCAAGAGAGGATAGAGAAAGTAGAATTGACATGAGGAACGACAAGATCGCAAGTGATGATATTGTTGCTTTTAACATAGAAGTTGAACCGCCATAACAGTATTTGGCATTGGGTAATATTCCTCATATTTCAAATCTTAAAAATGATCTATGTGATGCTGGTTCTAACGTGGATGATAATGAGTTATGTGTCGATGTTGATACTACACATGATGTACAAGTAGAGGAGGTTATGAATCTTGAATGGGAAGATGGGATTGATCTAATAAAAAGGCAAGAATTTGAAAGAAAATGGGAAGTCCAAGATTTAGTTGAGAAAGCTATACATCGGAAATGTTTTCAGGTTGCTACGATCAATTCATCACCTACGTTATATGTCTTAAAGTGTCGCAGTATTTGTTGCAAATGGCATCTACGAGTTGCAAAGCTCAAGAATTCGGATCGTTTCTCGGTTAGAACTTACAACAAGATACATACATGCTCTCGGTTAACAACAAGTACAAGCAGAAATAAAAGGAAAGGCATACCACGATTAGTTGCATCTGTTTTGCATGAGGATTATCCAGGTGCATTGAAAACTCCAAGTCCAAAAGTTCTCCTAGATTTAATTCAAGGAAGACTTGGTGTAAAAGTCTCATACTCTACTGCTTTGAGAGGGAAAAAGCAAGCTCTTAGTGATGTGCGTGGTACTCCAGAAGAAAGTTATATGAGGTTGCCTTCTTATTTGCACATGTTAGAGAAGATTAATCACGGTACAGTGACAAAGATAGAATGTGATAAGGAAGGAAAGTTTAAGTACTTATTCTTTGCATTGGGAGCTTGCATCGAAGGCTTCCAAGCCATGAGAAAAGTGATCATTGTGGATGGAACTCACATTAAGACTGTATATTGTGGAGCACTAATTATTGCTACAACTCAGGATCCAGACCGTCACCATTATCCTATTGCTTTTGGGGTAGTTGATGGTGAGAAAGATGAAAGTTGGAGGTGGTTTCTGAATATGTTTAAAACAGTTGTGCCAGACGATCCTGAAATTGTCTTTGTTTCTGATAGAAATCAGAGCATTATCAAAACAATAGGCGAAGTCTATCCAAAGTTTCAGCATGGATATTGTATATGGCATTTGTCTCAGAATGTGAAATTACGTGCTAAAGGCGCTAACAGAGAGGAGGTTGCGAAGAAGTTTAGAGAATGCGCTACGGTTTATACAGAGGCTGAGTTCATACCACTTTATGAGTCATTCAGAAAAAGTTATCCTAAAGCAGCAGAGTATCTAAATACTACTTGTGATTTGTCAAAATGGGCAAAATGTTATTTTCCAGGAGAAAGGTGCAACATAGACACCACCAACTGTTGTGAATCTATGAATAATGTTCCTGATGGTATACAAACTTTGTGCGTCTTACCTCCGGATTATACGATAAAGCAAGGAAGAAACCAAGAGACAAGGTACGCATCAGTTGGAGAATTTGGACGTCGGGGTGTTGGATGCTTTTTTTACAGTGGTGCTGGAACTAGTATTTAAATGTCTTAATTGTCTGTTTTACATGTTCTTATTTTAATTATCTGAGTAAAACTAGGTACAACTATGTTTTAATTGTCTGTGTTACCTATTTTTATTTTAACTGTCTGAGTAAAACTTGTAAAACTAGGTACAACTATGTATAAATTGTCTATGTTACCTGTTCTTATTTTAATTGTCTGAGTAAAACTTGTAAAACTAGGTACAACTATGTTTTAATTGTCTGTGTTACCTATTCTTATTTTAACTGTCTGAGTAAAACTTGTAAAACTAGGTACAACTATGTACAAATTATCTGTGTTACATGTTCTTATTTTAACTGTCTGAGTAAAACTTGTAAAACTAGGTACAACTATGTTTTAATTGTCTGTGTTACCTATTCTTATTTTAATTGTTTGAGTAAAACTTGTAAAACTAGGTACAACTATGTACAAACTAGGTAACACTTGTACAACTCGTAAAACTATTAACAGCAAAACGAAAAATACAAAACTTAATACATAAGTTGTTATAAACCGAGGTACAGAAGTATTACTCTATTATCCTACCCTTTAATGGTTAGTTTATCTAAATCACTGTTATTAAATATATGAAAATTGTGGAAAAGATATTTTACATTTTTCATCGTATTACTCTATTATCCTACCCTTTAATGGTTAGTTTCCAAATCTTAAGATATGAAATATGGAAATTGTATAGACATGAAAATTTTTACACCAAAATATGTTTAATGTAATATAGTTACCTTTTCTCAAAAGAAAAATAAATAAAATTTAGGTTTGAGTCAGGTTAAACTAGATACAACCAAAAAGTAGTGAAAGTACAACTATGTACAAGTGAGTACAACTACCATCTTGGTAAAACTATGTGGAGAAAATGACGGCGCACGTGTTGTATGGAACACGTGAAATTAATTTATCGGTGCATTTGATGGCGCATGTTTTTTTATAGAGTTATTTTAATAATTTCCAATTAGGTTGTTCAAGTTTAACCACTTGTACTAGTTGTACCATCATATTTTTTTCAAGTATAACTTGCCTTCATCATCCATCATTTACAAAAAAACACAAAAAAATCGGAGCATAACAATAACATTCATAAGTTCACCATTCACACTAACATTTATCAGTTCACCATTCATCATTCATCGTTCAACAAACATAATTATGGTTTTTTATTACGTTTACCCCCGTAAAGAGAGTCCTGAGATACCTTGACCTCTTCCTACCGCGAGCTTTCTCAGTCACAGTCACAGTCTCAGCCACATTCTCAGCTACCTTCTCAGCCACAGCCACCTCATTATCACCCTCATTATCACCCTCATTCTCACCCTCATTCTCACCGTCTTCCCCACTCTTATTCTCACCGTCCTCCCCACTCTCATTCTCATCCTCCTCACCACTCTCATTTTTATCCTCATTCTCACCCTCCTCCCCACTTTTATTCCCACCGTCCTCCCCACTCTCATTCTCATCCTCCTCACCACTCTCATTTTCATCCTCTTTATCACTCACATTCGCAGCAGATTTATCGTCCTCTTTATCCTTATCGTCCGCAACCTTCTCAACCTCAGCCTCAGCCTCACAATGACCATCCTGTTTCATGAAATCACAAATACAACGTTCTCTCACAACATCAAACAACAACAGAAAAAAATGATCCATGAATTATAGAAATGTTACCTTTACAATGGTTGGTTCTCTAGCAGCAGCCTCATCATGTGTATACTCGTTCCACCCAAAATCCACATGATCCTTGTTCTTCTTAAACACAAAATCTTCCATACTTTTCAGTCTCTTGTCAAACTCCTCAATCTTGGTTTCAATCTTGGTTTCAATCTTCTCAAACCCCTTTTCCATAGACTTCATGATCCTTTTTTCAAACTTCCTCAATGCATTCGGAGACCCATGGTTGGATGGATTGGCATCATCAAATTCTGTCGTGATCCGAGCCATGAGTATCTTTTCTTCACCATGTGGTACCAAAATGGATTTAATATCCTGTGAAGACAAACAAAATACAATACAAATCAAAATTAAGTACTAAACCTAAACAAAATACAATACAAATCATACTAACCTTGCTTGTTCCAAGTGCGTCATAAATTTCTCCCAAGTTAAATCCTTTTGTACATCCGTCTTTAAACTTCCTCTTGCACATTCTTGGACATTCTTCCACTGCGTCTACAATGTTCTCTCTAAACATTGTCTTCAAAGGTGAAATGCATTCAAATGCTAAAATCTACATATACAGTTGTACAAGTTAAACCAGTATAACCAGTTATACTAGTGGAAATCAGATATAATATTATTTACCTCCAATGGCAATATGAATCCAGGCAAAGTCACATTTTTATTTACCGATCCATTGCAGCGATTCAGCATATTCCATACCTCTGTCAAACACCCGTCAAATGTATATCGTCCCCAACAAAACGTCCTACAGAAATCTAGATCATCTACAACCATAAGGATGAATGTATCAATGCTTCCTTTGACAGTCTTTGACTTTCCCTTGATCACCACAGCTAAGAAATAAAGAAGCGCCATCTTTAACCTATCAGTTGTAGGGGATTTTATAGATTTCAGCTTCTGTTCCACGTCTTTGACCTCTGGCTTTTTTTCACCAAAATACTTTTCCACAAATCGCATACTCCCCACATGTTTCGCCTTTGCGTCATACATTGGTGGATATCTTCGGCAGCTTAATCCGCTTATGAGAGCATGTTCTCGCAGCGAATACCAAACAGGACAACCATTCACAATAAACCATAGTTCATTACGCCTGTCCGTACAAACTGTGCGGAGAAGTAACATCCACATTCCCATCACTTTTCTGTTTTCGTGCAAAGGCATGTGGAAAAAGTGTCTGAACTGAGTGTGCTTTCTAAACCAACTCAGTTCCGGGCCGTTAAGATCTTTAATGATCTCCACAGCTTTCATGGGATCACATCGTGTACCAATCTTGGGATACTTATCATACTCTGCCGGATTGAAGCAAAACTTCAATGGTCTCATTGGCTCAAACTGCAATCAAAACAGTTTTTTGTTAATAGTTGTACTAGTTTTGCCAGTTTAACCAGTTTTACTAGTTTTACAATTGGTAATCTACATACCGTGTCTGAACCATGTTCTCTTCTGATGATGATGTCTGACATATAGTATTTTCTCCGTCTACTGCTGGCGGTGAAGATGGTGGAGAATGACCTTTTGAACTTTGTCCTCTCGTTATGGTCATTGTGATTAAAACCTATATCCAAAGAAAAATACAAAGTTACATACACAATACATCCACCATTCATCAAACAAATACAAAGTCATATCAAAAGTCATATGCTACACACATGGGAATTGAAAGGAACTTAAGCTACAAAGAGGCTAGCTTACCAAATCGAAGTCATATCAAAAGTCATATGCAACATTTTGATATGATTACTAAGTAAAGTCAAAAAAATTTAATTCTCAGAGACCATCACTCTCTCCAAATTCATCTTTCCAAAACAAATGAATCTAAATCAAGATAGTCATAACCAAATTCACATTTATGAGCATCCACCATAACTCTAAGCTGAGAAAGAAAAAAACAAAACTTTACAATTCTAAACAAAAAGATCAAATTTTCAAAATGAAATGGAAACCAGAGATAAGTTTAAAAGTAAGAAAACCACATCACACAAGATATCTAAGAGCAGAATCACTAAATACAAAAATGCCAATCTGAAATTGGTTACATACATCAATCGAATTCGTACATAAATCCTCAAAACCCAACAAAGAGATAAAGTAATTTCGACAAGAAACATCATTTGAAACCACGTTGATGTCGCATCTTACAAGAAATAGAAGAAACTAATCGACGAGAAAGAAGATAAAAAATGGACGAGAATTTCTTGGTTCTCCCTCGCAAGAGACTCCTACTAATCCATGGGTCAAGAAACAGAAGCTTCATAGCTTCGTCGTCATCTCTCAATCAGATGATTACTAAACGAAGAAAGATTCAAAAGTGGCTTGAATCGAGGAAGAAGAGAATCGAGAGGCTAGAGAAGAAGATGAACAATTAAGAGAACGAAGAAGAGCGATGCGAGAGAGAGAGAGCGATGCGAGAGAGAGAGGGAAGCGAGAGAGAGAGAGAGAGAGAGAGAGAGAGAGAGAGCGATGCGAGAGAAAGCCGAAACCCAAACTTTGTAAAATTAAAAACCCAAACATTGGAAAATTGAGAAACGAAGATACACATGGAGAAAAAGGCAAAATTCAAAACCTTTACCGGCGGCCAATGAAGTCAAGATCGGCTGGGAAAAAGAGGATATTCGAGTTGTCTTCTTCACCTTCTTCAGTCAGTGAGCGTCCGTTCTCTCGACACCAAAATCGCCCAGAAATAAGTGAAATTGGAAAGAGATGCGAGAGAGAGGAAGAAACCTTTTTTTTTTTGATTTTACACCAAAATCGCATATGAGTATTGAAATTGGAGAGAACAAAAATCGCATATGAACAGTGAAATTGGAGAGGGATGCGAGAGGGAGATGCAACAGAGAGGAAGAAAGGGTTTTTTTGTTGATTTTTTTTTTATTTTTAATTTGGCTGGATGATCCGATTTCATCGGTTTGGGTGGATATTTGTGGTTGGGTCAGTAAATTCTCAATTATATACAGGCTTAAATGTAAATTGACCTTTTTAACGTTTAAAAAAAAAGAAGAAATTAAGTAATTATTATAACAGATACGTTTCAGATCTTTTTTCAGGAAGTAGTACATGTGAGACATTGATTCTCCTCTTTGTCGCATCTCTCTCGCAACTCTCTCCAAGTTCCCTGTTCATATGCGATTTTGGTTCTCTCCAATTTCCCTGCTATGATTTTGGCGAAAAATAAAATAAAAATAAAACGTTTCTTCCTCTCTCTCGCATCTCTCTCCAATTTCACTATTCCTGGGCAATTTTGGTGTCGAGAGAACGGACGCTCACTGACTGAAGAAGGTCAAGAAGACGACTCGAAGATCCTCTTTTTCCCAGCCGATCTTGACTTCATTGGCCGCCGGTAAAGGTTTTGAATTTTGCCTTTTTCTCCATGTGTATCTTCGTTTCTCAATTTTCCAATGTTTAGGTTTTTAATTTTCCAAAGTTTGGGTTTCGGCTTTCTCTCGCATCGCTCTCTCTCTCTCTCGCATCTCTCTTCTTCGTTCTCTTAATTGTTCATCTTCTTCTCTAGCATCTCGATTCTCTTCTTCCTCGATTGAAGCCACTTTTGAATCTTTCTTCGTTTAGCAATCATCTGATTGAGAAATGATGACGAAGCTATGAAGCTTCTGTTTCTTGACCCATGGATTAGTAGGAGTCTCTTGCGAGGGAGAACCTAGAAATTCTCATCCATTTTTTATCTTCCTTCTCGTCGATTAGTTTCTTCTATTTCTTGCAAGATGCGACAGCAACGTGGTTTCAAATGATACTTTATCTCTTTGTTGGGTTTTGAGGATTTATGTACGAATTCGATTGATGTATGTAACCAATTTAAGTTTGCCGTTTTTGTATTTAGTGATTCTGCTCTTAGATATCTTGTGTGATGTGGTTTTCTTACTTTTAAACTTATCTCTGGTTTTCATTTCATTTCGAAAATTTGATCTTTTTGTTTAGAGTTGTAAAGTTTTGTTTTTTTGCTTTCTCAGCTTAGAGTTATGGTGGATGCTCATAAATGTGAATTTGGTTATGATTATTTTGATTTAGATTCATTTGTTTTGGAAAGATGAGTTTGGAGAGAGTGATGGTCTCTGAGAATAAAATTTTTTTGACTTTACTTAGTAATCATATCAAAATGTTGCATATGACTTTTGATATGGTGGATGTATTGTGTATGTAACTTTGTATTTTTCTTTGGATATAGGTTTTAGTCACAATAACCATAACGAGAGGACAAAGTTCAAAAGGTCATTCTCCACCATCTTCACCGCCAGCAGTAGACGGAGAAACTCCTATATGTCAGACATCATCAACAGAAGGAACATGGGTTCATAAACGGTATGTAGATTACCAATTGTTTTACTAGTAAAACTAGAAATATTGGGTTAACTAGTAACAACTATTAACCAAAAACTGTTTTGATTGCAGTTTGAGCCAATGAGACCACTGACGTTTTGCTTAAATCCGGCAGAGTATGATAAGTATCCCAAGATTGGTACACGATGTGATCCCATGAAAGCTGTGGAGATCATTAAGGATCTTAACGGCCCGGAACTGAGTTGGTTTAGAAAGCACACTCAGTTCATACACTTCTTCCACATGCCTTTGCACGAAAACAGAAAAGTGATGGGAATGTGGATGTTACTTCTCCGCACAGTTTGTACGGATAGGCGTAATGAACTGTGGTTTATTGTGAATGGTTGTCCTGTTTGGTATTCGCTGCGAGAACATGCTCTCATAAGCGGATTAAGCTGCCGAAGATATCCACCAATGTATGACGCAAAGGCGAAACATGTGGGGAGTATGCGATTGGTGAAAAAAAGCCAGAGGTCAAAGACGTGGAACAGAAGCTGAAATCTATAAAATCCCCTACAACTGATAGGTTAAAGATGGCGCTTCTTTATTTCTTAGCTGTGGTGATCAAGGGAAAGTCAAAGACTGTCAAAGGAAGCATTGATACATTCATCCTTATGGTTGTAGATGATCTAGATTTCTGTAGGACGTTTTGTTGGGGACGATATACATTTGACGGGTGTTTGACAGAGGTATGGAATATGCTGAATCGCTGCAATGGATCGGTAAATAAAAATGTGACTTTGCCTGGATTCATATTGCCATTGGAGGTAAATAATATTATATCTGATTTCCACTAGTATAACTGGTTATACTGGTTTAACTTGTACAACTGTATATGTAGATTTTAGCATTTGAATGCATTTCACCTTTGAAGACAATGTTTAGAGAGAACATTGTAGACGCAGTGGAAGAATGTCCAAGAATGTGCAAGAGGAAGTTTAAAGACGGATGTACAAAAGGATTTAACTTGGGAGAAATTTATGACGCACTTGGAACAAGCAAGGTTAGTATGATTTGTATTGTATTTTGTTTAGGTTTAGTACTTAATTTTGATTTGTATTGTATTTTGTTTGTCCTCACAGGATATTAAATCCATTTTGGTACCACATGGTGAAGAAGAGATACTCATGGCTCTGATCATGACAGAATTTGATGATGATTTAGCCGGCATTGATCCTATTATTGATGGTTAGAACAAGATTCTAATCCAACAAAATGATAAGATATGGTGGGAGGATCTCTTCAAGTTAGATGTTGAATCTCAAACACATGGTGAGCATGTACCCGAGCCAGAAACTTCTGATGTCAATCCATCCAACCATGGGTCTCTGAATGCATTGAGGATGTTTGAAAAAAAGATCATGAAGTCTACGGAAAAGGGGTTTGAGAAGATTGAAACCAAGATTGAGGAGTTTGACAAGAGACTGAAAAGTGTGGAAGATTTTGTGTTTAAGATGAACAATGATCCTATGGATTTTGGATGGAACGACTGTACACATGATGAGGCTTGTAACGCCCATCTCCCGGAAAATAGAATTTAGACGGAGAAATATATATAGAGATGTATATATATATTTAAAGTGATGCGATCCGTTTAAATCCATGGTAAATGTGTTTTCTCGCGGTTGAGGTTTTAAATCTAAAGAGTTTTGGAAAAATATTTATTGAGTGGAAAAACGAGTTGTGGAGCGGTTGGTAGGTGTGGACCCCACATGACGGTTTTTAAACTAAAAGAAAGAAAATGATTCAATTATTTCCTTCTTTCTTTTCTAATTCTTTTCTTCTCCTTCCTCCTTTCTTCTTCATTCTTCGTAAACAAGAGAGAGAAAGAGAGAGAGAAAGAGAGGGAGAGAAAAAGAGAGAGAAAGCGAAAGAGAGGGAGAGAAAAAGAGAGAGAAAGAGAAAGAGAGGGAGAGAGCTGGTTGCAGAGAAGAAGAGGAAGGGGGAGCGGCTTCTTGGACTTGGCTTGAGAGGACGGAGACAGAAATCGGATTTGATAGCTTTTGGGAGAAAATAGATTCGACCAAGCAAATCATTTCCAAAGGTAATGAAATTTGGTGGAGTTGTAGCTAAGCCTTAGATCTAGATACGCCACATTGCGGTTTTGTATTTGAGTTAGTATCCTAAGAGTTATGCATTTTTTTGTGGGACGCTCTGTTTCAGACGCGGGTTAGGACCAAAGCGGTTTCAGAGTAAGATCGTGAGTTCATCTTCGGTCCGATCATCCTGAAACTTTGAGCGTACCTTCAGGACATCCAGGGTTGAGTTTCAACGGTGTAGATTGGAAGTGAATGGTTAGAATTCGATTCGTGACTCCATCTTTGAGGGTGATCGTTTCTGAATTTGTTTCCAGTTTTGGTTGAAAATCGTTTTGCTCTTTGTGGTTGGCTGTAGGGTGTGTGAGAGAGAATAGGCAAGCTGTTGTTGGCATGTGAGTGAGTCGTGGTTGGCTGGGTGTTGTGGTTCTTGAGCTGAAATCTTTTTTTAGTTAGAGGTGAGTGCGAGACCATGGGCTTATATAAGCGGTAATGATTGTTTGATGTGTTTGTGGTTTGTGTAGGTTGGTTTTGTGTTGGTTCCAGAATCGGATTGGGCTGGTTGTATCATTGGGTTGTTTACTCATTTGGGTGGTTTGCTCATTTGTGATTGATTGTGTTTATTGTGTTCTCAATCGTTTGTGTGTATAACTCGTAGATGGATGACCGTCTCACTAAGTATTTTTGATAATACTTACGCAACTCTTTGTTATGTTGCAGGTAAAGATAAAATGTGATCGTGGAATCAAGGCAATGAGGAGGAGGATGATTTAGGACTCGGTATTTGTGTGGTAGTGTCGAACTTTATTTATGTCTAATAATTTCGAATACTGTTGGTTGAAGTTTGTTTAATAAGTACGAGTCTTATTTTATAACTTATGTGGTTTGTGGTTGAAACCAATTTTATTTGGACATAAATTGGTTTGAATATGTTTAATTTAAGTGAATTGGTTTGTTTGTTTAATCGTCGAGTTAAATATTGTATTCGGAGTATAATTAATATTTATGAGAATATTAATTATTACATAAAGAAAAAAAAAACGGGTCAGATCGTCTCAAGGCTGCTGCTGGAGAACCAACCATTGTAAAGGTAACATTTCTATAATTCATGGATCATTTTTTCTATTGTTGTTTGATGTTATGAGAGAACGTTGTATTTGTGATTTCATGAAACAGGATGGTCATTGTGAGGCTGAGGCTGAGGCTGAGAAGGTTGCGGACGATAAGGATAAAGAGGACGATAAATCTGCTGAGAATGTGAGTGATAAAAAAGATAAAAATGAGAGTGGTGAGGAGGATGAGAATGAGAGTGGGGAGGACGGTGGGAATAAGAGTGGAAAGGACGGTGAGAATGAGAATGGGGAGGACGGTGGGAATAAGAGTGGGGAGGACGGTGAGAATGAGAGTGGGGAGGACAGTGGGAATAAGAGTGGGGAGGAGGGTGATGCAGCTAAGAATGAGGTGGCTGTGGCTGAGAAGGTAGCTGAGACTGTGACTGTGACTGAGAAGGCTCGCGGTAGGAAGAGGTCAAGGTATCTCAGGACTCCCTTTACGGGAGGTAAACGTAATAAAAAACCATAATTATGTTTGTTGAATGATGAATGATGAATGGTGAACTGATGAATGTTATTGTGAATTGTGAACTTATGAATGTTATTGTTATGCTCCGATTTTTTGTGTGTATTTTTTGTGAATGATTGATGATGGATGATGAAGGCAGGTTATACTTGAAAAAAATATGATGGTACAACTAGTACAAATTGCTATACTTGAAAAAACTATGATGGTACAACTAGTACAACTGGTTAAACTTGAACAACCTAATTGGAATTATTAAAATAACACTATAAAACATGCGCCGTCAAATGCACCGACAAATCAATTTCACGTGTTCCATACAGCACGTGCGCCGTCAATTTTTCTCCACATAGTTGTACCAAGATGGTAGTTGTACTACTTGTACATAGTTGTACTTTCACTACTTTTTGGATGTACCCAGTTTAACCTGAATCAAACCTAAATTTTATTTATTTTTCTTTTGAGAAAAGGTAACTATATTACATTAAACATATTTTGCTGTAAAAATTTTCATGTCTATACAATTTCCGTATTTCATGTCTTAAGATTTGGAAACTAACCATTAAAAGGTAGGATAATAGAGTAATATGATGAAAAATACAAAATATCTTTTCCACAATTTTCATAAATTTAATAACAGTGATTTAGATCAAGATTTTTTTTCTTATTATGAAATTTATACTTCTGTATCTCGGTTTATAACAATTTATGTATTAGGTTTTGTATTTTTCGTTTTGCTGTATATAGTTTTACGAGTTGTACAAGTTTTACTTAGTTTGTACATAGTTATACCTAGTTTTACAAGTGAACATAGTTTTACAAGTTTTACTCAGACAATTAAAATAAGAATAGGTAACACAGACGATTTGTACATAGTTGTACCTAGTTTTACAAGTGTTACTCATACAGATTAAAATAAGAACAGGTAACACAGACAATTAAAACATAGTTGTACCTAGTTTTACAAGTTTTACTCAGACAATTAAAATAAGAACAGGTAACACAGACAATTAAAACATAGTTGTACCTAGTTTTACAAGTTTTACTCAGACAGATTAAAATAAGAACAGGTAACACAGACAATTAAAACATTTAAATACTAGTTCCAGCACAACTGTAAAAAACATCCAACACCCCGACGTCCAAATTCTCCAACTGATGCGTACCTTGTCTCTTGGTTTCTTCCTTGCTTTATCGTATAATCCGAAGGTAAGACGCACAAAGTTTGTATACCATCAGGAACATTCCACTCGGATACATGGGATACTAGAAAAATTGTCCTTTAATACGCTAATGTCCACTGCTCCATAAGATAATATTTGGAGCATAACTCGTATGAATCGAACTCCTTTCCTGAATTTTCTGTGTGCATCGTCCCAGCAGCTATTGCATGCTCACATGAAAATCTGTCTATATCAAAATGCTTGCAAGTGCAAGTTTTCCTAGACAAATCAACCGTATAATTTTTCCCATCGCGTCCACTCACATTGTACTCAAGAAGAAAACTATTTAGCTCATGAATTGGTAACAAATTTGCTACCTCACAACTGTTGTGTAGCACGCCAGCAACAAAAGGCACCACCTTCTGTGAGCTTGAACCCTCACCTGACTTCTTCCTATATTTGTTAAACCATTAAGAAATTTTTGCAACAATCACATCAATCATTGGCAACAATGAATACTTCCTTGCATCTTTAAAAACGTTATTCATAGATTCACAACAGTTGGTGGTGTCTATGTTGTACCTTTCTCCTGGAAAATAACATTTTGCCCATTTTGACAAATCACAAGTAGTATTTAGATACTCTGCTGCTTTAGGATAACTTTTTCTGAATGACTCATAAAATGGTATGAACTCAGCCTCTGTATAAACCGTAGCGCATTCTCTAAACTTCTTCGCAACCTCCTCTCTGTTAGCGCCTTTAGCACGTAATTTCACATTCTGAGACAAATGCCATATACAATATCCATGCTGAAACTTTGGATAGACCTCGCCTATTGTTTTGATGATGCTCTGATTTCTATCAGAAACAAAGACAATTTCAGGATCGTCTGGCACAACTGTTTTAAACATATTCAGAAACCACTTCCAACTTTCATCTTTCTCACCATCAACTACCCCAAAAGCAATAGGATAATGGTGACGGTCTGGATCCTGAGTTGTACCAATAATTAGTGCTCCACCATATACAGTCTTAATGTGAGTTCCATCCACAATGATCACTTTTTCATGGCTTGGAAGCCTTCGATGCAAGCTCCCAATGCAAAGAATAAGTACTTAAACTTTCCTTCCTTATCACATTCTATCTTTGTCACTGTACCGTGATTAATCTTCTCTAACATGTGCAAATAAGAAGGCAACCTCATATAACTTTCTTATGGAGTACCACGCACATCACTAAGAGCTTGCTTTTTCCCTCTCAAATCAGTAGAGTATGAGACTTTTACACCAAGTCTTCCTTGAATTAAATCTAGGAGAACTTTTGGACTTGGAGTTTCCAATGCACCTGGATAATCCTCATGCAAAACAGATGCAACTAATCGTGGTGTGCCTTTTCTTTTATTTCTACTTGTACTTGTTGTTAACCGAGAGCATGTATGTATCTTGTTGTAAGTTCTAACCGAGAAACGATCCGAATTCTTGAGCTTTGCAACTCATAGATGCCATTTGCAACAAATACTGTGACACTTTAAGACATATAACGTAGGTGATAAATTGATCGTAGCAACCTGAAAACAGTTCCGATGTATAGCTTTCTCAACTAAATCTTGGACTTCCCGTTTGCTTTCAAATTCTTGCCCTTTTGTTAGATCAATCCCATCTTCCCATTCAAGATTCATAACCTCCTTTACTTGTACATCATGTGTAGTATCAACATCGACACATAACTCATTATCATCCACGTTAGAACCAGCTTCACATAGATCATTTTCAAGATTTGAAATATGAGGAATATTACCCAACGCCAAATAATGTTCTGGCGATTCAACTTCTATGTTAAGAGCAACAATATCATCACTTGCGATCTCGTCGTTCCTTATATCAATTCTACTTTCTCGATCCTCTCTTAGAATTTGCTCACAATTCTTGTTTTCTGAGACACATTCGATGACCTTCACATGCAAAACATTTCTTTGATGTTGGTCCCCTTCCATTAAATATCCTAACACTTCTTCATCATCCGAGATATACGTTTGCCTCTTACAAATATCATGCATAAATGGAATGTAACTTAACTTCAGACTCGTCGTACCTTCATCTACCGTCATCTTCATGCATATTTTATTTACCAACCCACAATAAGTGATCTTTTCCAAAGATCCCTTCATCACCAAAGTGTAAATGTGGTCTTCTTTTGGATACCATTCTATTCCATCTTCTTTCTTTGAATAATATCCCCCATAATCAAAACGTATGACTATCCACCGACTGTTGTTCATGTTTCTCTGAAACAAAAAAAAAGCAAAATAAGTATATATTTGTTGTCCCGGTTATACCAGTTTTCCAAGTTTTACCAGTTATACCTGTTGTACTACCTGCAACTACCAACCTAAAATTCAGATTGATTCAGTATGATTCAATACAATTTCATCTCTACATCTTATAGATTATCAATATAAAGCATATTAGAAGACTAAAGAAACAAGTTTAATATGTATTCTATTTATGAGAATGTAATATGTACTCAAAGATTCATTTAAAAAATTCAAATTGAAATCCCCAAATTCACAACCCTAAATTGAAAACAATTTAACCAAAACACAACAGAAGGAAGGAGCAACAGAAGGAAGAAGAAGAAAAACAGAAGAAACAACCGAAAATTTAAGATTTACCAGCGAGGATGACATCGTGACGGCGTGGAAGCTTAACGACGGAGAAGATGACCCAACGAGAGCGGTCTCGGTCTTGAGCGAAAAAGAATCTGTTTTTTTTTTTAATTTTCTATTAAAATAATATTTGTTGAGCGAAAAAGAATATTAATTTTTTTTTTCAATTATTCTTAAAACAATATTTAAAGACAATTTTGTCAACTCACTAATATCGTAAGGAAAAAGTATATCTACATTCAACAAGTACATTTCAGATTATTTTTCTCCAAATAGATACATCTCAGCTCTTCTCTATCATTTTTGGCTAAAACTTAAGAAACGTTTTTAAGTAATATATTATAGGAACATGATGTTTATAAGTTCGAAATTTCAAAAAACTGTTCTCTTCTCTCTATAATAACTTGTGTGAAGTGAAACTCACAATATGGAAGATTGTTCACAAGGGAAAAAAAAAAAAAAAAACTAAAAATAGATTGTTCTACTTCACAGGGAATTCAACAATTTCGTCATCTTTACAAGCTCCTACATCAATCACCATAGTCCCGTTCTTCTTCGTAGGCAATACTCTACAACAGTCTCTTCTCGGAGCCTGAAAATTACACCCACAAAAAAGATTAATTTGCATTATTATAAAACAATAAAGAGAAATTTCTAATTAAGTAGCAACTAACCCTATCTTTATTCCATCTATCCGGGTCGGGTTTCTTATAAACAATGACCCGTTCAATCTCCGAAGGATCCGACGTATCCCAGTCACATTCAGGATCCCACATGTCATACCACCTCACGTACTCGCTCGCAGTTCTGTGTAAAGCCAAATCAGGAAGCGCGTTGGAGAGGTAATACACGCGCGGACGCTGACACGCGCTCTTGGAGATAGGACGTGTGTTAAAAGCGTAGCTTTTTTCGTCGGCCTGTTTGTACCAATCGATGAATGTGCGCGTGGGGATCACCATCTCTTTTGCTGACAACACGCCACGTATGATCTGAACTGTGTATCCCCAAGAGACCGACACGGTCCATCGATGAGCCGTGTCGTAGCAGATTGACTGCTGCGCCAGACTTGCTGAGTCGAGTCTTGCTGCGACCATGAAACGTTTCATAGCGTTGACTCGGCCCATGTTTGGGAATACTGGATCCACTAAGTCCAAATGGTGGATCGAGACTAGAGGAGCCAGTGGATGGGCCGATAACAGGCCCAGAAGTTTCCCGTATAAATCGATCTGATAATACAACACAAATTAAAACACTATAATGTGAAAAACTATTATAAATGATAATTTTATAATAAGATAGTGGGGGACAGAGATTCCAAAAATCGATATTATTTGATACGTTATGGTTTTTGATTAATGGTAAGATTTCGGTTAGGATGTTCCTAGATCTATCATAGGAATAACAAAAGAATAAACAAACTAAAATAAATAATTCTAGATGAAAAATGTGAATGCACAGGGGAATGTAAGATTAACACGTACGTAACCTACTAACGACATATCACATATTTGACTTGAGAGTTTATTAGGCTTTAGTGCTCGCAATGACTTATGTGAGCCTAAGATCTATGTGAGTGCCGAGATTATCGCCATAAAAATATATAAATAATACTCGTATACATTTTACTAAAATTATATAAATGTCTTAACAAAAATTGACAAAAATAAAATAAAATCAGAATATACTAACAAATGATTGTAGATAGTAACAGCCTTTGCATTTGATACCTACTAAAATGTATGAATATTAATGAAAAATCGGCAGTTTAATTAAAGATTTTGCCTAAAAAATAATAAAAAATGCATTTTGAAGGTATTCTGTTTCCTAAAAACAAAACCTACCTAAGATCTTGAACCTTAAAACATAAATTGTGATTTGGGATTGGAAAACATAATTAGATTTTATTTTTTTTTCAACCAAAAAAACAGTGTATGAAAGATCCTCAAATGGAAATTAAAAATTAGTTTTAACTTTTAAGTAAAAAAAAAAAAAAACAAAACAGAGGACTAACCTGGTGAAAGCCAACTTCTTTGGTCAAAGGAACACCGAGCTCCGACATACAAGCATGAATCCGATCATCGGAACCGTACAACTCCGAATATCTCTGAATACAACGATCTTGCATTTTCTCCAATGCTTTAGCCAACGGATAGCTAATCGCGAATCCTCCTCCTCCATAAGCCATCCCATAAGAGAACTTCAGATTCTGAATATGACTCTCCGACGAGCTTCCGATGTAGTAAAACTGATTATGATCGTATTTTCTCAAAACCTTAACAAGATTCTCCGGGAAAAACACAGTGTCGTCGTCTCCCATCACAATCCACCTCACGTTTTTCTCAGACTCTGTTCCGTTTAAGAGCCTCACAGTCTCCGAGACGATTCGTGTGATTCTGATCGCTGACCGGAGACCTTTTGGGTATCTATACTTAAACCTCGACGTGTCGGAGGAGATTTTGATCGGAGGTAATGTGGTCGAAACGTTGTCGTTTTGGTCAACGTGTTGGTCTAACCAAACGACACCGTTCATTTCACTGTTTGGTTTCCACCAGAGCTTCACGTAGTCCTTACGGTGTTTCCAGAACTTGGCAGACGCAGCGATTCCGAAAACGACGTGCTTGAGTTCTGTTTGTTCCGGGTTATGACCCGATCCGGATCCGGATCGGACGGGTGAAACAGCGAATTTGATCAGAGATCGAGGTTGAGAAGAAGAGGTGATGAAATTAAGAGGGTAGAAAACGAATTGAAGAGAGAATAAAATGGCGAGAGTTAAGAAGATTAGCTTCGAGGTTAGCCAATAAAACGAAAAATGTGAAAAGGTTTTAGCTTTCAAGTAAGGAGAAAGCTTTTGATCTTTCTTATCGTCTCCCATGGCGGAAAAACAAAAACTTGTAAGGGTCTTTTTTTGTTTTGTTTTCTTCCGGCGAATGAGGAAGACGACGATGAAGTAACCAAAACTACGCCGTTTTATTTGGGTTTTGTTTTCTTTTGTCGTGGGGGTGAGAGTCACTGGGGGAGGTTTAAGAGAGGAGATTAAAAGCTCTTTAAAGGAGATGGAGAAGATGAAACGATTTTTTTTTATTTTTTTTATATATTTATAGTCATTATCTTAGTCTTAATCCTATGGGAAAAAGGGATATTTCGTCGTGATTGAGTCCTTATTCGTGTCAACCATTAATTTATTTTTTAATTAAGTGACTAAGAATAATTTTTGACTAATATTATTGGGAAGTAATTATTCACTTATTTACAAACAAAGAAATGCCATGAAAATATTTGACTCTATCGACTAGTACCGGTCAAATCTACTATATTCGGATGATCAATGCTTTATTTGATTTTCTTTGGTAATTACTTGATTTTTTTAGTTATGTTTGATTATATTTTATTTGATTTTGTGTCTAACCAATATCACTTTTCATAAGAAACCGATAAGTTAGGTAAGGTACATTCAACTGTTCACGAGTAAACTTTTTAAAAGATACACATATTTAGGTAATACCCATAACCTACTCTCTTGTTTTAGCCATGGCATAACCTACTCCATATTCGTGATATGTTTTCTTATTGTAATTTTTTTCCAATCGTGATACATATGTTAGAGAGAAAAAAAGGTAGTCAATAAGAGCTGAAATTAAATCTGAAAAACAGGATGAAGGCATGAATTAACTTCGAGTCTATGATATTCGCAATTCAATCCAATCAGACTAAAGACTAGTGCTGAGCCAAATTTTGTTTTGTATGTTGAGGAATTTTCTTCTCGTAAATGTTTTTCGTGTTTGTTCATAATTTGTATATTGTAACTTGAGAAAAGAAGCTCAGTTTCTACAAAAAGAGGTCGAATTAAAAAGATTATTTGTTCTTGAATACACATTACATACTTTACTATAATCAGAAATTTAATGAACATACAGAGAAAGTAAAGCTTGTTGAGTTTCTTTTCAAGGTTCTCTTCGAGTCTCAAACTAAGAATCGTGAGGGTTAAACTTGACTGATTCACGATATATAAGCTCCTTGATATTCTCTTCCGTCAATGAAGGTTGCTCGAAATCGAAATGGAACGGTCTCACACATACAGGTTCCTCGTTCATGTCATGAAACGGCGCTAAGTAAGGGTGGCACAGAGCTTCGTCAACTGCAACTCAAAAAAGACTCAAAACTATCACGAAACGAATAATCCAAAGAGAAAGCAACATGTAAAGGCTTTATTCATCTTTCTTCTTTACCTGTAATGCGTTTGTTTGGGTCAAAGACGAGCATCTTCTGCAGCAAATCAACTGCATTGACCGACATGTTTGGGAATCTAGCGGCAAAATTTTGTCTTGGATACTGTGGAAGCTGTCTTACGTATCTTCTCGCGTTGTCGCTTCTTAAGAATCCTAGGCTTGAATTATCTGGTGATCCTATAAGCTGTGTATTGAAAAAGATAAACCAAATATGAGTTCGCTTATGGATATACAAAAAAAAAAAAAAAAAAAAAAACAGAACAAACAGAGTAACAAGATGGTTCAATGTTGAAGAAAATTTCCTTTTTTCAAGAAGAACCGAAGCATAATAGAACCGGAAACAAGATGGCTTAAAGCAACAAAGAGGTCCCTAAGTTAACCCCATGGGCAACATTTTGTGGTCAACACAAGTGATGAGGTGAAAATTTACCTCAGTGATGAGTCTAAGCTGCTGAACATAATCGCTGCCCGGAAATAACGGCTCCCTGGTCATTGTTTCACCGAGTATACAACCAACAGACCAAATATCGATAGCTGCAGTGTACTCTGAGCAATTAAGGAGCAACTCTGGAGCTCGGTACCAACGTGTAACAACATATTCTGTCATGAAGTTTGTCTCTGATTTAGACCTCGCGAGCCCAAAATCCCCAATCTTGAGGTCACAATTTGCATTCAGGAGCAAGTTACTCGGTTTTAAATCACGATGCAAAACATTGGCTGAATGCACATACTTGAGTCCTCGCAACAACTGATACAGGAAGAACTGCACAAACATGTAATCTATGAGTATACATCAACTTGAGAGCGTTCGAACCAAAAAAGATTCTGATACCCTAATGTCCGAGTGTAACACATATATTTCTAAAGATTGAAACTTTGAACTAAACAGAAGATACTTCAGATACAGTTTAAGCACAGAGAGGTTTATGTGTACCCGTGAATGATCATCAGTTAACGGTTGGTTTGAGCGTATAATGTGATGAAGATCAGTGTCCATTAACTCAAAGACAATGTGAACATCATTGAAGTTGTCTCGCTGCGGTGGTCGTATTATGTCTTTAATGGCAACGACCTGTGAGATGAAATATCATCACTCCGCAACCAGATCATCTACGAGAAAAAGGTAAAACGTATGGAGGAGAATAAATAACACAAAGATTACATTATCATGGTCCATATGCTTAAGAAGCTTAATCTCTCTCAAAGTTCTCTTAGCGTCGATGATGTTGTCAAATGCATTACTAATCTTCTTGATCGCTACTTCCTCGCCCGTCTCCGAATTCCATGCAGCACTAAATCAAATATACATACAGATCAAGAAATGATCCTTCAAAATCTTAATACATCTAAAGAACTATGACATAAGTACCAAAGTTCCAAAACTCACCAAATAATATTTCATCAAATAGAAAAGATACAAAATTATACTCACCAGACGATACCAGAAGCGCCTCTGCCGATAGGACGAAGAGGAGGAACATACTTTTTAGAAACTTCGAAGAGGTTGCCATAGACATTATACTGAACATAACGACCACCATTGATACTCACTCCTCTGTTGCTGTCATGACCGAAGTATGCCTCCGTCGACATTTCTTTCTTTCTCCCAAACGAAAAATAAACCCACAGATATTGAATTCAAGTAATTTGAGTGAGATGAAAACAGAGAGCTCTAACGCGGGAATACAAGGGCGTAAGAAAATGAGGAATTGGAGGAAGATTAATAGCGTATTGAGACTTGTTGTTTGTGTGGGGGTTTAAAAAGAGGGAAAAGAATAACGTGTGAATCTTTTGGATGAGTAAAAGAAGAAGAGTCTTCTCGGACGACCCGTGAGTGAAAATCAACACACGACAACATAGCTTTTTTCTTCGTCTTTTCTTTGAGGACGACGACTTAAATATTGGTCTAAGTCAATGTGCTTTTTAACCGGATAACTCAATCCAAAAAATATCGAACCGAACCGAAGAGACATAAACTGATGCAGCTTCGTTTTCTCCATAACCGTAACTGAAATTAAACTTTGCTAAAAATAAAATAAAAACGGTATATTACTTGAAAATCTTTTAAACCAATGTGTATCTTCTAACGACCGAAACTGTATCACACGTGATCAAATAGTATTTGGTCATTTATTCTGTTTCTATAATTTAAAATCTGAAAACCCTAACAACCGGATTATACAAATTAAAAAACGTATTTAACACTCTCATCGAAATTGCATTCGGATTTCATATTCTACTAAAATTTAATATGTGGTATAGAGCGAGATAATTTGTTTTTTTACATAATAATAATTTAATCAATTTAATTAGATATGTCTAATATTGATAATATTAACAAAATAATGAAATGATAATTTATCCGTGTGATAACATTAATGATATTTTAAATTTATATTAATATTAATCCAAATCCGTCTGCCATATAACTCCGTCCCGTAATATTTTAAATTTTTATAAGTGTAAATATTCATAGTATTTTAATTTTTTTTTAAATTAAAATTTATTATATCCGGTATAATTAAACGGTTCGTCTAAAATCTCGAATTAAACCGCATACAAATTTTTAATTTGGATGCTTGTTAAAATTAAGTTTTCTACTCATTCAGATTTATATTCATTTTGGTCTTATTTATAATATAACTTTCATTGTCTAAAAAATTTAGCAACGGTGGAACATTAAATACACAATTTTTTTATCATTGCTTAAATAATACATATCCGTTTTTCAAAATTTGAATATCAATAAATTAATAAAAAATTTAGAATTTTATTAATTTTATGTATTATACGATGATATTCGTGTACAATTCTATATATAGCATTGTACAAAATGGCGGTTTGATCTAACTTTTGATTATACGATCTAGTAATTGTTGACAAATCTCTTCATGGCATCAAGGTGTTCATAATATATAGTTTTATAGATAAGTTTATAAAACCTTTACTTATACAAACAGTACTTTCAAAGCATCTCATACAAACGACTACAATATCACAAACCCCTAATAATAATACATTCAATACCAAGATGGAACACCTAAAGTTAAACCATCTATACACACAATCACAGTTTATCAGAACCCTCTTTACTTTTTTCCGGCAGCCTTTTTTGGTGATGTTGCCAATAGGGTTGATGCGCCGATTGACCTGAGGTTCTCTAGTAATGTGTCTCGCCCCGATAACAGAATCTTGAAGAAACAATCGACTTCTTTCGAAACAAGATCTAGCCCATTCGATAATTCTGTGACAGAGTCCTTCAGTGGCTGCAGCGAAATGGGATCTATTGATCCTTGTTGGATCGTGGGGTAAAGTTTCTTAACACCTGAATCAACTGCCTCGAGCTCTTTCAGAACCGTTAACCCGTCTGATAAGAATATGTTCTTGATTTCGGCGTTCATGGTGTTCTGCATTTCCATGAAGGATTGTGCCCATGGAAGCTCGTTTGAGATGGTAAGGTACATCAGATTCTGCGATGAACCTGAGAATGCTGCAGCAAAAACACCAGAGATGTATAAGGTCTTAACCTTTACACCATATAGAGCTCGCATCAAGACTTTTCCTTTGGCCGAGTTTTTCACCTTGGGGAGGTTCAAGGTTTGAACAAGGCTGCTCAAGATTGCACGGCAATTTTCGATTCTCGGGTTCTTGGAAACAATATGTTGCTTCCAACTGTCTAGTGATGATTGGGCTTTCACCAGATTCTGAGGGGAGTTTGCCTCTAAGTTATGCAAAGCAAACTGGAGTAAGAGATGACCTTGGTTGAGACGGGTTAGCTCTGAGCTAAAGGCATTGCAGAGATCAAGAAGCTTCACACTTATGTCAAGATAGACATCAACCCATTTATCCTCCCAATCTGATACAGGAAGCTCTAGATCGGTTATAAGGGTCTTGATACCATTATGTGTCTCGCAAAGAGATTCCATCGCTTGTTTCATCCATGAAACAGTCAGGATTTCGCTCTTTTCCTTTGGGACAAGCTTTCTAATAGAAGATGCTAAGTTCGTCTCAAAATTGTTCAACAGGAAGAGAAGCTTTGAGGACAGTACCGAGTTCTTTGAAGATACATTCTTGAACGGGTTTCCAAAAGGGAAGAAACCGCGTGGAGGGTCTTGTGGACGAGCCATTTCGTTAAGTTTCAACTAAAAACAAAAAACAAAAGAAAGAAGAAGAAAAATAACATATCAATTGTCACATACCATAAAACAAAGATATTATTATACTTTGATTATATTCTGGATCCATACTACGTCCAATACAAAGATCTCACTATCTTTCGTCTTTTGGATTTTCAAGTTATGGATCTCTTGTCAACAGATCTAAAAAAAATAAAAAGGTAATGGAACCTCTCATATAAGGAAACACAAACAACATCAAATCCTGTTCTTCAGTTGAAATTGCAAACTCATACAAAAAGTCAACTAACAACATTATAATTGTCCCAAGATCTAAAAAGCTTTCAAATCAATAGATCCAAGACTCAAGCCTATGAGGCAAGAGCTATATCCAACTTAGGGTAAAAAACCCACTTTCTTATGTATACATAGCAAAACCCAGATCTTAAAATCTGAAATCCAAATAACCCATGTCGAAATTCACATAGAAAAGAGATCAGAGACATCAAATCTAAACACAAGATTATCACAACAACAACAACAACATGAAGCACAGGAAAAAAAAACTATTATGAAGTCGAAAAGACCAATCAAAACTCACCTAAAGAGATAGATCCGTGGACAAAAACTACACCGGTGGTAACCCCAAAACTATGAAACTCGAATTCGCCTGATAGAAGTTTCTGAGTAAAGAAGATAAGAAATAAGAGACGGAGAATTAAAGAATCAAAAGAGCCGTATCAGAAAGATGAAATCTTAGATTAATAGATCAAGGATCATTAGATCAAGGGGTCAGTGTTCATACCGACAAATCAAAAGACTAAATTTTGTGGACAGAGAAATTTCCAGGAAAGATAGGTTTAGTGAAACGCGTTGTTCATATATGACTAAACCACAGAGTTGTTGCCGTATTTCTTCTTCTACAGATAAACCAAACAATAAATTAAGTTTGACGTTGATTTGGTGGTAGACGAAAGTGAGAGGATGGGAAATTAGGTTTCAGTTACGGGGCTGTGACGGAACACTAAAATGACAGATCATGGCGTGTACGGTTACGATGTGTTGTTGTTCTATTCAGGCCTACTTGTTTCTTTTACTGTACACCAGGGGAAGAAGTCAATTATAGCCAGCGGATCCAACGGCTACAAATTTTCTGATCTTACAGTGTGAATTCTCTATAGCTATAGTGGTTATTTTTCTTCAAATTTAATGATTTTATATTATGACTTTTTAAAGATTAATTAGTTAAACTACCCGTGGATTTTAAAATCATTTGTCAAAAACTAGCCATTGGAAAAGACGTATTTTTTTGCAAGTGACATTATATCTTAAATGAATGAAAATGTCTCTCATGTTATGTACTACTCTGCTATTATAACAAGATGATGATTGATGACATTTTTAATACCGGTTTTCTAATTTTATTTAATGCAGAAATATATATATATATATATATATATATATATATATATGTATGTTTTAAGCAAACGCAATATGTGCTTAACATACCGTAAATAAGTTTTCGATGAATCTATATATCATATAACCGTGTTTATACATGCTGTATAAAAAACTTTAGACATGTTATAATTTAGTTACTGCGAGTTTATACATATTATACCTGAATTTTACATAAACACACACATATATATATATATATAAACGCATTTTTTTGGCTAGTGATATGATAATTTCCTTAGTAATCTGGTATAATATTTTGTCAACAATCAAATGGTGCATGTATAGATTTTGACGTTTGTGTACGCAATACATACACATATTTTACTCTTTCTCCTCACACAAAAAGCTTTGTTTGGGTGGTTTAGTGTTCTTTAAGAAATAGCAAAGTATCATAAAACGAAATGACTTGGAAAAGTATATATCAGTAATGTTATTTTCTAAACTTTTTATATAGAAAAGTAGTTGCCTCTAAGTTCAAGTTTTCCTCCTACGCGAGAAGAGATTCAGGTCGTCGGTCGATGCAAGTGTGTACTTATCTTGTGTTTTCTAGACTAGCAAGTTATCGAAGTTTGATTAAAATTTTAATACTCCACCTGTTTTTAAATTCTTGCAACTTGGAAAATTTCAAGATAAATAATCACAACTTGGTCCATCCATAATGGAGATAATGTAAAGTACATGACGACAATTGTTTAAAAAATCCTTGCGGGTCCATTTCATTTCTAAAGCGATAAGTTTGATCCATCGACCAATCCCCTGCTTATGCTACGGCCGAACATAACTTCGAAGTCGGTCCAAACATTACATTACATATTATAATTTATAATGACATGTGAATGTGATCGTTGACAAAAGGTTACAAAGAAGAAGAAAGTTAATTAAACGTAAGGCAGACTCGAAGAGCCAAAGAATGAAAATACTCTGTAGGTGAGACGATATTATACCAGGAAAAAAATTGAAATATAATGGTCGTGTAAGATGGAAAGTCACTTAACTGAAATGACTCTTTTTCATCTTAGCTTTTGCTGATGATGCTGTGAACCGCTCTCGCCGCTTTCACTACCCTCAGCAACCACAGCTGTCTCTTGTCTCTCCCGGCTTCCATGGTCCCTTGTCGTACGGCGTTCCTGCGAAAATATCATCCCATCTTTAGACATTTTTCGAACTCGTAAAGAAATGTAAAATTGTAAAGGCAAAGATGATTTGTATACATCGCGATAAAGTAGATCTTCGGCTTCAAGCATATGTATGATATGACCCATTTTAGGTCTCTTGTTCGCATCAGGATCTACACAACGCAAAGCCACGAGCAACACTCGTTTAAGAGCCTTTGAGGATGGTGGTTCGGGTATTTTCGGATCAACCACTTCTTCTGATCTTCGGTTTCCTACCATTGATTTCAGCCAATCCACTAGGTTCGTC
Organism: Turritis glabra; assembly: GCA_900406565.1. NCBI lineage: Eukaryota > Viridiplantae > Streptophyta > Magnoliopsida > Brassicales > Brassicaceae > Turritis > Turritis glabra. The sequence goes on along the minus strand of OVBN01000150.1, from coordinate 732,582 downwards.
TACAACCACAAAAACAAAATAAACCATTTAACAAAAACATAGATGGAATCAAAACAAGGCCGGTAGTCTGCAAAATACCTCTCCTTGAGGCCGACTATAATCAACTGGGTTTCTCCCTGTGATTATCTCCATGATTAATATTCCAAAGCTATAGATATCACTCTTCTCATTTAACATTCCGGTGCAAGCATATTCCGGTGCTACATAACTTAACAAATCAACCCGCAAAGTAAAAGTTATTTCCAAAGATTCAGATTCCTAAAGACTGTCTTAGCAGATTGCAGGAGAGAGTTAATGAGTTTACCCGAAAGTTCCCATCACTCGGGTAGTAACATAACTGCTCTCGGAACCCAAGAGCTTAGCAAGTCCAAAATCCGAAACCTTAGCATTCCATTGACGATCAAGCAAGATATTGCTTGATTTTATATCCCGATGAACAACTTTTGGTTCAAGACCCTCGTGTAGATACGCCAATCTGGAGATATAACAAAGGTTTACATACAACTAACTATAGCTTATAAACATAGAGGATAACTCAAAAGCTATTCCAGGATTACCCTTTTGCCATCCCGAGTATAATATTCATACGGATATCCCAAGTTAGAGGGCTGACATCGCCAACATCACCGTGAATCCATTGCTCCAAATTACCATTATCGACAAAGTCATACACGAGCATCCTGTAGTAACAAACCCGATATTAGATCACAACATTGCTTTTGTAATACCGGAAAGCAAAATACGAACAGCGGTGTTTACCTGTATGCACCTTCGACGCAATACCCTAAAAGCCTAACGAGATTCTTGTGCCGTACACGCCCAATTACTTCCACTTCTACTTTGAATTCCTTTTCTGCTTGACCCCTGGCAATAAAAAGACACACCAACTACAAATCTTACAGATCATAGAGATCAAAATCTACAAGCATAGGCTATTATTAGTAAAGACGTTACCCATCAAAACCACATGTGACCCATGACATAATCTATAAAATTCATAGAAATTCACTAATACCAACAACTATCAGGACCACAACTCATACACATTGCAGTTAAATAAGAGAAGGACTCTGATCGCGATCACTCTTAACCCTCATATCTACCTCTGCTCTCTACTTAAAAATCCAGAGCATCTACTTCAATGGATCTAAGCACATTACAGGACGAAGTACAAAATCAGAGACAAACTTCAATACAGAGCAAAACAACAAATTAAATTCCCTAATTACGCAAATTGCAAAACCCCCAAACAATTGGTAATACCTAAAAACCCCAATCTAGAAACGAGTAAAGGATCAAACTTTAGGATGAAACCAATACAGAATCAAATCGGAAAACGGAGAATACCTAAAACCCTTATCAAGAAATGAGTAAAGGATGAATCTTTAGAATGAAACAATACAGAATCAAATCGAAGAATTGAGAATACCAAACACCCAAATTGAGAAACGAGTAAAAAAGGATCAAGCTTTAGAATGAAATACCTATTGTTAAGCAAGTTCTTGACGGCAACTTTGGTGCCATCAGTTAAAATGCCACGGTACACAATCCCATAACCACCTTCTCCGATTACATTCTCTTCACAAAGCCCATTCGTGGCCGCCTCAAGCTCTCTGAGAGTATACCATCGTCCCCATCCAAGATGCGAAACCTCCGGCCCACAATTTCCACTGCCAGAATACGACGCCGTTTCGCTAGCACTCGCTGTTCCTCTACTCTCACCACTCGATACTCGATCTGAAAACACCACTCGATGCTCGATCTTCCCTATATCGACCTGGATCTCCGCCGGGACGATCTCCTTAATCTCCTTAGAAACTGGCGGCGTAGCGACGGCGGCGGAAGCGAAATCGGCTCGCGGCTTTCGATTTTTCCGGCGAGAGGTTAGGCAGAGGGAGAGAAGGAAGAGGGCGATGACAATTAGAGATCCGAGTAAGATTCCGATTACAACCCAGAGCCGGAGACCAAAGATCGATGTCGGTTTGGAAAGCTCAGTGTTGAGAAAAGCAGCATCGTACACCGACATCGTACTTCTACTTAGATTCCGTTACAGATTATCCCGGTTTCTTCGCATATCTTGCCGGAAAACACAAAACTTTTCCGGCCAAAATCTTGTGCTTTGTCACCGCATCGAGTGTTGAATCGAAGAATACAAGGAATCGAGGAAAAACAAACAAATAAAAATAAAAGATTAAATAAATAAAAAGTGAAGGAATTTAAAAAAAGAAGGGCTTTGGAGTGATCTGTGTTGATGTATTGAATGAGCTGTCTTTTTGAGTTTCCTGTCTCTGTGTGTTATTGCATGTGTGGTGACGGTGAGAGAAGCTTACTTTAAATGACGATTTTGACCTCTCTTTTTTTGGGAAAGTGGAAGAGAAGGGAGTCTTTTATTTAGTTTCGAGGAGTTTTTTGGTAAGAACGCAATGTCGATAGCCGTTGGGGTGGTATGATAAGGTACGGTTCAGTGCAATGTAACCAATCTGTGGATTACACATTGGGTTAGCTTTTCAGTTCTTGTTTTTAACTATATCTGAACCTTAACGTTTGATTATTTTAATTGCAATTTTTTTAGTACCACTAATTTGTTGTGTTTTGATTCTGGATTAAAGGAATGATTAGTGAGTTTACTTTATGAGAAACTAATCACTTTTGTTATGGGAACATGAGTGCACTAAAAATTATTTGTTTGCTTGTGGTGCACACACATTATTGGTTCATAAAGAATATTTTGTTTTTTAGATATGTTTAGGAAGAATCTTTTTTTCTTTTTTCATATTGATAATTCGACCTTGTCATCACCGTTATAAACATAATACCACACAAATTTGATATATGCAGTATTTAACTTATTTATGTAAGTAAATACAAGACTGAAACTGAAAGCCAAGATGATCAAGTGGCTCAATCATTGTTCATTTTTTTAAAAAAAGTATTAAGAATAAAATCGTTACAGTTTTAGTGGTGGATCAAAAATTGTATCTTTGACACAGTGAAATCGTATATCAAACAATTAATTTATGTTTTCGTTGAAACTTCGGAGGTCAAATACACGTATAATTCATAGTATTTGTTTCCACAAAGTTTGTTCTTTTTTTTTTTTTTCATTTCTTGACATCTTTCACAAAGTTTGGTTTGCTCTTCAAATTATAGCAATTAATGAGTGAATAATTTTTAGTGTGGCCTCGGATAATCTAGGTTTCCTCCTAAAAAGGGTTTAGGTGGGGCTCAAAGAGAAATCCCATTATTGCATACCAAAGAGGAGTGTAAGAAATTACAATAAATATATATTCCAACAAGTCAATGACCTCTATTTAAATAATATCTTAAACATTTTTGTAAATTTTGAATCTTTTAACTATTTTGGTAATAGCAATATCACCGTCTTTCTAGACTTCTAGGGATAGATTTTCTATTCCACTTTTTTTATATATTTTTTTTTAGGGAGAGATTTTCTATTCCATTTTTTTTTTATGTTTTCTTTCGCGGTTACAAAAATAGTTTAAAAACTTAAATTTGTTGTTTTTTTTTGTACAAAGTTAAATTTTATACTATTTTTTAAATTTATATATTTACAATGCTGTGAACAGCTTATTTAGTAGAAGCAAAGCTAGAAAGGAAAAGAGATATAACCAAAATAAAATGCAATGAGAGAAAACGATCGTGACGGTGGTCTTTTGATGGAGAGTAGACAATCCCTGATGGAGCGATCCATGCTTGCTTGGAATCCGGCGCAATCAGTGTGCACTGATGTGAACCCTTGCATTGCGTTCTCGCCAAATCAAGTAACATGCTGCCTGGAGGATAAGCTTGTAATGGTAGTAGCGTTGGAAGACGAGGCACTTATCTGCTGAATCCAATCAGAGATGGATGGTAGTGTACTTTGTGGGCGAGGCAAAAATTTTGCTGCAAATGCTTGCCAGACAGATGCTGAGAAGGAACACTCAAAGAAGAGATGATCGTGAGTTTCTAAACCGTTAGAACAGAGCACACAAGCAGCGGAGATAATTAGTCTCCAACTTCTTAGTCTATCTATCGTAGGCAATCTTCCTTTCATAGCAAGCCATGTGATAAAGGAGTAACGTGGAACTGGTTCCTTAAACCACACGACGCTGTTCCATGGCACAGAAAGAGAATGATGTCACATCACTACAAGAAAACATGTAATTTCCGACTACAAATGGCGACTACATATATAGTCGCCATTTTAGTGACTCCAATGCGACTATCTAACGACTACATATATATAGTCGTATATAAGTCGCTATTTTACGACTAAATAAAGTAGTCTGTAATTTAGTCGTAAAATAGCGACTATTTAGCGACTAAAGGTCTAGGAATGAATAATAGTCGCCAAACAGTCGCCTAATATGGTGACTAATATACGACTCAACCAGGGAATCGCAATGTAGTCGCTTAATTAGCAACTAACTTGCGACTAAATCGGCGAGACGCTATATAGTCGGAAATCAGTCGTAAATACAGATTAAAAACACGTTTTATTAAGTTTGGGTAGGTGTACCGGTTATTGGCGACTACAAATAGTAGTCGCTAAATAGTTGTTATGTAGTCATTATATAGTCGCTAAATAGTCGCTACTTACCGATTTTAAAACACGTTTTATTCATTTTGGGTAGGTGTACCGGTTTTTGGCGACTACAAACCGTAGTCGCTAAAATAGTCGTTATGCAGTCGCTAAATAGTCGTTATGTAGTCACCGAAAATTCTATATAAACTAAAATCGCCCCTTTCTTCTCCTCATTCGTAGAAACACAAAGTAAAACGAAAAAGAAAAAAAAACCAAGGTTGAGAGGTTTAGAATAATGACGGGAAATTCTAACTATAGTAATTTCCAGGAGTGGATGTATAAGCGGATCGATGAAGTGACGGGAAATTTCTCGGAAGAGTTCAGATCGGGGGTGGAGCAATTCATGACATTTGCAAATAGCCAACCTTTAGCACAGGATGATGGCGGTAAGTTTTATTGCCCTTGTAGTAAATGCAAAAACGAAAGGCGAATTCTGGGATCTAGAATTTGGAATCATCTTTTTAGCTATGGGTTTATGCCAGATTATTATGTTTGGTATAAGCATGGGGAAGAAATCAATATGGATTTAGGAACGAGTTACGTTGATCCGATGTTTATAAGTGGGAGTGAATAAATGGGTAATGTAGTAGAAGATAGATTTGTGGAAATGGTAAATGATGCATTTCGTTATAACGTGAGTTTTGCTGATAATAATCATCAGGATGGTAGTTATCAGAATGTAGAAGAACCGGTATTTAACCATTCAAATAAATTCTATGACTTGTTAGAAGGTGCAAAAAATTCATTATACGATGGTTGTCATGAAGGTCACTCGCAATTATCGTTAGCTGCTAGAGTTATGCAACATAAAGCAGATCATAATATGAGTGAAAAGTTAGTGGATTCGTTTTGTGAAATCTTGAGTGAGTATTTACCAGAAGGAAACCAGGATACCGGTTCACATTACGAGACAGAAAAATTGATTCGCAATTTAGGTCTCCCATATCATACAATTGATGTTTGTATTAACAATTGTATGATATTTTGGAAAGAAGAAGAAAATGAAGATAAGTGTCTGTTTTGTGGTGCACAAAGATGGAAACCTAAGGACAACCGACGAAGAACCAAAGTACCATATAATCGTATGTGGTATCTACCTATTGCTGACAGATTGAAGAGAATGTATCAGAGTCACAAGACTGCAGCAGCAATGAGATGGCATGCCGAGCACCAAGCAAAGGAGGGAGAAATGAGTCATCCTTCAGATGCGGCGGAGTGGAGATGTTTTCAAGAACAGAATCTCCGGTTTGCTGAAGAACCCCGTAACGTGTATCTTGGATTATGTACCGATGGGTTCAATCCATTTGGCATGTCTCGTAATCATTCTTTATGGCCTGTGATCTTGACTCCATATAACCTACCCACTGGTATGTGCATGAACACATAATACTTGTTTCTTACAATTCTGAATTCTGGACCAAATCATCTACGAGCTAGTCTTGATATCTTCCTCCAACCGCTTATTGAGGAGCTAAAAGAGTTGTGGTCTACTGGAGTTGATGCGTACGATGTGTCATTGGGTCAAAATTTTAATTTAAAAGCAATGCTTATGTGGACGATAAGCGACTTTCCGGCGTATGGCATGTTATCTGGATGGACCACCCATGGTAAATTTTCTTGTCCAGTTTGCATGGATGATACAAACTCTTTTTATCTACCTAATGGAAGGAAGATGTGTTGGTTTGATTGTCACCGAAGATTTCTTCCTTATGGTCATCCTCTAAGGAGGAATAAAAAAGACTTCCTGAGAGGAAAAAACGTTTCGAGAGAGTATCCACCTGAGTCTCTGACCGAGGAGCAAGTTTATTTCGAACGGTTGAATGGTGTAAATCCACCGAAAACCAAGGACGTCGGTGGAAATGGTCATGAACGGAAAAAGTCTGGCTATGGGAAGCAACATAACTGGCACAAGGAAAGCTTATTGTGGGAGCTGCCATACTGGAGGGACCTCAATCTACGCCACAATATTGATGTGATGCATACAGAGAAGAATTTTTTGGACAACATCATGTATATTCTTATGCGTGTGAAAGGTAAATCAAAAGATACCATCATGTCAAGATTGGATATAGAAAAATTTTGTTTTCGGCCACACTTACATATTGACAGTGAGGGTAAAACACCTTTTCCAGCCTTCACATTGACAGAAGAAGCAAGAACAAGTTTACTAGAATGTGTGAAACATTCGTTTAAATTTCCAGATGGTTATTCGTCAGACTTAGTTAGTTGTGTTGATATGGAAAATGGAAAGTTTTCAGACATAAAGAGTCACGACTGCCATGTTTTTATGGAGCGTTTACTTCCATTTATCTTTGAAGAACTCCTAGACCGGAATGTCCACTTTGCGTTATCAGGTACTAATTAATTACTTAATTTTCTATAGTTATTATTTTTTTTAATAGTTATCAACGTGATGAAATTTGAATATATTGTAGGGATTGGAGCATTTTTCCGGGACTTATGTTCGAGAACTTTGCATACAAATCGCGTTTAAATTCTAAAACAGAACATTGTTTTAATCCTATGCAATTTGGAGAAGATCTTTCCACCATCATTTTTCGATGTGATGGAGCACCTACCTATACATCACCCCTACGAAGCTGAATTAGGAGGACCGGTCCAATATAGGTGGATGTATCTTTTTGAAAGGTTTTTCAGAAAGCTGAAAGGAAAAGCAAAGAACAAAAGATATGCGGCATGATCAATTGTTGAATCATATATCAATGACGAGATTGCTTATTTCTCAAAGCACTACTTTGCCGCGAATATACAAACAAAATCTAGGTAAATTACAAAAATAATTAAGGAAGGTCTAATTAATTCATTAAAGTCAGGTATACTATTTTTATTGTGCTCTGTTAATGTGAATAATTACTTTTCACTCAATTGGTCAGGTTAAGAAGATTTGATGAAGGTGAAATCCCTGTATATCATGTCCCTGAAGTTTCTTCTATATTTACTCAGGTTGGCCGTCCAAGTGGGGAAATGCAGGAAATATGGCTTTCGGAAAGAGATCTTCAATGCGCACATGCATATGTTTTACGAATTGTGACTATTTTCAGCCAATTGAGATGTATATATATAAGTTGACATCTCTCAAATTACTTACGTTTTACATATATAATCCACTATGATTTCTCATATATTAATGTCGGTCTTGTATATATAGTATGTTCGAGAAATTCATTTCAGCAAAATATCCAGGACTTACCGAAAAAGAACTCTCTGCGGGAGAGCTGACGAATATCATTTATGGATTAAAGAATATGTAAGTCAAAATAATATCCATTCTATATATATATTATATATTTTAGTTGTTGCTATTGTTTAACATATCTCTGTATATATATGCAGGTTACTTACTGGAACACCACAAATCCATTTCCTATTTGGGTTCAAGAGATAGTGCATGGACCGTTGAACAAGGTTAAAACATGGCCAATATATTTAACAAGAGGCTATTTGTTTCATACAGAGAATCATGGCGCTGGACGAAAGACATGTAAGTATGGGGTCTGTGTTAAAGGTGAAAATTACACGGACGCATCTGATGCAGCGGATTTCTACGGGACTTTAACTAATATCATAGAACTTGAATATGATGGTATGGTCAATTGGAGAATCACACTTTTTAAGTGTAAGTGGTATGACCCTGTTATCGGTAGAGGCACTCGGAGGAGCAATGCTGGCGTTGTCGACGTTCTGTCATCAAGAAAATACAATAAATACGAACCATTTATTCTAGGTACGTATATATATACACATTAATTATTGTCGATATCATATATATATATATATATATATAATGTGTAACTTATAAATGTTGATATTTCAAACAGCCTCTCAAACGCATCAAGTTTGTTATATTCCGTACCCATATGTAAAGAAACCGAAGCAATTGTGGCTCAATGTACTAAAAGTGAATCCGAGGGGAAATATTTCTGGAGAATATGAAAACAAAGAACCGACTCTTTTGCAAACAGAGAATAATGATGTCGTATTGATGACTACAATAGAAGATCTCGTAGTTGACAATATGGAAGAGGGAGTAAACCAAATAAATCTCGATTATGATGTCGGAGATGCAGAACCAGAAGATGAATTCCAGTGTAATTTATCGTCTTCGGATGAAGAAGCAGAAGACGAAGCACCTTGATAATGTCAAATTTGTGGTGCATAAATTAAAGATATATTTTATGCTTATGTCAAATTACGGTGTTATATATATATATATCAAATTACGACTTAATTTGACAAATATGTATCTATTTTTTTGTGTTTAATGCCTATAGCTATTGATTTTAGTAGTTATTTAGTGCTTAATTTAACAAAAAATTTGGTCGAATTAAACAAAACCAACCCTAATCCAATTTTACGGTTTAATGCACTCGTAACGACTAAATAGCGACTCATTAACGACTAATATCTCCAAATCTGGGCTAATTAAACCAGGCCAAGTCACTCGGCCACTTAACTCTAACATTAGGCCCAATCCACCTTCATTAGGCCCAATTAAACCCAAATTGTCAACCCTAATTTCTCTCTCTCTTCGTCTGCGCTGATCTCTCTCCCCGGTTTCCTAGCTAGACTACTCTCTCTCTCTCGACCTCCATCTGCTCTCGATCTCTCTCCTCTCTCGGTCTCTCCTCTCTCGATTCTCTGTCGCGAACTCTCGCTCGATCTCTTTGGCTTCCTCTACTACTCTCTCTATCTCTATCGACCTCCGTCTGCTCCTCTCGAGCTCTCTTCACTTCCTGTCGATCTCTCTCCTCTCTCGGTCTCTCCTATCTCGATTCTCTGTTGCTTCCTCTTGCTCTCTTCCTCTGGCTTCCTCGAATACTCTCTCTATCTCTCGACCTCCGTCTGCTTCTCTCGATCTCTCGGTCTCTCCTCTCGATCTAGTTATGAATCCTTGACTCTCTCGATCTCTCTTCGCTTTCATCTGTTGTTGTTGTTTTGTTCTAAATACAGATTTAACAAAAATTTGTTTGTGGTTTTGTCTTAGTCTCCGTCTGCTTCCTCTCGATCTCTCTCCTCTCTCGATCTCTCCTCTCGATCTAGGTATGAATCCTTGACTCTCTCGATCTCTCTTCGCTTTCATCTGTTGTTGTTGTTTTGTTCTAAATACAGATTTAACAAAAATTTGTTTGTGGTTTTGTCTTAGTCTCCGTCTGCTTCCTCTCGATCTCTCTCCTCTCTCGGTCTCTCCTCTCGATCTAGGTATTAATCCTTGACTCTCTTGATCTCTCTTCGCTTTCATCTGCTGTTGTTGTTTTGTTCTAAATACGAATTTAACAAAAATTTGTTTGTGGTTTTGTTTCAGTCTCCGTCTGCTTCCTCTCGATATCTCTCCTCTCTCGCTTCTCTCTCGCGAACTCTCGCGGGATCTCTCTGGCTTCCTCGACTACTCTCTATCTCTCTCGAGCTCCGTCTGCTTCTCTCGAACTCTCTTTGCTTCCTCTAAATCTAGGTATGAATCTTTGACTCTCTCGATCTCTCTTCGCTTTCAACTGTTGTTGTTGTTTTCTCTAAATACGGATTTAACAATATTTTTGTTTGTGGTTTTGTCTCAGTCTCCGTCTGCTTCCTCTCGATCTCTCTCCTCTCTCGGTCTCCCCTCTCTCGCTTCTCTCTCGCGAACTCTCGCTGGATCTCTCTGGCTTCTTCTACTACTCTCTCTCTCTCTCGACATCCGGCTGCTTCTCTCGAGCTCTCCTCGCTTCCTCTCGATCTAGATATGAATCCTTGACTCGCTCGATATCTCTTCGCTTTCTCTCTTATACGATTTGGCAGTTAAATCTTAGCTGATTGGTAATTTGTTATTCTCGATTTGATCAATCCCTAAGTTTGACTTTGGGAATTGGTACTAATTGTTCAATTCAAATGTGGCCAATTCATTTCGGTTTCTGCCATTGCTTTGGTATTGTTTCTTTGGAGATAGGCTTATACGATTGTAGTTGCTGAAATCCTCTGTTGTCATTTGCTTTGATCGGAGCTTTTCCTCTGTTTGCATTTTCTAGGGTTGTCGCATGGTTCATCTGCTTTTGTTTACTGTGACTGTTACAAAAATATGGTTTTACTTGTCGAATTGTGTTATAAACTGACTGATTGTGCATTTTAATAGCTTGAGTTTTGGGTTTTTGCAATGCTTAATAGCTTGAGTTTTTTTTATCCTGATACTTGTGCTCCTCAACTATAGAATGTGTCAACGCTTTAGTGTAGAAGAAGAACAACTTTGTCTCAACTTTTGTTTAGAAACTGAAGCTGCTTGCTTGATTGATCTCTTGACACAAACTCTGATTTTGGAAACTGTAGATAAAAATCACACTTTGTGTTTGTGTTGTTGCAGATACTAGTAGATAGAAGAGCACACGATGTCCACAGTTAAGCGAAGACGAAAGAGAAAGGTGGTGCCTAATGTTTCTCAGAGACCCGGAGTGCCCAACCCACCCACTGCGGGGAAAAGACCCACTACTCTACCAAGTCAATACAACTTCACGCCGGCGGCGGCCCATATTCCTCCACCTGAAACGCCCCAAGAGCAAGTGCACGTTATCCCCCAGCAGTCAACGTCAACAGCTCCACATTTCCGCAACTTTTCACCGCTACAAAGGCTTTTCCAGAATTCTGTCATTCAAGGACGTGAAGACCACCACCTTACTCTTTCATCACCAGAAGTTCAGAACAATCCACCAACTCAATCAAACCCACAGCCATTCGCTCCACTGTCTCCACTTCAGAATTCTCAGGCTCCAAGTCATCCATCTTCTCAAGGTAACAACTTCAATCATGATCCAGTTCTACCGGAACTCCAGGAAGACACGTTTCGGGCTCTAAATGTCCTGCTTATGGTGCCAGACCGTGACAAATTTACTATTGTTCTCTCTCCCCAACCGATGCCAAACACCACTTGGTAAGTTGCTTCTTCACTCATTTGTACTTTAGTAAACTGTCTTCTGGTTTGATTCACATAACTAATTCTTTCTTTGCTTGTTTAAATGTGTTTCGAGGTTTACTCGAAACAAAAAATCCCAACTGGTTAGGAAAATCACAAAAAATTTTACAAACAAGTTCGATGGTCCCTACTACAGCTGGACTTGTGTGCCTCGGGAGAGACAAAAAAGATACTTTCTCGAGTTTGCGGTATAGTTTTCTGTACTTTAATACTTGAATATGTTCAGTTTTTCAGTCATTATGATTTAACTTTTCTCTTTGTTTTGTAGAAAACCCACACCTGGGATCCTTTGATAACAGGGACAGTTCAACACCATTTTGAGCAGATTTGTCAACGTCGGCTCAAGGACATGGTTAGCAACGCAAGGACTAGTCGAGAGAAACCTAAATGGATCAAGGAGACTCTCTGGCTACAAATGGTTGAGCAGTGGGATACTGATGAAGCACGACAAAGGAGTCACATCTATTCAAATGCTCGTATGTCTGACCGTAATGGTCTTGGTCCTCACATCCACTTATCAGGCCCTAAGTCGTATCAACAAATCCAAGATGAAATGGTTTGTAATTTTAAATATCTAAATATTTTTCTATTTCCTTTGTAAGTGTAAATACTTTCATAACATTTGTAGATTTTGTAACATTGCAGGAAGAGGAACTGGGAAGAGCGGTCAGTCTTGGTGAAGTTTTCATCAAGACATATACAAAGGCAGATGGTACGTATGTTGATCGGAAGGCGGAGAGAATCGCTCAAACATATGAGAAGAACGTGCAAGAGAAGTTGTATGCGCTTGAGGTAGATACTTCATCTGTTTCATATGGTGCTTCACGACCTAGGGAGCTCACCACAAATGAGTATACAACCATCTTTCTTCATGTAAGTAACATTTATAAATGTGGATTTACTGTAATTATGCTTTATATTAACTGTTTTTCTCTGTTTTTTCGCAGTCTACTGAGAAGGATTCCCGAGGAACCCTTTATAGAGTTGGCAGCCTTAAGGATAGTATTGAGGATTGTGGCCAGCGCAAGCAACCAGGCGAGTCTTCCTTCGTGGCATTGCAAGAGCAACTGAAAGAAGCTCAACGTAAAATCGAAGAGCAAACTGCGTATAATGCTGAGGTTGCTGCCCGAGAAGCAGCGAATGCCCAAGTTGTAGCTGAGCAAAAGGACAAGATCAACCAATTGTCTTTGGTGGAAAAGTATCTACGACAGACAGATCCGACATTTCTAGACTTTGTGGCGACTCATTCAGCAGATGCAACAACCACGGATCCTCTCTCAGACAACCTTCCCGCAACAGCTCCATAATCAACTCATAGTTTTTAGATTTCTTTCCCCTCACTCTATCTCATGAACTTAATTGTTATCCCTCACTCTCTCTCATGAACTTGTTTTTGGATTTCTACCTTGGATGTGTTTAGATTTTTTACTTGTCAAACTCATGTATTTTTACTATTTTTGTTTTTATATATAGCATCGTTTAAAGGAAAAAGTCGTTCCAGAACAGGTTTAGAATCAAATTACAAATCAGAAACCAAACGTATACCATATTTTGTTTTGGTCATCCAGCATAGTCGCTAATTAGTCACTATATAGTCACTACGTAGTCGCTACTCAGTGACAAAATATATTAGTCGCTAATTCAGTCGCCAAATAAGTCAGCTCGTAGTCGCTAATTAGTCGCTAAACTGCGAATAATATTAACCGACTAAATTAGTCGCTAAATCAATCGGCAAATTTGTCAGCTCGTAGTCGCTAATTAGTCGCAAAAGTTTAATAACTAAATTACGACTAAGGCATACCCACATCAGTTCATTCACTTTCGTCGTAACGTAGTCGTTAATTCGTGACAAAAATATACGACTACGATACGACTACTTTTCTTCAATATGATTAATCGTAAACTAGTCGTTATATAGTCGTAAATATATACGACTAATTTACGACTACTGGTTTTACCGACTAACGATTTACGACTACATGTAATAATCGTTAATTAGTCGTAAATAAGGTTTTGGCGACTACTAAGCGACTAATACTGCAGTCGCCTTTTCTCTGTTTTCTTGTAGTGAGTCATGACTCTTTTGCGAGATCGTGTGATAAAAAACTTGTTGTTTTTGTTGGTTGGTTTTCGGGTCTTTTGCGAAATCGTGTCATGTAAATATGTTTTTCTCATTTTTGTTTTGTTTTTTCTTTCACTTTTTTTTTGTAAGTTTTTCGTACCGTTTTGAAGTCTAGATTCAGATGTTGCAAGATCTGTCATCTCCAAATTTCTTCGTTTGTTACTTCTTCTATCATATGCAATATATCTTATTTATATATTTTATTCTTGGTGGAGTAATATAAATTTTCAATCCTTCTAGTTGGACTTTAATCCATCTTAAGAATACATTGTAAAATGAAGTTTCTGATAATGGTGAAGCTTATAGTTATATCGATTATAAAATGCGACTTAATCGAGTGGTTAGTCGGCTTGATGCTTGATGGTATTCGAAGGTGCTTGGTGGTACTCGATGGCACTCGACGAAACTTGGAAGTGCTCAACATTAATTGGTAATGAATGTCGATGATCATCGCGATCGTCAGGATCGACTTTGCCTAGGCCAAGATACAAGTACACACATGTCTCAAGCCTACTCCATTTGTTCTGGTTTGGAGTCGTTTGGAAACACAAACTTATGTGGTATTGGGCTTATTCAAATCTTATGACCCAAAGTAGATTTTTGGGGTTACGAATATTGTCTTTTACATTTGGGAATTTCATTACTTGGGCTAGAATTTTTTTTTTTAAAACTCTAGCTTATAGAGTCTAACTTAGTTTAATGAGTTTTTAGTTTGGTTCCTTGTTGGGCTTATGAATAAATATTTGCTTTAAAATTTCAAAATATATTTTGTAAAATATAAAATGAATACACAATCAATAAATACAAGTAAATGTTATATCCACTACTGTTAATTCACTTTTTTCTTCAAAACACTTAAAGATTACAAAATAAAATTAATAAATCAAATCTATAAACACTTTTCTCTTAGATTATAAAATAGAAATATAATTATTTTAATTTTAATTTAGAATAATTACAACTCTGTTTAATTCCTAGTCACAATTTTTCAACATGTAGAAAGCCTATTACCTAGTATAATTTTTATTGTTTAGTTAAATTGGCTCCATATTAAAACACTAATAATAATTAAAATATTTGATCATGATAAAATTTCAAAAGACGGTAATCAAGGATAAAGTATTAGACACATATTTTGTTTATACATTTTTAATATTACATTAAAAATTTTAAAAAGCGGCGATGATAATTAAAGTGTGTGACAACCATTTTACTTGGATTCTTTTTAACATGGTAAAATAAAATTTTGAAAAGTCGGCGACCCTGTGATCGATGAATGGTTGACAAAAGAAAAAGTCGGCGATCAATATTAGACAAGCACTTTCTCCGTTTTAAAATATAAGTTGTTTTGAGAATTAGCATAAAAATTAAAAAAATTGTATTTTTAGCCAAAATATATTATTTATTTAATAAAAACATTCAATTAAAGCTAATAAAAAAAACATTCGATTGCTTTTTAATTTTTTAGATAAATTAATTTTTTATTATTTCTTTTATAAAGAAATGTTAAAATATTTTCTATTTTAAAATAAAATAAAAACTTGAAAAGTCGGCGATCACAATTAAACTACCAAATAACTTTTACTTGGATTTTTAACATGCAATAAAAACTTGGAAAGTCGGCGATCAAACTTAAATGCTTATTTATATCATCAAAAATAAATTATATTATTCTACGTGAAACTATGTCAATTTGTTCTATAAGAAAAGGAAAAAAACAAAAACAAAAATGAGTTGGACATAATATTTCATTTATGCAATATGTGAATTTAATTTAAAAAATTAAACACTTTAAATAAAGAAACAAATAAACCTCAGATTTTTATTTGTGTGGTTAATAAAAAAAAAGTCAAAAAGGGATATTAAATATAGAAAAAATAGTGGAAGATAAAACACTTTAAAAATTACAATAATTTTGTGCATATCCCTTCACCAGTCATTAATACCTATATTTGACAGATGGTAATAAAAACAATATCCCCAAATTTATCAAAAATTTGACAGCCTGTAAATTAGTATAATAATTAAATGATAATGTAATAGTTAAAATAATTTTAATTATATACCTTTTATTGAAAAATGTTTCAACCATTATATACTCCTAGAATGGCAATTCATAATTATATTTTTAATAAATTAAAATAGGAATAAATATTTACTTTTAAAACTCAAAACGTTTTTTGTAAAATATAAATCTATAAATAACTGTTATCTCTAATACTATCAATTCACTTTTTCTTTGCTCAAAACATCTAAAAGATGGTGAGAAAGAATCTTGGCCGTAGAAAGGTAGAGATGGTGAAAATGACAAATGAGGCAAACCTTCAAGTTACATTTTCAAAGAGGAGATCTGGTCTTTTCAAGAAAGCCAGTGAACTCTGCACTTTGTGTGATGCAGAAATTGCCATCATCGTGTTTTCACCATCTGGAAAAGTATTCTCTTTTGGTCATCCAGATATTAACATTTTACTTGACCACTCTTCAGGACGTATTCTAACACAGAGCAACACAAATCTTGATGAAAGCAACAGAAAGCCCTATATTCAAATGCTCAATGATCGCTTTACTGAGGTAAATTTTCAATTGTTTTTTCATGTAACAACTAATCTTTACACATTCATATTCGTGACTTTAATTATTTAAAATACAATTTTATCGTAGGTGATGGCCGAAAAAGAAAAAGAACAAAGGAACAAGGCTACGATAGCCCAAAATGAAAGAAACAACAAGAACCCTGACAACTGGTGGAGAAACTCTCCAACAGAACTCAACTTAACTCAGTTAACTTGTATGAAACATGTTCTTGAAGATTTGAAGAGGGAAGTTGATGAAATAACCTCTCGATTTCATCAGACAAACCCAAACTACTATGTCGGAAGTTCTAGTAATGCTGCTCCAGCAACTGTTAATGGTGGTAATATCTCCACAAACCAGGATTTATTTGATCGAAACGGAATGACTTCTCCTATTGGTTTTATGCTACCGTTTGGATTTAATGTTATGAATCGCACACCAGCTGGATACAACCATAGCCAAATCCAAAACCAGGAGTTTAAGGAAGCTCATCCTCATCATGGGCCTCGTTACTATTAGTTTTTTCTCTCTCGTTGTGTGACTTTTTAAGTCTCCAATAGTTTGTTGTATCTTTTTTATTATTTTCTGAGTTTTTTTTTATGTTGGTGTTGGTGTTGTATGACTTTTAATTAAGTCTTGAGTCAATTGTTTGTTGTTCTCTTTCGTTATTCTTTGGTTTTGTAGTTCCAATGTTTTAGTGGAACATGGGTAAGCTATATGAAGTTTTCTATTATTGTAATTACTGTGTTCTTATATGTTTATCCTATATGGAACTATTTTAAAAATAAGTACACACTTAGTCATATTTTTGTTTACTTGTATTGCGAGAATGTTCCTCTATCCGCTCAGTGACTATTTGTTTATGATATACGTCTAGACCGGTCCGATAAACTTTAGAGGCTTTAAAAATTGTAGCCATCATATTGTAAAATGTATTTGTGCGAATTTTATACAACACAATATACCATTGATTTAGTTCTATATCAATTTTTGTATTAAGTAGTAACTCTATAAACACGTAGAATTATATTTAACTCTATTTAACGTGGTATCAATCTTCGTACGTAGTTGTCAGGTAGGACAAAAAAAAAAAGAAGTAATGTTGGTAGTCCATTTCGTATAAAAACCTAAGTAACGATTATATTACAAAACAAACGCTAATCTCTGTCTTTCTACACAGACTTTATCGGCCTCCTAAGATGTTCGAAACTCTTGCGACTTGTATGTACAACCGCCTAATTCATTTGGTCCAGTCGCTGCAATGAGAGCTCGACAGGGAACTCCAAAGCTCAAGTAGTGAGACTACCATTAGAGAGAGTAATGGTTTCTTCTCTGAATTCTCTCTCTACTTAATATATTTGGCGTTGTATGATGATATCAACTTCCGCTGCATAAAATAGAGCAATCATACCGTAAGCCCACTTACTATCCAGTATTCATAGAAATGTTAAAAAGCGATGACTAACACTTACTTGTTCTTCAAACTTGGGACTCGTCAGGTTTACAGACAAATTTCTCATCAGTAAGAGGACCTGATGAACAGAAACCGCGTTAACGACATTTTTTCGATTCCAGACATGTTGCAGAGAGTCTGTGTTTGACATACCGTTTCTAGGTTTATTGGATCCATTTGCTTTAATCTCTGGACATGACCTGTTGTTTTAGGATCAAATACACTTCCTATAAAGCTGTAAACTTCAGCGAAATCCGGCATCACTGTGTTGAAAATCCAACACCAAAACAAATCGTAATCAGTAAATATCGCAAAGTCGGAATCTCATGCATTGCTCTGCACAAAGCTAGAAACGTTTACCTCTATGCGACTTTCCACAACTTTCTTGGTCATTTTTCTCTGTAACGGATCGAGTCCTCTGCGTATCTCTACTACTACTAGTGCTGCAACAGCTCTCTGGGACTCCCATTTCCTCTACAAATAACAAATTCATTAGCCCCACATTATTAACAACCCAAACAAACATATCTTCAGATTATTACTTCAATCCACAGCAAATTTTACCTTTGATCGCTGAATTTGGCGTATTAACACTGCAACGCACTAATCCATGCTTAGGGGTGGTACTAATCACCGGCTGTGAGGTAGTGGTGTAAAAGTAGTCATGTTGAAGCAATGCGTTTGAAGAAGTAAGAGCAACTGCAGCAAAAACACAACTGTGAGAAAATGAGATAAGATATCAAGAGGTAAGTAGAAAGGTGAAAGTTAACCACATTTAGGAGCTTTTTGTGGATAAGGATGATTGGCTTTCCTCTTTGGTCGAGGAGGTGGGAGATGTTCGTTAGTCCCGTTTTTCTGAACCTTGAGAAAGTATTTCTGTGCGTGGCTTCGTATCTGCCAACCCAATATTCTTTATAAACATTCAACAACCCAACAGAGAGATACATACATATATAGCTTATACCTTGAGTTCCACCCGAGAACAGAGTTCATGTAATTACTGTTTCTATATGTAATTTCAGACAACAGAATCGAATGTATATGTTGGATAGATTGCTTAATATACCTGGATCACTGTTTTTGATCCAACAAAGGCCTCGATTTTCTTCCAATCCCGGTCAAACCTGTAATCAAACAGACAGGAACATATTACCACAAGTAGAACAAATCTCGCAGATTGTAAATGAAAAGATATTAATTAATCAGATAAAAGAAGGCAGGGAAGTTTTAACATACAAATGGAGAGCTTCAAGAAACTTGTCGTGTTCCTGCTCCGTCCAGTTCTCTCTAGACTTGGTGATTGTGTAAGGCTTTCTAATCTTCTTTGTTGGATCCTCAAAAAACGACATCGTATTGCTCCGTACAGTAACTGGCTTAGTGGTTACCGTGTGGGGAAGAGTATTGAAACCAGGTAAATTCATAGTCATCGGCAAATAATGAGCTTGGCCAGGGTTTGCAGTCACCCTTTTCGGTTTGAAGCAGAGTCTGTGAGTTGGTGCTACTATATGCCGGGAGGAGCAGACAAGGGTACAACCGTAATTTCGTAGGTAAATGGATTTTAAACCGAACACGTGTAAGGAGCCGGTTGCTATAGTTAAGAGCGTGGTACTAACAACTAGAGGCCATGTGGACTTTGAAGCCACGTACAGATTTAAATCCACGGCAGATGAAGAGCCGCGTTGGTAACGATCGGTAACCAGGCAAATAATATTTTATTGGTTTGATTTTGTAAAGATGGTTTCGGGAACACAAACGCAGCATACTTATAAAATACACACAATCTACTATTTCAAAATACTAACCAAACACAAAATACTTTGAAGTTCATCACGACCACACCCAAAAACAAACAACAAACGTCTCTCTAAGACAAAGCTCATGGGATGTTTCTGTAAACCGAGAACAATAAAAAGAAACAATGATTACATATAAGTTGGTTGATACCAACTAGACAACACACGACACCGTTTGGAAACACAAAAAATGGGTGCTTTTTTTTTGGTCTGTGAATCCTAAGGATGTTAAAAGTAACAAAAATAACGGAGAAGAGAAAAACTCACAAATGGAGAGACTGTTTTTTTCTAATCGATCCAACGTGTGATACCATCATCTCCTACCATCGCCAATATCTCCACACGCACGTCCAACACCGCCTGCAACATTTTTTGAACATTTTGCACAAATTATTTCTCTTTTCCAAGTATTAGGGTTTTTCCATTTCGAGCCATGTACAAGGACAGAGACTTACAGAGGAATTCCTGCAGTTAACAAGCCGGCATTCGTCCAGAGAACCTTCTAGACTCCAACTCTCCCACACGTCAAAACTATGGCTAGCAAACACAAACTCCATTCTTCTATTAATCTGCACACACACAACCACTTTTAGTTTCCACAAGAGCACCTTCGTGTTTTCAATGGAAGTAACACTCTGTAATGTAAGAGGTACCTGCAGTAACTTCCCACCAGCAGCGAATGATCTCAGACCAACACTGTCCTGGAGAACAAGTTCATGCCGCTAAATCAATTAGACATTCACAAGAATATATATAGCTTTTTTCTATTGCTCACGGAACAACAGGAGACATATTCTCTTCATCCAGATTCTCCACTGATATTATCCAACAACTTTTAACCAGGCATGGCAAGCAAGATAAAGGAAAAGGAAGAGAGAGGGAGAGAGAGAGAATAAAAAAAGGTTTACCTTGTTTCTGTATGCGATTATGAATTGTGCAGCAGGATCCCGTTTGGATACATTCGACAAAGTATCGAGGAACCAACCACCGTTTTTTGTTCTTTGCCTGGAAACGTGGAGGCCCGAGAGGTCTTTTGCATACAAGGCTACTACGTATCCATCTTTCAGCAGCTCACTTGACTTTCCAATGAACTTCTTACTTGACATTACAAGCTGATTTGGGGAAGACTCTTGCATTACTTCAAGAGGTGTTTTCCTACTCCTTGAATCTTCAGGAGAAGCACATCTAGAACTGGAACTTAATACTTCTTCCGTGTCACTCATAGCAATATCATCTCTTCGTGAACTACTTTCTTCATGTAACCCTGAGGAACCCTCCGCTTTTTGCATGTATTTTTGCTGTGAATGTCTCTTTTTGGCTTTCTTACCGGATCTGCTATGTCTTACTTCAGGTTTTACGGAAGTATTTTGAGAAACATGTTGCTGACCAGGGCTCAGAGATTCCTTTAACTCACTAACCTCTCTACGAACGATCTCAGTGCTGGTGAGATTACTTTCTCCCTGTTGCCTACTGGTGGATTCCACTATTGCTAATTTCTCATGTTTGATAGGTGATTGTTCTTCTTCTTCACTTGCTTCACTTTCCTCAACTTCCTCATCAGAAACAGTGTTACTTGGTATTACACCATCTAAGAAAAATGAATGCAAGATAGAGATGGCCTTCTCCCTAATCTCCAACCATACTTCCTCGCTGTAATCTGCACTGCGAGGTAGGATTAACACGTTTGGCATTTCCTTCACCTGCAATTAAAACAAGACATAATGAATGCAGGATAAATAACAGAAAGAGAGAAGATGATGTGACAAGAGAATAGGCAGGCACAAATGTGAAGTTCAGTCAACGAAAAAGAAATTCATACCCATGCTTCCATCCATTGTGGACCTTCAGCACCGTCAAGGGCGCAGCCGGCTATAGTGCCATCAATTAGAAGTTGTTTCACAGCACAATCATCCAACAGCTGGCAGCTTCCAGTATTTACAAGAAAAGCACCTAACATATAAAATCAACCAGAACTGAAGGGAATGAGAGAAAGCAGAAGTTTATCTTCAATTTCCGTTCATGGAGAATCAAACTTCATTTGACTACCAGACAAGAAAACTCATACCAGGTTTTATATGCTGCAAACACTCTGCATTGAGTATCTGAACCGTGTCATTTGTTAATGCACAGTGAAGCGAAATGACATCACTTGCTGCTAGTAGATCATTTAATGTATCCATTCTTCGAGCAGCACGTGGGAATCTTGAGGGCCTGATTCGTTCTTCATCTCCCTAGACAAATGCAAACGCAACTACTAAGAACAAACGAAACATCAAAGCAAGAGGAACTTGAATAATAAGGCATGTAGGAGCTAAAATCCTCTAAACCGTTCCACGATCATTAAGACACAAAGACCATCCTAATAAGCCAGAACTCAGAATTTTTTTTGGCGTCTTGGTCCCTAAAGAGTCAGTTTTTACTAAGATAATATAAGCTAAGCGAGACATTTCACAGCATACATACCTCTGGAACATCAAAATAGAGCACACTCATCTTGAAAGCCAAGCTTCTGCTAGCCAAATACCGAGCGGATACAGATCTGCCAACGATGCCCAAAACCATACCACGGCACCGTCTCATTCCTCGGCAAAGGGGCTGCAGCGATCCGAGCCATCCAGACGCTGATAGAGCGTGGCGCGAGAGTAAATGCGTCCGTCGAAGGAGTCCAAGGATAAGCGCCATGACCGTATCCGCTATTTCCTCGGCTCGGGAAGTATCGACATGGACAAGTCGGAGACCTAGGTCGGCGGCGAGTGTCGAATCGACAGCGCGATCAGCAGAGCCAAGGCAGAGAATGAGCTGGTGAGGACGGAGTCGGCGTTGAGCTGCACGTGGAAGATACGCGAGGGAATGGAGCAGAACCGCGGTGGCGGACTCGATCTTACCATCGGCGATGCGACTGAGCGGGACGTATTCGACACCAGCAACGCCGGCGAGTGAGTCCTGCTCAAGCGCACAATCCTCGATACAGTTGAGTGTGACGACGTGAGGCGACGCAGGTGACGGCTGCTCGCGATGTGGCATTGTCGCAGACGAACGGATCTTGCTCATCTCCTTCTTCTTCCTCTCCTTCTCGCTACTCTCGAGGAGTGAAATTTTGATTTTGGGAACATAATGATTTAGGGTTCAATGTTGTAAACTCTGACAAAATTAAGGGGCTAAATCGCATTTATAATAATTTAAGGGTCAAAAATACAATTTTAAACAAATTGAAAGGCATATTTATTTGGTCCGATGCTGACGCTCGCCTATACGTCACCGTTTCGACGTTAGGACAAACGACGCCGTCTTTACTTTTATATTTATAATTACGGTGTCGTTTACTGACAAAACGCAAACCAAGTTATACAGATGAGACATGTACACTCCTCCTCCCTATGGCACATTATTTTCTGACCAGAAACCAAAAGACAAACTCCAGAGTTTGACAACAACAACACAGAAATCTCTTTCTACACAAAAGCAACGACATAGACAGACTTCAGAGAAAACAAAAGCACATGACTAGGGCAAGATGGGTACTCTCTCTTGTGCTACTAAAGTATATGAACAGAGCCGAATATATATATACGCGAAAAAGGGACACAAACCGGTGAAAACCAAAAGCTCTATACATCTATCTACCAAAATTCTATTTCTTCTTCTTTTATAACCCACTATGTTACCATCATTCTCAGATCTTGACGTCTCAGTAGGTTTTATTAGTTGATGGTAGGTGATGATCAGAGAAACCTCCTACGAAGGTTACTAGTTGTTGCTTGATATGAACGCATGAGCAATCCAACTCCAATGCCTACACCAAGGCACATCCCAAGGCCTATCCCAACTCCAACTCTGACACCTGCATTGAACCATGAGAGCTGACCATCCTCATCAACATACATCCCTTCAGGGTAATATCTCTGTGCCATTTTCATCTCAGACTCATCGTAGTCCTCAACTTCTGATTCCATAATCTGCAGCCAAACGACAAACAAGATAAGAACCAAAAAGTGAGATTTTTTTACGCCAGTATACGCAAAAAGAGATAAAAATCCATGTAAACAACTCTCGAGATATCAAGAAAGTCTCTTGACCTATAACCATAATCTCAATTGCTGATCAGTCCACAATCTAAAGTTTTAAATTCAGCTCTAGATTCACAGAAAATATTCCAAGAAGCTAGATTTCTGATAAGACTTTGTACCATCAACCGTCTAAAGTTTCAAATTCAGCTGTAGATTCAAAGAAAACATTCAAGCAGAAGTTAAAGTCACCGGAAACTTGCGAGTGATCTTAATAACTGAATAACTGCAACAACATGCATAACTCACAAAACTAGACGAAAGAAGTAACCTTTTCAAATGTCAATCCCAAGTTAAGAATCGGCACTAAAGGGCTTGGACAATCATCAATCAGAGAGTTGTAAATCCGAATCATACCTGTATTTTGCTTTGCCGGGCCAATTCATTACCAATGGTAACAATGTCTTGCTCTTTGCCAACTTCCTCATCCTCAGGGATAGCGTCGAGTGTGACGTGTCTAGCCACCTTCCTCCTGGGACTCGCCTGAATCGTCTTGGTCAATATCACCGGAACACCGCCACAACATCCAGCTATATAAACTTCCACGGACGGAGACGAAACGCCAAGCTTTGGCTGGAAAAACGCAGAGGAAGAAGGACCCGACCCGTGTCCGTTTCCCATAGCTATGTAACAATCCATGCCCCATCCAGTCTTGGGATCACTCACAGTTCCATTGTTCCACGCACCTTCGATTCTATCAAGGTTCCCACACAAGACCATATCGTCGTTATCGTAAACCTCGAAATCAACGCATCCCGTGACTCGAACGGTCTCGGTGCTAACGTAAGTCACCTCCGACGATTCCCTATCGACTCTGTCACGGCGGAGTTTAAGAGACGCCGTCTGCGATGACGGAACGCGAACGCCGTTAACCTCAAGGGAAGCGCCGGTTTCACGGCGAGGATGACGGAGGGTAAGAAAATCAGGGACGTTCTCAACGACACACGGCGCAAGACGGACGTAGAACAAGCGAACCTCAAGCCAAGCCGATTGCGACAACGCAATTGATGATGCCGAAGACGGCGGCGATACGGCGGAGGTTTTCATGTGGTACGACTTGGTTGTTATATCCTGATGATGATGGTGATCTCTCGAAATCATCTACAACAAATTGATTCAAGAAAACACAAATTCGCAATCTGAATTGATGGGAAAATTGAAGGATTGAGGAACAAACAGAGGATGAATGAATGAATCGAACAGGAACTTTTTGTTTGTTTGTTCGTTGTTTGTTTTAGGTTTTTTGGGGGTTTCAGATATTTTTGAAGGTTAAAAAAAAAAAAAAAAAAAGGTCAAATATTAAATAAAAAAACAAATTTGTTTGAGAAGACGAGGTAATTACGGAGGGGTCAAAAGAAGAAGAAACCGACAGGATAAATACCCTCGTGTGACCTCGCACGTGTGACAGTTTTTTTCCCCCATATTAAAAATTGTTAAATAACTGGTCCACAAATTCCGCACGGTCCCTTAAATGGGCTTTAGATCATTTGGACTGGGCTCAACTGCTATAAATCATTTTACACCAACTTAAAATAATGTGCAAACTACACAATGTAGTTTTTTTCTTCTTTTTTTTTCACCACACAATGTAGTTTATATGTCTAAGTTTATTCATGTGTATCGTAGAGTAATTTATACATACAAGATGGATTAAGTCTAGCTAACGTTGGAGAAGAAACTAAAGATTCTAATTGGACTAATACAACATCACGTTTACTATGATCAGCCCAATAGGCCCAATAATGTTTCATGTTTACCGTATGATCAATGAAAATGGTATGGACTATAACTATTCATTATTAACATATCTATTTTACCCAAAAAATAATAATAATAATAATGGATGCAAATGAGAGTGTATAATTTGCCGATGAACAATATAGATGTGGCACAACACAGAACTAATCACACCAACATGTATGATTTGTAGCTGTTTTCGAATGTCACGATATCTTACAATGAATTATGATACTGTCTCACTAAACGTACTAACTACAAGCTAAAGTTTATGTATACAAAAAAAAAAAAAAAAGTTTATGTATGCGGTTCTTTGCAAAAAGTTATGGATATATAGTTTTGTATACTTTTCATTAGCAGACCACATTTAAATCTGAGAAACTTAGTTAATAATGATTCGTAAAGCAATATCATTTTACTCATTCCGGTCATTGACCGTACCCCAATTATTATTTTTAATCATAGCCACTATATTCTTTAGTGACGTTCTTTCTATCTATGTCTTCAAAAGAAAAATTATCAGCCGTTGAAGCTTTACCCTTAGAGGATTCCTCACCGTTCGATCTGAGATCTTGTCGGATAAATTGGACCAACTTTGGATATATATTAATAGGCCGGCTATAATGTTTTCTTTTTCCTTCTCTTTTTGTTAACACCGAAAAGATTGGGGATTGTCATTTCAACATCCAATTAGGTAGGCGAATTTAATCATAAAGTAAATTAATAACACTAATCTGACATCAAAAATTAGTTAACGTTTAATTGAACAAAGATTTTGCAATTCATGTGTATGTCCGTAACTTAGGATCCGTGTCGGAAGTTTACTTAGTTAATTTTATTGCTCTTAATTGCATCATGTAGTAGTATGACTTAGACCGTATGTTAGATTCTCCTTGTAATGGTTCATTTTAAATATAAATCAACACATTTCGTAATTTATAGTTCACATTTAATTCGTAATCATAATTCACGCTGACGTTGGATTTTTCTAATATTTAGAAGTTCATTATAACTGATATATATTTTGTTTTGCCTTGATTTATATAGTCCGTGACTGAATTAAGATAATTAAGATGACTATACTGGTTCGTAATTATACGTGTTTCCAAATATAAAAACATATTCTGTTATATCCTTAAGTAGCACAACGTCATTTCTAAGATAAGATTTAAAATGTTCTTTTAATCAAGAAACTAAAATTGAACAAGATAGACTCTTCTAATGTCAAAACAAGCAAATCCATTACTAGCAGCTGTAACTAGTCTTCAAACCATCAAAAATACCATTTCAATTTGGTCAAACTATAAAGCAAAACTATTTTTTGCAAAGTTTGCATAATAAAATAATAGAAGAGTAGTTAGGTCGAATTGTGTTTACTCTTGGTTAATACTAGTCAAACTATTATTATACGCAAGTCCTCTTTAGGCTAAGAACTGAATTTTAAGCCGCCTTTTTAAAAACTAATAAATACAAATTTTGAAAATTATACTTTAAACATCAGAGTAGTGGGCCTCACATTCCACTTTAAGTGGCCCAGATTTACAAATCTCATCACGTCTCCGTTTCCACTACTCGCAGTTACTACGTGTGCTCACGCGCAAGCTAAACAGAATCCAACATTTTTATTTTAAGGATATAAGCTGCTCCACTTGTATATTTCGTGGACGTAAAAATGTTAAAAAAAAAAAAAGAAATTAAATTAATCTACGTGGGTAAACACGTGGAATATGCAGCTGTTTCCCACTACACATGTATTTTTTCTGTATTATTATTATTTTTTGGCTGGGGAATATTATTTGTCTTTTATTTAGGGAATCGAATTCGTGTAGAATTGGCAAACTGATGGTGGGATAGCGAGGACTCAATTATTAGATAATTTCGAATACATAAAACTTAAAGAAAAAATCAATCATAGAATGGAATTAATAAGAAATATTGTCAATTTGAGTGACACAATATCTTCTTTAATAAGTTTCTTTCCCTTATACTTTTACCAAAAAACATAATGGCATAGTTTTCTTTGAAAAGAACAAAAAAACAATTAACAACCTTATTAGATCTACATGTGTTCTTGTCGAGTAAAAAACAGACAATAACGGGTAAATCACGAAAAATTTGGTTTGAATAATTTAAAAAAAAAAAAGATTTTAATACTATTTTAAATTTTTAATTAACTTATAAGATAGCTATAATATACTCCAAATAATTATTTGATTTATCCCCTGGACCATTAAAATAAGTTATTATGATTTAAACAAAAAAAATTCGAAATACTTTTATTCAACAGATTTGGATAATTCGAACTAGGTCTAATATAGGGGTTTACTCGACTCAAAACGTACATACCTAAGATCTTGTAATATGTCTATCGGCAGCATTGTATGAAAATGACAAAATTCGTTGATACTCCCAAGTATATCAAACTTATTCAGGTCCCAAAATAAAAATCATAGAATTTTAACATATTTTATATGTAAAGTAGAAATTCCTAAAAATAATAAAGAAAAAATGACGTGGATAAGGTGAGAAAGAAATTTCAAAGGGTCAGAAAAAAGGAAACAACACAAACCAAAGGACGGAAAGTAATGACGCTGAGCTCGCTCTTCACTTGAAGACGTACCCACACGCGCCTTATCTCACGCTTGTGCATGGGGTATGTGTGTATATACGCGCGTCAATGAAATGAATGAATCAAGAAGAAGAAGAAGATCTCTTCATCGCTCTCGTACCATTCATTTCATTATTGAAGAGAGACTCTCTCTCTGCATCTGCATGCATCTTTCTCTCTCTCTCCCTCTCTATCCCTCTCTATTAATCTCCAGTATTTGTCAGGATTTTGTCACTTTTTTAAACAACTACGATCAGTGTCCAATTCAAAAGTTTCCAATTATTTCATTCCTTCTTCTCTCTCTATAACTCACAGACAAATCTTTTCTTACATCTCTCTCTCTGTGCATACATATTCTTTAGAATTTAAGTTTACCTAAAAAACAGAGAGCAATGAAGGTCCATCTCTCTCTCTCTCTACACTTATTCAAGATTTGATTCCTAGGATTCGAATTTCTATAAGAAAAATGGGTTTAGATTCGAATTTGTTTCATCTTGATTCTGAAGGCAACAAGCCTTTTTCTGTTTATTCCTATTAATGAACCTTTGAATCTATTCCTTTTTTGCCTTACTTCATGTGTGTGTTATTACATGTGATCTGCTTCTTTTGGAGTTTATAAAAACACTCTCACTTTATTTCTTTTTTAACTTATTCTGCTCTTATTGCAACAATAAATCTTTCTTTTTATCAGGAATTTCTTCTTTTTTTTTTCTCTTGGTTATCTAGCTTCGTGAAATAAGTTTTTTCACTTTCTATTATTTACAAAATCAATTCAAAATTCATAAATTGGAATGATGGACATGCTTTGCTTTGCAAAAGTCTGTTTCTCTACTATGTTCACACGAATACACATGCATGTCTCTCTGTATGTACACATAACATATCAGTAAAAAAAATAAGTATCTTCGGTAAAACCTGCAAAATCTCTGTTTTTCTTGTTCCCCTTGACTCTGTGGTGATTCAATTGTTTCGTTTTTAGCTGCATGATCTGCAAATTCCGGAGAGAAAAAAAACCCCGAAAATAAAAGATTACATCATCTTTGTGTTCACATCACTTTAAATCGATTTCACTAAAATTTGTTTGTCCTTTGTAATAATTTTGCAGAAAATTGTGTTAAAGCTGGATTTGCATGACGATAAGGCAAAACAAAAGGCCCTTAAAACAGTTTCTACTCTCCCAGGTAATCACTCATCAAACATTTTTCCATGCTCATGTTATATAATGTTGGTTACACATAATTAAGGGACAGAGATCTCTCTATTTAGTTCTCACTTCTAAACCAACTATTAAATAAATGGTTTCCGTCCGGTTAGTCTCCGATTTGGTAGGTGGGTGTAAACAGAGGAAAAAATGTTTTAAATTTCTTTATTGTTGATGAACAATCACGAGCTGTTCTGACAGAAATGTCTCTCTTTTTCAATAGTGACAGTACGGTAAAATGTTGCGCCATTTTTCAATTATTGTTTATTTGTGAAATTCATTGTTTTATTTATATGGAATAAAATCAAATCTAGGCCACTATAGCTTCTTTGAAATACGTGCCCATCAGTTGAAAATTCATATGGTGTCAAAGATTTTTTGGTTTGTTTGATTCAAAGTGTTTTACTTTCCTTATTGGTATTGTCTGTAAAATGTCTATCAAAATGGTTACAAAGTTCATCTTATTTTGTCTAGGAATCGATTCAATTGCAATGGACATGAAGGAGAAGAAATTGACGGTGATCGGAACCGTGGATCCGGTAAATGTAGTAAGTAAGCTAAGAAAGTATTGGCCCATGACAGATATTGTACTAGTGGGACCTGCGAAAGAGCCGGAAAAGGAGAAGAAGGAGGAGCCGAAGAAGGAAGGTGGTGGCGAGCCGCCAAAGAAAGAAGGAGAAGCTCCAAAAGAAGAAGGGAAAAAGGAAGGAGAAGCGCCAAAGAAGGAAGAAGAGAAGAAAGAAGGCGGCGATAAGAAGGAAGGAGAGAAGAAAGATCAACCACAACCGCAACCAGCTGTGCCGCCACCGGATCATGTGTTGGAACTTGTAAAGGCGTATAAAGCATATAATCCTCACCTAACAACATATTACTACGCCCAAAGCATCGAAGAAAACCCTAATGCTTGCGTTATATGTTGAAAACATATATAATTTGGGGGAAAAGATGGACCGATCTATAGTGAGGATGAAGAATAAGAAACACATGATATATTTTAGTCCTAGACTAAAGATATATTGATCGATTCGGATTTGATCGGATATATATTTTTTTTTGTCCTCGATAATGCGGGGAAGCTTAATTTCCTTAAATCGATTTCGATGATATGTTTTCTGTATATATCGTCGATAGTACTAGAATTTTATTTTCTTCTTTACTTTGAAGGGAACTTTAATTTCTGTATATAATGGTGTTATATATGTGCGTTAGTATTTCTATTTGTTTGTTTATTATCTTCAGATGTTCTTAGTTTATATTGTTTGTGATCCACGTTTCTATATATGTCGTTGTTATAACTGAAGGGTTTATATAGTAAGTAACATGTTATATGCACAAATTTTAACGACTAAATCTACCGAATATTTAAGTGTGATATTAGAATGCCTTTGTGTGTATATATACTTTTTTAGGAAGCCAATGGAATGACGAAATTGCAAAATAGTTTTGTGAACCTACATGTTTTATCAGTCACATAATTCTGCAATGTTTTGATTTATGTTCTAACGATTTTGCTATTCCATAATTTTGTTACCTTCTTGTTATGATTTTTATTTTTCATAACTCTGTTCAAAGTTATTTTATTGCAGTCGATATATTTTAAAATGTATGTGGGTGTTAGTTTAGGTGTATTATAAATGTTGTTGGGCGGCTTATTAACATTTAGCTGTAAATTTGATAACTTATTTTTACTTCTGTTTTGCACGAAGCGAAAGGGCATGGTCTTCATGATCATCTGATGAGTCACTTTTAGAAATTTTTAAAAAGGAGGTAATTATTTTTGTAATGGTTCTATTTTTTTTTCCAAATGTACCTTTATTTCAGGGGATAATAACATAAAGTGAAGTTCTAAATTATTTCTCTATATTTTATTTTCAAAAATAATTATATTTTAGAAACAACTTAAGAATAAAAATGTACGTATCTCAGCCACATATATATATATATATAAAAAGTTCTTTATTTTTCGACACCAAAAGATTGACTATATTTTCAATAGATTGAATATATAGTCTTCACGTAACCAAGTGCATAGTAAATGTCATAGATCAAGTTGTGGCACAAGTTGAAACCAAATGCAAAGGTCAAAAACATTTTGGTTGGTAGCCACCTAAAAGGAGCATGTGAAAATTCAAATAAAAACTTTGGTAACACATCATTACAATTTTTAATTTTGTAATTATTATTGCTATATATTATTTGGGTCAAAACAAAATACATGACAAAATAAATTCCCGTGAATGCTAAAAAGATTACTTCACTACCAAAAAGAAACGCTTGCCCATGTCAGTTTTTCTACCAAACAAATAAAATATATTACTTCTTATTTCGTAAAATACTGTTGATGGTCATAAATCGGTGGTGACTGATGATGACGACGACAATGTCGATGATTATAAATAGACAGAGATATCTACATATACACATATATCTATACTTAATTATCCACATACATATTATTCTGTATGAAAACGATCAAACCGTTTTATTCCAAATAATCTTGTGCGTGTGTGTAGTATCAATATCAACCAAGAGGCGGCCCAAAGCACGCCTTATCTTCACCACTATACCAAGTCCTAAATTAAACAAACATATATGTATGGTATATTATATGTTTTCATCAGCTTAATAAAATTGACAAGTAACACTAATGGTTTACCAAAATAGGGCTAGATCATATTATATATTTCATACAAGCTGACGATTTTATCATTAACAAAGGAAAAAGGGAAAAAAAAACTGACGATTCATGAATAATTAATTAATGGAGATGTCATCATTTTCGATAGCTAATTTTTCTGACAAAGTTTGTCATTTTGTAAAATTTAATAATTTGTGTTTTATCATATTTGGTGCAGCTAAAATGCTGATGAGTCTTTCATCACCCACCATATTATTGGCCAAGGCAAATTCCAAAAAAAAATAAAAACTTAAAGTGACAAAATTAAATATAAATATATCGTTGTAATCGAATGTTCGATTTGGTACATATAATGATTAATTTAGAAAAAGGATAGGCATGGTGGCATGCACGTGTGACGTATTGGGCGAACAACAAAATGTGGTTCTAGAAAAATCGAATAATTAGCTTAACAAATCCTCCATTACGTACATATCAACCTCCCCAACTAATAAACTCTGGGTGATCCAATTATAAATTATCAAAAGATAATGTTTCATTTATTACACACAAAAAGATAAATAAAAGATCTTAAAAGGTTTAATGTTACGCACCAGACACCGCTAGGACAATCCATCGATTAAATCCTAAGCGGAAAAAAAAAAGAACAGAATTAAACACACAAATCTTAAAAGTTACCATTTGACCCCAGAAGAAAAAGCTGGCAGTCAAAAACAACCCTAGCGTCGAAGTTGAATTATTCCAATCTCACAATAAAAGAAAAAACATTCACTCAAATATCACTCACTAATTAAAGATTAATTAACACTTGGAGTGAAACGAGGACGAGTTAATCCGATCTCTCAGGCGTTTATGCCTCAAGAATTCATGCTCGGAGAAGAGGTGAGTGTGGTGACATTATCCCTGGAGACGAGAGACCATCCTCATAAAGTCGTTGGAAACTTAGTCGGAGATTGCTCTGCCTCCATTTCTGCTTTTTAGCATTGTTGTTGTGGAGTATCTGATCATTATCCGATGCTTTCTCAACAATCTTGTTATTGTTCTTAGACACGAAATCTTGGATCCGTCGAAGCGCCACATGGAGAGTATCATCATCCATATTGGCAAAGCAAACCCTAAACCATCCAGGTTCCGTGCAATTGAAGGAAGAGCCTGGAGATACATTGAGCTTAACTTTGTGGATGATTGTACGCCAAAGCTCAATCTCAGATTCAAACGAGTTACGATCTCTCAATAGATGTCTCAAGTCCATCCACGCAAATAAACCTGCGCTGCTTGTCAAGCAAGTAATCTCTGCTTTCTTGAGCCCTGTGGTAAAAACTTCATGCCTTATCCCCAACCTTCTCGAGCTTTCTATAAGGAAATTCTCCACAAACCGATCATCAGACAACATCGAAGCAAGCATGAGCTGTGTCTGAGACGAAACAAGTCCGAAACTCGACATTTTTCTTGCGCAAGACACGACCGAGTCGTTGTAAGAATAGACTATCCCAACTCTAAAACCAGGAAGTCCCATGTCTTTAGAAAGACTATAGACAATGTGAATCAAGTCAACGTTGACTTCAGAGCTGCCCACATCGTTGATCACCTCAGCAACGCTGACGAAATTATCTCCGCTAAAGACTGTGGCGGCATAGATCTCGTCGACGACTAGGTGAATGTTCTTCCTCGTGACGAACCGGACTAAATCCCTGAGCGTGTCCTTATCCAACATCGTACCGAGCGGATTTGATGGATTAGTCAAAATCAGACCTTTGACTTTTTTATTGGACTCTTGGGCTTTTTTATAAGCCCATTCCACGGCCTCCACGGTTAATCTGAAATTGTTGGAGCTTGAACAAGGAATCGGGATTATCTCGACACCTGTACGCCACCTCAAGTCTCTATCAAATCTGCAAAAAGGATTAAATAATTTACACACGTATGAGCTACTCGTTGGAATCTAAACCGCAATTGAATTGATATACCTTACACGTGTGATAAAGTTGGCGAAAGAGTCAAAACTTGATACTAATACTATTAACTCATTTCGATTTAGAATTTGTTAACCCAAAAAAAGTATGTGAAAGCAACATTAATGAAATTTTCCCTAACCATTATCCATTATTTTATACTGTTTTCTTTTAAAAATGTGATTAATATTTTTCTAAAATATTAAAATGCTTACGCGGCATAGTAAGGAGAGGGAATGAGGAAAACGTCGCCGGGATCGGCGAGGCAAAACATAATTGTTTCATTGGCTCCGGTGGCGCCGCCGCTCATGACCACCCTCTCCGGATCAAATGTTACTCTTCCACCTCTAGCTTTTCCCATGAAATGTGCAATTGCCTTCAATTCCAAAATTTCGATTAGGGATAAGTTTATATAAGTTACTAAATGTAGCACGACTAAATTTGTATTTCTTATGCCTTCCATATCTATTGATGTTGTGATGTTACTGACTTTATGTAAATAGAAGTGTCCAGACTGGTTAAATTGATCGTACTGATCTAAAACTATGTCAAGGTTCGATTTAAAACCAAACCGAAGAGAAATAAACCGATCCAATTTTATTTTGTATCTGAACAAACCTCACCGAATAAAAACAACAAAGAAATTAACCCCACAAACCTGTGTTTCTACGTCTTTCTAGATAAAAATATATTTACTTAACAACCGAATATGCATTCAAAACCAAGTTAAATCATGTACGTATACTTTCGAGGTGCAAATATATATTATCGTAAAACATGTCCATAATTACAAGATTTATAATTAAAAATGTTTTAATGAATGATTTATATACCTGTCTAAACTTTTTAAGGCCATGATAGTCTTGGAAATTAGCGATGTCGCCAAACTGATGAACACCTTCAAGGGTGCAAATAGAAGCTTCTGGGTTCTCTTTGATCCAATCTTTGATCAAATCTAAGCAAAGCTGTAAAATGTTTAGAAAAAAATGTGTTATTTGATGTCTATACGTGTTCATGTAGCTAATACACGGATGTTTTTATGCACAACAACATTGTATTGGATTCTATAATATATACCTGATTCTCTGCAAGGCCCATTTGGATAATACCATGAGGATTACGAGAAAGATGAAACGGATCTTTGTCGTAAGCTTTCCATCCATCAAAGTACTCTGAGTTCTCGCCGTGTTGATTGTTTGTCGCTATTTTCGACAGAATCGCACCGCTTACGCCGCTAATTTTCCCCCGAATTCCCATTCTGTTTCAATTCCCACTTCTTTATAGCTGTTTTTTTTTTTCAGGTATCAATATTTGATCTTATGACAAGTTTTTGTGGTGTCTACTAATTTAACGTATGAGTGTTTGGTTTTATATAGGAGGTGAAATAGAAACCTTGAGGAGACAAAATAAAGCTGACGTGGGGTCCCAAAAAAGAGAGTTAGGATTTGATGAAATAAGCAAAAGGAACAACCGAACAATCAGACCAAGGAAGATTCTCCACCCAAAACAACATTTTCAAAACGTAAACTTTTTTTTACCATAAATTAAGGTGGTTGTGTTTTTGCGAGCATCAATCTACCTTGTATTAAACATATAGTATTTCGAATTTGGTAGATTACGATGAATAAATTGGTCTTACTCCAATTGTTTCGCATTGATTTCCGTTGCATTATTAAAATCCATTGGGGATTATTGGTGGAAACTGGAAAATTATGTGTATTTATTTGAACCCAAGGCTATTTCTAAGCAGCTTCTTTAGAAAAATGTTGACCTCAAACTACGAAGTCATGCAAAAAAATAAAAGGTTAGGGCTGTGGAGAAGAATATTTGATTGAATACAAATAAATAGGAAGAAAGTTATGAGAGAAAATGTATGATTATTCAAAAGAAGAGACCAATTTGTAACATTCTAAATTGGTTTAATAAAACATTTGGTATGTAATATGCACATGTATAAACGTCCACCACATAATTCTAAAATTTGACTGGCGTAAAGAAATATTAAATTTAATCATCGATAAACTGCTACTGAATATTCATTTGAGTGTTGTGGAATTTGATTTCAAAATTTCCGTTTTATGAAAAATAATTTAATTTTTGTAGAACCACAACAAATGTTAGTAGATTATGAATGTAACTATGTTAAGGTCCATAAAGTTTTGTATGAAAGAATATATTAGTGCGAGTTAGTTATTTATATACAGTTATCTATTATTATTATGTTTTTTTTTTATAAAAATGTTTTGACGGGTTTACTCGTTTGATTTGTATCTAATTTTTTCTGTACATATATGCTCGGATTTCATAAATATGATTACGTTAATTTGAAGGATTACTAAATTAATAATTATGATACAATACAAATTAATATTGTTGGGTTTGGACTGTTTGGTCAAATCAACCACATGCACTAATGTGATTTTACTTGCAGTTCACGCCGCAAATTCTCACGCGACGACCACGTGACTATACCCTGTTAATACTTCATAGTTTTGGAAGTCAAAAACCTCCTTTTTCTAATCGTTTTCTTTTATAAGAAGGTCTTTTTAACCTTGCTTTATGTCTTAGACTAAAGATATTAAAATCTGATTTTGATTCTACTTATATTAATGTCGGATTATAACTACTAAAGTCTCAAAACAATATTCTTTAAGCACGCATTGCTGGAAAAACTAATTACAGGGAGACATCAAATCTCAATAATATAAACTGGAGATATCAACTTTTGGCTATTTGGAGTTGTTACATCTACACTTTTCAAACAAAAACCACGAACCGGCCATTGTTTTTGTGATCGTGCGAATCTCTTGTGGAAACAATCAAGACATTCCTAAAATTATATTCTTTTTATCAAAATTTTAAACATCTTAGCTTTGTGAAAATATCATTTAACTATCTAAGAAGATTTTTGTTAGTAAATAATTTTTTCCTCATGATAAATACAACATCTAATAAACTTCATTTGCCTAAAAGATCAGAAGTAAATGATAAAAATGAAATAGAAATAGAGTATGAATAATAGAAAATAGAAGAAAATAATTTGTACTGGAAACACCGAACACGTCGTTCGTATTTCTATACTAATTGGCCCGACAATTACCAACACCGACATATGTGCTTTCGGCAGTTTTGATTTGGTAATATATCATTCCAAAATTTCAGTTATTTTAATATATTGACACTAATTACACATTTCAGATATAAAAATTTTAGTTCGTGGTGTTTCAGGTATTATATTACTTATGCGAATCTATTATATTTACATATATTTTTGATCTACGCACACGTACGTGTTCAATTGAAACTTTATTTTTCTTAATTATACATGCCAATAAATAATAAGTTGATTTTCAAATGTACTAAAAAAATACAATTTTTAATATTTGGCAACAAAGAAAAAGATACTCCGCCATTGAAATTGTGGAAATCAATATTAGTTAAAGAGTGTATATTGTGAATATATTTTGGTTTGTGGAGAGTTAAATTAGTAATTTTTTGTGTCAATAAAAGTCAAGCATGCTTTGAATGGTCAATAAGTCAAATTAAGTCACAGACATGCGAGGCGGAGGTTTGACTTCTCCACATAGATTAGATGCTGACTCTGCTTTTCCATTCCGCAGCTGTCGACTAATTGGACACGCTTCTACATTTCTCCTTCCACTAATCAATCACTCATCGACACGTTTCACGACTCAAACAGTGTGATCATGTCAAAGTTTTCTTTTAAGAGATTGATTGTTGAAAAATATCACACCACAAATTTTTTACTTAAGGTACTATTATGATAGTCCAGTTATGAATTTTCCTGGGCTTGAAGGCCCATTATTTTAAAGTTCTGTACTTAGGACACACTAGTTTGAACCTTAATAAGTTAATATCAATCAGAAAACCATACCGATACGTGTCATAAACGTCTTATGCATATAGTGTACTGCGATGCAGGGGAATACTACAATCCACCGACGTGCATATGGGCGGACATGGTTGGTCCATTAATCCTTTGCGCATCTTATTCCTTACGCCAATACTTTCCCACTTCTTCTCTTTCTTTTCTTTTGGATAATACTTTCCAAATTTTTGGCATTCAATGCTATAAACTAAATTAAAAATTTTAATTTTATATTTAAACAATACTTTATAATAAATATAAAATGTAGTTTAATATTTTGTATTGTATAATAAATATAATACAAAAGTTTGACTAATATATTTAAAATAATTATCGACAAAAATATTATCAAACAAACTAATAAAAATGATTTTGTGAATTATCACACGTAACCTAATAGGTTATATTAGTTTCGTAGTTATATTATTTTTTAATTTTATATCGAGATATTACATATACCTAAAAAATAAAATAAAAAATTGTGATATACAAAATATAATTTTTATTTTAAAAACTATATATTTTTTTATTATGAAAGAAATATAAACAAAAATAAATTGAAATTATAAACGATTAAGAAATATCAAATTTGTAAAATGAATAATCAATTTATGGTCAAATTCAAAGAAAAAAAGCATTGCAATATATTAAAAGAAATTGAGTTATTTAATGGACATGTGATATAGAAAAAACAACTTAATAAATATTAATAGTGAGTAAATATTTGTAATTATGACTTTTTTAAAAATTGATGTCGTAGACGAATGTTTATTTTCTTATTGAAACAGGCACGTCTCTAAATATAACTAATTAAGTATTCCATGACTATCTAAATATATGTTGTCAGAATAATAAATGTTGTCTTGTAACGAAAATTATCAAGCGCAAGACACGTATAATCCACGCATTCACTCCCACTCCTCGAAAGCCCTCACACGTACACAAACCATTATAAAATGTAATCCATTCACATGGACCGACTTAATAAAACATCGTAATCCCAATCGTTTATATATAATCCAAGAAAAACTTCATATCATACACACAAAATTAAAAGTAAAAAGATTTAACAAGAAGAATCATTATGGCGAGCATGCTAGATAAAGCCAAGGACTTCGTGGCGGATAAACTCACCGCGATCCCTAAACCGGAGGGTTCCGTTACGGACGTCGATCTTAAAGACGTGAACCGCGACTCCGTCGAGTACTTAGCCAAAGTTTCCGTCACTAATCCTTACAGTCATTCGATTCCGATATGTGAGATCAGTTTCACTTTCCACAGCGCCGGCCGGTAAAACATGCTTTCTCCATCGTTTGTTTCCTTTTCATCCATGATCCATTACAAATTATCAATAAGATCTTTAGTAATCAAATAGTTAGAGATGGTCACTCGGTTTGGTTCGGTTATGCTCCGTTATATTTCGATCTTTCGTTTATGGTTGTAGCCTTTTAGGAATTCATAAACTAGTGTCTTTTTATTTCGATGGTTCGGTTTGATTTTGATTCTTTTTAGTTATGATAAAAACCGGCTAGAGTATAAATAAATTTTGGTTCGGTTATGGAGTATTAAACAACCGAGATCTAATTATTTGTAATGATAAAATTTGATAGGGAGATCGCAAAGGGAAAGATACCGGACCCGGGTTCTCTGAAAGCTAAGGACATGACGGCTCTTGATATTCCGGTGGTGGTGTCGTATAATATATTGTTCAACCTGGCTCGAGACGTTGGTGTGGACTGGGACATTGACTACGAGCTCCAAATCGGTCTCACCATTGACCTTCCTGTTGTCGGGGAATTTACTGTCCCTATTTCCAGTAAGGGCGAAATCAAACTCCCTACTTTTAAAGATTTCTTCTGATCTTTTGATCTACTTAACCTATAAAGCCAACATCGTTGTGATGGTGACGATGATAATGTAATGAGTGGGTTTACCTATATAATCAATAAATGTTATTTTTGTCATATCTTGTGGTAAAAAATGTTTGGTGGACAATTCAGTTTATGATTTCAGTTA
This sequence comes from Turritis glabra, assembly GCA_900406565.1. Classification (NCBI taxonomy): domain Eukaryota; kingdom Viridiplantae; phylum Streptophyta; class Magnoliopsida; order Brassicales; family Brassicaceae; genus Turritis; species Turritis glabra. The sequence continues at coordinate 692,995 of OVBN01000150.1, read as the reverse complement.
TTGTTTTTTTTTTTTTGTTTTTCTCCCTTTTAAGTTTTGTAAGTTGCATAAAAACCAAACCAAATGCAAGGAAAATCTTAATTTAATTTGGTTAATTTGATATGAAAACCAAAGGATCTGTTATGTTCTGTTTTTTTTTCCTTTTGATTCTGTTTGGTCTGGTTAACCGGGTCTTTTTTATTAACTGCAGAATGAGAACTTTCTCATGTCTAAAATAAATCATGCAAAAACGGGTCTAGTTCAATAACTGCAGAACTTTCTTTTATGTCCAAAATAAATCATGTCGATTTTTTTGACTAAAAAATATAAATTTTACGTTGTATTTGTTTTGTTAATATTGTTATTTTGTTTAGTGTTTAAGATTGTGTAAAAAAATATAAATTTTAAGTTGTATTTGTTTTGTTAATATTGTTATTTTGTTTAGTGTTTAAGATTGTGTAATTGTATTTTGATTGTTAATTTTAGAATTTTATCCGCGATATATCATTCCATATTAATATCAATCTAAATCTGTTTCGCCATATAATCTCATTCCTTGATAATTTATTTTTTTTAAAAATTTTAAATATTATATTTTAAATTTTTTATAAAATTTAATTATTTATAATATTTAAACTTATTATAAAATTTAAATATTTATAATATTAAAAATTCTAATAAAGTTAAAATATTTCTAATATTTGAAATTTCATAAAAATTTTAATATTATAAAAATTTTAAATATTTTATAAAGTTTAATTTATTAAAAATTTAAAATATTTAAATTTTAATAAAGTTTAAATATTTAAATATTTAAATTTTAATAAAGTTTGAATATTTATAATATTTAAACTTTATATAAAGTATAAATATTTATAATAATTGATTTTTTTTAAAGTTTAAATATTTATAATATTTTGAAATTTTTTAAAAATTTAAATTATTTGAAATAAAAAATCAGAATAAACCGAATAAAACTTTTAAATTTGGACACATGATCAATCAAGTTTTCTGCTCATTTGGCGTGATGTATATGCAATGACTCGCCTTTTATGTATTAAGACACAATCCAACCCAATTCCATAAGCATCAGTGTACACTGCCTATGGTATCCCTGGCCGAGAAAAGTACCAACACTGGTGTTGTTGTCAACTGTCTCTTCATTTCGGCGAAACTCTGGATGCATGAATCTGTTTACTCGAACTTGACGTCCTTGCCCGTCAATCGTGTCATCGGTTTGGCTATACAGGCAAATCCCTTGACGAAGTTCCTGTAATACCTTGCTAAACCCAGAAAGCTGCGGATCTCGGTAGCACTCTTTGGAGTCGGCTACTCAGTAATCGCCGTAATCTTCTCTGGATCTACAACAACTCCTGTTTCTGAAACCACATGGCCTAGAAACCCAATATTCCTCCGCCAAAAGCTACACTTGCTCAACTTGGCAAACAACTAATGCTCCTTGAGCTTATCAAGCACAATCAGCAAATGCTCAACATGTTCCTCTCTGCTCTGAGAATAAATCAGTATGTCGTGGATAAAGACAATCACACACTTATCCAAGCGTTCGCGAAACACATCGTTCATAAGCTTCATAAATGCGGCCGGTGCATTCGTCAACCCGAATGACATCACAACAAACTCGTAATGCCCATAACGTATATGGAAAGCTGTCTTCTGCACATTTGCCTCCGCTATCGCAATCTGATGATACCCTGGCGCCAAATCTATCTTTGAGAACCATGAAGCCCCTTGCAGCAGTTCTAACAACTCGTCAATACGCGACAGTAGATACTTATTTCGATGATCCTCGTCTGTCCATGAAAGAGTCTCAAATCCAATCACCTAGTCAAAAAGTGGCGGAGGACTTACAAAAAAGTAGCAAGAAAAGCTTGTATGAGCAAACTATGGAAGAAGAGGAAGCAGAGGCGGAGATATCTCCAATTACGAACCGATTTACGAATACAATCCGGATTGAAGAACTAAGATCTAGCTATGAGCAATTAGGCACCGATCCTATCGCAATCGACAAGGTATGATCAGATTTACGGCCGTCAGGAAGGGATATTGGTGAAGATTTAATAATTGATGATGAACTGGAGGAAAATCTTATGGATTGGGAGGAGTTTAATGAGCCACTAGGGCAGTTGGATTTGGAATGGACTGAAGAGGATGAGATGGTTTTTCAGGATTCTGAGAAAGTCTTGGAAGAAGTTGGAGTTACTTTGGAAAATGACGATCTTCTTGGTGAAGAACTAGAAGACCTAATTGGGAATACTGAAGTTGCAATGGAGAAAGCGAATCAAGCATTCCCCACTGTAGATAATGGACCAGACCAAACAAAACCAAAAAACAAAAAAAAAAGGTAAATAAATTAAAAAAAAAGTCCAAGCCAAAAGACCCACGGAGAGAAGGCTGAAAAAGTGGGAGCAACTTCTCGAAAAATCTTCAGTATCCAGAGGAAGTTCTCCCCCAAACGCCCGGCTAACATTCCGGCTCTGTCAAAGCCGAGACACCCAATTAGGGCAAAGGCTCCTCTGGGGAATGTGATAATTCCGGCATCTTCGATAGGAAGAACTTTCAGCTAAAAAAATGATCCTATGGAGTCTCCAATCACGCCAGAGACTGATAAATGAGTTGTCGAATGTGGAGATGTCAAGGGGTGGGCAAGATCTCATTAAGCCCCCGACTAGAAGCAGTGGATCTACTTCATCCAGGTTTTTGTTTTTCGATCAAATTACCCTTCAATGGTTATCAATTTTCTACCACTGGAGATTTGTATCTTGTGATCCTATTCCTCCACCACCGTTCATTTTTTAGATTTGGATTATGGTTGAGGCAGAAGTATAGATGAAGTCTCTTTGAATCCATTGTTGTTGGATTGTATCAAGTTGTGATGGTTTTTTCCTCTCAATTGGAGAGACATATCCCTATTTCCTTCTGTTACGAGGAGCGACTTCCCCTAATGGTTGGTCCCATCTCAAAGGGAATTTTTTTTTCGGCTCAAAAGCTGAGCATCTCCTGACGATGTGGATCTCTACACATTAATTTCATACTCACGGTAAGGCCATGCCTCTTCAAACCTTCTCTCTCATGCCCATCATCAACCTGCTGCAACAATCCGACAAGAACATTGGTACCTTCTTGGCTTTCCTGCTTTTTCCCCATTTCCACCCCTCGCCTACATGGACTGGTTATGGCTCCTAGTTGGTTTCAAGTCTATCAAAGATGACTGGCAATGTATCTTTGTTCTGGACTCTATCTCTGGCATTCGTTTCGCGAGAGGTCTCTCTCGCCCTACTTGCTACCTCTCTTTTCAGGGAATGGAGGACTCGTCTTCTCAGGTGCAGGTCAGGAAGTTCAAAACCCTACGGAATCTTTGTATTCATGTGAGGCAAAGTGTCATTCTGTGGCTAACGTTATGGTCTCGGTTAGCCTCCCGTCACATCACGTGGCCTATCTCCTTGGTGGATACCACTGTCTTTAAGATCTTTAAGCCTCTTTATCTATCTAATAGCACTTGTAGCTTTTGTTGTTCTTATAGTTGTTTTATTGTCCGGATGTTGCGGTTTGCTAGGAACGCATCAATCCGTATATTGTCTAACTCCCATGTAAGTTTTTTGATCTCTGTTTGGCTTATCCTAGAGGTGAGTTTCATGTCTTCAACTTAGTGAATGGAGTTTTCACGAGAAAAATAAAATAAAATAAATAATAATCTTGTCCATACCTAAATGCAAAAAGGGAATCATCACATAGTCTGGCTAGAGAGCGAGAAAATAAGACAGAGAAAGAGTACTAATATAAGTTATGTGAAAAGAAGATGGCAATTTGCATGCATGGTCTTGCTCTGATACAAAGGAATCATGCGTCTTGTCTTTGTAGCTTTAGCCATAATCTAAAAATCACACCTGTAGCAGTAGTAATAATATATACTAGATTTTACCCTGCAATACACCGCAGATCAATTTTTTTGTAACTAAAAAATATAATTTTTAAGTTGTATTTGTTTTGTTAATATTATTTGTTTTGTATAGTGTTTAAGATTGTATAATTGTATTTTGATTGTTAATTCAAAGATTTCATCTGCGGTATACCATCCCGTATTAATATTGATTCAAATCTGCTCCATCATATAACCCCGTCCCTTGATATTTTAATTTTTCTAAAAGTTTAAATATTATACTTTAAACATTTTATAAAGTTTAAATATTTATAATGTTTAAACTTATTATAAAGTTTAAATATTTATTATATTTAAAATTCTTATAAAGTTAAAGTATTTATAATATTTGAAACTTCATAAAAATTTTATTATTATAAATATATTAAATGTTTTATAAAGTTTAACTTATTAAAAATTAAAAATATTTAAACTTTATATAAAATATAAATATTTATAATAATTGAATCTTTTTAAAAGTTTTAAATATTTATAATATTTTGAAATTTTTAAAAAGTTTATATTTTTTGAAATAAAGAACCGGAATAAACCGAATAAAACTTTTAAATTTGGACGCATGATAAATCAATGTTCCTGCTCATTTGTATTCATAATCATTTTGGTCTCTTTTATAATATGACTCTTAACCATTGCCCAATTTTTCAGGCGATGTGGGACATTGGACACACATTTTTTATTCATTTATTAAGTTATATATGTATTAAAATTTTTTAATCACATCATATGCAAAAAAAACAGATTTTATTAACTAAATGTATTATATAACTATTCAAAATAATTTAAATATAAAATTAAATATAAGTGAAAGGAGAATCATATATTTATATTTGAATTAGTTAAAGATATTTTAGGAAATTAGCTTAATGTAGTTTTCCTTAAACAAATTGAGATTATTGTAGTTTACTAAACTGAAGATTTGAGAATAAGTTTGTTTTGATATTATCTTTTTAATTTCCAGATTTAACCTTAATGAGTTGATTATTTTTGTCTTCAATATGATGGCATTCTATGTAAATATTTACTAAGTTAAAGGTTACTCTACAAAATATACATAAAAAATGTTAATATAGATAAACCTATATATCCTTAAGGAAACATTTAACATTTTAGAAGTTCCTCTCACAAGTTTAAAACCCCTAACATAAATCAGTGAAAACAAGAAGTCAAAGTTTAATCATCATCACAGATAATACCTGAGTAAAAAGGATCCACTTCAAATGTTACTAGGGACTTGAAGGAGCCCCTCTTTGATTTGCGTTCCGTGTGGCATAAACACGGCTGAGGATTTGTGAAGTGGCTCCAATCTCCTTCATAGTGTCATAGTATTGTGTAACTAGCAACATCTCCATCGCATCTTTCGCTGTTGCTCCGGTCACTTTCTGTGCAATCCTGGAAGCTTCAAATCAACATCAAATTTTCAAAAGACTAGTCTACAAAAGATATATAACAAGACAAAAATTAGAATCACAAATGGTATGTATACCGACGTTGATCATGTTTGTGGCACGAATTACATGCTCTTCTAGAACGATATCGACGATCATTGTCTGTTATTAATAAATGGAGAAAAGCTGAAACTTTTTAACGATGATAAACACATGCCTGGTGTGAATAAATAGAGAAAGGGTGAAACTTTTTTTGTTATATTATTGCTCTTTTATGAAGAAGAACGGGAGATCTAGGGCTATCGTACAACCTACATTTTGAAAACGTTAGTGAGCAAAGAAGGAAAATCCAGAAAATGATACTTTTGGAGAAGTGAAAAAAAGAAAAAGAAAAGAAACAAACACTTGATGCATCATGATAGATATACCTGAAAATAGAAATAAAATATGGAAGAGAAGAAAGAAAACGCACCGGGATAACAAAAAAAACTCAGGTGGCCGCAAAGTTCCGCGGCGCAATGTCGGTTGACAATAAATAAAGAAAATCATCATCTCTAGCCAAATATATATATATATATATATATATATATATATATATATATATCCAACACCTAAAAGGCTTAATAAAATGTTGGGGCTAATTAGATTGCTGGCCTAAACTAACTTATAATTTGGGGGATTTGGATTTCAATAACGTTCATTCATCTCTAGAATTACTTAATTTGGAACATCATGATGGATAGACCTTAAAATAGAAATAAAATATGGAAGAGAAGAAAAAAAAAAGCACCGGAATGACAAAAAAAACTCACATGCCTGCAAAGTTCGGCAGCGCAATGTCGATCGACAATAAATAAAAGAAATCATCATCTCTCGCCAAAAATATATATATATCCAAAAACTTAAAAGGCTTAATAAAATGTTGGGCCAAATTAGATTGTTGGGCCAAACTAACTTATAATTTGGGGGATTTGGATTTCAATAACATTCTTTATTCTCTAGAATTACTTAATTTGGAATTTTATTTGATTCAAGTTGTTGTACACATCACGCAGCTTCCGTGGAAATAAGATAACCAGTTACGGTTTTGCCATCCACTAAATCCCCTTGAATGTTTGTGCAACTAGTTAAATCCTTTACAATAGTATTTGAAATCGAAAATGCGACCTCTTTGACGTGTATGTTAGAGTTCAGATCGAATTGACTAGGACATTGATGGAAAAACTACCAAATGAAATTTTTTAAATTAATAGTATTTTTAATTAAATGGAATATATCTAAATACATTAAAATGTGTAACATTAATAAAACGTAATTATATATTTTCAGTATTTAACCAATTTTTCATCGAAAATGAACAAATATTTGCAAAAATTATATGTGACTTAATTATAATTTTTTACCCTTAATAATTATAAAAGGAAAATAACTCAATAAGTGCCCATGCTTTAGCTAATGTAGGGCTGTGTGTTAAGTTCTTTTCCTTCAGCTTTGTTTAAACACATGATCTTTATTCCTACCCGGAGGCATGCAGCCACAGAGTTTGAGTCATTGGTTTGTGCTTTTTGGTTTATCTATATTAACATTTTTGAAGTACATTTTGTAGAGTAACCTACAAACGATTTTCTAACTCTTGAAGATTTTTTTGGGATAAATATGTGAATTTTCATTAGATGAAAATGTTTGTAGAAGTTACAAAAGATTTGATACAAAAAATTGTTCCTTGCCAAAAAAGGATAAAAACAAGAAAGAATCTATTAATATAAATATGAGTAGACAATAATCTAGTCATACTTTAGCCAAACTCTCATAAGATTTTTAAATTGCTTGCATCTTCTCTTAGCCAGGACTGCATCGCGAACCTGTCTATCAAGAACCTTAAATAAGACCTGAATATCGGTGGCAATGCTGTTATGGTAACAATTGTTTCTCTCCATCCAGATGGTGTATATGATTACCTGCGCAACGAGTTTCCGAAGAGTTCGAGGTGAAGTTGAGTCTTTGATATCTAACTAAGCTGAGAACGCATCCCAAGTGTGGAAAGTAAATGGATTGTAGCCCAATCTTCTTGTTGCTTTTGACCAAAGACCTTTACTAACTTCACAATGAAGAAATATGTGGTCTCTTGTTTCAAGGAACAAGCCACACAAGTAGCAACTTGTGTCAATTTTTAGTCCCCAATTTGTTAATCTTGCTCTGGTGGAAAGCCGATTAAGGTGTGTTAGCCACATCATGAAAGCATGTCTTGGTATTGCTCCTTTAAACCAAGCATGATCTGTCCATGACAAAAGGTCTTGTCGCTGTCTAAGAACTCCCAAGTTTTCTTTGTGCTGAAGTTGTCAAGTTCTTCACTGCCAACCAACCACACAAAAGAGTCAGGGTCATGATTTTAAATAGGGGACTTTACCATTGTGAGGTGAATGTGAAGCATTTTTGCTTGTGGAAATCTAGCTGGCCTAAGGTTCCAACCCGTAGAGGAGGCAGCTAAGGCGACAGTCCAATTCAATGGAATACCCGTTTGAGCTGGAACCGATTGAGCCATGAATTGAATAAGCGGACCTAGGGGAGTCCACCAATCAAACCAAAAGCTCAAATTCTTACCATGTCCCAAGTGACATCTGATTCTAGCAATTGGACGAAACTGTAGCAGTGCATTCCAGGTCCAAGAGGTCTGCTTTTTCTCATCTATCATCCAGAAGACTCCATCTTTAATCTTATTGCTCTGCAGCCACTCAGCCCATAAAAAGTCTTTGGCAGAGAACAATCTCTAAATCAGCTCCAAGCAGAGAGTTTTATTCCATTGGCTGAAGCAACGAAAACCTAGCCCACCCTCCTCTCTAGGTAAACAAAGGATTTTCCAAGCTACCTTATCAACAGGCTTCCTTGTTATATCACAATTCCATAGAAATCTAGTGCATAAGCTTTCAATATTTTCAGACATCCCTTTGGTAAGATGAAAGCAGAGGCCCAAAAATTGATGGTACCATATATGATTGAAGAGATTAGCTATTTCCTTCCCGCATAAGATAGAGCACAAGTAGACTAAGAGAAGAATATGCTTGATAGTTTATCAATCAACGGTCTATAGGCTGAATTTCTCAATTTTCTGTGCATCAACGGGAGACCAAGATAACGGATGGGAAGTGAACCTAAGTTGAAATCAAGGGAAGCAATATGTGAGGTTTCAGCTTGGTTTACTTCTGCAATACAAAGGTCAGTCTGTTCTTATTCATGGTGAGCCCAAATATGGAAGAATGTTCTTATAGAACTGCTGCAATAAGAACTGCTGCAATATTTTCCAGGGACTTCTTCTTCCCATCAAAAAACATCATGATATCATCTGCAAAAGCCAAATGTGACACATGTGGGCTTGAGGCTGATGGGTGAAAGCCAATCAGATTATTACTGCAACTTTTAGTTAACATCTGATTAAAACCCTCCTAGGACAAAGAGTAAGGGGATATTGGGTCTCCTTGCATAAGCCTTTTTGATCCTTTAAAGTAATCACAAGACTCTCCATTTATTAAAATAGAGAACCGAGTAGTGGTGATACATTCACCAATCAGCTGAACAAAATGATGGGGAAACTCTATGGTCTTTAGAATGCCAACGATGAAATCCCACTGAACATAGTCAAAAGTCTCTTAAGATCAACCTTCAACATACCCCTTTTTGAGATGTTCTTATGGTTGTAACCTTGAATTAATTCAGTGGCCAGCAACACATTTTCCACCAGGTATAAAAGCAAATTGGGAGTTTACAATAAGTCCTGGAAGAACACTCTTAATTCTGTTAGCTAAAAGCTTGGAAACCACTTTGTAGATAGTGTTGCAGCAAGCAATAGGCCTAAAATCAGACATCTTGCTAGCATTTTTAGTTTTTGGAATTAGAACTAGAAGCGTAGAGTTCCATTGCTTTAAAATCTTTCATGACTTGTAGAATTTTAACAGTATCTATCGAGTCCAGACCAACTGTTTCCCAGTGAGCAGTGAAAAATTCAGCACAGTAACCATCGAGGCCATGCGCCTTATTTTTGGGAAGACAGAAAAAGGCTTGCTTAATCTCAGTTGGTGAAAACGGGGTAGATAATACCTGGACTGCTGAGGGAGAGCATCTTTGAGGCACAAGTGAAGTAATTTCCTCTACAGAAGAAGAGCCTGGATGCCCTTGACCACCCAGCAGATTCTGATAGTATTCCATTGTAAGGTTTTGAATGCCCTGTTTTGAGTTTACTATCTGATCATTCTCATCAAGCATAAAGAAAATTTGATTCTGGGCTTTCCTTGTTAAGATGGTCATGTGAAAGAACTTTGAGTTTTTGTCACCCTCTTCCAACCAACACACTCTAGACTTTTGGCTTAGGAAATATTCTTTTGCCTTAGCAAGAATACACCATTTCCTATGGACTTCCTTTTCCTTTTAAATCTCTTGAGGAGTTGGGACATTCAATAGAATCTGCTGGTACTGCAGGAGATCATCATAAGCCACACAAACTCTTTTTTCAATCTCTGAGTAGTTATCCTTGCTGAAGGATTTGATATCATTTTTCAGTTCTTTAAACTTCTTGGAGACTCTAAGCGTTTTGGAGCAATCAAAGGTTAAAGCATTCCACAACAGCTTTACCTAAGGGGCAAAATCCGGGTTCTGATTTAACAAAGCTAGAAACTTGAACAGTTTTTTCTGTTTGAGCTAGTCATCATTTACTAGAATTTTGTCCAGTTTCTTTGCGACGAGATCACTATCATACTTGTTTATCCATGTATACGTGTTGCCACATAATGGGAGGTCCGAGATAAAAGATATGATAAGACCATGATTGAGGTCCCACATTCCACTAGATGAAAAGGCGAGTTTGTTGAGGAGTGCTCACGGGGGAAAAGTATTTGATTGAAATCCCAGAGAACAGTCCAAGGCTTGTTCAAAACCATATGAGAAGTAGCAAAATATTGCAATTCATTCCATAACAACTCTCTTGATTGACTGTTGGGTTGATGATGCGTAAACAATAGACACCACAAACTCCAGAGGCACAAAAGGCATCTTGATAAGGCAAGAGATCATCTGATGACTGTTAATTTAAAAGAGGGATGCCAGACTACCCAAATCTTACCAAGATATGAGTATTCATAATTACCTTCAAAACTCCAGCTTAGAAACACATGAGAGACTATATAATATGCCTTCACAGGGCTGACATGGGTTTCCACTAGCCCATCAAAAAGAGGTTGATTTACCTTCAACCATTTTCAAAAACTTCTACACTTTATTGAATCATTACACCTTCTTACATTCCAGCAAAAAATATCCATAAAAGAAAAGAGGTTAGAGGATTTGAGGGCCTCCTGCCCTAGCTCTCAATTCTTTTTTCTTCATCAATTGATTTGAAATTACCTTCAAAAACCTATTAGATTCAGTATCTGGATTATCATCTTCACTAAAGAGGGTATCACAGTCTGAGTCAGAGACTTTGGGGTCCTCTGAGTCATCATTGTGCGATAGGTGAGAGAAGAGATTTTCACTCAGATCCACACACAATTTATCCTCGTCACCAAGAGCATAAGCTTTTGAGAAGTCATGATAAGCTGAATTATTTTCAGTAGACGGAGAAAAAAACTTTGTCTTACTCGGGTTCCCTACAGCCGGAGTAATTTGCATAGGCTTCTTCACATGGACATTTTTCTTTGCTTGCTTTACAGGTTGCCAAACAGCTTCCTTAGGCTCGATTCCATCAACTCTAGTGACAGTAACAACTGCTGAGGCAATCTCAACAATTGGGTGCTGGCTTTTAGTGGGCACAGCTGCTGAGGTAATCTCAATAATTGGCAGCTGGTTTTGGATGGGGGATTTCCCGTTTAACTTAACATTTTTGGCTCGCGGGCAATCATCAGCTTTGTACTTTTCTGAGCCACACAGAGAACACGATGGATGAGCTTTTGAGCATCGTGAAGCCGTGTGACCTGTTAATTGATTCAAATTAAATATAGGTTTTAGGAAAGATGGGTTTATGGATTTAGGAATCGTGGGTAATTTCAATTAATTAGATTGTTTTTAATTTGCAATTTCCTTATCGTGGGTTATGGGTAGTTTCTCCTTATATATATGTTTCAATTTCTAGTTTCAGATTTTTGTACTTCTCAATTTCAATCGAGCAATTTCAGTTTCATTTATTCTTCTCTTTTCTCTGCAATTTTCTGATTTCTCCAACAATTGTGGTATCAGAGAACCTCCAGGTTTCAATCCTTAAGAAGACGAAGCAATGGCAAACAATGGCAACGGCAACAGCACGAATCTGCAAGCTCTTATTCCCGAACCTGATCAACGTTTACGGGAGAATCGGAAGAAAGACGCAAAAGCACTGTTTTTTACCCAATCGGCACTGGATGAATAAATTTTCTCAAGAATTTCTACAGTGAACACATCTCATGAAGCATGGGAGATTCTAAAACAAGAGTATATGGGAGATCAGAAGGTGATTGTTGTGAAGCTACAAACTTTGCGTCAACAGTTTGAAACTCTTTCTATGAAAGACAAGGAGTCTATTCAAGAGTATTTGGCTAGAGTCTCTGCGATTGTGAATCAAATGAAGTCTTATGGTGAATTTCCTAGCACCCAAAGCATTGTGAGTAAGGTTCTGAGGAGTTTATCACCAAAATTTGAGTATATTGTTCCTGCAATCATTGAGGGTAATGATCTAAGCACTTATACATTTGATGCAATGATGAGTTCTTTGATAGCCCATGAAGATCGGCTTAGCAAAAAGTGTGAAAAGGCAGAAGAGAAAGCTTTTCAAGTGAAAGGAGAATTTTCAAGAAAATCTGAAAATTACGGAGGAAGTTACGGTTGACGTGGCAGAGGTAGAGGTCGTGGTTATGGAAGAGGAAGAGGTCATTACAATGACCAGAATCAATACAAAGGTTTTTATGGAGATCAAAGTCAACATAAAAGTGGATACAAGGATCAAAGTCAGTTCAAAAGCAACATTCAATGTCGGTATTGCAAGAAATTTGGTCAGAAAGAAGCTGATTGTTGGTCCAAGCAGAGAAATGAGCAAAGGTCAAACTTTGTTGAAAATGTACATCAAGAAGAGAGTAAGTTATTCATGACTCATTCTCATATCATATGACGGGAACGAAGTCATTATTTAAGGAGCTTGATGAGTCACAGAAAAGCGAGGTTCGGCTTGGAGACGATAAGACGATGCAAGTTGAAGGAAAAGGTACAATTGCCATAAAGACAATGAAAGGTGAGGTTAAAGTTCTTTATGATGTGCAGTTTGTGCCTAGTCTTGCTCATAATTTGCTAAGTGTGGGGCAGTTACTTAGTAATGGTTATAGAGTTTTGTTTGATGGAGATTCATGTGTTATAAGTGATAAAGAATCTGGACATACTTTAGCACTTATACACATGACACGAAACATAATGTTTCCTCTTGATGTGGTGAATGTTGTGAGCAAAGCATTGGTAGTTAAAGGTGATGATGGAACAAATTTGTGGCATTTACGTATGGGCATTTGAATGTGAATGGGTTGAAATTGCTGAAAAAGAAAGAAATGGTTGTTGGTTTACCAGAAATTAATGAGCTTAAGTTTTGTGAAGGGTGTGTTTATGGAAAGCAGATTAGGAGTTCATTTCCTGTTGGAAAATCATGGAGAGCCTCAGATTTTCTGGAGCTTGTGCACGCTGATTTGTGCGGACCGATGAAGACAGAGTCGCTTGGAGGAAGCCGGTATTTTTTACTGTTTACTGATGATTTCAGTCGCATGAGTTGGGTTTATTTTCTGAAGATGAAGTCTGAAGCATTTGAGAATTTCAGAAAATTCAAAGTTATGGTGGAGAAGCAATGTGGAAAAGTCCTAAAATGTCTACGGACTGATCGTGGCGGTGAGTTTATTTCAAGAGAGTTTGTCGAATTTTGTGATGAAAATGGTATTCGGAGAGAACTTACATCTCCATATACACATGAGCAAAACGGCGTGGCGGAGAGAAAAAATCGTACAGTGGTTGAAATGGCTAGAAGTATGTTAAAAGCCAAAGGGATTCCTGACAAGTTTTGGGGAGAAGCGGTTGCAACAGCGGTATATCTTCTCAACATTTCTCCTACAAAGGCTGGTATGAATCGAACACCGTATGAAGCTTGGATGGGCAGAAAACCACGGGTAAACCACTTGAAAGTTTTTGGTTGTGTTGCATATGCTATGGTTGATATTCGTTCAAAGTTAGATGAGAAGTCGGTGAAGTGTGTCTTTATTGGATATTGCTCTCAGTCAAAAGCATATCGTTTATTCAACCAGTCAAGTGGAAAGGTGATAATTAGCAGAAATGTGGTGTTTAATGAAGAAAGGAGACTGAAATGGAATGAAGATGACATGGTCGAAGATATTCATGCAGATTTTGATAAAGAATCACAGGAGAACATGAGCAGTCCACCACCAAGTCCAGAACCACAAGAAAACGTGAGTAGTCCACAATCTACTCCTACAAACTCTCCAATTTCTAGTCCAGCAAGCAATAATTCTCACGGCTCAACTCCGTCTTCGTCGATCACTGCACCTCCAAGAAAATTCAAATCTTTAACAGAGGTTTATGAGTCTTGTAGCTTTGCTTTGTATGCTACTGATCCTTTATGTTTTGGAGAAGCAGAAAATGTTCCAAATTGGCAAGTTGCGATGAAAGAAGAGATGCAAGCCATAGAGAAAAACTCAACGTGGGAATTAGTTGATATTCCAGAAGGGAAAAATATAATTGGATTGAAGTGGGTGTATAGAACGAAGTACAATGCTGATGGAAGCATACAAAAGCACAAAGCTCGTCTTGTTGCGAAAGGATATGCACAGAAGCAAGGGATAGATTACGAAGAGACGTTCTCTCCGGTGGCTCGTTTTGAAATAGTAAGGGTTGTTCTAGCTTTGGCTGCACACTTGCATTTGCCCGTTTTTTAATTCGATGTGAAATCTGCATTTTTGAATGGTAATTTGGAGGAAGAAGTTTATGTCTCACAGCCAGAAGGTTTTGTTGTAAGTGGCAAAAAGGATAAAATTTACAGATTAAGGAAAGCGCTTTACGGGCTGAAGCAAGCACCGCGTGCATGGTATAGCAAGATCGATACGTTCTTTCAAGATAATGGATTTCAGAGAAGTGAAAATGAGCCTACCCTTTACCTGAAGAAGCAAGGTAATGAATTCTTGGTGGTTTGTCTTTACGTTGATGATATGATTTATATGGGTTCTTCTGAGTTGCTGGTTGATGATTTCAAGACAAGTATGATGAAGAATTTTGAGATGACAGATTTGGGGTTTTTACAATATTTTCTGGGAATTGAAGTGATTCAGGGAGAGGATGGAATTTTTGCTAGTCAGAAAAAGTATGCTGTTGATTTGGTGAAGAAGTTCAACATATCTAATTGTGAGAAGGTGCTCACACCAATGAATATCAATGAGAAGCTGCAGTGTGAAGATGGGACAGAGCAAGCAGATGCAAGACTTTACAGAAGCTTGGTTGGTGGGTTAAACTATTTGACACACACTAGACCTGACATCGCTTTCTCTGTTAGTGTCGTGTCAAGATATATGCATAATCCAACAAAGCAACACTTTGGAGCAGCTAAGAGGATCCTTCGTTACGTTGCTGGAATGGTTGATTATGGCATGTGGTACTCTAACTCGTCTACTTTCAACCTCACTGGTTTCACTGACAGCGATTACGCAAGAAGTTTGGATGATCGAAAAAGCATTTCGGGGAACTGTTTTAGCTTTGGTTCTGGAGTTGTAACTTGGAGTTCAAAGAAGCAAGAGACCGTGGCCTTATCATCATCTGAAGCAGAGTATGCAGCAGCAAGTGCAGCGTCAAGACAAGCTTTATGGCTCAGGAAGTTACTTGTTGATTTTGATTTTGTTCAAAGTGAAGCTACTGAGATTTTCTGTGACAACAGATCGGCGATTGCGATGGCGAAGAATCCAGCTTTTCATGGCAGAACCAAGCACATAGACGTTCAACATCACTTCATTCGTCAAATGGTTGCCGATGGAAGAATCATGATGAAGTTTTGTGGCACTAATGAACAAGTTGCAGATATTTTTACGAAGTCTCTTTCACAAGCTAAGCATGAGTTCTTCCGTTCTAAGTTAGGTGTGTGCAATTTTGAATCAAGGGGGAATGTTAATTGATTCAAATTAAATATGGGTTTTAGGAAAGATGGGTTTATGGATTTAGGAATCGTGGGTAATTTCAATTAATTAGATTGTTTTTAATTTACAATTTCCTTATCGTGGGTTATGGGTAGTTTCTCCTTATATATATGTTTCAGTTTCTAGTTTCAGATTTTTGTACTTCTCAATTTCAATCGAGCAATTTCAGTTTCATTTCTTCTTCTCTTTTCTATGCAATTTTCTGATTTCTCCAACATGACCAACTTTCTTGCAATGACTGCAAAGAGAAGGAAACCAAGGACTAGAAACATGGATTCATTTGATTTGGCCTGACTCGAATCTTGCATTAACAGCTTCAGAGAGAGGCTTTCTAGGATTAATGAAAGTGTAGACTTTTCCGACTTCAATATTGGTTAACTTCTCAGTTTATGGGTGGAGACAAACTGGATGTCCAACAAGACCAGTAATATGCTCTAGCCCATCCCTATTGAAGAACTCAAGAGGAACTCCTACAAAATCAAGCCAAACAGGTACAATAGATAACTCTGGTTTGTTGGTTTCACATCCGGAGACCATTTTGCGACAAACATAGATTGCCCATCTACTTGCCACAAGAATTGACTCAAGATCCTTTTTCTAGCAATCGGACACGGGACTTTGAAAAGAAAAGAGTGCCTTTCCATTTTGGAGACAGAGATATCTCTTCGATGTCGGCTCCAAATTCAATTTACAATAGTATCAGCTCCTCACGGTGGAGACTCTTCATAAAACCGGCCTAAGATAAAACTGTCCCAAGCTTTCTTGTTCTTCTCAATGACTGAGTTTGGGATGGTAACACATACCTCCCCAGATTCGAGGATGAGCGAAGTACCATTTTTTAGTTTCATTGAGCATCCTTTGACAAAGTCTTTCTAGGGAAGGTCTTTCTTTTTTGAGAGTTTCACAGATTCGACCATTGGAGGAATCGGGGCCGCCAAATCCTGAGCTGGGATGGTAACACATACCTCCCCAGATTCGAGGATGAACGGAGTACCCTTTTTCGAGTTTCATTGAGCATCCTTTGGTAAAATCTTTCCAGGGAAGGTCTTTCTTTTTTGGAAGTTTCACAGATTCAACCATTGTACGTATCGGGGCCGCCAAATCCTGAGCTGGGGCGTTGGGTGGGTCCTCAGCAGCCACACCAGCTTCGATTTCAGGTGTACCAGCTTCGGTTGCAGGTACATCGGCCATGATAAATGACTCCTGTACCTACTCCCGTAGATTCGATAAAATTAGAGTTTTGGATTGTCGTATCACTAACCGCCTGCGAGGAGATTTTGCTGGAATCAGATGACAATTGGTTAGCTGGGGTCTTGGGGGACTCATGTAACTCTTTCATTGAAGATGAAACAAAAGGCTCACCAGCTGAAATTGTGGTCTCAGGCGGAGAGGACTTCGATTGAGACGAAGAAGAAGAGGCGGCTTCAGTGGGGAAACCGCGGGGAGATTTCTTTTTGGGTTTATGCTTGCCTATGAAGAGCGGTGGAGATCGACGCCGAGATTGGTGAAGGTGAAGGGCGGGCGAAAGAAAGAGATTGCGTTTTTGAGAGAGAAAGTCAACTTTTTAGAGAGAGTCAAAAAATTTCCAACTCTAGAAGATTGGGTGGCTAACAACCATCTTCTTGTTGGATGGATCAAAGCAACGATCGAACCACGTCTTCGATCATCAATCTCCAACCGTGAAGTAACCAAAGACCTTTGGGACATCATTAGGAAGCACTTCTCTCTGAAAAGTGGTGCTCGTCGTCAACAGCTTCGGAACGCCCTCGCGTCGTAAATAATAAATATTGTTATTAGAAATTTTGGTATTTTCGTAAATATTCGATTAGAAATTATATATAGTTTGTTTTAAATCTCACCTAAACTGAGTTGTTGCCTTGTTGGTTTGTGCATTTGATCGTCTTCGTTGCTTTATTTTAATTTTTTTAAGAAAATGTTTTAAAAAAGAATGAGCTCTCAAATATTTAGCCTAATTAAATTTGATACGAATTCAGTCATCTTTGGATTCTCCTAATACAAATATATTTAGAAAACTGTTCTTTCGCAATTCTCCTAATAGAAATATATGAAAGTTTCAGAGCTAGATCATGCGGATTTTCATGCAACGTGGCATACCCTGTTTCTATAATAATTTTGAACATGCTTTTGACATTTTTTCTGGGTACAGGTAAACAAAATACATATCAGGTTAAATGCATGATACACGTGAGCGGGTATTTTGGAGAGATAGTTAAATAATGCAACCAATATTTCTATTGCAACTAGGAAATTGAAATTGTCACGTTTTAACAAGAAGACCAAATTTTCGAAAACCCAATTAGACTTCGAATTGGATTCTAGCGTGCGTGTATCACTTTGAGAGTCTTACAAATAATTTTTAACAAAGGCAGAGAAGCCATTATAGCCATGGCCGATTCTATTACCGTTGAGTCTCGGTGTTCTAATTGGTGGTGAGTACATACAATCAATGGTTTTTTTTTTCCTTTTTCTTTTCAGTTTTAAATTTTTACGATCTGCAATTAACGGTGAAACAGGATCGTATATTACGATTTCTACATGAACTTTCTCATCATAGTCTTTGGTCTTGCATCGATTTGGTTCATGAATCACAACAGTATCCACTTCGCCCCAAGTGACGAGCCTTACATATATCTATGGCCTCTCTACATCCTCGCATGCATTGCAGATTTAGTTGTGTGGATCTACATTACCGTAAACATTCCTTTAGAAGATGACCGTGCGGAATGCATGAAAAGCAATTTTCTGGGACGTCTAAGTCACATCTTTGGCTTCACGATACTCACCCTCCTTCTCTCTTCTATTTCTCGTATCTTTGCTCTATGTTTTGGATTACCCTTTGCCTTGTGGCTCCTAATGGCCTTTCTCTATTCTCTTTTCACGTGCTATGAATATGGATGAGGAACAACTACACCGAATCTACGTACACGATGGACTCACTTTTTAAAACAGATTTTGTCGTAGAATCGAGAATAACTAAAATAATTAGTTGTTCTCTTTTGAAAATTTTGGAATTTGGTAATGATTCTCTTTTCTTTTTTTCTTTTGTTTCTTAGTGATTTAGTCAAACAAAAAGAGAATTGGCTTAAGATTTTGAATTTTTGGAGAAGAATAGCCCAGGAACATAGTAGATTCACCAAACAGAGGCTTTTCTTTGATATAATTTCCTTTAAAATGATATTACCTGTGATGTATAATTAAATAAATTAATATATAGCCTTCGACCAAGATGAAAGTGAAAAAAAAAATTTGGAGGTTGCTTTTGCTTCACGAACAAACAAATTTGGGCTAAGCTATATAAATAGTGGATATATATAAGTCGAAATGTTAAGACATGGAAGTTAGTATCAGCGAGAAGGATCTTCGTCTGGTAAGAAGATCTGCGAAACAAAGTCTTGGAAACGAGAAGAGTAGATCTTGGGATGGACAGCTGAGATTGTCTTAGAGCTGTGTTGAATAGACTTGTAACAATGTTCAATGCGTTTTCTCACGCCATAGTCTTGGAAAATGTCTATAATCCCGAGATACAATATCACATCGTACCATTCCTCTCCTCCTCCTCTACTGTTCTTCCCCACCACACTCCCTGATTCTCCTCTCCCGACCCTTCGTGCTCGTCCCGGTATCTTCATCCCGAAGTTAGTGCTTGAGCTGCACGAAAGTCCACTTTTCATAAACCGTATTTGTGTTTTAATTTTGGTAGTTTGGATTTGAACACAAGGATAAGGAATTCTTTAAATTTGTTACCTATTTTGGAAGATGTTGGTGAGACTTGTTTTTGAAACAATGCTTCCATGTGGAGATTCAGAAGCGTTGGTTGGTGCTGGACTGGGGCTTATACTTGCTACTGATTGTATATTCACTGAGTTCTCACTATCAATTGAATCTGTACGAACGAGAATGAAGACTTTCTATGTTATAGAGCGACGGGGTTGTCCTGTCTCTGTAATATTTTAGGTTATATATTGTATCATTTAGGAAGGAATTAAAATCACCTCTGCTCGGAGTGCATGAATACATTGTAGAAGATCTATCTGGAGAGTTTGAAGCTGTCTTCATAAACTTAGAGCTATTGCTGTCAGCAGAGCCTGCAAGATTGACCAGAAAGTGTAAGTACCATTTCATATATTCTTTCTTGGTGAATTACAGTAAACAGATGAAGAATGCTAGGAAGTAGGGAGAGTTTTACCTCGTGATGTGAAGCTGTCGTACACCGGGCTTAATCCATCAATTGATCCTGTAGGGCGGTTTTAATGAGGGGTTTGATTTATAAGCTATGTAGTTTATTATCACTAATGCTAAGAATAGCGACATGAGATGCTAAACTCACTTTGACACGAGCCTTTCACTTGTAAACCAAGCATTAAGCTATAGTCCATTATGCCTTCATCTTCCAAAAGTTC
Organism: Turritis glabra; assembly: GCA_900406565.1. Lineage (NCBI taxonomy): Eukaryota > Viridiplantae > Streptophyta > Magnoliopsida > Brassicales > Brassicaceae > Turritis > Turritis glabra. The sequence continues at coordinate 673,068 of OVBN01000150.1, read as the reverse complement.
ACAATCTAGCTTCGTTTGCCTGCGCGATGAAAAAATCCGTTGAGCGTCTAAATCATTCTCTGAGACAAGAATCAAGACTGGAACAGAGAAAACTCACTTAATGAGGCGGTGTCTGGCCAAGGAATCCACGTAGAAACAAAAATCAAGGTCTATATCCTTCAATATGGTTTTATCTCTCACTTTGATCTTCTTGTTAGTCCGACCTTGTGATGAACCCTTTAGATCATAGACCTTGTTCATAAAAACATCCGACTGCAATATGTTTGACATGACGACAAAATATGTCTGCTCACAATAAAAACAGAAACTTTAGTTTTAAGTAACAGTTCAAAGCCAATCATCAGATCAAAGATTAGTTCCACTACACTGCAATCCTAATAGTAATTTACCTTAACACCTCCAACAGGCTTTACAGAGTGAGCACCATAATTCTTGGACAACAAGGTTGACCTGTATTTATGAATATGACGGAAGTAACCAGGCAACATCTCTAGTATTACCTACATTAAAAAGGATCGATCCCGGCGGCAAGTTGAAACATAAAGGAGAACAACCGGCAAGAAATGAGAGATGACAAGATTACAGTATGTAGTAGCATTAATAAAGTAAGAACCTTGATTTCGGATTTGCGCAGAATCTTAATGAGGAAACGGTCATCTTTGGAGAGAAGGAACATGTTACCAACTTTGCCAGAAGAAAGCTTCCTTAAAGTCTCATCATTACAGATAGAATTCATGTATTCATCATGGTTAATATCCTCAAGTTCTTGTATAAGTCTGCAAGAAAAGAAGCAAAGTAGAGAGACAAGTAAATATACCATAAAAAAAATGAATCCTCAGATAGAAATGAGAAAAATAGACCTGAATCCCAAGGGGCAATAATCTTTCCATTCAAATTCAGTAATGGTTCCAGGTGGAAGATGTTTTATGTGCTTGGAAGAGTATCGGATTCGGTTTTTCTCAGTGGCTTTGACGTCCTTAGATGTTATCTCCCTTGTAAACATTTCCAGATAACTCTCTCTCTCGCTCAATTTCTCCGGATATCTTAATCTCATCTACGCCCACATCTCTTGTATATGCCCCCGCACCCACCCTAGAAAGAAAGAAAAAATCCCAAAATTTTCAATAAGAAATTGAAATCCCTAGATCGGTATTAATCGAATTACAATACACATATAAATTCGATTGCCTCAAAACCCTAGAAATCGAAAAATCCAAGAGATGCCAAATAATTGATCATACCAACATCTAATTCATATATAAACCATATGTATTTCTCCAGATGTCCCCGTAGATAAATTACAAAATCAAAGCATGAAATTGTTTACCTGTTTCAGGAGCTAGGTAAACGAGAGAGGAGGAGGAGGAGAAGAGGAGTGCGTTGGATTGTGAAGGAAATGAGCAATGTTGAGAAAGATAGATTTGGTTTTCCTCTTTTGTTCTGTTGTTGAGACGGAAAACAAGAAAAAACAAAAACAAAGAAACAAAATGGTTTTGCCAAAAATGGCCGACCAAGTTCGCCGCTCGTTCCAACTCATTTTTCCTCTGTTTCAATGACGAAACAAACCAACAATTCCCGCGTTTTGTTTCATTTTGTTTCCGTTACCATTCACTTAATTATTATTCATTTGTTATTTATATTTATACTCAGAAGGCCATAGCTAACACAAGGCCCATAATCAAAGGTCATACGGTAAGGAGTATGGACTAAGGTTGTAATACAACTTAATGAAATCTGGACCGTTGATTTGATGTGCCTTGAAAGTATACATGTGGTAAAGCAAAATTAGTCGACGTGCTTCCCTCACGTACAGACGTGACGGCCGGCGATTAAATATATTCACCTACCGGCGAGAAGATCTATCATTTTATAGTTTTTTCAAAAAAAATATAAAAATATATAGACTATACAATATAATAATATATAGTTAACATTCATATAATCCCAACAAAAATAATGTTACTATACGTGATTCCTTGTTATAGCTTTCTCTTTATAAAGTAGACAAACCGAAAGTTCACTTTTAGATTCCCCTGCCAGTTCTATCTGCGTAATGATTATCTTGTCATGTGCTATCAATGTCCAATTTTGTTATATAGACACACACACAAAATATATATATATATATTCCAAACTGACAAAAAAAAAAATCTATGTTTCACCCAATCAATGGCAATACGATTTTAACATTTTTGTCGATCATATATCTTATAGATCGGAATCTTTAAATAAAAACAACGATTTATTTCAAAATAATATCCACATAATCATCATCAATTGTTGCATGCCTCTGTCTACAAATATTATACAGTAACATTTTACTTATTAGAATTGCATATAAAAAATTAGAGAAGGTCAAACATACGAGCTGTATAGTTTTATACATGGTGGTCACTATCTTAAACTAACGACCCGGTTCATATAGTCCTTGCAAACACACTTCCAAGAAAATCAATCTGGGATGTAAAACGCTGAGCGGTTTGCATATCACTTATTTCTTGTTTCAGCTGGTACGTATATTTTAGTGAAAACTTCTCATATAGTTTCATTTTGAAAACGTAGTTTATTAGTTAGGGATAACATGGAGCAAAAGCGGCCAACTATCGCCGGCGATGAAGAAATGGCGGCGGAGAAACCGTTAAAACCAGCACTCCAGAAACCACCGGGGTTCCGTGATCAACAGAATCCACTATCAGCTCCACCGTCTGGAACAGCAACGCTTCCACGTCGCCGTCCGAGGCCAATCCATCCGGCGTCTCTCTACCCTGAGAAGAAACGGCGCTGTAGTTTCTGCCGCGTCTTCTGCTGCTGTGTATGTATCTTCTTCGCCGTGATTCTTCTCCTCCTCCTCATCGCCGTCGCTGTTTTCTTCCTTTGGTACAGCCCGAAACTCCCCGTCGTCCGCCTAGCCTCTTTCAAAATCAGCAACTTCAACTTTTCCAGCGGAAAGTCCGACGACGGATGGTCGTTTTTAACGGCGGATACAACGGCGGTGCTCGATTTCAGAAACCCTAACGGAAAGCTAAGGTTTTACTACGGGGATGCTGACGTGGCTGTGATTTTCGGAGAGAAAGACTTTGAGACTAACCTAGGGTCAACGAAAGTCAAAGGCTTTGTTGAGAAGCCAGGGAATCGGACGGCTGTGATTGTCCCGACAAGGGTTAGGAAACGACAAGTGGATGATCCCACGGCAAAGAGACTACAAACAGATCTGAAGAGTAAGAAGTTGTTGGTGAAGGTGACAGCTAAGGCTAAGGTTGGATTGGCTGTGGGCAGTCGCAAGATTGTTACTGTGGGAGTTAGTCTCAGATGTGGGGGCGTTATATTACAGACGCTTGACTCGCAAATGGCCAAGTGCACCATCAAAATGCTGAAATGGTACGTACCAATATCGAATCAATCAATCAAATACTTGCCCAAAATTAGCTAGATAAATCGGCAAACATTTAAAGTATAAAAATCATTACTTCAGATAAGATATATAAAGCATAACGGTCGTGTAATTAGCAACATATAAGTATTAACGAAACAATGTGATTGGATTGCAGGATCAAATTGCGGTCATGATGCGAACGATGTCGTTTTAGCTGTGCCTCAAAGGGTTAAAAGACAAACCAAATCCATATAGAGCATACACGAGGAATTGGTATGTACGTACTTTTTCATTTACCTTGTCAGATATTAATGCAGCCATTGTTCTAATTTTAATCCACATTCATTATATATATGTTATATACGCACACATGCACATGATCATGGTTAGTGGTTGTGTGTTATGTGTCCATGCTATTTAACGTTCCAATTTGTTTTTGTCTTTTTGTTATAGGATAAAGTTCCAACTTGTTCTTCAATGTAATATTTCTTTTATACTAAATGTTAATTCTATTGCAGAAATTATATGGCTTACATTACGGTGATCCTTGCTATATATACACTTTAACTTTTGATTTGATTATAATAAAAATCCACGGCAACAGAAAATAGAATTAGTAAAATTCTAAATTGGGAAAATATAGATTTTTTGTAGTACAGCTCATAGATTCCAGAATTATCAATTAATCAAAAAACAAAAGGTGTTAATCTGTTACTTTAACAAGAAATATTTTTATATGATCATTGTATGTACGAGAACCGGTATTAAAATTAGTAGCGTTAAAAGCAACCGCTTTTGTTTTAGACATCTTCATGTACGATAAATTCATACATTGTTGGACAGAGATAATATATAATGTTTTGGACGTTGTGTCATGTGTGATTAATCTCAGAGAGGAGAACGCTATTACACGCGTTTGTTAGAAACCAATTTAAGTAAATCAAACAAATTACAATTGCCAAAAATACCTATGTGTCCGCATATCTCAACTGTGTCTAGAATCTCGAGAGTTGTATGAGTATAATAATTTGTTATTCAAATTCCAAAGGCGCCGGGTAACATTGAAGCGGTGGGAGATGGAGCAATTTCGAGAGATAGGAGAGGTATTAGGAAGCATAAGAGCGTTAATGGTTTTCAAGGACAACATTCAAATCAACCAGCGTCAATGCACTCTATTACTCGACCTTTTCAACGCGGCCTACGATTCAATTTCTGAATCTATGCGATCGAATCTACGGTTCAAAGAGAAGAACACTAAATGGAAGATTCTAGAACGGCCCTTGAGGGAGCTTCTATGGGTGGTAAGAGAAGGGGAGGTTTATGTTAGAATGTCTTTAGAGCCTAAACTTGGGTTTTGGGCTAAGGCTATTGTGCTACATTGCAATAGAGATTGCACAGAGCTTCACATACATAACTTGCTCTCTTGTGTACCGATCATCGTCGAGGCTATTGAGACAGTGGGTGAGGTTTCAGGGTGGGATGAAGAAGAGATGAGCAAGAAGAAGTTGGTGCATTCCAACAAATATATGAAGCAATGGAATGACTCTCAGATGTTTACCTGGAAGTTCGGGAGAGAGTATTTGGTGACAGAGAATTTTTGCAACCGGTTCGAGAGTGCTTGGACAGAGGACCGTTGGATTTTAACCAAGGAGCTTCAGGAGAAAAAGCAGCCTGGTTCGAACAAACACGACCGGAAGATGGCTGATTTCCTTTTGAAGAATTTGGGAGATGGAAACAAGTGTCCCAAGCTATTTCCATCTTCTCTTTTGGTTAGCGCGAAAGATTACCAAGTGAAAAGAAGATTAGGGAGTGGAAGTCAGTATAAGGAGATTACCTGGTTAGGCGAAAGCTTTGCACTTAGGCATTTCTTTGGGGATATCGATGATTTGCTTCCTCAAGTTACTCCATTGCTACCTCTTTCACACCCAAACATTGTATATTACCTCTGCGGATTCACGGATTAGTGGTTGGAATATTCATTTTCGTCGGAAATCTCTCGAAAAACGCGGTATATTCGTTGATGTTTCCGTTGGATAATCGGTTTGAATATTCGTTTCCCTCGGAAAGGTCCTCGGAAATCTCTCGGAAAACGTCAATATATATATCCTCCACCTCCCATTTACGTGTTCAAAACGAAAAGTACAAACAATACCAACAATAATGTCTTCTTTAGATCCTTATGATTATTTTCGTTCATGGATGGATAAACCTAGATACGATGAAGAGACGGGCAAACTTACAGAAGAGTTCAAAGAAGGGCTTAGACAATTCATGTCATTCGCCTCAAATCAAGACATAACATGAGAAACAAGTATTATGTTATGCCCTTGTCCAAAATGTCGGAATTATAGAAATCTCGAGGTTACTTTAGTTAGGAGGCACTTGTTTAAAAATGGATTTATGCCGGGTTATAAGATATGGTATGCGCATGGAAAAAATGAGCCAATGCTAGATTATGGTAGTACTAGTCAACATTATATGGCGGATAGTTTAGAGGAACCCTCGGTAGACGTAGACGTAGGTACATTTCAGATGGTAAACGATGCATTTAGGGAAAATACACCATCGTTTGTTCAGGATGGAGATAGAGAAGAGCAACCGAATTTAGAAGCCCAGAGATTCTTTGACATGTTAGATGCTGCTAATATGTCATTGTACGATGGTTGTAAGAAAGGTCATTCACCATTATCAGCTGCAACCTATGGGCATAAAGACGGATTGGAATTTATCTAAGGGTTGTGTCGATGCGATTACTGATTTTGTGAAAGAAATTTTATCGGAAAATAATATTTCACCAGCTTCATACTATGAGGTGCATAAACTTGTAGCTGGCCTTGGCTTGCCATATCAGGTGATAGATGTGTGCAGTGATAACTGTATGATTTATTGGAGAGAAGATGTAGGCCGCACTTCATGTCGGTTTTATCGTAAACCTCAGTATCAAGACACTAGTGGAAGAGTTCCCATACCATATAAACGGATGTGGTATTTGCCGTTAGCAGAGAGGATTAAGAGGTTGTATCAATCAGAGCATATAGCGGGATCAATGAGATGACATACAGAACATATTTCAGACGGTGTAATTGTGCATCCTTCAGATGCAGAGGCATGAAAACATTTTCAATCAGTGTATCCAAGTTTTACGTATGAAGCAAGGAACGTTTATCTTGGTTTGTCTGCAAATGGTTTCAATCCTTTTGGGAAGCATGGGAGGCAATACTCATGTGGCCAGTTATTGTGACGCCTTATAATTTGCCGCCATCAATGTGTATGAAACGAGAGTTTCTTTTCCTCACAATTCTTGTGCCTGGGCCAGATCACCCTAAGAAAGCACTCGATGTGTTTCTGCAGCCCTTGATTTATGAGTTAAAAATGTTATGGGAACATGGTGTGGAAGCATTTGATGTTTCAACTAACCAAAATTTCAACATGCGGGCGGTGCTTATGTGGACTATAAGCGATTTCCCTGCCTATGGTATGTTATCTGGATGGACAACACATGGCCGATTATCTTGTCCACAATGTGGAGATAACACGGATGCGTTTCAGCTGAAACACGGACGTAAAACGTGTTGGTTTGACTGTCATAGACGATGGCTACCCGAAGACCATCCTTATCATTGGAACACCACATTATTTAGAAAGAACATACAAGTCCCTGAAAGTCCACCTCCTGAGTATACTGGCGAGGATATTTTGACCCAGTTACCAGATTTTGGTGCTGAGAAGACAACTGTGTGTGGTGGTAATGGGCATGAAACCGTTGATGGATATGACAATATTCACAACTGGCACAAGAAGAGTATTTTCTGGGATTTGCCATATTGGAAGGATCGTTTGTTGAGGCACAATCTAGATGTCATACATACCGAGAAGAACTTTTTCGATAATCTCATGCACACCGTACTTAATGTTCAAGGAAAAACAAAAGACAATTTAAAGTACAGATTGGACTTACCTGATATATGTTCTCGAAGAAAGCTTCATGTCATGCCAAATGGGAAAGCACCAATCCCTCGATTCCGATTAGATGCACCTTCGAAGGAAGTGTTTTTAGAGTGGATTATGAAAGAAGTCAAATTTCCGGATGGCTATGCATCTAATCTCCGTAACTGTGTGAATAGGGGAGAGGGAAAGTTTTAAGGATTGAAAAGTCACGATTGTCATGTCATTATGCAGCGCCTCCTTCTATTTGCTTTTGAGCATCTTCTACCACAAAATGTACACAAAGCAATTGCAGGTATATTATTCCACAATTTAATTACCATTTATATGTAATTCTATGTAATTATATATTTTAACATTTTTGTATACTATGCAGCTATAAGTGTGTTCTTTCGAGATTTATGTTCAAGAACACTAACAGTAGAAGGTATACAAGACCTAGAGAAGAATATATCGGTGATCCTATGTAACCTTGGTGGTCCTGTTCAATATCGATGGATGTATCCTTTCGAGCGATACATGGGTACTCTCAAGAAAAAAGTCAAAAACTTGGCAAGAGTCGAAGGTTCTATTGTAGCTTAGAGCATCAATAAAAAAACGTCACACTTCTCAGAATATTATTTCCCAAAACATGTGCAAACCAAGACCCGGAAACCTGCTCGACACGATGACGGTGGTGAGAGACCTTTTTACCCAGTAGAAGTTTCTAATATATTTGGACAAATAGGTCGATTAAGTGAGAAATCGAAGAAACGAAGGCTAACACAGGAAGAGCATCAACACCTGCACATGTACCTGATGACAAACTGTGAAGAGCTTTTAGATTACGAAAGATATTATTGTCACGCAAGAATGCTAATTTTAAATCTTTATTTTACATTTGAAATTTCTAATTTTCATATTTATTAATTTTCAGGATTTACTTGGGCCAAGTACGCTTTGCATATCCACATATGATAGAGGATGACGTCCAAAAACTCAAGCAGAATGAATTTTGTAATTGGTTGAAATTTTACATAAGTTTTCCTTATTTATTTTTCAAAACTATTATATTTGCAATTAGAATATGTACAATATATTATTTGCCCTAAATTTTTTGTACAGGTTGTTACAACAATGTCTTTTAGAGGTCAATCATTTCCTACTTGGTTAGTCGAGTTCGTTAATGGGCCGTTATATGTTGCGGAAGCGTATCCTATGTATTGCACTCGTGGTTACGCTTTTAAGATTCTTCGACCCAAGAAGAATAGGCCAACTTGTGATTATGGTGTATCGGCACAATCTGGAGATGTTGTATACTACGGTGTCCTCTGCAAAATCTTGGAGGTTCGTTATCCTAGGATGATCAATTTGAGGTGCATTGTTTTCTCATGTGATTGGTACGATCCACTTCTTGGACGTGGTGTTCAACATGACGAATTCGGTGTTACAACAGTACACTCAAGAAAAAGGCTTCCGGATTATGATCCTTTTATCCTCGCATCACAAGCCGATCAAGTATGCTACATTAGATATCCACGGGTAACCGAAGTTGATGATCCTTGGATCACAGTGATATCAGTTAATCCTAGAGGAAGGATTGTAGGAATTTCTGAGGAAAGTGACCATGACCCTATGCAGCAAAACACACTCGGTACCATTGGAGCAGTTGCCCACTCTCTAGAAGTAGATCTTGTCGTTGATTTCACAATTGATGCATATGATGAGGTTTTTGATGATTCCGAGGAAGAGGTAGGCGAATTTGAAGATGCTTCTAAATCAGAAAATTCAGAATATGCAACGGAAGAAGAAGAGTATTAAAGTTTTTAAAAAAACACAACACAATCAAATTCAATATTTTTATTAAAACTATTGTTGATATTCATATGGTGGCTATATGTTGTAATTAATTTAGTGTGTTCGTATCCAATCAAACTTTTTATGTTTCAATCCCAAATTATTATTTTTTAGTCAAAACTTGTTTTTTTTTGCAACCAATCACTTTCAGGAAAATGCTGAGACTTGTTGTTGCTTTTCACAATTTCGGTTTAGTATCAAATTTAGGTGGTTAATGGTTTATTGGTAAACTATAACGTTATATAAAATTGAGTTTATGTGTTATGAGGTTTCGAAATATGAGTATGTGTATTACGAGGTTTCGAAGTTTCAGTTCGGGTGTAAATAGGTTTAGAAATTTGTTTTGATGGAGAAATAGAACGTGGTTCAAAATTTGTGTGGATCTGATGTTATATGATAGTTCGAAGGGAAAAATAGATCGTTTATCCAAATACTTTAGATATTTCCGAGGGATTTCTGACCATTGTCAATATCCGTCGGAAATCGGTTGGAAATTTCCGACGGATTTCCGAGGACCTTGTCTTTGCGTCGAAAATCTGTCGGAAATTTCTGACCGATTTTCAGAGGCTGATCGACGGCCAAATCTTCCGACGCCTATCCGACGGATTTGTAAATCGGTCAGAAATTGGTCGGTAGGATCCGACGGATTTTTGACCGACTTGTTGTTAAATTTCGAATTTTGCGGATATTATAAATGTTTAGTGTTGTGTTAGACTATAAGAGATCTTATTTGTTATTATAATTAGATTACAGAGCATAGAAACTAAAGAAATACAAATCTTGAGCAAACACATCTTATTCACTTATGTTTTTAAGATATGTTATGTATGATTATTGTATACTTAGACAAAGTAATGAGATTCATTTAAAGTTTGTGTTTATTGGTTTTATATGATTACTTAGGTAATTTTATTGATAAATACAGCTTACAAGAGTATTAGATGTCATTATGTATTCGTCGAAACCGACACGGGAGAATTATTATTCAAAATCCGTCGAAAATCCCTCTGAAATTGTATTTAAGTTCCTAGGGATTTCTGAGGGAATCCTATTTAATGAAGTTCGACTGACCAATCCTCGTACATGCAACAATTACACGGAATATTCGATTCCCTCGGAAATCCCTCGGAAACTTTCAAGGGATTTCCGACGGATTTTGATTTTCGGAAGTGGATCCTTCCCGAGTCGTGGTTCAGTTAATGAACTCAAAAAAATATCTGTTTCCCTCGAAAATCCCTCGGAAATTTCCGAGGGATTCCATGCGAAAACACTTTCACCCGCGTTTATTTCGTTTACGCGGCAACCCTAAAAGATTTCCGAGGGAATTCCGACGGATATATCCCTTGGAAATTGTTTTTAATTATCTTACTCGAATTCTCCTTCCCTATCGTTTCAATTTCGTTAAAAATCCATAAAAACATCTCTATCTCTCTGTCGATCTCTCTCTCTCGCCGTCGATATCTCTCTCTCGCCGTCGGATCTCTCTCTCTCACCGTCGATCTCTCTCTCTCTCGCCGTGGAGCTCTCTCTCTCGCCGGTGAATTTCTCTCTCTCGCCGATACCGTCCGCCTCCGCCTCTATCTCTCTCGCTCGCCGTCCGATCTCTCTCTCTCTCTCGCTCTACGGTGTCCTCGCCTCTCTCTCTCTCTCTCTCTCGATCAGAGTCCACCTCCGCCGCTCTCTCTCTCGGTCACCGTCGTCTTCCATAACCAATGTAAGTTTGTATATTTTTTTTTAATTTTAATTTGTAAAACACAAATTAGTTATAAAATAATTAGATGTTTAGGATATGGAATTAGAATTAGGATATGAAATTAGAATTAGGATATATGAATTAGTAATTTTTAAATTTAACTAATAGGATGATTCTAATTTTATAATTACTCTTAATATTTGATTAATTGTTATTTATGTTTAATTATTTAGTAATTTTCTAAATAATTATACACAAATTTTTAATTTAGTAATATTTATTATATTTACTAAATTTTTAACAAAGTAAATTTTTAAAATTTTAAAAACAAAACTATAAATACTTTAATATGAATATGATGTTTTTAATTTGAAAACTAATTGATAAATTAATTACTTTAACAACATTAAACTTTATTACTATAAATCTTAATTACTATTATCACTTTTTAAATTTTAAAAACAAAATTAAACCTTAAATACTATAAATACTTTAATATGAATATGATGTTTTTAATTTAAAAACTAATTGATTTATTTAATACTTTAAATACATTAAACTTTATTACTATAAATCTTAATTACTATTATAATTTTTAAAATTTTAAAACTAATTGATATATTAATTACTTTAACAACATTAAACTTTATTAGTATAAATCTTAATTACTATTAAAACTTTAATCCTCATTACTAAAAATCTTAATTACAATAGTAACTTTAATTTTAATTTAGAATAATTCAATACTTTAATCAACAATACTTTCATCTTAATTAAATTAAATACTCAATTTTTAATTACTATAAATACTATTTTATCTTAATTACTAGAACGTTTTTAAAAATCTAAATTACTGTACTGTTTTATTAAATCTAAATAACTAAAATTTGCTTAATCTAAACTAATATTACGTTTTATTAAATCTATTGTTAACACATTAACTATTTATGTCATTGTAGGTCTTATGCGGAGTTTCTTGGGACAACATCCCACCATTCCCGGAGATCACGTAGTGGTTCGGGTACGCCTGCTGCATCTCCTTCAAACATTCATGAGACGCGGAATTCCGCTTCTCAGGACGTGATGACGATGGAGGAGTTCGTTACTCAACCGAGACGGCGTCATCTCCCGATGCTTCATCCGCTTGAAGAAAACGGCACAACTTGGTAATATATTTTATTTAAGTATTTATTTATTCTTAATGTAATTAATATTTCACTAATACATTATTTTACATGCTTGTAGGTTTGGTCTAGATAACGGTATCACAAAATCCATTCTCAGGATTTTTAAGACTCAGCTCAATCAAACATGGCCAACTTACGGCGACGTGGATGCTAATACGAAATTGATTTGGTTCAAGTCTTTCGCGGTATGTTATTGTTTATCAAATTATTACTCATAAATTATGTTTATTAAATAATTTATAAACTAACAAAGTAATTGAATTTCTTTTTGACACTTTGCAGCAAGATTATAATTGGGAACCCACTCTCTGTCAGACGATACGTCGCCACTTCGACATTCAGGTCAACACCTCGTACCAAAATCATATGTATGAGTGGAAGCAAAAGTGGAAGAAGGGCAAGCCAATGCCGAAGGATCTTGATCTAGAAGTTTGACATGGTTTTATCCAGTACTGGAGTATGGATAATACGGAAGCCACTTCAACGCAAAACTTGAAGAATCGTACCAGCGATCATGGTGGAAAAGGAATAGCAACGCATAATGCGGGTTCTATTACCTTTAAAAAATAGGAAAGGCGAATGGTAAATATTCTTCTCTAATATGGTTTTAATAATTTTTTTAATAATTTTTTTTTTTCGATTATTAACATTTTTCTTCTAGGCGATCAAGACCGGAGTTACACCGGATTGACTAGAGGTGATAGAAGAAACCCATACGAGCAAGAAGACGGGACATATTCAAGATGTGGTTGTCGAAGAGCGGATCGAGAGGATTAAGCAGCGGAAGATGGAAAGGATTACACAACTCTCGCAAGATGGCTCATCATCTTTGACAGATTTGCCCCGAGAAGAAATCAACCAATTGTGCATTGAGGTATATTTAAATACTTATTAATTATTTTATTAATTTTTAATTCAAATAAATATATATTTATTTTTTTAATTATTTCGTATTTTTTTTAATTATTACGTAGGAAATTCCTTTAACCAAGGGTCGCAGACCTGGTTTAGAAAGCTTGGTATCCCGCGACGGGAGTGTGTCTTCGGTGTTTCCTCGAAACACTGAACTTGTTCAAAAAGTTCAAGATCTTAACCGCATCATTAAAAAAAAAGACACGGTCGTCGAAGAACTGAAGCAGCAAAATCTCGAGATTAAGGAGTAGTATGCCGAGACCCATGCAACACTTTCCCAACTACAAATTTCTCTTAGCCGCTCAATATTCCGTACAGTTTCCGCCGCCTCCGCCTCAATTGTGAACACATTCTCGTTTATGTTTTTTTTAGAACATTTTCTTTTAATATTAAAACATTTGTTTTTTTTGAATAATTAATTTTTTAATTTGTTTTTAATGTTTTTCAGATTTAATTTTTAATAATTCTTTTTATTTTCAATAATTATATATTAAAAAAAATTAAATATAATTACATATATAAACCCTCGGAAATCCATCGAAAATTTATAACCTCGGAAATCCGTCGGAAATTTATATCCTCGGTAATCCGTCGGACATACGTTTCCTTGGAAATCCGTCGGACATACGTTTCCTCGGAAATCCGTCAGAACTATATGTCCTCGGAATTCCGTTGAAAATACGTATCCTCGGAAATCCGTCGGAAATATATGTCATCGGAATTCCGTCGGAAATACTTGTTCTCGGAAATCCGTCGGAATTAACGTCTCGATCGGAAATCTCTCGGAATTCAAAACCCCTCGGAAATCCCTCAGAAAATGTTTTCCTCGGAAATCCCTCTGAAATTTCCGATGAATTTCCGACGGTTACTGATTTCCGACCACCTCAAACCGACGACTTGTGTACCTCGGAAATCTGTGTGAAATAGCCTTTTCCGAGGGCTTTCAAACGGATTAGTCCCTCGGAAATAGGTTGTTTTCTTGTAGTGGAGGGAGCTTCTATGGGTGGTAAGAGAAGGGGAGGTTTATGTTAGAATGTCTTTAGAGCCTAAACTTGGGTTTTTGGGCTTAGGCTATTGTGCTACATTGCAATAGAGATTGCATAGAGCTTCACATACATAACTTGCTCTCTTGTGTACCGATCATCGTCGAGGCTATTGAGACAGTGGGTGAGGTTTCAGGGTGGGATGAAGAAGAGATGAGCAAGAAGAAGTTGGTGCATTCCAACAAGTATATGAAGCAATGGAATGACTCTCAGATGTTTACCTGGAAGTTCAGGAGAGAGTATTTGGTGACAGAGAATTTTTGCAACCGGTTCGAGAGTGCTTGGACAGAGGACCGTTGGATTTTAACCAAGGAGCTTCAGGAGAAAAAGCAGCCTGGTTCGAACAAACACGACCGAAAGATGGCTGATTTCCTTTTGAAGAATTTGGGAGATGGAAACAAGTGTCCCAAGCTATTTCCATCTTCTCTTTTGGTTAGCGCGAAAGATTACCAAGTGAAAAGAAGATTAGGGAGTGGAAGTCAGTATAAGGAGATTACCTGGTTAGGCGAAAGCTTTGCACTTAGGCATTTCTTTGGGGATATCGATGCTTTGCTTCCTCAAGATACTCCATTACTATCTCTAGCTTTCAGACCCAAACATTGTATATTACCTCTGCGGATTCACGGATGAGGAGAAGAAAGAGTGTTTCTTGGTCACAGACCTGATGAGTAAAACACTCGGTACGCACATCAAAGAGGTATGGGTCAACGAAAAAATGTCTAGTTTGGCTTGGTCAACGATACTTGATGACTAAAAAACCGAGTCAACGCAAGTTGATGTTTTAAATGGCCTACAACGAAGTTCATGTTTTAAATGGCCTAAATTTGAAAGTTTGTGGTTTTTTTGACATTTTATCGATTTAGAAAACGTTTGTTTTGTCACTAATGGAGAGTGGTTAACGCCTGTTAATTGCTTCGTTTGCGGATTTAACGTCATGTCTTTTTTAGCTTGGTCAACGAAACTTGATGTCTAAAAAACTGAGTCAATGCAAATTGATGTTTTAAATGGCCTACAACAAAGTTCAAAATTTAAATGGCCTAAATTTGAAAGTTCATGATTTTTTTGACATTTTTCCCCTTCTTTTTTCTTCTCTTTCACACATTTTAAAAACTCTTCAAACCATAAAAAAAAAAAAAAAAACTAACGGTTTTGCTTTTCTTAATGTAACAAAACAACAACAAAATTAAGCAAGTGTTCTGTATGACGTTTTGGGACCTAATCCGAATAAAACAAACAGAAATCCTTAGAAAAATATTTGTTTTGATGAGGTAAGATCATTTCTAACTTTATAGATTGTGGATGTCTTCTAGCAATCTTCTTCTATGCCTTGAGATCATATCCTAGAAGGGAAATACAGCTTACGATAGGATGAGACAGTTGATGACCAATCCTAATAAGATATGCTTGATTTTATTAATGTTTCCACAACTAAATTTAAGGTAAACAACAACAAGAACTATATTTTTGGTATATATGTGAAGACCAACTATGTTAGAATATAACTCAGCATATACTGTAAACTACCACACCAAACAATTTTTTTTTTAGCATACCAAACAATATATACAATTTCGTTCGATTGACCTTGTTGTGAATTCAGATGAATATAATGCCTTAAGATGTTATAGAGAAAAAATGTTCTTGCGGCGAACACCCTTGCTTAGGGTTTCTTTTATTATTCTGATGATAATTTTACAAACCCTAAGTCTTCTTATATAGGCCTCAAAACCCGATAACGTAGAAAAATAAATCTTGTGAATCTTCTAAAATCTATCATACTATACTGAGCCCTCCCAAAATCTAACCCTAAACTGCCTTGAACCTATCTTGTAAAGCTTTATAAAAGTCTTGTAAACTCTACCTTTGTAAAAGTCATGTAAAGCTTTGTAAAATCTTCTAGAGTCTTGCAACTTCTTGTAAAGTCTTGCACGATCTTGCAACGTCTTGTAAAGTCTTGCACATTCTTAAAAATCTATCATACCGTACTTGGGGTCCTAGAAACCTAACGCTAAGCCGCTTTGAACATGTCTTGTAAAACTTTATAAAAGTCTTGTAAACTCTACATTTGTAAAAGCTTTGTAAGATTTTGCACAGTCTTGCATGGTTTAAGGTTATCAGAAAGAAAAATCAATCTATCGATCTTGTAACCATTTGAACCGACACATATAATTATAACCAGAGGCTTTCTTGTTCGATTTGAAAAAATTATTTATGCTTTCAAATCTCATTAATTGTCTCAAATTGACGAGACGATAAAAGAGGGATTTAGCTTATATATAACATTTTCTGCAAATAAATAAAATTTTTAATGTTAAGCGATATACTATGGTACTTAAAGAGTGGTAGTTGATGATAACTACAGTAACCTTATCAGATAAAAGTTTACCAAAAAAAAACTTATCTGATAGGATCACCTTTAGCCTTTTAATTATTTCATCTCTTTTTCAGTTATCGTTTTTAATTATTTATGAACTATATAATCGTAGTAACTTCTCTTGATTTTAAAATTTGTTACAGAGTTGTCATTTTGAATTTACTAATAAAAACATTTTTGGTAACATTACAATTATCCAAGCAATAAACTCAATAGAAAGTAGCTGATAGTATATTTATGAATTCAAATCTTTTGACGTTTATCACATAAACGAGCACAGGAAACAATTGCAACGTGAAGCAAATCGACGGTCCAGATCTCTCGACCGTTTATAGCAGCAACTCTCTTTTCTCCTTTATATCTCTCTCTGAATTTTGAAATTACAATGCTCTGCTTTCAACTAGCTTAAGCTTCTTCTTCTTCCTTAGATTCAAAACCTCTTCTTCTGACTCTTTGAATTCAATTTGAGATCTACTCTTTTCTATCTAAATCTTTGAATTTTTCTTCTCGTGATTTTTGAGGTTCACAGCTATTGTGAACCAAAAAGATGGTGAAATCAGCATCTTCTCAGACACCTTCTCCGGTGACTATAACGGTGACACCATGTAAAGGATCCGGCGACAGAAGCATGGGATTGACGAGTCCTATCCCATGCGCCTCCATCATCAACAACCAAAATTCTCCTCTAAGCCTAGAGCCACACGTCGCACTTCCATTAGCGGCGGAATTCGGAGATGCTCAAAGGGAATTCGTATAACAGAAGCTTCCTCTCTGGGACGATTTTTCCTGGTGTGTTTAAATCTGTGACTCGTGGTCATGTGATCGATTGCTCTATGGATCGAGCTGATCCGGAGAAAAAATTATAGGAGCGCAATAATCGAATTGAAAAAAAGATGCGCATTTTATTAAAACGATAACAGAAACGAATTATAATAACAATATAAAATTGCGTAAAGTAAATCATAGAGGCAAGATAAGATATATTTTTTCTTAATTCAATAAATCGGTCGTAAGTGCTTTCGGACTATCACGATTTATGAATCCCAGGATACAACCGATCACGAACTAATACTCGAGCACACGAGTAGTAGACTCAAGCGAACTTGATTTACGATATACTCTCGAATTAACTATAGAAACTTACTTGGAGGAAGCAAGAGAGAGATGCAAGATTTTAGAACTGTAGGGTTTTTTCGAGCGTGTTTGAGCGTGTCAAATAATGGAGGCGAGCGTCTCATTATATAGTCGAAGGAGATAGAGTTTCGAGAGAATATTTTTAGAGTATTCCGCAAGTTTCGAATCAGAAAAAGATTTGGAGTAATCCCCCAAATCTATCCTGGAAACTTCTGGAAACTTTTAGAATATTTAGCTCGCAAAAAATGGGTCTTACAATAGTCCAAAAAATACTCGGCGATGCGAGAATTCCCAAGAGCCCAAGAGTCCAAGGCCCACGGCCCACGCCCATGCCCGGCCCGGCCCGGTTCGGTTTGGCGCGCGTGTGGGGAACCTTCCCTATCTCTTCTAGACACTTTTGAAACTAAGTGAGAGTGCAACTATATATAAAAAAGTGAAAAACACTTTTCATTTCTGATGTGAGATATTTCCAAATCATAACAAGTAGCTCACTTTAACCCCTTATTTCTCATTTAAAACAACTCAGTTTTTGACATATGAGTATACCATCTTGTAGTACTCGTTACCAGCTTTCCAACGCACTATCGACACGACAATTTAGTTCAGCCGTTTGGCTGGAATTTGGCCGAAAGGTTGCCGGAAAACCATTTCCAAAAACCTGCAATTTTCATAAATTTTTTTCTGAAAAATTTCAGTTCCAACAGAAATCAGGTCAGATCTGTTGGTTAAAAGGTTGTGATGAAAAAGTTGTTCATGGGAGATGTGAGTGTGGTTTCAAAATCTCTCTTCTCTCTCTCTCTAAATTTTGATATTACAGTGCTCTCTGCTTTCAACTAGCTTCAGCTTCTTTCTTAGATTCAAAACCTCTTCTTCTGACTCTTTGAATTCAATTTGAGATCTACTCTTTTCTATCTAAATCTTTGCAGGACTCCAAAACCAATGCTCAAGTTGCATAATCTTGCGCAGATCTTCTGATGAGAGAGGAGTGGTGGCGGTTGCTATAAACAAAAACGATTCTCATATCTGCTATGCCGACAAGTTAGGTTGTCTACACGTTGTTGAGTTAGATGGGATTAAGGAAGGAAAGGTTGCAACTACTAAGTCGCTGAAGATTAACCATGATAGTCAAATAATAATAACTCTGGTAAGAATTTTGTCAAAAGCATTTTAGATATGACTCGACCAGCTTTCTTTTTACTTTACATTGTTTCTTGTTTACAAGATTTCTCGTCGGATGGTCACTATACATTTTCAGTGCAGATGAGCAGTTTCATATAAATGTGATGGTGTTTCCAGATAAACCTCTTGAAGAGGCTTTTGAAAAATAGAACTCTTGTGCTGCACATAAAGAGTAAGTGAAAGTTTAAAGAAACATGTAATCTAATGATTGTGAACAGCTCTGTCCTTTAAGATTCTCATAAACCTCAATAGCTTCATCACTTGCACAAGCTTTTTCAACACTCCATATCTCATCTCTGGAAGCAGTGATAATACAGTAAGTGATCTTAATTAAAATCTACATCTCCAGTTCTTGACCAGTGAGTGATGCTTTTACTCTTGTTCAGGTTCGATTGTGGGATGTTACTCAAGGGTCACTTCTTCACACATGTGAAATTAGTACAGTACATGTATATCCTCATACGCTAATTTATCCTTATTCATCTGGTATTTATCTTCTTGATATTCTTGTTTGTGCATATTGAAGGTGCCGCCGGCCCAAGTCACCGACATATGCAATACTCCTCATTAATCTCTGGCAGTGGCAGTTAAAGGGTAAGTCCAATGTTTTAGCCCTTATATGTTTTCTTCATAGATATTTGATTACTTCTGTTAAAATGTGATGTGGCAAGTCTCTCTATCACAAAGGTGATCAACTTAGAAAACTTTATTCCTACAAGCATTGTTGTATGCAAACCAGGGCTATGGATGGTGTCTGGAGTTTCCTACCCACCAAGCTCTAGACTGCCAGGTTTGTGTAAGATGAGAGTCTTGTCATTCGATGAAGACAGAATCCTTGGTGATGCCAATATTCCGGGAGACACAAGACTTCTGAATCATTTCCAAGACAATATGAATGTCGATGCCAATTACGTAATGGACGCTGCAGAAGCAGCAATGGAAGCTGAAATGTCTGCTCTGTCGAAGAAGAAGAAGGTAAACAACAAGAAACAGTTGCTGTCAGCAAACTGGTGTGTTAAGGCTTTGTTTTTGGTTTGTGAAAAAACTTGTGAAACTAAAGAGTCTTGTTTATGCAGCATCACACGAAGAACTAGAAGCACTGGAGATTTTCTTTTGTCAATGGCTGACACAACATCACACGAAGAACTAGAAGCACTAAAGAACTAAAAAGTCTTGTTTGTGAAGTTTTCTTTTGTCAATGGCTGACACAATCAAAGTTAACCAGAACAATGAATGATTTAGTCTGATGACACGCACACAATATATTCATAACTTTTTGTTGCATTTTTATCTTGGAGCAGTTTTGTAATTACGTTAAAGTCATCTTCGCTGTACATACTTACAACAACAATGACACGTCATTACACATATCTTCCTCTGAATCTTCTTTCTTCTCCATTTCATCCACTGCTTTGTATGCCGATTAAAAAAAACAAACTCTGATTCTTCCTCACTGAGAATAGCAACAAAGTTGTCTTGCAACTCCTTCAATGTCTCTTCTGCCATATTCACATGGATTAGCAACTCCGGCAATTTCACTTCAAAACCTCAATAATTATGCTTTGATAACAAGAAGAAGCATAAATGGTCTTAAATTAACCACAGATAGAGGGGACATAGCAGATCATTCAACATATAAAATGATTTTTATAGATTACAAAGAATGGCCTTACCGAAGAATCGTAACAAATGCTCTGCACCGTACTCAGTTGAGGGAGAAACATCCGCTGATATGCTTTCCTCGTATTGCTTCCGTTCATTATTGTAAAGCAACATCACTGGTAAAGCTTTGTCAAAGTAGCAACGCAAACCTTTCATAATTTCCCCTACTGAATCAGTTACCCTATAAAGACTCACCAAAGAAAATAATATATATCAGAAGCTTGGAATACTCTTATTCGTCAACATCTTGGATGTGACTGGTTAGTTTCACTGATATTTCTATGAACCTTTCAGAAACAGCCATTGCAACATGAAGTTCTATCACTTACCACTCTGTACACGTCATTAAAACTCGGGCTTTTGACATATTTGGGTTTTATCTGTTGCAGGTTATTCGGGAATCATTCAAATGTGAGCGCCATTTGTTATCTTTTACTGTCATTTGTTATCTTTTACCTTTCTGGCGAAAGTAATTGAATATATGAACACTATGGTTATCATCTCTTATCTTTTTAAGTGTGATACCTACGTGGTATAAGATAAACCATCTAAAATAGTTTTGGATCAGACACTTAATGGTGACAATGAACCAGAATGGTTCTTTTTATAATTATTGTCTGCTAATCGCTGCCAACTTTCTGACTACATAGAATTTGTTGTCGAAATGTTTGATACAGGTTTCAAAAACTTTGTAGAAAATAACTGTAAACTCTTTTCGAAAATCAACGCAATCTGCTTCACTTTGGTAAGATATGAAATGTCAGTCTTCTACAGTTAAGAATGTTAAAATGGGCTAACTATTATGGGCCGGCCCGGATTCGTAAAAACTAAAACCCTGATTAATAAATTGAAAGATTTTCGGGCAAAAACACGACTTCGTTTTAAAAATTTCGGGCTAAAACAGGCCAGCCCGAAAACTTTTTTTTTTTTTCAACAAAACACGATAATGTTTTCTTTTTCTCGCAAACGCTCTTCTGGATCTTAATCTTATTAACCCCTTTTGCTCACAATAATATCTCAAAAACCCCTACTTATTCCACTACCCCTCTTCTTCTCTATATCTTTAAAAACCAACTTTACCCTTATTTCCTTTTATCCTATTTATTTCTCTAATTAATTATATCACCAACAAATTTTTAAAACAACCAATCACATTTAATTTTTCTCCTTATCTCCTTTCTTTTTCTTCTTCTCCATCCACCATTAAAGCTTAAGATTTTGCATCTTCAAAGACATATCTCCTCTCTTCTTCTCCATCCACCATTAAAACTCTTTATTTAATTATTCTTCTCACTCCACCATACTTTAAGGTAAGTAGACTTGTTTCTTAGTGTATTAAGGTCTCACGTTGATAATTATGATTGAGAAAGGTTGAATTTGTAGCTCTCTCTGAATGCGGATGTAGAATATGTAGAATATTTACATAGTTACATAAACCCTAAAATTGGTGCAACTTGAACAAATGTGTACAACTATGTAGAATTTACGGAGATCCTAAAATTGGTGCAACTGGTACAAATGTGTACAACTATGTTTATCCACCATTAAAACTCCTTATTTAATTCTTCTTCTTTATCCACCATACTTTAAGGTAAGTAGACTTGTTTTTAGGGTATTAAGGTCTCACGTTGATAATTATGATTGAGAAAAGTTGAATTCGTAGCTCTCTCTGAATGCGGATGTAGAATGTGTAGAATATTTACATAGTTACAGAAACTCTAAAAATTGGTGCAACTTGAACAAATGTGTACAAATTGGTGCAACTGGTACAAATGTGTACAACTATGTTTATCCACCATTAAAACTCTTTATTTAATTCTTCTTCTCCATCCACTATACTTTAAGGTAAGTAGACTTGTTTCTTAGGGTATTAAGGTCTCATGTTGATAATTATGATTGAGAAAAGTTGAATTCATAGCTCTCTCTGAATGCAGATGTAGAATATGTAGAATATTTACATAGTTACGGAAACCCTAAAATTGGTGCAACTTGAACAAATGTGTACAACTATGTAGAATTTACGGAGATCCTAAAATTGGTGCAACTGGTACAAATGTGTACAACTATGTTTATGGACTGCTACGAAAAATGTAAATTTATAGACCGTTTTATTTTTCTCTTTCATTTTCAGGTGACAATGAAAAAGACTTCAGTCATACGCTTTTCTTATGATGGATACTATTCAAGTATCGGAGAAGATGTACGATGGATTTTAAGAGAAGATAAAGAAGTGTATTCTTTTCTTATGAAGACATCGATAAGGGAGGTATCATATGCTAAGTTGGTTGAGAAGATATGCAGCAAGAAAATGGTAGATAAGGCTACGACAAAGCTGAGAGTTAGTTACTTTCCCTTCTCATTCCTAGAAAATAAGGTAATGCCAAATTATATTCGGGATGATGAAGATGTTGAGTGTTATTTAAAGGATGTGAGTGAAGAATGGTTTAGAATTGTTTTGCATATCGAAGTTACCATTAATGATGAAAAAAATCAGGGGATTGATGAGAATGAGGGGTTTGATCAAGTTTCAAGAGAGGATTTGGTAAGAGGGGAATATGTTGCAAATGATGAGGAGATTCCTGTAATTGGTGGAACGAATGATAGTGGTGTTGGTGGTATCCTTGCTATGTACGTTGGAGAACAATCACAAAAAAATCCGGTGGTGGTGGAGAATGAAGATAGAGATGTAGAAGGAAATGAATCTAGACCTATTTTATGGGAAGATGAGCTTGATATTACGGTAGGGCAAGAATTTGGAAGCAAAGAAGCAATACAAAGTTTAGTTGAAAAGGCTGGACATAAGAATTATTTTGAGTTTGTTGTAAAGAAGTCAGAGCCGTTGAGATATGTGGTAAAATGTTCTGAAGCACATAATGGTTGCAATTGGTATTTACGAGATGTGAGGAATGATACATCTAAGCGTTTCTCTATACGAACTCATAAAAATATTCATTCATGCTCTCGGTCAAGTGTAAGTACAGGGTGAAGTAGAAGGAAAGACACACCAACTATGGTTGCTTCTCTTTTGGCTGAAAATTATCCAAGTAAATTGCCACACCAACTCCAAAAGACCTCATTGATTTGGTTCATGGAAGATTTGGTGTGCAAGTGTCATACTCTACCGCGTGGAGAGGAAAAAAAGAAGCTGCAAATGATGTTCGAGGTACCCCAGAGGAAGGTTTTAGGCTTCTGAATTCTTATATGTACATGTTAGAGCGTGTAAATCCAAGTACAGTTTCATATGTGGAAGTGGATGAGGAACACAAGTTTAAGTACTTGTTCTTTGCATTGGGAGTTTCCATTGAGGGATTTCGAGTCATGAGAAAAGGAATCATTGTGGATGGAACCCATCTTAAGACTGCATATGGTGGAGTGCTAATTGTCGCTACATCTCAAGATCCCGATCATCACCATTATCCGATTGCTTTTGGTGTAGTGGATAGTGAGAAAAATGAAAGTTGGACTTGGTTTTTCAAAAAGCTCAAAACGATTATACCAGATGATCCGGAAATTGTGTTTGTGTCTGATAGAAACCGAAGTCTCATCAAGGCAATAGCTACGGTCTATCCGTCATCTCACCATGGGCATTGTATCTACCATTTGTCTCAGAATGTGAAACTTAAGGTTTCTGGAGTAAACAAAGGAATATGTGCAAAAAAATTCAGGGAATGTGCTCGAGCTTATACGGAGGCAGAGTTCTTAAAGCTTTATGGTGATTTTTCGTCAACATATCCGTCGGCACATTTGTATCTATGTTCGTGGGCGGATGTGACGAAATGGGCTAGGTGTTATTTTGGAGGAGAAAAATACAACATAGACACAAGCAATGCTGTTGAATCTATTAATGGTGTTTTAGAGAAAGCACGAAACTACACACTATTACAAATGATCGATGCGATTATCGAGAAAATGGTTGAGTGGTTTACCAAACATAGAAAAGTTGCTGCAGAATTACCAGCTGGACAGTTTCTGGTTCCTTTTGTGGCGAAGGAACTCCACGTTACATGCAAGGAAGCAAAACGTTTAGGGGTGAAAGAGCTAAACAGTTACCAACTTGAATATAGTGTGTTGGGACGCAATGGTGTAAATTATTTGGTTAATTTGAGAAGCAAAACTTGCAGCTGTAGACGTTTTGATATAGACAAATATCCTTGTGTGCATGCAATAGCGGCTACAAGAGAAGCAAAAAAGGAAGCAGCTCCCGAGCTCCAGTTACATGACTTGTGCGCAAAGTATTATTGGATTGAGCTTTGGGCTTTGGTCTACTCGAGGACGATTTATCTAGTTCCCCATAATTGTCAATGGATTGTTCCTGAGAACATAATGAAACTGTTGAGCTTGCCTCCGGATTATGATGTAAAACAAGGAAGAAGACAAGAAACAAGGTTCCCATCCGTTGGAGAACATCGAGGAAAAGGAGGTAAGAAGGGGTAGAAAAGGCCGAGTGGTCTGGGTGAGTGGTTTACCAATAAAGGTGATGATGATGCTTTCCAAAGTTGATTTATGAGTACCAATGTTTGTATTTGTATTTGTATTTGATTGTGAAACTTATCAGTTCTGTTTCGTACAACTAAGTTTTAACAGGTACAACTCTGGTTAATTTCTTTGTCTTATCTAATACATATTGAGTTGTTCTGTCAAGGTACAACTACGTACAACCTGTACAACTAATGTCTGATTAGCATAATTAAATTAAATTTAAAAATGCATACATGCATACACATTATAGTAATGAAACCACAAAACAACACATTTAACACAATATAGTACATATTGTTGTGAGTTAATGAAATCCATATCATATAATCCACATTGTTATATTAACATTCATATACTTTCATGGTTACTTTGTAGATCTTGACCACAAATTATATAAAACATTTAATATATGTATTTTGATATATATAAATACATAAATACATAGTAAATACACTCTAATGAGGCAATACCATCGGTTCTACCAAGATAAATCGATTTAGAATTGAGAACAACTGATTATACTCAATTTTAGACTATAATACAACTATGTTTATTTTGGTGCAACTGAGTACAATTGGACAACTATGAGTTAAATTCTGATATTATGTAAATCACTTGTTTAGAATGACGGCGCCAGATTTTCTATGTTGGTAGTACTAAAATATTTTTTTTTCCAGACTGATGGCGCCATGTTATTTATTTTTAATAACTTTTGCCAGGTTGTGTTGTACCTAATCTTACCAGTTGTACTTAAACTTATATTCATACAGAAAACATTAACATAGTTGTACCATAGCTTACCAGTTGTACCTAAAAACTTATATTCATACATACCCACAAACGTCAATTGTACCTAAAACCAAAACACAAACAGAAGAAGAAGAAGGCCAAACACAAACCCATAAACACATGTCATTTCTTCTCATTCTTCTTGTCATCCTTCTTGTTATGTTTCTTCTCCTTCTTCTTTTCTTCCGTAAAAGGCGATGAAACATAAATTGAAGGCTTAAGTTTCCTCTTTTGGGCCACCTGACATTTCTTCCTAGCACAAGTCTTAAACCTCTGTTTTTTCCCTGTCCTACACTTTTATCACCACCACCACCAGCCTTGTCAACACCACCACCAGCCCCAATCTCAGCATCACCACCAACACCACCACCAGCCCTAATCTCATCATCACCATCAGCCTTGTCACCACCACCACCACCAGCCACAATCGCAACACCACCAGCCTTGTCACCACCACCACCAGCCTTGTCACCACCACCACCAGCCCCAATCTCAACATCACCACCAACACCAGCCCCAATCTCAGCATCACCACCAACACCACCACCAGTCCCAATCTCATCATCACCATCAGCCTTGTCACCACCACCACCACCAGCCACAATCGTAACACCACCAGCCTTGTCAACACCAACACCAGCCCCAATCTCAGCATCACCACCAACACCACCACTAGCCCCAATCTCATCATCACCATCAGCCTTATCAACACCACCACCAGCCACAATCTCAACATGACCAGCCATTTCATCACGACCAACTGCGTCATCACCACCAGCCATGATATCATCATTACGAGCCATTTCCCCATCCGTCCTCATATCATCATCACGAGCCATCTCCACATCCATTCTCATATTATCATCACTAGCCATCTCCCAATCGGTCCTCATATCATCATCAACATCCATCTCCCCACCCATCCTCACATCATCACCAGCCATGCTCTCAAAACCAGTCCTCGCATCACCGTCCATGCTCTCAAAATCAGTCCTCTCTTCTTCCCTCGGCATGTTCACATACCTTTCTACATTCCTCAATCTCATTTTCACTTCTTTTAACTCATCTTCCATTGCTTTAATCCTCTTCATCATCCAATGTTCAGCTGCTGGAATATTTTCCTGTTGTGGCTCTTCCATACCATCATCTGCTAGAACATTTTCCTCTCCACATCCTCGAGAAGCAACATCTAACTTATAAATATCATCCCACCAAATATTCTTCTGTTGGACATCGAGATGCTCATTCCACGCATCAGCAATAGGGTCAAATGAATCTTCATCTTCAGCTCGCTCCATAATGTCAAGTAAAAGAGCTTCTTCCTCATGCGTTGATGGTTGCAAGATACTAATGATGTCCTACAAATAACAACAAAACAGAGATTACCACAATGTGTATGCTAGAAAACAAGTATTAATAAACTAGTACAAAACAAGTTCTTACCTTAGTTGTTCCTAGTGCTTCGTTTAGTTGTTCACGTGGAAAACCTGTCATTCCATTATCTTTGAATTTCCTCTTGCACATCAGTGGACATCCATCCTTTGCGCCTCTTACACCTTCTTGGAATCGTTTGGACAAATCGGGAATGCATTCAAACGCCAAAACCTATATAGAATATTACACAATATTACACATCTAAACTCATTAAAAAAACATATAAGACTTATTAATGAAGCTTCATTTTTACCTCAAGAGGAATTATGAATCCTGGAAATAAAGTAGTCATCTTGCACTTTGCATCCAAATGCTTCAACGTGTGATCAATCTCTTTCATATTATCTTCAAAAGTAAGCAGCCCCCAAGGAAAGGTTTCTATAGCTTTCAAGTTGTTCACTGACTTTAGAATAAAAGGATATATGGTATCATACCTCCTCCTTCCTTTTATAACCGTGCTTAGGAAGTACAAGACAACCACTTACAAGCGATCTCTATTACATTTATCATCTATTGACTGAAGCTTCTTTTGCACATCCTTCACTTTGACATTTTTAGATCCAAAGACCCTCTCCACAAAATCGTAGCTACCAAAGTTCTCTTCATTAAAACTTGAATCATACTCATGGCAATCAAGACCAGTGATTTGAGCATGTTCTCTCATTGAATATCGTATTGGAATGCCATTCACCACGAACCAGCAAACCCTCTTCTTTTGTGTAGAAACAGCCCGCAGAAAGAGCATACATATACCGGTCAGCTTATTATTCCCTTGCCTAGCCAAGTGCCATATATGCTTGAACTACTTGTGGTCTGTAAACCATTTCATTTCCGACTTGTCGAGCTTTTCTAAGGCCTTCATCGTTTTAGCAATGCTACACCGTGCAGATAACTTGCAACTCTTTCCATAGTCTTTGTGAATAAAGAAAAACTTTTCAGGTTGAAGAGGTTGGCTGTCCTCCTCCATATCCTGCAATACAAACACAGTTTTACAAAAATAACTAAAACCACAGCATAGTTGTACCTATTAGTACTCAGTTGTACTAAACTTAATTAATTACCTTCAATGCACCAGTGTTAGAGACAGGATCCTCATAGACATCATGGATAGGTGACAAATTCACTGGAACCGATTTCTCCACTTGATCTTCCCCGACATCAGCCTCGATATTTGCAGTTGGTATCTCTGATTGCTTCAGTCTTTTAGACCTTCTAGGAGATGATGATCTTTTGCTACCTCCTGCATTAGATCCTCCTCTAGTCTTAACCATTGTACCTGAAACGCCAAATTCAAAGTGAAATCAATGTGAACCAGCGATCATCGTTGATATATGATTCACAAATAAAATACTTCACATGCACTGAGAAGTGAGAAGTTGTGCGATTAACAATATAGAGAGTAGTTGACAATTCTTTTTTTCTTTTCTTTCTGGTATAAAGAATGGTTGACAGTTAAAGCAAATTGAAAAGTATTCTTCCGAATTAAGTACTATCATGTATAATATATATTCTCGAATTACGCGTTATCAAATATATACTTGAAAGGTGTTATACCTTTCTAGATTCTTGGTTTTACGGCATATAAATAAGCCATGCACTTATGTTTTTGTAGTGAATCAAATAATCTTATTTCTTATAAAAGCTAAAGAATATAATATAAATTTAATCAAAGACGAAGTTTATATATAGTCTCTCGATCGAACTGGTGTCATGAATAACTTTTTGAGTATATTCTATACAATTAGTTATCTATTTACTATACTTACTAGTGATGCACAATAAACAAAATTCTGACAGTTAATGGAATAGAACCAGAGTCAGTCACTATCAACCAAAACCATTATGAAATCGTTTATTTCTTTCTCCATGTTTTAGTTTGACCGAGAAACCAATATAGTATAAGAAGATTTTTTTTTGTCCTATGGTATATCCATAGACTTAATTAAACTTTTAAATATACATGCACGGAACTTAAAACACAAATGTATATTGTTTTGATTTAGAATCCGGTTGTTTTTTTTTGTTTTTGTCAACAACCTTTATATATTAATTAATCAAAACTAGGTACATAAAAATATCTAATATCGGGTAATAGTATTATAGGAATCAAAACTTAGCTTGTAAACTCTTCGAAAGTAATAAATCTGTAACATTTTCTTTGTCAACAACATATGAATTCGTATGGTGAGATATCAACCACATTAACACACTACTACGCTACAAGTCGTGGTAAACACAGAACTAAATCAAATCCAAGTAAACACAGAACTAAATCAAATCCTCAAATTGATCAACTTGAAGATAATAGGAAGAGCTATCACATAAACTCAAATCTGTTTCACACAATTCACAAAACTAAATCCAAGACAACCAATCAAAATTGGGGATAAAAAAAACGGAACAAAGAGAATGGGGGAAATAAAGCTTACAATAACCGGCGGCGGTTGAGAGGGCAAAACGGCGGATGACTTAGCAAGGACGGCGGATTCACGGCGGCTGAGAAGACTTTGCCCAAGGAAGAAGGAAGGATCCAAGAAGGAAGAAGGAAGAAGAAGGAAGAATGAGGTTAGTCGGCGGCTGAGAAGACTTTGCCTAAGGAAGAAGGAATGATTCAAGAAGGAAGAAGGAAGAAGAAAGAAGAAGAAGGAACCATGAGGTTAGTCGGCGACGAGAGTGGAGATCGCGTGAAAGAGGAAGAAGGTCCGTTGTTGTTTCTCAATTTAGGGTTGAATGGTTTTAGTTTTAAGGAAAATTGGGTCTGTTTCAATTTGGAGAAAATATAGAGGATCCGATGAAGTTGGGTTGTAAATAATGAACAATTCTTGGGTTCACTCCTAGTGGTGAACCTTTGTATTCACCCCCTTTAGTTTTAGCCAATGATTATGCCATGTCATATAACATTTAAAAGAAAATTAAAAATTAAACAAATTAAAATAATTAACAAAAAAAATTAATTTTGTTAACGGCGTCGCCTTTTTTCTTTTTAGGTTTTTAATTTCTAATTCAGTGACCATTGATACCTGCTCCTCTTCCCCTAAGCCATACGACCGGTGACACACTTGATATTTCTGGACTCTGGAAAGGTATATTCTACAATCAGAGAAGTTTAAGTAGCAAGTATATCTCAGAATTATATCTCAAATAATTTTATAATTTCCATCTTCTAAGATCACAATTCTCAAAGTGTCTTTAATTTTGCATGAACCTACGATTATTAGTTTTCATCTAATTGCTTATCAGTTTGAAGTATTATATGGGTGAAAGCATAGTTTTTGGTCTGTCACATGGCTCTTATATCTGTAAAAGTCATAGTGATTTATAGCTACAATCTGTAATAAGAATTTTAATTAGAAAATATATGATCACGTGAGTCAAATTGAGAGTGCAATCAATTTGTATAGGATTATGTATGCTTCTTGTTTCCAGTTTGTAATTTTGTTATCTTAGCCCTCTCATCATGTGTATAGCCTCGTCAAGCTTGCTGACTTAAGTTTTTATAGGAGTAAGTTTGGTGTAGAAAGAAAAGTGCATATAATATATAAAAACACATACAGATGCATATAGAATTGTGAAATCAAAATCTGATTCTTTTGTTAGTTAAAGTAGTCTTCTTACTACACATTTTCTTAAGGCATATGAGTGTTTGTAAGATTGTTAGGTTAGTTTTTTATATCTCTTTTGGGTCTAAGTCCTCTGCATTATAAGTATAAAAAGTAATGTCAATTGAGTTCGTTTAGATTATTGCATCTATGCATATATTTTATACTTGTATATATGACGAAGATCATATTTGATCTGGTTAATAGTTATTTGAATTCCTAAATAGTTAATTATTATGACGATCAACGAGTATTTTAATTGGGATCATACTTTTTTTTTGCTTTACCGTTTTTTTCATGAGTGGTTTTTGTAATTTGTATGTGCAATTCTAATTGATTAAAAGGTATTTTTGCTAGCAAGTCTTCCACGTGCATTAACATGAAAACTACATCCATGGATGCCAAAGACAATGAAGAAGTTCTTGAATCCGGACAGGTACGTCGATCATGATTATAAATATATATTACAGTAGCTGCTTTGAATATAAGGTAGTCGTTGGCATGATTTATATGACATAATATACTAATATTAAAATAGTTAGTGCAGATTGCAGTGGAGAGTAGTCATTTAAGTGGTCATGAAATTGTTTCTTATAGTCAGTATGGATCTAGTTTGCAAGTCTCGGGTGACTCTAGTTTGTTAAGTCAAAATTCGATTGACTTTTTAGCCGAGGGAGAAGATGATTCAATAAGTGAAGATGAAGTTTCGTTTAGTGAATTTGAAGAAGAAGATGACATAGCCAACAAAGATGATTATGTTCAAACTGAAGAGATTGCTGCTTTAGAAACAAACAAAGAAAATGAGAAGAAAGATGAACTATTTATTGGAATGGAGTTTAGTTCTGATGAGACTGCACATATAGCTTATAAAAAGTATGGAGGCAATCATGGTTTCAACGTAAGGAAACAACGGAGGACGAAAAAAAAAAAGAGAAGGTAGTAAGGCTTCTTTATGTTTGCTCAAAACAGGGGTTAAGAAAGAACCTAAGGTCTAAAAATATTATTCACAACCAATCACACGGTGTGGTTGTAATGCTCATATGACTTGCTACCTTCAGAAGAGCGGAAGATATAAGATTGTGATTTTCAAGCCGAACCATAACCATATTTAGTGAGGACACCTATGAAACATTTGTTGAAGGGCAATCGGGCAATCTCTCTCTCTCAAAAATAACATGCTAATGATGCCGACATTTCAGGAATTTCAGTAAAGGCAACCGTTGAAATGATGAGTAGAGAAGTTGGGGGGCGAACAAATCTAGGTTTTTTGGAGAAAGACAATCGAAATTACATATATCGAAAGCGATTGCCAAAAATGGAAAAGGGAGATGAGGGAGCAGTTTTGGAATACTTTCAAAAAAAGAAAGAGGGTAATTCATCTTTTTTTTATTCAATGCAACTTGATGAGGATGATATGATCACTAATATCTTTTGGGCAGATGATCGGTCTATAAGTGATTACAATCTTTTTGGAGATGTTGTTTGCTTCGACACAACTTATAAGACCAATGAATATGATAGACCATTTGCTCCATTTGTCGGGGTCAATCATCACAAGCAAACTGTTGTGTTTGGTGCTGCTCTCTTATATGATGAAACCATTGAGTCTTGTAAGTGGCTTTTCGAGACTTTTCTTGGAGCAATGTCTGGAAAACAACCAAAAATAATTCTTACAGACCAATGTGCAGCAATGGCGAATGCAATACTGAAGGTATTTCCTGACACAAAACATAGGTTATGTGTTTGGCATATTTACTAAAATGTTGCAAAGAAGTTGAGTCATGTATTTCATGGAGCAGAACAGTTTGCCATGGACTTTAGTAAGTGTGTATATGACCATGAGGAAGAACAAGATTGGTTATTGGCATGGAGTGATATGCTCAAGAAGCATAAATTGACAGAGGATAAATGGTTGAAGAATTTGTTTGAGCTGAGAGAAAAATGGGCAATGGTATATGGACGTCATACTTTTACAGCAGATATGGTGAGCACACAGCGTAGTGAAAGTATGAATAATATTTTAAAAAAATATTTGAAGTGTAGTTATAACTTGCTGTGTTTTTTTGAACACTACGAGAGAGTGTTGGATGATGGACGATATAAAGAATTAATTGCTGACTTCAATATGATGCATACCTCTCCGGTATTATGTGCTAGTGCTACTGTAGAGATGTTGCAACATGCAGAAGAAGTGTATACACCAGAAGTTTTTAGCTTGTTCCAGAAGCAATACACAGTTATCGGTGATTACGTTGCCAAAAAGGTCAGTAAGTCTGGGATGGTGTATGAATACAAAGTACCTTTTCGTGGTGTAGCACGAGAGCATTTGGTTAATTATGATGCTGCAAATGAAACAATACATTGTGGTTGCATGAAGTTTTCTTTTGCTGGGATCTTATGTCGTCATGCATTGAAAGTGTTGGACAAAAAGAATGTTAGAAGAATTCCATCTACCTTCATTCTGAATCGATGGAGCAAAGAGGCAAAAGCACGAAACATATCTTATTATCATTCAGAGACACCTAATGAAACAGTGAAGCAATCGATTGGAAGGCGATATAGCCATATATGTCGTACTTTTCGTGAGATTGCATATGTTGCTGCTGATCATATAGAATTGACGTTGTGTGCAAATGAAGATGCCTTTCAGTTGCTTAAAAAATTGGAGGAAAAGAAAAAATAACTTATGAAAGCTAATGCATGGATGCCCCAAAGTTCAGATGTTGAACTTGTGGAAGAAGAAGAAAGGAAGTTCCAAATGCACGTGGAATAAAAAGAAAAGCTTCTGTTGGACGACCAAAAAACAGAAAAGTTGGACCCCATGGTCGCTATTTGAGTGTTCTTGAAATGAAAAATCGGCATACATCAAAATCATCAAGTCATGCTACAGCAAAGAAACAATTATCATTTCAGGTATTTAATATATCATTTTTGTTTTTAGTTTATGTACAATTTTTATCGAAATGTGATTTAATCAATATATATATCTATATATGTATATTAATT
Organism: Turritis glabra; assembly: GCA_900406565.1. Lineage (NCBI taxonomy): Eukaryota > Viridiplantae > Streptophyta > Magnoliopsida > Brassicales > Brassicaceae > Turritis > Turritis glabra. The sequence continues at coordinate 639,423 of OVBN01000150.1, read as the reverse complement.
ATTTGAAAAAATTTGATAAATGTTTCAGGACTCTACTCTTACTCCAGATACCCAGTTATCCGTGGCTACCACAAGTCAGATCTTACATAATGAATCATTTCTCTCACAAGTACTTCAGGTAAATACTTCAATTTTACTATTTATATTTGCGTTATCGGTTATTTTTAATAATTTGAAGTTTCATATTTTATAGGAATATGACAAGAGTTATGGTGATTTATCGTAAAGCTATATTATCATTCAGAGCATATGATGTTTTTATTTATTAATATTTTCTTTCAAAATCACGTTCAAACACCAAGTATCAAAGCTAGTTTGATTTTTTTTTTCTCACTTGTGGAATCACTTTCTTGCAAAATCACATTGGTATCATTTTATTATTTTCTTCTAAATTGATCTTCTTTCTTCTTTCTCCTTATTTTCTTCGAAATTCACATTCACTGCAGAAACTAGATTATCAGTTCTACAACCCAAAATCATCTTCAATCTTATTTGCTGGTGGCTGTAAACCACAAATTATCAGTTCTACAACCATTAAGATTCCGATCAAACAGAACATGGAACAAGTAGTTCTACAAATGGTGTATGAACCCATTGAGATTCCGATCAAATAGAACATGGAATCTGTAACTCATCCGCTAGTTCTTGAATATTGGAGACTTCGCTCTTCAACGAACATTTCATATTTGGGTCGCTCTCTCCATAACCAGCTCGATCATATAGCACAAAGTATATCCCGATTTCTTCAACAAGCTCCTGAGATTATAACTAAATCAAACATATCTTTTATCATTTAAAATATCTTTGTCTTTCCTCAAAAATAAAAGCAATAGGTAAAAAACAAGAACAAATTTGAAACTAATTGCAGGTAGTGATCATCTCTGAGTTTTTTTTTTTTTTTGAGAAAGTGAAATTTCATTGTGTGAATATATAGATATGCATACGTGTGTCTATATACACATAATACAATTTCTATTGTGGTATTGTAAGAACTACAATTTGATGATGCTGAACTCAGAAACTTTAAGCTCTGTTCATTTTCTACTTTGGAAGCGTCATGTTCGTGGCAAGACCATTGACACGTTTTTTCTAACGGCGACGCTGTTAACAAAATTAATTTTTTTTGTTAATTATTTTAATTTTTTTAATTTTTAAATTTTTTTTCAATATTATATAATATGACATAATTATTAGCTAAAACTAAAAGAGGTGAATACAAGGGTTCACTACTAGCGGTGAACCCAAGAATTGTTCGTAAATAATTGGATCTTGTTAGGTTAATTTGTCATTTACCATTTATATGAATTAAAACAATGAATTAAATAATTGGATAAATTTTCAGGGATAGGATGGTATTGCTCGCTATCAAACGATGTTGATTCTTCCATGGGCGCTGCCAATCTCCGACGAAGTCTATCGCCTCTACATACAGAAGTTGAAGCCTTAGTTTGGGCAATGAAGTGCATGATTGGAGTGGATAGAAGAGAGGTAGCTTTTCTAACCGACTGCTCAGATCTGGTGAAGATGGTATCTTCTCCCGCAGATTGGCCTGCTTTCGCAACATATTTGGAGGAGATTCAGTTAGATAAACAAGAATTTGCATTCTTTTCTCTCACTCTTATTTCTCGCAATGCAAATGTTAAAGCGGATAAACTTGCGAAAGAAGTTCGTACCGAACTGCATTATATAACTTATGTAAACAATGTACCTTCGCATTGGCTCTTTTGATTTTTTGTTCAAATAAAATAGTTGAAAAAAAAAATTAAATAATTGGATTTAGGTTAATTTGTCATTTACCATTTATATGAATTAAAACAATGAATTAAAACAATGGATTGAAGACGGAGGAAAAGGGGCGAATGAGATTAAAATCCCCCTCTTCTTCAATCTTCTTTTTCAATCTCTTCTTCTTCGATCTCTTCTCAAAAAAAACTCTGAAATTCTGAGAGAATAGTCGAGTATTGATTAAGGGTTTGGAGAAAAACCACTCCTTTTGGGATTCGTTTTGTTGGTGTTGTAAGTTTTCGATTCGGCTTCAAGTTTTCGATTTGAAGCCTTTGGATAGCGATTTGAAGCCTTTATAAGTTTTCGATTCGGCTTCAAGTTTTCGATTTGAAGCCTTGTTGGTTTCTAGGTGTTACCGTACTTTGAAGCCTTTGGATAGCGAGGTTAGATTCTAAAGTCTTCTCCTTTCGAGTCTCTTTGAACACTGTGAGCTTGTTTTGTTTGTTTTAGCGGTTGAATCTTTCGAGCTTCGTTTGTATTCGCATGTGGGTTTTTTTTTTTGGGTTTGAATGTCGTCTTGCTTCTGGAAGTCGCGTTTAGGGTTTGTGATAGTTTAGCTGAGAAAGGTACGAATTTGAGCTCTTGGATTACATCGTGGTTGTGGTTTGGATCTAAATCTATGTGTTTATTTTTTCTCCAGAAAGTTTACAAATTAAGGATAATTTTGGTTACCCTTCTTTTTAGCATTGGATGGTTTAATGACTCTTGCCCTTTGAAAGAGTTCGAAGGTTTGACAAATATAGTTCTAGATTACGCTAAAGGCCACCCTTTGGCTCTTAAGGTGTAAGGATATGATCTTTGTGAGAGGAATAATCTGTACTGGGAAGCTAAATTGGATAGACTGAAAAGTAGATCACATGGAGATATCTACGAAGTTCTAGAAATAAGCTATGAGGAGCTTAGCATTGAGCAGAAGAATATTTTCTATATATTTCCTTTTTGTTTTCTTTGTTGACTTGTAGTTGGATGATCTTAGTAGGTCTTTTTCCACTGAAAGAGTTGCTTTAGGTGTGATTAAAGACTTGTTCTTACGCCTTAATTGCTATTCTTTGTCATGTTGATGCATAAGCTTTCAAAAGGTAGCTAATCTTAGGTCTTTTGTCTACAATTAAGTCTAAAGTGAACCTTGTTCATACCTGAGTTTTGTATTAGATTATAGTTTAGTAGTTACAAGCTTTTTTTTTGTTTAATACAAAACTGTTGGGACTTATGTATCAGTTGAAACAGCTTCTGTAACTACCGAACCAAACTAGGAGTGTTAAATCTGAATTTTGCAGATTGAGCATGCTAAGTAGTCTCTTCTCACATGGCATGGATTCACGCTTGGTTTTTGATATATATATATATATATATATATAGTTCAGTTAATCGTCTAAACAATATGGTTTCTGGTTAGGTTTGGTTTCTTCCAGTTTTTTATAAAATATTCATCCGGCAACATGTTAGTGACTAAAAGGGAAGTACTGTGTAAATATGATTGGATCTATAAAAGTTGTCCTGCAGATTCTCATGATCAGTGATCAAACTCCTACGAGGATGTCTTGAGCTCACAGTTTAAGGATAGCAATCATTTGGAATTGTTTGGTTTTAGGAAAATAAGTTCAGTATGGTTTTTGGTTGGGTTTGGTTTCTTCCAGTTTTTTTGATAAACTTTTAAAAAACTATAATTGAAATTATTTATAAGTTTATAATTTATATGTCTATGATATTCTAGTGTTTCCATTTGATAATTAAATAATAGTGTTATCAACGTTAAAATTTTATTAAAAAAATAATTTTTTTAAGTATGAGAAAAAATTAAAGGATTAGAAAGGGCTAGAATAGGGTTCAACAGGGTTATATACAAATTTTAAGGGCTCAAAAAACGTTAGGGCTCATTTAGGGCTGAGATTTAATTAAACAGGGTCGGGCTAGGCTTAAAAGCCCTATTTAACATCCCTATCCACAGAGTAGAAACCCCTTGAATCATTTTCTAAATTCGTATAGGGTAGGGTCTTGGAGTTTCGAATTGTTGCAGAAATCTTAATGTTGTTTTTAATGTCTATAGTTAAGACTTTCTCCTTTGTCCTTTGACATTTATCTTGCCTGAAAGAGTACAACATTCCATGGCATTGATGTGCCAACCCACATTATCAAATAGCAGAAACCACAATTTAACAAGACATGTTAATGCATTTACCTGTTTTTTTGGGGGGGAACTTAATAGTATGTTTATCTCATGATACCATTCTAGGTACCATGCATCCAAGTTATTTATGACTACCTCAAGTCAGACGACCTCCACCACCAGCAGACAAAGTCTTGAAAAGGAATACGAACCGGTTATTTTCTCAATTAATTTGATTTAACCATCCCTATTTCAATTAGTCCTGGTTCGACCAATTCGGTTTGTAAATAAAAAAAAACGATCGGGAGCTTTAAAATGGAATTAATTACCTCGGTTTTCAGTTTTCGTAAATGACGAAACCCTAATTCTATATGTTTATCTGGATCGCAAATTGGGACGGCTACACACTTTATTCTCCACAAACCTTTGTTTTAGATTCGTTATCTTCTTTGAGTCTGTATATGTGACACGATTAGGTCGTTCAAATCTGATTATAGACAGAATTTTACCGTAAGATCATAAGTTTTTGGAATGGATTTGATTTGTTTTCGTACATCTGCACTTATATATATAATCTGGCTGTATCTTTACCCTGTTTCACTAATCAAATTGGTTATTTTTTTGGTGTATCAGGTTCTTGTTACTTCCCTTTCCAGCTAAAGAAGATGACGTCTCGTGTTTTATAAGACAACTCACCATTTAGGCTCTTGTTGTCGCAAATACATCAACCTTTTAGTCCTACCTGCCTGTTTCCGTGAGACAGGAACATCATCTCCCTTCTCAAAGTCTGATGCTTTTGGTCGATTTACATTAGGCTTTTGTTTTCGGTTTGAGAGTTTGGTTTGACGTATTACAAAAAGCTAGTGGAGTGTATATTTTGTCCCACATCGGAAAGGTGAACCGTGTGAGTCCTGTTGAGGGTAGTATAAAGTGTTGAAGGTGAACAACGAGTGAAGATTGCCTTAAACTAATGAGAAAGGAAAACAAAGCGAACAGTGAGAGCCAGTCGCAGCGCTAAATCGTAAAACAACAAAATGGCGCAAGAATTTATGGAAGGGTTAATAGGCTGGGACGAGTGTTGACGCTGCTTACTTTTGCAGAACTCACTTGTGCGGGCCTCCCCATCCCCTATTAATCACCTAGTTCCAAAGGCCTTTGTTCTAGATCATCTCATTTTATGCGTTAATTGATACTTGATTATACAACTAAGTGTTAACTATCGATCTGGAGTTTGGTAGGAAACGTTATTTCTTAGGGTTTGGGGACATGGCTTTTTAATTCGGCTGATGTCTGAAGTTTTCACCATTTGTAATCTTTGGTTATCGGCGTTGTAAAATTCGACATAAACGCATACGAATTCGCATCTATCAGCTTGAGTTAGATTTTGAGTACGGAGCTTCTGATCGAGAAAGATCCTTCTGGGTCGGTACAGTCGTGTAAGTTGTTCTGTCTCTTTTATCTCTTTTGATTGCTCAGTTTGTTACATAACCTATTACGAATTTTTGAACACTGGGCTTTGGTTGATGATAGCAATTCCTCTGTTTGCATTTTCTGGGTCTTTTGAAAGACTTAATTGATGGAATTATAGACAAAAAAAAAAAAAAAGTTATGGATAGATGATTTCATATCCTAGTTTGGGAATTTCAGTTTCATTTTTTTTTTGGTGGCAAGAGAAGCAAATTGTGTGCTGATATTGGCTTTAGCATCTGTCATGTAGAATCTTGTTAGCACCTGCTGAATTTTTAAGGATATGTTCCTAAGCATTGTTCCTAGAGTTCGGATGCAGCATAGTTTTGAACCCAAAAGCTTTCTCATTTCTGATATATGTCCCCAAGTCTATGCAATGTGTACCTGTTTTTAGTTCGTCTTTGTGTAGTCCTTCTATTTGGTGTTTCTTGATCTTTACAGATTCTTTTTACACGCTCCAAATTGATTTCTAGTTATATCAGAAAGGTATAGACAAAAAAACTAAGGATTGACAGTATTTTTTCAATTCTCAGCGATTTTGCAGTAATTATATTACTCAGTCTCTTCCTTTGTCCAAAACATGGAAGAAGCCCATTCAGTGAATAGTCCAAGACGAGTTTTAAGCTTCTCGAAGAGAAAGAAGCAAAAGCCCGGTTTCCATGATACAGACAGCAGAAGGTTATCTCCATTTAAAGCATCACAAGTGCATGGACCCAAACCCTCAGAGGTGTATGGTTTTGTAGGGTCCATATCGACTGTTGTTGCCACAGTGATTTTCTTGATATAGGCATATGTACCAGATAAATTGTTGGAGTCTATAGGGATCCATTACTACCCAAGCAGGTATTGGGTATTGGCTATGCCAACGTATTTGATGGTCACCTTGATGTTAGCTTTGGCGTTTTACATTGGTCTCAACTTCATCGCCACTCCACCCCCAACCTCTCTCAATACCTTGTTTGGTGAGTGCTCGCACCGCTCTTTAGATTACTTTCATCGAATGTTGTTTCCAAAAACTGTACTTCAAGTAAGTTCTCTCTGTGCCATTGCAATAGCTAGCTAGAATGTTTTTTAAAATGCTGTATGTGCAGGGCGTGGTATTTGGGAGTTTGTGTGGGATGATGATATTATAATTTAGTTTGTTTGATATGGCAGATGAGTACAGTAGAGAACCTGGGGAATTTGATACTGGGATGGAGGAAGGTGAAGACAGGCCTATAGATCCAATCTCTGACATTGATATTACAAGAATTAATGATCTTCTGTTCAATTCAAGTTGATGCCAAGTGATGCTTTGTTTTGAGTCATGATCTTTTGTTTGAATTCTACCAAGGTAAACCATCTAAAGCAGTTAATTATGAATGGGATTATGGCTTTAGCAATTTGTAATAGAGTGTGATGTCCATCAAATATGAAAGAAATCAGGAGAAGATGATGTTATAATGGATCCTTTTAGCTGTTGCTTTCCCTTTATTCTTTCTGGCATAGCATCTCAGTATCTCTAAAGTCATTGCCAGTGACATAAGAATTGTTGTGTTGGATCTTTGTCAAGTCGCTTGATCTTGAATTTAGCACAAGGATCGTGGGTGGAAGGTTAACCTGGAAAAACGCCAAAGCTAACACAAAGTTATCTGATCCTATAAGTCGAGCCTACTGAGATTTGGCTTCATTTAAAGAACATATCAAATTAAGATCAGAGATACAAAATCTGTATTAGGCTCTGTTCGTTTGCTGCGTAGTGTTGTTCGTTTTTGTGTAAAAATGAGCATCATTCAGATGGATCATCTGAATGAGTTTTTAAAATTTAAGCAAAATTTTCAAATTCATTTGGATGAACCTAATTGGATCATTTGAATGGAAATGGTTCAGTCAAAAATAACAAATCACAAATATACCGTAATTATCTCATTCAATTGCACAGCCATTATTAACTGGATGAGGCAAAAACCCTCACATCGTTAATTAGTAAACCCCCTCAAGAGTTAAGCTTCGGTTAGAGCTTACCACGGTGTATTGAAGCTTCTTTCTGCGCAAGAGAATCCTCACTTAGAATAATCCGATTAGGCTTTCGTATAGATTCCTGTAGAGTATCAAATTACCTCTTCTTCGCTTCAAAAACCACTCTATATCCTTCCGATTTAGGAACTAAACTCTCCATTTGAGCAAACAAAGTCGAAATTTCAGCCGATAAATCTCTTGATCATCATAAGCATGTTGTTTAACGACGTAGAAAGAGAAAAGCTTGGCTCCCGGCCATTCCACTTCAGCCGCACCTCCCGGTGAACCATCACCCGAAAAAACAGTGCCGTCTTTTTTAGTATTTATAAACACGTTCATGTTTTTCAATATGCTACAATCATAGATTCAAAAATTAGAACGATTCATAGGTCTTATGTATGTCTAATTATCATAAACTAATTTATTTTCGTTAAGTGCATGTGGTTGATGGTTCAGTTTCTTTTCACGAATAATCAATCTAATTCTAACATAATTTGTTACCACTTCTCAACTAATCTGAAGAAAACCAACTCTATTTTTTATAGAAGAAAACACAAAACTTTATGGCAATTACCACTTCTCAACTAATCTGAAGAAAACCAACTCTATTTTTTTATAGAAGAAAACACAAAACTTTATGGCAAATGTAGAAATTATTTAGTGGAATATTGAAGAGTTTTGATAGAAATTCATTAGTGAAAATGATAGAATTTTGTGTTTGTTTTTGTACTCACGCGCTTGTTTCTTCCCCATTTATTCTTCTCAATATACCCAATTTTATATATCAAGCTCTGCGCGTGATTAAGGTAGTGTAGTTAATTTACGTATAGAACATGTAGGCGTAAATCATAAAATAAAATGACATTAATTGATCCGAACCAAACATTAATATTTTATTTAATAGGGGATATACTTTGTAAAAAATGAAACGATAGCAACGAGATTTTCACTATATATTTTTTCTTTTTACATATTTTAATATTTATTATTTTGCTTAGATAATGAACTAGGAACGAAACTATGTCAATGTGATAGGGGGGTCCCATATATTTTATAAATATTTGAATTTTCCAATATTTCAGAATTTAAACTTGGTGAAATTGTTTATAATGTTTATTGTGACCCTTAACTTATGTTCTAAGATCAATTGACCCATTTAATTCATTTTTTTTACCTACTATACTTGTGATTACACACTTTATTCATGACCATTGAATTTCATAACAAAAAATAAAATAATAGATACTAAATTAACTAGCTAAAATTTTTACCCTTATACAATTATTTTCTATCTCCCCCGTTAACTACTAGCCATAACATAAAGAATGAGCACATAAATTTTAATTAACCAAATAATATTATGTCTACCTTAATGTTAAATATGCAATAAATATGTTTCATCTAGTAATTGAGTTTAAAACATGTGAATATATATATATATATATATATATATATATATGTATATAGACGTAAGTTTTATACAACATATATGTTGCAAAAGAGTTATTAAATGTTGTAAATACAATGACAAAAGTGTCATATATTTTGTCACTATAATTTTCTTGCAAAATAGCCACAACTCATAATCGTTGAATATTTCTTACAAATTTTGTAAGATATTTTTGCATGTCGTAAAAATGTTGCTAATTTGTAACAAAAAATCGCAATGAAAACTTTCGTCACTATTTTGCAATAAACCTGTAATGAAAATGTGACATGCATTTATCATTGCAAAAATATGGCATAACTTGTTACAAAATTTTAACGAATATGATCATTGCAAAAATTATGTTGCAATACCACTATTTTTTTGTAGTGAGCTTTAACGTCAAAAAATAATAGGCTTATTACTTCATAATTAGATCTAATTTATGTCTTAGGATGTAATTTAGTTGATTAGATAGTTCGATCGATCTCTAGTAGGATCTTACTCAAACAGACATAATTACATCGATCCTACTAGAGATCGATCGATTTATCAAATCAACTAAATTACATCCTAAGACATAAACTAGATCTAATTATGAAGTAATAAGCCTATTATTTTTTGACGTTAACCAAAAAAGCGTAGGCTCCACTGTTGCCACGCCGCCATGAGTTTATGACGGCTCGGTGGTTGGCCGCCCTCTGAGTCGGCGACCTCGACGTAACCCTGGGCGTAGGCCTCGGCTTCACTGTCTTCCTTGTAAGCGGAATACACCAAAATGGCTACGTAGAGAACAATGACAGTAAGCAAATATGCTCCAAATAAGCATTTATCAGCAACAACTATTGCTCCGGGCTCGGAATAGCAAGGCGCTACGTTTCCCCCAACATAGAAGACAAAGCTCTCAAGTTTGAGCACCCCCGGATTGTTGACGTGGAATCGTTCGAGACGAGAGACGAACTTGTCAACGGAGGTCGCATTAGTGACGATCTTAGCGTGGAAGGCCCAGAACAAGTTAACCAAAAAGGTCAGCATTTTCAAGACGAAAGAGAACGTTGGGAATTATTTATTAATTCATATTTGCTAATAAGGTTTCGTATCCAAAAAAATGACGAAAGTGGATTTTACATATAAGTTTTAGCCCCTGTTTCAATTATTTTCCAAAATTGATCGTTCTTAGGCTCAGTAAAGAACACAAACACAACGAACAAAAATATCAATTTGTAAATAATGTAAAAAATGATGGAAAAGTAAATTTTCACTTCAAGTTAAAGTTTCAGGCTTTCAACCATTCTTTCAATTTCAACCATACTTTTTGTATCAAGTATCAACACATGCAATAAATTACCAACGCACAGAATAAAAATATCGCTAGTCTGTTACAATTTTTTTTTTTGAAAAAGAAAAAGCGGCTATCAAGTCTGTTACAATTTTATCATATAAAAACCTCTTTTTCTTTTTTTAAGTTCAGTCTGTATTTGATCTTCGAAAACCAGATTAAAGATTCCAAACAATATCTATAGATTACATACCCATGAGTTAGGATCCCATATACTTTAGAACATGAAAAGAAACTAGAACTCAATTTTTACCATTTCGATAAAAGTTGGTAAGCAGAGGAATATTAATTAAAACTTTCATACCAGTCAGTTTTTGTTTATCCTTCCAAATTAAATACCAGAAGGAATCTTGAAAATTGTCAAGATATTCTGTCTTATATGACATTAAATTTGAGGAACAAGTCAATATATAATAAATTGAAGACCATGGTATAGGATTTTTTCGGTATATATAAGTTTTTGTGATATTGCTGGGTTATTAGACCCGATTTTTATAATAACAATAAATATAGCAACAATTTCAATTTGTCCCTCGTAAGTTGGCATATGTATCACAAAGTTTGTCTGATTTTTCAATACCTTTATAAAAACTGAAAACTGAACCGTGTCCGTACGTACATAGTTCTTTCTATTTATTTATTTATACTCTACTACCCCTAAAGGTTTTTTTCATTAAATTAAAATAAGAGTTGTACAAAGGACTTAGCACTACAAAAGTAAACCTAAAAGCTGAACCAAATCGGATAACCACAAGTATGGAGACAACTGACGGTAGATACATCTATAATTAGTGGCTATATTACAAATTAATTTTATGATGTATTATCATTCTTTCAGTTAGTTTTTATTTTTATTTTTAATTTACATGTTTATACATATATGCTTTGAGTTTACAAGTAAAAACTTAATATGTGTATAATTTTATTTTTACGGCTAAAGGGGAGAATAGTGTTTAATCAAAAAGATAGCAAAACGACAAGTATCCTTTATACTTCAGTAAAGCAGGACAGTTTAATAAATCAGGATTGAGCCATAAAATATAGTCTTGAGTCAGTCAGGAATTAACAGTCAAAGAATTAGGTATCGGTATGTAGTACAATTCTAATTAAGAAGGTGCAAATTTAATTAGCCATTAACAAAAACAAAAATAAGATTTATATATATAAAGATGTAGTAATTAGGGTTACATACTTCCCAGCTAATCTTGCCTTTTAATATATAAAAGAACCAAACGTACAGAGGGGTTTTACAGAGAAGAGTTACACACACATGAAAGCGAAAGCAAGTCACACAATAAATAAACTAACAAATTTTTTTAAAAACATGCTGGAACGTTCAAATAAGCTATAACTTCACAATAAAGAAACATAGCTAAAGTCGTGGAGGGATAAAATCCCTCACTTCGAACCATCTACGGAGCAGTCCTTCCAACCGGTGAGGGTGTGTGTAACGAAGAGAAACAATCTTTGCACGGATCATCTTCTCAATAACTCTGATAACTCGCAAAGCAGAGAGCTGTTGACTCGTGTGCCGTCGTGTATTCCTTTCTTTCCACAGGTAATATATCGATGTCTGAAAAACAATGCGAGCTAAGACATAGTCCAAATGATTTCGCCTTAAATTGTTAAAACTTGTAAGAGTATCACCCCAATCCGGTGTGAGATGATTCCCAAGCAATTTGTGTGTGAGTGTAGACCATACCGTGAACGTGTATGGGCAAGCAAAGAAAAGATGATCCCTTGACTCATCTCTCTCCCCACAAAGAATACACGGTTGATGCCCAGCCCAAACTCGCATCCTTGTCCCTGTATTTAAGCGATCAAGAAATAAAAGCCAAGTGATGAAGGAGTAACGAGGTGTGCCTTGAGTAAACCACACTAAATCTCTCCAGCTGATGAAGTGTTTGTCACCGTCGCTTGGAGCTTTACCTCATGGTTCAACAGTTTCTCATGAATTTGTGTTATCGATGGAGGAGTTTCACGTCCTTCAATCTAATCGATGATGGACTTATATTCATAAGAAAGACCAGTAAGAACATAGTCAATCTGATATTCATGTGCAATAGTATTTTCCAGTAAGGCGAGTTGATCAAAGCGAATGACGAAGCCCTGAACATATTCATCAATGGATTTGTTGCCTTTAGTCCATTGTTTGAGTTATTGTCTCAACTGTTGGATGTGACCACGACTTGGATTTGCATACGTCGAGGAGAGAGTACTCCAGATCTGAGCAGCTGTAGTCGATTTTGACAGGATTGGCTGGACGGAAACAGAGATGGCACCAAGAAGAACGTTGTAGATCAGCGTGTCTTGGCGTTTCCAGACTTTGTAAGCGGGATTCACTGAGATCACATTATCTGTAGTGACTGTTGAGTCAGGGGCAACAGTGGATCCATGAAGGTATCCTGCAAATTCATACTCTTCAAGTAAGGCAAAGACTTGGCGGCTCCACATGAGAAAATTGGAAGATGTCAGCTTTGTGACATTTGTCATATTGACATGAAGAAGAGTGGGAGTCAGCGATAGCGATGGTCTCGGTAGTGCTGAACGTCGACATGGCCGGAAAACACAAACGAAAAATGAAGAAAGAGAGGACGGTGGCTCCTTTGTTTTTTTTTTTTCTTTTAGGGTTTTAGGTATCAATGTTCTGATACCATGTAGATTTGGGAACTGAATGAATATTATTAGATGATCTATGTACGATGTATATAGGAAATACAAAAGTGATTAATTTATAATTATATCCCTCATATATCTATTCTCTACAGTATTACCTATAAAGAGAAATATAATGCGTCTGCATTTCTGGACTAAAATTCAAGAAGAAGAATACAATAGATCATTTTTCAAGTACTTATAGATGGTTAATGGAAATATGTCGGTTTACACAGATAGTGGGGGTGGAGAGTTAGAAAAAACACATGGCATAAGTTCATGATCGTGGGAGTTAAGCTTGAAGATTTTTTTTTGTTATGGATTTAAACAAATTTATTTATTTTGCACCGAAAATCTAGTTTGTTAAGTTGCCATGCAAATAGGAGTTAGTTTTATTAGAGCGTACGAGTAATTCGATGTTTAGCTTTGTAGAAAAATGAAAGAATTACTGAATTAGTTTGATTCATTTAAAATAGGATATTGTTTCATTTGAAGAAAATACAAAAGAACATGCTTTTTTCGAACGTGTTCTTCTTTTTGAAAATAATATAATTTGTAATTAGTGACATGTCACAGTTTAATTGGTGAAGTGACTTGTGCTTTATAATATAAAAGATATATAATATTAGTATTTACAAAAGGAAAATTACATATAATTTTATATAAGTTCTTTTTTATATATTATGATATCTCTCAGGAATAATTCATAAATAAAACAAAAAATTTGAACTTTCAAATTAATTTATAATATGTTATTGTTAAATAATGTTTTTGTTAGATTAAATAATGGGTAATATTAGTGGATAACCAAATTCTATAGCTAAACTAAAAAAATAACTATGAAACTTTTTTTAATTGGAAAATAGCTATGGGTCCACGTTTTAGAATGAGTGAATTGACAAAATCATCCTTCTTTTATTTTGAATTTGGAGAGAAGGAGAGAAAGAGATAAAGATTCGCTGGCGAATGACAAAAAAATATATAATTTTTCGTGTGATTATGGAAAATAACGTATAAAATTAATGTGTCATATTAAACTCAATAACATGTTATTTGTAAAAACATAATGTGTTTTACAAAAGAACATGTTTATGGAAAAAATTGAATTGTGTAGCCTGTAACATATAAAAATAATTTGTTATATTGAAGTATATAACATGTCATTTGTAGAAAGATAAAGTATTTTTAAAAAAACACTTGTTAACGGTGAGAAAAAATGGAAAATTCGCAACGGCGGAGAAAAAAAAGTGGAGAAAATTTGGGATTTGGAACATGAGCGATCAGTTAGTGAAATTATGTCGGAGAGATCCACTACAATACTGAAAGAGACAAAGAAGTTGGAGAAATAGGAGAGGTTGGAAAAGAGGAGAGAATGACGGTGAAAGTGGTGTTGGTGTTGATGTAGGTGGTCGTAATCAGAGCTCCATTGCAATGCCGGAAGAAACAAAGAATTTGGAAAAAAGGAGTCGAAGGTGGTGAGAGTGGTGTTGATAATGAAGTCATTGGTGAGAAATCTAATCGGAACTCCAACCGGAAATGAGGGATCCATGGATTAAATCGGGTCACTCTCTTCTTCCCCATCCTTTGTCTTCTTCTTTCTAGGGTTCCGGAGAAAAAAAAATTCAGGTCTTCCTTGGTTGTCGTGACGGAGATGGTTACAGAGAAGGTGATGATGGAGAAGATCATACTAGATATAAGACCTGTGGTGGTGGAGATCAAAGAAGAAAATAAAAAAATCATGGTAATTCTTAAACAAAAACTATTTAAGTAAAAATAACACGCATTTGAAAAATAAATCATACGGTTTAAGTAGAAATAGCACGGTTTAAGTGATACTAACATGATATATAAAAGGATAGTGTGTGTTCTAACAATACATTAGCACTATGATTTGACCGGAGATGATGCAGATGTGGTGGGTGATGGAGATATCAGTTCTTTTGGTAGGTTTGGTTCGTGGAGCTTCAAAACAATGTTGTTTGATGAGTTTGAGGGCCGATTGTGATGGGTCACGGCGGAGAGTGGTAACGATGGAGCCGAACAATGAGATATGAAAGAGATCGGAACTGGCGAAAAATTGGAGTAGCACATAAAAACATAGAAGATTTGTGAGATGTTAAGAATCTGTTGGTGGCGGTGGTGGATACGAAAGAGCGTGGACTGGAGTTTCTGATAGTGTTGAAGGTTATTGACGATCCAACGAACAATTACAGCGGAGAGATAAACAGAAGAGAGAAAGCGTTAGTGAAGGTTAAAGATGTCATTTTTTCTATCTCTCTGATGTTTATTTAACATGTTTGCAAAACATATACTAAACAACTAGATTATGACACGTGCTACCGCACGGATTGATGTTTTATTTTAAAATTCCAAATTGTAGATTTATATTTAAAAAGTAAGTGATGTTATTATAGTAAAAAGTACATTTATATCTTATTCTTGTTAAATATTTATATTAGTTAGTTTAATTTTTTGTTGTATAGAACTCAATTTTATTAAATATTTCATAATACAGTAACATATAAATTTTTGTTTTGTAATTAAGTTTGTTTAAGTTTTATTAAAAAATATATATAATTAAGTACAGGATAATATGATTATTAAAACTTTAATATAGTTATAATTATGTAATATGTTTTAAAGACCAAAATATTTTATATTAGATTATTTTATGCATTAAGTTGATTATAAAATTGCAACTAATGGTTACAATTAAATATATATCGTAATGCAATTGCAAATATGAAAGACAAATGATAAAGTTTTATAATCGAATTTGCAAATATTTAGAGGTGTCAAACCTTATTTAAACTATCTTACCATATGATCTTAACACTTTACATTTAACTCACTTTCTATCATAATTCATTCCATCATGACTCACAAGCTCTAAAATTTTATTTTTATCTTTAATCAAATTGAAATATTACAAAAATTTCAATGTTTTCATCAAGTAAAATATAAATATATTTATTTTAAAAAAAGCAAATTAGAGTATTTATAATTTTAATATTTTTTTGATATGTTAAATATTTATCATATTCATTAAAAAAATATCAAGTTAAACTATTTTTTAATTTTCCAAGTTAAAATATTTTAAAATTTATTTTATTTTATATAACTATGCATTTCAACTAAAGAAATGTATGAAACTGAATAAATATAAATATTCAAATTTTGATGTATATTAAGTAAATGTTCCTACTTTTTAAATTTTTTTCCTTTATCTTTTTAATTTATTTTTTTAATAATATATTTTAATAGTACCACTTATTTTTATATTCCATGTGGAGTTTTTGATTTGTTACTATGTTTTTTTCATAGGTTGAAAAACTTATATTCAACTTTAAAAATTCAAATAATGGCCTATGCGAAAAAAATATATTTTTTTAATTATATAGATGATGTGATGATTTATTTGTTTCACAAAAATAGAATCAAACAAAAATGAGAGGTGAAGTATAATGATTAATAACAAATTAATATGGCAAGTTACATATCAAATCTTATTTTTTAAATTGGATTGGTTATTTATTTTTTTGAAAATTAATAATGTATTTTCGTTTTTATAAAGTAATTAAATTGGAGAGATTAGTATTTGATATTTTTACTGTTAATGACTATTATTAATTTGTTCTTTGAACTTTTTATTTGGAATGGCAATTTGATGTAATTTTTGATAAATGATAAATTTAATTCTATTTATGTATTTCTATAATATTAGTGTAGGGATATTTAGTGATATAATCCTCTCTACATGCACTACAATTTTTAATAAACCGAAGCAGATAAAAAAACATTTAATAGTACTCAGAAAATTTCCAGGATTAATTTGATGGGATAGATCATAGACGATAACCCTCGGACTTGCATAGTTGGTGAGCATTCAAAAAGAAGATTATTTATCTTTCATTTCTTTAAGTATTCAATGATTTATACAAGAATATTTCTTTTGTTAATGCTTAAAATTTTGAATGAATTCCCTTAATGTTTTTAATGGAAGTTGCACAAGAAAATTAGCATTGACTTATAGGGATTTACCTAATTAAACCCTATCCTCTCTATGCCCAAGTTGCTAATAGAAATCAGATGTTAGTTAGAATCTTTATTTCTACAAGTCATCTTCGTCTTAGAATATTAAAAACCGAAGCGCGTCTAAAAATACTTTTATCTCTTAGCCTTGAATGTCAAATGTCAAATGTCAAATGTCAAATGTCAAATGTCTCCTATATATATATATATATATGTCAATTGTCAAACATTATAAATTAGCGAAACAGCATAATACAACAATTCAATCAAACAAAACGCATAATTATTAAACTTGGAATAAAAAAATCACAACTCTCCGTAGTTTTTGGTATATATAGCTCCACATCCTTCTCCTACAAATTAACCAAAACCAAACACAAATCAATAACGTTCTATATATGGCTTCAAGAAAATCAAAGGCAAAATCGGTTAATCGCCAATCTGTGAGGCATCCGAGTCACAACCATCCATTGCGTGTCTTTAAAGCCAAAGAAGAGGATGAGATCGCATGCTCTGGCTGCGAGCTCTAGCTGATCGGGCAAGCTTTCAAGTGTATAAAGTCAAAATGCGATTACTTATTGCACAAGTCATGTTTCGACCTTCCTGGTGAGACCCATCACAAGTCTCACCAGGACCACCCTCTGACCTTGCTTCATTCCCCACCAGATGATCGGTTCGTCTACACGTGTGACGCATGTGACCAATACGGATCTAGATTCACTTACAGTTGCTCAAACTGCAACTACAATCTTCATGTGGGATGTACGTTTATCCCTGAAACAATAGATCGTGAAGATCATGAACATCCACTCGCTCTTCTTTATTGCACACCATGTAAAGGTCGTGAAGACACGATCTTCACTTGCAGCGTTTGTGAAGACACTATTTCAGAAGATCTATGGATGTACTACTGCAAGGAGTGTGACTATGGAACACATGTATATTCATGTGCAGCATACGAAGATCAAGAATCGAATGAAGAGGAGGAAGAAGAAGAAAAAGATGAAGACGAAGAAGAAGAAGCGAGTTCTCCAGCTTCTAGGATAAAATCGTTGATGAAGGCGCATGACGAGATGGCGGCTATGTAGCTAGAGGCAAGTATTGCGAACGATGCGAAGAATGTTCCGCTTAATCTTTGGGATGAACCAAAACGCAGATACTATTGGTGATCAAGATGAGAGTATATTTATTATGATGTATGCTTGTTTCTTTCTTTACGAAATATGGTTTCCGGAATAAATAAAAAAACATTAGATTATTTTTTTGTTGAATTGATGGGAGATCAAGTCTCCCATACTTTATTAAGAAAAATTAAAATACATATTACGACCGGATTTGCTTTGGGCGCGCAGGCCCAGCAACATCATCACCTAGAATTGCACCAACAATAGATGGAACTAAATCAAAACAATGAAAGCTAAGGGGCAAAAAAAATACATAGTTAGCTAACCCATCCGCCAGGTAGTTAGCCTCCCTATACACATGAGTAATTCAGACTATCCAGTCCTTCGATATAAAGCAATGGCACAAGCGTACCAAAAAAGATAGCGGATGCGTTTCACTGATCCCCGTCGTAAGAAAACCAACCACCAACTAAGAGTCCACTTTTAACTCCAATCGTGTAACTCTTCGCTCCCAAGCAATATACAAACCGTAGTATACGCCCCATAACTCTGCCGAAGGTGCCGTACAACATCCTATATTCAGAGCAAAACCTCCACACCAACCTCCATCACTATCCCGCAAAACCACTCCTGTCGTGGCTAAGCTAGGATTACCATGAGATGCACCGTCCGTGTTCAGTTTAATCCAGCCTTCCATAGGTGTCTTCCAACTTATCATTATTTCAACTCGAGGTCTCATATTTTCCTAATCATTAATCTTCTCATTTGCAATGGTCACTTCTCTTGCTAAATCCTTAATGAACCTTACCCTATCTCGGCATTTAGCATTAACTCCAAACACATTGCCACATATCCATTTCTAACCCCACCAAACCGCCAGTGCAAACATTGTAGACCATGTGCTATCTTGTGTAGCACTTTTATCGCAAAGATTTCCATAGATCCATTCAAGTAGTGATTGTGCAAAGAAAAGATACCTCTTCCGTCGCGGTACAATCCAAGCCCAAATACCCGACATCGTAGGATAATCCCTAAGAATATGTAAAATCGATTCACTTCTGCCCTTGCATATTTGGCAAATATCTGTATCACTCAAGTGTCGTCTATATCTCTCTACATTCGTCATAAGCACCTGATTACCAACCAGCCAAAGAAACAACCTTACCCTCTCCGGCGCCACTACTCTCCACACACGAACAAAAAACTTCTCCATATTTGGCCTTAATACTTCATCACGAGTTAGTAACGCGTATGCGGATTTTACCGAGAACCTACCATCTCCACTCATACCCTAAGAAAGACGATCATGTGCTCCTGTAACATCGTCTAAGACCACCGCCATGAGTTCAAGCCTTGTTTCCTCCGATACATAGGGTATAATTCTGTCTAGAGCCCAACCTATACCATTTCTCCACATATCTCGAACGAGCAAAGTTTCGCAATTCTCGGGTGGGTCTCCAACAATCCGATCCACTAATGGTGTACCACATAACCACCGATCCGTCCAGAACTTAACTGTTCGCACATCTTCCAACACCCAACTTATGTCCGGGACTACAACCTCACGTAACCCAGTCATGATACTACGCCATGTTGATGACCAAGTACTCTTTGTTACCATCCATAAAATATCATGGATCTCACCGAGTTTATATTTTTTCCGCACCAATCTCGCCCATAGGCTGTCTCGGTTATGAATTAATCTCCAACCAAGCTTTCTTATGAGTGCTTTATTCCTGTCTTTGGCAGCATGTATTCTAAACCCCCTTCTGCTTTTGGTAAGTTAATTTAGTCCAAGCCACTAAATGATGTTTTTTATGCTCTATAGTGCTTCCTCATAAAACAGTTCTCAATAATTGATCCATCTTCTCCAACACAGCCTTTGGCATACAAATTGTACTCATCGTGTGAACGGGGATGGAAGAGAGTACTGCTTTGGTCAACGTCACTCGTCCTGTAAAACTAAAAACTCAGCCCTTCCAGCCCGATAATCTACTGGCATACCTAAATATTTTCCTAGATCCTGTGTAGACTTGATTCCACTCTCATCACTGATCAGCTTGTCCAAATCCCGATGCATGTTACTAGAGAAAAATATTTTCTATTTTTGAAGACTCACCTTTTGGCCAGACGCACTACAAAATTTCTCCAAAACCCTTCTTATGATACGTATCTGAGCAACAGACGCCTCTGCAAATAAGATGAGGTCATTAGTAAAACATATGTGTGAGAGCTTAGGGCTTCATCGTGAAATACAAATCGGCTTCCACTTCATATCCATTATAGATTGTTCTATCATGTGACATAGTCGCTCCATACATAGAATGAACAAGTAGGGAGACAACGAATCACCTTGCCTACGTCCTCTCTCGGGCTGAAATGGTGCTGTCTTCTCACCATTCCATAATAAATTCATCGACGGACCGGATACACACTCCATTATCCAGTTCGTCTATTTCTCCGATAAACCAGCCGCTACAAGTGTATCCTCCAAAAAATCTCATCTAACCCGATCATATGCTTTCTCTAAATCCAACTTCAAAAGCATCCATCCCTTCTTCCCTTTCTTACGCCTCATAGAATGTACAACCTCCTGCACCACCACTATGTTATCAGCACTTAATATTCCTGGTATGAAGCTTGCTTGGGCCGGTCCCACCAATTTATCAATAACACATTGCAATCTCCCCACCATTACCTTTGTAATTGTCTTGAACAAGATATTACACAAACTGATTGGCCCGAACTTTGTGATTTTTTACGGTTTTCCTATCTTTGGTATAAGCACTATAAGCGCATCGTTTGTTTCTCCTGGTGATTGTCATGTCTCGAAAAAACTCAACACAAACTTTATTACCGACTCTCCAACAACATCCCAACCTTCTTGATAGAACACCGGCTAGAACCCATCTGGTCCCGGTGCTTTGAACTTTCCCATACTTCGCACTGTTCTCTCTACTTCCAAAGCCGAGAAGGGTTTGTTCAACTTCATATGATCCTCCCGCTCAAGTCTCATAAATCCTTGTGGCGGTAATTTTTCTCCAACCATATCTACATCCACCATTGAGTATAACCATTTATAGTATTCTGTCTAACATCTCTGATATAATGCGTTTTTGGCGCATTCTAACCCTTGTTTTATAGGTTTTTATCGAGTCTTTTATTTTATCTTGAATCATTTTAGGTCAAAATATGGCTGGAATGGAGAATTGTAACTCATGAAGAGACTTGGCGGAAATAGAAGAAAAGTGAAGCTTTTTGGAAGGTTTTGATAAAGGGAGCACCCGACACCTGCTCCAGAAGAAGGAGCACATGCTCCTGCACTCCCAACCCGCTCCGCGAAAAGGCAATTGTCAGCAAACTTCATTAAACAATTATTACCACCGAAGCTTTTCCACCACTACCTCCAACTGCTCAAAACTTATGTGGTTTATTATTATTATAAAAGACTAACGTAGAAAGTGTGCAAAAAAAAAGCCTTCATTTACGTAGAAAGGGGGAGAGTGAATTTTAATAAGTGGACTTTGTGTGTCTCCACTAGACATACATTGTTTTAAATTAGAAAACAATTCCACTTTCCTCCTAACTTAGTTTTTTCTCAGCGAGAGTTTTACGTAGAAAAAAAGAGAGAGAGGAAAGAGGACAGAAGAAGCTTTTGTAATATTGGAGATTTGTCTCTTCCCTTTGAAGAATTCTAAACTCTTACTTCTTTTAATTTATTGTATTATGATTTCTCTTATTTTTCTTGTTGTTCTTTGCTTTAATATGATTGAGTAGTTCTTTAAGTTAAGTTAAGGGATTCAAGAGAATTAGAGAATTTTGAACTAAGCATAAATAGGATTTCTTATGCTTATTGATATCTTCATCTAATGTTGTTCTTAATGCCTAGACTAGCTTGATCACCTAGCCTTTGATTTTAGGTTTAATTCACTCACCAAAAGTGTTGTGAATTGCTTGAAAGAACTTAGATGGGCGACTTGTCCTTGCCAACGATAGTTGATGTTAAGGCAAATTGTGAACAAATCGATCCCATTCTCTATAATGCTTGTCATTCTTTGTAACCTCAAACGACAGTTTAGGGTGTTAGATTGATTGATAAAGAGGTTGATACCACGACAGTGGATCCTCCTATTTTTATGATTGAGTTCTAGATTGGTTCCAAATTATTATCCTGACTAATTGCTTGGTTCTAAATGATCTAATTCCCGAGATGATTTCTCTTAGCTTAACGTCTTTATTATAATTTGTTAAAAACCGATTTTATTTCTTTACTTGCAACGTGACAAACCAAAACAAAACAACATTGATCTCTTAGCTAAAATTGTGTAACAAGAAACTAGAGTGCATTGTTGGTCCCTTGAACGAACCTAACTATCACTATAACGGAGCACCTGCTCCTAAGAGAGCACTCGCTCTCGGTTCAATAACCAGTTTATAAGTTTTATCAAATTGGCGCCGTTGCGACGGGGACCAACTCGATACCTCTAGTTTTAATATACGGTTTTAGACTAAGTTTACTTACTTGTTATTTTTCTTCTCTTGCGTTTCAGGTGTATGAACCAAAGGTCAACAAGGAGCAATCGTCCATCACCCCTTGTAATCTTGAGTAAAACGAAACTCGCAAGACTAGAACGAATCAATAGACGAACAAGTGCCAATCTCGTCGATATGGGTGGCCAAGGCGAAAGTGAAATGGCGGCTGAGCTGCAAAGGTTGCAAGAGAAAATGGCTCAAATGCAGCAGCAACACGAGCGCATACAACAACAACAACGTATTCGCGAACAACAACGTGCTATAGGGGATATGGACAATCCCCATGCTTTCTATAGGAACAGATTCGCTATTATTCCACCAGCTGTTGAGAGGCAAGATTATGAGATTAAGCCTCAAATGATATCGCTGGTCAAGCAGCACTTATTCCATGGACTTCCCGCAGAAATTCCAATGGACCACATAGAAAACTTCGAGGAAATCTGCTCCACAATGAGTTCTAATGGAATGAACCCGAACTTTATAAAGTGTAAGCTTTTCTCTTTCTCACTTGCGGACAAAACTTCTCGATGGCTCAAATCTCTACCTGCTGGATCCATCACAACTTGGACACAATGTAGAGCAGCGTTCTTGGACCACTTCTACACTAAAACCAAGACTGCGAGCTTAAGAAACAAAATCTCCATATTCCAACAACATCACGGAGAATCTTTTTGTGGGGCATGGGAACGATTCAAGGAATACAGAAGAGAGTGTCCACACCATGGGTTTACGATGAGAACTTGCTGGGTATTTTCTATGATGGTGTTGATTGGGATTATAGGAACGCTTTGAATGCTGCTAGTGATGGTGATTTTATGACAAGGACCAGAGACGGTGCCTACAAGCTTATTGAAAGCTTGGCTGCAAGTTCTAGCAATAGGTCTCAAGAGTATGATAGAACCAAAAAAACTGGTGGTATGGATTCTCAAAAGATCGATGACCTTACGGATAAGGTTAACTTGTTGCTAAAAAGGAACCAAAGGATAGTTCATTTTGCTGATGAGAATGATGAACCACTTTCTGAGGAGATGGATGAAGAAAGAGATTTTGGTCAACAAGAGGTCAACGATGTGAGTGGTCAAGGGTTTGTGCAAAACCGTGGATTCAACCAAAACTATAGGAATCACCCTAATTTTTCCTATAGGAGTACAAACGTTGAGAATCCGCAGGACCAGGTTTATCCGCATCAAACCGATTTTCAAAACCAGAAACCTCAGGACCAAGGCTTCCAAAAGAGTTTTCCTCAAGGTTTCCAAGGAAAAACATTCACACCTTACCAAAATCATAACCAGTTTCAAGGAGGAGTTCAACAGAGACCACAGTTTAACAACTTTCAGGCTCCTACGAGCTTTGGAAGTACTTCTCAGGATGAACTAAAGGGTATGATGCAGTAGCTGATGATTAATCAACAGAAATCTGCCACTGAAATCAACACAAAGGTAGACAACATGTACTCCGTTCTTAATGGTAAACTTGAAGCTGTTTGTAATCATGTGAAGAAACTTGACACTCAAGTCACTCAAACTGCTGAAGCAACCAAGATGCCACAAGGAGTACTCCCAGGTAAATCAGTTGCCAACCCTAGAGAGTTTGTGAATACAATTGAGCTAAGGAGTGGAACAGTTCTATTGTCGGTTGTAAGGGCAAACGCTGAAACTTGCCCAGAAAATTATGTGGAGCACCTGCTCCAGAACACGGAGCACCTGCGCCAGAAGAAAGAGAGAATGAAGGAGTTATTAAACCGACTCCTAAGTTTGTAGCTCGTGTATACAAACCTCCAGTTTCTTACCCAGTCCCTCCACAGAAATCTCAAAAGAATTTGGAAGAAGCAAAGTGTGAGGAGATGTTGAAAGATTTAACTATTAAACTTCATTTTGTAGATGCAATTCAGATGATACCAGCTATGAAGAAATATGTTAAAGGTCTGGTTGCAAGAAGAGTTTCTTCAGAACAGAGTGCTATGATGGTATCTAAGAGCTGTAGTACTGTGGTACAAAACAAGATGCCTAAAAAAGAAGAAGATCCAGGGAAATTTGTTCTATCCGTGCAAATTGGTCATACACAATTCGCTTGTTTCCTATGCGATTTGGGTTCAAGCGTGAACCTCATGCCATATTCGATTGCTAGGAAATTTGGGTACACAAAGTTCAAACCAACGAGGATTTCATTGGTGTTTGCTGACAGGTCAGTAAAGTTACCCATAGGGATTCTTGAGGATTTTCATGTTAGAATTGGCGACACTTTAATTCCAGCAGATTTTGTGGTGCTGGAACTTGATGAAGAACCAAAAGATCCTTTAATCTTGGGACGTTCTTTCTTGCGCACAGCTGGTGCGATTATTGATGTGAGAAATGATACAATCGGTCTCCACCTGGGGGACATTATCATAGAATTTGAGATTGATAGAATGCTCAAAATGCCAACTATTGATGGGCAAATTTTTGCTATAGACGATAATCTTGAAACCTCTGAAAGAGAGATTGAAAAAATTTTGGCTGATGATCCGTTGGACATAGCTTTGACAAAGACTGAGGGTGAGCATGGATACTTAAGTGAGGACACAGTTGGGTTTGCAAGGATGCTGGATTTGAACCAACCCATAGAAAATTCGATTGGGTTTTTGAACCTCAAAACAGAGGATGCTGATGGAGCACCTGCTCCAGAAAAAAACTTGCTCCTAAAAACTCTGTTCACTGTCCTTGGAGAAAATTAAGAGCTCCTAAACTCGAACTCAAAACCCTACCAGCTGGACTAAGGTACGCATTCTTAGGTCCTAATTCTACTTACCCTGTGATCATAAATAATGATTTGAACAATGTGGAAACCGCCTTGCTTTTGTGTAAACTTAGGAAGTATAGAAAGGTTCTAGGATATTCACTAGATGATATTTCTGGAATTTCACCTGATCTTTGCATGCATAGAATACATCTAGAAGATGAATCAAAGAATTCAATAGAATATCAAAGGAGGTTAAACCCAAATTTAAAAGATATTGTAAAGAAGAAAATCATGAAACTCCTAGAGGCTGGTGTAATCTATGCAATCTCAGATAGTAATTGGGTTAGTCCTGTTCATGTGGTACCTAAGAAAGGTGGAATTACTGTGATCACAAATGAAAAGAATGAATTGATACCAATTAGAACCGTAACTGGTCATAGGATGTGTATTGATTACAAGAAATTGAATGCTGCCACTAGAAAGGATCATTTTCCCTTGCCTTTTATTGATCAAATGCTTGAGATTGGCTAACCATCCATATTACTGTTTTTTAAATGGTTACTTAGGTTTTTTCCAGATCCCTATCCATCCAGATGATCAGGAGAAGATGACATTTACATGTCGTTATGGCACTTTTGCGTATCGCAGAATGCCATTTGGTTTGTGTAACGCCCCAGCGACATTCCAAAGGTGTATGATGTCAATTTTTACTGACCTCATTGAGGATATAATGGAAGTTTTCATGGATGATTTCTCTGTCTATGGAAGCTCTTTCTCTGTGTGTTTGTCGAATTTGTGCAGGGTGTTACGGCGGTGTGAGGACAAGTATTTCGTGCTGAACTGGGAAAAATGTCATTTTATGGTTCGAAATGGCATTGTATTGGGTCATCGGATATCTGAGAATGGTATTGAAGTTGACAGAGCAAAGGTGGAGGTCATGATGAGTCTTCAGCCACCGAATTCAGTCAGGGGCATAAGGAGTTTTCTGGGTCATGCTGGTTTCTACAGGAGGTTCATCAAAAACTTCTCCAAAATAGCAAGGCCGCTAACTCAGCTATTGTGTAAGGAGACTAAGTATGACTTCAATGGGGCTTGTCTAGAGGCTTTTCACACCATTCAACCACCTGATTGGGATCTGCCGTTCGAAGTGATGATGGACGCAAGTGACTATGCCGTAGGTGCAGTTTTGGGTCAGCGAAAGGACAAAAAGCTCCATGTGATTTACTACGCCAGCCGTACTTTAGATGAGGCTTAGTGCAAATATACTACAACCGAGAAAGAGCTGCTAGCGGTGGTATTCGCTTTTGAGAAGTTCATATCCTACCTTGTCGGTTCTAAGGTGATTGTATACACTGACCACGGTGCTCTAAAGTACCTGCTCACTAAAAAAGATGCAAAGCCGAGACTTTTAAGGTGGATCCTTTTGCTCCAGGAATTTGATTTGTAAATTATTGACAAGAAGGTAAGCGAGAATGGGGTTGCTGATCATTTATCTCGCATGAAAATTGAGGATGAGGTACCTCTTGATGACACACTTCCTAATGAGAATGTCTATGCGATTAGCATATGTGTGATGGAGCACCCGCTCCACAACAGAGCACCTGCTCTAGAAGACGGACCACCTGCTCCCGAAAATTTTTGCGGTGATATCTCCAAGACGGATGTTTCGAATTTTTCATGGTTTGAGGAGATAGCAAACTACCTAGCTGCTGAACAAAAACCATCTGATTTCGTGGGTAATAAGAAGAGGAAGTTCTTAAGAAATATACGAAGGTATTTTTGGGATGAACCATACCTCTACAAACAATGCTCAGATGGTATCTTTAGGCGATGTGTGCCTGATGAAGAGATTCCTGGGATTTTGTTCTATTGCCATAGTTCGAACTATGCCGGCCACTTTGCAACATTTAAGACAGTGTCTAAGGTGCTGCAAGCTGGATTTTGGTAGCCAATAATGTTCAGGGATGTACATGCTTTAATTTTAAAGTGCGATACATGCCAAAGGCAATGAAACATCTCTCGGAGGAATGAGATGCCTCAACACTTCATTCTGGAAGTTGAAGTGTTTGATGTATGGAGAATCGATTTCATGGGACCTTTCCCATCTTCGTATGGAAACCAATACATCTTAGTGGCTGTTGATTATGTGTCTAAATGGGTGGAAGCCATTGCTTCACCAACGAATGATGCCAAAGTGGTAGTGAAGATGTTTAAGTCCTTGATATTCCCTAGGTTTGGAGTGCCACGAGTTGTCATAAGCGATGAGGGCACTCACTTCATCAACAAGGTCTTTGAGAGCCTATTGAGAAAGAATGGTGTTACGCATAAGGTAGCTACACCATATCATCCACAAACTAGTGGTCAGGTTGAGGTTTTCAACAGAGAAATCAAGAGTATTCTACAAAAGACCGTGGGAACCACTAGAAAAGATTGGGCTGCCAAGTTAGATGACGGTCTTTGGGCCTATCGCACTGCATATAAGACACCTCTGGGCACAACACCTTTCCATTTGGTATATGGGAAGTCTTGTCATCTCCCTGTAGAGCTTGAGTACAAGGCCGCATGGGCTGTCAAGCTGATGAACTATGATGTCAAATCAGCCTTTGAGAGGCGATCTATGCAGCTAAACGAGTTGGAGGAAATTAGGCACCTGGCCTATGAGAGTTCTAAAATCTACAAAGAAAGGACTAAGGTGTATCAAAACTTCATCTGTTTTCTAGATTAATAAAACATATTCATTAAGCTAGGCAGAGATTTTATTCCAAGAATTTGCGGTTTTGGGGAGGAAACGTGATTCCACAGTTTTGACAGGAAAATTATAATTATGTGCATTCGCGATTTTTGCTGAAAACATGATTTCACAGTTTTGGCGAAAAAAAACATAATTTTGCAATTTCACAGTTTTGGTGAAAAACAAAATTATGCCGGTTTTGATGGAACAATCAGGATTTCACAGTTATGAACTATTAAAACTGAATTTTTTAAAAAATTTGATAAACCTTTAAATTAAAAAATTAGAATTATTTATGAAAATTTTATCATTATTTAACTATAAATAACTATTTTTAGATTTTTATTTAATGAATTTAAAATAATTTTTACTATTGTGTTTTTATATTTTAAAAGAAAATAATTTATAAATTTAACTATTCATGTAAATGGAAATTTATAATTGTATACAAATATTTTTAGAAAATGATTTAGTTATAAATATAATTTAGATCATATATTTAAGATATGTCATCTATTTTTGTCATTTTGATATTAAATGCATCAAGATGTAGACGCAAATTCAAAAAAACAAATCAAAACAAACAAAATTACATACAGATTGAACCAAATACAAAAACAAATAACATCATCAAGATGTATTATTTAGATACAATATTTGGATACATGGTGCACTTTTTAGATGCACAAATATAAAGTATTTATACATTTTCATTTCTATGGAAATAATAAACGGTGACAAAAAAATATATTACTGTATAATCATAAAGTAATCATATTACTTTGTAGGCTATGATATTATACATATTAAGTGTAATATTGACGTATTGCCCTCTTTCACTCACATTTCTTCTTCTCCTTCTCTTCTATTACGAATATGAGTTCAAGGCTCAAGTAAATGTAAACATTTCAATGTCTTCCTATATATCTTAGAACTTGAGTTTCGAAAAACAATAAAACATTATATAAAGATATCTTGATTGACTGTTACAGAAAATAAATATATTCTGGTAATTATAAAAATTCAATGCATAAGTTGTAAACAATGTGGTTATTTAAGCCTTTCAAAATTATCTAATTACATTCATGGGGTGAATTGAGAAACAACGTCAACCTTATATTTCCAGGAAAGTAATTATGCTATTAAATTGTATTTTATATCAATAATGTTCGGAATATATAACATGAACAGTTGTGCAATATTGGTCCAACTCAATACACAAACCTTTTTCTATTTATTTGTTTACTAAAATTACCATTTATTCATTTCGATTAGAGTTGGATAAAATAACCGGTAACCAAATAACCGACCAAACCAAACGGAAAAAAACCGAACTGTATCCAAACCCGAAGTTTCTAAAATAACCGAATGATTAGTAAATCTTCTATGCAAACTAATTGGAACCGAACCAAACCAAACGGTTAACCAAAATATCTAAAAATCTAGAAAATACCCAAAAAGAATACCCATAATACCCAAAACTATAATTATAAACTCAAAAATATTAATTATTTTTGGACTCAAAACAATCAAATACTTTAAATAATTAACATCTCCAAATGTTGTTAGTTATATTTGTCAAAATTAAATACTATTTTGCAAAATCGAACCAAATTTTAATTTTCTTTCTAATTTTTTTTTGTATTTCGACTAATTTCGGTTATATTCGATCAATTTTGGTTATTTTGGGTAAAAAACCGAACCGAACTCGATAAAATTTCGGAAATCTATTCATATATTCGAACCGAACCGAACTGAACAGAAAAAAAACCGAAACCGATCCTAACCGAAATTCCTAAATTATCTGAATGGTTATTATGTTACTATATCTGAACTAACCGAAACCGAACGCAACCGAACTGAACCAAACGGTTAACCGAATACCCAGGCCTAATCTTGATCCTTTCTTACATAAGCATCTTTTGGAGCTTACAATTTGAATTTGGAGATGAGATAAAAAAAATATCCATGTGAAGAAACAAAAAAGAAGCAATTACCTCATACAAAATTTCAAGGAGAATTATGGTTAGATGAACCTGAACCAATTGGATAAGTAGGTTGCTAAAACATGGCCACAAGAAAATGAAGTTAAAGCAGTCCTTACCTGCTTGAGTACAGTCTACTCTAAGAGCATTTTCATTAGACAATTTTAATGGATATTTTAATTTTAAATTAATGATAAATTTAATAGTAGTTTAATGTAAGTGGCACGTAAAGTGTCTTAAGGGTTCTAAAGTGTCTACGGAAAGATACGGATCTCTTCTGTTTACTCTTTTTATTTTAAGATATTTTTTATTTTCGATGGAGATAGTCTAACAAGCTCGGCTCGAAGATAATTTGGATATCATTGCCTATGAGATTTTGATGCAGAAGTGTGAAACCCTCCATGACTTTTTTTTTTTTAAAAGAATGATTTTTGAGTTTTTCAAACTTAGAAAGTCCAATATTTTATCTGTCACACATACAACTCATCAACCTTTTTTTACTTCTAAATCTAAACACACATATAATTCTCTCCTACCTCACCGACCAAATAATAAAAAATCCATCTCAAAAATATTGAAAATAAAATAATAATAAACAAATGTATAAAGAAACAAGAAAATAAAACAAACAAGCAGAGCGTCCCATTAGGGTTCAAAATAAAGAGGCAGTATATAGGAACTTCTAGAACGTCTACTGCTCCCAAAAGAGAAGAAAGATCTCTTCACTCTGTAATTACTAACATTGCCACTACTGCTACATGCTCCTCCATCTTCGACCACCGGAACTTCCCGATTTTTCCGAATCGCCTCTTGAACGGCCAGGTAAAGCTGTCGATCTGCCGATGAATCCATTGAGATTGATCTCCTAATGGGCATGATACTACCGAACTGCTCGTCTTTACCTCTTCTTGTGTCGATGCACTCGTCTCCCATACTCGTCATCTTGTGAAGCTTTCTGCATTTTCGCTGAAGCCCTCCACGGTCAAGCTTCTTCAGAGATGGAGTGATCAAATTTTGAGTCAGTAGGTGATCTGAATTTGACCTTCCTTGTTCCATAAGTAGCCTTTCGTTTCTCCGACCATCTCTGTCACTACCGGTGCTGTTGCCCAGTTCGACGACCACATACTCGTTCTCACCTCTTAACACGACCGTATTTGATCCCACAGACGGATTCTCAGGAGAAGAGCTCGGCGCAGAAACCCGATCCGGAGGGAAACTTGTATCACAAGAAACCCTAGCTCTACACAAAGGGCAATTGGCATTGTTCTGAAGCCAAACATCGATACAATCGATATGAAACAAATGACAACAATTTGGTATAATCCTCAACTTCTCATCATCTTGAAACTCATTCAAACAAACAGAGCATTCTTGAGAACGCTTCTCTTCTTCTCCTTCTACTGTAAAAACGCCATCGTTTTGTTCGTTTCTCTTCTTGAATTTAAAGATTGGGATTGCTCTAATGACAGATTCATCAAGACCGCGGTTTCTAATCTCTGGAGAGTACACCATTAAAGGATCTTGGTTGTTGCGTCGCCTTCGAGATAAGGAGAATCGGCGAAGAATGTCGATTCGGTGCCAATTTAGACAACATTTGATAACAAAAACGTAATAGCTTACAAGTAAGAATGCTGTGGCTAAGATTCCAATCACGGCGACGGCTAAGATCGGAAAACTCGTCCCCGTCGAGCTCGCACGGTGGAATATAGGTGGCGGCGGCGGCGGCGGAGGAAAGCTCAGATCCCGGATAGGATTGCGACGGTTTGATAGATCCATTAACTAACTATACGAACAAGCTCATCCTCTAATGGAGAAGAAAAGAGTAAACTTTGAAAGATCTTGAAAGAAAGAAGAGACAGAGAGATTGGTAAAGAAACAGAGGAGAGAGAAGAGAGATTGAGTAAAATGAAAGTTCGGTGAGATTTCTAAGGCTCTTTATATGATTAATTTAGTCTTTTTCTTGATCGGTGTGACTCGTTTACTGTAAGAGTTTATATATATATATATATATATATATATATATTTATATAAAATTTTAAAATTAAAATTGAATATACATAGTTATTAATTTGATTGGTGAGAAAATTGAAAATTTGTTTGTTTGTCGTACGAGTGGTGGGGAACTTTTTTTATTTAAGAGAAAACCTGACATATATTCGCATTAACTATGATTTATTTAATAATATGTTTGCATTAATTATCATGAGTATATAATTTCATCTCCCTTTTGGTATTGGAGTGATATTGCTTTTGATAATTGATCTTATTATTTTGATTTGATCTTTCTGATAGTGAAAGTTCGTCTAAGTAGATGAAATTGTAATCTTAATTAATGCGATATAATGATGATATAATCTGTTTCACTAAACATACGTACCATTTAGCAATTAAAAAATTGATATATTTATTTATGAATATGATTTATGATCTAACCATGATTGTCGGTAGCATTTTAATAAATAGTTGTAGTAATTATGAGGTTTTTGATTATAGAACTTTTTAAGTTTCAGAATGAGTCTATATGCTTTTTCCATAGCCTATCTCTTTTTGCAACAACAACACAATTAAGTAATTTTACTATACATCATTTCAAATTGTTTTTCTACTGCATATGTTAGGCTTATTTTACCATTCATTCAAATAAAACTTATAGTATAACTTTTCCTTTATTAACTACTAATTGTCACCCATAAGATTCAAGAACCTTTTAAGAAAATTGATATATTCAGAAAGAAAAACTTATTTGCACCCAAAAAAAACTTAAATGGTGAGAGTGGTTAGTTGTGTTTAATTTCTGACAACGTGAGAGTGATTAATTATCCAATTCATCTTCACAAAAAAAAAAGTAATTATCCAATTTGATTTCATCAATTCTAGTCTATAGCTAGTCTGAAATAAGAACTGTAAATATAGGTACGACGAATAAAAGTTTAATGAGATAAATATGGTTTGAAGAGATTTAATAGAGTAACACTAGGATTTTCAAAAATTTATAATATAAATGGATTTGAGGCATAGATTAATGATTGGAAACGTTTAAAATAAAAAGGTTAGTAGGACTTTTATAACACGTCCATTTCTAGTCAACATAGATTAATCATTGCTAATTACAAATTCAATAAAAGAAGAAAAACAAAAAGTAAACTTGGCGCACATGCACTCCACCATACCTATGTATTCACAAAATAGCTTATACTATAATACGTTATGTATACAAGCTATATTTCATATTGACGCTTAGTTAAGTAGATGAGTTGGCGTTCTATTTAAGTCAACATTGACACCGAATTTTTAGACGGCTTATCCGTTCAAATCCTGGTACATAACCATTACACACAAAATAATCCATCGAATCAGTAAATTTAGCTAGTAAATCAGCAATTCTTGGCATCTACATCAAGGTTGAGTTGAGATGTCATACAACCAAATATTAGAACTATAATATTTGAGATATCATTCGACCAAAGAACTCTAATAATCTAATATTTGGTTGAATGATGTCTCAACTCGATCGAAACCTTGATGTAACCAAAACAATTTTTACTTTAAAACTCAATGTTTGAATATTTTTTATTGTTCACAGAAATTCTTGAGCCTCTGCCAATATAACCATTATTTGTTTCGGTAATTTGTGTATATGTATCTGACCGATAAACCGAATCTTGATGATGGTATTTGTAGTATACTGATGCAATTTATTATATTAAAATTTGAATGTAAAAATTTTAATATGTATCTGAATTGTAGACTAGAACAAAATTAAGTTAATAACAACATTTACTGCATGTAAAAGTTACTAATAATTGAACTGCAAAATTATAAAAAGTTTTGGTATAAGTTTTGTTGATTTCAGTTAAATTTTTGATATCTTGGTCAATTCATCTTTTTCTTAAAAAAAAAATTCTGTTTTAAACAAACGAAGACTTGTTATTATTATGTTTTATTAAAAGTCAAATTTCTATTACAATCAACATAACAAAATCATTTTAAATTGCTCGATATTAGTTTTATCTCATAAGTATATTATAAAATAAAACAAAAATTCAAACATTGGATACTATAACTTTAAGAAACAAACATATGAAAAACTATTTTCCCTTTTTTCTAATAATTACTGCAATGATGCAGCGATGTGAAAATGTGCAAGTATCTTTCATGGTGGGGTATATAAAAGGGAAGACCATAAAATTGTACTATTCTTAAGGGAAAAATCCCGAAGAAAAGTCAAACATTATGCACGAATCCAATATTCGTTTCTTTTTTGATTTTTCACCTTATTTTCTATTAATTTCACCACAAAAAGCAAAAAAATAATTATAATGAAATAGAATATGGACCGACACTGCTTCCGTAGCCTATCGTGTGTGTATGTTGACGATTTTGGTACACAACAATAGTGTCGCGTTTGTGTAATTATTTTATAATATAATTCTTATCTTTCACACATAAAACAATAATAATAAATAAAATTGATGGCCTACCCCTACTTTTAAAATGAAATTTCACAGAAAAGAAAAGTTTTAAACTTTTGCGTATATAATAATTTGGCATCGGAATCTTGGATTTGTTCATTTCACACTAGTCAAGGATTGTCTAAATATATCATTGTTTTTATGAAAAGATGGATATAAAATTACATGCAAATTAAATATGGTTTAGGAAACGGGAATATGTCTTTTTCGTAATAGAGCTAAATTAATAATATTATATACCTTTAAAAAAAACACTAAATTATATGGATTAAATCATATTTTCAAAGGTAATATATATCTGCACTCTATAATGATGTATACAAATATTCCATCAACCATTTGTTGGTAAACGAACTATATATTTGTGTTTTGTTTTCTCGTTTAAAATTGGTACATAGATACAGGTGTCATTTTGGTAGTACTAATTAACAATCTATGCATATTTTAGAGGTTCACCCGCATGTCTTTGTCTTATAGTTTATTTTTTATTTTTTTTTCTTGTATTTATAGTTTTTGGGTCTACGTTACTTGTTTTCTTCTATAATTATTTGTCATAATCAAAAAATATATTAAATTTAATATTTATACCAGAAAAAAAAGTGCTTTAGATAATGAAAAATGTTTATTTATTTCTATGATTGTCATAAAGTGTCTCTTACATGACTCCTTCACACGGTCAAATATATGCGCACTTGCGCAGAATAAGGTTCTCCAATAAGTAAGGTAAACTGTTTTGACTATTTTTGGAATAAGACATAAATTAAGAAACTTAGCTAGTGTCAGAGAGCATGTAATAAATTTGTTACACAGATCATGAATGAATCCTATGAATTTTTCATTTTGAGTGGGTCTATGATATTCGTCACTTTAGTCGCATCTTTTTTGTTAATAACAACGTGGAAAGACATAGAAACACAAACCTGTAGATGCTCTCGTGTCGCCGAGTTTGATTATGTTCTTAATAGGGGTTCTGTTTTTATATTAATAGTTGTAAGCTTTTTTTGTTATGAGGTTTGAGAATTGGCTATGGATAGAGTTTGTTCGTGGCAATAGCGACGAAAGATCGAGTTCTTTGGAGCTAAGGTAATCATGGCTGTTTTTTTTTAAGCTTCCGTTATTTATTTTTGTTTGGGTTTTCTTTATCAAATTTTCTGTTATTTTGTAGTTTTTTTTAGATATAGTTTTTTGATCTTTTCATATTCTTTGTTTCTTCTGTAATTAATGTCATAAATCTAAAAGTAATATAAATACTTAACATTGTTAAAAAAAAACACATATTAATAATTCACTAACGTTATATTAACTACATCTATGAACAAGACTGAATAATATTATTTACGGAGGCACGAAACATATTATTCAAAATACAATAATAGAAGGCAATTAATGTATCGCATATATGTAAATATGTGCATATGTTTTTGTATAATTAGAAGGAAAATTAAAACGGAACCGTACGTAACAAATGGTTGAAAAAAAAGTTACTTGTATTTTGAAAAAAAAACAAATGGTTCAAAACCTTAAACTGAATTGTGGTCTTTTGACTTTAACTACAACTAGGGCGGAATCCGCGTTTGCGGGTATTTTTTTTGAATGTAAGTTTGTTAATTGATATGTAGTTTTTGAATGTTCTTTATCATGATCTATAGGTAGAACAAGATAATTCAATAGAAATAGTGTCAGGGAACACAATGCATAAGATGAATTTTTTTACTCAACTTCCATATAACCTTATAAATTATTGAGCATTTATTTGTCTGTACTAAATTTTGTTTAAGCGAAATGTACGTAAATAAACTGAAATTAGAAGCTTAATTTTTAAATATTTGTTTAACTTTGGATATAATATTTTTTATGCAAACCGAATGAACATTTTTTAAATAAGTTAATGAAACCTAAGTACACTCAATCATCAATTATCATTCTGTTCTGTTTCGATAAACAAAAATATGTGAACGTGAACTCTGTTTCGTGATTTCGATAAACAGAAAGAAGAGAGAAAGTGAAATTCATGAGATTATAAACGGAAGTAGATTCGTTTACTGGGTTTCTGAGGTTCACCAGGTTCGTCTCTCTTTTTACTTACATTAGGGTTGTCTTTGTTCTCCAGTTTCTATGGTTCGATTGTTTTGACGAATTTGATGTTGTGGGTTTTGTAAATTTGTCTCCTTTTTAAAATTATAGAAGAGTATTGATTGTTGTGATATGAGTCTTTTTCATTTAAAATTGTTTAGCTTACCCTATCTGAATTGAAATCTAAAAACCCAAATTGAATCAATCATAATACGGATGAACGAATCACATCTTCTTCGATAGTATAAAGCGGAATCACAGAGTTCTTCGATTCTTGACTTAGAAGTGTACATACACCATACTTTCATACCACAAATGTTGTGTGTTGATGATTCCTTTAATCTCTCTTGCTAATTTATTTTTTTTTGCTTTTTAGATTGAAACTAACTCGGTGTTTGTCAACAAAAAGAGAGATTCGATTTAGTTTCTACTCATTGTTCTTGCAATTTAATCATTTCTTGAAATTTAATCATATCTCTTTATCCATTTGATTTTATCAATTGATAGTGATAATATTACAAAACTTATTTTTTTCTCAAGTTTGGGTCTTCTTTGTTCATGATGAGAAAAATGCATGAAGAACCCCAACAAAGAAATGAATCGTTGGTGGAATCAGAGTGCATTACATTGCTCTAAAATTAATCACTTGTATATTTTTTTATGACTTTGACTGCTAATAATAATCTTTTTGTGTGAGAGAATTTGACTGTCTTTGGGAAAAATGCACCAAGAAGTGATGATGAAGATGATGTAGATATTATCAAAAAGGGTGCAGTAGCTTTCGATTGTTCCTGATTACCGGGAAGTGACTCCAAGTACGTCTCTCTTCTTCTTGAAATACACACATATCATGGTTTCAAATAGTAAATGACAGGGTTGGTGTATTAAATTATAGTAGGAGTAAGGGTTGTTCTTGCAAAATCAATTCTCAATATACAACCAATAATTTCACAATTTTTTGATTCCAATAGCACGCAAAAGTTAGTTCCTTTTAGCATAAATAGCAAACTCATAATCAACATAATTAAAAAGACAAAATACAAATGGAGGTATTCAATTTAATCCCAAAACAAAAGCCTAGAAATCTTCCTCAATCACCAAAATTAAACTTTCGAACTCATAAAAGAACAAAATTCCGTTACCTAGAAATTCAAAGTAGTTGGATCATGCTTAGACCATAACAAATCAAGCAGCGACATTGTAAGATGCCAATAATTTCTTACTTTTTATATCACCATATCACAGGTTTAAACCATAACTTTTGACTTGCTTGAATAAAAATAAAGAACGAATTCGTCTTCTTTCAGTGACCAAAATATGTAAATTAATTTCAAAAAATGCTTATACTAATTCAGTATCAATATAGCACGAGCGTAGCTTTTGAACTATCATTTAATCCGACCATAATGTTGCGTAGCTTTTGCAAGTCCACTAAAGCTGAGAGGTTAGAGTTCACTATGATTTGTTTCATATTAAATTGTAGATAATTCTTAAGTTCATGACATCTCGTTAAACAGAATGAGATCACATTAAAAATTATGTTCATGACAGTTTGATTTTTTTGGGGTTTATGCTACAACTGAATGAAAGCTGATTCCTATTGAGTTTCGAAATGAGGAGGCCAAACTTAGACAAGAAATTGATCTTGAAACTCAAAATACCGCCGGTAAGAGTTCATGAACTGGATTTTTCCAATTGGTTGCGATTAGCGACCAAACAACTCAACTGATTGCGGCGATGCGGAAGAGGAAGAGGTAGAGATGCAGACACACCGGAATCGTCACAGTGGAGTCGAGAGAGTGAAAAGACAAACTCCAAACAGAGAAAGAGAAGATTCGAAGAGGTATCGATCGGGAAGGAGAGAAAGAGGAAATTGCGACGGTGGTGACAGCTTGATTGTGAGAGAATTCCGGCGAGACGGGGGAAGCGAGAATGCAACACGTTTGAAGGTAACAATACAATAAAAATTTTAAATGCCCCACATGATTTAAAAAACCAAGATTAAAAAAGCCCAATACGATGTGGAACATAAGAATATTTTAACTGGATAGAAAAATGTGTTGTATTAATGTTATAATTCAATTGGACAAAAAAATTAATAATGTGTTATATTCAGAATACTCCAAAAAACTGAGGTGTTAGCATAGGAGATAAACCAAAACCTTATTATTGTATTGATGATTAAATTTATGACTAGAGAGACTTATGGTATCAAAGTATCAACGACTTGCGTTTGGTTTGGTGTTTACTATACGCCATTTGGAAGAGATCAGCAGCACGTGATCATTGGTGGGTCACGTAAGTGGCGAAACTCTTTCACTTGAGGATATCGTAGTTAAGTCGTTACACTAATCTTATAAATAAAATTTGTAATTAAAGTAAGGTAATCAGTTATTAGTAAGTATAAAATTCTAAAACTCTAAGCCGGTCAACTAGCACACGTGTTGTCACATGCTGAGAAAGTCATTACTCTTTCTGTTTTAATATAAGTATCGCAAACTAAAACAAGTTAAATGAATTGACTATTTGATTTTTGTTTTGTTTTATACTATGAGGATTTTATAATAACTTGTTGTGATAATTTATTTTTGTTTCATAAACAATATCGTTTCGAATCTTCAATGCAGAGTTTTTAAAACATTAATTTTTATCCAAATTGTTTTAATTTATTGAATTGAAAGAAAAATTAACTAATGTATTAATTAATATTATAACTAACTTACTAACAAATGTTATCATAAAAATTTAAAGATTTTCTTATGTGTAAATTTAAGATGATACTTAGGTCAGATGAAACGTAGGTAATATTTTTCTAATAATTTTAAACAGGAACAAGTTAGATATTTTTTAGTAAAATATTATAACAAATTTTTACAACGACATTTTATTTTTGTAAAAAATAGTCTTAAACGATCATTACTGAGAAATGGAAGAAAGAACTTCTCAAATAACATCGAGTGTTATTGTTTACTTGAAGAACTCGAATTAATTGCTAATGGACATTGTGTATCAATGCTAAAAAGGCTTTTCCTGATGTTTTTTCTTAGTTTCCGGACCCATCTAAGTAATGGGCCAAAAGATTGTTTTTTCATAAACAAACGTAAGCGTTCGAATGTTAAGGTCTTGTTGTGAAGGCGTGTAGCTAAGCTAACAATAGAGCATAACTCTCTCGGTCTCTCGATCTCTCGATCTCTCTCTCGCTTCCTCGACTCCTCTCTCTCACTCGATCTGCTTCTCTCTCTCTCTCTCTCTCGGCCTTCTTCTCTCTCACTCGATCTGCTTGTCTCTGGGTCCCTTCTCTCTCGCGATCTGATTCTCTCTGTCGCCAAGATTGAAGCTTTTTCAGGTATAAATCCTCGACGCTTGGCTTTCTTCTGTTGTTGTTGTTTTGCTTTTCCTTATCTGGGTTTAAGATCTGATTCAATTACGTTTACTTTGATTCAATTTTTGTTTGGAAACTGAAGCTGCTTGGGGTTTTGTAATGGCGAAAAGCATTTGTAATTTAATTGGGGTTTTGTGATTTCTCACGTCTTTCATTGTTCTAATTCTCAATATCTGAGGATTTGATATCTATTGCTGGGTTAACAAGTTGTTACTGGGTTTTGTTTATGTTAACTTTAGGAATGCTGATTACACTGCTCTGTTTATTGATATGAGATTATAGAAAAAACCCACTAAAAGTTTGAACCTGAGCTTTGGGTTTGACTTCTTAGCCTTTCATGAACAGGTCTTGTTAGGGAAACTAACCTGTGGAATTGGATTGGTCTTGTCTTTGCTTCTGGAGTTTTGTGAATTCATGAACAGGTCTTGTTAGGGAAACTAACCTGTGGAATCATTTAGGCTCTGTAGCTATTACCAGAGAATGTGTTACCAGAGAATCATTTAGGCTCTTCTAATTCAGAAGTAATCGCAATAACAAACCTTTGTAGGCTCTGTAGCTATTGCTTGTTCATTTTTATCAAGAAAAACTGAAGAGAAATGTGTGTGTTTTGTAACTCAATTGCTCTTCTCTTTTCTTATGTTCATTGCAGATACTAGCAGATAGAAAGTTTCTCGAGGATCTCTACACAGCAGTCTACATAATCTCTTCAAGTAAATTCTCTATCTTGTTGTGTTATGAGTAACTGCAATCTATTTTTATTAGAACTATAGTAGGAGCAATCAAGTCTCATTAGGAATCTGGCATGGTTTTCTTTGGTTCTTGCCTACTTGTATCAAAGCAAAAAAACATAAAACACAGTCCACGTCAGTGTCTGTCTCTTACATATTTTTTACGGACTCCACATCAGTTTTGGTTGGTCCAACTGTTGCATATTAAAAAAAAAGTGTCAGTTTGAACAATATGTCAATAAAGACTAATATTAAAAGGAACACTTGATTAGTATGAAGTCTTTTTATGTTTTCCTTCTCTCATTCTCAGCAAAAGTATCACTGATCAGGCTCATGTTACTACCTTGTCTCTTATTTGCTAAAGAAGATCGAATCTGGACGAAATTTGATAAATTGTTTGAATCAGTAAGAACAAACTTGTAAGTTTTCAGATTATGGCCTTAATATTAATCGTGAGGATTATCTTGCATTTTGCAGGCAAACACTAAGCAGCAAAGTTCAAGTGGGTGATTGTGTGCTTTACATAATCTTATCTAACAATGTCAGATTCTGCTGAACCTGAACCGTCGTCTCAGCAAGATGAATCTCAACCTCAACCTGCTGGGCAAGGATCTCATTCTCAACAAGGTTACATATACTTTCTTCTCTCTCAATTCTGCTAATTTTATGTTCCCTTATTGAGATTTTAGACCTTTCGAGTTTTTTCCTTGTTCTTCGTTGTTAGCTAGAAGTTGTCATTTAGGAAAAAGGAGAGACACTGGATCGATTTTATCATTGTTCTGTTTCAGTTTGCACTTTCTTCAAGAAGCCATCAAAAGCTAAAAACATGAGGAAAAGAACGGTTGACGCAGATGAAGAAGACGGAGATTCGAGAAGCGAAAGCTCTATATTACAAAATCTAAAGAAAGTTGCCAAACCCGATAGCAAGTTATTCTTTTCCTCGGGACCATCTAAGAGCTCTACTACCACAAGTGAAGCTCCTGAGAAACCCGTCTTTCACTACGATTCATCCAAGGAAATCCAGGTTCAAAACGACAGCAGAGCAACAGCTACCCTAGAAACTGAAACTGACTTTAATCAAGATGCACGAGCTATCCGTGAGAGAGTTCTTAAAAAAGCAGACGAAGCATTGAAAGGGAATAAGAAAAAGGCTTCAGATGAGAAGCTGTACACCGGAATTCATGGATATACCGATCACAAAGCTGGGTTTAGAAGAGAACAGACAATCTCGAGCGAGAAAGCTGGAGGCTCACACGGGCCATTAAGAGCTTCTGCTCACATCAGAGTATCGGCTAGATTCGATTACCAGCCAGACATTTGCAAGGATTACAAGGAAACTGGATACTGTGGATATGGAGATTCATGTAAGTTCTTGCATGACCGTGGGGATTACAAACCGGGATGGCAGATAGAGAAAGAATGGGAAGAAGCAGAGAAAGTTAGGAAGAGAAATAAAGCTATGGGAGTTGAGGATGAAGATGATGAGGCTGGCAACGATAGCGACGAAGACGAAGATGCATTGCCCTTTGCTTGCTTCATTTGCAGAGAGCCTTTTGTCGATCCAGTTGTCACCAAATGCAAGCATTACTTCTGTGAGCATTGTGCTTTAAAGGTATCATCATAGCTCAAATCACAATTATGACTCTGTTTTTGGTTTATGAAACTAAAGAGTTTGTTTTATGTAATGATGCAGCATCACACGAAGAACAAGAAGTGCTTTGTGTGTAACCAACCAACAATGGGGATTTTCAATGCAGCACATGAGATCAAGAAGAGAATGGCTGAAGAACGGAGTAAAGCTGAAGGAGGATTGTGAAGTTTTTTCTTACAGGCCAAAAGGCAAAAATTATTTATTCTTCGCTTGAAGAAAGCTTTTTGTTTGTTGTACTCACTGGCCTATAGATATTCTGATGGCAATGGTTGTTTAAAACTGATTTAACTTTTAAATTTAAACAAACTGCAAAATGAAAGAAAAAAAACAAAAAAAAATCAAACTTCAAATTGAATCCGAGTTTTGGAATCAGCTTCCTAGTAGTCATCGTGGGAATAATAGTCGTCAAACTCAATATCCTAATTCATAAGCTCTACTCTTTTTTGGTTTCGGGAATAGGGGGCTCCTCCAACTGCTAGGCTTGTCCAAATCCATACTTTACGGTCCTGTGGATATGAGAATGTTGAAATTTTCCCTTCTCATAAAGAAAAGAGACCTGTTGAACTCAATACTGTCCTGACATGATCAGCATGAAATTTGATCGTTCAAAACGATGGTCAAATACCCAGCTCCCCATGCCTAAAGAAATATTTCCAACTCCAGCACTTTATTGGTAAAACTTAAGAATTTTGCTAATGTTATATTGTCCTATGGACTATCATTTATCAATATAATAAAATTTTATAAGATTATTTCATTTCATATATCGCGATTGCACCTGCCACCTTCTCGAAATGAAAATTTCTTATTGAAAGGATCCAATCCATTAACATTTTCCAAATACCTATCCAAATTGATTAAATGTTGAAACAGTCCATTAGCTAAATGGGTTGAATTTATTCATTACCCAATTAAACTTGGACCAAATGCTAATGGATCAATCCACCTCATTTATTTTTAACAATTCTATCATAAAAAGAATTGTGATAATTGATGACGCTGATCCTTATCATA
Source organism: Turritis glabra (assembly GCA_900406565.1). Lineage (NCBI taxonomy): Eukaryota > Viridiplantae > Streptophyta > Magnoliopsida > Brassicales > Brassicaceae > Turritis > Turritis glabra. The sequence continues at coordinate 596,203 of OVBN01000150.1, read as the reverse complement.
CCATCATTATCATTGTTAAGCTATCATCATCATCATGATACCATCAGTATCATCATTACCGTATCAAAATTATCATAATGGTTATAATAAAATCATCAGCATAAAAACCCTAGAAAGAGATTATGGTCATCCACGCCTGCATTTGAATAGGAATATAAAAGAAGAGCAATGTAAGAAGATTCAAGACATGATCTTGATTGCTTTGAGAAAAATTAAAATAGTTAGTATAGTATTCCCGTATTTAATATCGAGGAAAACACACTGAAAATTTGTTGACCTTGAGTACAACTATATTTCTTTACAGAAAACGAGTTCAAATGACTAAATGATCCAAAAAGAAAGTATACACATTTGACTATGTCATGGGTTGTTCAAATTCAAAGGAACTTTCATCCACGTTGTTCATTTAGAGGATCAACGGTCTAATATTTCTCGTCTTTTTTTTTGTTATTCCATAATATAATCTCACAACCACTGCACTGCATGCATTATCAATAAATTATAATTTACTAACGAATATAATTTTCGTGACAGTAAAAATAGTAGATATTTTATAATAACATCCGAGATGTTTTAAATTAAAACTAACACTAGTAAAGAAAGAACGTACAACAAGTGATGAGTTTGTCATACTTTGAGATTCTTTTTATGTTTCTTTGGCTTTTCAACGTCGCAATTTATGAGTGGATACTTAAATCGGAAGGTTGATTCTTTTTTGTAAATATTTTTCCTAATTACTACTAACCCTCTCGACTCAATATGCAAATTAAAGAGACGTGAAGACAATTGCTATTATCGATTTTTGGCTATAAAGCAAAACACATTGTTGGATTCTATGCATTTCGTGAGTCTATTCAATCAAAGCTACTTTTTTAGTAGACGTAGTTCTTCTTCCTGACGTAGTTCACCGGCAACGAGTTCCTAGGTTACTGAAGATAATATATCCTTCTTTCCATTTTTCCTTTCCTCTCTTGTTGTTCGTTAGTGTGTTCTCCAAGCTTTTATTCCAGTTTCAGTTAAAAGATTTTTCGATTACAAATTTCATAGGTCCAGAATCTAGACAAAAAACTATAAATTGTTTCGATCAGTAAGAACTAACTCTTATCGGAAATTTGGCATTATGCATGCAGGTAACACTAAGGAGCAAAAATTCAAGTGGGTGATTTGTGTGTTTAGATAATCTTATCTAACAATGGCTCAGCAAGAAGAACCCCTAGATATCTATATCTGGTGGGATCTTGAAAGCGTCAAATTTGAACGTCAAATAGGAAATGAAAATTTCTTATTGAAAGGATCCAATCCATTAACATTTTCAAAATACCTATCCAAATGGATTAAATGTTGAAACAGTCCATTAGCTAAATGGGTTGAATTTATTCATTACCCAATTAAACTTGATGGACCAAATGCTAATGGATTAATCCACCTAATTTATTTTTAACAATTCTATTATAAAAAGAATTGTGATAATTGATGACGCCAATCCTTATCATACCATCATTATCATTGTTAAGCTATCATCATCATCATCATGATACCATCAGTATCATCATTACCGTATAAAAATTATCATGATGGCTATAATAAAACCATCAGCATAAAAAACCTATAAAGAGATTCCGGTCATCCACGCCTGCATCTGATTAGGAATATACTAGAAGAGCAATGTAAGAAGATTCGAGACTTCATCTTGATTCCTTTGGGAAAAGTTAAAATAGTTAGTATAGTATTCCCGTATTTAATATCGAGGAAAACACACTGAAAATTTGTTGACCTTGAGTACAATTATATTTATTTACATAGAGTTCAAATGACTAAATGGTCCAACAACAAAGTATACACATTTGACAAGTTACTAACACCTATTTAGTCCCATAATTGATATCGATTTGAATAACTTCATATATTTATAGGAAAGACGAGTAATTTAAATTTTGGCTATGTCATGGGTTGTTCAAATTCAAAGGAACTTTCATCCACATTGTTCATTTAGAGGATCAACGGTCTAATATTTTTCATCTTGTTTTTTTTTGTTATTTCAGAATATAATCGCACAACCACTGCACTGCATGCATTATCAATAAATTGTAATTTACTAACGAATATAATTTTCGTGACAGTGAAAACAGTAGATATTTTATAATAACATCCGAGATGTTTTAAATTAAAACTAACACTAGTAAAGAAAGAGCGTATTACAAGTGATGAGTTTGTCATGCTTTGAGATTCTTTTTCTGTTTCTTTGGCTTTTCAACGTCGCAATTTCTGAGTGGATACTTAAAGCGGAAGGTTGATTTTTTTTTTGTAAATATCTTTCCCTAATTACAACTAACCCTCTCGACTCAATAGACAAATTAAAGAGACGTGAAGACAATCCCATTATCGATTTTTGGCTATAAAGCAAAACACATCGTCATATCCTATGCATTTTGTGCGTCTCTTCAATCAAGGCTACTTTTTTAGTGGACGTAGTTCTTCTTCGTGACGTAGTTCACATGCAACGAATTCCTAGGTTACTAAAGTTCCTATGTATGAAAAGTTTAGGTTTCTCCGATAGAATAAATTTAATTAAAGCATATGCAGTAAAAGGAACATTTCCTACCAAAATCACCTCTAGGCTAGCGGCATGCAGAGTGGAATTTGTACCAGTAACTATTCTTGCGTTGGTTTGAAGATGTTCTGAAGAAGGCTCCTCTCGTGGGTTCGAAACCATATGGTTTAACTATTTATAGACTTGATATCAATTTTGAGGTTGCTCCGTCGCTGATCTCCCTTCCCCTGTTAGACCACTTTGTAGCTGTCACTGTGCGTTCGGATCTTCGTGTCTTCAATCTAATGTAAGCTCTTTTCTGTGAAATTTAATCAAATTTTTAAAAAAAATTTCTAATTTTGTTATGGTGCTCTAGGCTGATTTCGGTGAAACTTGAATCATCAATGTTAAATCTTTAAAACTTGGGAAAGGTTAAACTTAGAATAAGGAGTGTTTAGTTATCTATCAAGTTATCCAATGATTGTTAAGTAATTGCTATAAATGTTTTATTCACAGAGAAAAATGTCCAGTTACTTTGGTGGATGAATCCGATAAGGCTTTCCATGGCGATTCCATTAGAGCTATTCGCTATGGTGCAAGTGGAAAGCTTTTTGTGTCTGCAGGCAATGACAAGCGTGTTAAGATTTGGTCTGCAGAGTCTTGGTACTCCCTTTACACCGAGTAAGTTAGTAACATCATATCGTAAGCGTAAGCATTTTGCAGGACTATTATAAATAAACTCCAAGCATTTCACTAGCACATTATGTTTCCAGAAGATCCAAGAATTTCGCTTCTATGTTTCTCCAAAACCAACTTTATGCTCAAGTTGCATAATCTTATTTAATAATAATGATGGCAGATCTTCTAAGAGGGGAGTTAGCGCAGTTGCTATAAGAAGCGATGATTTACATGTTTGCTACGCTGACAAGCAGGGTGCTGTATTTTTGATCGAGCTGGATGGGATCAATGAGGGTAAAGTTTTACCTACTAAGGAGTTTGTGTCACAGCTTTACCATGATAGCCGTATTATTACTAGCATGGTAAGATAAAGTTTTGTCAAAGGCATTTTTTTTAGGGTCGTCGAGTTTTAGCCCCCTGTAAAGTTTCAATTCTTGCTTCAGCCCCACGAAGCTTCAGCCTATGTCTCTAACCACACAAAAACACTTTGACAATGTATATCCCCACATAATTTGAATTTCGGGTTTAGTCTCCACGTCTGTTAAATCCAAACGCTTTCCATCTAATCTGTCACTAAACTGGATTAAAATCGTAAGTAATAACTAAACCAATAATCTAAACATAACTCAATACCCCCAATACCAAAGGAAACATCAAGAAAGGCAAAAATTTAGGGTTTGTGTGGTTTCAATTGAGATATTGATTGTTAGGTTGATTCAGGGAAGGAGATATCGTTTGTTTCAAGGAAGGGCCTCGATTCTCAGGTTGCAATGAGGTAAAATATTCAAACTCTAATAGCATGGGCTGCAGTACATGTTTTGTAATTTTGAGATAAATCCAATTTTTTTTTTGTCTAATTTTAGTGGCGAAGAACATTATTCTGAGAGAGAGTGGCGTCTTCAGATGTTGGAAGATGAGAGTGATCTAAGTGATCCAGACTGTGATATTCCTAATAAAGACGACAATGATTCAAGTTTTTTTGATAGCGGATCCGAGGAAGATGGTGATGAAGAGTTGATGAACAGGTATTCAAGAGCAACTAGAACGTTTTCTACTTCAGGAGAAAGTATAAAAAAAGAATGGTTTCAGTTAGAAATTGAAGATGAAGTTGCTCAATTTAGAGATGAGCTTCCGATGCGGCATAATGTGTGTCCTGAAAGTGACAGCGACTCTGAACATGCCGAAGTGATTCCTGTAAATCGAGACCAGCAGATCAGGCGAAGAAGAGCTGGAAGCTTACACTTCTAGCAAACGTTTTCTAGTGGTCTTGCGTTTAAGGACGTTGTGTTGGAGTATGCTCTTAAAACAGGCAACAAAGGATAAAAGGAATCAACGAGTTTCCATCCAAGAAGAAGAAGAAGAAGAAGCAGTCCAAGGCAAAAGAAGTTGCCATCTCTCCATCACAGAAAAAGAAACGGACAATACATTGCAAAAAGTGTGGACAAGCTGGTCACAATACTCGGTCTTGTGCCAAACGAGCCAAAAGGGTAAGTTATTCATCTCTAAAATTTTTTGTTATTCATCTCTGTTTTCTGATATTAATTTGTGTTTATTTCGGTTGATTTCATTTTCAGTGTCATGGTGAAGCTTCTTCTAGTCAATCTACACAGGCAATGTCTCAAGTGGATCAAGCGTAGCAATTTTCTAGTTAGCAATTAGATTAGGTAGTAATTTTTTACCTTCTAAGAAGAGCTTCTCTGTTTTCCTTTTGCCTCCTAAGAAGTGAATCGATTCTTGTAATATAAGACTATCATGTGATACTTTCGGCTTTGTCTTTTGTGGTACTTCAAAACTCATTTCAGTTTCAACTAATGTTATGGATGTAGTTTGTCAATCGTGAATCCTAATTTCAGAAGTGATGTTTTGAGGGATGAAACCGGGTCTAAATCTGGGTAAAATCGAATTATGTTCAAATTTTCGGTTTAATTGCGAGTTTAATCTGGTTTAGTGACAAATTAGACGGAAAGCGTTTGGATTTTAATAGACGTGAGAACTGAACCCGAAATTCAAATTATGTGGGGATATACATTGTCAAAGTTTTTTTGTGTGGTTAGAGACAGAGGTTGAAGTTTTGTGGGGCTGAAGCAAGAATTGAAACTTTGCGGGGCTACAACTCGACGACCCTTTCTTTTATAGGGTCTCGTTCTTGTAAAAAGCTGAAGTTTTACTTTACTTTGTCACCAAGTCTGATATGTTCTTGTTCATAGGAATTTTCCCCGGATGATCGATATATTATTAGTGCAGATGGGAACTATAAGATAAGGAACTATAAGATAAGGGTAAGCTAGTCTAATCCACTAATGTACAATGTCACGTCTTTCTTGTTCTGATTGCTCTTATAAATGAGTGATTACGTTTGTCTCAGGTGACTATTTTTCCTAAGAAGCCTCTAGAAAAGAATAATGAAATAAATAGTGTTTATGTTGAATACAAAAAGTAAGTGAACCTGTAATCTCATCACCTGCATAGTTAAAGATCGATTACTTAAAAGGTCATGATGTAACATTTTGTCTTAAAAGGCTGAATAGGTTCATCACCTGCATAGCCTTTGTCTGGAATTCAGAATACCTCTTGTCTGGAAGTGGAGATTCAACTGTAAGTGATCTTAAATAAATTCTCCATTTATGTTTCTTACGACCATTGAGTAATGCTCGACTCCTTGCTAATAATGTTAAATTCCAAGGTTCGACTGTGGGATATTACATCTGGGTCTCTTCTCGACGCATTTGACGTCAGCAAAATGGTAGAAATCACAGTTTCTTTTGTGAGTTTTATTAGATAGAACTCTTGGTTAAGTATTTTCTTTGCGCTTATTGCAGTTGAAGGCAGGAGATCTAGAGGCTAATGAATCTGAGCAAGTCACAATGAATATATGCACCATCTCAAAATCATCTCTTGCAGCAGTGACTATTCAAAGGTAATTCAAAATTTTGCGTGTGCATATATTAAGATAATCATCAATTGTTCGATTACTAGTTCTATTAATGGTAAAATGCAGCTTTCAAGGAATATTTTTGTTAAGCTGTGATGAATCAACCCGTAGTCTCTCTATCAAAAAGGTACGACACTTTAGCAAATCATGTAAAATCAGTAGAACCACAAGTTTAACTGTGTAACAAGAGTTTCTCCAAGAGTTGCGGCAGATATTTCAGAAGACAATTGAACGTATTATTATTACCAGCATAATGGATACAAAATGACAATTAAACTGGTTTGCCTCATACAATGGTCTCCACATTTAGAACTTACCTATGTTTACATGAACATCATTATCTATTTTGATTATAGAATTCTGCTTCCCACATTGAAAACGCTGTCGAAAAGTAAGTTTTCGTCTTGCCTGACGAATGACGACTCTAGGTACCCTTCAACACCGGTCCTGTCAGAAAAAACAGAGCAATGAAAATGAAGATGATAAGAGCTGAAAAAGTTAGGCTTTAGACTAGTAAACCGGGAACTAAGATAAGAACTATACCAGTCTCAAGAAATCTCTATGCTTCCTGTCCTCAGCTTCGATGGCTCGATCCGTGGCACTATAGAAATAGAATCAATGACATACATCATCAATAAAACAGAGAACCAAAATGAAACTCACATCAGAAACTATATTAAACTAAACATGTTATGAAGAGTCCGGAAGAGAGTGAAGTGGTAACTTAAACCTTGAGGCATCCACGTTGCTCTCGTACAGAATCACTTCTTTTCCGGCTGTTAAAAGCTGTATCAATTCCTACGGCCATCAAATACCGTCTCTTTCTCCTGCGGTTGCTTCTTCCCCATATCATCGCACCGTTTTGTAAAGACTCTCCTGCACTGACCTGTCAGCAGCTAACTTGTCAGCAGCTAACTCTTGTCTATTATAAGCTTGAAATGGTCTTATCCAATGTCCTGCAGGTAACAACACAAAAAGGTTGTTTAATATGACAAGTTCCAGAAGGTTGTCAGTATTTGAAACCCACAGTGCACAAGACTAAAACTCACTGTATAGCATTGTGTGTATTGGATACTTGTCCAAACAAAGCCTGGGGATCTCTTTTGACGTCTGTCTGGTAAAGCTAGAGAAGAAACTAATCAGACCATAGACCCAGATTAAGAAGTCCTGACAAGCTTCATGATCAAATGACAAGCATTAACATGTATCAACCTCACAGACTTTGGAGTGCAGCCTCAGATAGCAGAGTTCGGTTACGGATGGACGAGATATGATTTTAGATTCCGGAATGAATACTCCACATCCTGCAACAACAACAACAACAACATAATCATGTGAAATCTCTAAGCTCCATCATCGAAACCAAACACTAAAAAACAGCTCGAAACAAACAGAAATAGACCCATTAACACCTAAATCTCAATAGCATCTTCCGAAACAAGAATCTGAGATTTCACAGATCGCGAGAAGAGTGAAGAACCTTTATCTCCGCCGGAGATTTGGAAGAGAAATAACGCGCAAGAGAAGGGTGACGAAATCAGAACGTAATATATTGTCTAATGGGCCCGTGCGCTAAGATACAATTAATGGGCGGCCCATAAATAAACCACACCACAAGTATCCGTAACATCTGAAACGTTAATTGCCCTAGAAGGGTTCGATCGAGACGATCACGGGGACTTGTTCTGATCTTTTTCTCTCTGGAAGCGGGGGAGGTGGGTGATTTAACCGTGTCAATCTCGAAGATTTTCCGATCTATCTTCTTGATTAAAGACCTAACTGCGATTTGGTTTTCCATATTTTTGTTTTTGATTTTTTTTAGGTTTTTAAGTCTTGAATGATGATGACGAAGGCGAAGGCTGTGGCTGAGGGCGTGCCAGAGGCTGAGGCTAAGGTTGTAACACGCGTCTGGTGGGACATCAACAGGTGTCCGGTTCCCGGCGACGTTGATGTTCGTAGGGTCGGTCCGATTATTAAACGGGCGTTGGAGAAGTTAGGCTACTCTGGTCCTCTCACCATCACTGCCGTTGGCATACTAACAGACGTCCCTCCTGACTTGCTGAGACAAGTCTATTCCTCTGGAATCGCTCTTCATCACGTTCCCACCGGTCGGTTAATATCTTCTAATCCTTGATTTTATACCCCAAAAAATTAGGGTTTAGATTCCTTTTGTTTGTTTGCATAGAGTGTCTTTTAAGTCTTTGTAAATTTCTGAAACAGATATCTCAGGCCTTGGGTGGGCTGTGCTTAAGTGGACCTGGTATAATCAACCTCCGGCTAATTTAATGCTCATATCGTATGAGCCAATCTTCTTGGACACTCTTGACATGCTAGGTGGGGCCGGATACAACATTGTTCGGTCTATATTTCCAGATGATCCTCAACAAGCCGCCTCCGCTTCCGCTTCCCTTTCTGCAGGGTGTTTCCTCTGGAAAAGCTTACTGGCAAGCTTACCGGCAGGTGTTTGTCCTCTCTCTCTCACTCAGTACAGTGTTGAAATAATTAAACTGTTTCTGAACTAGTTAGCTTTTGTTTCCCCACGGATGCAGATGCTATGGATTCAGGGGCACCTCAGGAGGACAAGTGAGGTGAGACGGGTGAATCTGCCTTGTATTGTGGAACATGCAATTTTACTGTCCGAGGCTTTGAAAATTTCTCCACCCATCTCAAGAGTGAAGAACATGCACATGAAGTAAGCACCTAGCCAAAAAGGACAGGCTTGTTGTGTCAATACATTTGTCATTGTCTAACTACATATATTGGGTCCATTTGAGTCCACAACCTCTTACCACAAGTTTCCCTTTCTCACTTCTTCCAGTTATGTTTTGCCTAAATTTGACCCCATATTATCTTTTTCCACTGGTTGTGCTTTTTTGGTTGTCAACGAGCAGTCGCAAGATTACCATAACGAAGACGTAGAAGACGAAGACGACGAAGATGACGACGAAGACGAAGAGTAGTAAGAGTTGATGGGCCTATGGTGTTGTTCTTCTGTTAGGCATTTCATGTGGTAAACGGTTCGTGTTCTACTTCTACCGGGAAATGTTGTATTAACTAATTTTACTTGTGACTTGTTTTCAAGCCTCGCTTTTACTCTTCAGTTAACTAATACTTTTTATTGTCATCTTCTTAATCCTCATTAACTCTGGTTTTCTTTGTGTGTTAATGTTATCTTAAGCTATGAGTCGTCATATAAGAAAACGGTTTTTTTAGTTAATAATATTTGCTAGACATCTTTCAAAAGTTTAACCTAATTATTGAAAATTAGACTTTGTACTGGCGTTTTAAATAAACATAAAGAATATGGTTGAATTTTTGAATTCCTTTTTGCCCTAATTCCTATAAAAATTTAGGGTAATGAGTTGGTATCTCATCTCAAAGTTTCGTTAATTTAAATTCTAAAACAGAGTAAGAAGTGCTTTGTGTGTAGCCAAACTAACACTGGGGATTTTCAATGCAGCACATGAGATCAAGAAGAGAATGGCTGAAGGAGGATTGTGAAGTTTTTTAATAAGCCGAAACTGTTTTTGTCTGTACTCGTTAGCCCATATTGTGATGGTCTTTACAGATTGGGCCTTGTGTTCGGCTCATCTAAATTTTAAACCTTTTTCTTTTGTTAGTTGGTTGAAACAGTCAAAAGTTAAATGAAACCAGGACAAATGAATGTTTCAATCTGATGACACGGTAAATTCATAACTTTTTACTTCCAGCAAAATCAGAAGACTCTCTATTTCTATCGTTATGTGTGTTTTGGTTTTAATGTTGCCTTTTTCACTTTCCTCGGTTTTTGTTAGTTCAAAGTTCAAGCAGATTCGAGAATCTATTGGCCGGCAAAAAAGTTATCCAAGTATGCAAAAAGAAGATTTACACGCGTCAATTTCACGAGATACACCACAATAAGTGAACATAAGAATGTCAGACGTTAAACCAATAAGAAGATGACACGTATACGGGTCTCTTATAATTTGACCATATTCAGCTGCCTATGTCGCTGTCACTAAAAAGGCTCGTCGTATTTATCTTGGAGCAGTTAGTATTTACGTTAAAGTCATATTTTGCGTTAAGTTTGTATGCCAAAGGTGATCCTATCCGATAAGGTTTTTTTGGTAAATTTTTATCTGATAAGGTTACTGTAATTATCATCAACTACCTCTCTTTAAGTACTATATTATCACGTAACATTAAAAATATTATTTAGTTGCAGAAAATGTTATATATAAGCTAAATCCCTCTTTTATCGTCTCGTCGATTTGAGATAATTAATGAGAGATTTGTAAGCATAACAAATATTCAAATCGAACAAGAAAACCTCTCGTTATAATTATATGTGTTGGTTAAAACGGTTACAAGATCGAAAGATTGTTCTTTTTGAAAACCTTAAACCATAATTCATATGTTAAAAGATAAGGTAATCATTTAACTAGAGTTTTCTAAGACGTGATTATGTTTTTTGGTTTGGAACAAAAAAAAAGTAAAGATGAATCTTTTGATAAAAACAAAAGTAGAATTCACTCATTATAAAAGTTATGCATAAATTGCTGGTTAGAAAGCGTAATTAGCGTTGTAAATACATCGATATATTGTGAAAGCTCTGGTTTTACGAAGAAGATGGAGGAGGAGCAACTTCAGACTTTTGGGAATGAATCGAAATATCGGATTATGGTTTATGGTAGATTTTTTTATGCTCTCTCATGTTTCCTTCCTATGGGGTGTGCTTCACTACAATACAATTTAACAAAATCTAATGGTCTATGATAGGGACTTTCTCTCAATATCAGAATAGATTTCAGATTCAAGTTCTTGTTTCGTGATTTTAGATTGTGAATATCTAATATCTTCTAGCAATCTTCTTCTAGAAATGCCTTCTCATCCGAGAAGGGAAATACACCTTACGTGACGTACATGACTGCATGGAACAGTCACGGACTGATAGGATGAGACTGTTGATGACCAATCCTAGTAAGATATGGTATTAGACATTTAGCTTGATACGATTAATGGTTCAACAACTAAATTTAAGGTAAACAACAACAACAAGAACTATATTAATGGTACAATACATATGGGACCCGATACATGGAGAATACTCAATCAGACCAACGAACCTATCCTGGTATATATGTGAAGACCAACTATGTGGAATATAACTCAGCATAAACTGTAATTAACTAGCATACCAAACAATATATACAAAAATCTTCGATTTCGACCTCAAGATACATTATATATCGACACTGCACTTAATAAGTTACGCACCCTACAAAAGCAATTATACATTATATAGAGGTTAGATTTTTATATTCTCTTCTTTTTTTATGGAGATGGAGTCATTAATTATAAAATGCATAATAAAATCATGATAAACATTCCATTCATGGATTTTAGTGTCAGTTAAAAATAAATTAGCTATGGTCTATACAACTTTATTTAATATAACAAAATATCTATAAAGTTAGAAACGATCTTACCTCATCAAAACAAATATTTTTCTAAGGATTTATGTTTGTTTTATTCGGATTAGGTCCCAAAACGTCATACAGTGATACAGAACACTAGCTTAAATATTTTGTTGTTTTGTTACATTAAAAAAAGCATAACCATTAGTACGGTTTGTTTGTTTTGGGTTTAAAAAGTTGTAAAATGTGTGAAGGATAGAAGAAGCTTAAGAAAAAGAGTTTATTAGGCACATAATAATAATAAAAAAAGTAATTATGTCGGTGGGTTCATTGATAATTGAAAGAAACAAAAATTAAAATAAAAGTTTGTGTTTATTTTTTTGTATCTTATTGCTCCTTTTTTGTTTCTTCTATTTATTATCCACTTTGAGAGAGAGAGAGAGAGAGGAGAATTCTGATCGGAGGAGAACATGGAAGACGTCGGAGGCGGCACGGCGATGTACGGAGATCTTGAGACGGTGCAGTATGTACGGACGCATCACCAACATCACTGCAGAGAGGACCAGTGTACCTCTGCTCTTGTCAAACACGTCAGAGCTCCTGTTCATCTCGTACGCCTCTCCAGTTTCTATAGGACTAATTTCACCGATTTCTGAACAATTTTGATCTGAATGAATCCACTGAATTAAGGGTTTTTTCCCCCTAAATCTCTGCTAACGATTGGAATTGAATTTTTGCGATCAGGTTTGGTCACTGGTGCGGAGATTTGATCAGCCACAGAAATACAAACCATTTGTGAGCAGATGTACTGTAATCGGTGATCCTGAAATTGGTAGTCTCAGAGAAGTTAATGTCAAATCTGGTCTTCCTGCAACAACAAGTACTGAGAGATTAGAGCTTCTTGATGATGAAGAACACATCCTCGGTATCAAAATCATTGGTGGTGATCACAGACTTAAGGTAAAACGAAAAAAATCAGATCTCATTAGGTGTTAATATGTGTGTTTGATGTCAGAGGTTTGTGTTTAGAATGAGGAATTTAATATCTTTTCTTTGTTTGGTATTGTTCTCAGAATTACTCTTCGATAGTGACTGTTCATCCGGAGATAATTGAGGGCAGAGCAGGAACAATGGTGATTGAATCCTTTGTAGTTGATGTTCCTCAAGGAAACACAAAGGATGAGACTTGCTACTTCGTTGAAGCACTCATCAGATGTAATCTCAAGTCATTAGCAGATGTTTCTGAAAGATTGGCTTCTCAAGACATTAAGTCATCTCAGATCTTGATCAATGAAGGAATCAATTCCAGTATGTGATATAATTTTCTTCAGGGTTTTTGTTTTGTTTTGTTTTGGTCTATAGATAATATTATATATATATATATATATATATATATATATATATCTTCGGTAATGATCAACTTCTTTAAAAGATATATTTTTCCAATGGTGAAGTTTTGATTGTAAGATGTCTTCTGGTCTGGTTGTTTTATGACCGTTGCTTTATTTGTAGATAGTTTTGTAAAAAAAAATGTAAATGTGAATGTTTGTTTATATATGATATATAGTTTACAAAAGATATGGTATAGAAAATGTATATTACAAGGTGAATGGTTAACAAGCTAAGCTTTCAAAGTGTATACACTATACTTACTCTAATAGAAACGCCTTCAGGTTCCAATTTTATGTTGAACAGAACCATAGATGTCTTGCTCTATGTTGATCGTTTGGATGTGTATAGAGTTTGATGAGCTAGATAAGCTAGTTGTTAAAGCAATCACCCAAACCTTTGGAAAAGAGATATGGTGCAAAACCTTGCTTGTTCTGACTCATGCTCAGTTTTCCCCACCCGATGAACTTTCCTACGAAACTTTTTCCTCCAAGAGATCAGATTCTCTCCTCAAAACTATCCGTGCTGGTTCTAAGATGTGAAAACAAGAGTTTGAGGTATGCTTATGCTTATATCCGTCTCGGAAAATAGTTTTTACCAATGTTTGGTTCATAGTAGCAAGAATCAGTTACATTCTTCTACTGGCTTGTAGGATTCTGCAATCGTGGTAGTCTATGCAGAGAACAGCGGAAGATGCAGCAAGAACGATAAGGACGAAAAGGTTTAGGGTTTTCGAATCTCTGATTTGATCCGACTTGGAGAGAGACTGTTAAAAGTTGCTTACCTGTTCTTGGTTTAGGCTCTTCCGAATGGTGAAGCGTGGATCCCGAACTTGGTTAAGGCGATAACTGATGTAGCAACAAACCAGAGGAAAGCAATTCATGTAGACAAGAAGATGGTAGATGGATCTTACTCTGATGATAAAGGAAAGAAACTCATCCCTCTCATCATCGGCGCTCAGGTAAGAAAGAGACACTATTTGATTTATTGTCTTGTTCGAATTTGGTAAACAAGTGAAATCCATTTTTGTACTTTTCAGTACTTCATCGTTAAAATGATTCAAGGAGCAATCAGAAATGACATCAAGACAAGTGGAAAGCCACTTTAAGAGGTCTGAAGAACAGGTTTTGTTGTGACCAAAATTAGAAGGAGAAGAAGAGTTTTTCTATTATCTGCAACATTTTCTTGTTTCCGGCTTTTTATCTTGTCTGTAATTTATGAAGATTTGTTCAAAGAAAAGACTTGCCATGTTTTCAGGTTAAATGAAATGGATGTTTCCCATACATAATATAAAAAAAAGAGGAATGTATATTTTTAATCACTTGTGTGATTACATAAGCACAGAAGAAGAGAACCAAACACAAAAACACTATAAACACGGTGGGCTCTTCAACAGGAGACATATCAGCCAAATATACACCAAACCTCCTATAAGAACAGCCAATATGCCAATCCTCCCACTGCATTTTTAATCACCAAACCTCTTTTTCCTCTTTGCTTCTTCTATTCTAGGTATGCCAGTTTCTTCTCTCTTTATTGGTGCTGGTAGTACTCGTACTTGTTCTGCGGTTGATTATAACTTAAAAGGTTCGAAATTTGTAGTTATGGGTATATATGTGAATATAGAGAGAAGCAAAGACAGAGATTGCCAGTAGTGTACAAGTACAGAACTGAGATTCTCTATTTGGTGGAGAATCACGCTACCACCATCATCGTTGGCGAGACGGGCAGTGCTACAGATTCCTCAGGTTTCTTCTTTGTCCTTTATCCTTGGTTTCTTTTTATTTTTTTTTGGGGAAAGCACCTAGGTTGTAAGGTCAATTGACCTTCAAATAATAAGAATTATTTATTTTTTCTTTTTAATACCAAATCCTTAAAAAAAAATAAAATAACTAAATAAGTTTAACTTATTTACAATCCAACCAATGAAATCCGACCCGTATCCGCAGATCCGATACTCGACCCACAATCCAACGGATCCGGCACACGATTCTTCCCTTTCTCTAACGGATTTATCGGATCCTCTCTCCCTCTCTCTCTCCCTCTCGATTTCAATACTCATCACTCAAAATCGGAACCCCACGATTTCGCAGATCTCGGATTTAATCGCCCACAACCCACGACCTCTCTTCTCTAACTCTCGCTCTCGATTCCCTTCTCGATTTCAATAGCTTTTGTTGCCGATTTTTCTACCCAAATTCCATCAAAAATCCGGACAACTAGGGACTACCAATCAGGACAACTAGATACCGCGTACAAAGAATCCATCAGTTGGAGTGGATGGAAATCCAATTCCTTTAACGGGTGATTCCGGACCTTCATGCAGTTCGCCCGCGAGTCCAGCAAGTGTTCATGAAGAAAATGAAGACCAAAGAGTTTCCGAAGAAGAGAGTGCCGATGAAAAAAATATTTCGGAAGACAGTGAAGGATCCGAAGGTGAAGAAGGAAGAAGTTCAGATGCTGAAGAAGAGGAAAATGGTTCAGAGGAGGAAAAAAGCAAAAACGTAGAGGAAGAAGAGGATGAGGAAAATGAAGCAACGATATGTAACTCCAACCTTGAGACAAATTAAATGTAATACTGGGTAATACTAGGTAATACTGGGAGTAATACTGGGTAATACTGGGAGTAATACTGGGAGTAATACTGGGTAATACTAGGAGTAATACTTATTATTATGTGTATGATTTGCAGGAATCTGATCACGAAACCTAAGCATTAGCACCAGAAATATACTTCAGGAATAACGAGTATCAGAAGAAACTGAAGCTCCAATCAACGTGTTACTTTAAGAAGGCAGTAGAGACAATCACTGAACGACTACAAGGAAGTGAGATTAGATGGTTTCATGAGCATCCATAGTTTAAACATTTCTTTCACATGCGTTTGGAGAGCAAGCATAAGTTTCAGGGGATGTGGATGCTCTTTCTTCATGCTGCGCGTACGTTAAAGAAGCGGGAAGCTTGGATTATTTTAAACGATGTTCCTATGCGGTATTCAATCAGAGAACACGGTATGATCTCTGGTTTATACTGTCATAATTATCCATTGGAGTGGGATAAGTTGGGCGGATTAGACTTTGTTAGGAGGCATTTCGCGAGAGGGTCAACCATAACATATGAAGCTGTGGAGCATAAGTTTTTGACCATAAACTGTTGTAGAGATAGGTTGAACATGGTTGTCCTCTATTTCTTATCTTCAGTGATTGTTGGACAGACAAAGAAAGGGGATAAAACAACCGGTAAAGGATCCAAAAGTATAGAGCCCTTCTTTCTCAGAGCGGTTAACGACCTAGAACTGTGTCAGTCGTTTCCGTGGGGCCATTTTTTTTTTGATGACAATCTCAAGCGAATGAGTGCATTGTTTGCAAAATTCGATGGAGTCGTCACGAGAGATCAATGGGTTTACCCAAGTTTTAGTATTCCTTTGGAGGTAATTGAGTAATTAAGAATCATTTACTTTGTAGATCTTTGTTTGAAATTGCTAATGTGTTTTGTTTTAAGAATTTGTAGATTTTGGCGTTCGAGTCGATTCCGATTTTGAGGTCGAAGTACCGAGAGTTTGACGAAAGTGCAAGCTCTGAATGTCCGAGAATGTGCACCATTAAATTCAAAAAACATTCGGTGTCAAAGTTTGCACTTGATGATTTATATGAAGCACTGGGAATAACCAAGGTTAGTAATAGTACTTAGTAATACTGGTAATACTAGTTAGTAATACTGATAATACTAGTTAGTAATACTTGTAATACTAGTTAGTAATACTTGTAATACTAGTTAGTAATACTGATAATACTAGTTAGTAATACTGGTAATACTAGTGATATATCATGGTTTTTACGGTTTTTAACCATGATATAAGAGTCGTTTTTAGAGTCTTTTTAGTGTCTTTCGAGTCTTTTAGAGTCTTTGCAGATTCAGGTACGTTTTAGACTTATTTGGAGATTATGGAACGTTTTGGAGCAAGCCGAGAAGCTACGCTGAAGAAATGAACTCGGAGAGCAAAATTGGTGTGAGTGTCGATCGACACTACCTCTTAGTGTCGGTCGACACCAATATCTGACGGCAATTAAATTTTCAATCTTTTTGAAGTTTTGAAGAATTGCAAATTCTGCCCAGAAGTGTTTCCTGTTTACAAATAAAGCCCAAATCGTATTTTAGCTTATTTATAGGATTTTAAGCTCATTGTTTAGACCGATGCTTGGAATCCTTGATTTTTGAGCAGCCACCTCTTCAGGGATTTTTGGAGAAGATTTCTAAACTCCATTCTTCTTCTTTTTATGTTCTTAATGCAATTTATTCAGTTCATGATTTGTGTTTCATTTATCATGTCTGAGTAATCTCCCTGTTAGGTTTGGGGTTTTTAAAGGAATTCATGAATTGTTAGATTGTTAGATTGTTAGGATTGAATCTATAGAGTTCTTCATCTAGATTGTGTTTATTGCTTATTCTAGCTTAGCTACCTAGAATATGATCTTAGGTTGATTAGTTGACACGAAAGTGTAATTGATTGCCTGAACTATCTTAGATGAGCAAAATACCCTATTCGCAAAGAAATTTGGTTTAGGGATTTTGTGAACATATCAAACCTGAACTTTAATGCTTGTTTAATTTGAAGAATTTGCAAAGAGATTTGAGATTCTAAAATTTAGGCATAGATAATCTTCGCAACGAAAGTTGGTTGATTTTACATTAGTGATTTGAGTTCTAGACTGGTTCTTAATTACAATCCTGATAATTGTTTTGTTCTGCAATTCTGAATTTCCTGAGAATTTCCCTGAGTCTAGCTTTTTCCCTATTGAATTCACATCCTTTACTTTTTACACTGTTAGTTTTACATTTTATTTTTTGACATTTAGCTAAATTTCCAAACTGCTAATCTATTGTGTGAACATTAGTCCTTGTGGATTCGATCCCTAAATACTACAGTGATCTCTTAATTTGAGAGAGTAGCTCAAGGGTAAATTTGAGCATATCAAATTTTGGCACCGTTGCCGGAGATCGAACCCGGGTCACCTGCGTGACAGGCGAGAATACTTACCACTATACTACAAGTATTACTAACTAGTATTATCGGTGAGCAAACTCTTTGTGGTCAAATCTTTGATGAGACGGAGGACGATCGAGATGTTGATGACTACATAATTCAAAGTTGGAAGAATCAGTATTTTAATGAGAGAAAGCGGATTTTTATTCTATTTTTGTTCGCCCGTGATGTCTATGCCCAAGTGGCGGCTACAAAAGAGGTTGTTGGGATAGAGGCCGCTGAGGAAGAGGGTATGGAGAAAGAGGCGGACAATGTGGAGGAAGAACCGCACGTGGTGTCCAATGATGAAGTGAAAAAGCTCAGGAAAGACATGTTAGATCTTCAAGAAGGAATGATGAAGATAAATAAATGTATGGAAGATGGTTTTGAGAAACTGTTTAACTTGATTGGTGGGTAGGATACAAGGTTAAAGGTATTGGAATCATTTGTGAAGTCGCAGACTTCGAATGATATCTTTTTTTATGATGGGACATCTGGTGGTGGTGATGGGACAACTGGTATTTTTGAAGGGACAACTGGCGTTGGTGAAGGGACAACTGGTGGTGGTGGTGAAGGGACAACTGGTGTTGGTACAGGTACAACTGGTGGTACAGGTACAACTGGTGGTACAGGTACAACTGAGGAAGTGGATGGTACAACTGAGGGAGAAGCTGACGATGACCGTGTTGAGAGAGGTGAGAAGGATGAAGTAGTTAGTGAAAAGAAGACGAGGAAGCCTTCAAATGCAAAGAAATCTCCCTACACAACTATGACGGAGGAAAAGAAGAGGAAGAAAACATAATCCATGTGTGAGTGATCCAACTCGATGTCTATCTACTTATCAAACTCTATCTATTTAAATTTGAAGTATGTGTTTCTGTTTTTAACTAGTTATGCACCACAACTTTGAGCTATGTGCTTTGGTTTGTTCTTGCAATTGTTTGAAGTACTTTTAATCAAAACTTATGTTAGGTAAATTGAAGTATCTGTTTCGGATTTTAACAAGTCATACAGGTAATACTGGTAATACTATGTATTCTGGTAATACTGGTAATACTAGTTAGTAATACTGGTAATACTGGTAATATTGGTAATATTAGTAATACTGGTAATACTGTGTATGCTCATACATAGATCCTTAAAAGTACAAAGATACTTAAAATTATTTGAACAAATATCTCATCCCATAAACAACCATAAAAATACTTATTCACTTCAGCTCGCCAAACTTCTTCCTCTCTTCATCAACTCGGGCGAGCAATTGAAATAGGCGATCTTCTATTTCTCCCAATTTGGTTTTTGTTAAAGTAATCTCCTCCAAGACTGCATCACTCAAATCCTTGTAAATGTGGCAATCTCCATCCTATCATTCGAACAAAATGGATAACAATAAACACAAAATGGATAACAATAAGAACGAAATGGATAATGTGGCAGGATAAATTGGATCCTTACACGAATATCACCAGAACAGGTATAGAATTTTCAACCAGTCAACAACCCAATCGTTTGAGTATTAAGCACAGCTGGTTTACCACAGTAACATGTTGCCGAAATGCCAATAGGTGACGGCTCCCATGTCGCCGGAGTCAGAGTGATATCGAACTCCTCACCGAACAAGTTGGGGAGGATTAGTTCGTCATCTGAGGATGATGAACTGCTGTTGTTGGAGCTAGTATCGAACTCCTCACCAAACAAGTTGATGGGTTTCTATTTACCCATTTGACTCGATTCAGATCCTAATACATGCAAAATTGCCTCGATTTCGAGTATAGAAGAATAAATTAAGGTCGAATAGACTTACCCAGACGTTTCTGTTGACAAATTCGCCGGGTAAATGGCAGAGAAAGATTTGATTTCGAGCCCTAAAATTCAATTTTGGGGGAAAAAATGTTCTCTCTTTTCAAACTTTTGGGCCGAAAATTTGAGGATTTATTCATATAAAAACACCAACCCCCAATCAAATTAAGCCACGTTTTAAGACATGTGCGCCGTTAAAATTGCCACGTTTTAAGACATGTGCGCCATCATGTAACACATAGTTGTCCCAAGTATGACAGTATTACAAACGTAACACATAGTTGTCCTTTTGATATTTTACCTATTTACCTAGTTATACCATGTTATAAAAAGTAAATTTCAGTTGTCCAGATTATTTTGGGGATTTGTAACACATTTTCTATGATTTCATACCATCATATTTGCAAAAACACATTTTTCTCAAGTTTTGCTTCATAAAGTGTATGACATTAACAAACTCTTCTTGAAAGTGTAAGGTTGTCCTAAGGTGATTGGAGAGAATACTCATATATAATATTCCAAAATTTGTTTTAATTAAGGAGCTTTGTATTTTATATACAAACCTATAAATAATACATCTTATGTTGTGAAAAAATTCAAAATGTAAAATAATTAAGGAGGTTTTTTTTAAATTATGTTTACAACATTTTTTGGAAATTATGTTTATTTCAATTTTTTAAAAATTATGTTTATTTCATTTTTTGGACAACTAGGTTATTTTTAAAGTAATTTTGTTACACAAAATGGATAATCCAAATGAAACTCATATATAATTCAAACACATCTTCTTGAAAATTCACACATAGTGGTACAAATACAATAACTAGTATTACCTAGTGGTACAAATACAATAACCTAGTTGTCCAAATACAATAACCAGTATTACATAGTTGTCCAGATACAATAACTACAATAACCTAGTTGTCCAAATACAATAACCAGTATTACATATTTGTCCAAATACAATAACCAGTATTACATAGTTGTCCAGATACAATAACCAGTATTACCTAGTTCTCCAAACAGATTGTAACAAATCAGGCACCATCACTTGGGACACCTACTTCAGCACCACTTAGGTTCTCAATGTTTGTAATTTGAACTGCCTTCTTCTTTCGTTGTGGTTCTCTTACTGATGGTATTCTTCTTACTTGACGTCTTCCTTTTTTGTTTTTTTTCTTCTTCGGAGGTAAAACATATTTTTCTTCGATATTTAGAGGAATATTCCAGTCAGACCTATGCGGCACTAGATAAATGGTCTTGCAATACATAGAAACCCACTGGTCAACATAATATTTTGGCGAACACAACTCATGTATCTCGATGTTATGCCTTCTCGATTCTTCTCTCATGAGTCTGTACACTGCGGATATCGCATGGGCACAAGGATACTTGTCAATATCAAAAGTTTTGCAACTGCATGTCTTGTTTCGCAAATCCACCATATAATGATTCCCATCCCGTCCAACCGTACTATATTGAAGCATATAAACGTTTAGCTCAGTTGCAATCAAATGACACGCTTCCGCACATCTCTCGTGCACTATGTCATTCACCCGCGGCACTAGGACTCTCCCGGAGTTTCCGTACATAACGCTCTCCTTCCTATGTTTGTTAAACCATTCGGAAATTTCTTCGACTATAGCATCTATCATAGGTAACAAGTTGTAGCGTCTTGCCTCCTCAATCACTTTGTTCAGAGACTCTACATAATTACTTGTGTCTATGTTGTACCTTGAACCGGGAAAATAGTACCTCGCCCATTTTGACATCTCAACGCTTTCATCTAGATATTCTGCTGCTCTAAGATATCGTCTTCTAAAATCATCGTACCTTCTTACGAAGTCATGCTCTGAATAAATCTGAGCAATATCCCTAAACATCTGCGCAACCACTTTTTTGTTGACGTTCGAAACTTTGAGCCTTACATTTTGGGACAAATAGAATATACATAACCCATGTGTAGACTCGGGGTACACTTCACGCACCGCCTTTATGAGGCTTGCATTTCTGTCACTCACAAAAACCAGCTCATTACTATCTTTAATAACAACTTTCAGAGTTTCAAAAAACCAGTTCCAACTTGCATCATTTTCACCATCTGTTACAGCAAATACAATCGGATAGATGTGACGGTTAGGATCCTGAGCTGTAGCAATCATTAGCACACCACCGTAACAAGTCTTCAAAAAAGTGGAATCCACAATGAGAACTTTTCTCATCGATTCAAACCCTTCAATACAAGCTCCTAGTGCGATGAATACATACTTGAACCTTCTTTCCTCATCCAACTTAACAGATGTGTTTGTTCCAAGATTCACATGCTCCAGCATATAAATAGGAGTACAACTGCTTGTATCCTTCCTCTGGATCACCACGCAACTCGTTAATAGCTTCATTCTTACCCCTCCAACAAGTACTATATGACGGTGGGACACCATATTTTCTTTGAACCAGACCCATGAGATGTTTAGCAGTTGGAGTCTTCATTATACCTGGATAATCTTCTCTCAAAAGAACAGCAACTAAACCCGAGGTGGCTCTGTTTCTATTCTCGCCGCTTGTACTAGAACTAGCCCGAGAGCATGTGTGCGAGTTGTTGTATACTTGTACACGAAAGTACTCTGAATTCTTGACCTTTGTAGTTCGTAAATACCATTCACACCCTTGTCTATATTGACGACATTTCAACACATATCTATCTCTCTCACTCTTGCTTGTTGAGAAGGCAAAACAACTTTTATGTGCACCTCTCTCAACAAAAGCTTTCACTTCCTTCTTATTATTGAATTCTTGACCAAGTTTCAAATCCATACCATCTTCCCATCTCTGAGCAAACTGATCCCTTCCTTCCTCTTCACTTGGAATATATTCATGCTCCATATTGTTTTTCATACTCCTATTCGAAGAGTAATCCAATCTGTTATCTTCATCATCACTTGAAGATATATTTTCAAACTCTCCACGACCATCATTATCCACTGGCTCATAATGTTCTACCAATGGTGATTCGTAAAGAGTAAGAGCACCAGCATTGCCACAACCTGTTGGAACCACTTCATCGTAATTCAAACCAACTGAACTACTTTCCTCTCTACCTGAAACTAGACCCTTATCCTTCTCCAACTGATTCCTTCTTGAAACTAGACCATTACCCTTCTCCACATGCAATACGCTTCTATATTTATTTGCATCCATCGCCGTTAGTTAAACATAAACGTCATCATCATTGACGATATATGATTTTCTTAAAGGTCTCGTGTCTAATGGTATGAAACTCATTTTCAGTTATGTTGTAGCTGAATCTATCCCAATCTTCTTGCATACACTTTTCAATAACATCGAATAACTAATCTCCTCCACGGATAAATTCTTGAACAATAGTGAGTACATGCGATCTTCTGCTGATATCCATTCATACCCATCTCCGTTCTTTACATAATGTCCTCCATAATCAAAATATAGGCTTGTGCTCATTGTCTCCTGAAAAAAAATAAAAGAACAACTAAATCAGTCATATTAGTTGTACTCAGTATTCCTTATTTTGTAAACGCAGTATTACCCAGTTGTACCCAGTATTCCCTACTATCAGTACTACCCAGTTCTACCTATTGTTTCGTAAACGCAGTAATACCCAGTTGTACTCAGTATTCCCTATTATCAGTACTACCCAGTTGTACTCAGTATTCCCTAAACGCAGTAATACCCAGTTCTACCTACTGTTTCGTAAATGCAGTAGTACCAGTTGTCCTCAGTTGTTCTAAGTCTGCATTTTTCAATTCTAGACAAAGATTCTCTAATCCTCTACGATTCAACAACTGTGAGATGTTACATTATTTGATCCGATCTTATCGACTCAGGTACTATCACTAACGAATAATAAAATGGGATCGGAGATAATCCCAAATCCAAGTGGATATATTCTTCCCACTTGCGGATTGGATCAAATTGTATTACTATACTCAATTAAAACTACAACATAGTAGAACGCACCTCTATTGAAGCTTCAATTGAACAAATCCGTTTGAGATCAATGGTGACGACGATGGGAGGATGGGATGAGCATGGATGATGTCGCCACGGGGAAGAAGAATAAATGGATTCGGATCCGAATCCAATTGATGGATGGATCCAATTTTTTTTTCATTTTTTTTTATTTCATTTTTCTTTTAGTTAATAGCTTAGGGTATTTATGTAATTTACTCTTTCATTAAAGGTTAGAGGGTTATATTAGATCATTTGCTGGTGTTGAGATTTGGTGTTGGAGAGAAATGGTTTTATAAAATTTGGACCCCTTTTCTAATTTCAGGCTTCTAATTAGACCAATAGGCAAATTTTGATAGGAGGTGTTAATAAAGGATGTGTGAATTTGGATATGGTAATAGTCACTTGCTGACATATGTGCAATGTAGCTTAAGAGCCATAAAACTTGCTCAATTTCTCACAACTAGTGTTGTGTTTAAGCACACTAGCTGTTTGGCAAGTTGGAGATATCTTCAATTTAATCACTAGCAGAGTCTTCTTGTTTCTTTTGATACCGCTTTGTTTTTAATGTTGCAGTACCTGAAAGAAGCTCTGGATGGGCTAAAGGAGGCCGAGTTTTTGCTTGTACACAACCAAGACGTTTAGCTGTCCCCGGTTTGTTTTTCGTCTATATCACAAGCTGCAGGAGGTATTGCTTTCTTAATTTCCTTTTCTTTTTTTTTATAATTGTTTTTTCCAAAAAAAAAAGAAAGGTTTTCACTTTTCCTTTTCAGATTTTAAACTAAATTTAAAGGAGTTTTTTGAACTATTTTTTTTAATAAATCCTTTTAAAAAGAGAATTTTTTAAAATTTAATAAAAATGTTTTCAAACTTAAGTGTTAAATTTAAATACGTTGAAAACAAACCGGATTTAGCATTTCATTCTTAGGATCCGTAAGTTTTGGTGTCATAAGTTCAACATGTTTATACATATTTAAATTTAACACTTCAATTTAATTTTAACATTTTTCACAAATAATGTTTTAAGTAAATCGTTTTGATTTTTAACTAAAAGATTTTTTTGCTATATAAAAATTTTTTATTAACAAATTATTTTCAAACTTAAGTGTTAAATTTAAAATATGTTGAAAAAAAACCGGACTTAGCATTCCATCATTCGGATCCGTAAGTTTTGGTGTCATAAGTTCAACATGTGTATACGTAATTTATATTTAACACTTAATTTAAATTTTAAGGTTTTTTCCACAAATAATGTTTTAAGTAAATTGTTTTGATTTCCATTAAAAGTTTTTTTTGCTATATAAAACGATTTTATTAACAAATTATTTTCAAACTTAAGTGTTAAATTTAAATACGTTGAAAACAAACCGGACTTAGCATCTCGTCTTTCGGCTCCGTAAGTTTTGGTGTCATAAATTCAACATGTTTATACTTATTTTAAATTTAACACTTAAATTTAATATAAGATTTTTTCTCAAATAATTTTTTAAATAAATTGTTTTGATTTTTAACAAAAAATTTTTTTTGCTATATAAAAAATGTTTTTACGAACAAATTATTAATAAACTTAAGTGTTAAATTTAAATACGTTGAAAACAAACTAAACTTAGCTTCCTGTCCTTCGGATCCATAAGTTTTGGTGTCATAAGTTCAACATGTTTATACGTATTTTAAATTTAACACTTAAATTTAATTTTAAGGTTTTTTCACAAACAATGTTCTAAATAAATTGTTTTGATTATTAACAAAAAGTTTTTCTTTTGCTATATAAAACGTTTTTATTAATAAATTATTCTCAAACTTAAGTGTTAAATTTAAATACGTTGAAAACAAACCGGACTTAGCTTCCTGTCATTCGGGTCCATAAGTTTTGGTGTCATAAGTTCCACATGTTTATACGTATTTAATAATTTAAGGTTTTTTCACAAATAATGTTTTCAAAATTTTTTTTTGATTTTTAACTAAAATTTTTTACTATATAAAACGTTTTTAATTAACAAATTATTTTCAAAGTGTTAAATTTAAATATGTTGAAAACTAACCGGACTTAGCATCTCATCCTAACACCAAATTTAAATTTTAATTCTATGATAAAAGTTTTTGATTACACAAGAAAATATAAGGAATATGTGATTGAAAACTTTTGAGTTATTTTCACCGAACTTAAAACGAAAAACGTAAAGTAAAATCACACAGTTTTAGTTAATTTTTTTTTAAAAAAAAATTCTCCTTAATTTTCTCATAACTTTTTCTTTTCAATTTTTTTTTCTGTTACATTAGTTTAAAAAAAAACATTAAAGTTAGGCCTGGACTTTCGGCAAAAACCGGTTAAACCGAACCGAGGATCACGAAACATTCGGTTATTGGCACCGAGTGTTTGAAGGAGAGCAAGCTGATCGGCCAATTTAATTTTAGCATTCGGTTAGCTAGTCGGTTCGGTTCGGTAAAGCATATCCGATCGGTTTTACATAAACTGAAGTATAACGACACTAAGTCATTAACCCTAATCCTCTTTCATTTTTCATCGTCGCTGCCTCTCTTTACCAACTTTCTGCGAAAACAGAAAATCGTGAAGCTAACCTTTGAATCCAAGATCACATAATCACTCATCATCATCACGTCTTTTCTCCATCATCGTCTTCTACAACTCGTCTTTTGCTCTCAATTGTATCCAGAAGAAGTCCCTTTGTCTGACGACTTCATACCCTAATCTAGGGATGTCAAATGAGCTTCACGACCATGGACTATCCATGTCCAAAATAAAATGGTCCGGTTATGATCAAACCCAAAATAGAAACGGTTAATATGAGCTCATCCGGACATAGGCTATCCAATAAAAAAAAATTAGGGTTTTAATTTTGGGGGAAAAATTTTCTTCATCATTTCTCATTTCTCTCGACGGCTCCACTCTCTCTCGGTCTGAGACGATCTCTCTCTCGGTCTCTTCTCTCTCGGTCTGCTTCCTCTCTCTCTCGCTTCCTCTCTCTCTCGGTCTCTCGATCTCTCTCGCTTCCTCGACTCCTCTCTCTCTCTCGGTCTTCTTCTCTCTCTCTCGATCTGCTTCTCTCTGGGTCCCTTCTCTCTCTCGATCTGCTTCTCTATGTCGCCAAGATTGAAGCTTTTTCAGGTATAAATCCTCGATGCTTGGCTTTCTTCTGTTGTTGTTGTTTTGGTTTTCCTTATCTGGGTTTAAGATCTGATTCAATTACGTTTACTTTGATTCAATTTTTGTTTGGAAACTGAAGCTGCTTGCTTGATTGATCTCTTGTCACAAAAATGGATATGATTTTGGAGAAGTTAGATTAATGTTTCGTTGATGTATCTTTTGATTTATCCATATTGTAATATTCGTGTTTGTGACTATGATTTTCCTATGTGTTGTTGTGTGGTTTAGAGCTTTTAAATCCTGAAAATTAATCGAAGATTTGTGTTGTTGTTGCAGTTCAAGTTCGTATAAGAAGATAAAGAAAGTGTTTGTGTTGTTGTTGCAGTCTACATAATCTTCAGGTAAAAAGAAAAGTATTAAAATACCCATCTTTAATTTCGTCAATTCGTAATGGCGAAAAGCATTTGTAATTTAATTGGGGTTTTGTGATTTCTCACGTCTTTCATTGTTCTAATTCTCAATATCTGAGGATTTGATATCTATTGCTGGGTTAACAAGTTGTTACTGGGTTTTGTTTATGTTAACTTTAGGAATGCTGATTACACTGCTCTGTTTATTGATATGAGATTATAGAAAAAACCCACTAAAAGTTTGAACCTGAGCTTTGGGTTTGACTTCTTAGCCTTTCATGAACAGGTCTTGTTAGGGAAACTAACCTGTGGAATTGGATTGGTCTTGTCTTTGCTTCTGGAGTTTTGTGAATTCATGAACAGGTCTTGTTAGGGAAACTAACCTGTGGAATCATTTAGGCTCTGTAGCTATTACCAGAGAATGTGTTACCAGAGAATCATTTAGGCTCTTCTAATTCAGAAGTAATCGCAATAACAAACCTTTGTAGGCTCTGTAGCTATTGCTTGTTCATTTTTATCAAGAAAAACTGAAGAGAAATGTGTGTGTTTTGTAACTCAATTGCTCTTCTCTTTTCTTATGTTCATTGCAGATACTAGCAGATAGAAAGTTTCTCGAGGATCTCTACACAACAGTCTACATAATCTCTTCATGTAAAATCTCTATCTTGTTGTGTTTGAGGCTCTGCTTTGAATTATGAGTAACTGCAATCTATTTTTATTAGAATTATAGTAGGAGCAATCAAGTCTCAAAAGGAATCTGGCATGGTTTTACACTTTTACTTATGTAGATGCCTTTTGCTTTTGTGAATTTTACGGCAACTTGTTCATCGTTTGGTCTGTAAGCAACTTGCTGAACTATTAGAATTAATGCACAACTTTATAAGTTTCTGAAATGTTTTTCTTTATCTTTACTTTGAATAATTTGAAGGTTTTATATATATGAATTTGCAACACTTTTTATGGCATTATGTCAGAAGCCTACCCATGTACAATGGTCTGTAATAATGGTCATTTCCATGATCTAGAAAACTTAGAAAAGAACAAAATTACAAGAAAAACCAGACCAGATAATCATGAACATAAAACACAGTCCACATCAGTGTCTGTCTCTTACATATTTTTTACGGACTCTACATCAGTTTTGGTTGGTCCAACTGTTGCATATTAAAAAAAAAGTGTCAGTTTGAACAATATGTCAGAAAGACTAATATTAAAAGGAATAATGATGATTTGAGTAACAAAAACTTGTTAAAATGTTAAAAAACAGAAAAATGATGTTTCCACATTTTGTATAAAGCATAATTATAATGGAGCAGTCCAGTTGGGCATGAGTCAATTTGGGTTTGCTCCCATGTCATTCCTGAAATGTTGATTTTTAAAACTTGGGGTCATTTGCGAAGAGACAGGAACCCTCTGTGTGAAGTGGCAGGTTAGTGCAAATATAAAATGCACGACGACCATTTTCTTCTGAGGTTTTGACTCTAAAAACAACCATTTGTTTGTTATATTGTAAAAAAGCAGATTCGATTTTAAAAATAAAAAATTTAGGGTCAAGCGGGAAAACAAAACCCCTTCTCCAATCTTAAAATATTTTCGTTTCGAGCGGGAGAATTCTCCCGTCGTCAGATGAGTGTTTCATTAGTCGCAGTTTTCGTCGGTTTCTAAAGAATCTCTCTCTTTATGTTTTTGCTTTTGCGATTTACCCTAATTTTTCGATTCCTCTCCGGCAGTAAAATTAAATGACGAGAACCAAGCATTTCGCTACCAGGTCACGACCTCGGAATCAAACTGGTATCTTAAATCTGCTTTCTCTTTCAATTTACTTTTGATTTTCACCCGATCGATTTTAGGGGTTTTTGGTTTTCCTCTGTTAACCCTAGGATTTCGAATCTGAAAATTTGTAGATTCATCTTCTCAGGCGGCAGGTCCGAGTACGGTACGCCATCTTTTTCTCTTTTACGTTTCGTATTTCAGATTCAATTTTTCCTTATCTTTTGATGGTTTTCTCAAATTTTGTTGATTTGTCGAAATGTTAGAACCCAACAACAGGAGGTAGTGAAGGTGGAGATGCTGCTCAACAAAGTGAGTTTTTCTTTTCTTTTCTTTATGGGTTATTAATGTTTTGTGGGATTACACAACACTTTGAATCTATTTCCCTGTTTTTCACCTCTCTTGTTTAATCCTTTTGCAGCAACTCCTACGACTTCACCAGCTACTGGTAGAAAAGTGAGATTTTGTTGACCATTGCTTATGAACCGATTGAACTTGGATTTCATTATGCTGACCTATTTTCTCTTTTTTTTTGTTTTTTCTCGTTTTGTGAAGAAACGGGCTAAGAGAGCCAGACAGGCTATGCCACAAGGTTAGTTTCTTTTCGCCAAAAATCTTGTGATATCCTTCAGAATGTAGGACATTTGTTGTGTTTACTCTCTAACCTTCGTGTTGTTCCTTCTAGGTTCACAGAAGAAGCCTTATCGTTACAAGCCAGGAACCATTGCTCTGAGAGAGATTCGCTATTTTCAGAAGAACACAAACCTTCTTATTCCAGCTGCTAGTTTTATAAGAGAAGTGAGTTTCTCGTTTTCTCTCTTCCTTTTGCTTTCCAGCCATAATAAGTTGCACAGCATAACAATATAAACCAACAGAAATACACAAGCTTTTTGGTGTTTTAATGTGGCTAGTTTTTAGGATTTGTACCAGATTCTGCACACACACACAAAATGCATCGAACTTGGTTATTTATAATTTTGCTACTTGTTTCTTGTTTTCAACATGGATCTTGTCTGAGCATCAATGCAGCGAACATAAGCATTTTAACTACAATTCAGAGCAATCATGAGTTGGCCAAACCTCTGTTTAAGGAGCTTGTAATCTAGTTTGTCTTTGAGGTTATCGGCTCATAGATTCACAACCATATGATTTCTGTAACTACAATACTTTTACATGAATCGCCAGTGATATGCTAATGCTGATTTGTGTTCCAATCAAACTAATTTACATTGCTTTACCAGGTGAGAAGTATAACCCATGCGCTGGCCCCTCCGCAAATCTCTCGTTGGACAGCTGAAGCTCTTGTTGCTCTCCAAGAGGTACCAATCCTTCAACTTTTTTCTTGATATGAATGTATGAATATAGATAGAGAAAAAGAGAGAGAGAGAGAGAGAGAGAGAGAGAGAGAGAGAGAGAGAGAGAGAGAGAGAGAGAGAGAGAGAGAGAGAGAGCCACGCACATCACAAATAATGTCATTTTCCCTTGATAACTAATCAACCTAATCGTGAATTCGTTTGGGCAGGCGGCAGAAGATTACTTGGTTGGTTTGTTCTCAGATTCCATGCTCTGTGCAATCCATGCAAGACGTGTTACTCTGAGTAAGTTCTCCAAAAGAAGAAATTTTTGAGTCTAAATTTAGGAATCACACTCATACTTGTTCCTTTGAACCATTACTTACTAAAAAATCATATATAATATGCTCATCCATATCTGTTTCTGTTCATATCAGTGAGAAAAGACTTTGAGCTTGCACGCCGGATTGGAGGAAAAGGCAGACCATGGTGAGAGAGACTCACTCACTATTCACATCTCTTACATTGTAAGTGAGGATCGAATTAACCACAAATGTGTCGTCGTAGGTTGTATAAGATTATTCACTCCTTATGTCTCGTGATGCTTGTCCTTTTTCGACTTGATGATCTGTCCAAACCCTTATTTTGAAACATAACTGGAAACCCGAATTTGGTTTGATATAATATCTAGGTTGTAAAACTTCTTTCTCTATGCGTGTTTCACTTGACAAAAACGTTTTCTTTTTTTTCTTAAGTTCCAACTTGCGATAGTTCATGTATATAACTCGAAGCCTCAGTGACGGCTCAGTCTTAAGAGGATGTAACTGAATAGAATTAATTTAAGAGGATGTAATTGAATAAAATTAATTTAAGAGGATGATTTGAAAGAACATGTGTTTAGAGAGGGCTTAGTAGAAATATCACTCTGGCTAATGGATTCCCAGCTACAACTTTTAAAGGCATATTTAAAAGTTTGAGATATCCTTAGCACTTCACATTTTATAATTCATATACTGATTGTTTAAGTGATTATTCGCATAAAACAATTGTGAGATCACAATGTTGTCATAAAAAAGTTATATACGTTCATTATTACTGTCCGATGTTGCAACTGTCTGATAATGTTAACTTTAAAAAGCTCGAATTTGGAATTTGGTAGTAATATTTATTTCATTGTCAACTCTACATATTTTTTGCAAACCTTTATAGCTTCTCCATTTTTTGTTTGGGCCCTTTATTATGTCGTAAAAAAATTCAGTGCAGACCAAAACAAGTCCAAAATTATCGAGATTGGAAAAATTAAACTTTTAATCCTAACAAACTAATCCAATGATTTCTCTTCATTCGTGAAAACTCAGAAAAAATCGAGACTGGAAAAATAAATTTATTATATAAAAAAAATCGTTGGATGCGTCAAGTCAAGCATCATGAATCATGATGCTATATGGTCCCAACAAATTAAATGAAGTATAAATCCACGTGTCATGTTCAGTTGCAACTGCATAGTTTGTTCAGTAATCAGTACGTTGCTCAACCTTTTTTTAAAGTAGATAGTGTAGAGATAAATAATAATACGAACAAAATAAAAAGAAGCATGGAATAAAATTGCGATGTGAATTAATGGGGAATAAAGAGAATATCCACGACGTTAAATTAATTTTATATCCAACCCTAACAAACTTTCAACTCACCTTTTGATAGTTCTAACAATATAATTCATTAAATTGAGAATTTAATTCGAATGAAAATAAAATTGTAATAGATTGGAATTCATTAATGTTAAAAACTAATTGATTCTCCTACTGCTTTGTCTATAGTTTCTCATGTCTATAATCAACCATCGTTAATGTATGCGATTTATATTGATGATTTTCATACATATTACTGTATTTAAATATACATATTTTAGTGGTTAAGTAGCTGTCTTAATCCTTCCCACTAAGAAAGAAAAATGCATACACGTGTGTGACTAACGACTAACAAGATCGTTAACACTTAACATAGTTGATTAATATCAACTTAATTATGATTTAATTTATTTTTCTGCGTGTATATACTATAAAACATCAAGTCAGGGCAAGTAGTATCATTTTTTAAAAGCAATTAGACAAGAACATGACGGAGTAAATGATGTAATGAAACATGCCTAATATGATTCTTATTGGTTCTTAACGAAATCCCTCAAGCATTGCAGGCATATATTACTGCCACCCATAAGTTGCAATTTAATTAATAAGAATAATATTTAATAATTTAAGTTAAAATCCGATTTAAGGAAAGTAAAGTACGATACATCATAGATGATTCCTTAATGTGGAAATCGACCAAACCGGTCGTTATTATTGCCCCCTATAAATAGAGAAGAGGCTTCGTGTTCTTCCCTTAAAACCACCACTCTCTCTCTCTCTCTCTCTCTCTCTCTCTCTCTCTCTACCTTAAACCGTACCAAACCGTATTGATTGATAAAATCGCACGGTACGATCGTAAATCTTGGTATAGTACGGTGTCTTTTGAAATGGATACGCAGCGTAAGTCGAAGCATCTCAAGACCAATCCAACCATTGTTGCCTCTTCTTCTGATCAAGGTATAACTTTTCTCAGCTAACTCATCATCTCCATAATACGGCCACGTTTTTTAAATGAATTTTTATGTTTTATTCATGATAAATGTGAAATTTGATGCCGTGGAACAGAAGTGAGCAGTCTTGAGTGGGAAGAAATAGCAATGGCTCAAGAAGAAGAGGATTTGATATGCAGGATGTATAAGCTTGTCGGTGAAAGGTTTTTCATTCTTTTTCTTTTCTCTTGATTAATTTTTAGTAAAATTTTCGATATATGATTATAGTAGGTGAATTAAAGATTAGTTTTTTTTTTTTTTAATTTGTCTGTAAAGGTGGGATTTAATAGCTGGGAGGATTCCAGGAAGAACAGCAGAAGAGATCGAGAGGTTTTGGGTGATGAAGAATCATCGAAGATCTCTATTACGTTGATGGCGAATGCTAAAATCATTTTTATAATAATGAAAAAAGAAGAATCAAATATATACATATATCCTCTATTCGTTGGTAATTCTGCAGTTTTGTTCGTGAATTTGAAGTAGTTGTATTTCGGGTTTTCATGTTGTGTATCTTAGTTATTTGATAAATCACGAACGGAACCTTTAATTTGATGATAAAATTATAATCAATCCATAAAAAAAAACACTCAAGATCGATTATCTAATAAATGAAAATGTAAAGATTAATATCCTTATTTGTAGCACTGAGACTGAGGCCTAAGAAATATTGTTGGGCCTTAATAAAAACCCATATACAAATTAGGCATGTGATAAAGACTTTTCAATATATGTATATACGTAATTTCATATACTACTAAGAAAATCCAAAATACATAAATTGATTACAAGTGCATACGAACATTTACTATCATATTAAATAACTATTTAAAGATACATAATCTGGTAAACAGATGAAAGTAGGTTACCTTCTTGAATCTTCTATTTGTAGCATTTGTACGTAGATCATTTTGATTCTGACGAGGTCAAAATACAGTTTATTATATGATGGTGACTCCTTGAAGCATAATGCGCATAGTAGTTTAGCTCAAACTCACATATTTTAAGTATATATAATACTATTTAATGGGATGTCTCTTGGTTGATTTCTCGCTGGTGGGCTTTCCACTTTAACAAAACTTCACTAAATGACCTCGCGGAGAACCCATCGTCACCCAAGACTCTAACAACTCCTTCTTTCAGCTCCTTCATTTTATTCCCTATGGCTTTTCCTTCTTCTCCTTCCATCAGTCCCTTCACCACTCTCACCACTTCTTCCCTCCGTACAATCCCATCTTCACCCACAAGCACTCTTAGAGCCGCTCCAACATCCTCCACGAGTAGCAATGCATTCATCTTTTGCTCCGCGAATAAAGGCCATGCTATGAGTGGTACACCGTTTACAATGCTTTCTAAGGTCGAATTCCATCCACAATGTGTTAAAACCCCACATGTGGATGGATGAGACAGGATTTCAACCTGTGGAGCCCATGACCTAACCACTAGACCTTTTTCTTTGGTTCGGTCTAAGAACCCAAGTGGTAAAAACGAAAATGGGTCAGTTTGGCTATGTGGATTGAAATACGACGAACTAGCTATCCCACTCGGACTTCGAATGACCCAAATAAACCGTTTTCCACTGTCCGCAAGACCAAGAGCGAGCTCATTGAACTGCTCACACGTGAGTGTTCCGCCGCTTCCAAATGATACATATAGAACCGAGCCGAATGGTTGGTTGTCTAGCCAATTTAAACATTCGGACTTTTCTTTCACATTAACATCAGATGAACTTGTGTTAACCAGCGGCCCAATTGGGTAAACCGGTGGTTTATCAGGAGCCGGTTCTTGTAAAGCCTTTATAGCATTTGGCTCTAAATCGACGAAGGAATTCACTAGAATCCCTTTAGCTTCTTTGTACCTCTTAGTGTTATGGAGAAGCCATTTGTATGCGTCGTCGCTTCGGTCTTGAACCGTATCAAGAAAATCCTTACCGGTTATCGGGACACAGCCGGGAATCTTAAGCGGTTCGGTTAAGTACCTAAACTCACACGACACCTCTTCGTCTAGTTTCGGCAAGTGAAGAAAAAACGACAAGACGTTGGCATTTGATGCATAGAAAATGTAAGGTGACACGTGGAACTCAGCGGCCACATCGAACGCATCCGTACCAAACATATCGACGACGAGAACAGCCGGGAGACGTTTCTTCGTTGATAAGGAGACGAAAAGCTCCCGGAGCGCCGGATTGGAACGAGTCATGGTGAGCATGACCCGAGTTTCGATTCGAGCCGTCGAGGGAACGTCGGAAAGATCGGCGGGAGGGAGAAGTACGGAGGCTATGGAGGAAGGGAGAGAGTTGAGAACGGAACTTTGTGCCTTAGACGGCGAAGATTCACCGGAGATGATCAATGTGACGGTGAAACAGTGGTGCTCAACGAGTCGCTTTGCTAACTCGACGAATGGGATGAGGTGACCCATTCCTGGACTCGGTATGATTGCTATATGTGGAGCGTTTGCTTCTGCCATTAATGCAAGATTCAAGAGTGTGAAATCAAGGATTTTTCTTTCTTCTTATTTCTTGTTTTCTTGAGACATATTTTTATGCTCATTCCTTTCATTTATGGTACCTAAGTAGCTTTATAGATCGTGCTCGTGAATATAATTCTTTGGGAATTTCCTTTTTTGGTTCTTTTTTCTTTTTGTTCGTTTTGTGTGGACTATTTGGGTTCGTCGGTAAAAGTTTTGGTACGATTAAAGATAAATGAAATGAAAAATTGATATATCAATCAATGGGTTTATTATTGTGGAACCGCTTTGGTCCAGGAATCTTTAAGTCCTTAAACTCACACGACACCATTTCATCTAGTTTCGGCAGGTGAAGTAAAGAGTAAAGACGACAAGACATTGGCGTTTGATGAATAGAAAATTAAAATTTACTTTGCCACGTGGAACTCAACTGCCACATCAATCGTATCCGTACCATCTTGACATGTACGGTGCCACGTACGTGTACATTTTATTTTAAACCTAAAATTAGAAGTTAACTTCCACGTGGCATTGATCTTTGCGTGCAGGATTTTAGCAAGTGGGTGATATACTTTGCTACCAACATTCTCAGTGATAGCTAGTAGGCAAGGAATCCCGAACTCTATCATCTTGCTGAGTGGCAAGCTTTTTAATTTGATCTCAAGAGAGAGTTGTGCAAGAGCATTTGATACTTGATTTCACCAAAAAAAAGAGCATTTGATACTTGATGCAAATGTTCCTGAACAGCTGGTGACTTAGTGATCACTTGCACAACAATATTCTCATGATTCTAAACCTGAGGAAATGCTTTATATAGAAGAAGGCTTGGTTTTATTACCTTGAACGCTGCATATTTTGACCAGAGTTGTGTTAATTATGACCATAGTTTTGCAGAGAAGATCTGACTTGTGCCTGCCTTGGATTGAGAGTGTTCTCCAGATCTGGTAGTGGATTCAACATAATGATTTGCTCTCTGATATTCTAATAACAGTCGTTGAGGCCCAAGAGAAATTTTATCACAAAGTTTCGCTCAAATAGATCAATCAATTTTCTATCTAACTCACAGCAACAGTTAGTGCACCCACACGACGAATAATCTTGTGCACTCTTAAAATTTTCCCAAATTGTGATCAACTTCATATAGAAAGTATTGACATCCATGGAACCTTGTTTAAGACCATACAATTTCTGCTCAATCTCATACAAGTTTGGAACATTATTCTGCTTTAATCGTTTTAACAATCTCTCCCATATTCCACTAGCCTATTGTCTCTCTCTCCGTAGATCTTTGATTGGGTTTAGTAGTTGTCTTGTGTTGCCTACGTTTTTTTTTTTTTTTTAAAGATATATTTTTAGTGGTTGCTTGCTTAGCAAGAAACTTACTTATGTATGATGCAAGTGGTTGCTTGCTTAGCATAAAAATATTGTTTTAATGGTTGCTCTCCGTAGATTTTTAAAGATATTTTTTTTAATGGTTGCTTGCTTAGCATAAAAATATATTAATAAAAAACTTACCAAAAAAAAAAATATATTAATAAAAAGGCAATAAGAAAACAGAATGGAAAGAATTTAAAATTGGGAAGATGAGATTTAGATCATTGTATAGTTTGGGATTGATTGTGGAGATTTTCATGGGTTTGCTGCTTTTATATGTAAACTATCACAAAATTGATGCAACCGAATATTTTCAATGAAACCAATATGAAATAACTTAATCTACAAAAATGGGTTTCTAACCAATAAATAATTTCATCTTGTTGGTCTGCAACCAGAAACGATTCAAATTTCATTTTACATAGCAATGCAAATATCATGATCAGTCTGGTTAATTAACTAATGTAGGTTTTTCACAGAGAACTATTACAAAACTTTATATTCAAGAAGTCGTATCTCACCATTTAATTACAGAGATATGTGATATTTCAGTCACCTATCAATTAGCAAAGATAATTACTTGATTTGAATCCCTAAACACACGGTATTCAATTATATAACATCTCATTAACCCTGCCTCAAACTGGAGCATGCAGGTTCTGAATGCCGAGTTTGTCACGAAAATCCTCGAATGCTTGTCATCCGAATGGTTTTGTGAAGATATCTGCTAGTTGTGAAGTGGTAGCAACATGAGTTGTAGCAATAGTACCTGACTGAATTTCGTCGCGGACAAAGTGACAATCGTTTTCGATGTGCTTTGTACGTTCATGAAAAATTGGATTTGTGACGATGTAAATGGCTGACTTATTGTCACACAAGAAACGCATCGGTTGACTGTGTTTGATGATGAGATCGTCCATAACACGCTTCAACAAAAGTAGTTCTTTCGTGAGAAACGCCATTGCTCGATATTCTGCCTTTACTGATAATAAGCTAACTGTGTTTTGTTTACGTGTTTTCCAAGATATTGGTGAAGTTTCAACCTGAACAAAATAACCAGTGACTGTACGACGAGTGATTGGACAACTCGCCCAATCGGAATCACACCAACCCGAGATATGAAAATCTTTCTTTGCTTGTAATAGAATCCCCTGACCCACAGTCCCCTTTATATATCAAACAACCCTCAAAGCAGCTTGCCAATGATCTTTTTTAGATGTGTGCATAAACTGAGCTAAGACATGGACACAATCTGTCAAATCAGGTCGCGTTACAGACAAGTATATTAGTCTACCAATCAATCGTCAATATTTTTCTGGTTGTGGGAGTAGAGACGATGTAGAAAGGGTGAGTTTATGATTATGTTCCAGTGGAAATGCCGATGGTTTTGCTCCCAGTAAACCAGCTTCAGACACAATCTCTAACGCATATTTACGTTGACTCAGATAAAATCCTTTAGAGCTTCTAGAGACCTCATGCCCAAGAAATATTTCATAGCTCCTAGATCTTTCATTTTGAAACAAGAAGCAAGATATCTTTTAAAAATTTCCAATGCTCCACTGCAGTTGCTGGTAAAAATCATGTCATCAACATAAATGAGTAAGTTGATTTGAATCCCTCTTTTATCAAATGTGAACAGAAAATAGTCTGAGAGAGATTGAACAAACCCTTATTCACGTAAAGTTGTTGTCAACTTTCTAAACCAGCAGCGAAGAGTTTGCTTTAGACCATATAACAATTTTAGTAATCGACAAACTTTCTTAGCATCAGTTGTATGAAAACCAGGTGGGAGTTTCATATACACCTCTTCATCATGATCGCCATGTAAAAATGCATTTTGCACATCCATTTGATGTACATGCCAATTGTTACCCACATCTACTTCTAAAAACAATCGAACGGTTTATATTTTTGCAACATGAGCAAAGGTTTCTCCATATTCAACACCTTCTACTTGCTTATTTCCAAGAGCTACGAGCCGAGCTTTGTAGCTTTTAATTGTACCATCAGCGTTATGTTTGATTTTATAAACCCATTTCGATCCAATTGTTCGTTTTCCTGGTGGCAAATCCTCAATTATCCATGTCCCATTTTATTCTAAATCTTTTACTTCAGACCCCATCGCATTCTTCCAAAATTGGATTTGTATTACGTGATTGAATGATTTTGGTTCAACCGCATCTGTAGTGGCTGCCAAATATGCTCGATGTGTTGCAGAGAAGCGTGTGCAGCCAACATAATTTCGAATCGGATACTGAGATTTCTCTTTGCGGGTTTTCAACAAGCGTGTCTGAGCGGTATTGGTTATATATTCTTTTAATGTTTCCGCTCGTGTACGTGTTCTATTACTTTATCGTACTGGATTTGCTGGTAAGGGTGGAAACACATGCTATTCTTCTGGAATTTTTGATATCGCAATTCGAAGAGAAGAATTAGACGGAGACGTCGTTGAAGATGATGTCGACTACGCCGATTCAATTGTGAAGTCAAGAAAGGGAGGTGGCGAAGCAGATTCAGTGTCAAAAGAAGATGAGACAGGAGCAAGTGATGTATGGTCGACATTGGGTATAGAAGACGACGATGTTTCTGTCGAAGAAGTTTCGATCTAATAACTCATTCAATGTTGGTTCTAATGGGGTATATGATGTTGTTGGGCTTATCAAAGGAGAAACAATGGTGGGCTGAATTTGTGCATCTAATATTGGGCCTGATAAAATTGAAGCCCATAATGCCTCTCCTTCTTCATCCAAATCGTTTCCAGGAACCATGGCTGCAACTTATGCAAATGGAAATTCATTTTCATAGAATTTCACATCTCTTGAAATGAAAAACTTACGTTGTTCAAGACTGTATAATCTCCATGCCTTCTTCCCATAGGGGTATCCAACAAAGATGCACTTGCGACTTCGAGAAGCAAATTTGTCTCATTTATGAGATTGATTATGCGCATAAAAAGACTCCCAAACACCTTCAAGAGCGCGTAATCTGGAGCTATTTTGGTCTCTCATAAGGTGTCAAACCATTCATCACCAACCTTGGAGTCCGATTGATCAAATACGCAGCCGTCAATACACATTCTCCCCAAAAATCAATTGGTAAGTTTGCTTGAAATCGCAATGCTTTAGCAACATTCAGGATATGCCGATGCTTCCGTTCGACCCTTCCATTTTGTTTTGGTGTTCCTACACATGAAATTTCATGAAATATCCCTTGAGAACGAAAGTAACCACTCATGGAAGTGAATTGTGTCCCATTATCACTCTTAACACATTTCACTCGTGTTTGAAACTATCGATTACTCATGGCGATTAAATTTTTCAGATTTGTTGCTGTTTCTGTTTTGTCGTTTTGAAGATAAAGCCAAACACTTATTGAGTAATCATCATACCTGTGAGAAAATAACGAGCATTGGAATATGATTGTGTTTTATACGGTCTCCAAATATCGCAATGGATTAACTCAAAAATAGCGGAAGTTTTATTGTTGCTTAATGAAAACGAAGATCTCGTTTGCTTAGCGTGGAGACAAATATCAGAAGCCTTATTGGAAATTTCAGAAATAACAGAAACATCGACTTGAGAAAGTGAACCAACTACTCTAGCAGACGGATGTCCCATCCTCTTATGCCACAGTTCCTATGATTTCTCCTCTCGAACCATTGCTGATGTTGCTAACTCCGTTCTGCACAACAATCATCATCCTCGAAACGTGGTCCTTAACAACAAGGAACCTGTCAGCCAACTGAACTATACAACAATTCTTATCCATTAACTATCCAACAGAGATCAAATTAGACTAAACCTCCTCAACGTTAAACACATATTTCAACACCAGATTCGGACCCAACACAACCATTCCTTTTTTAGCAACTATTCGTTCTCGACCATCTGCCAAATTGACTAACACTGGTTATTTCATATTTCTCACATCAGTGAGCAGTTGATATTTTCCCATAAGATGGTACGAAACACGAGTGTCCAATATCCAAGATGAGTTGGAAAACTTACGCGAGAGTTTTTCGGTGCTGGTGCTTGCTCCGTCATTTATGGTGCTTGCTCCACCATTCAGAAGACTCACAAGTGTGTGCCACTGTGTATCACTCAAACCATTGACTCCATCTCGATCCTTATATGTGACCACATAGGTTGCGTGTTCACCGTTTGCTGGAGCATAACATGTACAACAGTGTTAAAAGATACACAACCACGACCACGCCCGTTGCTGTTCTGAAACTCGAAGCACCACGACCACGTCCTGCTGTTGTGCGAGATCTTGGTCTATCTCCCCACCAATTTGGATAGCCTATCACATCATAACAACTTTTAGAGGCTTGACCCGTATGTTTGTAATGTTTACAAAACAAGGTTTTATCCTTTTCTTCTCTAAGAAATTGTGGTTTGACTTGAGCAATAAAAGCACTTATCTCCTGATTTTCCTCTGGAATTTTCGTTCCACTTCTCCCCAAATCTCCTTCTTAGCATACAATATTGTACACTTCCTCCAAAGAATGAAGTGGCACACGCGACACCAAGCTGGACCTCACGGTTCGATAATTTTCATCAAGACCGAACAAAAA
This sequence comes from Turritis glabra, assembly GCA_900406565.1. Lineage (NCBI taxonomy): Eukaryota > Viridiplantae > Streptophyta > Magnoliopsida > Brassicales > Brassicaceae > Turritis > Turritis glabra. The sequence continues at coordinate 554,863 of OVBN01000150.1, read as the reverse complement.
CTCGTGCACTTTATCCTCCTCATTATCCTGTTCTTGCAAGGTTCCCAAATCGCATTCACATTTGCCACACTTACACACCCACATAAGCCTGTAATTCGCCATGTTATCCCATATTAGAGTGAGTTTTCCATAGTAGGCTTCAATCGCAAGACTTCTCTGCTTACAACAAGCCAATTCTGCCTTGAGTTTTTGAATTCTAGGCCCACTGGTCACCGAAAAAAGTTTCTTCAATCGATCCCAAAGATCTTTTGCAACATCGCAATGTGAAATGTTTAAACGGATAGAGGGATTTATCGACATCTTAATCTACGAAACAAGCAAAGCCTGAATCATCCACCAGTACTCTAAATCTGGGAATCCTTCATTCAGGCGTGTAATTGACCCGTCGAGAAACCCAATTTTTTTTTTGTGAGCTAACTGCAGTGTTTATCCCGCAAGCCCATTCGTCATAGTTTCCTCCTTTCAACAGTGGGTGAGAGATCACAACACCCTGATTGTCGGCATAAGTTAGGTCATAAGGCGAGATTGTTCTTCTCACCTCTATTGTTATATTCGTCGTTGCGGCAACGCCATTCTTGTTAGGAATTTCGGTTGTCATTTTTGATTTTTCAGAGATTTCTTAAGAAAATTCAAGATACCATAAAGAAACATAAGAAAGAGGCAAGAAGATGAAAGAAAATGTTTTCTATATTTCTTACAGAGAACTATTACACAATTTTATATACAAAAAGATTTATCTCACCATTTAATTAAAGAGATATGTGAGATATCAACCACCTATCAATTAGCAAAGATAATTACTTGATTTGATTTTCTAAACACACATGATTCAATTATATGACATTTCATTACTTATAGAACCAAAATCAAAACCAGGAGTTTTCTTGGAATGGAGAAAAGCAAAGCAAAACCAAACCAAACCTAAATGAAGTTTTTAATGGAAACAAATTTACCTTTGGTGATTTTTACTAAAACTTTTCATCCAAAGCTGAGTGATCCTGATCATGTCCTGTGATCTCATCGACTTGGCGTTTAGCATCAGAAGCTGATTTTGGTTCTTGGGTCACTGTTCTCGGTGCATCAACAGAAGGCGTGGAGCCATGTGTAGTTGTGGTAGTAGTGTTGCAGAGAGTGGCTGTGGGAATTTTGAGGTGAGCACTCCTCAGCTCTTTTTTGCTTTGTGTAGAATAATCTACTTCAAAGGTGGGACTCTGCATGATGATTACACAAAGAGTAATCTTGTTGTTTTGAGTTGTTGGGTTTCGAAACAAAAAGGTCAATAATTCAAGGAAAAATGGGTTGAGATATACTTACATCATTCCTTGGCATCTGATGATCACAGGAGAGTTGTTGGGAAGCTTGTCTTGGTGGAAAGCTCAGACTGAGGGTGAATGATTCAACAGAAACCTAATAAATACATGTAAAAGCAGATGAGAACTCTGGTTATATGATAATTATGACTAGTGATATAAAAAAGGTATTAAACCTAATGAAAACAGGTGAAAGCAGATGAGAACTCTGGTTATATGATAATTAAGACTAGTGATATAAAAAAGTATTAAACCTTTGGTGTACACAGACTTTTTGCTGACATCTTTCCTTTTCCAGATGAAGAAGGCAAGTCTGGTTTTCCGTCTATATACAATGGAAACTCTACAACCAAGCAAAGCTGTTCAAAAACTGGCAGTATGTTTCTATATCTTGGGAAGGCAGAGCTCGGTGACCAGTCTTTCTCAATTGTCCTAATTTGAAGTCCAGCAGAAGCTGACGACAAGTCTGGTTCTTGTGTCGTTGTTTTTTTAGAAAGTGAAGACCAGTCTGGTTATGGTGTCACTTTGACAAAAGGGGAGGAGCCGTGGGTGGTTGTGGAATTGCTGAGATGAGATTCTTGTAATAGAAAATATGGTGATCTCTGATCCTACAGATGAACAAACACAAAGAAGTGGTTGGTCATTTGACTCTGCAGAATAACTTGAGATAATACAAAAAAAAAGATTTAGGAATGAATCTTACCATCGGCAAGGTCTTGTTAATTTGAGGACTCTGCTTTGGTGTGGAACCATGGGTGGCTTTGGGAGCTTTGAGATTAGAGGTCCTCAGCCCTTTTTTCCTTTGAATTATGCCAGTTTGCTTAGGAAAATCATCTTCACAGTAGGGAGATTCTTGTAACGGAAGAAGTGGTGATTCATGATTCTACATGATGAACAACACACAAAGAAGTGGCTATATGAATTTTCATAATAAATTAAGAGAATACCCAAAAAAAAAGGAAACCTTACCGTTTGGTTGCTTTGGGTAATCTCCTTTGGCGTTTCTTCAGATCCATTGGGAGATGAACGAACACAAGGAAGTGGTTATATGATCCTTCAGGATACAGAAGAAAAAAAGAAGAAGAGTTAGTTAGGTGTAAGATACGTGACTGACAAAGGAGAAAGAAATGGAACGTTAGAGGAGAGATTGAGATAAGAAGAGGTAGAAAAGGAAATATTGATTGATTAACTTGATATTCTTTTGTTGCGGCAACCTAAAATTCAAAGTTGCTTAAATACAACCCCTTAAATGGGTACTCTAACCAAACAACAATGTTTCTCTTATCGATTTAACAACTAAAAGACTCTCTCTTACCCTTCATCCATCAATCTTACTTCAGCCACTTTGATACCACTTCCTTGCCATTTCTTGTCTCGCTCTTCTTCCTTTAGTCATCAACTTCCTCTTTATGCACGCCAATGGAACCATGAGTCTATCAATACTCTCCCGTAATAAGCCAATTTTGTCCTCAATGTTGAAATTTGGAAATTGAGTCATTAAATCCGAAATATATTCCCAGGTTGATTTCAAGGTGGGAAGGTCTTTCCATTGGACCAGTACCTCTGTCTCCTTATCCGTGTCTGAATTACGGATATCCAAAAACTTTTCTGGTTCAACTGCCCATTCGAGTGTCGGAGTTAGGATCGTTGGGAGCTCTTGAGCCGTATAGTCAGCCGGAACCGCCACTTTAAGCTGGGATACATAGAAAATATGATAGATGTTGCTGGGTTTTGGCAGCTCTAGCTTGTAGGCAACCATTCCCATTCTGGCTACCACCTTGTATGGGCCAAATTACCTTTGAGCTAGCTTCTCATTTCTCCTTAACACTACTGACTTTTGCCTGTAAGATCGTAGGTTTAAGTAGACCTAGTCTCCAACTGAAAATTTCACATCTCTTCGATGCTTATTGATCTCCTTTTTTATCCTCTCCTGAGCTCCTTAACATGAGCATTTATAGTTGGGATGTCACCTTTTCTCAATAGCCTAAGAGGTGTCCTGCCATAAACTGCAAAAAATGGGATGTTTTGGATAGAGGAGTGGTAGGAAGTGTTGTACCAGTATTCCGCCCATGGAAGCTATTGGGACCAAGTTGAAGGTTACCTACTTGCATAACACCTTAGGTAATTTTCTAAGCAACGATTAACCACTTCGTTCAGTCCATCCGTCTGTGGATGATAGGCGGTGCTTTTGTGTAAAGCTGCCTTTTGCAGTTTAAACAACTCTGTCGAGAAACTGCTCAGAAAGATTATGTCTCTGTCGGATACTAAGGTTTCTGGAAATCCATGGAGCTTAACCACTTCTCTGATGAAGGCTTCAACCACGATTTTTGCAGTGAATGGGTGCTTCAATGCGATAAAATGCATGTATTTACTTAAGTGGTCCACTGATATGTCTATATTTTACCAGTTTTAAGCATACATTTACCACCTGTTTAACATTGTTTCACCCTTCATTCATGTCATTCATAGTCTTTTTCTGTGTACTTAGCATGTTAAGTGTCTTTTGCATTAGTGTTGCATGCATCCTAGCATTTGGAGTTGTTATCAGGTGTTAAATGAGTATTTGAGGTCAAGAATGGAGTAGGGGTGAATGTTGGGATTAAGCTAGAAGAATGGAGACGTTTAGAAGAGAAGGAGAGTGTGTGGTGCAAGCTGCATGTGCAAATCGAGTCTGAACACTTTATCAATGCATTTGAAGTTTTAGCCAAGCTCGACAAGCCAACTCGATTTGCACATCGAGTCCAAGCCAAAGCAAACATCTTCAGAGATTTTTCCAGCTCGATTTGCAAGCTCGATTTGTAAACCGAGTCCGAGCCAAAGCGGCCACCTTTAGAGATTTTTTTGTCTGTTTCTGTATTAGGGTTTTAAACTGAGGCTATAAATATTCTTTTTATCATTACCCAATGGATATTACGTTTTTCCTTAGGGTTTTTCTCTGTAGCCACCAAGAACACCTCTGATTTGTAATCCAGATATCTTTTGATCTATTGAGTTTTTGCATTTACTTTTTTGAAACTTCTTGCTCCTCTCATCATTATCTTTCTGTTATGCCAAATTTATCAATTTTTGGGTTTGAGTTCTTGCTGTTCTTCATGGAGTCTGAGTAGTTTTCTAGGGTTCTTGAGGATGGGTTAGATTAGTGAGGAATCCTTAGTCTCCTAGGTCATTTAAGGTTAGATTTCTATGAATCCCTTCTGGATTAGTGTTCTTAATGCTAATTTCTCTCTGATCAATTGGAATTAGAACCCAGGTATTTCCACACCCACAAGGTGTTTGATGAAATGCCTGAACCAACTAATTCCAGAGATTTACATTTCTAGCCCAAGACATTGGATGTTTAGAGTGTATTTTGGCTTTAATAGGTTGAATCTTAGTGCCTGCTTAGTTATATTTCGCTAATGAAAGTTAGATCTGAAAGTAGCTTAGCTTGAGGATTTTTGTCATGAAAGTGAATTGATCTGTTGTAGAACCTATTGTCTAGGGATTAGCTTTGTGTGAGTTTTGTTAAGCACCCATGATAGATTAAGGAAGAATCACCAGTCCATTACACCCATCCTCAGGAATTCTTTGTTGTCATCTGATCACTTACTGCTTGTTCGCCTGCTTTAGTTCTTGTTAGTCTCTGCTACTACTGTTATTGTGGTTACTCCTACTTATTTGCTTTAGCTTCTGTTGCTTTTTACTTTTGTTCATTTAGGTTGATAGTTACTAAACTGTTATTGTTTGGCTTGACTTAATAAAATCTGATTGTATCCTTTCTGGTCAATAGCTCACCCATTTGGATTAATACCTTTCTGTGCTGCAATGACATGATAGTACATTAGGGAATTGAACCTGAGTAAACACAAAACTCTTAAGTTGAGTTTTCTAGCTTGTGCTCGCTTTGAGACGTAAGTCCCCATAGAACCATTGGTTATTGGGTTGTGAGCTAGAGCTAGAAAACTTCACTATCAATTTGGCGCCGTTGCCATTTGGGTGTTTGTTTGTTGCATTTAGGATTTCAGATCACTTAAGATCAAGTTCTTATCTACTCTACTTTGTTTTCTGACTTGCTGGATCTTGCTCTGTCTGTCAGTTTTAGGTACTCAGTTCGCTCGCTTGTCAGCTCGACTTCTTAGCTCGAGTTGTGATCGAGTCAAGCTCCCGCCTTGTATGCACACCAGATCTAAAGGCAATCAACATCTCATTCGCTATATTGACAACATAAAGCGATTACCACGCGAATTGAGAGAGCAACGAGACAGACTACAAGTAGATCATCAGGATCAAGTTGGTATGGAAGACCAATAGCAGCAGCCTGGAGCAGGGGCACAAGTCAATCCACCGCGACGACCACGTCACATTGGCGCTGGTGATGCTCCAAGCACACACACGCAGCACCAGAGAATTGTCCCTCCGGCCATACAAAACAATAACTTTAAGATTAAAAGTGGTCTTATCTCAATGATACAAAGCAACAAGTTTCATGGCCTGCCCATGGAAGACCCACTCGATCATCTGGACGAGTTTGACAGGCTATGCAGCCTTACCAAGATTAATGGTGTGAGTGAAGATGGCTTCAAGCTGAGATTGTTTCCGTTTTCACTAGGGGACAAGGCTCATCTTTGGGAGAAAACGTTACCACAGGGCTCTATCACCTCTTGGGATGATTGCAAGAAAGCATTTCTAGCAAAGTTCTTCTCCAATGCTCGTACTGCTAGACTTCGCAATGACATCTTCGGTTTTGCTCAACGCAATGGTGAAACTTTCTGTGAAGCATGGGAACGCTTCAAGGGATACACCACTCAGTGTCCTCATCATGGTTTCAGTCCTGAGTCACTTCTCAGCACTTTATACAGAGGTGTCCTTCCTAAGATCAGGATGTTGCTTGACACTGCCAGCAATGGCAACTTTCTCAACAAGGATGTTGAAGATGGTTGGGAACTTGTTGAAAACCTTGCTCAATCCGATGGGAACTATAATGATGATTATGACCGCACTATCAGAGGAAATGTTGATTCTGATGAGAAGACAAGGAAGGAGATGAAGGCTCTCCATGAGAAATTGGATAATCTCCTATTGGTTCAGCGGAAGCATGTTCACTTTGTGTGTGAGGATGAGCAGTTACTGGTTCAGGATGGGGAGAGTGATCAGACAGAGGAGGTCAGCTATGTTCGGAATCAGGGTAGCTATAACAAAGGCTTCATCAACTACAAGGCAAATCCGAATTTGTTTTACAGAAGCACTAATGTTGCAAATCCCCAGGATCAGGTCTATCCTCCGCAGCAGCCGCAGCAACAGCAACAACAGCCTAAACCATTCATACCATATAACCCGAATCAAGGCTTTGTTCCTAAGCAGCAATTTCATGCTCCTTATCCACAGCAGCAGAGCATGAATGCACCTCCTGGCTTTCCGCCTCAACCACAGCCTGCTGATATGACAAGCATGCTTCAACAGATTCTCCAGGGTCAAGCAGCTGGTGCTATGGACGTTGCAAAGAAGTTTGCTGAGATGCAACGAAATCTTCATGATCTAAACACTAAGGTTGAAGCCTTGACTTCCAAGGTAAAATACATGGAGAGCAACAACCCTTCAACTTCTTCTGTGCAGTCTACAGGACAGCTCCCGGGTAAGTCCATTCAAAACCCCAAGGAATACCACACTGCCCACGCTATCATATTGAGGAGTGGAAGAGAGTTACTCCCAAGAGATGAACCTACAAAAATCACTGAGGACAGTGAAGTTCTGGATGGGGAGGATTTCTATCACAATGAAGATCAAGCTGAAAAATGCACACAGGGAGACAAGCTCGATTTGCAAGCTCGAGATGTTGATAGAGTCAAGCCCACCTCTGCTGAAAAACCAGTTGTTTCAAAAAAAAAGAAACATGCTTTTTCCCACCTCCATACAAGGCTAAGCTTCCATTTTCGAGTAGATTCAAGCAAGAGAAAATGGAGAAGTATAAAGGTCTCTTTGACAAGCAGATGAGTGAACTTGTGATCAAGATTCCTCTACTAGACGCATTCATGCTTGCGCCTAACTATCAAAATTTCTTAAAGGATGCAGTGATGGAAAAGATTAAGGAAGTTCAGGGAATGCTAGTACTAAAGGAAGAATGCAGTGCTATTATACAGAAGAAGGTTCTCCAAAAGCTAGACGACCCCGGTTCTTTCACTCTACCATGTTCGCTAGATCCATTGGTTTTCAAAAACTGTTTGTGTGACCTTGGAGCATCTGTAAGCCTTATGCCACTCTCTGTAGCTAAGAGGCTAGGGTTCAGCAAATACAAATCCTACAACCTCTCCTTGGTCTTGGCTGATAGGTCTATTAGAAAACCTCATGGCCTATTAGAAGACTTACCTATCAAGATTGGAGACGTGCAAGTGCCTACAGACTTCGTCGTGCTGGAAATGGATGCAGAACCAAAAGATCCTTTGATCTTAGGAAGGCCTTTCTTGGCCACAGCTGGAGCAGTCATTGATGTTAGGAAAGGGAAGATTGATCTTAATATGGGAAAAGATTTTAAGATGAAATTTGACATCAAGGATGTCATGAAAAAGCCAACAATAGAGGGAAAAACCTTCTGGATTGAGGAGTTGGATCAGTCAGCGGATGAATTGCTAGAGGAGCTTGCTGAAGAAGGTCACCTTCAAACTGAGTTGACCAAGAGTGTTGAAGATGGGTATCTCCATGGTGAAACCTTGAGCAATAAAAATATGTTGGACTCACACAAGGTAGTAGATGGGTCAGAAGTCATTGAGAATTTGATTGGGTCTGAAACAGAGGTTATGGCAGCAGCTGAGGAAGGTTTAACTCAAGCTCTACCTGCTAACTCGACCAACAGCTTGAGCTCAACCTCAACTCACCCAAAATGCCCAGACTCGACATCTAAGCTCGACCTGCTGGTAGAGTCTATCAATCCCGCACCAGATGATTGGTCAGAACTCAAGGCGCTTAAGCAGTGGTCCAAATGGCAAGATGAGACTGTGAAGGAGCTGACAACCATAGTAAAAGAGCTTGCGGACCTAGTGAAGGTGATGAAAGGCCAAATTGAGGAGCTACATGGTCAAATTAGTGGCTCTCCTTCCAGAAAGGAAATCCAAGGCCTGTTAACCACCAAGGAAGCCTTACCTTCTGAAGCCCTCATTCTGGTGAGGAAAGAGGGGGCTGAGATCACAGTGGATGAGCACAGTGTCATGCCATGCATGACTGATCAGATCGTTCCAAAGGGATCCTTAGTTCCTCTCTATCAACCACCTTAGGCTAATGAGTATGAAATATCAAGCTTAGAGACTTAAAACAAGCTCACTTGGGAGGAAGTCCCATGACTATCTTTGTACATATTGCTTTCGGTTTTTGGTATTTTTTATATGTTTTCTAGTGTTTCAGGTGGTCAGGTCACAAGAGAAGGGTTTGATCACAAGATGATCATGAAACGAAGCAGTGGGTGTGAAGCGCCAGAACCAGACTCGACTTCCAAGCTCGATCTGCACGTCGAGTCTGCATACACCAGACAGAGCATGGAGGACTCAATCACTTCCTTCTTCCTCCAGCCTTGAGGTAACAGCTCCAACCATTCATTGTACATACCATTGCATTTTTTATATTTCTTGTTGTTTCTTGAACCTTCTTTTAAATTTTTATTACACAAGAGACTGTGTAATTTAAGTTTGGGGGAGGGTTCAAGATGATGTATCTGATGTTGTGTTTTGTGTTCTTATTTCAAATTTTTGCATCATTGAGTCTGCATGCATGTATGGCATAGAAAACCCTAAAAAATTGAAAAATTTGAAAATTTTCTATAAAAAAAAAAGTGTGTTCATGTAGTTTGCATATGCATATAGGATTGAGTCTAGAATGTTTCATATAGGGCTGTTGCATCCAGCGTAGGGGACGATGATGAATTCAACCTTGTTAGCTTGCTTAATTCACTAGATTAGGATCAATGCCCTCGTTTTTAGCTCTTTGATGCATGGTGATTGAGTTTGAAACATAAGACTGAAACAAGCTTGGAATTCTCGAATTGCATTCTAGTCTTAATTGAAGCATGTTGTGACTTGACATCATTTCCTACTTAGAAGAACCTAATCTTGACTTGCAACTATCTGGTTGTGCATTGCATGTAAACTCATGGATACCATATACATATTTGGATCATCTTTCCCTTTTCACCACTCTTGTTGATCCAAGTAGCTGACCCCATCTATGGATCAGTTTCTCCTCACCCATAACCTAACCTTCTTTCAAGCCAACTATGTTTTTCTGAGTGTCAGGCCGTTTTCTGGATTGAGCTTGGTAAAAAGTGTTAGGTTTGAGCCGACAGGAATGAAATCTTGTGTAGTTCTAGTTCGCATTATTCGGACTAGATAGGACTAGGTTGGAACTTGTCACAGGGTTTGGGATTGGATTTGCGCTGAACAGAATAGAAAAGAAAAGTTTGATGAAAAAGAAGGGATAGAGTCTTTAGGAGGGGGAATGTGTTTCTAAGTATATATGTTCTAGTAAAGGATTTGGGGAATGCAAAGTATAGAAAAAAAAAGATGGTTCTAAGCAAAAGAAAAAAAAAAAAAAAAAAAAAAAAAAAAAAAAAAAAAAGAGAAATGCATAGCAAAAGCTTTTGATGTCTTAAGAAAAAAAAAAAAAAAGAGAACCATAGTGTTTAAAAGAAAACCCCAATCTGCTAGATGAGTCAGAAAGGAAAACCTCTCCTAAGACTTAGAAGAAAGAGTGAATGGGTGTGCTCAAAAAGAGCTGAAGCTGAAGGGTAGACTTAGGACAATCTAGGCTTAGAGAGATAGGAGTAAAACGTCTGGGTGCCTTTGGGTAGACAAGGTTTTATTCTTGTATGCATCTATTGGTCCTTACCTTTAGCCTTCTTCTGTAGCTCAATCCACTTTCTGAGAGAACCTTGATCATGACTGATAAACCCACTCTAAAGGAGATTATTTTTGTCTCCAGCCTTTCTTACCAAGCCAAATGAGTTTGCAGACATTGCATGTCCAGATCCATGTTCTTGTTTAATGAATGTTAAAGGAAATGATAGATTTGAATGCATGTGTAGATGAAAAATTGGAATCATTTCTTGTGGTGATGAGCTTATCTAAAATTTTTAAGTAAAATTCTTTCACCTTGCGTCATAGAACTAATAACTTGGACCTTGATTCTAACTACTGAAATTTGCAAGCTTTAGGTTCTGAGACCCCACCTCCAAACCTCTCCTTCAACTAATTCTTGTCCACCTGCTTGAGGGCAAGCAAGAACTAAGTTTGGGGGAGTTGATATGTCTATATTTTACCAGTTTTAAGCATACATTTACCACCTGTTTAACATTGTTTCACCCTTCATTCATGTCATTCATAGTCTTTTTCTGTGTACTTAGCATGTTAAGTGTCTTTTGCATTAGTGTTGCATGCATCCTAGCATTTGGAGTTGTTATCAGGTGTTAAATGAGTATTTGAGGTCAAGAATGGAGTAGGGGGTGAATGTTGGGATTAAGCTAGAACAATGGAGACGTTTAGAAGAGAAGGAGAGTGTGTGGTGCAAGCTGCATGTGCAAATCGAGTCTGAACACTTTATCAATGCATTTGAAGTTTTAGCCAAGCTCGACCAGCCAACTCGATTTGCACATCGAGTCCAAGCCAAAGCAAACATCTTCAGAGATTTTTCCAGCTCGATTTGCAAGCTCGATTTGTAAACCGAGTCTGAGCCAAAGCGGCCACCTTTAGAGATTTTTTGTCTGTTTCTGTATTAGGGTTTTAAACTGAGGCTATAAATATTCCTTTTATCATTACCCAAGGGATATTACGTCTTGCATAACAGAAAGATAATGATGAGAGGAGCAAGAAGTTTCAAAGAAGTAAATGCAAAAACTCAATAGATCAAAAGATATCTGGATTACAAATCAGAGGTGTAGCCACCAAGAACACCTCTGATTTGTAATCCAGATATCTTTTGATCTATTGAGTTTTTGCATTTACTTCTTTGAAACTTCTTGCTCCTCTCATCATTATCTTTCTGTTATGAAAGTTTTATCAATTTCTGGGTTTGAGTTCTTGCTGTTCTTCATGGAGTCTGAGTAGTTTTCTAGGGTTCTTGAGGATGGGTTAGATTAGTGAGGAATCCTTAGTCTCCTAGGTCGTTTAAGGTTAGATTTCTATGAATCCCTTCTGGATTAGTGTTCTTAATGCTAATTTCTCTCTGATCAATTGGAATTAGAACCCACGTATTTCCACACTCACAAGGTGTTTGATGAAATGTCTGAACCAACTAATTCCAGAGATTTACATTTCTAGCCCAAGACATTGGATGTTTAGAGTGTATTTTGGCTTTAATAGGTTGAATCTTAGTGCCTGCTTAGTTATATTTCGCTAATGAAAGTTAGATCTGAAAGTAGCTTAGCTTGAGGATTTTTGTCATGAAAGTGAATTGATCTGTTGTAGAACCTATTGTCTAGGGATTAGCTTTGTGTGAGTTTTGTTAAGCACCCATGATAGATTAAGGAAGAATCACCAGTCCATTACACCCATCCTCAGGAATTCTTTGTTGTCATCTGATCACTTACTGCTTGTTCGCCTGCTTTAGTTCTTGTTAGTCTCTGCTACTACTGTTATTGTGGTTACTCCTACTTATTTGCTTTAGCTTCTGTTGCTTTTTACTTTTGTTCATTTAGGTTGATAGTTACTAAACTGTTATTGTTTGGCTTGACTTAATAAAATCTGATTGTATCCTTTCTGGTCAATAGCTCACCCATTTGGATTGATACCTTTCTGTGCTGCAATGACATGATAGTACATTAGGGAATTGAACCTGAGTAAACACAAAACTCTTAAGTTGAGTTTTCTAGCTTGTGCTCGCTTTGAGACGTAAATCCCCATAGAACCATTGGTTATTGGGTTGTGAGCTAGAGCTAGAAAACTTCACTATCATCCACCACTACTAACATAGAGTTGAAGTCTTTGGAAACAGGGGGTTCCTCTACAAAATCTAAACTCACATCTGTCCATACCTGTTTTGGAATAAAGAATGGTGCTAGAAAGCCTGTGGGTGACAGCGTGGTATATTTTTTCTCCTGGCAAGTCTGACACTTAGTGATGAAGTTCACAACATCCTTCTACATCCCCTTCCAATAAACCTCTTGTGACAGTCTCTTGAATGTTTTTAGAGCCCCCTCATGTCCACCTATAGCACTGGAATGAAATTACTCTAGTAAATTTGGAATGAAGGGAGATCTTGCAGGAATTACCAGCCTTCCTTGCTTGTACAACATGCCTTTCTCCAATTGAAATCCAGGTGATGGTACCCCTTTGACCAACTCATTCCACATTGGGCCATACTCCTTATCAGCCTTAATTTCTTCTAATAGCTTGTCTTTGTCTAGTGTGAATGGTGCAGTTAGAGCCAGCTGTATAAAAGATACTTCTTGTGATCTCCTAGACAAGGCATCCACTACCATGTTCTCTACTCCAAGTTTGTATTCTATTATGTAAGTCAGCCCTAAAATTTTAGCAGCCCATCTCTGTTGTACTGTGTACACCACTTTTTGATATAGCAGATGCCTTAAACTCCTCTGATCAGTTTTAATCACAAACTCCTTTCCCGTGAGGTAATGCTTCGATGTTGTGAGTGCCTTTACTATAACAAGTAGCTCTCGCTCATAAACTGATTTGATTCGGACATAAGGAGAAAAGGCTTGACTCAAAAATGCGATAGGCCTCCTATTCTGAGATAAACTGCCCCAATACCAGCCCCTGATGCATCTGTCTCCACTGTAAACTTTTGATTAAAGTCTGGTAGGATAAGCACTGGCAAACTGGTTACTGCTGTCTTCAACTCTTGGAAGGCAGTCATGGCTTCAGCTGACCAGCAAAATCCAGTTTTCTTCAACAACTCTGTCAGAGGCCTTGCAATCAACCCATAATGCTTCACAAATATGCGATAATAACCTGTAAGCTTAAGGAATCCCTTTAGCTCCATCACATTCTTGGGTACAGGCCACTCCAACATGGCTTCTACCTTTTCTGAATCTGTAGCTACACCCTCAGAAGGTTTCTGTAGCCAAATAGGCTACCTTGCTGTCCCCAAAAGAGCTTTTCTTGTAGTTGGCAAATAATTGGTGTTGCTGCATCAATCGAAGCACTATCTCCAAGTTCTGCACATGAGCATCAATGTTGGGACTATAAACCAAGATGTCGTCAAAGAAAACCAGAACAAACCTTCTGAGATAAGGCCTGAAGAGGTCCTTCATGATACTCTGAAAAGTAGAAGGGTCGTTTGCCAGCCCAAATGACATAACAAGGAACTCATAATATCCTTGATGAGTTTTGAAGACTATTTTCTCTACATTCGTCTCCTTCAACCTGATTTGGTGGTATCCTAACTTGAGATCAAGCTTGGAGAACACCACTGCGCCACTTAACTCATCCAGTAGCTCTTCTATGATTGGAATCGAGTAACGGTCTGGTATAGTTACCTTGTTCAAGGTGTGGTAGTCAACAATGAAACGCCACCCGCCATCCTTCTTCTTGACCATAAGGACATGATTGGAGAAGGGACTGATACTAGGCCTGATAATTTGAGCTTACAATATCTCTTGTACCAGTCGCTCTATGTCATTCTTTTGTGTGAAAAAATACCTGTAAGGAAGAATATTAACTGGAGAAGTTCCTTGTTGTAGTGTATTGGCATGCTCTTGGTTGCGAATAAGAGACAACCTTATTGGCATTTCGAAAACTCCCTTGTATATATTTATAACTTGTTGTACCACAGTAGAACACAGTCTTGTTCCTTGTGACTCTCTAGACTGAAAAAATGTCGTCAACTACAACAAATAGACCTTTCCACTATGCTTAATTAGCCTCTCCATCGAATTCAGGGAGATCTTCTCCCTACTTAATGACGGATCACCCACAATGGCCACCGACATCGGATCAATCTTCCAGCTCAGAGTGCATTTGCGCCAGTTAATTCGTGTGTCTCCCAGTGTTTCCAGCCATTAGTATCAAGAATCACGTCCGTTGATCCCAACTCAAACAACATAAACACTTCCAATATCCCCACTCCTTGAATACTCAACAACACTCCATTACACTTGCCTCGACCCTTTTTAATCTGATCTCCACCTACACCCACTCTAAAACTCGTGTTACTTGTTATTGTTATTCTTGTTTCTTTCACAAACCTCTCTAAAATGAAGTTACATGTAGCTCTAGAATCAATCATCACTACAACATCCTTATCATATATCCGACCCATCATTTTCATAGCCTTATCTGCTGCCATGCCTACCATGGAACTTAAAGTTAAAGTGACTACTTCTTAGCCTTCGCCACCTTCACCTGCCAGCTCTTGTTCCTTATGTTCCTCACTATTATGTTCTTATGTTGCCTCCTCACCATCAACTTCCAAACATTTCAGTCTCTGCTTCCTGCATCTGTGCCCTGGAGCCCATTTCTCAACACAGTGCCTACACGGATTAATCCCTCTTTTATCATTCCCTGCGTTAGGCTTCCTTGTTGGTATCATATGGTTTCTTGTTTTGACAAAAAATCGTTACTCTTTTGACATTCAGAATTCTAATATGAAAAACTACCCACTGCTGGTCGTGGAAAGGTTCGAACTTGGTAGCTCGCGCTCTCATTCTCTTGCGACTCTGATACAATCACAATCATGGGAAGACTGATTCACAGAACTAAAATACAAGACCAGGCAATTGCTTGAGCTAGATCAACTTTGGAATAGGGAAAATCCAAAGTTACCTGAGACTCCATCTTTTCTGACTGTACCGTACGCGATCACGACCCGATACGACCTGAAGGTGTGCATTTCAAGAATCCACGACCTAACAATCATTCTGCCGACCGGTCTCGAGTTATTTACCGACCAAGTGGGTTTTCTAAGGCGAATGCTCTTGAGGGAATACCTTTGACTCGGGGTAGATTGGAAGATGATCGTGCCAATCCATCCATGCTCCGTACCAGACATTCCGATTTGGAGTTTTTTGAGTTTTCACCGGGGCCATTAACTAGATCATGGGGCAAACAACTTCAGAAAGCTGCACACTCTTCATTGCTCATGAATGTGTTGAAGAATACAGTTTTCCCCAAGCCAAACCTTATTTCTCGGATCTCTACACTATTTTGCTCACGCTGAAAAAAGTTTAGCCCAGTCGTGCATCATGCCTTGGATCAAAACGCGTCAAATGAAAGTTCAAAGGGCAACATTGTGTTTTATTTAATTTTAGTCAATCTTTTTATATTTCCTAAGTATGTTTGACTAGTCTTTTCATGCAAAGACTAGTCTCTTCTATTTGTACTATTTGCTTACGATTTTGAAGAATACCTTTTGATTTATATTGGATAAAATTTCTTGAAAATTATTTTCTCTCTTTTGTTCTTCGTGAGCAACCTTGTTGTCTGGTGCGTAACATCCATTCAACGCCCCTTCTCTAGCGTCTTGGTGCATCACATCCAAGGCTAGCAAAAGGGTTTGGAATACCAGAAGACTTTCACAACTTATGACGGCCCAATTCGATCCATTCAGCTCCGTGAAGTGCTATTCACCTTCTCAGTTCATATCAAACCTCAAATACCATTCTTCAAGTGAAATTCGTGGAAAAGATTGTGTCAGACTCGATAAGACGAGCTATCTCCACCATATCCGCACCACCTGGTCTCGCAAGACTTTCTTAACCAACTAAGGAAGGCTGCTTCTAAAACATCATTGGAGACATGAGGTAACTCCATTGACAACTCCTCAAAATTTTCCCGACACTCATCCACACTATCCTTCTGTACCATATTCATCAAATGATCCACCGAAGAATTTAACCGATTCGGTCTAAACCATACTTTAAACTTGTCTTGGAAGTCCTTCCAACTCCTAATCTTCTCTCGATCTCGTAAATATCTCCACCACATAATCGCCGTTCCGGTCAAACAAGCAAGGGCTTGGTTGAGTTTCTCATACTCCGGGATGCGATTTATTTCAAAACATTTTTCCATGTGAAATAGCCAATCATCCGGATTGCTACATTTATACAAGGGAAGATTGACTTTCTTGTTCACTGCCTCCTGTGGTAACCTAGGAGACTCGTTCCTCGTCTCAAAGGTCGGAGAGGTCATCTTTATCTCGGAGGGTCGGTTCTATATCTCTGGTGACGGCAAGATCCTAATGGATCCCTTGGACGGATTGGATTTTTTGCCGGTTTGTGGTCAATATAAGTGATCGCGCCGCTACAAACTTATACTGATCACCGATGGATCAAATAGGACCGTCAAGAGCTGGGATATTCCCTTGGTATTTCCAACTCCTCAAGGCCCAGGATATAACGCACCTAGACACCTCGAAGGAAGTTTGTTGCTTTGGAAATAACCCTTGCCAAATCAACGGATTGTGCAGCCAAAAACAAAGAGATATTTCTCTCAAAAGAAGATGAACAAAATTCGATTATTCTTTTCATAAACTGAAACCGTACATATAAAGTCATGAGAGACAAAACATTAAGCTATGGTTCAGAAAATAACACTTAGGAAAATAAGAAAGACGTAAAAATAAAAATTTGGTCAAGAAAACTCTTCGGGTCGCGCATAGTCCGACTTGACCCTTCGGCTACTCGTTTGTTCGATCACACCTCTATCAGGATCGTGCACACATAGGAGTCCTCAACTAAAATGTGTTCCTCTCGATCCATTTGAGATAACTCACGTTCGAACTCCTCCTTAAGTCTTTTGGCATGAGTCTTGAGCTTTTGTCCAGTGGAAAAGTCGAACGGATCATGGAATTCTTTTTCGCTTGAAGTTGGTCTCACAGTTTGGTATGCGTCTCTAACAGAATCTGAAGTGGTTCAATTATCGGGTGATTTCTCTCGAACCAAAGTCTTTCTGGCTCGATCGATCGACGTATCTTGAGGTTTAGGTCGGGTAAGAACTCAAGACGGTCGAGCAATCTTGTCATTCGGTCGAGGTTCCAGGTGAAGATCAATTCTCGGTCGTGTTGGGTCGATCATCATACACAGCGCGATCGGATTCCTCCCGAGCAACATCCGTGTTCCCTCGAGAAAAATTCCTACTCGATCCTCTGAGTTGCTTTCCACTCTGTTTGCTCTGTGAATCCTGCTCTGGTTCATGCTGCTCTCCGTCCTCCAAGCTATTCGTGTATTCTTGGCCAGATGAGCGACCCTGAAATCTAACAGATGCCTTAGCGCAGGTGCCATTTTGGAGCTAACATTTGTGACTGCGAAGCCTGGTACTGAACGCCGGAGACTGTGCTCGAAAACCCAGTCGGAGTCGAATCCCTCATCGTTCCATAGATTTAGTTGTGGAGGATTTGAGTCACTGCTTCCTTCAGGTACGCCAACACCTTGTCGTGGTTGTCGACTCGTTGCTCAAGCGTCTCAGGCGGAGTTGATTGGGAGGGCGTCTCGAGCTCTGGTGAAGCTATTCGTGAATCCAAAACAGCCGCCGATGCCGGTGGTTTGCCATCGTAGCACTCAACGAAAGCACCAATTTGTTAGCTACGTGGCTAACAAAGGAGAAGGAAGTGGAAGGTTAGAGGAGAGATTGAGATAAGAAGAGGTAGAAGAGGAAAATTTGATTGATTAACTTGATATTCTTTTGTTGCGGCAATCCTAAAATGGGAAGCTGCTTAAATACAATCCTTAAATGGGTACTCTAACCAAACGAAAACGAGTCTCTTATTGACTTAACAACTAAAAGTCTCTCTCTGAAATAGAGTCTCTTTTACCCTTCATCCCTCAATCTTATTTCAGATACTTCGATCCCACTTGCCATTTCTTGTCTCGTGCATCTTTCTTTAGTCTTCAGCTTCCTTTTCATACACGCCAATGGAACCATGATTCTATCATTAGGGTAGAAACTTTACCATATGGTTTCTTTGGCGTTTCGTCATCCACCTCGTTCCTAACAAATGGGTAGGTTTTGTCCATCACACTTGAAGAAGAAGAAGAAGAATATGAGAAACCTACAAGATCGTTCCCGTAGTACTTTTTCAATCAAAAGCACCATTACCACCACCAAGATTCGAGGGATAACGCAAAGATTTCTAACGATGAAGATGATAAGAGATATAATTAATCATCTTAAGAAGAAGCAAAGATTCCGATCATAAAAACATGAACAAACCGGGAGATATCCTAACCGATTCAATCACAAAAGAGTTAAGAATCATGAACATTTTCTCCACCAAAGATTCAATCCAACATCATCACGATTTGAAGAAAGCAAAACCCATTCGATCACAAAAGAGTTAAGAATCAAGTTTCGCATGAAACATTTTCTCGCCAAAATTGGTGACGAAGATGATAACTCATAATCTAATCTACCCAAAGAAATATTTAACATTACTTTACGCGACATGTTAACACACATCCGAAGCTCGCCATAGGAACATAAATCGAGATCGTACCTACGCTAGTCATTGGTTCTTTGAACACAATGCTCGCACTCCGTAAAAGAAGGGGGTAAAAAGGCAGAGTTCAAACGGAAACGAGTATAAGTTTCAGTGTATATATGATTTAGGGCAATTGTCACAAATAGCTCAAAAATAAGTTTTGTTTTCAAATTTAAAACATCATCTTCAAAATTCCAAAATAGTACAAATTTAGCACATCATCTTCAAAGTTCCAAGTTTAGTGCTATTGTTTTAAGTTGATGGAGTGTGTGCTATAATTGTCGACAAAACTTGTTTTAGTGTTATTTTAGGGTAATCTATATTAACAGTTTTGAAGTATATTTTAAAGTAAAACTTTTGTTTTGTAAGATATTACATAAAATACCATTGATTTAAAAAACAAATTAGGAAGGTCACTAAAAGTAAATATGGAATATAAATATATTTATATACATGTATCTAAACAACCTCTAAAATCAATTATCTACTATCCATATAACCAAACATAGTTAAAAGATTTTAATTTTAATTATAAAATCTAAAATATTCATATAATGTTCTGCAATTAATAGTATAGATATTTAGAAGATTTTGTTAAGGTTTAAAATTTTGATCCTCCTATCATCTTTGTTTGATACTTCTTTTTATTGCTTTAAATCATCATATAATACATAAAATTAATAAAAAATCTAGATTTTTTTCTACATTTGTCATGATTCGAATTTAAAAAAACGGATATGTATTACTCAAGCAATGATGAGAAATTGTATGTTTAACATCGCACATCGGCTAAAAGTTTTAGAAAATGGTTGAAAATCATATTATAAATAAGACCAAAATGAATCTAAATCTGAATAAGCAGGAAGCTAAACTTAACAAGCATCCAAATTTAAAAATTTGTATCCGGTTTAATTCGGTTCTTTAGTTGAATCATTTAATTATATAAGATATAATAATTACACTTATAAAAAATTTAAAAAATTTAAAATATTATGAATATTTACACTTATAGAAAATTTAAAATATCACAGAACGAGATTATATAGCGGGACGGAGTTGGGTCGACATTAATATAAATTTAAGATATCACTAATATTACAACACGGATAAATCGTTATTTTATTATTTTGTTAATACCATCAATATTACAATATTACGCATATATAATTAAATTGATTAAATTATAATTATCTAAAAGAAATTGTCTTGCGATATACCGCGTGTTAAATCCTAGTTCTCTGTAATTTATACACATCTAACTGAAAATATAACGGCGAAAAGATTCAGTGATCATTTCTTTAATTAATAACTAATCAAAGTTCCGTGATCACTAATTTAACTAATAATGTTATTTTTCCCTTGAACGTTTATATGTATATGTATTATTAATAATTTAATATGTATAGTTGGATCAGATTGCACATGGGTGTCCTCTAATTCAAAAGTACAAAAAGTGTTTATTGTTTTTTCTTTGTGAAACCAGAGATGATAAATAAATTAAGGAACTTTTTGAGAAACTAGTGATAAAAATTCTATTCTGGATGTGTTCTAAGTTTTAACTAAAGACAACAGAAAAATTTAGAAATAGAAATACAAACTTTTTAAAATTATATTGAATTACATGGCAGTGTATATAGGTCACGCAATTTTTCAAGTGTACTTAGTCTTAAATTTGGTATACGTGTAGCCTAAACCTGATCCGGTTCAGGGGAGAATTGGTTAAATGTTAATTCAATATAAGAATTTGACAATTGAGAGCCTTTCTCTATATACTCTCTCCTAGTCCTCGGCATTCGGGTATTCGAATCGGTTCGGTTTTGGTTCTTTCGGTTCTTAAATTTATGATCTATATAGAGACCGAAATAATTTCGGTTCGGATTCGGTTACGGTTCCGGTTCTTTCGGTTCTGAAGTTTATGATTCATTCGGGTAATGTTTTGGATATTTTTAGGTATTTTCGGGTATTTTCGGGTATTTTCAGATATTTTCAGATATTTTTGATATTTTTTCCAGATAACTTTTTGTATTTCGGATATTTATGGATATATAATTATATTTTAGGTATTTTTGGGTATCCGAAAATTTTTGGTTCGGTTTGATTCCGATTCCGGTTCTGTTAGTTCTAAAATTTAAAATTCATTGAATATTTTAATATTTTAATTCGGTTTTGATTCAATTTTTTTGCTTCGGTTCCACTTCAATTCTTTTAGTTCGGTTATTTTGGCAGGCGTAGTGTCTTCCTATATAGATTGTCTTGTGCCGCCGAGCAAAGCAACATTGTCTTTCTCCGTCTGTTATACATATTTTCATCTTTTAGTAAAAAAAATTATGGGTACTCATGTATGATGATGAAGCACATGCAATACAATAATTATGAAATAAAAGTAGAAAGAAAAGATTTTAAGTTGGGAAGAAAGGGATAATATTTAAATCATTGTATAGTTGGCCGTAGAGATTTTTATGGTACTGCTGTTTTTGTATATAAAATTTTTCATGTTATTAAACCGAATAATTTCAATGAAAAAAAACATTAAGTATTAAACCTATTTACATGAGAATTCTAACCAATTATTGATTTCCTCTGTCATTTGATCTGTTGACAAAAAGAAAAGATTATGTAACTTTTTTAGCAATTTTTTTTTTTTTTCAATTGGGTATTGTTATAACTTTTATAATGGAAATTCTTATTTAAGAAATTATGAACAAAATATTTACAAAATCTAAATGAGAAAATCAATGCAGGTTTTCTTTTGTCACGAGGAATCTGGAATCCCACTTATATATTCTAATTAGGAATACAAAAAGCCCTAAATCTATAAATACTAATCCAACATTCATAATTCAATCTCCACACACAATTGACTAGTTCCTTCAAATTATGGAGAACATCTTTTTAAAAACTGAGCCATGCACGATTTTCTTAGGATCGTCTTTAGGTCCGATGAACTCCCTAAGTTTGCGAATATAATAAAGTCATATTTGGATCTCTTCGTCAAAATCATTAGAGACGAGTTAGGCTTGAATCGCTTCATGAAAATTTTCGGAATATCAGTCGATATCAACTCAATCCTTCTCTATCCTATCATGAAGAGATTCGATGAGATTATGACTCATGAACGCGGCTATGATTTGGCGTCACAAGTACTAAACGTTTGCAACATACATCATAAGAAACTATTTTGCCATATCACGTACCGTCACTCGTTTGTCTTGTCGTGTGACTAAAACGGTTGCATCATACTCAAGAAAGTTATAACAATAGCTGATGATTTCTTGAAAGATGAATTCCTTGACCTCATCGCAGACCACGCTCACTCGCTAAGCATGCACGATTTAGGAATCTCCCTAATCCAACATGTGCTTAAGCTTGATTTTACAAAGAAAACCACACAAGACGACGACACGCGCTTGCACGAGCTAATGGCTGAGTTTGATGAGATTCTCTCGACATCTGATATAGCATATGATAAGCTCCATAAGCTTGCCTCGAAGCTAATGTTAGATTCTGATCTCTTTGTCGAGTTTGTCAAAACAAGACGAGGCTCGCTCATGGTTCAGATAATCCTAGGAAAATCAGAAGAAATCGACAAAGTTTTTTTGGCAGCAGTGAAGCAAAGGTTCATCGATGTCTCAACTGACTTTTACGGTCATCGCATCGTGATACGAACCATAAACGTTTTCAAAAAAGAGGTACTTTGGAAGTGTATGATCAAATCCTACGCCTAGTCGGAGTCCACGCTCTCTACCTAACAAAGGACCCTGATATGGGAAACTCCATGGTTCAACACGCCATTAATCTCCAGAACCGGGATTGTACGACATTCATCGCGTGTGGGCCTCAATGTCACTACATTGAGCTTTCCTTTCTGAAACATGAAAACAAAATTGTTGAGATGCTTATAGATGACCGTATTTCGATGATGCCTTTGGTTCTAATCATGATAGAGATTGTCAAGTGTGATGAAGATACGTAGGTGAGATTGGCTAATGATGAATATGGGAATAACGTTTTGAAAAAGACTCTGGAACTTGCGAAAGAGGATAGGGATGATTTCTTTGGTGATCTTGTTGACAAGTTGAATCCTTTTCTTGATAGCTTGCATGGGTCTCTCGGAGAAAACATTGCAGCTATCATCGACTCAGAGACAGAGACGGTTAAGGATCGAATTGTTTCACAATGAAATAATTAGGTTTTTGTTTTTTGCGTAGCTTTAGATGCTTAATCAGTTTTTATTTTCGATTTGTGGTTAATTAGTTGATTTTTTTTTTTTACTATTCGATCTTAAAGTTTGGATGTGAACTTAGTACGATGTTTTTATTTTCGATTTTGAGATTTCGCAAACGGATTACTCTACATGCAATTCCTTGGAACTGATACATCTTATATGAATTTTGGGTAGATCAACATTACTCTTGGATAAGTCATAGATATCACCGAAAGAAAAAGCTATAATCCGATTTAGGCTATCACTTAAGGCATAGTAAAGAAAGACTGTAAGGCCATATAAAATTTAGGCATCTGATAACACGTCTCCGGTCTCCATATGTGGCTTCATTTACTTATAAAATCCAAAACATAAACATCGTCCAAAAACATATTAAATTGATGACAAGTTCATACAAACATATAATTTTAAATTAAATTATTGTTTAAAGCTAAACGAAATCTACTGAACAGATGAAAGTAGGTTACCTTCCGAATCATTTTTGATGTGTAACATTTATAGAAATGTTCCTATCCAGAGGCTATCTTTCGTTGGTGGGCTTTCCACTTTGACGAAACTTCACTAAGTGCTTTCCACTTTGACGAAACTTCACCAAGTGATTTCGTAGAGAACCCATCGTCTCCCAAGACTCTAACAACTCCTTCTTTCATCTCTTTCATTTTATTCCTTATGGCTTTTCCTACTTCGCCTTCTATCAATCCCTTCACCACTCTCACCACTTCTTCCCTTGATACGAGCCCATCTTCACCCACTCGTGCTCTTAGAGCCGCACCAACATCCTCCACAAGTAGCAATGCGTTCATCTTTTGCTCCGCATATAAAGGCCATGCTATGAGCGGTACGCCATTTACAATACTTTCTAGAGTCGAATTCCATCCACAATGAGTTAGAAATCCACCTATAGATGGATGCGCAAGAATTTGAACCTGTGGAGCCCATGACCGAACCACTAGACCATTTTCTTTGGTTTGGTCTAAGAACCCATGTGGTAAAAACGAAAATGGGTCAGTTTGGCTATGTGGATTGAAATACGACGAACTAGCTATCCCACTCGGACTTCGAATGACCCAAATAAACCGTTTTCCACTCTCCGCAAGACCAAGAGCGAGCTCATTGAACTGCTAACACGTGAGTGTTCCGCCGCTTCCAAATGATACGTATAGAACCGAGCCGAATGGTGGTTGTCTATCCAATTTAAGCATTTGTACTCATCGTTCACGTTAGCATCATCGTATGAACCCGAGTTAACCAACGGACCAATCGGGTAAACCGGTGGTTTATCAGGAGCCGGTTCTTGTAAAACCTTTATAGCGTTTGGCTCTAAATCGATGAAGGAATTCACTAGAATCCCTTTAGCTTCTTTGAACCTCTTGGCGTTGTGGAG
This sequence comes from Turritis glabra, assembly GCA_900406565.1. Taxonomy (NCBI): domain Eukaryota; kingdom Viridiplantae; phylum Streptophyta; class Magnoliopsida; order Brassicales; family Brassicaceae; genus Turritis; species Turritis glabra. The sequence goes on along the minus strand of OVBN01000150.1, from coordinate 530,556 downwards.
AAGCCATTTGTACGAGTCATCGTTCCGGTCTTGAGCCGGATCGACGAAATCCTTACCGGTTATGGGGATACAACCGGGAATCTTAACCGGTTCGGTTAAGTCCCTAAACTCACACGATATCGTTTCGTCTAGCTTCGGCAAGTGAAGCACAAACGAGAGGACGTTGGCATTTGATGTGTAGATAATGTATGGCGACACTTGGAACTCAGCAGCCACGTCAAACGCATCCGTACCAAATAGATCGACAACGAGAATCGCCGGGAGACGTTTCGCCGCCGATAACGAGCCAAAAAGCTCTCGGAGCGCCGGGATAGAACGAGTCACGGTGAGGGAGATCCGCGTTTCGATTCGAGCCGTCGATGGAACGTCGGAAAGATCGGCTGGAGGGAGGAATACGGAAGCTATGGAGGAAGAGAGAGAGTTAAGAACGGATCTTTGAGCCTTAGACGGTGAAGATTCGCCGGAGATGATGAAAGTGACGGTAAAACCGTGATTGTCAACGAGTCGTTTTGCTAACTCGACGAGTGGGATGAGGTGACCCATACCGGGACTCGGCATGATCGCTACATGTGGAGTGTTTGCTTTTGCCATTTGTGCAAGATTTTTTTTTTTTTTTTTTTTTTTTTGTATGAATGTAAAATTTCGATTCAAAACAAAAAAACGGTTTTACAACATTGTGCAACTTAATGTAGATAGAGCAGTAGAATTAGAGAGTGTGTGATCAAAACAAATCTTTTTTCTATTTGTTGTTTTTATTAATAGTTAATTAGTATTTGTGCTTACTTAATCGATAGAACGTAATGGCCTTATATAGCATGATCGTGGTCCCTATTCGAAAAGGTTGCATCCAAGTGGCTATTAGGTGTTCGTCTAGGCGGCAAACACTACATTGCTAAATTGTCCTTGTCGATTTTGGCTAAATTGTTCAGAATATCGGTTAACAATTAATAATTTTTCTTGTCTAAGCGTCCGATAAATTTATTTAAAATTATATAACATTGCTACTGGTTAGGAATGTTAATGATGTATAAAAATCTAATGGGTATTCGAAATCCAGTTATAATTTTAAATCTGGTATCCAAATTTTTTGTATTAAAAAAATATAAACCCAAAACAAGCGGATTTTGTTTATACTGGGTTTTACTCTATCAGGTTTTGGGTACCCACATATTTTTTTTTATTGTATATTAATTCCATTTAATTTTTCTTCACTTTTTTTTATGTATTCACACAATCATGAGTAAATAAGGTCACGTGTGGTCTTAAATAAATTAAAAAAATAAAAAGTAATAAACAAAATTCTGTTGTGGTGTGACTATATATATTCGTGATCATATAATTTATAGCATAAATGTAAACGACATTATCTTTGTTGCTTATTCAATCTTAGGCCAAATATTGTGATTTTTTATTTTGTAATTCAATTATCAGTATTTTTTAATTTATAAGCAAAAACTCAAAGATAAAGTCATAACTATAAACGATTTAAGATAATTAGATACAATTCGAAATGCTTAGAACTATAAAAAATATATGGAAATATACAAAACACATTTCAAAATAACTATTTCATTTTCAAGAATTAGATCTTTGCTTGTGAATTTTCATTTGTAGGTGTTGTTTTATGAAACTATTTATTAATTTTACGATACTTAGAAAATTAAACAAAAATATTACAAAAACAAAAATAAGAATAATTTAATTTATGCTCTTACTTACAAAAACCAAATATTAGATTTTAATCTTCTAAATTTTAATAATCTGAAACTTAAATTAAAGTCATTACAATATCACTTAAAAAAATGTGTTAAGTACTTTTAAACACAATTATAACGTTGATTTGCTTGACTTTATTTCATATGTGGACCGAATGAACTTGAAATGTTAATTCGTACGAATTTAGAATTTTTGGTTTTTGCTGTTTTGATTATAGTTAATTATTGTAACCATTATTTTTCAACATTTTTAGGTAGTTATATCAAAATAATATGATTCAATTTTTATAAAATGCAAAATTAAATTTAGATGAATATATAAAAAAATTTAGATGAATACATATTTTGATAAAAAATAAAAAAAGATGAATATATAAAAATAAAAAAATGCACAATTATTTATAAAAGCTAAATTCGGATATCCACAAGTAAACTCTGAATCTAACGGATTTTTTTCGGATTTATCCACAAAACTTAAAATCTAATTCGAGTTTTCTAAATTCGAATTTTTGGTAAATATGCTTATTTCGGATTTGGGTCGGGCTGAATTTTTTTATCCACCACAACATCTCTACTAGTGGTTAATCTATTTGTTTTGATTCATTTATTTGATCCATTTGGTTTTGGATTATATGGTGTGTCGGTAAAAATTTGGCACGATTGAAGATAAATGAAATAATAATATATTGTTTTAGTATATCACAAATCTTGAGGTTGAATTAAGACAGTCAAATAGGGACAAGAAAAAAAAATAGACAATCAAATGTAAAATTGTTTTTCTTTCTTTTTCTAATGATATAAAAAATATCGTTTATGGTGAAGGAAAAGAGTTCATCTTAATTATATGATGTATACTAATAGTTGACTTTTGTCAGAAGAAATAGACAAATATAAGCTATGATAAGGTCATTCAATTATCGGTACAATGTGAAATGGGCACCACCAAACGTGTTGAATGTGATGTTACTAATTGCCTACGTCATCAGAGGGGGGGGGGGGGGGGGGGGGGGGGGGGGGGGCTCAGTAATTCGATAGGATCTGAGAGACAAAGTCTTGGAAACGAGAAGAGTAGATCTTGGGATGGACGGCTGAGATTGTCTAACAGCAGTATTGAATAGACTTGTAACAATGTTAAATGGGCTTTCTCACACCATAGTCTTGGAAGATATCACATCGTACCATTCCTCTCCTCCTCCTCCTCCTCCTCTACTCTTCTTCCCCACCACATTCCCTGATTCTCCTCTCCTGACCCTTCGTGCTCGCCCCGGTATCTTCATCCCAAAGTTAGTGCTTGAGCTGCAAAGAAAGCCCATTTTCATAAACCCTCGTTGTGTTTTTGGGCAGTTCGGATTTAAACACAAAGACAAAAGGAATTCTCATTCACGTTCATGGCACAACGTGAATAAAAGGAAACATTCTCACTTACCTTTTTGTTGTGTAAATCTTTTTGCTTATAAATACTCTTACTAAAAAAATATTTTAGATACAAGATAGACGGAAAATATACATACATAACGAAGAAAAAAATACACACACCGACACACGTGAGAATGATATGTTAAAATTCATAAACTAATCCAAATGTAAATGTTTGCCAAAAAATTGGAAAACGGATTAAATGATATCATAAGTTGAGTTGACGTAATTTCGTCCCATTGATCCAGAACGGCAACATAACATTGGCCGAGGAAGTAAACGACACGGCGTTTCGTCCCCACATCAAAAAACGACAGTGCTTGTATTTGGACTCACTGAAGGTCCAATAAACAAATGGGCTTTTTTACAAAGCAAACAAACTAATTACAAAGCAGTGGTACGAGAAGTCGAGGCTATTCTCGTCTATTCACATCAGTCATCTGTGCTGTTCCTGGTTAAGCATCACTTCCACCATTAGATCATTCCATGAATCAATCGGACCGGGTAAGCACCAGTGAAGACAATCGTTCTGAATCTGATTCAGCGCCTTGTTCTTTACCCCATCGAAAGGATTCGGATACCGGTATGGTCCGGGATGTCCATCTGGCCGGAGAAGCGACATTGAAGTTGTGTCAAGTAATCCAATGTTGGAATTGGAACTTTCTTGTAATGTCTTATGGAACTCTTCAAGCTCGATATCACGCATTGATACATCCTCGCTCTTCATCTCTCCTTCGCTGTCCATGATCGGCATTGTTCTATTACAGAAACCACCAGTGTTCCACTCTCCATTCTCGAAATGATCAGGTGTTGTTGTCCTGAACAGAACCTGAGCTTTATGGGTTGGTTCAGCGACAAAGTCTAAAACCAAACGCAGAGCTTTTCGGTATGAGTATAGGTAACCGAGCTCGGTCAGATTGTTCTTCCCTTGGCAGTAATGGCATCCGGATACCGTGTTGTTTTCATGGAAGATTGATGTTTTGAGGAACCATTTGCCACCGGAGATGACAACGTAGTCGAAATTTATGTACTGATCTGTCCATTTTTGGTCTAACTTGTCGAGGTGGAGTTGAATGTCTGAGAAAGAAACTCCATTGACGTTCTCAAAGGTTTCGGCTTTTAGAAGGAAAGGAGACCAAATGACTGAGAGTGTGAAGTTGTGAGAAGGGAATCTCCAAATATGCGATCTGTATTCCTTGTCATGGTAGATTTCCTCTACTTCTTCTACCTAAAAATGAGGTAACATATTTATTTGACATCAAATCCAATTGAAATTTCACAGGCTACAGAGAATCAAATCAGAGATGAAATCGAACTGTACCTGAGAGAGGATACAGATGAGGGATTGAACATGGTTACGAGAGATGGAATCACCGATAAAAGCCCACCATTTGTTCCTCATTTTGTCAAGGAATTGCTGAGGATTAAACCTCGGGAGATCGCAATCGCGAGGTTGCCATCTCCACAGAAGGTAATTCACATCTGGGCGCCCGTTTCTCAAGCAATTCTGGTGATCTTGGATATGACGGCAAGTGACATTGGTGTAGACTGGTCCTGATGGGTCTGGTACCCAATTTCCGATAAAGATGTCACACTTGCTGGTAGCTACACAGAGATTTAATCAAACACTTGGTGAGCATACATATTCCCAAAAAAAAAAAAAAAACAGTTTTTAAGAAATTTAGGGTTTTGATACGATTGGATGACAAAGGAAGAAAAACCCAAATTCATCAACGTTGCTTGGATCTTACTCAGTTGATTTTGGGACTAATTAATTACTGATGATTGAAAACAGATTCTCACTTACCATTTTGAGAAGCAATGGTGGTTGTGATGTTTCCAGGGGAATCAAGGGAGGCTGGAGCTTGAGCTATGGCAGTGAGACCGAAAGGATCTACCGGGAGAGACTCCGGCGATGGTTGAACGTCGGTAACCGGAGAGACGTTGGAATCAGTGACGATAAAACGGTAAGCGAGACCGATGAGAAGGAATAAAGCGACGAATTTGAGGAAAATTTGATTGCGTTGGTGAGAGGAACCAAAGGGGTTTCCTTCAATCTTGATGCTCTTAGACATTAATCTTAATGTATCCATTGAAATCAGAGAGATAGAGATGAACAGATTAGATCAGTGAGTCCCTCCTTGGAGGGTGTTGAAATGTTTCTAATTAGCTTTTTTTGGCTGGCGTTGAAAGCGAGGAACTTCTTCTTTGTAAAAATGACACAGCGGATTCTGTTTTTTTTTTTCTTTCAAAATTATTATAACTGGTGTAATAATTAACTCGAGTTTTTTTGTTGTTGTTGCATGTGTTTGTTTGAATTGTTTTCACTTTGCTATGTCGGCCGTGGCAAAGATTTGTGGAGAGAGAGAGAGAGAGAGAGATTCAGAACTAAAGAAAATCTAATGATTAGGCATCCTTAATTGTTTTTAAAGATACAATTTAAAAGCGAATAGTATGCTTCGTCTCTTTAAGCATAGAACATGGCATAAGTTTTTATAAGACGTTGAAATATTCAAAATATGATTAGAATCAAGTTTGAAAAAAATTAAAAATTTGAGTACAGTAATCTCTATTTATTTTATGGACATTAGGTGATTCAGTTTTCTATTTGTTCTGTCTATCAATATTGTTTTTAATATTTAAAATAACACAGATTTGTAGGAAAGTACAAAATTTTGAAACGAAACTCGATAAGAATAGATGTCACTTCCGGATGGTCCTACAGTAATTATTCATTGAAACAGGAGCAAATTGATAGAGACCTCTCTCCTTTTTTTTCAACTAAAGATAGAGAGATCTCGCACAGTCTCTCGCACCTATAAACTCCTTGTGAGTTGTGAGTATATAAATTATTATCTAGTTTATGCTTACAAATATAATTACACATCTAATCAGACGAAACAATTAATACATTGTCTTTAAATAACCGTGGTCAATATACGGTTTAGATGTTATACTCGTTCATATTCATGATGATTTTGTTTTTAAACTTTCTATCTAGAATTTGTACTGTGCTTCTGCTTTAGACATGAATTATTCGCTTTAGACTCGACTAGGCTATCGATTTTTTTTGGAACTCTTGCTATTTAATTTTAAATAAATTTAAGAAATAATTAAACTACGCATCACATTTATGGATGAAGTAGGGTACACCAACGACTTCGAGGCCCATACTGAATAAATTATTCAATTGGGCTTCAATCTTTGCTACGCGGACCGTCTTACTTGAAGTTGATTTTGGATATACCGTAATAACTTTCACAGTGTGTTCTTTCTTGAAAACGATTTAACGGACAGGTCGGTACAGCCTGGACAGATCTGTATAAATATTAAATATAGTCACAAAAATCAAACAAATATTATTCCATTTCCCAAAAGATTATCCACAATAAAAAAATGATCAATTTACATAAACTAGATCACCCAAAAAAAAACATATGGTTATCTTTAAGACAAAAACAAGATGGAACTAAACTCAAAAACGGAATAGAAAAGAACTTATATGGGTCAGAATATAAGCAATGATGTGTTATATACTTATATCACAAGCACAATTTACATTGTAATCGAAGATTGGAACCAGAGGCTGATGAAGTTTCATGACACTAATGATCTTGGAACTCTCATGCCAAATCCATGCTTAACCTTGTCAACCCTGATTCAGTTTTCAACAATGAGTTAAAAATCCCATAATTAACTAAAGATTTTGATCTAAAACTTTATTACAAAGACTTGTTGTGCTTACGTTGGAGCTAATCTGCCAAGACTCTTAAGTTCTTCACCAGAGTCTCCATCAAGAACTCTTCCTGATATATCAATAATGTAAGAACGGTTCTTGCCTCGAGGAAGACCTCTCCCTGCAAGTAATTCAAGATCTCTCTCGTGAAGCTCTCTTCCGTTTACAAACACGCTCGTGTTTCCTGCACCGCAGTTATCTGGCATTGGACGACTAAACTCTTCGATGAATGGCTACATCAACCAATAATTCTTTCATCAAGCGCCCAATACAAAGTCACAAGAAACCGGAATTGAAAGTAAAATAAATGGAAGATTTGTGGATGTTCTTACTGGTATTATACCAAGACACGGGTTTCCCATCACTCCCCAGAACCCAGCACGGTAATCATACCTAATCAGAATCATAACAGAAAGATGATCTCTTCAGCAACTGATCAATCTTTTGTCGTAAATTAATCAAACTGTGACCAAAACATACCAGTACTTGCCAGCTTGAACTGGTCCAGCTTGTTTCTCAGCGCTGATAACCAGTTCTTCCGGTATCAGATGCCCATTCACCCAAACCTCTAACTGCTCGTTGTTTTGGTCGTTAGAGATGATTTTATTTGTGACCTCTGGGAAACCGTACTCACTACTCTGCTTTCTGTTTCTTGGTCTGCTCTCTTCTTTGCTGGCTTTTGAGATCCTTGAATCTTCAGACACCTCAGTGTTATTATAGTATTCATTATAAGAAACATCTGTCTCAGTAGCTACTGATTCCGGTTTCAGCGAGTCTTGTTTCATGTAGGATTCTTGCTTATTGTACCCTAACTGGGCCATTCCGTAAGTGATTGCAGCTCGGTTTACATTAGAATACTCAAAGAGTTCAAGAAGATTGGAATTTTCAGGAGGAGGAACTTTCACGCCTTGTGCTCTGCGGCGAACAGACTTGACGACCTGTTTTTGCGGTTCACTAGAAATGCTTGACCTGTCTTCATCGTCTGAGTGTTCACTATGCGATACAGCATGGACAATTTTCATTTCCTGGTGTATTCTTGGTTCTTCATCCTTAAGTGGATAATTATCTACCACTGCGCTTGGTGCGCTTCTATCATCAACGTCTGCAGAAACTCGGTTAGTAGTTTCCGCAGGGGCAGAAGAGGAGAAAACAAGCTTCTTATCAACAACACTGAAGCTGATAACCTCAGAACAAGCACCACATTGCAGCTTTTGTTGCCTTTCCTGACCAAAAAGCTTCTTCTTAGGCAAATAGAGCAGCTCAAAGCAATTGTGACAAGCAATAAAAGGCGCACCGCCTGCTAAAGGATGGCAACGACGGGAATCCGACACAGCTTTTTGAACAGACCCACGAGCAAAAGCACCACCACCCATTTCAGAATCAATTTCACTAGGCCATCTCGTGTGATGATGACCTTGAACACCAGCATGTGGACTAAAAGGTCCGATTTTCTCACCGTGGTGCACAACAGGGCTATATGGGACATCACCGTACCTACTGGGTGTAACCGGAAAGAATCTAGGATCCTGTAACTGTGGGTCAAATATATCAGGACCAATATCTACATACTGTCCTCCTTGAGGATATGGAGGACGAGGCAGCATCTGATTCGGGTAATGAGCTGGTCCTGGATAAAAGTTTTGAGGTTTCCTATGCATTGGGAATCCATAAGGGTCTCTATAAGGTGGAACATGAGTTTGGTTACTCGTGGTAGGATACATTCCATAAGGAAATGGGTCAGGATATGGATTGTAATAAGAAGGAGGTCCATGACCATGGAAACCCAATGGTGGTGGTGGCTGATCAACCACATTAGCATTAGCATTACCACCACCACGGAGAAGATGATCTTTAATGGAATCAAGCTTTCTGAGAAGCTCGGCTTGTTGTTGACCTGTGTACTGAATTGGTATGTTTCTGGCCGTGGTCGTGGTCTTAGAAGAAGAATCTGAATCAGTCTCTTCCTCTTTTCTCGAGCTCTTGACGGATCTCTGAGACCCAGGTCGCGAATTCGAATCGTCTTGGCGATTTCTCATCGGGCTCGAAGAATCATTGAGATCCTCCTCCTCCTTAAACCCTCTTTCTTCATCACTTCTTGTCGAACCAGCATCACCGCTTGTTGTCCTCATCGGAGTATTTCTTCTCCGACGAAGACTAGCTTCTAGGGTTTTGCTTGTTCAACTCCAACTGAAATAATAAAAAATCCGATTTAATCAACATATTTCTTTAAACGAATCAGCAAATATTAGCATCGTAAAGCAAATCTTAATCTTCCAAAGAGTTTCCATGATTTCTCAACATGCCAACGGGAAAGATCAGACAACAAAAGAGGGAAAAATCAAACGCACCTTGAAGAAGAGCGGCTCCGGCGCCAGGATTAGGTTAAAGGAGAAAGGGGGGATTTTTGGCAATTTCGTCTCCGGTGAGAATCAATTAACAAGCTTTTAATCTTTTTGACGCAGCCACTTTTTGAAAATTTCAAGAGGAATTTAAATAATGAAAAAACTTTGAACTGGAAAGCTTAAGGGAGAAAACTATTGACTCTACTTTTCCCGCACTTTGCTTCGTTTTCCCGGGAATCTATAACTTGAGGTCCGACATTGAGAGAGATATAATCTAGAAACTAACTATTGAGTCTTACCAGGTCAAGTTGACCAAGTGATAACGTGACGACCAAAAAAGATTTGACTTCTTATGCCAAAATCTCTATATTACAAAACAAATTGAAGTCAGGTTATTTTGGTTGGATCGATTCGACTTTAATTTGCACTGAACACTTAAATATTTCATAAATGCTAATTTAGTTCTTCTTTTGTGTCTCTTGTGTCTTGTCCAAAACAACAAATACTTGTGGTTTACACATTTTATTCATGAGTCAATGACGATAGAGGATTTGGTTTCTAATTACGGTATTTATTGATGTATAATTCTAATATATGTTGTCAAAGTAGATGGTGTGCCATGTTCCAAGACGTGCTGATAACTTGGAATTGTATTCTAATCCTAAAACTTTGTTTTTGTTGAGTTTCATAAATCAACGCTTAACTAAATAGTCGATTTATTAAAAATTCAAATTCTCTCTGTCACTGTCTATGATCATCTTGAAAGTTTAGAAATGTATTTTAGTTGTTGGAATTTTTTTTTATAGGGTGACAATGACCGATGGTGTAGCTGTAAAGTATGTATGTTTATACAAAACTCCACTTGCTTACGTACAAGCATTGGTTTACACAAGCAATTTCGTTAATCACACAAGTCATGAAACCAAACAAGAATGGAGACTTTTTGGTAATCTCACAAATCTTTGACATAAAAGCTTCGGAGGATGTGAAGGAATCGGCGGCGGTTTCGACGATCGGGGGAATTGATATTGGCGAGGCTCCGATTCCTAACCACGCCAATGGCGTGACGCCATCCTCAGCATCTGCAAGTCTCTAGTCGCCGGCGGAGGCGCTGGTGGAGTGTGAATCTTCCCTCTTTTTTTTTTGAATAGATTGATACATACAATATTTATACGAACGCTTGAAAAAGTCGGAATTACATTGTCATTGTTCCCTTTTTGTTAAGAGATATTTAAGGCAGAGTGATCACTGTTCCTTCTTTTTGATGTTATATGATTAATGTGAAATGATGCTGTTTGAATAGATCATATACATCACTTTTTTAGATCCATGGAGCATCTCTGATCTGTGAGATACATGAATAAGTTTTCATCTGCTTTTGTGATTGGACACATGATAGAAAAGAGTAGGCATAGTATACTTCAGTTCAGCATTCAGCCTTTGTATTATAATACTTAGGCACATAATGCCTCATATGATTGTTTCCTTAAGATAATATTGAACCAATAAGTTACTAGCCTAAACTATGTGTGCCTATCTGTAGAAATTTCGGATAGAGAAGTATCGTTTTTGAGCACTTATTTAGTATTCTTTTGATTTATACAGCATGTTGAATTTTTGTTTTTCCTTGGAGACTAGGAAAGCTCAGAGTCAGAGACATGACCAGAGTGTGATCGTCGTATCTTTGGGCTTATCAATATCAGTTGACTCTCAGAGTTTGCTCTCATGCTTTGCCCACAAGGGCTTAGTGGGGGATGCCGTGATCGTCCTCTGGGTGTTCCTGAACAGAATTGAAAGGCAAGTAGAACTAAATTCATTAGTAGAAAAGGTTCAAATATATGGAGCCTCTATGTATTTACTACTGATAATCACCTGGTTTTTGAATTGGTTTCAGGCCAGGAGCTCTTTTCACAAGTTTTGAAACATGCTTCTTGCTCATACCAACATCATTTGAGCATGACAATCTTCTTTCCTTCTCAGATGACACATGCTCATCTGAGCCAGTTCCACCATCATCCTCGCTACACGAAGCCCATTCACTACCCGATTCAGATGTCTCGAGATTATTTTTCTTACAAGTTTTTGCTTGTTCCACTACCCTATATGCAAACATTTGAAAAGGAACTTGTGAAACTTGAGTTAACTCTATCGATTCCCATGAAAGCTTCTGCAATAGCTTAGACTCGATCTCACAGTAATCCACAGGAGGAGCAATGGGCGGGTCTTGTTGGCTACTACTTTGACATTCCGGGTTCAAAGCTAGAAACCGTTTGATGTACCGGAGAATTCTGCTTATCGATGAGAAAGTTGGACGCTGATTCGGATCAGCATGCCAGCATCGTTTTGTCAGGTTTGTTATAAATTTAGGTGAATGAAATGGAAAAAGCGGTCTCTCCCCGGCCCTAATGTTTCTACTCATCTTATCTCCTTGCAGGTGGCTCTCTTCAAATGGCACTTTACATGTCAGAAGCTCAAAGCAAACCATCCCAAAACTATACACATCAGATTTATCAGTATACTTTAGGCTTCCTGCAGTTCCGCTCTGTTCTTGCTCCTCTAGAACTTCCGGGGAATACCATATGAATGGAAAATTCTCATTCTGACCCGTCAAAGAAGCATTTTTACTAGAGAAGCCCTTGACAGAACTCAACCCAAACCCAAAAACCTTCCCGTGCAGATACCCATCTCCGGATTGATTACTTCTTCTTGGTTTGACAAGAATGTTCGATGGATTCAACTCTCCATGGTATATTCTCTTCGAGTGAAGATATTCCATACCCAAAGATATCTGAAGCATCAGATCAACCACTACCGAGAGAGAGAGGGTGTTCTTCTTCCTCGGACCACATACCTCTTTGATGTGCGTAGCGAGTGTTTTACTCATCAGTTCTGTGACCAAGAAACACTCTTTCTTCTCCTCATCCGTGAATCCGCAGAGGTAATATACAATGTTTGGGTGTGAAAGAGATAGCAATGGAGTAACTTGAGGAAGCAAAGCATCGATATCCCCAAAGAAATGCCTAAGCGCAAAGCTTTCGCCTAACCAGGTAATCTCCTTATACTGACTTCCACTCCCTAATCTTCTTTTCACTTGGTAATATTTCGCGCTAACCAAAAGAGAAGATGGAAATAGCTTGGGACACTTGTTTCCATCTCCCAAATTCTTCAAAAGGAAATCAGCCATCTTCCGGTCGTGTTTGTTCGAACCAGGCTGCTTTTTCTCCTGAAGCTCCTTGGTTAAAATCCAACGGTCCTCTGTCCAAGCACTCTCGAACCGGTTGCAAAAATTCTCTGTCACCAAATACTCTCTCCCGAACTTCCAGGTAAACATCTGAGAGTCATTCCATTGCTTCATATATTTGTTGGAATGCACCAACTTCTTCTTGCTCATCTCTTCTTCATCCCACCCTGAAACCTCACCCACTGTCTCAATAGCCTCGACGATGATCGGTACACAAGAGAGCAAGTTATGTATGTGAAGCTCTGTGCAATCTCTATTGCAATGTAGCACAATAGCCTTAGCCCAAAACCCAAGTTTAGGCTCTAAAGACATTCTAACATAAACCTCCCCTTCTCTTACCACCCATAGAAGCTCCCTCAAGGGCCGTTCTAGAATCTTCCATTTAGTGTTCTTCTCTTTGAACCGTAGATTCGATCGCATAGATTCAGAAATTGAATCGTAGGCCGCGTTGAAAAGGTCGAGTAATAGAGTGCATTGACGCTGGTTGATTTGAATGTTGTCCTTGAAAACCATTAACGCTCTTATGCTTCCTAATACCTCTCCTATCTCTCGAAATTGCTCCATCTCCCACCGCTTCAATGTTACCCGGCGCCTTTGGAATTTGAATAACAAATTATTATACTCATACAACTCTCGAGATTCTAGACACAGTTGAGATATGCGGACACATAGGTATTTTTGGCAATTGTAATTTGTTTGATTTACTTAAATTGGTTTCTAACAAACGCGTGTAATAGCGTTCTCCTCTCTGAGATTAATCACACATGACACAACGTCCAAAACATTATATATTATCTCTGTCCAACAATGTATGAATTTATCGTACATGAAGATGTCTAAAACAAAAGCGGTTGCTTTTAACGCTACTAATTTTAATACCGGTTCTCGTACATACAATGATCATATAAAAATATTTCTTGTTAAAGTAACAGATTAACACCTTTTGTTTTTTGATTAATTGATAATTCTGGAATCTATGAGCTGTACTACAAAAAATCTATATTTTCCCAATTTAGAATTTTACTAATTCTATTTTCTGTTGCCGTGGATTTTTATTATAATCAAATCAAAAGTTAAAGTGTATATATAGCAAGGATCACCGTAATGTAAGCCATATAATTTCTGCAATAGAATTAACATTTAGTATAAAAGAAATATTACATTGAAGAACAAGTTGGAACTTTATCCTATAACAAAAAGACAAAAACAAATTGGAACGTTAAATAGCATGGACACATAACACACAACCACTAACCATGATCATGTGCATGTGTGCGTATATAACATATATATAATGAATGTGGATTAAAATTAGAACAATGGCTGCATTAATATCTGACAAGGTAAATGAAAAAGTACGTACATACCAATTCCTCGTGTATGCTCTATATGGATTTGGTTTGTCTTTTAACCCTTTGAGGCACAGCTAAAACGACATCGTTCGCATCATGACCGCAATTTGATCCTGCAATCCAATCACATTGTTTCGTTAATACTTATATGTTGCTAATTACACGACCGTTATGCTTTATATATCTTATCTGAAGTAATGATTTTTATACTTTAAATGTTTGCCGATTTATCTAGCTAATTTTGGGCAAGTATTTGATTGATTGATTCGATATTGGTACGTACCATTTCAGCATTTTGATGGTGCACTTGGCCATTTGCGAGTCAAGCGTCTGTAATATAACGCCCCCACATCTGAGACTAACTCCCACAGTAACAATCTTGCGACTGCCCACAGCCAATCCAACCTTAGCCTTAGCTGTCACCTTCACCAACAACTTCTTACTCTTCAGATCTGTTTGTAGTCTCTTTGCCGTGGGATCATCCACTTGTCGTTTCCTAACCCTTGTCGGGACAATCACAGCCGTCCGATTCCCTGGCTTCTCAACAAAGTCTTTGACTTTCGTTGACCCTAGGTTAGCTCAAAGTCTTTCTCTCCGAGAATCACAGAGTTTCATAAATCAACGCTTAAATTAGTCGATTTATTAAAAACATCAAATTCTCTGTTACTATTACGAATGATCATCATTATCATAAAAGTTTAGAAATGTATTTTAGTTGTTGGAATATATATTTTAAAGGGGGTGACGACAGTGACGGATGTTATAGCTGTAAAGTATTTTTTATACAAACCATCTGTAATAGTTTACCCCACTTTGCTTACAAGCATCGGCGAGAATTGTCAAATCAGTTGATATTAAATATTAGGGTATTAATATACAGTCATAAAACGTACTTAAACAAAATTTCAATAGTTTCATTATAAAGATATACATGTTGATTTGGAACCGTTAACCCAAAACGAAAACTTTGTTTTAAATCAAAGAAGACCCAAGTTTTGTATACAACCTTGACTGATTAATAGTTTGTATGCGTGAGTGTATATATACAGTTAAGTATGTTGTGTGCCCCCTATAATCTTGTCTAGCTAATCATGGTTTAGTACATAAATCAACGAACCCCAAATTTGTTCGAACAAAAGCAGCACACTTCGAAATTCTAATCAAACCAAAACACTTTTTGTGTGTGTGTGTTTGTGTTAAATCAAAGTAAACACTCTGACAATTTATGTATTGATTTGCACAAGCAATTTCGTTAATCACACAAGAAGTCTCTCAAGTCTCAATTTCGTTAATCAGAACATTTATGGCATTACATTGTAAAGAAAAAGTTGAAATTATGAAAACGACATGAAACGAAATATATCTCATAAAAACGAAAAAAAAACACAAAAAAAAAACGACATGAAACGAAACAATAATGGGGACTTTTTTGTAATCTCAGAATCATTGACACTAAAGTGTCGGAGGATGTGACGGAATCGGCGGCGGTTATCTAGCGAAGGAATTGAAATTGGTGAGGCTCCGATTCCGAAACACGCCATCCTCAGCAATCTGCAAGTCTCTCTAGTCGCCGGCGGAGTCGCTGGTGGAGTGTGAATCTTCCCTCGTAATTTTTATATATTTGTTTTGTTTTGTTAAATCGAAAAAAACGAACGATCTCTTGATTCATTGAATAGATTGATACATAACAGTGATTCTATAATATATCTACCAACGCTTGATTAGATGAAGTGATGCTGTTTGAATAGATCATGATTATCACTTTTTGAGATCCATGGAGCATCTCTTACCTGTGAGATACATGAATAAGTTTACTTAACATTTTCATCTGCTTTTGTGATTGACACACAAATTCAGCAATCAGCCTTTGTGTTATAATACTTAGGCACAGAATGCCTCATCTAATTGATTCCTTAAGATAATATTGAATCAATAGTTCACTAGGAAAGCTCAGAGTATTCGGTACAGAAGATGTTAGATACCGATCGATATGCACTTGCACCGATCGGTATAGGTTTTGTAAATTTTCCTTTTCTCTTTCTTAGAGCACCGCCTCTCATTATATATGGTTTGAGGGTCTAATTACTAGTTTGTGAATCGATAGGATTTGGATCCAGTATCCGAACAAAATTTACTCTTGGGGCTATCTTCAATCTCAACTTCAGCAGCATAACTTAGGAGTAACACTAATTACTCTCTTTGAGTCCAGATATCAACTAATTACTCTAAATTCGTTTAGGATTTAGGAATAAAAATCAGATTTCAACCTTATACTTTATGTTTTGATACAATTCACTGTTCAGTCCACAAACTCTAATTTTCAATGTAATTAGGTTAAAATTTTGAAAGATGTCTATCTTATTATTTGAAGAAGACTCATGACATAAGATAACAGTTTCAATTAATCTGACGATCGATAAGTTAAAAACAAAACAGAGTAAACACACGAAGAAAAAAAATACAGACGAAACACACGCAAAGAAAAATGATGGTTATAAAAGTATTAGTTAACTGAAAAGTAAAAACGAGGCTTGAAAATAAAGCATAAGTATTACTAGTTAATACAATATTTCCCAGTAAAAGTAGGACAAAACATTCGCCATATGAAGTGGTAAAAGATAAAACTGTAACAGCCCAATTTTCGGGCTAGGCCCATTACGAAATTAAAACCCAGCCTAATGCCCAATTCGAAGCCCAACCATAATCCTAATGTACCCTCTCCCTCATTCTCTATAAATACAACTCTTTCTCCACTTATTTTGCAACAACTCTCCCGAGTACCGAACCGCTGCCAAAATCTCGAGCCGGAGAGTGCACCACCGCCGAGCCACTGCCGACCGTCTCCCGAGCCAAGTTTGACTGAGTAACCGCCGAGTTAAGCCAAAGGTAACTCCGAAATCCGGTTTCGCAAACTCTTGTTTTCGGTACGTTTAGTATTTTCAAGATTTCTCCCTAACCGCTTTGAATCTCGGAAATCCAAGGCCAACATTGGATTCGTGACGACGAGACGAAGCCAGAGACACCGAGATCGGTCCAATCCGCCGCCGGACGCGCCGTCACGCTCCGCCACGAGCCGCAAGCTTTTCCGCGCGTGAATCTCACGAGCCGCCGCCGGTGGCCGGAGCAGCCGTGTCGCCGGAGCCGCCGCCGTTCGCCGGAGCCGCCGTTCGTCGCCGTCCGCCGTCGTCGCCGCCGGTGACTTTTCCGGTAAGCCGTCGCCGGAATTCTCGCCGCCGACCGGTTTAGGTTAACTGGTCGGTTTAATTCAATTGAAATCGATTTGGTTCTGGTTTAGGTTAACCAGTCGGTTTAAATCAATTTGGTTTCGGTTTAGGTTAACCGGTTCGATTTTGAAATTGATTTCCGGTTTAGCTTAACCGGACCGGTTTGACCGGTTTGACTGTTGACCGATTCGGGTTGACTTTGACCGTTGACCGTTGATTTTCCGTTGACTTTGACCGGTTGACCCGAAAACCGCTTTTCATCGTTCGAGTACCGTCTGACTCGATTTTTCGTGCTGGTTTCAGATCCGGAGTCGGATTAAGCGTTTGAGGTCCAAAAACCACAGTTTTCAGCTTTGCAAAGGTGAGGGCTATTCCACAGACTTCTGTACTTTGTTCGAGGATTCTAATTACGGATTGTGTAGTACTAAATGTGATTTGTTTCTATGATCGAGTCTAGTTAGTTTGCTTGTTTAAATTGGAAATAGGAATATAGATGATTCAACCCAATTGTTTGTTCATACTGTTTTTGTTAAGTGTTTGTTATATATGTATATGGTTATATGGTTATACGGTAGCGCGGATACAGAGATGGACTTCTGTATGGTGTCGCATTGTGTGAGGGATGGGGTGAGGGCAACCTGAGTCGATCTGTTGCCCGGCACCTTAAGATCGATAAAAGCGTCCACGAGGCGGTGTGATTGGGCACTATCCCATAGTTGAGTGAGGTTGCGGTGAGGGCAACCTGAGTCGATCTGTTGCCCTGCACCTTAAGATCGATAAAAGTGTCCACGAGGCGGTGTGATTGGGCACAATCAATGGATTGTTGGTTGAGCACTGTAGGTGCTGTGTTTGTTCATATTTGGTTCTGTACTGTTTTGTGATTAGTTTCTTAGACCGGAGTCAGTGACATGTGGATTAGCATCCCATACCTCACTGAGCGACTCCCCTATTGCTCACCCCTTCTTTTCCCCCTTTTAGGTGAGCCAGCCGAGTAGTTCGTACTTGACGTGTCGGGGTGTTGTTTTGGGATTGATTCTCGTTTTCCGCATTTTAATCGTGATTTTAATAAAACAATTGTGTTATGGATTTATGTTGGATTTATTGTGGTTACCGGATTTATCGGATTCATATTTAATAAAAGTAGATGTTTATTTATTGGAGTTATTTATGGTAACACGCCGTTCCCGAGAGTGGATGAGATGGGTGTTACACGTGGCACGCCGTTCCCGAGAGAGGGTAAGACGGGTGTTACAATTTGGTATCAGAGCGGGGTTTAGCTGACCCGGTTCTGACCCGGGAGCTGTTAAAAGTTGAAAATGTTTTCGATTCGGATTTGTTTTAAAAGTTGTTTTCGGGGATGTGAAGATTTCAAAATAAATGACACCCCTTTCTGTTGAGTATTAGTCTGTTGTTGGTTAGCGCTCGGATCTCTGTTAAAGCTAACCGTGTGGTTTTCCTTTCAGATGAGAACCACCCGTTCTTAAAGCGCCAAAGGTTCAGGATTGCCTATTTTGCCTGAGCAGGCAGATGAGAGTGTCCACGTCGGAGGCAGCCAGGTTGAGGTTGACCGACCCGCTGTTCAGAATGTGGATCATGATGCCATTAGGCAGATTGCTCAGGAGGCAGCAAGGCAGGCTGCTCAGGATGCTGTGCAACAGGTTGCTCAGGAGGCAGCACGGGTAGCTGCTTAGGAAGCTGCTCGAGTTGCGGCTCAGGAGGTGGCCCATCAGATGGGTCTTCAGGCGCAGCAGGCGCAGCAGCAGGCACCACCAGTTGTTGTGCAGGGAGTAGAGCAGGCCGCAGGTCATGCAGAGTTGTTGGAAGAGCTGAGGATGTACCGTGAGAGGTTTAGAGGTCAGATGGGTGGAGAGCAGGCTGTAGGGGATGTGCACCGTGTTATTCGCGAGCCTGTTGATCGTGAGCGATTTCCGCTACCACCACCTGCCACGGTCACAGAGGGTCCCAGTTATTGGGAGTTGATGAGGCAGATGAAGGACATGGGGCTGGATCGGTTTGGAGGAGTAGTGGATGCTACCGTTGCGGATAACTGGAGGAGGCAGTTGGAGCGCAACCTTGATCATATGAGGTGCCTTACCGAGTACCGTCTGGATTTGGCTACACAGTATTTGAGAGATGATGCCCTAGCCTGGTGGGAGGCAGTTGTTGAGGGGGCACGTGGTCGATATGAGCTGTCCTTTGATGACTTCAAGAGGGAGTTCACTAGGAAGTACTTCCCTCGAGAGGCCATGGATGAGAAGGAGAATGCCTTCCAGGATCTCCGACAGGGTACCATGACAGTCCGAGAGTACGAGCTCGAGTTTAGTCGCCTCCGCAGGATCTTTGGGCGATATATTGATGAGCAGGAGCTCGTCAGGAGGTTCATGAAGGGGTTGCGAGTGGAGATTCGCAACCGTTGTGCAGGGAGAGACTATCAGAGCATGTTGGAGCTGGTAAAGAAGGCTGCCATTCAGGAGATGGGTCTTGCAGAGGAACAGAAGCTCAGCAGGGTTTCGCAGCAGAGATTCGAAAAGGTTCCAGAGACACAGAGGAGGCCAGTGGTACAGTCAGGTCCACCTCGTTATTTCCACTGCCACCGCCACAATTTTGGAGAATGCGTCAAGTGTTTTTCCTGTGGACGAGTTGGTCATATGAGGAGGGACTGTCGGGGTAAGGCAGTGGCTGCACCAGTTTTCAGACAGACCGCATCACCAGCACCACCAGCAGTTGGCCAGAGGACCTGCTTCAGTTGTGGCCAGCTAGGTCATTTCTCCAGGGAGTGCCCCAAGAGGATGGGAGATGTATTTCCGCCACCGCCGCCTAAGCGTCAAGCCACCGCTCCACGTGTGTTTGATATCGAGGAATACCAGGGAGCAGAACCGACAGCTGGTATGTAACTTTTAACTTTTTCCCTGTTATTGTTTCCGTGTTAGTCTTTTGTGAAGTTCGCTCCTAGTTATCAACTCGTATAGGATCGGTTGTTGTTGGGGGTAGAGCAGCGTATACGCTGTTTGACACTGGAGCTTTGCATAGCTTCGTGTGTCCGGGTTTGGTCAAGTGTTGGCCATTTCAGGGAGGTGCTTAATCTTGAAAGTTAAAGAAGTTGAAACTGAGGAACATGGGGTCGTACCCTATTATTTAGCGGATTGGAACAGTAGCCTATCGTTTAGGTTTATCGACAGAGCTGTCAGACTTCCATGATGTGTTTCATGTGTCAATGTTAAGGAAAGTTGTCAGAGAGTCAGAGCTGATTTTGCAGCATCCGCCAAGTGATCTTCGTAAGAGAAAGTTTGTGTCGAGTCGACCAGTTCATATTTTGGAGTGTCAAGAAAAAGGACGTACAGGGAAAGATGGTTGTGAAGGTCAGGGTTCGTTGGGAGAGAGACGGGATATAGGATGAGACCTGGGAGCCCTCAACTGAGATGAGGGCAGACTACCCAAAACTTTTTCAGGATGGAAACGGGCAGTCGAGTCGGGATCAGAATTTGGGGACGAATTCCTTGTTAGTGGGGGAGAATTGTAACAGCCCAATTTTCGGGTTAGGCCCATTACGAAATTAAAGCCCAGCCCTAGGCCCAATCCGAAGCCCAACCCTAACCCTAATGTACCCTCTCCCTCATTCTCTATAAATACAACTCTTGCTCGACTTATTTTGCAACAACTCTCCCGAGTACCGAACCGCTGCCAAAATCTCAAGCCGGAGAGTGCACCACCGCCGAGCCACCGCCGACCATCTCCCGAGCCAAGTTTGACCGAGTAACTGCCGAGTTAAGCCAAAGGTAACTCCGAAATCCGGTTTCGCAAACTCTTGTTTTCGGTTTGTTTAGTATTTTCAAGATTTCTCCCTAACCGCTTTGAATCTTGGAAATCCAAGGACATCATTGGATTCGTGACGACGAGACGAAGCCGGAGACACCAAGATCGGTCAAATCCGCCGCCGGACGCACCGTCACGCTCCGCCACGAGCCGCAAGCTTTTCCGCGCGTGAATCTCACGCGTCGCCACCGGTCCCCGGAGCCGCCGCCGTTCGCCGGGGCCACCGTGTCGCCGCCGCTCGCCGCCGTCCATCACCGTCGGCCGCCTTCGCCGCCGGTGACTTTTCCGGTAAGCCGTCGCCAGAATTCTCGCCGCCGGTTTAATTCAATTGAAATCGATTTGGTTCCGGTTTAGGTTAACGAGTTGGTTTAAATCAATTTGGTTTCGGTTTAGGTTAACCGGTTCGATTTTGAAATTGATTTCCGGTTTAGCTTAACCGGACCGGTTTGACCGTTGACCATTGACTTTCCGTTGACTTTGACCGGTTGACCCAAAAGCCGCTTTTCATCGTTCGAGTACCGTCTGACTCGATTTTTCGTGCTGGTTTCAGATCCGGAGTCGGATTAAGCGTTTGAGGTCCAAAAACCGCAGTTTTCAGCTTTGCAAAGGTGATGGCTATTCCACAGACTTCTGTACTTTGTTCGAGGATTCTAATTACGGATAGTGTAGTACTAAATGTGATCTGTTTCTATGATCGAGTCTAGTTAGTTTGCTTTTTTAAATTAGAAATAGGAATATAGATGATTCAACCCAATTGTTTGTTCATACTGTTTTTGTTAAGTGTTTGTTATATATGTATATGGTTATATGGTTATACGGTAGCGCGGATACAGAGATGGACGTCTGTATGGTGTCGCATTGTGTGAGGGATGGGGTGAGGGCAACCTGAGTCGATCTGTTACCCGGCACCTTAAGATCGATAAAAGCGTCCACGAGGCGGTGTGATTGGGCACTATCCCATAGTTGAGTGAGGTTGGGGTGAGGGCAACCTGAGTCGATCTGTTGCCCTGCACCTTAAGATCGATAAAAGTGTCCACGAGGCGGTGTGATTGGGCACAATCAATGGATTGTTGGTTGAACACTGTAAGTGCTGTGTTTGTTCATATTTGGTTCCGTACTGTTTTGTGATTAGTTTCTTAGACCGGAGTCAGTGACATGTGGATTAGCATCCCATACCTCACTGAGCGACTCCCCTGTTGCTCACCCCCTCTTTTTCCCCTTTCAGGTGAGCCAGCCGAGTAGTTCGTACTTGACGTGTCGGGGTGTTGTTTTGAGATTGATTCTCGTTTTTCGCATTTTAATCGTGATTTTAATAAAACAATTGTGTTATGGATTTATGTTGGATTTATTGTGGTTATCGGATTTATCGGATTCATATTTAATAAAAGTAGATGTTTATTTATTGGAGTTATTTATGGTAACACGCCGTTCCCGAGAGTGGATGAGACGGGTGTTACACGTGGTACGCCGTTTCCGAGAGAGGGTGAGACGGGTGTTACAAAAACATGTGGTCAAATTAAGGCAAATGATAACTAGAAGAACCCTACAGGCTACATATGTAGTTAGACAATGACAAATGTATTAACACAATAAATCTTGTCTTTTTTTTTTTTGGCTAGGATGCTTACATTATGTGCATGTTCTCTACTCTTGAGGTGCGTGGTGAAATTTTCAGTCTTGGACAGGAACTCTGCATTGTTTACAATGCAAGGCAAATTCACCCGTTTCACTACACTTGTGCCCTTGTAGTGCCCCTGAATCCATAGCATCTTTAAAAAAAACAAAAAAAAAAAAAAAAACTAGTTCAAAAACAGCTTATTATTTCAACCCCTGTGAGAAAAAGGACAAATACCTGCCCGTAAGCTTGCCAGTAAGCTTTCCCAGAGGAAGTACCTTGCAAATGTTTAGATCTAATCTTTGACTCTCTTTTAGGGCAAAAAGAAAAAACATATATATATATATATATATATATATAACTTTTTCAGAACCGACGATGATACTTGTAATTGGTTTTATATGGGCCGATAACGGTGGTCCATTAGTTGTATCTTAACGCACGGGCCCATTTACAAGAATTTTTTTTCCAATTTTCAGACATGTGGGACATGTACTATTTTTTTTCATTCCAAAAAGAAAAAAAGAATGATAGAACAAAAACGTTTTTCATCAAAATTGTAGAGCAATGACGAGGAACAAAAATTAAAATTCGTTTTTTGATTATTAAATACTTTTAATGATAATATTTACATTTCTATATACAAATACTTTTATATTTTTATTATATATTTATAAAAAAAAATAATTTCATCATAAATTTTATTTTAAATTAATGTTATGACTTTATTTTCTATTAGTATTACTTAAATACATTAAAAATATGTTTTTAAGTGAAATTTATATTAATGTTTTTAAAATAAAGTATTAAAATTTATGTTATTATTTTATTTTAAATTAACATAAAGTATTCAGAATTTTAAATGAAATTTCTAAACTAAATTCATTAAATAATTTTTTAAAATAGTATTTTCACTTCAACCCTATGAACATAACAAAGAAAAATCATTAAGAAACTGAAGCAAGTAAAGATAGTTTATAAAAAGACATGTTTTTGATAAAGTTAACAACACTACAAGAAAACCTGTGTTTTGTGACCCCGAAAATCGTCATAAGTGGGTCGCAAAACACCTATTTTTGACTGTTTCCCGTCTACCAACGATGGTCGCTAATCGATCGTCGCTAATTGACAGTGGTCGTAACCGAGTCGCAGTTTTGAAACCTTTTTGTGACGACAACAAATAGTAGTATATAAGCGACTGTAAAAAGGCATAATTTTGTGGTCTTAAATTTAAGACGCTATTGTAACCATTTTTGGTAGTCGTATATTCGGACTCTGTTAGGACGAGCGATGTCGTCGTAGACTCGTGACCTAAATGTGGTCACAAATAAGTCGCACAAAATCGTGTTAAATAAGTCGCAAATGGGTGGTTCATTAGCGACTGCTTTGAGGCCCATTTTAGTGTCGTTTATTCGCGCCGTTTTAGAGACGCTAAATTTGGAGACAAATGAGCTAATAGGTTGTCACAAAGTAGTCGCAAAAACGTCTTAAAAATTTTGTGATCAATTTATCACAGAAATGTTTTGGTCTGAAAATTGCAACTGTTTTACCACTGCTGTGTTTAACTTATTTGGTCTGCAATTGGTCACAATATTTAAGACCTATTTGATACTACTATGTAACTCGATCTATGATATTGTTTAACCAATATACAAAATATATTTATGCTGAAACGTATTAATTGAAAGCTAAAAATGATAGTAACCAAAAAGACAATTTATAACCAAAATACTCGCATATTCGTGTTGATCAATTCGGTGTTCCGTCGGAATTTTCTGACGGATTTCAGACGGATTTCCGACAATTCGTGGTTTAGAGGTTCAATATGTGAAAACAAAATAAACAACTAAACAAATTTATGATCATACCCTTCTTTTATAAACAAAAACAATCAAAATAACATATAATACAAAAATTATGAGGTTTACAAATTTTCTATCAATATGAGTGAAAGTGATAATAAAGGATTAAGGTTTTATAAGACACATTGTTTTAGTTTTGAGTATAGTTATGTTTTTTTTTGTTTTCTAATGGTTTGCTATAATATGTGTTGGGAAATTGATTTTACAATCCATGATTGTCAGTATTTTCATATAAAATGGTGGATTTTCGAAGTTGTTACCCTAAACTGTCGGAATTCTGTTTGAAAATTAAGAAATAACCGACGGATTGCCGACGGCATTCCCAGATCCGTCGGAAATCCGTCGGCCGTGTCTTGGTTCCCAGAAGGTTGACCGACCAATGGCAACACATGCAAAATTCTGAATTCCGTCGGAAATAGCCAACGGATTTTCGACGGACCGCAAAATTTTGCCTGCGTAAGTTTCCCAAAACTGTTCGTATTACGTGCCATTTAATAATTAATTACTTTTTTTTGGAGAATCGACGGAAAGCTGACGGATTCGTCCGTCAGAAATGCGCTTTTATATTTCCCAACTCTGCTCTTCTTCTTCTCCATAACGGAAATTAACTTCTCTCTCTAAAAATCTCAAGATCTCTTCGCCTTCTCTCTACGTTTTTCCTTCAAATCTTTTCTATTATGTAAGTTTTCTCTTATTCATATTACATTACACTTATATATTTGTTATATATGTAGAAATTTGTTAGATTTGTGTTAGATCTAGTGGAATTTAGATTTGGGAATTTTAGGTTATGTTGTGTTTTAGATTTTGTATTGTTAGAAGTGTTTTTGGAATTTGGGAATTGGATTTTGGAATTGTTGTTGAAGATTATATTGTTAGAATCGTTTTTGGAAATCTTATGAATTTTTATGAATTTGTTTATGAATTATATTAGTAGAGTACATGTGAAATATTATAACAAATCATGAATTTAGGTTTTATTTGCTTTGTTAAGTTTTTGAAAAATTATATTCATATTTATAAATTATTTGCTTTGTTAATTTTTTTTACTAATATAACATTTACTTGTTTTTTTTGTAAGAGATTACCATAATTATCAAATTCATTCGAACCGATCGACTCAAAGGCAAAATTTACCGTCACGTTCACTGTCATCTACTCCTTCCGAGACTCAAGTGCCGGAGTCTCAAACCTCCGTTGGACCGTATGAGATGAGTATGGAAGACTTCGTTTCTCAACCGGGACGAAATCGTCTTCCAAGACTCCATCCCGACCGTGAGGGAGGAGCCACTTGGTAAGTTAACTAATTAATAATTTTATAATTATAATTATTAAATTTAAAATTTTAAATATATTTTTTTTGTTTAATGCTTTTAGGTTTGGGTTGTCGGGAAACGGTATAAGCAAATCCATCAATAAGATGATGTATGGACTACTTAAGCACCCATATCCGCAATACACAAGCATGTCGGATGAAGAACGCAAACTTTGGTTCAAACAATTCGCGGTAAGTTAAGTATTTTAAATAGTTTTGTATACAATTAACATCAATATTAAATGTTACTAATGAATTTTTTTTTTTTGTAGCAAGAGTTTAATTGGGATAGAGAATTTACAACCGAGGTATGCAACGGGTTCCACAAGGAAGTCTCACGTCAATTCAGACATACGGTCAACGAGTGGAAGCAAAAGTGGACTATAGGAAAGAAACCAAAGCACATCAACGAAAGAGTTTGGAGGGTTTGCAAATTTATTGGGAGCAACCCGATACACAAATTACGTCTACGACAAACTCCAACAATCGGAAGAGCGACCGTGGCGGGATAGGAATGGCCACACACAATGCAGGGGCAACGAGTTTCATGACTCGGGAAGAACAACTCATAAGTTTTTTCTTACATTACTATTTAATTATTTGATTTACTTATTTTATAAATTAATATAATAACGATTGTTTTAATTTATATAATAGTTTATTCGGGATAGTGTGCGTCCCGATCATATTACGTTGATGGAGGATACGCACACCAATAAAAAAGACTAAACAATTACAAGATCCTGTCGCCAAACAAGTCATCGAGTCTTCGAGAAAAAGGTTAGATGAGGAGATCCAATCTCAACCGCAATCTTTAGATGGTGGTTCCTCATCGTCTACTAATGTGGATCTAATCAACCGCATTGTTCTCGAGGTAATTAAAAATATTATTTTAATTTTATGTTTGAATTCGATATTCACTATATTAATTGTCATTAATTCGTCATTAATTCGTAGGAAACTCCAAAAAGAAAGGGACGACACTTTGGGTTAGGAAATCTAACCCAAAATTCCGGTTCTTGTTCTACTTCGTCTTCATTTATTCGCGATCCCGACCTTGTCCGAATGCTCTAAGAAAAAGATGATCGAATTGCGGCTTTAGAGAAGATTGTCGATGACGAAAAAGCGGAGAACGCTCGGAGAGCTAAAGAAATGGATCAATTCATGGCGGAAATGAGGAGACGTTTTCCGAATCCCCCGACGGAGTGATCGAAATCGATTCTCGTTTTTTAAATAATATTTTCAAAACATTATTTATGCAATTGAATTTTTGTTTTATTTTGAATATTTATAATATATATTTCTTTTAATTATTTTATTTTAAAATAATTTATCATTCAATATAAATAAATAAAATTTATATTTTTTAAAAATAATATATTTACATTTTCCCGACGGATTACTGACGGACCTATATACCGACGGATTTCTGACGAAACAATATACCGACGGGTTCCGACAGCCCCATTATTTGACAGAACTCTGACGGACTGTTTCCGACGACACCTACCGTCGCATATTCGTCGGTACTTTTTCCGACGACGTCTCCCGTCGTGAATCTGTTGGTAGTTAGGTCGTCGGAAAGCCGTCGACACCCGTCGGAAATAGCCGACAAAATTCCTACCGATTTTTTTTTTGACGCTTTATAACCGACGGATTTTGTCCGTTGGATTGCCGTCGGTATAGGCTGTTTCCGACGGATTTCCGACGATTGTTTCCGTCAGTTATAGCTTGTTTTCTTGTAGTGAGATAAACATATAGAATTAGGGTTTCGTCGTTTACTCATTAAACCGGATTCGATTTTATTCTATTTCCAAACTGAAAACTGAAAACCAAGGTAATTAATTCCATTTTAAAGCTCCCGATTGTTTTTTATATTTACAAACCGAATTGGTCGAACCAGGACTAATTGAAATAGGGATGGTTAAATCAAACTAATTGAGAAAATAACCGGTTCGTATTCCTTTTCAAGACTTTGTCTGCTGGTGGTGGAGGTCGTCTGACTTGAGGTAGTCATAAGTAACTTGGATGCATGATACCTAGAATGGTATTATGAGATAAACATACTATTAAGTTCCCCCCCAAAAAAACAGGTAAATGCATTAACATGTCTTGTTAAATTGTGGTTTCTGCTATTTGATAATGTGGGTTGGCACATCAATGCCATGGAATGTTGTACTCTTTCAGGCAAGATAAATGTCAAAGGACAAAGGAGAAAGTCTTAACTATAGACATTAAAAACAACATTAAGATTTCTGCAACAATTCGAAACTCCAAGACCCTACCCTATACGAATTTAGAAAATGATTCAAGGGGTTTCTAATCGGGAAAACGGTGAGAAAAATCCTCACCTTGCATTTTTTGGCCGTTTAAAGCATGACCTTTTTTGTGCCATTTTAATCACCAGTTCTCGTTGACTTCCTTTTTTAATTCCGAAGTTATATTGACTGTATCAATTTAGACACGTCGTTAAGTGACTTAACAGAAAATAGAAATGGCGTTAAACTGTTGTTAATGGCCTCCGTTAAACAGAACAAATCCCCAATTCGTTAAACAAAGAATCGGAAAAACGGTCAGAAAAAGCCCCACCTTTCATTTTTTGGCCGTTTAAAGCATGAACGTTTTTTTGTGCCATTTTAATCACCAGTTTTGGTTGAATGTACCAATTTAGACACGTCGTTAAGTGACTTAACAGAAATTAATAACGGTGTAAAATTAATTAATAACCGTTTTCCCAATTTTAAATAATAAATAAATATGGAACCCTCGGAAATCCGTTTATTTGTGGTTAATTTAAGACCATTTATGCTTCTTCTTGTCTTGTTATCAAAGCATAATTGTTGAGGTTTTGAAGTGAAATTGCCGGAGTTGCTAATCCATGTGAATATGGCAGAAGAGACATTGAAGGAGTTGCAGGACAACTTTGTTGATATTCTGAGTGAGGAGGAATCAGAGTTTGTTTTTTTGAATCGGCATACAAAGCAGTGGATGAAACGGAGAAGAAAAAAGATTCGGGGGATGATGTGCGTAATGACGTGTCATTGTTGTTATAAGTATGTACAGCGAAGATGACTTTAACGTAATTACAAAACTGCTCCAAGCTAAAAATGCAACAAAAAGTTATGAATATATCGTGTGCGTGTCATCAGACTAAAACATTCATTGTTCTGGTTAACTTTGACTGTGTCAGTCATTGACAAAAGAAAACTTCACAAACAAGACTTTTTAGTTCTTTAGTGCTTCTAGTTCTTCGTGTGATGCTGCATAAACAAGACTCTTTAGTTTCACAAGTTTTTTCACAAACCAAAAAAAAAGTCTTAACACACCAGTTTGCTGACGCTAGCTGTTTCTTGTTGTTTACCTTCTTCTTCTTCGACAGAGCAGACATTTCAGCTTCCATTGTTGCTTCCGCAGCGTCCATTACGTAATTGGCATCGACATTCATATTGTCTTGGAAATGATTCAGAAGTCTTGTGTCTCCCAGAATATTGACATCACCAAGGATTCTGTCTTCATCGAATGACAAAAATCTCATCCTACACAAACCTGGGAGTCTAGAGCTTGGTGGGTAGGAAGCTCCAGACACCATCCATAACCCTGGTTTGCATATAGCAATGCTTGTAGGAATAAAGTTTTCTAAGTTGATCACCTTTGTGATAGAGAGACTTGCCACATCACATTTTAACTGGTATATTCCTTGGAAGCTGCATTTTTTTTAATTAATAGAAGTAATCAAACATCTATGAAGAAAACATATAAGAGCTAAAACATTGGACTTACCCTTTAACTGCCACTGCCAGAGATGAATGAGGAGTATTGCATATGACGGTGACTTGGGCCGGCGACACCTTCAATACGCACAAACAAGAATATCAAGAAGATAAATACCAGATGAATAAGGATAAATTAGCGTATGAGGATATACATGTACTGTACTAATTTCACATGTGTGAAGAAGTGACCCTTGAGTAACATCCCACAGTCGAACCTGAACAAGAGTAAAAGCATCACTCACTGGTCAAGAACTGGAGATGTGGATTTTAATTAAGATCACTTACCGTATTATCACTGCTTCCAGAGATGAGATATCGAGTGTTGAAAAACTTGTGCAAGTGATGAAGCTATTGAAGTTTAAGAGAATGTTAAAGGACGGAGCTGTTCACAATCAGTAGATTACATGTTTCTTTAAACTTTCACTTACTCTTTATGTGCAACACAAGAGCTCTGTTTTTCATAAGCCTCTTCAAGAGGTTTATCAGGAAACACCATCACATTTATATGAAACTGCTCATCTGCACTGAAAATGTACACTACAAGAAAACATGTATTTTGAGACTACATTTTGTGACCCTTTTTTTAGTCACAAAAAAGTGCGACGACTCTGGGACTACTTTGTGAATAATAAACGACTCCATGATATATAGAGACAAAAGAGTCACAAATTTACGACGAAACAATTTAGTCGTAACACGTCTTCTATTCGCGACTATTTTGTGACTGTAAGTGAACTATATATTTTTGATCGCAAAACAGTCGCAACTAAAGACTATTTAATGACTCTATTTTTAGTCAGAACATAGAGTCACAAAGTAGTCCCAATATTGCTACTTTTTGCAACTATAAATTGTAGTTTCAGTTTTGTTGTAAATTTATCAGTAAATAAAGTTGGTAAAAACGTATAGAAATATGAAACTTAGTTGAAATACCAAACTTATTCTTGATTAGAGGTATGTAGTTCAATGCAATAGTAAACCAATTTTAATAATCGTCACAAAAAGTCACAAAATATCCACTAATTTGCGATTAACTTTGAAAATTTTATATTTTACTGCAGCAGTTCTATTTGCGTCACAAATAGCAACTATTTTGCAACCAACACATGAAACTGTGATTAATTTGCTTCATTTTTGTAACTCGTCTCTCTTTTTTCTAGAAATTTAACAAAATAGAAAAATGTTAATTTATACGTTTTAAAATATATACACTTAATCTTTATAAACAAAGAAAAAAACTCAAAATTATGAATATTGAACATTTATATTTGTGTCAACCACAACATGTATTATGTGTTACTTGTCTTACTCATAAAATGTTTTGTAGAAGTTGTATAACATGAAAATTTGTTTACCATATCTTTGTTTCCTGTTTAAACAGATATTTTTTATTCTAAAATCACAATATAAAATATATATATATTTTTGGCTATGAATAATCATATACGTTTGTGACTAATAAATTAGTGTCACAAATATGTTACAATTTGCGACTACGTTGCTTTTATGTTCACAAATTTGTGACTATTTTGCTACAAACTACATGTGTGACCATGTTGCGACCAACTTTCAAAATTCATATTCGATTATAGTAATCCCATTTGCGTCACAAAGAGCGACTATTTTGCGACCAACACATGAAGCTTACGCAGTCTCACAATTCAATTCACGGCCTTAAAATGGAAGAAGTAAGAGTATTCTGCTTTTGTGAGTTTGGTTGATAAACAAACAAATTTATAGCTTTAATTTCAGTTTTGTCTCTTATGAGTTGCATTTGCTTGCTTGATTGCATCGAAACTGTAGCTTTGCTTTCTCTACACCATTATAATTTGGTGAATAATGTTTACGAGATGTTCTGTAATTTAATAATGTTTACCTCTCGATTGTTGTTTCAGTCACCTCTCTGTTCCTATGAGTTAGACCACATTCTCAAATCTGATTAGTTCGGGGCTTTAGGGCTATATGTGAAATTTGGGTAGCTATATTTGAAATATTTATCGTGAATCTGGAAAATGTCTATCGATATACATTAGTCGTTTCCTTTTTTAGATTTTATATTCTCTTTATGAGATTTTGTTTGAATATGAGTTTTGAATCTTAAGGTTTTGAATGTACATATAGATTAGTCATGTACAAGGACTACCAAGGAGACCAGAAATTCAGTGTCACCACATATTCTTCGACTGGTGTTGTCAGTTTCTTATTGATTTTATTTTTCTGAATCGGTTCTTCCTACTAGTTTCCTATTGGTTGGTGAGATGGGTTTACCGTTGCTTGCATATTTCTTAAGTGTTAAAGTTTGTTAAAAGACATAAATTGATATTTGCCTTCTTACTAGTTTTCTAATTAGATAGATTTTACATTGTTTATCTCTTGAGGTTGGATTCTTATTAGCATTGTTATTGAGAGTCATGTATTTCAAAGTTGGGTGTAATTTGTTTTCATGTGTTCATCATGAACTTGACTCTTTTCCGTGTCTACCTGTTATAATTGTTTTAACTTGAATCAACGTGTAGTGTTTCAATGAGAAAATATGGTTTTGTTCCCATGGAATGGTTCTACACCATGGATTTGTTTCCTATGCAATGGTTCATTGTCATAGTGTGTGTTCTACTAGACGCTGGTATTTACTGAATTAGAGCTTTTTAAATAATAAGTTGAAATTGTTTAGCACTACCTTATACTGTTTCTTCAGGTCAATCTTTGTTTCTTCTTATTGTTTTCAAGAATTCTATTATGTTTGAAGACAAGGCAATTCTTAGATTCACATTGTCTCCTTTGTGATTCTCTTTCACAGGGCACTTGCTGATAAATTGGAAGGCAATGGGAAACAACATAGCAAGTATCAAAACATGGTTGTACATTATAGTTGAAACGACCCGACCCATTTTTTTTTATACAATAGTTAATACTCCATAAATCAACTATAAACCAAAAACGCATTTAACATAATAAGACTCGATCTTATTAAACAACTTTAACCAACCGTCAAACAATAATATTCGAAAATTATTAAACATAAATAAAGTTCGACACTACCACACAAAAACCGAGTCCTAAATCATCCTCCTCCTCATTGCCTTGATTCCAAGATCACACTTTATCTTTACCTGCATCCACACATAAAGAGATGCGTAGGTATTATCACAAATCACTTAGTGAGGCGGTCCTCCCATCTACTAGCTATACACGCAAGCAATAGATAAGGTCACAAACCACTCATCCACCAAGCACAAACTCAAGCAACCAAGTGCAAACCCAAACAACCATCGAACCAACAAACAGTTGAACGAAAACTGCGCAGGTGCTGGTGTCGATCGACACTAGCCCTTAGTGTCGGTCAACACCGAGACCCATCCGACCTTCCACTGGTACTGGTGTCGGTCGACACTAGCCCTTAGTGTCGGTCGACACCGAGACCCATCTGAGCTTCCACAGGTGTTAGTGTTGGTCGACATGCCAAGCTCTGTAACACGATCTGAGGAAAACTTCTTGCCTTCGATTACTTCTCTACACACACAACACAACAAGGAAGCAACCCAAGCAAAACAACTCATGGATTCCTCACAATCCAACCCACACAACACCAAACAAGCCACACAACCTTAATTAGCTTAGATCAACTCATGGTCACGCACTCACCTTAGATCCTTGGAAGAAACATCTCGAAAACAGCACCACAAGCCCAGGGATGACTCCCTCTTCACGCCCACACCTCAGCAAACCGATCTCCCTCTCTTCCTGAAGCTCAAGCTTCCTTCTTACCACCTTAAACCCACAAGGACCAAACCCAACTCTTTCTCTCCCTTCTCCTATCACACCAAACTCTTTCTCCCTTTCTTTTCTCTCTAGAAAGGATCACCAACCATCCAGAAAGAAGAAATGGAGAGTTAGGTCGCCGCACACGGAGAAGAAAAGAGTTTAACACGATTTTGATAGGTAGAACCGGAGAAAAACTAAACCGATTTTCTGTCGAAATAGCTGGTGTCGGTCGACATATCCCCTTAGTGTCGGTCTACACATGCCCTTAGTGCCGGTCGACATCGAGACCCATTCCAAACCTGCTCCACAAACACTTCCAAAATCGATCGGTTTCTCTACCATTTACCCTGCAAATGATTTTTCGGTCCCAAACAAGACCAACAGTACTTTCCGGGACACGGGCGTTACAATAGTGGTAAGTGACATTTCATAGAGATTTTAAAAACCTTTATTTCCTGCAATCCTATATATATCTCAATTAAAGTTGAGAAATTGGTTCTAATCAGTGTTTCTATTTGTTGTCTACGTTTTGGATTTGTACAGATTATGAGAACTATTTTCCTAAAGATGCAAAGCAATAACCCAAGACTTCATCATCCTCTCCATCTTAGAACTATTATTTATCTTGTTTGGGATCTTTTGGTTTTAGGATTTGGTTGTCATGGATGTTTGGATACAAATTTTTTTTGGTATAATATAAATCAAATTCGACATTTAATTTTAATTTTAATTTTAATTTTTTTTTTAATTTAGTTTAGGACAATCGCAAATAAATTGCAAATATGTGACGCTTTTGCTACCATAGTAACTTAGTCCTAAATTTGAAACTAGCAAATTAGTCTTAATTAAGTCGAAAATTTACGACTATTAAAACCGTCAAAATTTTGTATTAAAATGTGACTTTTTATACAAGTCGTAAAGTAGTCGCTTATATACAACGTTATTTAGACGTCATAAAATTATCGTAAATTAGCGACTGTTTTGTGAACATTTTTATTTGCGACCAAATATTCGCGACCACTTAAAACAGTTTCGAAGTAGTCTCAAAGAGGAGTTTTGTGACCATTTTGAGACTAATTCGTTGGTCACAAATGACAGGTTTTCTTGTAGTGGTAGTGACCATCCGGCGAGAAATCCTGTAAACAAGAAACAATGTAAAGTAAAAAGAAAACTGGTCGAGTCAAATCTAAAATGCTTTTGACAAAATTCTTACCAGAGTTGTTATGATTTGACTATCATGGTTAATCTTCAGCGACTTAGTAGCTGCAACTTTTCCCTCTTTAATCCCATCTAGCTCAACAACGTGTAGACAACCTAACTTGTCGGCATAGCAGATATGAGAATCGTTTTTGTTTATATCAACCGCCACCACTCCTCTCTCATCAGAAGATCTGCGCAAGATTGTGCAACTTGAGCATTGGTTTTGGAGTCCTGCAAAATGCTATGATATGGCGATATTAACTTACCGGGTGACGGTTCAAAGGCAGTTCCAAGATTCAGCGGACCATATACTAAGGGACTTGTCATCGCCTGCACATACAAAAATCTTCCCACTTGCCCCAAACTGTATAGATTTAATCGACTGCTTACATGATGGCCATCAGATTCTGCCTTCAAAGTAACTGGATAATCCTCTCTGTTATAAAACATTAAAACAGTCCGTTAAAGAACCAGCCTAGCGCACCATTATGATTATATTACACTGAACTGCTACGGCCACAGAATGTTGGGAAGGATGGGTCGAGATCAACGGAGTGGCGAGCTGGTAATTGAAATCAGACCCATATAAGGGTAAACCGTAATCTCTTGGATGTACGAAAGGGGCCTTGTCAAGCACATCTTCAATCCAATTCAACTTGTGCATAGGTGCTTCTTAAAACAATAGAAAAGGAAGTGAATGCCTACCTGTACGTTGAAGCTCTCTTCCACCTTAGTATATGGTGCCATGACCACATAAATATGAGACTAACTACTATTTCTCGGTGAATTGTATGACTACACATTAGATGTACATTGTCTTCTGTTATATCATAAAGTATGTATATATGTATATTCTTCCTGTTAATCATAACAAAATATTTCTTAAGCGTGAGAAAATGCTTGGTTTTTTTTTTTATATATAATCTCGATCAACATGATTAAACACAATTCGGTGAATCTTTTAAATGATATTAATATTTGCGATCAAGTTGCATCTCTCTTCTCTAACTGTGCAAAACACATATAGAAAGGTCAACATCTGCACCGACTTTAAGTTTTACACACAGAATTCTAATAATAGATTTCTTTCTATAGACAAATAAAAGAAAAAGAAAAAAAGTTTTCGATCATAATTCAAATTTTATCAAATCTAAAATCTTAATCTAATATTTGTTTTGAGATATGAACTTATTACGCTGAATTAAACCATTATCATTAGTTTAAACAAGTGCATGATCAGTACAAACACAAAATCGGGTCTAATAACCCAGCAATATCACAAAAAGTTATATATACCCAAAAAATCCTATACCATGGTCTTCAATTTATAATTGACTTGTTCCTCAAATTTAATGTCATATAAGACAGAAACATTTAAAATAAGCTCCACATATTAGTATGCATGATCATAGTGGCATTTTGTATAGATATATATATACCATATATATATATGCAATTTTGTAAATAGCTTAAATGTAGAGGTGCATATTTAGAGTTGGGGGTTGCTTGTGAGATGCATCGAAATTTTTAAGGTAGTTTGAAAAACTTTTTCAACAGCAAGTCTTTTTTTTGTAATCGGATTACCAATTAAGAACACATCTATACATTTTTTATAATCAATAAGTGGTGATAGAGAAAATCTCCCCTCCTAATCAAACAAATAAGTAAAAGTAGATCTAGGTTAAAATGCAAACATGGTATACCGTCTCAATCCCAAAAATTCAAACATAATAAATAATGATTAAAGTAATTCATAATAAAGTAGATCTAGGTTAAAATGCATTTCCTCTAAATGCCTACAGTTATTTATTAGGTTAAAATGCAAAATAATAAATAATTCCCAACGTTCTCGATCTCTAATTAGAAACTCGTACCTTGTGGAGAGAAGGCGATGACTGAAAACAAAAATGAAAAGCAAAATGCAAAGTTGTAATGAGAATAATTTTCTGAGTAGCAAAATCTTTTTGTGGGCTCCACTTGTAATGATCGTTTTACTCACACTATCACGTGATCAACATCTCTTACTTGATATATTTTCCAACTTAATTGATAAACAAAACTAGGTATACATACAAGCTTCATGCATTTAGGGTATATTGTTAATATTTGTTTAGTTTATCATATCATGTATCATGTTTGCATTTTAAACTAGACTACAAATGTTATATATGTCCTTCATTTGTTTGGATAGTCTAAAAGAACCAAACAAATTACTAGGACCGAATTTATTGAAAAAAAATTTTAGGGCAATACAATAAATTTTTGCTTTCAATGCTTGAAACAAATAGAAGAATTCTAGTTTTTTATTTTATTAATTTTAAGACACATATACATGCTTATACTAAAAATTTGTGTTAAATATTTTAATCATTTTTAAAATTAAATCACATTTAACCGTCTATAATACTTCTTAAATACCATTCAGTAGTCAGTACCTTGACACCACTTTTATAATATTTCTTAAATACCATTCAGTATTTTAATTATATACAAAGGGACTAAACATTAATTATCTGTCACGAAAGTCACATACATGAATCATGAATGTAAACTATATATATATAAGTTTATGTATTTGCATATCCTTCTATTTTTCTGTAACGTACTGGAGATCGAGAAGTAGACCCTCTGTGAAAATCCTGACGATTCAAGGTGTAAAAACGAAGAAGAGAGAGAGCTACAGTAAAAGAGAGAGAGCTACAGTAAAAGCGAAATTGAGAACTATGGAGACGTCGTCTCCGGAGAAGGATCAGGCCACAGAAACTTCTTCTCAGTCCAAATCCAAGTCATCTGATCATCTTCCCACTAATGTTTGGCTCTCAAACTCTGCTGGGGCTTCTAAGTTGCAGAAGTTTGATTTCTCGTTCGATCTACAAGATGGTGTGGCAACTGCTCCTATTCCGATTGAAATTCTAGAAGACTCCCCACCTCTTTGGGAAAGTTTTGTGTTAGGCCGTTTTGTGGGCGATGCTCCACATATCGGTACAGTTCACGCTACTGTTAATAGGATCTGGAACTCCCAGACCAAGCTGTGCAAGATCGATGCTCAATTCATCTCAGCTTCAGCGGTGTTATTCAAAATCACTGACCGTTATTCAAGAGCACGGGTACTTAAAAGGCAATTCTGGTATATTGCCGATATCCCTCTGGTTGTAAGCGAATGGAATCCGGACATGGCAGATCTCGATCTTGAGCTAAAGTCCATCCCGATGTGGGTTGACTTTAAAAACGTACCAGGATACCTATTCTCTGATAAGGGTCTAGGGTTTGTTTCAAGCTTTATAGGCCATCCGATCAAGCTCCATCCCAAAACAGAGAGATGTACAAGGCTTGATGTTGCTAGAGTTTTGGCGGCTGTTAATCTTCAAAAACCTCTGCCAAATATGATCTGTCTCCCTTCAGATCCATCACCTCCAGTTCTAATTCCGGTTTCTTATCCCTGGTTACCACCTCGTTGTATGGCCTGTAACAAGTGGGGGCACTTGCAGAAAGGTTGTAGTCACGCAAGATCAATTCTACAAAAACCAACTACTGATGAGGCGTCTCAGGAAGTTATCATTCCCTCTAAGTCAAATACTTTGTCCGATATTTTGATAGATCCTTGTAAATCGTATCTGAGGATTCTTTAGAATAGTAAGAAAACAATGTGAATACAGAGGTCGAATTCTCCAAACGTAACCGAAAACGAATTCCAAAACACAATCCGAAATCAATTACAAGGAATCAACATAGATCCCTCTTCGAGCTCAACACTCGGCCACGACTAACAGAGTTCTCGAATCCACAGTAAAACAACATAACCTCCATTAAAGCTCTCCAACGTTTATTTAACTAAAATATCTTCAACGGCAAAGTCTCTCTCGCATCCAGAGTCTTTGCCTTAATTCTTCAATCCTGCTGATGTGGCATCGCATCATCATTTGAGTTCGCTGACGTGTCCAAAGTCTTCTTCCTCCTGTAATATGTTTGATGAATTGTATTAATACTCTCCTCCCCGAGATGAAGCTTGTCCTCAAGCTTAAACTGAGGAAACAGCTGCACAAAGTCTTTAGACAACATCCATGAATCCTCAGTCTCGCTTTTATCACACCAGCGAACCAAGAATTCCCGCCCACCTGTCGCATTGAAACGAACGTCAACAATTCTCTCTGGAAAACAGAACGCATCTTCAATCTGTTCCGGGGGGGGGGGGGTCCGTGTACTGTAGTTGTTGGTGATCGCCTAAAACCGCTTTCAATTGAGAAACATGAAAAAAATTGTGTATCTTACACCCAGCTGGCAACTGAAGACGATAAGCAACAGCGCCGACACACTCAATCACTTGGTAAGGCCCAAAAAACTTTGCAGCAAGCTTATGATAATTCCTCCTTACCACCGAAAGTTGCCGATAAGGCTGAAGTTTCAGAAAAACCCAATCTCCCACCGCAAACTGTACATCACGCCTGTGTTTATCTGCCTGTTTTTTCATAATCTCCTGTGCTCTCAACAAATTAGCACGAATAGGATTAAGCATCAAATCCCTCTCCCACAACTGTACCTCCAAATCCCAGATTTCAGTAGAACCCGTCTCATAAGTCAACAATGTAGGAGGATCACGACCATAAACAACATTGAAAGGAGTAGTCTTAATAGCCGAGTGATACGAAGTATTATACGAATACTCAACCCACATCAAATACTTAAACCAAGCTCGCGGATGACCTGAGGTAAAACAGCGTAAATACGTCTCCAAACAACGGTTCAGGACCTCCGTCTGACCGTCGGGTTGAGGATGATATGCTGTACTAAACTTCAATTTAGTGCCCGCCAACCTACACAAATCCTTCCACACACCACTGAGAAAAATTCTGTCCCTATCGGAGACCAAAGTCTTAGAAAACCCATGCAATTTAACCACCTCAGCGACAAACTTCAGAGCCACATCAATAGCCTTAAACGGATGTTTAAGACCAATAAAATGAGCTACTTTACTAAGCCGATCAACTACCACCAACACCACATTAACTCCCCCAGAAGTCGACAAACCTTCAATGAAATCCATTGAAATATCTTCCCAAATTGCCTTCGAAATCGGTAATGGCTGTAACAAACCTGCCGGTGATAAGGTAGAATACTTATGTGTCTGACACACAGAGCATTCTGTCACATACTTCTGACCATCCCTATACATTCCTTCCCAGTGAAACAGAGATTGAATCTGCTTTAACGTCTTTAAAATCCCAGCCTGACCGCCAATTTTGCTGTCATGCAACTCATGGAAAATTAAAGGAATAAACTTGGAAGATCGGGGAATCACCAAGCGTCGTTTATACCACAATTTGCCCTCCAACACTTGATAGTGACCAGAAATAGATGGAGAAGACGACAGCTGAGTAACCATGGATTGGATGCCTGCATCAGTCTCAATTTCTGTATAGAAATCGTGTAATTGTATAACTGCTGGAATCGTTAAAGCCAATAATGACGAAGGCACTGAATGTGGAATCCGTGATAAACCATCAGCCGCTTTATTCTCAACGCCCGGCTTATAAACAATCTCGAAGTCATACCCCAGTAACTTAGTCAACCACCGCTGATATTCCATATTGACCTCCTTTTGGTCCAGCAGAAACTTTAAGCTCCGTTGGTCTGTATGCACCTCAAACCTTCTGCCCAACAAATAATGCTTCCATTTTAACACTGCCAGGACAATAGCCATAAGCTCCCTTTCATACGCAGGTTTAAGCTGCTCTCGAGCTGTGAACCCATGACTAAAATAAGCCAACGGACGCTTGTCCTGAAGCAATACAGCTCCTACCCCTGTGCCGGAAGCATCAGTCTCCAACACAAACAGTTTGTCAAAATCAGGTAATCCCAACACAGGAACAGAAGCCATTGCTGATTTAAGCTTCTCAAAAGCTTGTTGCGCCTCAGGACACCACTGAAACTGATTGTTTTTAAGTATTTCAGTCAGCGGTTTAGCAATCATACCATATCCCTGCACAAACTTCCTGTAATAACCAGTCAATCCTAAAAAACCCCTCAATTGTTTGATATTTACTGGAACAGGCCAACTAAGCATAGCCTCAGTCTTCACAACATCAGTAGCAACTCCAGCCGCTGAAATCATATGACCAAGGTATTCCACGTTGTATACGCCAAATAAGCATTTCTTGTGATTAGCGTACAATTGATTGACCTGCAAAAACTGCAGTACCATAGACAAATGTTCCACATGTGCCTCTAAGCTGTGACTATAGATTAAGATGTCATCAAAGAAAACCACCACAAACTTCCTTAGATATGGCTTAAAAACCTTATTCATCAATGCTTGAAAGGTAGCAGGAGCGTTGGTGAGACCAAACGGCATCACCAAGAATTCATAATGCCCTTCCAAAGTCCTAAAAGCTGTCTTCTTAACATGTTCTTCCTTCATGCGAATCTGGTGATAACCGGATCTGAGATCGATTTTCGAGAAAATCACAGAACCATGAAGCTCATCGAGTAATTGGTCTATGACCGGAATAGGAAACTTGTCAGGTACAGTAGCCCTATTCAAAGCTCTGTAATCTACACATAACCTCCATGACGAATCCTTCTTTTTCACCAATAAGACAGGACTTGAAAAAGGGCTTGTACTCGGACGTATTATTCCAGAAACCAACACTTCTTCTACCATCTTTTCCATAACATCTTTGGTAGTATGTGGATAGCGATAAGGTCTGACCGTTATAGCTTGGACCCCCGGCTTAAGAATAATAGAATGCTTCTACCCTCGAAAAGGAGGTAAGCCACTAGGTAACGCAAAAACTCTAGGATGTAAATCCAGAACCATAGACACAGCCGGATCCATCTGCTTATCAAGTGGAAGAACCTGAGTATATGCTAATGATACCAACTTTTTATTCCCCAACAGTTGGCTACCGGTTACTTCCAAAGTTTTAAAAGAGATGCGAGGGCCATGTAGAGATGGATCGCCCTTTAAAGTAACCCGCTGATTATGGTAAGTAAACTGCCAAACTTGTGATCTCCAATCAACTTCACACGTTCCCAAAGTTTCCAACCACTGTACCCCTAAAATCACATCAACACCTCCCAAATCAAGTGATATGAAATCACTTTCAAATCGCACACTATCCAACTGAAATGGTACTGCCGTGCACACACCCGAACCATGTACCGAAACACCATTGCCCAATAACACTTCTAAGCTACTATCCTCAACAACCTTCAACTTAGCACGTTTAGCAACTTCTGGGGTAATAAAATTGTGTGAAGCTCCAGAATCCAATAATACCACCACTTGACATTTGCCAATCAGTCCCAACAACTTAGTGGTCCGAGGTGAATGCAATCCTAGAAGAGAGTTAAGAGAAAGACATCTCACTTCAGGAGGTTGTCCCATCTCCTCATTTACTGCAGGATCAAATTCTTCATCCATAACCAACAACTCCAACCCTTCAACAACCGTAAGTATTTGTAATTCCTTCAAGGGACAGACATGACCACACATATATTTCCCTTTACAACGGAAACAAATACCCTTGCTACGCATGGCATCGAGTTCCTCTGTTGTATGTCGCTGCCGAGGAGTTTGCACAATCGGTTGTTGTACCACAGATTTGGTCACCACAGTTGAAGAAACACCATTACCACTCAACAATGGTTTATAAAATGTTTTATACGGAGGTTTAGAAACCAGCACAGCCTTACCACTTCTTTCACTCACCATCTGACAAAAAGCACTTGATTCCATCCGTAGTACTGCAGCCTTTTGATGAGGTAAGCCTCGTGGTTCTTTCATTTTAAGAACCTCCTTCATTTCTGGTTTCAAGCCGTTGTAAAAAAATTTCTCAAGATGAGAATCAACCAAACCCACCACCTGAGCAGATAGATCTTCAAACTATGTGACATATTCACCCAGTGTCTGATATCTCTGTAATCTACCTGTTTTAAGCATACATTGATAACTCATTTCGCATAGTTTCCTCTTTCATTTGCACCATTTAGAGTCACTTACTTCTGTTTTGCATACTTAGGCATTCTTGCATCGGCATTGCATACATATCATGCATAAGGTGTTGAAACAGGTGATATGGAGTCACTTATGGATTAAGGGACGAATGGAGATTTGTTACATGGACAAGGATCGGTCAAAAAGCACAGGATGCAAAGGAAGAAAGTGACTCGACCGGCCACTCGACCTGCTTGATAGAGTCAAAAGATGCAAGATGCAGAATAAGGAAGCCACTCGATCACTGACTCGATCGAGTGGATCGAGTGCAAACTCAAGACACACGAAGGGAGCTCGATCACCCACTCGACCAAGCTGATCGAGTGCACTTCCAGAACGAGCCAAGTCAAGTGCTCGATCACCCACTCGACCACGCTGATCGAGTGCACTTCCAGAACGAG
The DNA here is from genome assembly GCA_900406565.1 of Turritis glabra. Taxonomy (NCBI): domain Eukaryota; kingdom Viridiplantae; phylum Streptophyta; class Magnoliopsida; order Brassicales; family Brassicaceae; genus Turritis; species Turritis glabra. Next base: position 487,796 of record OVBN01000150.1, on the reverse strand, counting down.
CCAAGGCATGGGCCACTTAACCGACTCGACCACACGACTCGATCAAACCGATCGAGTCAAACTGCCGACATCTATCTTGTCCTCTTCTGTTTTAGGGTTTTGCAAACTTCTCTATAAATACTCCCTTTAAGCCATTTGTTGAGATATACGTTTTCTTGCCTAGGTTTTCTCTATATTTTCACCAAGAACATCTTATTTTGTAATTGAGATTTCTTCTAAGTTATTAAGTTTTTGTTATACTTCTTTTGCTAGTTATTAATCTCCATAACTTTGTCTATCTCTATTACAAGTTTTAATAAATTCTGGGTTTGTGTTCTTCATGTTCTTCATGTTCTTCATATGTTCTAAGTAATTATCTTAGTAGTTGTTAAGGTTTTGATATAGTTTCTTTGGTAATTGTTAGTCTCCATACCCTTGTCTATTCTTATTACAAGTTTTATAATTTTCTGGGTTTATGTTCTTGTTTTGAAGTCTAGACTCTTTCCATTATATTTAGTTTCTATTGTTGTTTCTTTGTCACTTATAGCTCTTTTCATCTTTATCTTTCGGATTATGCATGTTATAGTATTTTCTAGGTTTGTGTTCTTGATGTTCTTCATGATTTCTGAGTAGTCTTTTAGGGTTCTTGAGGATGGGATAGGTTAGTGGCAATTCTTTGGTCTACTAGGTCGTTTAAGCTTATGATTCCATGAATCCCTTATGGATTAGTGTCCTTAATGCTAGTTCCTTTCTGATCATTTGGAATTAGAATCCAGACATTTCCACACTCAAAAAGTGTGTCATGAAATGTCTGAACCAACTAATTCCATAGATTTACATTTCTAGCCTAAGAGATTAGATGTCTAGAGTGTTAATTGGCTTTAATAGACTGAGTCTTACTGCCTGTTAGGTTAGATTTCGCTAATGAGAATTAGGTCTGAAATTAGCTTAGCTTGATGGTTTCTATCATGAGAATGAATTAATCAACTTCTGAGTCTATTGTCTAGGGGTTAGTTCATCTTTGAGTTTGTTAAACACCTAGGTTGATTGAAGAAGAGTTGCTGACCCATTACCCCCATCCTTAGGATCTTTTACTTCCTAGTATCATTCTGTTTCCTTGTTTACTAGTTCTCATATCATTAATGCTCTGCTTTTGTTAGTCTTTCATTCTGTTGCTTGTTAGCTTATGTTAGTTACAACCATTGCTTTGTTAGATTCTAATTTATGCTTTCTGTTGATTTAAGTCCAAACAGATATTGTTTTCCGGTTTATCGGATGGAAACCCTTAATGAGTAATGGAGAGATCCTAGAGATTAAAGACTACGGTCTGAAACGGTTCAGATTACTGGCCGGATCTCGTACTCGATATCACTTCTGTGGTATGGGAAACACAATTCCACGAACTTGAGAACTGATACTTTTGTGATCAAACAAACATATTGCTTGGCTTGACTTAACTGATTTGATCAAATCTTATCTGTTAGCATCACACCCAATTGGATTGACACCTATTGTATTGCAATGGCATGATAATGCATTAGGCAATTGATAGCAAAAACATATTATCAATTTGGCGCCGTTGCCATTTGGGAGTTCGTTTGTTACGTTTAAGATTTCCGATCTCTTAAGATCAAGTTCTTCTTATCACCAACTCGTTTTACTGACTTGGTTGTTCTTTCTCTGTTTGGTGATTCAGGTACAACACGCCCATACCACTCGACCACCAGCTCGACCAACAGCTCGACCCACCGATCGAGTGCTTGATCGAGTCGCCGATCGAGCCGTGTTTCCTTTACCTGCATGCACACCAGATCGCACGGCAACCAAGATCTCATTCGTTATCTCGACAACATCAATCGTCTACCCCAACAGTTGAGAGCACAACGAGACCACCACCACGCCAATCCGCACGAGCCAATCCCTATGGCGAATCAACCTATCAACCAGGACGAACCACCTCAGGTTCCCCCAAGGCGGCTCCGATACATTGGTGCAGGCGATGCCCCTAACACACACACACAGCGGCATGGCATTCTACCTCCCGCTGTCCAAAACAACAATTTTGAGATTAAGAGCAGCTTGATCTCTATGGTCCAGAACAACAAATTCCATGGTCTCCCCATGGAGGATCCCCTTGATCATCTGGACGAGTTTGACAGGCTCTGTAGCCTCTGCAAAATCAATGGCGTTAGTGAAGACGCATTGAAGCTGCGCCTCTTTCCTTTCTCCCTCGGTGAAAAAGCCCATCTATGGGAAAAGACTCTTCCTCATGGCTCCATCACCTCTTGGGAAGAATGCAAACGAGTTTTCCTTGCCAAGTTTTTCTCCAACTCCCGCACTGCTAAACTTCGAAACGAGATCTCCGGATTTGCTCAGCGAAATGGCGAGTCCTTCTGTGAAGCCTGGGAACGATTCAAAAGCTATCAATCTCAATGTCCTCATCATGGTTTCAGCAACGAATCCATTCTTAGCACCCTTTACAGAGGAGCTCTTCCCAAAATCCGAATGCTTCTTGATACTGCCAGCAATGGCAACTTCTTGAATAAGGATGTCGATGAAGGCTGGGAGTTAGTCGAAAACCTTGCTCAATCCGATGGAAATTACAATGACGATTATGATCGCGGAATCAGGGGGACTCATGATTCTGAAGAGAGGCATCGGAAAGAAATGAAAGCCATGAATGAGAAGTTAGATAAGCTCCTCCAAGCCCAGCAGCGGCATGTTCATTTTGTTTCTGAAGATGAACAGCCCCAACTTCAAGATGGGGGGATTGATCACCAAGAAGAGGTTAGCTACATCCAGAACCAAGGTGGATACAACAGAGGTTACAACAACTATCGGCCAAATCCGAACTTGTCCTATCGGAGTACAAATGTGGAAAACCCTCAGGACCAAGTCTACCCTCCTCAGCCCCAACAACTTCCACCCCGGCCTTTCGTTCCTTACATTCAGCCCCAAGGTTTTGTCCCTAAACCACAATTTCAAGGCGGGTACAAACAGCAAGGTGCAATGGGTCCTCCGGGTTTTCAAAATCAACGCCCACCAATACAGCCTAACCCGGACGCAGACATGAAGACTATGCTCCAACAACTACTCCAGGGTCAAGCATCCAATGCTCTCGAGATCTCTAAAAAACTTGCCGACGTCCACACAAAGATTGACTGCTCTTACAATGATCTGAACTGCAAGTTCGAAACACTTAACTCAAAAGTCAAACACCTGGAAGGAAACACCGCCTCTACTTCTTCTCCAGCCCCTCCAGGACAACTTCCAGGGAAATCAGTGCAAAACCCAAAAGATTTTCATATCAATGCCATCACACTGCGGAGTGGCCGAGCACTATCTACCCCCCAACGACCTACCAAAATCACTGAGGACAGTGATGAACAAGATGGGGAGGATTTATGTCAAAATGAAGCCAATAAGGATAGGCTCGACCAACGACTCGACCACCTACTCGATCCGCAAGACAGAGTCGTTGATCAAGCTCGACAGACATCACCTACTCGATCCTACGATCGAGTGGATGATCGAGTTGTCGCGCAGGATGCTGTAACACCATTTGGTTCGAAGAAAAAGGAGACGCCCTTCGTTCCTCCTCCATACAAACCTAAGCTTCCATTCCCTAGTCGATTTAGACGAGAGAAAATGGAGAAGTACAAGGCACTCTTTGACAAACAGATGAGTGATATTGAGATCAAAATGCCTCTGTTAGATGCCTTCATGCTGATACCTCCATATCAAAAGTTTTTGAAGGACACATTGACAGAAAGAGTTAAAGAGCTTCAGGGAATGGTAGTGTTAAGTGAGGAATGCAGTGCTATCGTCCAGAAGAGAGCAATCCAGAAGCAAGGCGATCCCGGTTGTTTCACCTTGCCCTGCTCCCTTGGGCCGTTGAGCTTTAAGAACTGTCTTTGTGACCTTGGAGCTTCAATAAGCCTTATGCCGCTTTCAGTAGCCAGGAGATTGGGGTTCAGTAAGTACAAGGATTGCAACATCTCTTTGGTATTGGCGGATAGGTCAGTTCGAATACCACATGGCGTACTAGAAGATCTACCCATACGGATCGGATATGTGGATATCCCGACAGACTTTGTGGTATTAGAAATGGATGAGGAACCTAGAGACCCCCTGATATTGGGAAGACCTTTCCTGGCTACAGCTGGAGCAATCATCGATGTCAAGAAAGGAAAGATTGAACTCAACCTGGGAAAAGACTTCAAGATGAAGTTTGACATTAAGGATGCCATGAAGAAACCCACAATAGAAGGTCAGCTTTTCTGGATTGAAGAGATGGATCAACTTGCTGATGAGCTGCTGGAAGAACTAAATGAAGAGGACCATCTGCAGACTACATTGACCAAAGGTGGTAATGCTGGGTTTCTAAACAAGGAGAGTCTGGGCTATGAGATGCTTTTAGACTCACACAAGGCCATAGAAGGATCAGAAATGTTTGAAAATCTTAATGGGTTGAACACGGAAGTCATTGGATCGATCGAAGATGGATCATCTCAGACTCGACAGGACAGCTCGACCACCCCACTCGATCACTCGATCGAGTCGTTGATCGAGTCAAAGCACGAGCCACCATTACACGCATCTGACGATTGGTCCGAACTAAAAGCCCCAAAGGTTGATCTCAAAGCACTTCCAACAGGGCTAAGGTATGCTTTTTTAGGCCCTAATTCCACTTATCCAGTCATAGTAAACGCTAAACTGAATGATGATGAAGTTCACTTGCTATTGACCGAATTGAAAAAGTTTAGAAGAGCCATAGGGTATTCACTAGATGACATCAAAGGAATTTCACCTAGCTTATGCACTCATAGAATTCACCTTGAAAACGAATCATATGCTAGCATTGAACCTCAAAGAAGGTTGAATCCAAACTTGAAAGAGGTTGTTAAAAAGGAAATTCTTAAGTTGTTAGAAGCTGGTGTGATTTACCCCATATCTGATAGCACTTGGATATCACCTGTGCATTGTGTTCCTAAAAAGGGTGGAATGACCGTTGTTAAAAATGATCAGGATGAACTCATTCCCACTAGAACAATCACTGGCCATAGAATGTGCATAGATTACAGGAAACTAAATGCTGCATCTAGAAAAGACCATTTCCCATTGCCATTCATTGACCAGATGTTGGAAAGGCTAGCAAACCATCCCTATTATTGCTTTCTAGATGGGTATAGCGGATTTTTCCAGATCCCTATACACCCTAATGATCAAGAAAAAACCACATTCACCTGCCCTTATGGAACATTTGCATATAGGAGAATGCCGTTCGGTCTTTGTAATGCACCTGGCACCTTTCAGAGGTGTATGATCTCTATCTTTTCGGATTTGATAGAGGAGATGGTGGAGGTCTTCATGGATGATTTTTCTGTGTATGGCTCCTCTTTCTCCTCGTGTTTGTTAAACTTGTGCAGGGTACTCTCTAGGTGTGAAGAGACCAACCTGGTTCTAAACTGGGAGAAATGCCATTTTATGGTCAGAGAGGGTATTGTTTTGGGGCACAAGATCTCTGAGAATGGAATAGAGGTAGACAAGGCTAAGATCGATGTGATGATGCAGTTGCCACCTCCAAGGACTGTAAAGGATATCAGAAGTTTCCTTGGCCATGCTGGGTTCTACAGGCGATTTATCAAAGATTTCTCAAAGGTAGCCAGACCACTCACAAGGTTGCTCTGTAAGGAGATGGAGTTCAACTTCGACTCCGAATGCTTAGAAGCCTTCCAACGGATCAAGGCGGCTTTAATCTCAGCTCCGATAGTTCAAGCTCCTAACTGGGACTATCCATTCGAAATTATGTGTGATGCATCTGATTATGCAGTGGGAGCTGTCTTGGGACAAAAGATTGATAAGAAGCTGCATGTCATCTACTATGCGAGTAGAACATTAGATGAGGCACAAGGGAGATATGCAACTACAGAGAAGGAGCTTCTAGCAGTTGTGTTTGCCTTTGAGAAATTCAGAAGCTATCTAGTAGGATCAAAGGTCATCGTCTACACGGATCATGCAGCCTTGAGGCACATTTATGCAAAGAAAGACACTAAGCCAAGATTGCTTAGATGGATCCTCTTGCTTCAAGAATTTGATATGGAGATTGTTGATAAGAAGGGTATCGAAAATGGAGTGGCTGATCACTTGTCTAGAATGAAAATCTTCGATGCGTTGCCAATAGATGACTCTATGCCTGAAGAGTCACTGATGGCCATTAGAACTGAATTGACTCGACCAACCACGCGACCAGCAACTCGAGTCCTTGATCGAGTGGTAGATAGAGTGGCTGATCGAGTCAAGGATCGCGTAGCCATTTCAAGTGGAACAGCCAACGCTTTAAGTTTGGGGGGAGAAAGGCTGCCTTGGTATGCAGACTTGGTTAACTACAAGGTTATTGGAGAAGTCCCTAAGAGCTTAGATTCATATAAACGGAAGAAATTCTTCAGAGATGTGAACCACTACTACTGGGATGATCCGTATCTCTACAAGAAGGGGTCGGATGGTTTGTTCAGAAGATGCATTGCTGAGAAAGAAGTAAAAGGAGTTCTAGAACATTGCCATGGATCTACCTATGGAGGTCACTTTGCAACCTTCAAGACTGTTCAGAAGATCCTCCAAGCAGGATTGTGGTGGCCTAGCATGTTTAAGGATGCTCAGAACTTCATCTCTAGATGTGACCCCTGTCAGAGAATGGGCAATATAAGCAGAAGGAATGAGATGCCGCAGAACCCTATACTAGAGGTTGAAGTGTTCGACGTATGGGGGATAGATTTCATGGGTCCTTTCAATCCGCCATCATTCGGAAACAGCTATATACTGGTGGCTGTAGATTATGTCTCGAAATGGGTCGAAGCCATTGCTTGCCCATCCAATGATGCTAAGGTTGTGCTTAAGATGTTCAAGAGCATTATTTTCCCAAGGTTCGGCGTTCCAAGGGTAGTCATTAGTGATGGAGGGTCTCACTTCATTAACAAGCTGTTTGAGAATCTGTTAAGGAAGCATGGGGTGAAGCATAAGGTTGCAACACCTTACCATCCTCAGACCAGTGGCCAAGTAGAAGTCTCCAACAAACAGATTAAGGCAATCCTTGCAAGAGTAGTGGGGGTTTCAAAAAGAGATTGGTCAGTCAAGCTTGATGACACTCTCTGGGCTTACAGAACAGCATTCAAAACGCCAATAGGGAGAACTCCATTCCAGCTGCTGTATGGGAAAGCATGCCATTTACCTGTTGAAATGGAGTACAAAGCTTTATGGGCAACTAAGCTATTGAACCTTGATATAAAGACTGCTCAAGAGAAAAGAACAGTTGACTTGCATGAGCTGGAAGAGATTAGGTTAGAAGCCTATGAAAGTTCTAAAGTGTACAAGGAAAGAACTAAAGCTTTTCATGACAAGAAGATCCTTCCTAAGGAATTCAAGGCTGGGGATCAGGTGCTGTTATTCAACTCCAGGCTAAAGCTTTTTCCGGGAAAGCTGAAGTCCAGATGGTCCGGCCCATTTGTCATCAAGGAAGTATTGCCCTATGGTGCTATTACCCTGGTAGGAAAAGATGGGACTGAGTTCACGGTGAACGGGCAGCGGGTTAAGCGATACATGGCAGATATGATCATTCAAGAAGGAACCTCTGTTTCTCTCGGTGAACCGCCCAAAGCATAAGGAGGTAACAAGTCAAGCTCAGTGACTTTAAACAAGCTCACTTGGGAGGAAGTCCCATGTCTATCCCTGTTTATATAACTTTCATTCTTTTTGTTTTGATTTTGTTGGTTTTGGTTTTATGATTTGTTTTTAAGTGTTTTTGATGTTTAGGGGACAATGCCTGAGTTAATCACAGAAGGGGGATAGAGACGTTTAAAGGAAAGAAACAAAGGGTGGTGAATGTCTAGCTCGACCTACTACTCGATCTCCCAATCATGTGATCGATCGAGTCCTTCATTGCAATGATCGAGTATAATTCAAACTTGGACCAATTAGCCGATTGACTCGATGTACGACTCGATCCGCCTGATCGAGTGCACGGTCGAGCTCAACGTCGCACACCACCGGCCACTTGACCAACGACATGAGAATGAAGATGGTCGATGTTTCTTTCTGAATCTTGCAGCAGTTCACAAGCTAGCTCAGAAGATGGAACTTTAGAAATGTCGTAGGAGCTTACAGTTTCATCTCAAGAGAAGAGACAAATCTCAAAGAAACATCAAAGCCAAAGATTTTGCTTGAGGAAGATAATAAGATCAACATCATGGTTGCAAAGTCGATGATGAAACAGTTAAAGCCATACAATGGATATTGCTAATAATGGAGTTGAAGCCATAAACGCGATTAATCATTCTAGCTACGATTTGGTACTCAAGGGTGTATGCATGCCGGTTTTGGATGGTTTAAAAACTACAAGACTGATCCGTTCGTATGAAGAATCAAAGTTTGGACGATGATGAAACAAACAACCATTCAAATTCAAATTCAAAGGTTCTAGATCAAGTGGGGGACAAACCAAAGGGACAAGATCTGACTCGATGGCCCACTCGACCCACATACTCGAGCCAACACATGGAAGCACCAAATTTTGAATTTGAATTTCAAAATTTCGGTCAAGATGGGCGACAACCTAGGGGACAAAGACTGACTCGAGGGACCACTCGATCCACACATTACGCCTTTGATCGAGTGCATTCACATGGAGAGTTTGAAATTCAAATTCAAATTCAAATTAATTGCAAAGCTCCTCCTTTTCCTCTAGCATCCCTCTTTGCCTATAAAAGAAAGTGGTTTGCTTCATAAATCTCTCACCCCTCTCATTTTCTAGCTTGAGCTCACTCTGAGACGTAAGTCCTCAATAAAACCATTGGTTATTGAGTTGTGAGCTAGAGCTAGAAAACCAGATCCCTAAAACCTCTTTGTTTTCGGCAAAGGCTCCTTTAGCCATCTCATTTTCGGTTTTGAGTTGCATTTATCCAGGATCTTTAAAGATGATTAATCAGTTCCTTTTCACCAAGCCCAAGAGCTCTTCAAGAAGGGAACCAGCCCGTCGTTCATCCGCTGAAGCAATGGCAAGAAGCTTCCGGAGGGTGAGACAATCCGCAGCACAAGAACCAGAACATATGGAGATTGAGGACATCACTCACTCTCCAACTCGATCTCCAACTCGATCGACCACTCGATCCAGAGATCGAGCTCATGGTCGAGCTAGTGGTCGAGCTCAAGGTCGAGAAGCTGAGCCTATGGCATTTGCTGAAGGCGAAGAAGAACCACCCATGGCTGACGAATATTCAAGAGAAAGGAATGCCATAGCAAGGGGAAAACGTCCGGTAGAATCAATGGAAGAAGAAGAAGAGGAAGATGAGCAACCACGAAGCAAAGGAAAGAATAAACTTTCCACAGAAGAGCTCTACAAAATCTTCAAGGGAATGATATTTGCTGGCACCCGTTTTCCACATCCGGAGACAATGAAGAAGCTAGGCATCAAGAGAGATGTTGAGTTCTTGTTCGAAATGTGTCACCTGGACACATTCATGAAACTAAACATGGAAGCTTACGAAGATGAAACCTGCTACTTCTTAGCCTCTTTAAGGGTACACTTCTATGAGGACGAGCCGGATTACATCTCAGATGGTGGTTTAGGCTTCATCACGTTCACGGTCAGAAACAAACAATACTCGCTCACTTTCAAGGCGATAGACCATGTGTATGGATTTCCAAGCGGGACGGGAACTGTCCAAGATTTTGACAAACGTGAGCTTCTAGCTTTATGGGAAACAATTGGTGGAAATGGAAAATACTCTTCTTCTAGATCAAAGAGTGCACAGATCAGAAGCCCCGTTTTGAGGTACTTACACAAATCTATTGCTAGCACTCTCTTTGCTAGGAAGGTCACGGGAAACATAAACGACGGAGAGCTACAAATGCTTGATTTGGCTCTTGGAGGAATCCTAAACTGCACCAGGGATGGCACGGTTCTAAAGGGAGATAGGTCCGATACAAGCCTTTCGAGCGTTGTGATTGATCAGATGATGTATTACCGAGATTGGGCACTACGGTTGCACAAGAAGGGTAGCAAGGGCGAGCTGAGTATTGGCGGCATAGTTACCCCAATCCTAGTCGCATGTGGTGTGGAGCTTAGTTCAATGGAGCACAATCCTAGATGGATAGACATTCCGCATCTAACACGAACCCATTTCCTAGACAACGAAAGGGTGAATGAATGCTACCTCTACAAATTTGTTCACCCAGCTGTTGGTGATGCTCGGATGATTCTCCCCAACACAACCTCCACAAAGATCAGGACCGGAAACAACATCGACTTTTGGCCATCAACAGACCTCCTCTACGTGCCTCAGGCCGAAATCATTCAAGAAGCAGAGGAACCAGAACAAGAAGAGGAAGAAGTGGACGAACTGGAGGAGTATGCACCAAACATCTTCCATTTCCAGGATTACTCCACAGATTCAAGGCAAAGCCAAGGCCTAAAGGAAGCTCACAAGCACCTCAGCATCCTTCAAAAGTGGAATAAGTTCCAAGACAAAACCATTAAGACTTTGAAGAGGACGGTCAAGGAACTATCTGGTTCTATGAGTGAAATGAAGGATCAAATAAAGGAACTCCAAGGTAAGGTTGCTGGATCATCTTCAAGGAAAGCTAAGCATAGGTCAAGCAAGTTGAAAAGAAGCAGCTCTTTGAGAATGGAGCCAAGCCAAGCCATGACCATGGAACCTCCCAGATCATCCTCTGTTGAACCTAGGCAAAGGAAGAAAAGAGGTGACCGAGAGAAACGGAAGTCGCGATCGAGCTCCACCACTCGACTCGATCGAGCACTCGAACCGGCGATCGAGTCGGTGGTCGAGTCAGTGATCGAGTGGTCTCTGGATGACGCACACGAGTCCGACTACACAAAAGAGACCATGGACGCATTAGTCACCTCCTACTTCACCAATCCATAAGCTAATTTCTTCACCCTATCATTGTACTATCCATAGTATGTTTATTGTTTTCGTTGTTGATCCTTATATCGTTTTTCGAATTTTTATTACACAAGGGACTGTGTAATTTAAGTTTGGAGGAGGATTTAAGATGTGTTTGCATATCATCTAAAGCATAGAAAACCCATAAAAATTTGAAAAATTATCGAAAAAAAAAAATAATAAAAAAAAAAGAGTGTTCATTTAGATACATTTGCATAAGGGATTATGATGATTACAACCTTGCATGCTTGCTGATTTATTACTTAAACATCAATGCCCAAGTTACTAGTTGTCTAATGCCTATTGAATGAGTTCGAGTATAAGATAGCACCATGTTTTGAATGCACAAATCGATTTCATCTGAATTAAAACATGCTGTGATTTGATGCCTTTCCCTATCTACTTTAACCAAGAACTTGATTCATAATTATCATACCTATGCATTGAATCTGAACTCATGGATACACATATGCATACTTGGATTTTCTTTCACCATTTTACCACTCTTGCTTATCCAAGTAGCTGATTCCCATTATTGGAACAGTTTTCCACACCCTTACCCTATCCATCTTTCAAGCCAATTGTGATTTCTGAGTGTTAGGCCTATTTTCGGATTGAGCTTGGTAGAAAGTGTTAGGTTTGAGCCGACAAGAATAGCATCCTGTGTAGTTCTATCACGTTTTTGTTTGGGTTAGATAGAGCTAGATAGGAACTTGATTCTGCGTTTGGGATGGGTTGAGCTTCAAAGAAAAGATTGGAAAAAGAGAAAGAAAGCAAAGTTTAAGAACTCTAAGGAGAGGTTTAAAGAGAAGAAAGCTGGTTGTTCTAGTTAAGGATTTGGAAAATATTGAAATGAATGGTTCTAGGAAAAAGAAAGAAAAGAGAACCAAAGTTAATAATAAAAACCTAAATCCGCTAGAAGTGATAAACGTATTTTGAGAAAGAAACCTCTTTTAAGAGTAAGAACAATTAAAAGGTTGAGCTGAAAAGAAAATCTAATGAGAAAGGGTAGAAATAAGACCATCTTCTGGTTTAGAAATAGGAAAGCTGAAATAAGCTTTTGAATCATTGGGTAGATGGGATTCTGTTCTTGTATGCATAGGTTGGCCCTTACCTTTAGCATTCTACTAAAGCTCAGTTCTTTTCTTGAGAGACCCTTGTTATGAATTGCTTAACCCATACATGGATGGACCATCTTGTCTCTTAACCTTACCCTTAGCCAAATGAGTTCATTGAATGTGCATAGCTTGATTTACAGTTTATGCTTAATGAATGTTAAAGGGATTGGTCGATTTGAATGCATGTGTAGGTTGAGACTGAAATCAGATTGTGTTGTGAAGAGTATGGCTAAAGTTTTATAAGACGAACTCACTCACATTGCATTTTAGAACTATTACCTTGGACATTGATCTTATCATTTCTATCAGCATGTTTTGGTTCTGAAATCCCACCTTCAACTTCTTCTCCTGCTTTTGTCTTGATTGATTGCTTGAGGGCAAGCAAAGAATAAGTATGGGGGAGTTGATATCTCTGTAATTTACCTGTTTTAAGCATACATTGATAACTCATTTCGCATAGTTTCCTCTTTCATTTGCACCATTTAGAGTCACTTACTTCTGTTTTGCATACTTAGGCATTCTTGCATCGGCATTGCATACATATCATGCATAAGGTGTTGAAACAGGTGATATGGAGTCACTTATGGATTAAGGGACGAATGGAGATTTGTTACATGGACAAGGATCGGTCAAAAAGCACAGGATGCAAAGGAAGAAAGTGACTCGACCGGCCACTCGACCTGCTTGATAGAGTCAAAGGATGCAAGATGCAGAATAAGGAAGCCACTCGATCACTGACTCGATCGAGTGGATCGAGTGCAAACTCAAGACACACGAAGGGAGCTCGATCACCCACTCGACCAAGCTGATCGAGTGCACTTCCAGAACGAGCCAAGTCAAGTGCTCGATCACCCACTCGACCACGCTGATCGAGTGCACTTCCAGAACGAGCCAAGGCATGGGCCACTTAACCGACTCGACCACACGACTCGATCAAACCAATCGAGTCAAACTGCCGACATCTATCTTGTCCTCTTCTGTTTTAGGGTTTTGCAAACTTCTCTATAAATACTCCCTTTAAGCCATTTGTTGAGGATACGTTTTCTTGCCTAGGTTTTCTCTATATTTTCACCAAGAACATCTTATTTTGTAATTGAGATTTCTTCTAAGTTATTAAGTTTTTGTTATACTTCTTTTGCTAGTTATTAATCTCCATAACTTTGTCTATCTCTATTACAAGTTTTAATAAATTCTGGGTTTGTGTTCTTCATGTTCTTCATGTTCTTCATATGTTCTAAGTAATTATCTTAGTAGTTGTTAAGGTTTTGATATAGTTTCTTTGGTAATTGTTAGTCTCCATACCCTTGTCTATTCTTATTACAAGTTTTATAATTTTCTGGGTTTATGTTCTTGTTTTGAAGTCTAGACTCTTTCCATTATATTTAGTTTTTATTGTTGTTTCTTTGTCACTTATAGCTCTTTTCATCTTTATCTTTCGGATTATGCATGTTATAGTATTTTCTAGGTTTGTGTTCTTGACGTTCTTCATGATTTCTGAGTAGTCTTTTAGGGTTCTTGAGGATGGGATAGGTTAGTGGCAATTCTTTGGTCTACTAGGTCGTTTAAGCTTATGATTCCATGAATCCCTTATGGATTAGTGTCCTTAATGCTAGTTCCTTTCTGATCATTTGGAATTAGAATCTAGACATTTCCACACTCAAAAAGTGTGTCATGAAATGTCTGAACCAACTAATTCCATAGATTTACATTTCTAGCCTAAGAGATTAGATGTCTAGAGTGTTAATTGGCTTTAATAGACTGAGTCTTACTGCCTGTTAGGTTAGATTTCGCTAATGAGAATTAGGTCTGAAATTAGCTTAGCTTGATGGTTTCTATCATGAGAATGAATTAATCAACTTCTGAGTCTATTGTCTAGGGGTTAGTTCATCTTTGAGTTTGTTAAACACCTAGGTTGATTGAAGAAGAGTTGCTGACCCATTACCCCCATCCTTAGGATCTTTTACTTCCTAGTATCATTCTGTTTCCTTGTTTACTAGTTCTCATATCATTAATGCTCTGCTTTTGTTAGTCTTTCATTCTGTTGCTTGTTAGCTTATGTTAGTTACAACCATTGCTTTGTTAGATTCTAATTTATGCTTTCTGTTGATTTAAGTCCAAACAGATATTGTTTTCTGGTTTATCGGATGGAAACCCTTAATGAGTAATGGAGAGATCCTAGAGATTAAAGACTACGGTCTGAAACGGTTCAGATTACTGGCCGGATCTCGTACTCGATATCACTTCTGTGGTATGGGAAACACAATTCCGCGAACTTGAAAACTGATACTTTTGTGATCAAACAAACATATTGCTTGGCTTGACTTAACTGATTTGATCAAATCTTATCTGTTAGCATCACACCCAATTGGATTGACACCTATTGTATTGCAATGGCATGATAATGCATTAGGCAATTGATAGCAAAAACATATTATCAGTGTCCCAGTTTGCTTAATAGCAAACAAACGATTCCCAGGATCATCATCAATCGATTCACCAAATCTCAAGAACAACCTCTGACGAAAATTATCCCAAGAAGTGAACTCATCCCTAGCCATTTCCCAATTGAACCATTTCAGGACATCACCTTCTAAACTCAGAGCAACCAAATCTAATTTCGCATTATCGCGATACCGACCAACATGAAAAAATCGCTCAACCTTCGAAAACCACTCATATGGATTAGAACCATCAAACACCGACATCTCGATTTTGCGTAATAAACTAGATCAATTCTCCAAGTGAACAATTCCAGCATGATCAGGTTGAGGAAACGCCGAAGAATGAGATACCTGAGGCGATAAACACGAATTCTCTGGATCCTCACTTCGTTTGCCATCTCGCTTCTCCAACCGAGCTAATGACGCCATCATCGAATGTAACAATCCATCCATCGCATTCAATTTTTCCTCATGTTCCACTTTAGATTCGCATAAAAGTTTGAATCCGCCGTGTAACACCTTCAATTGATTCTTCGCCTCGTCGCCGTAGTAACTCTCAGCTTCATAACTCGCCGATTCTTCTCCTACACCCATCGCAACACAATCGAACCAGTTTCAAACCGCACCAATGATAGATCCTTGTAAATCGTATCTGAGGATTCTTTAGAATAGTAAGAAAACAATGTGAATACAGAGGTCGAATTCTCCAAACGTAACCGAAAACGAATTCCAAAACACAATCCGAAATCAATTACAAGGAATCAACATAGATCCCCCTTCGAGCTCAACACTCGACCATGACTAACAGAGTTCTCGAATCCACAGTAAAACAACATAACCTCCATTAAAGCTCTCCAACGTTTATTTAACTAAAAATATCTTCAACGGCAAAGTCTCTCTCGCATCCAGAGTCTTTGCCTTAATTCTTCAATCCTGCTGATGTGGCATCGTATCATCATTTGAGTTCGCTGACGTGTCCAAAGTCTTCTTCCTCCAGTAATATGTTTGATGAATCGTATCATATTTCCCTGGCTGGGCTTGCTGATGGGGGAACAAAGGAAGTTCCAGAGTTGCAAGTTCCTTCGGATCCCCACCCAATTTCAGAGGCAATATCATTTGATACGAGTACAGTCACTGGTTTAATGGCTGAAGAAGGACGCAATATTATACTAGTTGAGAAAGGTTTAGCTACAACGTCTGCCAGTGATGTTGATTGGTGTGTAGTACCAAAAGGGAAATCATCTCAGAATCATTCAGCTTCAAACTTGATAAATCCTTCTATGACGGCTGATCCAGTATCTCCATCTCGGTTTGAAATCCTAGCAAACATCAGAGAGGAGGGGGAGCTAGAGGATGATGATATGGTACAAGTTGATGAAGAGAAAGGCATTCATGGTGAAAGGTCAGAAGCTCAAGAAGTTATCACTCGTGCTGGGTCCTCTCAGCGATCTAATACAAAGAATCAAAGGAGGAATCCATCTATCAATAAAAAAGACTTACTTCTCTTCAAGGTGAAACCCAACAACAAGAATGCTTCCTCTCGGAAGCCATGATATCATCTATATTTGCATGGAACATGCGTGGGTTCAATATGCCACGTAAATATCGGGTATTAAAAGAATGGGTTCAGACAACTAGACCATTGATGAGATGTTTGTTAGAAACTAAAGTCCAAGAATGTGGGCATCTAGATATCGTAAACACTTGTTTGCCAGGCTGGAGTATCCTAACGAACTACGACTATCACAGACTGGGGAGAATATGGGTGGTATGGTCAAATGCGGTTCAGGTTACACAAGTTCACAAATCGGAACATAGTATTACTTGTGAGATTGAAGTCGTGGAATCGAGACATAAATTTTTAGCGTCTTTCATTTACGCATCTAATTTTGCGGAGGATTGCATTAGGCTATGGGACGACATTCGAAGATTAGATGCATCCTATCATCTCCAATAGATTCCTTGGATTCTCATGGGAGATTTCAATGAAATTCTGGCTTCTACAGAACATTCTCGTGCTCTTGAGTATTCAGTATATCAAGCTGGCATGAGACAATTTCAGGGGGTTGTTCATGACTGTGGTCTCTCTGACCTGGCTTATGAAGGATCATGCTATACTTGGTGGAACCATAGAGATGAGGATCCTATTGGGAAAAAACTAGACAGGGCACTAATCAATAGCGAATGGCTACACTCCTTTCCCCACTCATCTGCCTCTTTCAAATTAGGAGGCGTCTGTGATCATGTAAGGTTATCAGTGATATTACATAACGATTTCGCGAATTCCAGAAAGCCTTTTAAATTTTTTAACTTCTTATCCAACCACCCAAAGTTTCTTGATGAAGTTCACAAGCTGTAGTCGCTCTCACCTCCCCTGTTTCACTCAAGTTTTACTGTGCATATATTCCACAGAAAGTTAAAGCTTCTTAAGCCAGCTTTGCGTTCACTAAATAAAGAAAATTATGGGGATCTGCCAAAGATAACAAAGGATGCATACAATTTACTTTGTCAGAGGCAGGATGAAGCGCTTCTTAACCCGGGAAACTCTACCTTTGAAGCAAAGGCTAAGGCTTCTCGCCGATGGTTACAGCTAGCAAGTGTGGAGGAACATTTCTTTGGACAAAAATCGAGGATTCGTTGGCTACAATATGGAGATCAGAACATAACTTTTTTCCACCATGTCGCTCAAGGCAATGCATCTTATAATGCGATTAGAAGTTTAACTACAGGTTCAGGAGAGGTAGTTACGTCCATTGAGGATATCAAGTGTGAAGTAGCTAGCTACTACAAGGCCTTCCTACAAGAGCAACCAACAAATATCAATGTTATTTCCAAAACAGAGTTGGAGGAGATCATTGATTTTAGGTGTTCACAAACAGAAGGCGAGATGCTATTAGCTCCTGTTTTCGAAGGGGAAATACGATCAGTTCTGAGAAAGATGCCAAGTAACAAGGCTCCAAGACTAGATGGTTACACTAAGGAGTTTTTTGAGGCAGTTTGGCCGCTCATAGGGAATGATATCACAACTGCTATCCAATCTTTCTTTGTCTTTGGACTTCTTCCAAAAGGGGTAAATCCTACCATCTTGACCATTATCCCTAAGCATGATGATGCGGTTACAATGAGGGACTGCCGCCCTATTGCTTGTTGCAATTTTCTGTACAAACTTATCTCCAAAATTATTGTGAATAGGCTGACAAAGATTCTTCCCGAAGCAATTGAGCCTAATCAAAGTGCATTTGTCAAAGGTAGACTTATATTGGAGAATGTTCTTTTAGCTACTGAGTTGGTAAAGGACTACCACAAAGATTCGATATCCTCTTGTTGTGCAATAAAGTTCGACATTGCAAAGGCGTTTGACACAATCCATTGGCCTTTTATTTTTAAAGTTCTAAGCGCAATGAACTTGCCGGAAAGGAAAGGCTGTTCCAAGCTCTAGGGGGATTAGGCAAGGCTGTTCCCTATCGCCATATCTCTACGTGATAATTAACAATGTATTATCTAAGCTACTAAATAGGGCAGCGGTTTAAGGAGTATTTGGGTTTCATCCATCGTGTCGTGAGGTAGGCTTAACTCATTTAAGTTTTGCTGATGATATTCTCGTTTTTTGTGATGGGAAACAAGAATCTGTCAATGGAATTCTATCGGTCCTGGATCATTTTGCCAAGATCTCGGGATTTTGCATCAACACTGGGAAATCCTCTGTTTTTGCGGCTGGATGTAATAAGGATGAAGTGATACAAGCGGCTACAACTATTGGTTTAAGCATCAACTCTCTGCCTATTCGTTACCTTGGACTTCCCTTAACAACAAAATCAATGACTAGGACTGACTACGAGCCCCTAATTGACAAGATTCGGACACGGTTTCTCTCCTGGACAAGTAAAAGTCTCTCCTATGCTGGACATCTTCAGCTGATAAAAACGTTTATCTCAAGTATTTCAAACTTTTGGTGTGCGGTTTTTAGATTGCCACAACGATGCTTTGATATTATTGAGAGGATGTGTGCTGTTTTTCTATGGTCGGGAACACCGAACGATTGCCACAAATCAAAAATTGCTTGGGAGGATGTGTGCTATCCGAAAGACGAAGGTGGGCTTGGTATTTATTGGGCCTTACTTGGGCTTACGTTGTAATTTAACATATTGAGATTAGGTCTCAATATTGAAGTATATATGTGAACGATTAACGAAGATGAAAGAACAAGAAAAACTTTACAGAAACGGCTATGAGTTCTTTGACATGGTATCAGAGCGTAGATCCTACTACTTCTGATCTAAGCTTTTGATTTCTTCTGATAAGTTCTTTCTTTGAACTTAGTTTTGCTTAAATCACTTCTTCTTTAAACAAAACTCAATTCTGAAATGGTAAATCCAGAAGCTTCGCCGATTGGATCCTCGCCGACTTCAGCCATGGCATCTTCATGGCTCTTGAGTTCGATTGAATCAAGAAGGAAGACGATATCTCCTTATGATTTGTTATCTGGAGATAATTCCGGCACGATAATTTCTAGGCCTTTGCTTCGAGGTCCCAACTATGAAGCATGGGCGACGAATATGCGGTTGGCGCTTACAGCTCGAAAAAAGTTTGGTTTCGCCAGCGGATCTATTCCAAACCAGACCTAGAATCTGTTGATTTTGAAGATTGGATAGCGAACAATGCTTTGGTGGTGTCTTGGATGAAATTGACAGTTGAAGAGAATATCTCTGATTCAATTTCACATCTCGATGATGCATATGAGATGTGGACAATCATTCAGAAACAGTATGGTATGAAAAATGGTCAACGGGTTCAGTGATTGAAAACAGAGCTTGCAACTTGTAGACAACGTGGAACAACTTTGGATCAGTATTATGGAAAACTAACAAGTCTGTGGAAGAGTCTAGCTGATTATCAACAAGCTAAGACCATGGAGGAGGTGAGAAAGGAGCGCGAAGAGGACAAACTTCATCAATTCTTGATGGGCATCGATGAGTCAATTTATGGAACGGTAAAATCTTCTCTTATTTCTCGTGTTGCATTGCCTTCATTGGAAGATGCATACAATGTTTTGCAGCAAGAGGATGAATCCAAACTTGCTAGTCAATTCCATAATGACCGTGTTGATGGTGTGAGTTTTCATGTAAAGTCATTGTCACGACAAGCTGCACTTCCGGCTGATCATAGGACACACAAATGTACTATTTGTGGAAAGCTTGGACATTTTGATGATAATTGTTTCAGAAAGATAGGGTATCCAGATTGGTGGGTGGAAAAACTGCGTGGAAAGACAAGTCCATATACTCCACCGAATCAAGTATCAACAACAGCAGGTGCGTCTTCTTCTCGTGGTCGTGGACCACTAGATTCAATCCGAGGAGGGCATTCAAATGTTGTTGCTCCTTCTAGACCTTCTGGTTCAGCAATGCATGCTACCATTACCGATTCTGACAGACTTGGGTTGAGTGGTATAACCGATCATCAGTGGAAAACACTTGTTACTCTACTCAAAGACAGAACTTCAGATACTTCGGATCGCATTAATGGTAGGTGGTTTCTTGAATCTTGGATAATAGATACTGGTGCTTCTAATCATATGACAGGATCATTGGAATTTTTGAGTAATGTCTCTGATATGGCCCCTGTATTGATTAAACTCCCTGATGGTCGATATACTACATCAACTCGACATGGGACAGTTCAGATGGGTTCTTCTCTTTGTTTGTCTACAGTGTATCTTGTGAATGAGCTTCAGTGTCATCTTATATCTGTTTCTCAGCTGACTCGTGATAGTGGTTGTATGTTCCAAATCACTGATCGTCTGTGTGTGATTCAGGATCGCATTTCGCGGATGGTGATTGGTGCGGGTGAGCAAATTCATGGACTATATTTTTTTTGAAGTATTGCGGTTGCATCAGCTATACAAGGCAGTGATTTCTAGTCTTCGGTTTTGTGGCACCATCGTTTGGGACATCCATCTTCTAAGGTTTTGGACTTGTTACCGTTTTCTACCCCTAGTGCTTCTTTCGATTCCCACTCTTGTGAGATTTGTATTCGAGTGAAACATTCTAGAGATCCCTTTTCATTGAGTACTACTCAAGCTCATATGGTTTTTGAATTAATACACTGTGATCTTTGGGGTCCTTATCGAACTCCAGCTCTTTGTGGATCAAGATATTTTTTGACTATTGTTGATGATTATTCTCGTGCGGTTTGGATATATCTTCTCCCTTCTAAGCAAGACGCTCCTACACATCTCAAAAATTTGTTGGCTCTTGTCGAGCGCCAATTCTCCACTCAAGTTCGCACACTCCGAAGCGACAATGGGTCTGAAATTATTTGTTTACGTGATTATTTCGCCGAGAAAGGGATTGTGCACGAAACATCTTGTGTTGGCACACCTCAACAGAACGGTCGCGTAGAGAGAAAACATCGCCATATCCTCAACGTTGCGACGGCTCTGCGTTTTCAAGCAAGTCTACCCATAGAGTTTTGGGGCTATTGCGCATTAACCGCTGGTTATCTCATCAATCGGACACCAACTCCACTTCTTAATGGGAGGTCACCTTTTGAGCTGATTTATGGTAGACCTCCTCCGTTACAACACTTACGGGTTTTTGGTTGTTTATGTTTTGTTCATAATCAAAAACATGGAGGCGATAAGTTCGCCACCAGGAGTCATCGCTCTATTTTTCTGGGATATCCCTTCACGAAGAAGGGATGGTGAGTCTATGACCTTGACACAAAGAAAATATCGCTATCTCGTGATGTTATCTTCCGCGAAATGGATTTTCTGTTTTCTGAACATCCGCTTACAGGTGATGCTTCTGGTTCTTCACCAGTTTCTTCTACACAAATTGAACTGGTTTCTAACGACCATGTGGACCCGATTGAATTAGTCCTCCCGGTTGCTCCAAGTTCTGATTCGCCTGTTTCTGTACCTCCTAGCATTGATTCCGCTGTTTCGCCGAATTTTTCTCCACTATCCATTACTCCAGCGTCCACTTCACCAGACTTGACGAGCTCTTCCACTCTGTTTTCTGATGCGCCTGCTTCTTCGTCTTCCTCGCTTCCTCCGGCTCCCTCTGCCATCGAAGAATTAGGACGCGGGTTACGTCAGAAAGCTCCACCAGTAAAGCTTGCTGATTATATCACACACCTCTTACATCACCCTTCTCCTTCTACAAACCCATATCCTATTGCAAATTACCTATGCAGTTCACAGTTTTCATCCTCTTTTCAGGGTTTTTTACATGCTATTTCGTCCGGAGTAGAACCTCAACATTACAAAGATGCCGTTACGGATGCTAACTGGCGAAATGCTGTTCAAGCAGAGATCGAAGCTCTTGAGATAATGGCACATGGACAGTGGAAATACTTCCACAAGGAAAGAAGGCTTTGGGATGTAAGTGGGTTTTTAAGCTCAAGTATAATTCTGATGGAACATTGGAACGGCATAAGGCGAGGTTGGTTGCTCTTGGGAATCATCAAACTGACGGCGTGGATTTTAATGAGACTTTCGCACCAGTTGCTAAGATGGTCACAGTTCGCGTTTTTCTTCAACATGCTGCATCACATAATCGGGAAGTTCATCAATTGGATGTTCATAATGCGTTTCTTCATGGCGATCTTGATGAAGAGGTGTTTATGCAGTTTCCTCCCGGGTTCCGGACTGATGATAAAACACAAGTTTGCCGTCTCTGGAAATCCTTATATGGTTTGAAACAGGCACCTCGTTGTTGGTTTGCAAAATTAGCAACCGCTTTACGAGATTATGGTTTTATTCAGAACATCTCTGATTACTCCCTCTTCACTTTCTCGGACTCTGTCTCTTCTCTTCATGTGTTGGTATATGTTGATGATTTAATTGTCTCGGGCAGCTCAATACCTCTTATCACTACTTTCAAGCGTTACTTAAGCGACTGTTTTCACATGAAGGATCTTGGTCACTTACGCTATTATCTTGGTATTGAGGTACTAGAAACTCGACAGGGTTCTATCTTTGCCAGCGTAAATATACTTTGGATTTATTGAGTACGACAGGTACCATAGGTGCTAAACCAGTTGCGTTTCCTATGGTCCAGAATCACCGTTTGGCTCTTGCAAAGGGCGATGAATTAACTGACCCTACCCGCTATCGCCGGTTGATTGGCAAGTTGATATATTTGGGCGTTACGAGACCGGAACTTTCTTATGCCATTCACATTCTGTCCCAGTTTCTGAGTACACCTAAAGAGGAACATTGGACAGCTGCTCTGCGCGTTCTCTGCTATCTCAAGAACAGTCCTGGCCAAGGTATTTTTCTTGAAGCGACAACCCCATTGATTCTTACTGCTTGGTGCGACTCAGATTGGAGTGCTTGTCCTATTACCCGTCGTTCTCTTACTGGTTGGTTGATTCAGCTGGGTGGTTCTCCTATATCATGAAAGACGAAGAAGCATGATGTCGTCTCTCGCTCTTCGGCAGAGGCGGAAAACAGAGCAATGGCAGATACCGTCAGTGAGATTCTTTGGCTTCGTGAACTTCTTCCATCGTGTGTCGAGATTGTCGCGCCTACTGTCCTTTACTCGGATAGTTTATCGGCTATCAGTCTCGCTAAGAACCCGGTTTTTCATGCCCGCACAAAGCATATTGAAAACGATTGTCATTTTATACGTGATGAAATCTTCCGCGGTGCGATTTCTCCTCTTCATGTCTCTACAAAGTCACAGCTAGCGGATATAATGACTAAAGCATTGGGGAAGAAAGAGTTTGACGGATTTCTTTTCCAGATGGGTGTTCGGAATCTCTACACTCCATTTTGAGGGGGGTATTGGGCCTTACTTGGGCTTACGTTGTAATTTAACATATTGAGATTAGGTCTCAATATTGAAGTATATATGTGAACGATTAACGAAGATGAAAGAACAAGAAAAACTTTACAGAAATGGCTGTGAGTTCTTTGACAGTATTCGAAGATTGAAGGATACTTCAAGGGTTTTTGCTTTAAGTCTAATCTGGAGATTGTTAACAAATTCAGGTTCAATGTGGGTTGCTTGGACAAGAACTTACCTCTTGCGCTACTCCTCGTTTTGGGATATTCGGAACACGACATTATTTAGAAAGAACAGACAAGTCCCTGAAAGTCCACCTCCTGAGTATACTGGCGAGGATATATTGACCCAGTTACGAGATTTTGGTGCTGAGAAGACAGCTGTGTGTGGTGGTAATGGGCATGAAACCGTTTATGGATATGGCGATATTCACAACTGGCACAAGAAGAGTATTTTCTGGGATTTGCCATATTGGAAAGATCTTTTGTTGAGGCACAATCTAGATGTCATGCATACCGAGAAGAACTTTTTCGATAATCTCATGCACACCGTACTTAATGTTCAAGGAAAGACGAAAGACAATTTGAAGTCTAGATTGGACTTACCTGATATATGTTCTCGAAGAAAGCTTCATGTCATGGCAAATGGGAAAGCACCAATCCCTCGATTCCGATTAGATTCACCTTCGAAGGAAGTGTTCTTAGAGTGGATTATGAAAGAAGTCAAATTTCCGGATGGCTATGTATCTAATCTTCGTAACTGTGTGAATATGGGAGAGGGGAAGTTTCAAGGATTGAAAAGTCACGATTGTCATGTCATTATGCAGCGCCTCCTTCCATTTGCTTTTGAGCACCTTCTACCACAAAATGTACACAAAGCAATTGTAGGTATAATATTCCACAATTTAATAACCATTTAAATGTAATTATATGTAATTTTATATTTTTACATTTTTGTATACTATGCAGCTATAAGTGTGTTCTTTCGAGATTTATGCTTAAGAACACTAACGGCAGAAGGTATAGAAGACTTAGAGAAGAATATACCGGTGATCCTATGTAACCTTAAGAAGATTTTTCCACCGTCTTTTTTGATATTATGGAACATCTTCCAATTCATCTCCCACGAGAATTAGCACTTGGCAGTCCTGTTCAATATCGATGGATGTATCCTTTCGAGCGTTACATGGGTACTCTCAAGAAAAAAGTGAAAAACTTGGCAAGAGTCGAAGATTTTATTGTAGCTTAGAGCATCAATGAAGAAACATCACACTTCTCAGAATATTATTTTCCAAAACATGTTCAAACAAAGACACGAAAACCCGCTCGACACGATGACGGTGGTGAGAGACCTTTTTATCCAGTACAAGTTCCTAACTTATTTAGCCAAATTAGTCGTTTAAGTGGAAAATCAAAAAAGCGAAGGCTAACACAGGAAGAGCATCAACACCTGCACATGTACCTGACGACAAACTGTGAAGAGCTAATAGATTACGAAAGGTATAATATTCACGCTAGAATGCTAATTTTAAATGTAAGTGTTACATTTGAAATTGCTACTTTCATATTTATTAGTTTTCAGGATTTACTTGGGCCAAGTACGCTTTGCATATCCAGACATGATGGAGGATGACGTTCACAAACTCAAGCAGAATGAATTTTGTAATTGGTTGAAATTTTACGTAAGTTTCTCATTATTTATTTTCCATAACTAATAAATTTGCTATTAGTATTTAGTTTATATATACTTTGCCCTTAATTCTTTGTACATGTTACAACCATGTCTGCTAGAGGTCAATCATTTCCTACTTGGTTAGTCGAGTTCGTTAATGGGCCGTTATATGTTGCGGAAGCGTATCCTATGTATTGCACTCGTGGTTACGCTTTTAAGATTCTACGACCCAAGAAGAATAGGCCAACTTGTGATTATGGTGTATCGGCTCAATCTGGTGATGTTGTATACTACGGTGTCCTCCGCGAGATCTTGGAGGTTCGTTATCCTGGGATGATCAATTTGAGGTGCATTTGTTTTCTTATGTGATTGGTATGATCCACTAGTTGGACGTGGTGTTCAACATGACGAATTTGGTGTTACTACAATACACACAAGAAAAAGGCTACAGAATTATGACCCTTTTATTCTCGCATCACAAGCCGATCAAGTATGCTACATTAGATATCCACGGGCAACCGATGTTGATGATCCTTGGATCACAGTGATGTCAGTTAATCCTAGAGGAAGGATTGTAGGAATTTCCGAAGAAAGTAACCATGACCCTATGCAGCAAAACACACTTGGTACCATTGGAGCAGTTGCCCACTCTCTAGAAGTAGATCTTGTCGTTGATTTCACGATTGATGCAGATGATGAGGTTTTTGATGATTCTGAAGAAGAGGTAGGCGAATTTGAGGATGCTTCTGATTCAAAAAATTCAGAATATGTTCTGGAAGACGAAGATGATTAAAGTTTTTAAAAAACTTTACTACCATCGAATACGTAGTGTTTCGTTTTCATTTTCTCAATTTCAATATTTTAATTAAGTTAGTGCGTTCGTATCCAAACATAAAATAAAAGTTAATTAATATAATGATTAATTATAAATCTTTAATTCTAATTACTATAAATTTTTATTTTTAATTACTATAAATACTTTAATCTTTATTAATATACAGTTTTTATCCAAATAATTCACTGACATAAAATAATCATATTTCAATCTCAATACTATTTTTTATTCAAAACTTGGTTTTTTGCAATCAATAACTTTTTGGAAAAACTGTTAGACGTTTTGTATAGGAAGCCCAGAAAAGTTTTTTTGACATTACACCAAAGGAAAGTGGTGAACTTACGTTCTTTACTTCTCTACTTGAACTTACGTTCGGCTTATTGAACGGATTTTC
The DNA here is from genome assembly GCA_900406565.1 of Turritis glabra. Taxonomy (NCBI): domain Eukaryota; kingdom Viridiplantae; phylum Streptophyta; class Magnoliopsida; order Brassicales; family Brassicaceae; genus Turritis; species Turritis glabra. The sequence goes on along the minus strand of OVBN01000150.1, from coordinate 461,608 downwards.
TACCCATTTTCTTCTAATATCCGTCGGTCCGTCGGAACTTTTCGACGGATTTCCGTTGAACACATTTTCCGGTGGATTTCCGACGTAAAAACAAAATCCTCGTAAATCACTCGGAAATTCTGACGGATTTCCGACGGACACACATATCCATCGGAAATCCTTTGGAAATTCCGACGGATTTCCGACGCATTTCAGAGGGTTTTGATGGTAAAATTCGAATTTTACAGATTTTATAAATATATAGTGTTGTATCATAGACTAATATACCATATTAGTTAGTAAAATTAGATTGTACATCATATATAATTAAAAAAATTGCAAAACTTGAGCAATCACATCATATACACTGAAGTTTGTAAGAGATGATATGCATGTTTATTGCATAATTAGACGAAGTTATAAGACTTCTAAAGTGTTTTTGTTACGTGACCTCATATGATCACTTAAGTATTTTTATTGACAAATTCTGCTTCATATAGTATTAGAAAACTATATGTTTCCACCACGGACAAAAAATGCGGATAAATATTCAATTCCCTCGGAAATTCCGAGGGATTTCTGACGTGTTTGAATATTTAACGAAGTTTGACTGACCAATCCTCATATATTGAACATTCGTGACGAATATTCAATTATGTCGGAAATCCGGAATTGAATATATAATACATTGCATTTTCTTGCCGTGATAGGGAAAGATGAACTTCGAGAAAATCAATTACGTCATAAATCTATCGGAAATTCCGACGGATTTCTGACGGAATTGAAATTCTCGAAGTTTCACTGACCAATCGTCCAACATGCAACATTCGTAACTTCGAGAATTTCAATTCCCTCGGAAATCCGTCAGAAATTCCGAGGGATTTTCGACGGATTTGATTTTCTCGAAGTTCATTTTTCCCGATCACGGCAAGTAAATGCAGTGTATTAAATATTCAATTCCCTAGGAAATCCGTCAGAAATTTTCGAGGGATTTCCGACGGAATTGAATATTTAATACCCGAATATTCAATTCCGTCAGAAATCCCTCGGAAATTTCCGACGAATTTCTGAGGGAGTCATTGCAAAAATACTTTCACCGCCTTTTTCGTTTACACGGCAAATCTAAATAATTTCCGAGGGATTTTCGACGGATATGAGTGCCGTCGGAAATCCCTCGAAAATTTCATTTTAAATCCCGAACAGCGACACCAGTTTCCTCACGATTTCGATCAAATATTTCACCACTCTCTCTCGCCTGAATCTCTCTCTCGCCGGTTCCTCTCTCTCTCTCACTGGAATCTCTCTCTCTCTCTCTCTCTCGCCAGAATTTCTCTCTCTGGCCGGAATCTCTCTCTCTCTCTCGCCGTGACTGCCTCTCTCTCGCCCCTCTCTCTCGCCGCCGCCGTTTCTCGCCGTTCGCCTTCGCCGGCGGTTCTATCTCCCACTTGCCCGCAGCCGTTTCTCGCCGCTCGCCGTCGCCGGCGGTTCTGTCTCCCTCTCACCCGCCACCGTTCACAATGTAAGATTTGTTTTTTTTTTTAATTTTTTATAATTAGTTATTGTTATTATTAGTTATTGTTATATTTAGGATTTGTTAGATTTAGGATTTGGATTTAAGATTGTTACATTATTTGATTTAGATTTAGGATTGTTAGATTTAGGATTTTTAGATTGAGGATTTGGAATATATAATTGTTTTTTTTTAAATTACATTAGTCTCAAAAAATTACATTACTAATTAAAATTATAGTAATTAAAATTAGTAATACAAAAGATTTATAGTAATTAAAATTACCTTCAAAATATTACATTACTAAAACTTGGTTTAAAAATATAAATTTTTAATTTTAATAACTATAATAAATAATTGATATAATGATTAATTTTAACACTTTAATATTAATCATTATAAATCTTTAATTTTAATTAATATAAATCATAATTTTCATATTGATTAATTTTAAAACTTTAATATTAATTACTATATATCTTTAATATTAATTACTATATATCTTTAATTTTAATTAGTATAATTGTTAATTAATATAATGATTAATTATAAATCTTTAATTCTAATTACTATAAATTTTAACTTTTAATTGATACAAATACTTTAATCTTAATTAATATAAAGTTTTATTAAATCGTAATTACTATATATATTTAATTTTTCTATTTTTGTTATTATTTTTTTACTAATAATAATTAATGTTAACAATATTAATAATTATTTTTTTTAAGTCTTATGCGGAGTTTCAGCCTTTCAGGGGACCTCATCTCACCGTTCGCGCAGATCGCGTAGTGGTTCGGGTGCACCTGCTTCACCTCCTTCTACCGTTCCAGAGACGGGACATTCCTGTACTCCGGAAGTGATGACGATGGAAGAGTTCGTCAGTCAACCGGGACGGCGTCATATCCCGATGTTCATCCTCATGAAGTTAACGGCGCGACTTGGTAATAAATTTTATTTACGTACTTATATATTTGTACTGAAATTTCAATAATACAATATTTTACATGATTTTAGGTTTGGACTCGAGAATGGCATCACCAAATCCATACTAAGGATTTTCAAGACTCAACTCAGTCAACCTTGGCCAACTTACGGCGATGTCGATGCAAGCACGAAATTGATTTGGTTCAAGTCTTTTGCGGTAAATCATTTTTTTTTATTTCTTATAATTTTTGTTAAATTAAATAATTAACAAATTCTTGAAATATGCGTTTTTTTCTATTTTGCAACAAGATTATAATTGGGAACCAAGTCTTTGTCAAACCGTGCGTCATCACTTTGACATTCAGGCTAACACTTCCTACCAAAACCATGTACGAGTGGAAGCAAAAATGGAAGAGGGGCAAGCCAAAACCGAAGTATGGGAGGGATTTATCCGCTATTGGAGTATGGAGAATACTCAAGTGACATCCACACAAAACTCGAAGAATCGTACGAGCGATCGAGGTGGGAAAGGAATAGCAACCCATAATGCGGGTTCTATTACTTTCAAGAAACACGAGCGGAGAATGGTAAGTTTTCTAACTTTTTTTATTTTTTTCTTAAGTTTTTTTATATTACTAACATTTTTTTTATAGGCGCAGAAGACCGGCGTTGAACCGGATTGGCTAGAAGTGATGGAAGAAACGCACACTAGCAAGCAAACCGGCCAAATTCAAGATGCGGTTGTGCAAGAGCGGATCGAACGAATCAAGATTCGAAAGATGGAGCGGCTCATACAACTCTCCCAAGATGGCTCCTCGTCTTCGACAGATTTACCTCGCGAGGAAATCAACCGTTTATGCATTGAGGTATTTTAAATATTTTAAAATATATTTTTAATTAATTTTACAAATAATTATATATTAATCCTTTTATTTATAACGTAGGAAATTCCTTTAACCAAGGGTCGCAGACCCGGTTTAGGAAGCTTGGTGTCTCCAGACGGGAGCGTGTCTTCGGTGTTTCCCCGAGACGCTGAACTGGTTCAGCAAGTTCAAGATCTTAACCGCGTCGTCCAAGAAAAAGACGCGGTTGTCGAAGAACTTCGGCAACAAAATGCCGAGACCCGAGCCACACTCTCTCAACTACAAGCTTTCCTCGCGGCTCAATATCCGGGACAGTTTCCGCCGCCTCCGCTATGATTTTCATTAATGTTTTCTTTTTTTAAAATACATTTTTTTAATTTTAAAACATTTATTGTAATTTTTAATTATTAATTTAAATTTCTTTTAAATATTTTCTATAATTATTTATAAATAACATAAAATTAATAATTATAATTATAATTTAATTATTAAATTAAATAAGATATTAAACATAAAATTTAGTTTCTAATTTAATTTAATCCAAAATCCTTCGGAATTCCGTCAGAAATACCGGTCCTCGGAATTCCGTCGGAAATAAGAGTGCTCGAAAATCCGTCGGAAATTTGCGTCATCGGAAATCCGTCAGAAATCGACGTCATCGGAAAACCGTCGGTCAAACTGACCTTGGAAATCCGTTGGAAATATGGGTCATCGGAAATCCGTCAGAAGTGGACGTCGTCGGAAATCCGTCGGTACTAGTGGTGGTCGGAAATCCGTCGGATTCAATGTGTCTCTCGGAAAAGCCTCGGATTTTTGTAGTCCCTCTGAAATCCGTCGGAAATTTCCGACAGATTTTGGTTTCCGACCATCTCAAACCGACGAATTTTATTCCTCAGAAATCCCTCGGAAAGTGCATTTTCTAACCGATTTTCGACGGATTATTCCCTAGGAAATACGTTGTTTTCTTGTAGTGGGCTTCTTTGTCATAAAAGATCAGATATAATTGTGTTTATATGAATTGGCACATATTTGCTCGCTCAAGTGATTATTCTAATGGTTGTTGTCTTGATGAAAAATTACGCATCACCTTTTCTATGGCATTTCAATGTAGATTTTGTTTTTAAATATCTTTTGTGAGTTTTTTAATATAATTTTCCATATGTATTGTACGCAACAAAGTTTTATTATTAATAAAAACTTATTTTATTTATTCGATTCAACAAAAGAAACGAAAAATTAACATACACATAAACAAAGAGTAATTCTGTTATTAGGTATACAGCTCACATGACACCCTCCCATGCAGTCATCCTGTGATTTCACAGCTTGCGGCGAACCTTCGTGATGTAACACAATCTGAGAAATTTCTTCAAGTAATAACCTTTTTGCCTCAACATCTCGAACTGTAACGATACTTATCACTACAAAATCAGAAATTGTAAAAAAAAAAATTGCATTTAGATTTTTGTTATATGTTTCACACATGAAATATTAAATTTACCTGATGTAACAATTAAGAAGATAACGAAAGCAAACATTTTAGGTATTTTTTCCATTGTTTTACTTCTAGATAAGATTATTACAAAAGATGAAGATAGTGGTATACGTATTTGAGGTTGTTTTGGAAAAAGGAAACCAGAGATTACTTTACAATATATAGCAGAGGTTGTTACACAAACTCCCTAATACGTCGAACAACTAATCTAGATACAATAATAATATAACTCTACTGTAAATTACTAATTATTATTTTTTTGGCACCAGTCAAATACTTATCAAATTATAATACTTACCAAATTATAAGGGAAAAGTCCAGTTATTGACTAAGTAAAATTATATTAATATTACAAAATTTTATCAATATACATAAGACTAAAACTGATATTTTACACAATTCAATAGCAATAGATAAGACCAATTCTGGAGTGTGAACCATAAAACAAAAAAAATGGTGTTCAAGCCGAAATAGATGGAGTTCAAAGTTTGGTAACAAGTTACTAGTTAGAACTGAAAAATAATCATTACGGGTTTAAAATTAATTGTGTAGTTTTATAGGGGTGATTTTTTGGACTGTAATTTCAAGACTTAAAAAAAGTTTAAAGTAAAATTTTAGGAATTTACTGTCCGAAATTGTTGGCTTTAAAATAAAACTGTAAGTAACATGAACAAATAAAATAAAATGGGCGGTCAAAACAATTAGAAGAGCTTTTGTGGTTATGAAAATATTAAAATGTGATTGGTACTAAAAACGTAAGAAACAAATAGAGTCTCCACAATCACCCTCGTAATCTTCAAATTTTTAAAAATCGATAACATTAATAAAAATTAATATGTGTGGTTTATAAAATTGGTGTGTTGTACGTTGTATTTTATGAACGATGCGAGATTGTATGAAGTTTATGATTCGGATTTTAATTTATAACATGAAAATAATATTATATGTGGTTATAACAATCTTTCTTGTTTGTTGTTGTTCTGTTGATATCATATTTTTAGATAAAAAAGTGGATTGGAAAAAAATAATAACTTGAAGTATAGTACTATCGTATGTTAGCCGCTTATATTAGTTATAAATCTCATGATGATATTTTTATTAAATTCCATTTCATATTCTCTTAAAAAATAATTATTAAAAAAATCAACTTTTGCAAACCATAATGTCCTGAAATTGTTGTTATTGTTTTCTGCTTTCATGTAAACAATTTTTAGTGGCTATATTTAAGCAGAATCGAATCTCTTCAACGTACGTGACAACAACAAAATATTTAATAATAGTTCGTTTTTGGATCACTTAGCCTCTAACGGCACCACCGTCCATTTTTCTCGCCCACACAGCAAAACGGACGGCCGAACGGATGCTGATAAGTTCATCATTGTATACCTGCCAAGTCAGCTCTAAGAAGAAACTCAATTCAATGAAGACGTTAAAGGCGGTAACAAAATTACTTGTCAAAGGTTTTACATGAATAGTCATCTCCGTTTGTTTAGGAGAATTATGATGATTGTGGTAGAAGATTCTCCGCGTGAGAATGGTCGCTGATGAGCTAACAGTGATTTGTTAGCCATCTCCTTTGGTTTGTACAATGATGTACTAGTCTCTCGCCATGGAGTGTATTGTACTTGGTTAAGGAATAAAGGTATCATAATTTGTTTCTTAACATTTGGTGCGTCGTGACAGATGATCGTTTGATTCACAGGTTGGAGATGGTGTTAGATTCACAATCGTCTCCGATTCGTTATACGGTATCTCCGGCGTCTGATTCTGATCCTATTCCAGAGATCTTCGACTGATTGAACACGTTGAATTCAAAATTTCATGAAGAGAAGCTTCGTACTAAGTGGGTTATCATGCACCACTTAAATTAAATGGGTTACCAGAAGTGTTCTATCCAACCCGAACAACCCGAAGTTCCGAACATACAACTCGAACCGAACCGTTGTCACCGAATGCCCAGGCCTATCTAAAAGTAGTAACAATCATAGTTATATATAACCCTAGACATTAGATTAATGTCAATAGGTTTAACGAATACAGCAGTAACTAACCATTAGATATTTATAAGGTTTTTGTGTCAGCATGTAAAACATATATAGAACTTGTACATTTTAGAATCTCATGACTTATCTATATAGGACTCATCATGATTGTTTGGATGCCTAAACCAAAAAAAATAAAAATAATTGTAACCCTATATGTATATAACAAAATTTTGATGCACGATTATACATGCCAACTTTTGAGTGTTTTTGAGATGATACATGCAATTAACACGATGAGACATGCTAAGCCGCAGCATTAATTACAAGATTAAAGAGTGAACTGATTTCGTCGACCAGGTTTAGATCACTTGTTGCCGCAGCAGAAACCGACATCAGGCTCTCGGCCCATTTAACAAAAGGCTTACTCTTCTGACACTACGTACCGGAGTTCAACTTTCTCCTTTCCCGTCACTGAAAAACTTCCCTGCAACAGTCACAAGTTTACAGACAAGGGTTTCATTTATGAGAGCTTGTTATTTGAGTGAGAGTTATTTGCTTTGATCTTTAACTGTAGAACAAAGTAGACTTAAGAGGTTGTTTTGACTAACCTTTTAAAGCTGGAGTTTCTTTTTCGGCTTCGGCAAAAAAGCTTTTCGCCTTGTGTGCTACTTCCGCTTCAAGAACTGCCTCCAGCATTAAATCAGATCCTCTTGCACTCTCTGCAACCAAAACATTTAGGATAAAGGCGCCGAATGGTAGCGGGAGCAACTTTGGTTTCAAAAATAAGGTCCAGAACTTGCACAAACTTGTATGTAAAATTAAATGTTTCATAATGAAGACTCAGAAATTCTTTCTACCTTTGCGTTGAGGAAGCAACTTTGCCATCTCAGCAGATACCGGAAGAACATGTGAATCGCTGCTTATAGTGTGAGTCTTCCCACTGACCGTCTCAGATAATCGTGCAAATGAAGTTGCTTGAGCATGCAAGTTAACTGAAGCCGAAGACGAGCCACTAAATTCTTGAGCCTTTTATGGACATAAAAAAGAGTAGAGTGTGAAAAACGACACAATTATATAGAAACAAATGGATCAAGAAGGATAATAACATAAATAAAAAAACCTTTGTATAATGATCTGCAGGCTTCTGTTTTTCTTCAACATTAACCGATGTAACATTCCCTACAATAGAACATAACCAGATAAAGAAACAACAAACAGGAAATGTAGTGACAGTGAGTGGTTTATATACCATTGGTGCTTGGACTAGACTCTGGAGTTTGGTTGTCCACTCTTCGAGTCAAAGGACTAGAATCAAATAGAGAGAATCTAGCTCCATGGCTAATCGCGTCTACTTGTGCCCGCAAATCTTGAACTTCTTTCGATATCTAAACCAAGTATGAGAGAGTAATGTTTACATCACAAGACTTGCCTACATAGTTTCAACGAACATATAATCTTTAGAAACTAATCTAGCTACCAAACCCTCATATTCACTACACAAGTCCCTTTTAGATTCAAGATTATCTTGAATTGAACGCAAATCTTGAACTTCTTTCGATATCTAAACCAAGTATGAGAGAGTAATGTTTACATCACAAGACTTGCCTACATAGTTTCAACGAACATATAATCTTTAGAAACTAATCTAGCTACCAAACCCTCATATTCACTACACAAGTCCCTTTTAGATTCAAGATTATCTTGAATTGAACAATGTTAAATTGGAATTTCAAGAAAAAAATTCTAACCTCTTGCATCTGAGGTTGTTTCATGACACCATCCAAGTGACCACGAGCCATATTGATGTAACCAATGGCTCGTCCGAATAATCTCCCACCTGCTCTAGCTATAATTGGAAGATCCTTGGGCCCTAAAAATCCAAATCCACTGAGTTGAAACATTCGATTCTTCCAATTAAGTTTCGATTAACACTCAAATCATGCGATTAAGGTAAAATATATGCATCTCCAGAGAAATTTGGCAGAAGAACACAAAGATCGGAGCTTATAAAAAATTTGATTGAAGAGACTAACCAACAACAGCAGCTGTGGCGCCGATAATGAGTAAAATCTCGTCGTAAGACAGCCCAAGCATTGTTTCCCTTCTCCGGCGACAAATCGTCAATTATATACCAATGGTATATAAACCACTCACTGTCACTACATTTCCTGCAGATCATTATACAAAGGTTTTTTTTATTTATGTTATTATCCTTCTTGATCCATTTGTTTCTATATAATTGTGCCGTTTTCACACTACTCTTTTTTATGTCCATAAAAGGCTCAAGAATTTAGTGGCTCGTCTTCGGCTTCAGTTAACTTGCATGCTCAAGCAAAAAAATTACCAAATCTGAAAAATCTATTCATCATAGTGAAACAAATTTATGCAAACCACACATAACCATAACACGTTGAAGGTGGTTGATGCAAACCAGCTTGTAATCATAAAGCATCAACATGGGCAAACACAATAATAAAGCAAATGATGTTTAATAAAGAAAGTGACGTTTAAAGAGATTTATGTTTTACCATTAATTTAGCAGGTTCATTATTATATCAAAATCTAACCATGATTTAACCAGTTCATAATCTAACCACACTCGTTATAATCAATTTGCTCTAAAAGCTACCCACACTTGATAAAAGCAGAGAAAAAATTGGAACTTTGCTTCACACAAGTCAACAACACTCATCATTATATTGTACTTTCAAAGTTCTATACCTAACTACGAAATCAGAATGTGTAAAGAAGCAACACAAACATCAAACGGGCTAATTCAACACAAATAAACTGAAAGCTACATTTTTTTTTGAGTAGCAGAATCAAATGTTTTCAGAATTCAAGCGTTTCAAATGTACCTTGTGAGTAATTGGTTATGCAAAGTGAAGAACGATTCAAAACCGTGTAGCTAGAGATTGTATTGTTCCCTGAACCGTAACAAAAACCCAGAAACAAAAGATCAAAGCAGTGTAATCAGCATTCTTAAAGTTAACATAAACAAAACCCAGTAACAACTTGTTAACCCAGTAATAGATATCAAATCCTCAGATATTGAGGATTAGAACAATGAAAGACGTGAGAAATCACAAAACCCCAATTAAATTACAAATGCTTTTCGCCATTACAAAACCCCAAGCAGCTTCAGTTTCCAAACAAAAATTGAATCAAAGTAAACGTAATTGAATCAGATCTTAAACCCAGATAAGGAAAAGCAAAACAACAACAACAGAAGAAAGCCAAGCGTCGAGGATTTATACCTGAAAAAGCTTCAATCTTGGCGACAGAGAGAATCAGATCGAGAGAGAGAAGGGACCGAGAGAGAAGCGTCGAGAGAGAGAGAGAAGAAGACCGAGAGAGAGAGAGAGAGAGAAGAAGACCGAGAGAGGAGACCGAGAGAGCGAGAGAGGAGACCGAGAAAGAGGAAGCGAAAGAGATCGTCTCAGACCGAGAGAGAGACTATTGGTGTTTCCCGATTTAAAAAAAAAAAAACAAAGTGAAGAGAGAAGAAATAAGGAATATAATAAGATGAGCGGTTTAGTTCAATTTGGGTCATGGACTTATAGATGGGCTCAATATTCTTAATGGGCCTAAAACTTAAAATTGGCAACTTGCTTATTCTCGCCTTCTGACTTTGACCAAGTCTTCATCTAAAGTAATTGAAAGTTTTTGGAATCGAACAAAGACTTTAAATATTAATTAATTGCATAATATTCTCATTTCCCTCTCTTTTGTCGTATAATTAAATTCTCTTTTTTTTTAGGAAAATACACACATACAAGTAACCATCCATCTGGGTCTCTTTTAAGCGACGGGACCAGTAGCGAGGAGCTTGAAGAAGAAGAAGAAGAAGAAGAAAACGCCGTTGACTAACTTCTTTAGACTTCCAGTTTCAGTTCATCTTTTCGGAATCTTACTCTCTCGCCGTTACTTGCTTCGTTTGAGGTAAGGTTTGCGGAGATACCTGATGAGAATTTTGATTTACGTTTCCGTTTTTTATATTTTTTTTCCTTGTTTCTCATAATTTTTCAAACGATTAGATAAATATATGTGTAACAGTGTAAGCTATTTTCTTACGATTTTCTCTTCATAACCCCAGATTTGATGGTCGTGGGGTCAATTTATTTCTCGAAACTTCGCTTTCTTACCTTCGATGAACAGTGTTTATAAGTTCGTATGGTTTCCAATTATTGAGCAGAAATGGGTCGGAATTAAAGTATTTGGTAATCAAGTTAGGTAGGAATTGACTGTTTCTCTAGGTTCTAATTTTACCTTTGAAGAAATATATATAAAAAACACACAACTGTTAGGTGTCTACTTGCTTTTTTTTTTTTTTAATTGATTTTGGGGATTATCACTGTACGTAATCATGGAGAAGAATTCGTATGATTGAAATGTTTTCTTCTTATTATAATGTTAGGACTGTAAGCGAAAGATCAGTTGACATATCCAAGATTTGGCTGATGGCATTCAGCCATGATAATCGTGTAAGGTTGGTATAACTTGCACAAATCTTGATTCTACATATAGTATCCAAGAAAGGGTTCATAGTTGAATGATTTTATAGTATCTTAAAAGATTCTCGAATAAAGTTGGTTTTGATGATTTTGTTTAGGTTCAAAGATGAAGGCAGATCATTATCCTCTGAGTACGGTTATGGAAGAACAGCTAGGCCTTCTTTAGATAGAGTTTTGAAGAATGTAAAGTGGGGATTTGAGAAAGGTTCAGAGAGAATCAAAACTTTCAAGAAGCCATTAAGCTTCCGTTCACATAAGGATCCTGACCACAATGTCCAGAAGGAAACATCTAGCGTTACTCGGAAGAACATCATAAACCCACAGGACTTGTTTCTGCAGAACTGGAACAAAATATTTCTCTTTGCTTGTGTGGTTGCTTTGGCGATCGATCCGCTGTTTTTCTACATTCCCATTGTCGATGGCGCCAGGCATTGTCTTACTTTGGACTCAGAATTGGAGATAGTTGCGAGTTTGCTTCGTACACTCATCGATGCTTTTTACATAATTCACATTGTGTTTCAGTTCAGGACAGCTTACATCGCTCCTTCTTCCCGGGTTTTTGGCAGAGGTGAATTGGTGGATGATGCTAAGGCAATAGCCTTAAAGTATCTCTCATCTTACTTCATCATTGATGTACTTTCTATCCTTCCTCTCCCACAGGTAATGACTACTTGATTGCTTCTTCAAAATGTCTATGATCCAATATTTTTGAATATGGTTGAATCCTCTGTTTTTTTTTTTTTTTTTTTATTGCAGATAGTCGTCTTAGCCGTTATTCCCAACGCCAATCAGCCAGTCTCTTTGCTCACAAAGGACTACCTTAAATCTGTCATAATAACTCAATATGTTCCTCGGATTCTCCGTATGTATCCGCTTTACACGGAAGTTACCAGAACATCTGGCATTGTTACTGAAACAGCATGGGCTGGAGCTGCATGGAACCTCTCTCTCTATATGTTAGCCAGTCATGTAAGTTCTGAATCTTTTAGATGTAATCATGTAAATGTTTTCTAAAGATTGATCAAGTTTATTTGTTAAACTTACTTCTTCAGATATTTGGAGCTTTATGGTACTTAATCTCAGTAGAACGAGAAGACAGATGCTGGCAAGAGGCATGCGAGAAGAGAAAAGTCAATTGTAATAGATTGCTGTACTGTGACGATAATATTATTGCTAGAAACGATTTCCTGACCGCTTCTTGCCCCTTTCTCGACCCTGGTGAGATAACAAACTCAACGATCTTCAACTTTGGCATCTTCACTGATGCTCTAAAGAGTGGGGTTGTTGAGTCACATGATTTCTGGAAAAAATTCTTCTACTGCTTCTGGTGGGGTCTGCGAAATCTAAGGTTTGAAAAAACACACAAAAACTATTTGTTTTCTTGCTCCACTCGAATCTCTGTTTCACACTAACTAAATAGCCAGATTGTTATGCTCTTTTTAGTTAGAACAATGCGATTTTAATCTGAGATATGACCAATTTCTAGTTGTATCTGAAACTCTGTCACAACTCAAAGAAGTCATAATTCTCACCGGTTACTTTTTGTTGTTGCAGTGCATTGGGACAAAATCTTCAAACAAGCAAATTCGTTGGTGAAATCATATTTGCTATATCAATTTGCATATCTGGACTAGTCTTATTTGCGCTACTTATCGGCAATATGCAGGTAATGGCCTCAAAGAATCGCTTCTAATTTTCTTGACTTATTCCATTACACATATAAGTTATTCAGGAAACTCATGTAATTTCTGTTTGCTGTTGCAGAAATACTTAGAATCAACAACAGTTCGAGAGGAGGAAATGAGAGTGAGAAAGAGAGATGCAGAGCAGTGGATGTCTCATAGAATGTTACCTGAAGACCTGAGGAAACGTATCAGAAGATATGAACAATATAGATGGCAAGAGACAAGAGGAGTTGAAGAAGAAACCCTTCTTCGTAACCTCCCTAAAGACCTCAGAAGAGATATTAAACGCCATCTTTGCCTCGATCTCCTCAAGAAAGTAAGTAACAAGCTTTCTCTCTTCTTCCTCCATTAAATATCAAATGAACCAAGAATCTTAGTGCAACTCTTTATATGATTTATTTATTTATTTGTAGGTACCTTTGTTTGAGATAATGGATGAGCAATTACTTGACGCGGTTTGCGATAGGCTCAAACCTGTGCTCTACACAGAGAACAGTTACGTGATCCGTGAAGGAGATCCGGTTGGGGAGATGCTGTTTGTGATGAGAGGAAGGCTTATAAGTACCACCACTAATGGAGGAAGAAGTGGGTTCTTCAATGCCGTGTACCTTAAGGCAAGTGATTTCTGCGGAGAAGATCTTCTCCCGTGGGCATTAGATCCTCAATCTTCTTCTCACTTTCCCATCTCGACGAGAACAGTTCAAGCTCTCACCGAAGTCGAAGCCTTTGCTCTTACGGCTGAAAATCTCAAGTCTGTCGCTTCACAATTCAGACGCCTCCATAGCAAGCAGCTCCAACATACTTTCAGGTTCGGTCTCTCCCATCGGCTTCTTTGGTTCTGTTCGGTTTGGATCGACTTAACCGGATCTTTATTTGATTTACAGGTTTTATTCGGTTCAATGGAGAACATGGAGCGTATCTTTTATACAAGCAGCGTGGCGGAGATACTGTCGGAGGAAGTTAGCAAAGTCATTGCGCGATGAAGAAGAGCGTCTCCGAGACGCACTCGCTAGTCAAGATAGAGAACGCGATGCTGCAACCACGTCTTCGTCCTTGAGCCTTGGAGCCGCTCTTTATGCATCGCGTTTCGCTTCAAACGCGCTTCACAATCTGAGGCACAATATCTCCAACCTTCCTCCTCGTTACACTCTTCCTTTGCTACCTCAAAAACCCACCGAACCTGACTTCACCGCCGATCATTCAACTGACCCTTAGATCTCTTATATGTGTGTATGTGTTTTCATAACCAAAAATAATAATGTTAATAATGTTGTTTGTGGAATAAAGTGCGCTATGTAAAGAAAATATGTTGTTGAACCAAAAATGTATAAAAGCCCAACAATATAGAGACTATAAAGGCTTGGTTTGTAATTTCCTATCCCTTTTCCTCTCTGATTTCTCACTCATCGATAACAGACTCTACACCCTAATTGTGGCAGACATAACTTTGCACTCAATGGTTGTCACATGTTCATACGAAGGATGTTTGGTTTTTGTGTGATTGAATACCCTTTCTTTAGCCGGATCAGATTCGCAAAGGTTATTTAGTAGAAGAATCTTGTAAGTTTTTGGTATTATGCAGGATTTATGTCTAAAAACTTTATTTTGTGAGATGCTTGGGGATTATGGAAACAAAGAACTACCACCATTGAAGGAGATTGCGGAGAGGTATATGTATGATCCACTTGAAGAAAGTAGTGATTCTAACTCACAGAACTTCCTGAGGAATCAGACTATACAAAAGCGGGTTTTGGCAAATCTTCTGAGCCGCTTAACTTTGACAACTTCAGTTCAGCTTCAGACAAGGAGGTACAAATGCACAAACTCAATCTGCATAGACTCGAATCAGATAACCTTTTAATGGGTGACTCATTGTACACTAACACCTATTGTGTCTTTCGATGCCTAGATTAGGTTATTGCCTTCTTGGGATGGAGAGATTAAAAACGAATTTCAAACGAAGGGAATGAAATGTGGAGGAACGTTGAAAGAGAGAGCAGAGAGTCTGTTCTGACTTAACTAAATTAATGGCACCACCAAGAAATGAGGAAAAAGGTCAATCAAATGCAAACAGGTGGTTATATTTTTTGTACAGTACTATTATAATACCTTGTTCTGGCATAAATATGCTCACGTTGATCCATGGTTCTAAACCTAACTTAGATAATAGATAGTAGATACGGTGTTAAAACCTAAATCATTAGGTCAAACGCCATTTCTCCCTTTTAGTGGAGCTAATCATGAAATTGTGTTTGATTGAGGATTTAGTTGAACCTATTTTTTGTTGTTACAATATGTCAAAGCCGCTTATTCCTACTTTTGCTTGAATCTCTACACAATTCAGAAAGTCCCCGTTTGGCGTTTACCATATTCTTATACATACTACTAGCCTACTAGGTATGTGATCTGATGTGATTACTTCACAATTATTTATTACAAGTTCCTTTTTTGTTTGGCTGTTTACAATATTTAAGGATGACTGGTAGCGGAAAATAAACAGCTTTGAATAACTTTAAATTATGTAACGTAAATTTTTTGATTAATATAAATAACAAAATTAAAGTGTATTATATATTTATATATACAATTCAGTATTTGTGACAAGTATGTAATTTTCAAAAGCGCTTATCTTTTAGTTAATTTTACGAAGAGACAGTCTCTGTTTTTTCCCTCGTCGTGGTCGATTTTTGAAAAGATTTATTAGTTCATTTTCTTTTTGTTCAACAAGCCGATTAAATTTTCCATTTTTATTAGTTCAATGTTCATTTTTATTGTCAAACAAATTATAGTCATTTAGTTTCATGCTAAAAATTTCGAATAAATATTATTTTTTTAACGAATGACAGTTACAGAATATACAATATACGATCATATATTTGCAAAAAATGACGAGTGGAAAGATAAATACGTTATTTTGGAGGGGGAAAAAGAATTACGGAATTTCTCGACAAATTGGCCGATTCGTTTGGTTACTTGTGGATTAAGATAATGGGCTGAGCCAGCTTTACGTGGTCCATCTTGAACCGTCTGATTAGTCAGATTAAGAAAGTGTGCGGTTGTGATTCGTCGGAGCGCCCATTTTACGTTGGACCCATGTAGACAATGGTCCCGCTTCTTGTTTCTTCTTTCCACTTGTGACCTCTGCCATTGCCCAAACATTACTGGACGACAATTTCGCTTGCGCTTTCTTCATACATAAAAAATCTTCATTTTTTTGTTAATAAAATCATAAAATTCTATTTTCATCATATTTTTTTATATATAAAACGTATTTAACTTATCCGGTAAATAGGCCGTCATGATAACTATGATAAACTAATTATCGCAACTTGTGATTTTTTTGTTTTTTTTCAATTTTACCAACTTGTGATTGTTAGAATTACTAGCTTGACTAATTACGCACAAACGTACAAAAATATCTGGACGACAAGCTCGTAATTCAAACAGACATATTTTTTTGTACCAGTGTTGGTAAGCCATATATATACCTACTAACGTGATTTCTCATTTCTAAGACTCTTTTGACCGGGCAGTTTTCTACCAGTTTTGTAAATAAATAGTCAGGAAATTTTGAATATAAATTTGGTTAAAAATACTTCATTTTTCTAGAAAAAAAAAAAAAAACATTCCCGCAAATAAAATGAAAATTATCAAAACTGGCTCTGACATTAGAGAGCATGAACTTGTAGTATATAGGAATAGAAGGGGCACAAATAGAATAATCCAAAAAGCAATGAACAAAAAGCGTAGAAATAAGACAATCCATCCAGGCCCATTAACAGCTTAAAGGCCCTAAAAGGTAAGAAATAATTCCGAAATCAATACAAAAAGTCGAAAAAGCCCATAGAAAGAGAAGATAATTACAGCAAAATGCCATGGACGTCCATAAAAAGCCATTGTAGCCATCTGACTATTGAATCTCCGCCCTTCCTTCCTTATCACTCACAAACTTTTTACACTCTCTCTCTCGCACCGTTTCTTCAGTTTCAGCTTTTCTTCGAACCACTAAACTCTCTTATAACTCTTTATCATTATTATTACAATTCTCCTTTTTAAATTTCATATTTATCTGCTGCAAGCTTAATAAACTAGCTCCCGCTCTTCCTACATCACTCGGTAATTATCCCAAATTTGAATATATTTTCTTAAGCTCGTCTTGTGTAAATATATATATTTCAGAAAACCGTATAGTTTTGGATAAGATTATGTACTTTTGTTTTAGTTTTACGGGTTCTTCATGAGGTTTGAGCGTGGTTATAAACCTTTAAATTGTACATTCGTATGTATATTGACAATGAGATTATTGTAATTAACCAATTGAATTTGTTTTCAGCTATTGTTTGTTTATTTCAATAAAATAAAAGAAAAAAAGCTCGAGAAATGGCTCCCAAGAACAACCGTGGAAAGACAAAAGGAGATAAGAAGAAGAAGGAAGAGAAAGGTACCAAAAATGAATACCCTAATCGAATATGAATTTCAATAAAAATTAGTTGTTAATCACTAACTTCCTTTGATAATTAATTTCTAAGAGTTATATGAATCATGGTTTACGGTGTATGTGCAGTTCTCCCGGTTATCGTGGATGTCATTGTAAACCTTCCCGATGAGACGGAGGCAATTCTGAAGGTTTGTGTGTTTGTTTTCTCACATCATTCTCGAATTATGTAAATTTTCATATTTCTTGCGTGTTTACAACTGTTTTTTTGGTAGCGATTTTTTCTGTCAAATTTGTTATAACCCCTTTTATATGTACTTGTTTTCAATATTATTATGCAATTAACTATATTCTATAACATTAGTTTCAGTATTGTATAATTAGAACTTATAACATATTCATGAAACGTTATCTTTATACTTTAAAATTAAAAATATAAAATATTATTTTAAATTTTTTGTTTCTGGTATATTTAATCTTCTTAGTGCATACTCGAATTTTTTTTTTGTTTGTGCTGGCGTTTTTTTGGGATAAGGTAAGAATACACGTTACCATAAAAATTGATAGTTATACAATTATACTTATTGTTCTCTTAAAAGAAATAGATCGAAAAATCATTTTCAGTTTGACTTAGAATTATCTTCTTGAATTTTATCAGTATTTGAACGTGTAGAAAAATACAAAACGGTGTGTAACACACAATTTCGATTGTTAAATAATTCAATTGTTTCTCATAATTTTGGTCAATAAAATTACGTAGACGTTACATAGACAGTGAAATGTTTATATAGAAAACATGTGTATCTTCTTTTTTTGGTCGTCAGACAACATGTTTATCTATATTCATATTTTGTAACTCGAATATTTGTTAAAAATGTTTTCTTGTATGAGGCAATATTAGTGATATTTCAAGCCGCATTGTAGGCATAGGTTTCACATGATTATTATTTTTAATTGGGTTTAATAGAGGAAATACGTATGTCTGAAACAGGGCATATCAACGGACAGGATCATAGATGTTCGGCGGCTTTTATCGGTTAACTTCGATACTTGCCACGTCACCAATTATGCTCTCTCCCATGAGGTAAATAATCTGAGTGGAAGTTTATAAATCGTTTGAATATCATTTTCCATTTTTGTTAGTTACTTGTTTTTTTTTGGTTCACAATTGTTGGTTACTTGTTAATGTTTGATGGTCCAAAATATTTCATATTTATTGTGGTATTTCTTAGGATCCCAAAAATAAAGTGAGCAAAAAGTAAAAAGGAAAATGACTTTTTAGTGTCATTGTGCCTAGTCTGACATATGAGTTTCCATCTCTGTCATTAGATATGTTACCAGAATAAGTTTTTTTTACTTTGATCAAAATCATCCCAGAAAGGGTATAAAAATTTGACTCCGGTAAAAATAGTCAATTCATGTCTGATTCCATCCAGCTTGAAAAAATTTCTTGTTACAGGTAAGAGGATCGCGGTTAAAAGACACAGTGGATGTTTCGGCGCTTAAACCGTGTGTTCTCACGTTAACGGAAGGTAAAGTTCTCTCACGCGTCAATACGACGCCGTTAAAGTGCCGTAACGGAAATAGTTAGAAGACTGAAACGATGCCGTTTAGATGATTTGTCAAAAACGACGTCACTCTTTGATTTGCTTCGTGCGCTTCTTCTAATTTGTGTGACCGTTGTGATTTCCATTTTTTCTGGCAGAGGATTATAATGAGGGAACAGCAGTGGCGCACGTTAGACGACTGCTTGACATCGTCGCCTGCACCACTTGCTTCGGTCCTTCGCCGGAGAAATCAGAATCCGTGAAAAGTGCGCAGGTCAAGGGAGGTGGAAAGAATTCCAAACAGTCGGAAACTTCGCCTCCGCCGTCTCCTGCGTCCAAGGATGCGGTGGTTGATGAAGCCGGAGAGACTAGTCACTCTTTCCCGAAGCTTGGAAGTTTCTACGAGTTTTTCTCTCTCGCTCACCTCACTCCTCCAATTCAATGTATGGTCGTATTTGTCTCTCCCTTAACCCCTAGATTCGATGCCCTGCTTTGATCGATTTTGTCCCAACTTACAGTAATTAGGGTTTTATAGATATTCGGCTCGTGACGAAGCGGGAGACCGAAGATATAGCGACGGAAGATCATCTTCTCTCCATTGATGTAAGACGCAAATTTCTAATTGTAGCTCAAGTGGTTGTTTCTCGATGTAGCAATCGGCTTTTGGTTGATATTGTTTGCGTTTTAAATCTATCTCAGGTGAAGCTTTGTAATGGGAAGCTCGTTCATATTGAAGGTTGCAGAAGAGGATTTTACAGTATTGGGAAACAAAGAATCATATGTCACAATCTTGTTGATTTGCTTAGACAAATTAGTAGAGCCTTCGATAATGTACGCTTTGTTTTGGCTGTCTTATTATGTATGATCTATCTATCTACCCGTTGAATGTGATTGTTGATTTTATTATTTTATCATGTTTAGGCTTACAGTGATCTTCTGAAAGCATTTTCGGAACGCAACAAGGTATATTTCTCCACCTGAATGAGGATTTAATGGATCTTGAACTGGGTGTAGTTAATGAGCGTTTCATCTATGTGCAGTTTGGAAATCTTCCATATGGGTTTAGAGCTAACACATGGCTCATCCCGCCAACTGCCGCGCAGTCACCAGCAGCGTTTCCACCTCTCCCTGTTGAGGATGAGAGATGGGGAGGGGATGGTGGTGGTCAAGGGAGAGATGGCAGCTACGATTTGGTTCCATGGTCCAACGAATTTGCCTTTATTGCATCAATGCCTTGCAAGACAGCAGAGGAGAGACAAGTCAGAGACAGAAAAGTGTTTCTTCTTCACAACCTCTTTGTTGATGTCGCGACTTTCAGAGCCATCAAGGCTGTTCAGAAAGTAATGGCTGAGCCAGTACTGGCTGAAGAAGACTCTGAAGTTCTATATTCCGAGACAGTTGGAGACTTGAGTGTTACGATTACAAGGGATACTTCAAACGCAAGTAGTAAAGTGGATACAAAAATCGATGGAATTCAAGCCACTGGTTTGGATAAGAAGAAGCTGATGGAACGGAACCTTCTCAAGGGACTTACAGCTGATGAAAATACTGCTGCTCATGTCAGTATATTCTAGAACTCTCCACTCTTTCCATGTTAAATTTTTTGTTTCCTCATCTGTGTTGTTTAATTCTGGTTTTACAATTGTTTATGGGTGCAGGATGTTGCTACTTTAGGGACTATAAGTCTTAAGTATTGTGGTTACATTGCTGTTGTGAAAATAGAGAAGGAGAGTGAGGAGTTAAGCCCACCTTCTCAAATTGTTGACCTCCTTGAACAGCCTGAAGGTGGTGCTAATGCTCTAAACATTAACAGGTGATACTTAATGAAAAACATTCGTCCTTTGTCTCTTTAGTTTATAGTCTTACTTACAGTGTAATATTTTTATATGTTGCTTTACAGTTTGAGATTCCTTCTCCATAAATCCTCTCCTGAGCAGAACAAGAAAACACCTCAGCAACAGGACGATGAGCTTACATCTTCACGGGAATTTGTAAGTAAAATGCTGGAAAAAAGTATTGTAAAGCTTGAAGAAGAGGAGATAGACAGGGAGAGTATCATGAGATGGGAGCTTGGAGCTTGTTGGATACAGCATTTACAAGACCAAAAGAATACGGAAAAGGACAAAAAACAAAGCAGTGAAAAGTCTAAGAATGAATTGAAGGTTGAAGGGCTTGGGAAACCGCTTAAGTCCCTCAATAGCAGCAAAAAGAAAACAGATGTAAGCAGCCCTAAGACGACGCAGACTGCAGTATCGTCTCAGGTTGATGCGGTTTCTTCAGAGGCCGATAATTCTGCAACAACTGCATCTTTGCAATCCGATGCCGAGAAGAATGCCCAAGAAAATGTGCTCGTCTTGAAGAATTTGTTGTCTGATGCAACCTTCACTCGCCTAAAAGAGTCAGATACTGGACTTCATCACAAGGTTTTTACACTACAACTCCAGCTTTTGCTCTATGTTCATTTACTTATTGTGTGCTAACAAAGAATATTTGTTTCAGTCTTTGCAAGAACTTGTCGACTTGGCACAGAATTATTATACTGAAGTCGCTATTCCGAAACTGGTAAATGAGTATAAATTTTGTTGTAGTGTTGTCTATTACTTATATTAAGATAATAACAAATCATATGTTTTTTATTTATCACTGAATATAGGTTGCAGATTTTGGTTCGCTGGAGCTCTCCCCAGTTGATGGCCGGACTCTAACTGATTTTATGCACACAAGAGGTCTTCGGATGCGTTCGTTAGGATATGTTGTAAGTTGGCATTTTAAAACTCATGGTTCTTAGAATCTATTTAAGATGAAATTAATCATAAATATCTTCTTTATGGTTATAACAGGTGAAGCTTTCAGATAAGTTGTCACATGTACAATCACTGTGTGTTCATGAGATGATAGTAAGAGCCCTTAAACATATCCTCCAGGCGGTGATTTCTGCCGTTGCTACTGACACTGACAATATAGCTATAAAAGTAGCCGCTGCTTTGAACATGATGCTTGGGATTCCTGAAAATGCTGCAGCACCACCACAGAACACTTGGAATATACATCCTCTGATCTTCCGGTGGTTGGAGAAATTCTTGAAGAAACGATATGATTATGATCTTAATGCCTTCAGTTACAAGGATCTACGGAAGTTTGCAATTCTCCGTGGATTATGCCATAAGGTAATTTATGAATACTCTACCCAGAAAATTTGATTGAGTTATAAACTTGTTGCTCTTTACTATATTGAAAAATGGAATTGTGGTTTAAAATTTTATTTGTCAGGTTGGTATTGAGTTGATTCCAAGGGACTTTGACATGGATTCTCCAGCACCGTTCCGGAAAACAGATGTGGTCAGTCTGGTCCCAGTGCATAAGGTAATGGACAAGATAAAAGATATTTGGAAATGTTCTTTCTGAATCTGGATTCTTTCTAATATGTTAGTCAGCCATCGTTACTGATCAAACTTTCTATTCTAAATGTGTGCAGCAAGCAGCATGTTCATCTGCTGATGGAAGGCAACTTCTGGAGTCATCTAAAACAGCTTTAGACAAAGGAAAGCTTGAAGATGCGGTTACGTATGGAACGAAGGTACATGTCCAGAAAAAAAGAATTTTCTACTTCTCAGCTCTTGCTTCATAATACTTGTTGCTTCTGTGTACATCGTCATGATTTGGTTTTGTTGTTTCGTCTCTTTTGTTTTTCCTCCCTTAGGCTCTTGCTAAACTTGTGGCAGTTTGCGGTCCCTATCACAGAATGACAGCTGGAGCTTACAGTTTACTTGCTGTAGTTCTATATCACACTGGTGACTTTAACCAGGTCTGTATATATATGGTTAGGTTGTGATATCTTTCTTTTTATGACAATTGCGAAACTAAAAGGTTTTGTTAAAACAGGCTACAATATATCAGCAAAAGGCTTTAGATATCAATGAGAGGGAACTTGGACTTGATCATCCAGATACAATGAAGAGTTATGGTGATCTTGCTGTCTTCTATTATAGGCTTCAGCATACAGAGCTGGCTCTTAAGTAAGTTTTGCAATCTTGATTTTAAAAGAACTGCGAGGTTTTATGGTTTAAATGTTTGATGTCTCTTTCTACCATCTATAAACTTGGGTATTTTTGTTTTTGTTAGGTATGTTAAGCGTGCGTTGTATCTCTTACATCTCACATGCGGTCCATCTCATCCAAACACTGCTGCTACATACATCAATGTAGCCATGATGGAGGAAGGTCTAGGAAATGTACATGTTGCCTTGAGGTATCTTCACAAAGCTCTCAAGTGCAATCAAAGGTTGCTTGGTCCTGACCACATCCAGGTTCTTTTCCCGATGCTCTCTGTGTTTTTGGGAACATCACTTTGTAAGAAATTTGATTTGATTTTGCTAATATGTTAAATTTCAGACTGCTGCAAGTTACCATGCCATAGCAATTGCGCTCTCATTGATGGAGGCATACCATTTAAGTGTTCAGCATGAGCAAACAACCTTAAGAATCCTCCGAGCAAAGCTTGGGCCAGATGATTTACGTACTCAGGTATATATTACCATGATATCTCATCAGCCAAATCAGTCATCTTTCTGACAATTGTATGCATTCTTTAAATATGAAAATTGATTATATACTTCAGGATGCTGCTGCTTGGCTAGAATACTTTGAATCCAAGGCTTTTGAACAACAAGAAGCTGCACGAAATGGTACTCCTAAGCCAGACGCGTCTATAGCCAGCAAAGGCCACCTAAGGTCAAACAAGTTCCTTTGATATCTCCTTAGCTGTTTATAAGTTTTATGTTGTTTGAATGTGTCAGTCAAGTGTACTCCTTGGCCAGATCCTTAAGTTGATAATGTTTTGCAGTGTATCCGATCTACTGGACTATATCAACCCAAGCCATAACGCAAAAGGGAAAGAGAGTGTGGCAGCAAAGAGGAAGAACTATATTATGAAGGTATATGATTTTTCTTTCTTTGACATTTCTCCACTTTTAATGGTTAAAAAATACTTAAATGGTTGGACCTGTGTTTTGTGTAGCTAAAGGAAAAATCCAAGCAGAGCAATGTTTCTGAACACTTAGCAGAAATTCCGAGAGAAAAGCAAAAGGAGATGTCTGAGGAGGAGACGGAAGAAACTGGATCAGAAGAAGGTAAATCAAGCGAAGAGAATCACGAGACAATTCTTGCACCAGTTGAAGAACCACCTTCTCCTCCAGTCATTGAGGAGGCTATTATGGATAACAGTAATCCAATTACATCTAATGAAGTTACAGCTGAGCCACAGCACCCTGATGGTAGTGAAGATGGATGGCAACCAGTGCAAAGACCAAGATCTGCTGGATCATATGGTCGCAGGATGAAGCAGCGACGAGCATCTATCGGGAAGGTATATACATATCAGAAGAAGAATGTTGAAGCTGATACTGATAACCCTCTTTTCCAGAATGCTACTCAGCAGAACGGCAAATACTACATTCTCAAGAAGCGAACAACGTCATATGCAAGCTATGTGGATCATCATTCTCCTGGTTTAACAACTCAAGGCACCAAATTTGGGAGGAAGATAGTTAAAACCTTGGCGTATAGGGTTAAATCGATGCAGCCGTCTTCTGATAACACTAAGACTGCTGGTGAAACTTCAGAAGAAGATGGGTTGAAGACAGATGCTTCTTCTGTTGTGCCTTCTACTCAGTCTAGTACTGTGCAAAGTGAAGCCTACCACACGAAAAACTCTGTTGTAAGTCTTGGAAAATCTCCGTCCTACAAGGAAGTAGCATTGGCACCACCTGGTTCGATTGCCAAGTATCAAGTCTGGGCTCCACAAGCTGAAGTTTCAGATAAGCAAGAGGGTGATGAGACGGAGAAGAAGATTGAACAGGGTACAAGGGATGAGCAGATGATTACAGGATTACAGGAAGAGGTAAATGAAATTTCTGCAGACACGGAATCTACCAAAACTCAAGGCGAAGAAGAGATCAAAGTAGAGTTACAACCATCTGAAGTGGTAGTCGAAGGAAACATTTTGAATGGAAATGAAGAATCTGGTGGTGGCATTCATGTGGAAGAACAAGTTGAAGGTGAATTAATAAACGAAGGTGTAACAGATATGATTCATTCAACCACAGAGCAAGAAATGGCAAATCAGTTAGCTGCTGATACTGAAGATCTGAAGGAAAAACTGTTAATATCTACTACAGACTCAAGCGACGCCTCGCGAGGATTGTTACCTAACAAGAAGCTATCTGCTTCAGCTGCTCCATTCAACCCATCATCGCCTCCAAGTATTATACGTCCTACTCCAATAGGAATGAACATTGGACCGTCGTGGCCAGTGAACATGACTCTCCATCACGGACCTCCTCCTCCTTACCCTTCACCTCCATCAACTCCAAACTTGATGCAGCCAATGTCCTTTGTTTACCCTCCTCCTTACACTCAATCAGTCCCCACAAGTACTTACCCTGTAACAAGTGGTCCTTTTCATCCCAATCAGTTCCCGTGGCAGCTCAATGTGTCAGATTTTGTACCAAGAACGGTTTGGCCTGGATGCCATCCCGTTGAGTTTCCCCCTCCGCACATGATCACCGAGCCAATAGCTGCAACTGTGTTAGAGCCAACTGTGATTCTGCCAACAGATATTGACACTTCAGGAGTAGAAGAAGGAACAAAAAATGAAGAAGAAGAAGGCAGCCAAAATGTGGCAATCGCAGATGAAGTTATGGATTCTGTTAACCATGTGAGTAACGCAGTGGCTCGCAGTGAAATGGAGAACGAAAACCGGAGATCCGAGGATAGTGAGAAAACTTTTAGCATTTTGTTAAGAGGGAGGAGAAGCAGGAAACAGACACTGAGAATGCCAATAAGTTTGCTTAAGCCTTATGATTCTCAACCGTTCAAGCTTGGTTATAGCAGAGTTATCAGAGATAGCGAGGCTCCAAAGTCTGTAGCTTGAAACTGTCGCCAAAGATTCAGCCAATTCGATGAAATGCAAAACTCATACGCACATCTCTGATCTTTGCTGTTTCTTAGTGACAGTATAAAGGTTAGCTTCTAAACTCTTAAACTGAATCTTCAAAAACATGTATACACTGATATGTATTTTGATTTGTTGATGCCTAAATTCGCAGGTAGTTTCGTTATCCGTCATGGGAAACTGAGGCTTGTGATAGCCTAGAAATGGAGTCACAATGATTTGGATTTTAACCGGAAAGGTTGTGCAGAGGGAAAAAGCCAAGCTATTCTTTTGTTTACCAAGTGAGGTGATGTATCATTTTTCTGGGGTTTTTATTTTTAATTCAGCCAATAAAACGTAGGAAATTTTGGACATAATTTTTTTGGTTCTCCATGTTTGAACGTTAATTTCACTTATTTTACCTACGTATTTGTCATTGATTACATCAAAATCCTAACGGTTGGTTCACTATATGAAATGTCGAAATTATAAAGTTGTTTATTGAATCAGTTATTAGATGACCGTTCCACTGAATAAACCCAAGGTAAGTTTTTATCCCAAAAAAAAGGAGTTGTGGACAAAAATTAAACAACTAAAAATGGATTCTGCCACCACCGTGTCCTCCGGTCTCTCAAGCTAATCGTCCGATCACCGCCGGTGGATCGTCCCGGACAAGACCAATCTGGTCTGTATAACTTCCGAACGGATTTTCACCTTCGTAATTTCCCGGTGGGTTATAAACACAAATCGCGTAAAAGCCGCCGTTTGAGCAATCCACACGTGCGCACCCAACCTTGGTACTACCTCTCCACACGATCTGCGTATAATGTCCACACATGTGCTGCGGCTCACACGTGTTAGCTTTCACGTCGTAAAACTTATTCTCATCGGCCCACACTTTGACAACATCTCTGGGCCTCCAGTTATTCTGTGCGGCCCAAAATATGTTTTCTCCAAACGGACCGTTAGAGTGAACAAGCCTACAATCTCCCACGCGTTGATTCGCCCACGCGCGCGCGTACGCCGCTAATCTCCCGTCCCATTCAAACGGCGGCTCTCCCACGCGCTCTCGTACGAGGTTATGTGCGAATAAAAACTCTCTGCTCGCTCTGTCGACTTTGTTGCGACGTCGTCTTCTCCTCCACCTGAACCTGAACGCGTATGGTTTTCCGGTGAACGACCGTGATGACGACAGAAGCCGAGTACTCGTCGCTGACAGAGAGTTAACGGAGGATTGTGAGGAATTCTCGCCGTGATTAATTTGGGCCGTTACGGCCCAAAGCTGTAGGAGGGATAACGTAATGGCGAAGAAGATGTGTAACGGAGCTCGTATTTTCCGTTTACGGAGCTCCATTTACAAAACAAAAAAATTATGGGAGAGTTAATTACCTTTAATTGTAGGTGAAAAGAGTAATCAACTCTAGAATGCAAATTTGTGAGAGGAAACGAATTAATAGGTAATCGTTTCTATTTATGAACGTTGCATGTAAAAATATCTTTTCAGTATGAGTCAATGGAAAGTCAACGCACGGTGAATATTGAATATCGGAAATGATGTTCTAATTTTTTTTTAAATGTTAGTAACACCACATTTAGGCAATACTTAAAGTTAAGGCCTACGGTAATTGCATATACTAGATCACACATATCTATATATTTTTGAATTAAAGTATATATATTTTGAACAACAGGAGAGTTATACTTAATTATAGTTATATGTGTGGTTTATTTTAATTTGATGTTTCAATCGAAATAGCAATCTGCACCGTCTTAAAATAGACAAAAACAAAAAAGACGACTAACCAAAAAAAAAATCAAAGTGCACGTCTCGGCTTCCTTTTAGATTTCTGGTTAAAGTTCCAAGCTGTCAAGAAATTGGGATAATGTTTCTTGATAAAATCAACAGGCTTCTTCAAAATGGAGTTGATTGACACACCAGCTGGTATATTTTCAATCTTCATATACATGGGAGCTCTTGGATCATTAAGAGCTATACACCATTCACTGAATATATTCGTACTCACAGACATAAGCTCTCTCACACATGCTCCTCCTTTTAAAGACAATCCCATCTCCACTGCTTTAAAATTCCCCACCGCGTCTCCTACTCCTCCGACAATGTCACCGATTTTTTTCCACCATGGTTTCGCCTCCGTAGTCTCTCCGGTGGTCAACAGAAGGATGGCCAGGAGGAAGATCGCCGGAGATACTTTCGTTGGCTTTCCCATGGTTTTTGGTGAGGTTTTGTGTAGATTTGGAAACTATTCTATTGGGGTTATTTATAAGGAATGGAAAATACAAGGGTTACGTTAAGATGTTGTATTCATTGAAATCTTATACTTCTGTAACATCTTTTCATTAACTTCCTGTGTGTTACTTTTTGTTACTTGTATATCCGCAAATTTTGAACTCGATGTTGTTCTCAGTTTCTGCTAATATATCTATTTAGCCAACTATAAACAAAAATACTGGGTAAAAAAAAAGAGATGAGTTCGCCCTAATCTTCTTTTCTCTCCGGTCCGAAGCCCGAGAGAACCTCTGAAGTTCATCACTTTCCAGCATGAAGCTCCGCCGGTTCTCTTCTTCTTTTGGTCTCTACCTTCTGTGCAAAGCTATTCTCACCTGAAGACATCGCCTAGTTGGGTTGTTTCCGCCGTCTCTGTTTTCCGGCGAGAATCCTTGTCAATTTTTCAATCTTGTCTTCCCTTGGTGGAGCCACCAGATCTGCTCAAGCTTCACTCGTCTAGGCAAGCTCTGGCTACGCTAGTCACTCGCCGTGATGGGCTGTTTCCGCCGTCTCCTTCTTCCCAGCGAGAAGATCTTTCAATATTTCTCACTCATTGTGAAGATCCTATGAACTTTTTGTGTATCTCTGTTGCCTTATCTTCTGCTTCCTACACCGGATCTATACTTTACTCGGGAGCATCCCGAAGAATTTTATCACTGTGTACTGCCGCCGACCTCTCCTTCTCAGCCTTCGCCGGATCGAGATATCTCTCGGAAGATACCAGATTCGTTGCTACAAGTTACACCGCTGACGCCAAGCCCTGCTCTGACGAATCTTCTAATGTTGTTCTTACCGATGAGATAATCGCTTTCGCGGTCACTATATCATTCCGGCGTAACGATTTTTCACCGCCGAGACACATTGTTTACTCTTCCGCCAAAAATCTCATGGTGATGAGTCTTCCGCTAACTCCTGGTGACGAGTCTTTCGAGAAGAGATCCTTCCCATCATTTTCCTTCTCTTTGAGAAGTGAGTGTTCTCCAAACTCATCTCCGGGAAAATTATTCAACTCCCATTCCGTTCTTTCAAAATCACTAATCAAGATGATGAAGCTTCAACTTTTCGATCCCAAACCCCCCCTGCCCTAGTCCTTTTAAGAATTGTCCCTGTTCTAATTATCTTAAGAAGAACATGGGGTGCCTTTGTTGGTTTAATATCATTGGATCTCTAATCACATATTGGCATTTGGGCGAAGAGAGACTGCAGGCCATAACATGGTTGGAAGCAATTTGGATAGCTTTATTCTGCGAAGTTGTAATTCCGGTTTTAAGAAACCGAGAGAGTAAGTTGGTACAGAGAAAGGGCTACTCAAGTCTCAGACCAAGGATGAAGCTCCAGGTTCCCTTCAGCATAACTGGAAGGAGAATGAGGAAGACACCTTTCTCTGCCCTCAGCATTTCCTCCTCCGTGGAGAGTACAGTTTTAAATTTCCTCTCTCAACAAAGAGAGACCTTCCGGGCTTATCTCCATCATATGCGAGGAGAATGTGATGTGTGCCATTGCCTTTGCTTAGCATCATTGTCAACCAAAAAAGAGGCATCACCTTCACTAATACCTATCACTATAGGCCAGGATACGCCACGGGTTTGCTATCATTTAGTCAGAATTAAGGGTGACAATCTGTCTCTAAGCATATTGGCCGAACCTGCAACTTTGCCAACAGTGGGGAGGCCCCAATCTTATCTTTTCGCTACAGACCATGGTTTTGGTATCGCGAGATCTCGGTCTCGTCCTTTTTGTGACCTCCCTCTTCAGGGACTGAGTATTTCAACACTTCAGACGCAATTTGAGAATTCGAAAACTGCTAGGAATCTCTTGTATTCCATGCAACAACTCTTATCATGGTGGATTGTTATCTGAAAATGAATTGCTCTCTGCGGTTATGGACGACTCTACATTGTAGTGGAGTTCTTTATCTCTAGGGTTTTTAATCCTTATATCTTATCTTATGTTATTAGTTATGTTTTATGTTGCTTAGTGTCTTGGCTTGTTGTGTTTATCTCTATAAACAACAGTCATTGGCTTCTTTTCCTACTTTGCAAGCCTACGGGCCTTTGTTCAACTCCCTTTATACGAGAGTGTGTACACTTGTAACGTTTTAATGGAGTGTTTGTCGACAAAAAAAAAAAACAAAAATACTGGGTTGAGTTAGAGGGTATTTAACTCGAAAGGAAGGAGCTAACATGTGAAGACTCTAGGCTCAAGTAAGCACGTATTCAAGGTAATTTGGTACTGAAGTATATAAAAATACTAGAAAATAAACAAGGAAAAAAAAAGAAGTAATCAACACAGTAATAATATCAAGATTGAAGCACAGTCTCTCTAACTTCGCGCTGAATCTTCGTTTTTGTCTGATTAAGAACTCCAACACAATTTTTCATGCGCCCTATAAGGTGTATACGTTCATACTACTTTACCACAATTTAATACAAAATATTAATTTTATTTTGGACGTACTCTACCATCCTCAGATAAGATTTATCGTAGTACTATAACATTGACTTGAATTAAGTTTTAAATAATCGTGAATCTTTGTTGGTTAACTAAAAGTACATTAAGAGTTTTTGGCTAATTCAAAAGTATAAACGCTCTCTTTGGTCCAAGATGATAAAAAAATATAAAGACGATACTAATAATACAGCCGACAACACGTGAAGTTTTTATCAACACGTATTCAACTCCACCGCTTAAAGATTCACTTGTCCGAAAACATAAGTCTAAGCATTAAATTGCGAAAAACAAAAGAAACAAAAGTACATTATCCGTACCGGGCTCCGGTCGGGTCATGATTAAGCGCATCCTCCTGGAGCAAACCCGACCCGGGAAGTCGCTAAATCGTATACTACCCGGAAACCCTGTTGCTGAATATTCCCAATAATGGATAGTCCACCCATTGTACCGGCAAACGCAAAACAGAACTTGCCGTTAGCATCAACCGGAATCAGATAATTAGTCGCCGGAAGTGACACGTCAGCTCCACGGAAATGTAGAACCACCGTCGGGACTTTAACCTCGTTCATATTGGAGAGATCGAAACACGTGTCGAAGAGTGAGTAATCCGGAGCTCTTTTCAAGGTCCTAGCTCCGACCCGGAACGCGTCTCTCATAGCGATATAAGCGGGTCGGATCAACCGGGTCACAGACGTACCCGAATCAATGATAACTCCACCGTTACCGATCTTGTCAAGTTTAAAAAGAGAAGCCGTTACGCCAGGGACACGTGTCCCTCCGACGCTGATTCCCAAAAGCTCGACGTAGTAGAAAGTGTCGAGCTTTGGGTTTGACAAAAGCGGCGTGAATCTCGCGGTTCTTGAAACGGCGACGTTTCCGAAGACGACCGAGGAAGGTTTCGAAGAAGCGGATCTGTCGACTAAACAGTAAGAGAATTTCTGATTAAACCGGTGACCGGTTTGACCGGGAAACGATAATTTTCCTTTACCGAGTCCTAATAAACCGGCGGCTCCGACAAAGAGACCTTCGTTGTCGTGGCCACATCCGAGGGCAACGCCTTTAACTCGATTTCGCCGGAAAGTTAAAGTTTCTGTGGAGAAATCGCCGACGGTGAAGGAACCATCGCCGTACGAGACTTGGTAGAGGCAAGTCTTACGACGAGTGTTGCAACCGGCGGAGTCTAATCGCCGGCAGTGAGGTGAAGAACAGGGGATTGTGGAATAGGTCCGGGACTTTCTCGGGTCGAATATCGGGTCGGATTGAGAGTAACATCTCCGGCAAGGAGCGCATTGGAGCCAGACGATGTCACTTCCTGTGTCGAGCACCATGTAGACATATCTCGCCGGAGTTCCAACACCGAGGCGCGTGAAGTATTCACCGCTTCCTTGAGAGAGACCAGAGACCACTGAGCTGCTGAATCCGCCGGGTCTTGGCGCGTGAGTCACGTTTCTTCTGGGGATTTGAGCAGCGAGTGTGTCGATTGATTGCACGCGCCGGGAGTCGCGTTGGAGACGGGAGCTGAAGAGCTCTTGTGGCGTTTTGTTGGTGGAGAGAGCATCGATGTGGTCGAGGTTTAGAGTGATGGAAGACTCGGAGTCGGATCCGGATTCAGATTCGGATCCAAGCAGAGACTCGGAGTCGGGTTGGAATGAGACTGGAGAAGCAGAAGGAAGAGAATGGGAATTGGGGATTAGGGTTTGGAATGCTGGAAGAGAAGAGAAGGAAGGAAGAGAGAGGAAGAAGAAACAGAGAGAAAAGAGTAAAGCTTTTCTTCTTCCTACCATAATTTTTATTTTTTTTTCTCGCGTTTTCTCGGGAAAATGGGAAGTGAGAGTGGTCGCTGTATAAATAATTGCACTAGCTACAGTCTTCTTGAAGAACACACTCTCATCAGACCAAAAAAGAAGCAAGCGGTCTCCTTTTTTTTTTTTTTTTTTGGCTATATAATCAAATGCATTTATTTGGAATAAAATATCTATCATATTTTATCATAAGTTGTGGAAATGCAAAAGCGACAGATTAGATTCGGTGCTAAAAATATCTTAAGTGGTAGCTTCTTTTCTTCTGCCGTCAAGAAATAATTAGCTTATTTAAGGAAGTATAAATAACCACGTTAATTATTTGTGAAAAGTCAAAAGTGAAAAGCTCATTTTATACAGTCCCTTAATTATGCCCAATAATTTCCCCACAATTGGTGGCACATTTTCGCTCTTGAGTTTGCTGAAACATTCCACATGGGTGAACAAATACATGCAAATGTACTGACGAAAGATAATCTAATACGATGTTAAATATTACTACTAAAACTTATAATTTATCTTTACAAACATTGCATGATAGTCTTCTTAGCATTAAAACAAAACAAAAACAACATTGCATGATGGTGTTTGTCTACAAATAATTTGTAAAGACATTTTTATCTTAATACTATAAATCGTCACGACCTTTAGATCTCAAGATCTTGTTAGATTGTCGATATCATCAGACCCTCTTTTTCATTTATTTGCCCACAAAAATTTTGAATAATGACATCCAAGATTTGGAACTTTCATATTCAATGCTTCGATATGTTAACATCATACTATATATTATTACATCATAACCACGAATATAAAGACCCTCTTCTTTAAATGAAGGAATACAATTGTGATATTGGGATGTGTGACCACCAATTTAAATGCTGTGACCAATCTCTTCCCACTGTGTAAAGAATGTGGACATAATATGAATAAGTCTGTACAGTAAATAATGGCTTTTCAGTCTTCGCAGTTGCAAGCATTGATTTTTCTATCAAACACGTTCGCTTCATAAATTGTTTCCCATAGGGTTTAGGTGAAATTCTCATATTCCACATCAAATGCTTTACCAAAGTACCAAACTTTTAACAAAGAAGTCCGTACTTGACCGGTTAGTTCATTGACCTGATCTTTTCGCAACCGGTTTTACTGGTCCGGACAAGCCATAGCGCTACACGAAGTTCCAATCTGATGAAGGATTAGTAGATTAGTAGATTAGTAGAAACTCAGAACTAAAAAGTCTCAATATAGAGAAAGGAGACATATTTTTTTAATGGAGACCAGAAAGCAAAAGCCACTACAAGAAAGAAAAAAGGAAACTTTGGCCAGCAGAGACAACACACTTTCCTGCTTTCTCTGCTTTATCTATGTTAAGTGCTCACTCATCATTGCAAGGGTCGATCATGAACCATGTGCATACAAAAAGATTCAAAATTCGACATCATAACCTATATACCTACACATATAAACACTATGTTATCTGATCTTTTAGTCTTGTTGTAATGATCTAACTATAACAAGTTTCATGAGAGATGCTATGTGTGTTCTTACCAGATCCCATTACAAGAACAACTGTGAAAAGGAAAAATAGAAAACCCCGTCGATTAAGAACAAACTTGGTTGTTTCAATGCGTTCTTTAGCATCACCAGGTAATATTCCAATTTTTTTTTTTTGAGAATAGCCAAACCTAAACAGCAGAAGCAACAGATTGTGAACAAAACTATAGTGTCTTTCACAGTGCCAGTGTGAATTACCCTTAATTGACTAGTCTAGATTTAAAACTCAAAAGTTTCCATCTTCCTACATACCATTTATCACCCAAGCAACCAAATCAGATCGGATCACAAAACACATTGATAAAACTCAAACTAAAACAGCACTAGCAACATATTTGAGCAAGTAAAAGAACTTAACTATAGTTTCTTTCATAGTGCCTATGTGAACTATGCCTAATTGACTATTCAAGATTTAAAAGTTTCCATCTTTCTATATACGATTGATCACCCCAAGCAACCAAATAAATTGGATAACAACAAAACAATATAAGAAAACTAACCTCCATAGCTATAGATACAAATGTTCATTGTGTTCACTCCCCTCTAGACCAATATCCGCTCTTTCCACCAGTTTTGCGCTCGAGTCTCACACCTGTAATACTAATATCTTTCGAAGCAGCCTTACACATATCGTAAACCGTTAAACCAGCAACTGATACAGCAGTCATAGCTTCCATCTCAACTCCGGTCTTTCCAGTACACGAAGCTTCTCCTTCAATGTCAACACTAAAATCCTCAGGGTTTAGCCTTAGGTCTACACGAACATGCGTAAGAGCAATGTTATGACACAATGGGATTAAGCTGCTGGTTTGTTTTGCTCCGTTAATGCCAGCGATTTTCGCCACTCCAAGAACATCTCCTTTCCTCATCTGATTCGCTAAGACCAAATCGAAAACTTTCTTCCCGAGAATAACTTTACAACGAGCCAATGCAGTTCTCTTAGTATTGTCCTTGGACGAAACATCCACCATTTGAGCTTCCCCCGAGATCCCAACATGGGTTAGCTTAGACATATCACTAGCCACTTTTGCAGGCTGTTCTTCGCTCGAGTGTGTAGATCTCTGATACTCAATATGGGATCTAAAGTCAGGATTCCCCGGGTTTGTAAATTTCACAGATTCAATTTTGGATTTCAACTCGGAGAAATCCGTAGTCGCAGGACCAGAAAATCCATCGGGAGAGGGTTCTTCTCCAAAGATTGAC
Organism: Turritis glabra; assembly: GCA_900406565.1. Taxonomy (NCBI): domain Eukaryota; kingdom Viridiplantae; phylum Streptophyta; class Magnoliopsida; order Brassicales; family Brassicaceae; genus Turritis; species Turritis glabra. Next base: position 426,444 of record OVBN01000150.1, on the reverse strand, counting down.
TTCATTTCCTGAAACACCAAATGATCGGCGCCAAGATGAAACACCAAATCAATCTAGAAATCATCGAGCTTTTAAGCATTGTTTGGTATAATCGTAAACTCATCAAGATCACTGATTTAACACTTAGCATCTCAAATTCTCTACTTTCTCACAAATCTATCATCGGAAACACCAACTCTAAACCACTAATTACATTGAATCGACTAATTTTCTCAACACGACTCAAGAGTTGAGTGATGTAGCTAGTTACAGATACACACACAAACCCTAAAATAACAGACACAGAGAGTGAGAAAAACCTGATTCAGCTCATCTATATTCATGATTTGAGGATCAATTTCATCGTAAATTTTACTGCTGAAAGCCCTTTTCATGGGAGAAATCACGGCCGGAAATCGACGGAGAAACAAGGCGTGACGAACCGTCGATAACATTTTTTTTTTATTTCGTCCACAACAGACCAAGAAGAACCCAAGAAGGGAGGTAGTTAGAACTTAGAAGTAGGGTTCTGCTAAACCGGGAAAAAACCCAACAAATCGTTCTCTGGAAACCGACTTGGTTTATAATTCAATAGCCAAAATTTGTCTTAGCCGGTTGAACAGAAATTTTATACTTCATACTATTATTCAATTTAAACCAAGTTAACAATCATTGTACTATGTGTACAAATGAGCTGCCAATCGTGGCTTAGCAGTGGCCCATAATGGTTCAGCCTTAGGCATAGTCATGCCGTAAACTTCCACCGTATCAATATTTTCCGGCGAAGACCAGTCAAAGCAATGGAAGAGTCGAGCCAAAGCCATTAGCACCATCGTCACACCTAAGGGAGCTCCGGGACACTTCCTCTTGCCGGCACTAAACGGCAATATCTTAAAATCTGGTCCGTGGCTTATCTCAACGCGTCCGCTACCGTCAACGGGCCAATGTCGTTCAGGTCTAAAGTCCTTCACGTCAGCCCATAACTTAGTGTTTCGGCCCAATCCATGTGTATTGATGAAGACACGTGTCTTTGCTGGGATGTAGTAGCCATTGATCGTCGTTGGTCGGACGGATTCGTGAGGGATCAAGAACGGTCCGGCCGGATGCATTCGGAACGTCTCTCGTACCACACAACGTAGATAGTTTAAATGGATTAGATCCGATTCGGCGACCATTCGATTTGATCCTACGACATTATCGAGCTCTTCTTGAATTTTACGCATTACTCGTGGTTGCTTAATCACTTCTGCCATTGCCCATTCGTTCGTGACTGCTGACGTATCTGTCGCAGCTGCTATCATGTCCTACTCAATTTACAAAAATACATTATTCAAAAAAATAAAACATCTTTCATATAATTGGTGAATTTATTAACATTAACGGACTTAAATAATACCTGAATTAAAGCTTTAATTTCAACGTCGTCCATATGTTCTTTCCCGTTCTCACCAGGGAGAGACAACAAAACGTCAACAAAATCCATTTCTCCGTTATTGTCTTCTTTTTCCCGTTTTGCCCTTCTGTGCTCGTCTATGATCTTGGTGTGAAACTTGTCAACACGCCTCTCCACGTCCCTCATTTCTTTCTCGCATCCGGACGGATCCACCCATCTCCAAAATGGCAAGTAGTCTCCTAAGTAAATAACACCCAACAGCCAAAACAATTTATGAGTTATGTGCATAAACTCTTGGGCTTCTTTTGGACTTACTAGAGATCCAGGCCCAAAGAATTGTTTCCCTAGTAGCATCCGAGTCACATTGTTCATAGAGAAAGCACCCAATACTTCCCTAAGATTCATTTGTTTTCCAGATTCGGCCCGTTTGAGGACATCTTGTATTAGATACCGAGCTTCCTCGGCCCGTTGGGCTGTAAAAGATTCAAGCCTTTTGGTTGTAAGTAGGTGTTCCATGCATATCCTCCTCATTCTTTTCCAATGTGGCCCCATTGGCGCTAATGCTACATCCCCACATCCATACGCTAGGTGGATTGCAGCGAGTGTTTTTGGCCTCGATGCAAAAACGTCGTCCTGCCGAAAGAGAATCTCACGAATGGTATCGGGATCGTTTGTTGTGATGGCATCTACATTTCCGAGCCGGAGGTAGACTAATGGGCCGTACTTATCACATAGCGCAGCCAAGTCCTGGTGAGGTAAAGGGCCCAATTGGAGGAGGTTACCCAAGATAGGCCACCTTGGTGGGCCTGGAGGAAGCCTTTGGGCTTTACATGCTGAAGCCTTGAGCCATTTCCATAGAAGAACATTAAGAATAAGAACAGTGAACAGGGAGGCTAACACCAAAATCATCTAATCTTATATTCTATGTTCTATAGGTCTTTCCGTTATTCCATATGGTCTTTGTTGTCTCAATATATAACAAATAATGGAAGACTAGTAGCTAAGGTTTCGTTAGAACTATAGATTCTCTCTTTTTAAAAAATCTAACCATATATCTCTCTCTCTCTTTGTGTGACACTTTTACGAACTACATGCTTCGTTCATGTTCTTTGAATCGGTTTATTAGGAGAGAGTTAGCTTACAAAAGCTGGAAAGAGACATCGCAACACACTTTGATTAAAATAAATGTGAAATTCTAGAGGGATATGTGCGCAACTGAGCATAGGTAAAATCCAAGTACTATTCAGAAAAACACTGAGCATAGATAGACAAATTGTCAAATTTTTTGACTAAAACAAAGATGGGACATTTTTAAAAATACATTAAATTTTATAATAAATTTGAAAATTACACTCAATTTTACAGCTATTTGAAAACTATACTTTTTAAAATGAAAATTGACCATAATACTTTTCATTTATTTAAATAAATTAATTAAAATAATATAATTAAATTCCCAATTAATTTAAAAATAATTAAAATTTAAAAATTTAACTAAAATTCGTAATTAATTAATAATATAATTAAATTTGTAATTATTTTTAAAATAAATAAATTTAAAAATTTAACAAAAATTTGTAATTAATTATTTCATTATAAAAATTTAAGGAAGCTATTTATTAAATATTATTGTTGATAATATTATTTAAATTTCATTTATTATAAAAAAATAATTCAAAATTATATCATTTATATTATATATGTATTTGATTTTTTGGTAGACTTATTTCTATGTTGATTTATTAATAACGTCGATTTTTTAAACTATCGATTTATTTTTCACTTCTGTTGGATAAATTTTCTTCTCCATCGACTTATTTTAAAACAATCGAGTTATATTATGGATTGTAGATTTATAACATAGTCGTTTTTTGAACTGTTAACTTATTTTTTTTGTTCATCGGTTTATATTTTTTTCGTTCTACTTGTTTATTCATGGTAGACTTATTTTATTCTACGTTGACTTATTAATAATGTCGATTTTGTTGAACTGTCGACTTAAATTTTATTTTCGTCGACTTAATTTATTATCTTCCGACTTATTTTAAAACAGTCGACTTATATTTTGTTTAATTGGTTTTTTATATAGTCGACTTTTTGAAACTACTGACTTATTTTTTTGTTTGTTGATTTATATTTTTTATTTGTCGATTTGTTTATTCTTTGTAGACATATTTCATTTTATGTTGGCTTATTAATAAGATTAATTTTTTAAACTTTCGACTTATATTTTATATTTGTCGACTTAATTTTTTTCTCTTTTGACTTATATTAAAAGAATCGACTTATATTTTGGTTAATTAATTTTTTTCATTCTTTACATTTTTGAACTATTTTTTTTTAAATGGAGCTAATTATTTTTAGATATTTTATTTAAATTAATAAATTATTTTAAAAAAAATTATTTAACTCATATTCGTAAATATTAATCACAATCAACGCATTATAGATTTATAAATATTTTCAAATAATTAAATTTAAATTATTAGGAAAGAAAAACTTCCAAAATTGAGAACTATATATAGAAGAGGAAAATAACAAAAACTTTAGAAATTGAAATATTCAAATATCTTCTTTGACGCCAAGGTCATCGTAGGCAGACATGTAACTAAATATTAAAACCGTAGTCGAACGGGCAAACGGTTCCATGGTCTAGCGGTTAGGACATTAGACTCTGAATCTAGTAACCCGAGTTCAATTCTCGGTGGAACCTCATTTTTATTTTTGTTAATTGTTTTCCTCTGTTTCTCCTTTTAAACTTTAGGCGTAGAGAGGGTTGGTTACTTTTAGCATGAACACTAAAACACTAAACTTTAGTACTCAACCAGTAATTTTCGCCCAACAAGAAGAAAAAGGTTACACCACATCATAATTTCCGCTGCTTCAACTTCTCCACAGCGATCTCACAAGCACTGAATCAGCTGCCTCTGTTCTTGAGCAATCCTTAAAACTTTTGTTGATTAATAATACATCACTCAATCCAACACAGAGAAAAAATATCAGAATGAAGAAAGACCGATTCTTGAGCCACTCTTACGACTTTTAACTGATATAACTCTAAAACACTATGTAAAACCGAGTAAATGATAATGTCTACTTTTGTCAATAAAACTACTAAAATCCTAGTTTGGAGGATTCTTACAGGTATATAGCCAAAAAAAAAGCAAAAAACAAAAGAAACCTAGAAGAAAAAAGAAGAACCATTCAAAACCGGTTCTTGATTACAAACTTACTTCCACCTTCGTCTGTCTCTCAAAAGACTATCTACCTGATGATGTTCTCGACTGAACAGAACTGGATTGCTCTCTAGACAACGCGGAGATCAGCTTCTCTTTCGTTAACTCTTCAGATTTGACCACAAACGTATGCAACACTGTGTCCTGAGAAACTTCCAGGTTCGAGTTAATCACTTCTACTTTAGTCTCTTCAAACGCATGAAAGATTCTAGAAGCCGGATGAGACTCCAGCGGACAGTTTATTCTCACTGTGACATCTTCACCTGAGGTTTGAACATTAATATCCGAATCCAAGCTGATAGGTGGATTTGAGCTATACCCTAACCTCTCTCTCTCGGCTTCCATGACCTTCAGCTTGGCGTGAAGCTCGTTTATGTAAGAAACCGCATCTCCCAACAACGACGCTTTGTCCATCTTGGAAATGTTGGGAACAACTGATCTCAGCGCGTAAAACCTCTGGTTTAGCTTCTCACGCCGCTGCCTCTCAGCTTCTACATGGTTCAAAGCTTCCGCTCTTCCATTCGCGGGTCTCCTTCCGCGTTTTCTTGGTCTGTTGTTTCCAGATTCATCAGCACCCACCGCGTCTGCCCATTCCGCTCCTCCTTCTCCATCTGAATTATTCTCGGAAGCCCTTGAACTCGCAGCAGAGAAATCAATCTGCATTTGAGCAGGAGGAAGCAGCCTCTGCGATGATTGCTGCAAAGGTAGAAACTTGAAATCTTCCTTGCTTGGAACTTCCTTCACATTGTTCGTCCTCATGTAGTTCTCCGATTGGACCCAAGTAGGACTCAGAAGAGTATTGTTGTTGGTGCCTGGATTCGAAAACATAAACCTATTCCCATTATTCGGATAAGCATCTAATCTCTTGGGAGCTCTATCATCCATTTTTCTAACGGTAAGTTTCTCTCTGAACTGTCTATGTTGTTGTGGCTGTTGATGGTGATGGAGATGCTGATGATGATGAAGAAAACCCGAATTGTGCAGATCCTTCCCGAATATCTTGGAAGCACTAACTGTTCTGTTATCATCAATCTTTTCAGCTACAACAACGGGTAAAACAGCAGCCGTTGTCACAGCTCTAACAGGAGGCAAACTACTCGAAAACAATGATCTTATAGACAAGATTGACTCTTCACTTTCAGGTAAACAACTAGTTGAGCCTAACTCAACAACACCAATATCAGTAGGAACCAAAACAATGGTCTGAATTCCAGCAGATTTAGCAAGAAACGATCTAACACAATAATCAGAACCCGAATTCACAACATCAGATAACCAAACCGGTTTACCAGAAGCAAAACACTTCCCTGGACCACCTTCACCTCGAGGGAATGAGAAATACATTGAAGAAAGAAGAAACATCTCAGTGTCTGTAACTCTATCTAATCCTAAAGCACAGTTATCTTCTTCTAATTCACCAAACATAGCATGAAGCTTTTGCAAAACTCTCTTCCTCATCGTCTGATACGTTTCTTCTTCTCTTCCCATACTTAGAATCCTAACGATCTCAGATTTCTCTCCTTCTTTAGGCTCTCTGCAAGATCCGTCTCCCCAACAGAGTACCAAATCCCCAGCCTTTGACCTCGAAATCTGCCAGAAAATGGCGTAGTTCCATGAGAAATTCGAAGCGTTGGGTCTCTCCACGAGATCCGAGAGCTTGTTCTGCAGATTCTCGTCGCTTCCAACAGTCATCAAGAGATTTGCATTTGGAACCGAATTCGAAAGCAAGTAATCGAGAGCTCGTTTGCCCAGTAATGAAGCAATAATCGCTTTGTCATCCTCGTTCCACACTACGCCACCGATGTTCATCTCGGTTTGTTTGTTTGGATCCAGCCAAAAAGGAGAGATTTTTAAGAAACCCAGATCTTCAGAAATCGATGCTTGGTCAAATTCTAGGGTTTAGAAGTGACCCAGATGCGAAAATACGGCGGATTATAACAGCTTTGCATGGAACACCAGAGATCTCAGATCTTGCCCTATTTTTAACACAACAAATCCAAAAAAAAAAAAATCAATTTTTTTATAAAAATCTTCACAGAATCGAGTTATAGAAAAAAGATGAAAATTATCAAGACATATAATTTACCAGTAAAGAGATTCAAACCAAGTCTTCCACTGATATTTTCTCCTCAAAATCAGATATTTTCTCTCACAAAAACAACCCGGCCAAAAAAAAAAAACAATTTTTTTTATAACCTAAGCCAACCCAAAATGAACAAACAAATCACCAAATTTCTCCGAAAAAGAAGCCTAAGAATCAATCGAAGAAAGTGCAGACAAAAAAGATTTGATTTTTTTCAGTTTCGCTCAATCGCTCCCTCTTTTGTCGCCGTGGCCAATTGAATGAATTCAAGGAAGAGAGAGAAAGTCCGACGCATGTTCTTCGTGCTCTTTTTTATTTTAAAAACCCCAACCAACAAAACAAAAACAAGACTTTCATTTTAACCATGGTTACCTATTTCAACTACAGTGCTGTGTTAAGCTAACTTTAAACCGGGTCGGGTTGAGTTGGTCCGGCTAACAAATTTGTCTCTGTCTCAAGTCTTTGATACACGACGATGTAAACCTTAAATTATTATCTCATGTTTTGTCAATAATTGACATAAATATTCAAATATGGTTTGATGATTAATTTAAAATTTGTATCAGATCTATCTCAACTGGTGTAGATCTAAACTAGTAGTATCTGACAACTTGATTAGATTCTTATGTACAGCACATCTACTAAAGATTGTATATGAAATAAGTGAATACGCAAAAGGGGAAACCAAACCCAAAATTAGTAATCTGCTTTACAAAAAAATTTTAAGTATTGCCAAGTCCGGTGGTCAAGCACCGGTAACTTTGACCAAATCAATTCACGTTCACGTTAGTAGGCTTAAATGATTATTTTTTTGTTGTTGATAATTAAGTTTAAAATATGTTGATACAGTTTTTCCATTTTTAATTTTAAACCAAAAATATTTTGGTTAAGATTTTTGGAAATAGAAAAATTCGGAGCATATGGTTTTGTATTTTGCATCTGTGAATATTGTTTTGATAATATTCATGGGAAAACGTAACTAGTAGTGATTTATTATTCCATAAAATAATTTGATATTATTTTTGACAAAATTATTTAGCCAACACACACACACACACGCCAACTCGATTAGAGAGGGCGTGAAAAGCACGTGATATTCACGTGGATCGAGGAGAGATGACCAGAATGAGAAGAACGTGAGATGCATTTAATTTTCTTTGGATCTTCTTATTTTCAAATGCGCCTGCGCACAGCTGCACTTCCTTCTTTTTTCTTCTGTAACGTAACAACAACAATTGATTTTATATATTTAGTTTTCTCACTTTTAACATTATCATCATCACTACAACAACAACAACAACAAAAAAGAAAACATTATCATCAAAAAATAAACTACGGCTCATGGTATATGCAAAAATGAAAATAATAAAGTAATGTGAAAAATGGATTGGAGTCACGAGTGGGTATAATAATATATGGCGGTGAGAAAACACACAGCAAAAGTGGGGACCGCGTGAATCACGTGTTTAAACTATCCCTTTAATCGAGACGTGGGGTCCCATTTAAATATGGGCCTACGTTACATATCGATCGGGTTTCGATGGAAACTATTGTAATATTGGGCCAGATATGGACTGGGATAAACGTTAGATTAGCCTTTTTCCCTACTGCCCCATCTATAGCCTTTTTCCCTACTGCCCCAGCTAATTCCTATCCAGCAATCAAAATTAGAATGGGCTGGTGCACGGCCTCGATCTTAAAATCATATATTTTATTTTATTTTAATAAAGGTTTGGTATTGAAAATAAAGGTTACAACTTACACAGGCTATAAATTTTGGTCATACATTTTTTTTTAAAGCTTGAAGAAAGTTTTTTTTGGATGAACAATATAATTCACTTGAATCTCAAATCATATATTTACGTTTGTTAGAGTCATATATCAAGTATTAATATTTTATTTCAAAAATTATCCAAATTGGTTAGACTTTTATATGTGATTGTACACTGTAGCTTGAGAGATGTAATTGCAAGTTGTCACAATAGCTTATCCCATTTTGGCATCTATAGTTGATATATTCATTTTAAAAACGAACTCATAACGTCTACAGAAATCGTCACCTTTTTGGTAACAACCAAAATAAAATGATAAGAGACTACTACTTTACATCTAACAAAAACTCACGAAAAGGAAAAAAAGCACCGACCAAAACTTAATGCTCATCGTATGAAAGAACAAAAACTTGAAGCTCAATCCAAAAAAAAAGAAGTCACACACACATACTGTTATAATTTCAGTTACTTACTGTCTTAAAAAACGAACAAGTGTTTAAATTCTTACAAGAAAGCACCTGAAGACAAACTGATATCTTTAACAGGTCGTAAAGCCGTAAATGATCTGATGTAAGAAGAAAGAGATAGTTTTGTAACTCCTCTTGCTAGCTATTTCCCATTTAATAGTATATTTAAATAATATTTGATCCCGATTTTACTTGGAGTGAAAATTTCAATAGTTCATTGTTAATATGTAGTGACGTGATGGGTTAAAATGTGGAAACCATAGACTTCAGGTGATATTTATCAAGTGCCCTTTTAATGTTAAATTATAAATCACCGAGACGTGATTTTTCTTGTGATATCTTAAATTTTTTTTTTCTTACGAATAACTTTAGCTAGTTGTTCCAACCCAAAAAAAAAAAAAACATTTAGCTAGTTGTGTTTTTTCTTGTAATAGTCGTACTATCATGGGGAAGTTTTTATTCTTATGCAACGGTAATTCTAGTAGCAAAATCATAAAAGAAAACTTTTTGAGTAGTGTAGATTTCTGAGTGGTATAGACTAGAGTTTAGACTATGAGGGCTTCAAGGAATAATCAATGCTATTTTTTAAAAAGCAACCTCTGTGGACCTGCGTTGCCCAAGTATATGAAATAACATAAATTAATAAGTTAATAATCAAGAAAGAAAAAAGGGTTCTTTGTAGATACATTTTCACGATCATGGCATGCATGCACAAAAAATTAAACCTAATAAAGTACGTGCTTTCATTAAAATAATAAATTAATATAAGCACATTTATAATTTTCCAGTGTCACTTTTTGGCCGAAGTTGTATGAAAGTTTGGAGTTAAATTTCAGGGTTTTTCTTAATATGTAACGTTAACGTTCATGTTGTATCTACTCATATCTTAACATTCACTCCCCTCTTCTCCCCCTCTTCTGCTGGCTACTTATTTTCCTATTACTGGTTCTTATTTGATTCCATGTAATTTCTACTTTATTTATATTTAAGAAGGCCCTTTAACAAAAAATAAAATGAGTAGGTACTAATTATTAAGGTATTAATAGTACATACTACAGTAATATTAACTCTTCTAGACTTTAGGTTCATAGTTTTGTCGGACATAAGATTATAACAGGTTAAGTAGTCTATTTTCTTGCCATCGACACTCTAAATTACATAACCATTATATGCATGTTCAGTAATTACTCTCTTTCTTGCCGTCGACACATTTTTTACCAATTTGTTGAAAAAAGTGCTGAAACTATAGGACAGAACGTCAGCAGTACATGAGCAATTGAAAACATTTTCCCCACCACTCCCGATTGCTGGGAGACAAAGATTTGACATATAAACTTTGTTAGTTTAATTTGACATATAAACTTTATCATCGGGGACATCAGTAAACCCATGATCTTAGATTTTGTTCTTATGCAAGATTGCGCAGTTTTTATTTTAATAAAAAAAAAAATTCTTGTTACTAAAAGTACTGGTTTATTTTGATTCAGCTGCTTATATAGTAACAATCCATGGACACGCTGGTTAATCACTGGTTTTTCTGGTTTGATTTCATCTTTATGAATCAGCTTGTTATTTGTAAACGATGCCCTGTTTGGAAAGGGAAGATAAGATGAATTAATTGTTTTATTTTTAAACAATCCATGGACACACTAAATCATACTCGCTAAATTAATATTCAAGAATTTTATTTTATTTTTGCCAGCGAATTTGTTTCTTTATTGAATATATAGCATTATTATTATGTGATATAAAATAGATTTTCACTAGGTATACTATCCATTAATTTGGCAGTAAATCATTTTTCTGGAAAAATTTACATTCCGATAATCAAAATTTGATAAGTAAATATATGTTAGGGGTACTTATGTAAATTCGTATAGGGAGGAGCAGTAACGCTTTTGGTTAGAAAATGGGATTGGATGAGATTATAAATGTAGATAACAGCGTGACTTAACCACATAACAAACTCTTTAATGTCACAACAGAGAATGAAGCTATCACCACCACCACCACCACCACCACTTACCAACAACGAACCAAGCGCCATCGCTTCCGCCGTTAAATCTTGTGGCGGAGGCGGTGGAGAAACCAGCTCGACGACGAGGCATCCAGTGTACCACGGAGTTCGCAAACGCCGATGGGGAAAATGGGTTTCTGAGATCAGAGAGCCCCGGAAGAAATCTCGGATTTGGCTGGGATCTTTTCCGTTGCCGGAGATGGCAGCTAAAGCCTACGACGTGGCGGCGTTTTGTCTAAAAGGTAGGAAAGCTCAGCTTAATTTCCCCGACGAAATCAACGACCTACCTCGCCCGTCCACGTGTACGGCCAGAGATATCCAAGTCGCAGCGGCCAAAGCAGCCAACGCCGTTAAGATCGTTAAAATGGGAGATGATGACGTGGCAGAAATAGACGACGGAGATGATTTCTGGGAAGGCATTGAGCTGCCGGAGCTTATGATGACTGGAGGGGGTTGGTCGCCGGAGCCTTTTGTTGCTGGAGATGATGCCACGTGGCTTGTCGACGGAGACTTGTATCAGTATCAGTTCATGGCGTGTCTGTGAGTGTTGCTATCGACTGTGTCCTATTCGTTATACGTGTACGTTGTATCGTTATTGTGTTGGCTATATTAATTTAATGCATGTATATTTTAATTTATTTGTTTCTAGTTTATTGTTTTACGTTATTAATAAATAGATACCTGTTTCTTAAATTAGTTGTCAGGTTTGTACGATCTTGAAAAAAATACTTATATGTGTGTTCTTTTACAGTTTTAGTTTGCATAAGTTTTGTTACTTTTTTTTTTTTTTTTTGATAAAGTTTTGTTACTTATTCCAACCTCTTTCTTTTTTTGGGTGCAACTTTACTAATTCGAACTACAGTGTCAAACTTTAAGGGATTTTTTTACTGAAAAAATTATGTAGCTGTTGATTATAAGTAAATTAATGTTTTAAATCATTGGAGCTAGATTTTAACTTCTGATTATTATCTTTTAAACCTATGATAAGTTTAAAAGAATTTGTAGGAAAATCATATTTCGCTACCTAACATAATTGCTAATCTGGTCCAATTTCTATCGTTGTTCATGCAATAGTTCTTGGGACCCATATCCATATTTGATATCAAAATATAATTTTAAAACTACTATTGATATGTCTCATATTTGTATTTTTTTTTATAGAAAACAAAAAACCAGACTCCTTAAATGAGTCATTGGGTTCGAGATTCTTGATGTGTTTGGGATATACTATTATACTATACATCAATGTGTGAAATTTTAACCATATAAAACAATTAATTCAACAATTTTTTGATTGTGTGTCAACATTTACCAGTTGGCATTTTCTCCTTTCAATAAATCTGTTCGCTTTCAATTTCCCTGATAGTGAGCTATTTAGTTCCAAGATACTATATTATCAGTACTCAAGCTTCATTGATACTTATAAATGTCGCTAAAAGTTACTCAGTACACAAGCTAACCATTAGAGCGATGTCTAAATCAGGGGAAGTGAAAGGACGGTTGTGCCCTCTTCAAGCTTCATTGCTTCATTGCTTCATTAGACTTTTGGACTTCACCAATGAGTCTTTTCGTAGCAAGAGGAAAACGGGGTGGGGCCACAAGTTATGTTATGCCGTTTATCCAACACAAAAACGACACCACGTGCTACTTCCTATTTATAATCCAGCACTCGGTTTCGTGGATGCCAAAACACACAACGCAAACAAGCCACAATTTGAAAGCTTTAATTGGTCGAAATACGTCCAAAATAATAATAATAATAACCGTAGAGCGACGTACGTTGAGGATTATAATAAAAAGGAAGCTAGGTTTTCTTAACAGTTAAAACTTAAATACCGTTAAATAGATCCAAATTGACTCTTAGCAAAAAATAAATAAATATAAATATATATATATATATATATATCTCCAAATTGACCATGTAGAAACACATGTAAATTGTAAATGAATTCAATTCATTTTCCAGAATATATGATCGGTATAAATATACGTGTTAAGAACTGGACCATAAATATGTTTGTTCCAAAAAAGAAGAATCCGTATATGTACCACCTCTTGTATAATCAGATCGAATCCTAAGCTCGACACTTTATAGTATCCTAAACTTGTCACTTGTGCATGTATATTTGTATATTACGTCTCTTTTATAGCATCATACAATTTGGACAAATAATTTATGTCGGTTTTTCAAAAATCACAACACATAAGAAAAATACAAATTTTTTTTCTATAATTTATAAGATGTAATAAAAAAAAGTTGTGAGGAGAAATATATAATATATATTGAAAGAGAAAGAATAAAAAGAGAACATCGCCATATATAGATGTAAAATAATTATAGGTTACTGATCCAAGTCTTTTAGTCTTTTAGTCTTTTAGAGAACATGTTATTTCATCAATTTTGCACTGTTTTTGGGCTATTGGACAATTAACCCTTTAATATTTTGACATGTGCATACTAAGCTGCAGTACTGTACTCATATTTTATGTTCTTGTAGGCCGCACGACAAGACGAGGACGCGGAGATGGTACTCGCATAGAACCAAGAACTGTCTGGGTGGGAATTTTGAAATTATTAATATTTGTCCTTTGTATCGTCCTTATACAATTTTGCACCACATATTAAGATATTCCATACAACACGTGTTTGAAAATAACGGCTAAAACGATACTCGAATTTATTATTTCAGACAAGGATTTGTTGGACTTGAAATCAGCTACAATTTAGAGCTATTTAGTGGTTTGGAAGTTGGAACTCGATCATGGCGTCCAAGAAAATCGAATATTGGTTTATTATAATTCGGGAAAATTTTGCTTCGTTTTGTTGTGGTACGCAATGATCAACAAAACATCTTTCTGCTGGATGTTAAGTAAAAGCATCTTACAACTATCATTCAGAATCAATACGGAGAAATAATATCAAACTTGGCCCCAAAAATGGAGAGATAATATCAAATTTGACCAAAAATATGGAGAAATAATAATGACTATCTATATGATGAACAAACAAAGATTTTTTTTATTTAAATATACAAACAAAGATATGAAATAAATACATTAGATGATGAGGAGATGTCAAAACTTAAACTCGTATAATGCATAATGCTGACAAAAAAAATTGAAATAAATTTGTTAATCTTAGAAAAAAACTTGAATCAAAGCTGATAATAACCGATACCATACCACCATGCTTTGAAGTTAGACGTTAAACACACAAATCTTATAAGTTCGAAACAACCCCTAACAATCAATAGATACTGTTTGGGTTTGAAAATTGTTTCCAGGACATATGGGCCTTAAATTAACAATTTGGGTCATATATGGTCCACATGTAGACAATAATATTGAATATAGATTTCTTTGATTACAACATTCTCAAGCTTCTAATGCATTTCCATGTTTGAATCACTTTTCTTCTCAATTATGTGCGGAAGAGAGATAGATCCTATAACCAAAATAAGCTTTTATAGAGATTATATATAACAGAAATATCACACAATACATACATCAAGACAACATACACAATTTTAGAGCCCTAATAAAGTCATAAACCCTAAAACTCTTGCAAAGATCAGTGATCAACCAAAATACATTTTCAAGATTCTAGAAGGTAAAAAACCATCCAACAGTCCAACCTAAGAGCAAACCAGCACCAATGAGACTAAACCCTAATGCAAAACCCATCATATGTCTCCCAATCTCACCCTTTTTCTTCTTCTCCCCTCTCTGTTTCCTCTTCTTCAGATTCATTCCATTGATCTGTTCTTCTACTTCATCCTCCTTCTTCATCTGCAAATAAAGAGCTTCCATTTCAAGAAGCTTTAACCATTGCTTATAAGCCAACATCAGGCCCGCTTGTTTCAACAAGATTGTTATCACACGGTCTTTCTCAACGCAAGCTTCTTTCGCCGCTTTCTCTGCTTCTCTTGCTCTGGTTTGAGAATGCCTTAATGCTTCTAAAAGCTGAGCTTTGCTTAGATCATCACTTCTAGGAGAAGACATTGGACTCGTGTTCTTGCTTTCTGTGCTACTATTGTAACTTAAAGATCTCTCAAACCGATCGCTCCAAACTCCTTGTTTCCATGGCAATTTAACCGCTGTTTTAAACCCTTTTTCGCCACTCGTGCTGTGAATCCTCTTGTGGAGTTTCTGAGGTGGAGGAAGATCACAATTCTGGATATTATGATCAATCGATTTAGACGCCACCAAGAGAGCTAATTCATCTTTATCCGTCGTGCTTCTCCACCATGGCGTTATAGCGTTGACTTTCTTGCTAATAAAGCTGTAGTCTTCTTCTTCTTCTCGTATCCCGATCAAGTCGACAAATTCTTGCAATTTCTTGCATTTGGTATCTTTAAAGAAGGAGTTTGTAATCTCCTCATCAAATCCAGTTGATCCCTTAAGCCACCATTTGGTATCACAAGCGAAATCAGAGGAATCTCCAAAGCTTCCAGAAGAAAAGCTGCTATTTTCGGTATTGCCCGAAGAAGAATGTTGGTGTTGGCAACAAGCTAACCTCGGAGCCATTTTAGCATCTTCATGAACAACAAAGCAACGACTTGCTGTTCTTTGCCACAATGCTCTTGCTTCAGATGCCCCCATTACTACATCAATGTTAAGACACAAAACCCCTATAAAAAAATTAAGAGGAAAGGGGAAACACACACAAAATCAAAAGACAGTTTTTCACCTATATCCCGCAATTGAAACATAAACACACACACATATGGGAAAGAGTTAATTTTGTTTCTTGCTACTCCCTAGATTGCTTCTAAGCAAATGATTGATTCACATACAAGCAAATGATTTAAGGAATATAATTAAACAATACACGCAACTTTTGGGATCAAGCATCTTCACAAGAGATATTATTAGTCATTCAATCAAAACCCATTCAACATAAATGAAATCTTCAAAAGTTTCGACAGATCAAGACATAAAGAAGAGAAATTTCATTACCAAATTAAATTTCAGAAGAAATTATAACGTACTGGAAAACAAAAAGTCTTGAGCAAGCAAAGATCATGCGTAGTAAGATTTCGCACTAAAATCGAGGAAATTTACCAACTTTCTCTGCAAATCCAAAATCAGAAGTAGACCCATGAAACTAAAACTTAACAAATCATCGCTGATCGATGAGAAAACAGTCAGATCGAACAAACCAGAAGAACAGAGACTTTTATGTAAATCAGACCATGAAAGCAGAGCAGAGGAGTAAGATTTGTATAATAGATCAGAAAACAGAGTAACAACTAAAGATACCATTTTTAGTATTTTAAAGATTCCATGAATCTCTTCTAAAAACTAATGAAGCGATCTTGCAACCGAAGCTTTTGGCTTTTATGCTTTTTTCCGTTCTTTCTTCGTTCACACTCTGGCCCCATGGAACGAGAATTTTACAGTTTCTTCCGTAAGGCTTCCGAGTTAGGGACACAAAACGACACAGTTTCATTAACTTGTTGGCTTGGTAAGCATCTGAAACAGCTGGATTGACTACACGTGTCGACTACAGAGATAATCGACGGTTGTTATAATATGGACCCTACTATGATTTAAAGGATAAGGTGTTCGTTTTTTACTTTTTTTTTTTTATTACAATGGGAAAACTAATAAAAATCATTAGTCTTATTCCATCTTTAATTAGTCTTTTCCTTCCTTTTGTCGGCTTTAATTTTGCAAGGAATACCATGTTTTTGGGTCAGATTAACAAATTTTAATCATGTAAACTGTTATTTTTGTTAAAGAATCACCTTTTTCGAGTGCTCCTTTATGCAATTAAACGGGGGGCTAACTATATATTATGTTGTAGTCATGTACATATATTGTATACGTACACCATGACATATATTATCCATCCAGGTGGACTATACTGTGACACGTGTCGTTAACTAGCTATTAGAGATCTTGTAGTCAGCCACGTGTTCTTTAGATCCCACTCAATCAAACACATCCTCGTGTTATGATGATAACTTATGAGTCACAACTGATATTAGGCCCAGATACTAACAATAAAGCCTAAAAATCGTTTGACTAACAAAGATTACACTACATGTAATGCAAGTAACATAACATTGTTGGAACTTGGAAGTGAAGGGGGGAGATAGATAGAAAGGTTTATGAATTTCGTGTCTATATTGAAAGGAGAAAGATCAAAGCTTCAAAATTAGTTACTTACAAATATCCAACAAAAACATGAACTCTTGAAGTAAACCAACTCATATGAACATTTATACATATATGTGTTTGCTTTTTCTTCTCCCTCGTGTTCTCTTACTGCAAAAGGAAACTTATTTATCACCATTGATACCAAAGATGCGTACCTTGTGCATGTTGGGGAACTTGGCAACAACGAGAATCATCACAGCGAGTGTGTTGAGGAACAGCCATGGATGTCTGTAATCTGTGGTATGCGATGCTATCAAGTACCTGTTTTTATATTCAAATGTGTTGTTATCTATCGATTAAGAAACCCAAAAAAAACAAATGACAACAAAATTTTCTATAATGTCAAAAACAAGTACAGAAGATAAAGAGCTCAATCTTAAAAGTTCAACGAGACAAATGCAGCTCTTGTTTATACACATTATTGGGTATAGCGAGTTCTCTAGAACAAGTTGGATACACATTACCGGTTTTAGATTGTGTGAATTGGAGAATTTAGCATATTAATCATATGAGACACAAGGATATATGCAGTTAAAGACAATCAATTGCTAAGAAAACGCAGACTGGAGATAAAACAAGAATGTCGAGATTTTAAGGAATAAGCGGTTGGGACTTACAGGACTACAGGAACTACGGTAAGAAATTTGCGGTTGCGGGTAAGTTGTTGACCGTTGTCCATTTGTTCCCACCAAGTTAAACCATTGTAGATTCCTTGGTCATCTGCGAAAGGAGTTCCTTTCATCCAGTGAAAGCAGTGATACGTTACCTGAAAACAAATATCCACAAATGCTACTCAAATTTCACATTTTACAAAGAGTAATTAAACGTTTGAGTAAATTTGGTTTTGATAATCAAGCAATGCCAATTTACACTCCCATTATACCTAGCAGTTAGACCTTAAGGGAAATGCATTGATGCCATAGGTAATAGTAGTTTTCTGATGCCAAAACTGATCAATTCATTAACCAGAAGGTGCATCTTAATTTGAAGCGTGATAAACTTAAAAATTCTGATCAATTCAAATTCAGAAGGGAATTGTATCTTAATTCAAAGCCTGCCTGATCAACTCAACCCAGCTAATACTATCCAACCTGATCAATTCAAAATTGCTGATACCAAAACTGATCAATCATAAGGTAATTATATCTTATTTCGAAGCCTGATCCAACTCAAACGTTTATGATAACCAAACTGATCAATTCACAATCAGAAGGTAATTGCATCTTAATTCGAACCCTAATGAACTAGGAAATTGCTGAAACCAAAGAGATCAATCCAAAGGCTGTTGTTACCAAATTAATCAACTCATAACTAGATTCAAATCCAGATCTCAGGAAAAAAACAAAGAATTCAACAAACAATCGATCATCTAATATCAAAGTCACAATTGAGAGTAAAGGCCGTAAACAATCATCGAACCATGGAATTAGAAAGGTAGAAGAAGAAGAAGAAGAAGACTTACAACGAAGTGAGCGAGATTAACAACAGTCCAAGCCATTCCAGGGGAACAACCAGAGACAGAGAGAACAACGAGCCAACCGAAGAAGAGAATGAGCATGTAAGTAGTCCAAACTCCTGGATACATGAACCATTCCGTATTCCTGTTCATATCCGGTGGTGGAACAGCTTTCACATACAGATTCGCCATTTCTTTTCCTACAAACCTAATCGATCGGATCGAATCTCGTCTTCTTTTGAGATGGGTATCGATCAAAATCTTATATCAACACCTGAATTGAAAACCCAGATTCACAAAATTCTCTCTTTCGGGGAGAAGAAGGATTCTTGTTTGTTTGGTTCAATTATGTGCCCGTGAAAGACGACTCCCTTTTTAGCATCTACTGTGGCATTAATAATTGCGATATCCATGTCAAAAATATCGCAAAACCAAAACGGTTGCGTTTTAATATTTGCTCACTTAACAACACGAACACAAACGTTTATTGTTTTGCTAAATAACATTTTCATTACAAACATTGGAAACAACGCAACAACCTGAGGATTTTAACTGAAGTTTTCTATGTATATCGAAAGAGATGAGAGAACAAGATCATAGATATATGTTTTGTCACCTAACATAGTCGGTATCAGAATCTTCTTCTTCTTCATCTTCTTCTTCTTCTTCTTCTTCTTCATCTTCAGCTTGCTCAATGGTCTTCAAGTCAAGGTTGAGAGCCAAATCCTCAACTGAAACCTTAATGACGTCGCTTCTAACGCCTATATCAGTAGCATACCGACTCATACAATACATTCCAGCAGTAACTGTTGCTACACCAATGGGGTTTGGAATAAGCAATTTGAAAGGAGAAGAGAGAATTGCAGCCAAAGGAGCACCAACAATTGAAGAAGCTTGACCGCTTCTCCCTACACCGAGCTTATCCATTATAAGCAAACCCGTCTTGCAATAGAGCGCGAAATCCTCGCAGTTGTTCTTGAAAATGTCGTAGTTGCCAAATCCGTTTTGGAGAAGGTACATTGCCCTGTGGATGACTGAATCAGTTGGATCAGATTGCGCGGTTGTGCAAGTGCCTCCGCGGACTTTGGTGAGGAAAACCGTTGGACTGACTCCATATTCGAAGCAGTAGAGTGAGCCGTTCTTGAGGAAACAGTCTAAGCAAGAAAGGACTACTCCACTGTCCGGTTGTCTGAAA
Organism: Turritis glabra; assembly: GCA_900406565.1. Lineage (NCBI taxonomy): Eukaryota > Viridiplantae > Streptophyta > Magnoliopsida > Brassicales > Brassicaceae > Turritis > Turritis glabra. Next base: position 406,681 of record OVBN01000150.1, on the reverse strand, counting down.
CCGCAATCAGGAAATACCGAACAGATATCTTCAGAGGAAGATGATGATATTGATGTTGATGACTCCATGGGGTTGTGTTCAGGTCTGAAATGGACAACTTTGGACCCACCGACAAAGATTCCTGCAAAAAATGTTGCTCTCCAACAATCAAATCAAAGCCCATTAGAACTTGAAGAAATGTTGACAACAGTATCCATTCATCAAACAGAGGAAATTGGGATCAAATATGTTGGAAAATGTCAATAAACATAAATAATCTATAAAGTCCACCAAGAGACAATAGGAGCTGATGAATAACAACAAAATACTGGGCAAGGGTGAAATTAGGTCATGCAAAGATTGGAATTTGAAAACAATTAAACAAAGTAAAGACCCTTGTCTTTAAGATCTGTCTAGATAAAGTCGTTAACTTTGAGAATTTACAGTTCCAAAAACATACAAGATTAAATCGAAAAGTAAGTAACTAGAAACCAAAAGACAAGACCTGCATTAACAAAATCGGATCTTTTCTAATATGATGGAGTTATCTAGAAAGAAAGGAAGAAACTTGGGAAGAATGAATCGACTAAAGTTACCGTGGTGAGAATAAGCGAAGACTGCTCTGTAAGTGTAGATATGATCTCCTGGCTTTAACTCTTCTCTCTCCATCTTGTTCGTAAGCAAACCCATTCTTTTTTCTTTTTCTTCTTCTTCTCTCTCTCTCTCTCTACACAAAGCTTTTCTCCTCCTTGTTTGTGGAAAATGCAGGAAACGGTGTTACAAGTGTGAGCTCTAACGGTGGGATCTGACGTCAGCGAGATTATAGGTAAAGTAACGTTCTTTTTTTTTTGATAGGATGAACGAACTGGAGCTGTTGAACTAACCCGTTACAGAGTCTTTTAACGGCGTTAGTTATCATAAAATCCAAATGCGACCAGCGAGGTAGAAAGTATTGATGACGAATCGCTTATTCTCCGGGCCTTTTGACCTTGATTCCAGTCGAGGGTAATGTAGTCATTTCATAAGTTGGTAGTTGAACTATGAAGTAACCCAACCGGAAGCAAGAAAGAAGGACTTGGTCAAGCAAAGGATTTTTGTATCCAACACGACGTCGTTCAGCTTCCCTCGGATTCTTCTGCTTTTTGTTTGTCACTTTCTATATAAAGCTTCCAACTTTATCTATTGAAACATCTTTCACGTATAATTTTCTTTATTTCTTTTCAAAGGTTCAACAAAAATCAATAAAAATCAATAACAAGGCGTTACAAACGAAACAAAGATATGACACTGATAAATTTAAGTACAGATGCTCCAGTTATAAACTTTGACATCAAACTCTGGATGTTTTTCCAGTCTCTGTCTTAACTTCTTAGCTTTTTCTGTGTCCTTAGCCAATATAAGAGAGAATCCTCCACCACCTGCACCTACAAGCTTGAAACCTGAGCTATAAGGTTGTGAAAACGCGAAAAGCTTATCCACAAACTCATTGCTGCAATACGGATCGAGCTCTTGATGCAATCTCCAAGCTTCTGACATTATCTCGCCCAGCTCGTCCACTTCACAGTTCATTAACGCTTCTCTCCCGGATTTTGCCAGCTCGGTCAACCGCTTAATGCTTGAAATCAAGAGATTATCTCTTTGCAGATACCTTGTTACAACTTTGTGTAGGACATGGTGAGCAAGCCTGACCTGTTTAAATTAAAAGCATGCATGAATGAGACTGTAACTGCACGTTTTTTTCTTTTTTTTTGTAGCTAACATAAAACTCTTTCTCCTCTCAGTTGTTGTTGTTGTTACTTACTTGACCGGTGAAAACAACGAGGAGGCGTTGCTCCAACTCTGAGATTAGCTGTGGTGAGGCGAGTAAAGGAACGACTTGAAGACGCAGAGGAATCCCTGGAAAACTTGAAGTGAATTTGATCCCTGGGTATAATCCACCGATCTGATCTTGCCAGCCACCACCAGTACCCATGAGTTGCTCCAGAACCAAGACGAGCCTCGCAACGTTTTCATTGCTCTCATCTCCATTCGATATCTGGAGAAGTCCTTTCACAACAGCTGCAGCTAGAATGCTAGAGGTTCCTAGACCACTACCACGAGGTACATTGGCCCATGTCTTTATTGCTAATCCTGTGGAGCCGACAAAGTTTTCTTCGACAATGCCGGTTACCAATAGAGCAGATTTAACAAGCCTGAATGGATCATTGATTTCAAATGGTGTCTTGATGCTTATTGAATCTTCGATGTGTAGCTCGTTTCCAGCATCGTCTTGGATTGAGATTCCAGCCTGATTTGTTGTTTCGATGATTGTGCCAATTGGAAGTGAACCTTCCAAGGTTATAGCCATGTTCAGGACGCAACCTGCACGCTCTAAACTCCATGGAGGTGTATCACTCCAACCTCCTACAAAATCTACTCGAACTGGTAGTTCAACTTTTGTCCTTCTTGGTTGAAAAACTCGATCCAGATGAGAAATATGATTCTCGGTATGGGGCTTGCCGCTTGATTCCAACAGATGTTCTGGAGAACAAATAAAAGAGTTAATCCAGGTTCATCCGTCAAAGAGAAGTATTAGCAAACGCCGGTCGCAAGATTTTACCTCTAAAACCATATCTCACAGCTGAAGCAGTTTCTTCTGCGACTGCTCCCCAGACTTTATGCTCCAAGTCTATAGCTTTTGCCTCATCCCCACATGCTCGAAGAAGATCAACTTCTACCTGATATGCCCGACTCTTTGGAAGAACTTTGGAGTTTTGCTCCTGAAATTTGGGACATTGATCCAAAAAATTCTTGCATATTTCCAATCCTAATGACTCTTTCTGTAAAATCTCATGGCACAGCTGAGACAAATTTCGCCCAAGCATACCATAGTTCATACATGCCTTAGCGATTCCCGCCGCAAGATCAGCTTGATGATTGCTGGAACCATTGCACATCTCAGGAAAGTTTATTGACCCGTGCAACTCTTCTAAGCTTACACGTTGTGAGCTTCTCCACAAGGTAATCTTCTCCTTGTTTCTACTATCATCTAAACCCATCAACCACGACGCCAACTTCAGCATTTCACTATAAGTGAGAATCGGGAACAATTTTGCATTCCACAAACATATGTCTTGTGCAGCATACGAGTTCCAGAGATCACTTTCCTCAATGCCAAGATCAAACAGTACCTTCTCCAAAGGTTTACCGCAAAAAGTTCCGTCTTTATAGATTGAGTTCTTTGGATTATCATGGAGACCACAATACACAATCACTCTCTCCTTATGTCCCACCAGTGGGACCTCCCAAAGACAATGCCTATCCGGAAGCATGAACCTGAAACTCTCTGGATTCCCAAGATCTTCGCTTGGGATGTGAATGCCAACAACTACGGACTGTGAGCCAATCTGTACAGCACCAGAAACTGTTGAATCGTATATAAGTGAATCTTCACCAATGGAGACACCAGGTTCAATTTCACTAGACAAAATAACAGAAGACGCTGCAATATCTGAAACCGTAGTTGCAGGGATGGAACATAAATGTCTTCGACCTACAATTCCTGAAGCATCTCCGCTTAAGTGATCCAATACCTCACTTGATGTTCCAAAATGCAAAAACTGCAAATCATCTGACACAAGATGATACAAAGGGATTAGAAAAGTAACCATATGCAATCGAAATCTTTTTTAGTTTAGCTAGTCTTGGGATCAGTACAAACATACAGGTGCAGTAGCTGTACATCTTTTGCCTCCCCAGACTGTTAACAAGAAGTTCACCCAAAGGTCTGGTTCGCAGCCAATCATGCCTTGAAGGAACCCAAGCAGCCACCAAATCTTCATACAAACTCATCTGCAAAGTCAGAAACCATTCCATTACCAAATATCTGTAAGAAGCCAATGTATGTTCAAGAACAAGGTCATTCATTATAAACAAACTGCATAAATATGAGAAAGTTACCTCCTTTTTACTGCCTAGAAGCTCTAAGATCATGGGTTGGCACGAGCATCCAAGAGTGACCAGGTCCAACCATGCTCTGCCCCTTGCAGATATTATGCCAGTGTCAAGAAGCGTCCGTCCATCATGTAAGATTGCATCTTTCTTGACAAGCTCCTCTACTGTAGGCTTCTGCAGAAGATCATTTACTAAACTGACAATACAGCCTTCAGCACGGGACTCAGATTTGGATGTGACAATAACACCATGGTTGGAAGCAACATCAAGAGTGATAGGCACAGTAACTATGGAAGCTGCGTCTTCGGGGAGAGTCATCTTAAATGCATCAAAACAAGGGAGGACATCTCCAGTCATAATGAATAAACCACCTTCACAAGTTAAAAAGTTAAGATCAGCCTCCAGACACCCCTTAAAAATAGGTAATAAATATCACACGACGAAACACACTTTTCTCTATTTTATGTAGCTTAAACAGCAAGCCTGCAGAACGGACAACGAGAACATTTGAACATGTCATTTGCACATTGCAACGAAGCAGGGAAATTCACCTTCATCTCTGAAAGCCTGTCTTGCACATGAAGCGATTGCCAGTATATGATCAAAAAGGAGAGGGACAGGACCATCAGGATCATCAGCTGCAAGATAAGGCAGTGGGAGGAATACTTTCCCCATAGGATTTGCCCATGGAACCCTTTTGGAGTCACCTCCAGCATGAAGCATCAGTACATGCTTTTCAGAGAGGAATCTAACCCAAGACTTTGGAGAGGACTCCGTAGGACAAGTACCATTTGCAACTTCCACCTGATGATTATCAACATAACCATAAAATCATCAGAAAAGTGCTATATAATGTTGAATCAAACAAACAGATCTAGTGGGTTTTGTCACTTGATTATCCAGATCACGAAACACAGAGACAATGCTAAAAACCCAGATTCATCAATTAACTAAGTTCCACAACTAGTGATCATTCAGATATCAACAACTCAAGCAAGAGATTGATTGTTTAAACTATGGAATTATCTAACCTGGCAGCAAAAATTACCTCGGGAACAGGATCGAAACCTAATTTCTCATAATGACGAGCGAGAGCATAAATGGCGTTAAGAGTGGCAGCACCAGACCCGATCCGTTTGCCATCTGGATCAGGAACGGCCAAAGTGACAGTGGAGGTAGCTATTCGTCCCATACGTTTCGCCCGTCGGAGCTGCCACTCGTAAAGCTCCGCTTGTTCGGGACTAGCCGCCGTGAGAACGATCGCATCCCAAGTCGGGACCCTAGTGGGATGGCGCACGGACAACCTTAAATGGTACCATGACTTGCGCAAAACCGTGGCTAAGTCAGCTTTTTTCCTCTGCTTAGTTTTCGAGAATCCAGAAGACATTATGTTTCTCGTAGCCAAGAAATGGGACAAAATGAAATCTGGAGGTTTAGTGGACAAGAGGAAGAAGACGAAGTAAGTTATTTTAACAGATGGTCGGGTCAAAGTCAAAGACCAACGCAATCATCAATACGTTGTCGTGTTGATCTGAAATCTGAATATACACAAGCAGATGAATATAAGCCTCAAAACTTTACTCCCAAAGATTAAAACTTTGCACAGTCGAAAAATATCCGATTGCTTAAATTACAGAAACTCTTGAGCTGAAAAAGTGAAAAGTTTTTAATAAGATTTAGCAGGCCACACAGAGGTGACGTGAATGAATGATATCATTCATTCCTCACGCCAAGTGAACTCGCACTTCAAGCATCTATAAAATCTTGATTCTGGCTCATCGGCTGAACGAATCTGCATTGATTTGAAGTATGCCTTGTCGTGGCCGCACCTTGGACATGGAGCTGATCAACAAACAATCCGCAATGAGAAAGAAATGGAAACAAAAAGGTCTACTCTACTCTTTCCCCAGCGAAATCAACTCTGAAAGATGCTCTATAGGAAGTGTGCAGAAGTCAAGTGCAACACTGACACTCACAACCAACATTCATAAACCCTAAATCTTATTACCATGTTCTAATATAGACTAAAACTTGTGTATGGACTAAACTAATCCCAATCCTAAAAATTAGAATAAGGAGAAAACAGAGACTCGAAATACCTTCAGTTTCAGCTGCTGTCGGTATATCTTCTTTAGACACAACAGGTTCAATGGATTTCTTAACCAGAAGTTGCTTCTTCTTTATCTCCACCTGTCAAAATTCCAAAGCAAGACCAGAGATATAAAGATTTATCAAAAAACATTGTTCTTTTTTTTTGTTTGGAAAAGGTAAACAAACAAAAAAAACCTGTCTTTCGATGTAGGCGACGTATGGACATGTGGAACAGAAGAATCTCGAATTCCCACTTCCCTCGTAACGCAGCAAGTTCCCACATGTAGGACAAAACTCCATCTTCCCACACCGATCAATTCGCTGTAAAATCTCCCCAAAAAATTAATTCACAAAAACTACAACATCGATATATAGAGAAAGATATAAGGGTGGTTGCGAATACATTGTTCTACTGATTTTAGCTCCGGGAAACAATTCCCACCGTCGCCGAGCCGCCGCTTTTGCTCTCTCGTCTGTCGCCGTTTTACAGAATTTTTAAGGGAACGAAAGTTTCTCTTATTTCGATTATAACCCCCAATCTTCTGATTGTTCAACATTTCTAGACCCTTTTTTTTTCCACTGTCCTATCTTATTGGGCTTAAAGGATCTCGTCTGGTCAAAAGCCCAGTATGCGATAAATAATGTTGTACGGAAAAGGTTATATAAAAATGATTTTCTTTTTTTTCAAAAAATGGACTTTATTAATCTGTATTCAATAACTGTTTTCATATGAAACACACTAATATGAAACAACAGGCTATTGAGGAACTTACAAAGAAGAACATTAGATTATAAAAAGAACTCCACAAGAACACTAAAGTAAAACTTATACACAAGGACTTCTCTGAACACAAGCAGCTTCTACAACGATAGATAGGAGTCAGCTTTCTTTGGCAACTAAGCCCCCTGCCCTCCAAACACTACCTTAATTAACCTTCCAATTTTATTAGCTTCCACAAACAATCATCTCAATGTATTAGCTATATACCTTATTGAGAGATTGTGCTACCAAAAAACCAAAACTTAACAGAAATATGTAGAGTGGATAGTAATTTTAAAGGTTATGATCACTCTCCTTATTGCTATCTTGTGATCTTGTCCTCTTTTTCATTGGCACATTCTCTGGGTATTGTGAAACTCTTCTTTTTGAGCATTCACCAACTTCAAATTTTTATTGTTTCTTGAACCCAAATTCCAGTTCCATATTTGAACCTACAAATTCTTTTTTCTTTGAGAAATCAAAGTGAGGAAATGCCAGAGTAAAATGAGGCTCATTTTCCTTGACATTCAAAGGAGGTTGTTGATCTGAGAGTGCTTTCACTGGTTCCTTTGAAATAAGTTCAGGAGCCACTGGACTTGGTGGCTGAGAAATAGGAGCTGAAGAGAAATTCATAGATTTTTCAAACTCATTTCTCTCGTGTTCTTCATGATCTTCTATGTGATTAAAAGATTTTCTCAAACCTAGTAAGAAAGGGCATCTGCTTGCAGTATGCATAATACGACAGCAATTACTACACATTCTTCTAAGGTTATATAAAAATGATTACATATCAATTTAGCAACTTTTAATTTTTGATGTCTTTAGATATCAATCAAGTCGTCTATTTTACGGATATGATCTTTAATTTTTTTAGTTTTCTATTTTAATAAAAGTTATAACGAACCTATGAAGGACAAAACTGGCATTTTTCGTTAAATGCATGGTTAGTGAAAGCGTCACAATTTAAAACACATAAGTCTTTTATAGCTGAACGAAGATAGAAACTATTGTATTTAATATATAGAAATTAGAAACAATTTCTACCGTTTATAGAAATCTTTTTATACCATTTCCATTTGTACAGTTATTCATTCGTTAGAGATGTTGTCTTAATTGAAAACAACAAATAAGTAACAATCAATTGATTTATTATTTTCAGATACTACAGTCGATAAATTTAATTTTCAGCAACAACAAAGAAAAGAAAGAAAGGGACCAAAAAAAAAAGCAATAAATTCATACATGAGGTAGAAGTAGACAACAACCAACAATTGATGGAGCATAAGAGCTTTTTTAGGTGGTCTCCAGACAAATTGTGGGTTTCATGTTGAATCAATAAATTGATTTAGCAAAATAATAACGTTTTTAATTATGTCGGTCCATGCCCACAGCTATATTAACATTGTATATTCATTTAGAATCATATAAAAGCTAATTAAAATAATGCACAGAGCATCGTTGCTGTCCTCATATAACACTTTGAGATATTTTAATAGTATTAATTTCGGTTTGGGTTACTTCGACGACGAAAAACCAAACCAAATTTACGAAGGATTGGTTTTATAACAGTTTTGATTTAAATACGGTTTCGAATGGTTATGATTCTTATAACAGTAACCAGTCGAAGTTTGGTTCAGATTATTTTAGATTCGGTTTGGTTAAGATCGGCTCGGTTTATTCGTACTCAACCATAAAAACCAAAATAACTCAAAAACTATTTTCTTCTCCTCTGCTCTGTTTCACTCACTCCCACTTTACTAGAAAGAGACTCAAAACTTTATAGTTTTTTTCTTCATCAGCCCAATAATGAACGAAGAGATGAACGGAGAGTCGTCGGAGAATAATAAACACGTAGGGAAACCGACGATGCCGGAAAATATCGATTACGTGTTCAAGGTGGTGGTCATTGGAGACTCTGCTGTCGGGAAAACGCAGCTCCTCTCACGTTTTACACAGAACGAGTTCTGTTATGATTCAAAATCCACCATTGGTGTAGAGTTTCAGACAAGGACCATCACTCTTCAGGGCAAACTCGTTAAAGCTCAGATCTGGGACACCGCCGGCCAAGAAAGGTAATATCTATATCTACACACATTGATCATTCTTTACATATTTTATTGAGCTGAATCTCAACTTTTGGATTCAACTTAAATTAGAATTTTCGTTTTTTTGGATCACGGTAAATTAGATATGGTCTGATTTGATTTTGTAACTAAATATAATTATTTAATACTATATGGAATTTTTTTATTTTTTTTTTATAAAGAATAGTATATGGATTTGAATATCCATTGGTGTTCTTGATTTGGTTAATACAATGTCAGACTTCTTTCTGTATTTTTGTTTTTGTCTTTTTACGAATGCAAAAACTACTCAAATCAAAAGGTCAAATGCAATAACTCACCGAATATTTTGTTGCAATAGTAAAACTTTATAGTATTTTTCTTACCCATACAAAAGTTTTCATTTACTATCGTTTTCCAAATATTTCCTTGATATGTTTTTGTTTGCATTAAATAAAGAGCGAAGAAATTGGAGTTATTATTAACATTGATAATTCTTTATAGCTAAATCTCAGATTTGGTTAAAAAATTAAAATGTTAAAATAAACTAAAGTTAAATCGGATGGATTTGAATATACTATTGGCTTTCTTGATTTGCTCTGCAATGTCAGATATTGTTATAGTTTATTAAAATAAATATATTTGATCCTTTATTGCGTTTTCCGGGGATCAGATACAGAGCAGTGACGAGCGCGTATTACAGAGGTGCGTTAGGTGCGATGGTGGTTTACGACATTACCAAACGCGTCTCATTCGACCACGTGGCCCGTTGGGTTGAGGAATTACGTGCTCACGCCGACGATTCCGCCGTGATCATGCTCGTCGGAAACAAAGCTGATCTTGCCGCCGATAAACGTGCCGTTCCTACAGAGGATGCCGTCGAATTCGCCGAGACTCAACAGCTTTTTTTCTCGGAAGTCTCGGCTCTAAGCGGTGGAAACGTCGACGACGCTTTTTTCCGTTTACTCGAGGAGATATTCAACCGCGTTGTTGTTTCGAGAAAAGCTTTGGAATCTGACGGTGGAGCCGCCGCGAAGCTTGACGGTTCGAGAATTGATGTGATCTCTGGTTCGGATCTTGAGATTAGTAAGATCAAGGAACAAGCTTCGTGCTCGTGTTGAATTTTGAGTGATGGGCCGGCCAAAAATCAGAACACATAGCCAATTATTGGGCCTTCTGTAAGCCCATATATAACTCGGATCTTTGTTTATTGGCTTTTCATATTACAGGTGGTGCTTATAGTTTGTTTTTTTTTTGTTTTTTTTTGTTTTGTTTTTTGTTTTGTTTTTTTTTTTTTTGTTTAAAGTGGTGCTTATAGTTACTATCAAAAGCTATTCATGTGTCCTTCATAATCTCTTTGACATTCTTGTATATGTAGAAAAGAACAATTCTTTTGCACTGTCAAATTCTAAGGAGGTCTATTCAATAAAAATGTAGAATAATTTACGTCCAACCTATCTACATACATCTGATATGTCAATTTGGCGACGAAAGGCGTAGCAGAGAAATGAATAAATGACTTAATTACTTGAGCTGTCAAATATGTTAATGACCTTTTTAGTGATGGATTGAACAAAATTGTTTTCCCATTTAATGTTCCTTTTATACGTGTTTTAGTGGTTAATATGGATCGGATCACACTATGTTATAAGATTATAGTGAAATTTTTAGAGTTACAATAATAAGTTCACTAAGCAGATATTTCATAATATTTTCGTGACATCAACTGTGAGTGTCACGTTAGAATCTGGAATATAATCCAAATCCAGCGGAAGATATGATTCTATTTATTTTTTGCATGCAACCGAATAATTTGAAGTGCTCCAATCACAAACTCGCTTTTTCTCTCAAGACCTAAAAAATGGGTCTTTATTATACAATCAAATATATAATAAATAGCACATTAATATTTACATTGCATCTAAGCACATATAATTAATCCGCCACCAAGTGTTTTGTGACCACTTAGTTTTCTATGCTGATACCTCTGTATTATGTGTAAAGTTATTAATTAATTTAATGTTTATTAGCAAAAAGAAAGATTCTTATTATAACAATGTAAATTACTTCTTTGGATTTCTTTATATTTCAATAAACAATACATATCATTAAGTAAAGATCAATCATTCATCCGTATTAACTAGATCAACAAATATTATAGATGAAAACAATAGCTAAGACCGGTTTTGAGTAGAAGAAGTTTTGATTCAGGGTCATAATGATAATATTATATTAAATTTTGGTGGTCGTGTTATTGTCTTAAATATAAACACTTAGACGATCTATTTTTATAAAAGAGGTCACAATTTTTTTGGGTACTCGAGGCCATACAAAATTCAGAGTTAGCTATGTGTTATTTACAACGAAACTTACATGTTAAAAGTTCTTCTATTTAATCTATTTATATTGTTGGGAAGAAAAAAGCATATCTAAGCTGGAAACTATATATAATATGCCGTTAGAGCAAATAAACTATATATAAAATAAAAGTAGATAATATAAAGGAAAGGTCGTTGACTAGTAAAAGGAAATGTCAAATGGGAAGCCATTTGCAGGAGAAAAAGTCGTAAGTTCACAACTTGCAAGGAGACTCATCAGAAAAATGGCATCTTTGAAAATAATAGTAATTACGTATACATGATATTTTATATTGTCGTCGTTAATTAAGCACTACGTTTAGATATGCAAATTACTTTATTAAGATGCATATATACTCACTTTTAATACACATTACCATATAAAAATCATGATTTATAAACCATACTATTATATATGCAAATTGTATACGTACGCGTTTCCTTCGAAAAGTTATAAAAATTGGAATACTCATCAATTAAAAAAAATTATAATATATTAAAAGGGGACCATAATAATAAATTAATAAGACGATAGTACTGTTCTTAGACTATTATTCAGAAGTGAAACATATGGGACAGATGTAAGTATAATCAATACTTGTGTTTATTTAGATTAAAGTTCTATCGAGGAAAATAGTAATTTGAGTGTACCAAACATGTCATGACATATACATAAAGATGACATCGAGCGCATATTGGATTATTACTTATTAGCATATACCCATGAGCACCAACAAATAACTTTGAAATATATTTTTTAAAATTTCAAGTATTCTCTGTTTTGCAATTGGCTAAGATCTTTAGATTTCGTACGTCTATTTAAAGCCTCTCAAAGACCCAAACATAAATCACAACCTAAAAACGGAAAAAAAAAAACCACAAACAAAAAGAAGAAGAACATATATCCTATCCATAATGTTATATCTGAATATGAGAACCGAAATAGAAAATTTGTGGGTATTTGCTCTTGCATCAAAATTCAATCTTTTCATGCAAGAACATTTTGCTTCCCTTCTTGTCGCCGTAGCTATCAGTTGGTGTACCTTAACCATCGTGTTTTGGTCTAGTCCAGGTGGACCGGCTTGGGGAAGATACTTCTTCACTCGCCGGTTTATTTTTCTCGGTTATAACCAAAAATCCAAGAATCTCATACCCGGTCCTAGAGGGTTTCCACTTGTGGGAAGCATGAGCCTAAGGTCAAGCCACGTAGCTCATCAGCGCATAGCATCAGTGGCTGCGATGAGTAACGCCAAGCGACTCCTGGCGTTCAGCCTCGGTCATACTAAGGTGGTGGTGACGTGTCATCCTGACGTGGCAAAAGAAATACTGAACAGTTCAGTTTTTGCAGACCGGCCTGTTGACGAAACCGCTTACGGTTTGATGTTTAATCGAGCCATGGGATTTGCTCCCAATGGTACTTACTGGCGTACACTGCGTCGGTTAGGCTCGAACCATCTTTTCAACCCGAAGCAAATCATACGCTCGGAGGAGCAGAGACGAGTGATCGCGACTCAGATGGTGAATGCGTTTGCACGTAACGCTAAATCGGCGTTTGGAGTGCGTGATTTGCTCAAAAAAGCATCGCTCAGTAACATGATGGGATTGGTTTTCGGGAGAAAGTATGAGTTGGAGTCTAATAACAACGTCGAATCGGAATGCTTAAAAGGTTTGGTTGAAGAAGGATACGATCTTCTCGGTACGCTAAATTGGACCGACCATCTTCCTTGGTTAGCCGGTTTAGATTTCCAACAAATCCGGTTTAGGTGCTCCCAACTCGTACCGAAAGTAAACCTGTTATTGAGCCGTATCATTCATGAACAACGTGCTACCATGGGTAACTTTCTTGACGTGTTACATTCTCTTCAAGGTTCCGAAAAATTATCAGAATCCGACATGGTTGCTGTTCTTTGGGTAAGTATTGTATTAATCATTATTCAGTCCGTATATCATGAAAATCAACATTAGTCAAGTTAACATTTGAGAAAATTCCACAAAACTACTCATTTAGTAAGTGTGTATATCCATTAATAGATTTAAAGATTGTTTTGTTTGATATAAAAAATCGACGGTGTTTCTGTGTATTTATATAAAATATGACAACCATTTGATGTATTTTTTTAGAAGCACACAATTTTGATGGATTTTCATGGAAATGATTATGGTCCGTCAGGAAATGATATTTAGGGGCACGGACACTGTGGCGGTTTTGATCGAGTGGGTACTAGCGAGGATTGTGATGCATCCAAAAGTTCAGTCAACGGTTCATGATGAGCTGGACCGAGTCGTAGGTAAATCTAGAACCGTTGATGAGTCAGACCTTCCATCACTCACGTATCTAACGGCTATGATCAAAGAAGTGTTGAGGCTACATCCACCGGGGCCACTTCTTTCTTGGGCACGCCTCTCTATAACAGACACCACCGTAGACGGATATCACGTGCCGGCTGGGACCACCGCGATGGTCAACATGTGGGCTATAGCACGTGACCCACACGTGTGGGAGGATCCTTTAGAGTTTAAGCCTGAGAGGTTCGTGGCTAAAGAGGGTGAAGCTGAGTTCTCTGTTTTTGGGTCTGATCTGAGGTTGGCACCGTTCGGGTCAGGTAAAAGGGTTTGCCCGGGAAAGAATTTGGGACTTGCGACGGTGTCGCTTTGGGTTGCAACGCTCTTGCATGAGTTTGAGTGGCTTCCTAGCGTTGAAGCTAACCCTCCAGATCTCTCGGAGGTTTTGAGGCTCTCGTGCGAGATGGCTTGTCCTCTTATCGTTGACGTAAGCCCGAGGCGTAAGATAGTGTAAGCTTGGGTTTGGTCAGTGCATGGATGTTTCATTATTGGCAATTAAAAATTACGTATATTTAAATAAACCTTGAAGGGGAAAAAAAAAACCCAAACATATGTATCCTAATTAAGAGCGAAGTAGATTCGCCCACCGTTTATTGATTAAGAGATCAGTATATGAATATATCTGTCTTATGTAAAATAAATATATCGTATGTTACGTGAATTCAGTATTTATGAGTATATCTAACCTTGTAAATTATTAACATGCGCGTGATGGGCTTGGTGGTACGATGATCTCAGCTGTAAATGATGGTTTCGGCTCGAATATTTAATTCGTGAACAATTTTTTTTGTTAAAATGTTATAATTTATAAGTAATAAACTATCTCACTAAATTGAATAGATGTAAAATTATTTAACTGTAAAGGTCCTAAAATGTTCGAAATATCAAATGTGTAAATTACGTGAAGTATGCTTATTTTATAAACAATTTAACTATTATCCTAGGAATCATTCCACTTAGGTAAAATAAAGTAAACAATATATTGCGTGTTGAACGATTAACGAATATCTTCTCCAAATCTAATTATAGTTTACTCCAAATTGTTTGGACATCCTTAATTTGCTGCGAAATTTCTCACAAACGACATAAACATTTTATATAATATAATGAAGTATATTGATCGATGTCGTCGTGGAGTGTTCGACTCGGTTAGTGTTTCTGACTGGTTTCCGACTGTTCAATAACTTGATGTCACTGACTGTTCAACTATTTTATCTAGTTGCTGACCAATGTATAATGTATTGGTGTTCTTACATATATTCGATAAACTGGAAATGCAATATTTTTGAAAATGTCAGCATATTGAAAGTTGAATGTCAACTAATTCATGATGATCTAATAGTTGAATGATTATACTAAACCCGAAGAAAATTCCTTTTACCGTAAAACTGATTTTTTTCTGTGGTAATTCGCCTAAGTTGTAACTAGGTTTTTAAAATTGAAAGGCAATATTAATTGGGACATTTATGATATTAAAGCATCAATATGGATTAAGCCCATTTATCATTTAATTTGTCGACGGCCTATTTACATGTGAACCAATCCCTTAAGCGACATAGGCAGAAGGAAAGAGCTATAAACCAAACCAACCTACAAAAACTGACTTGACATCATCCTCATCTTCCTCTGGCTTATCATCAGTAGTCGGTTGAGAATTCCAAACTCAACGGTGGCAAATAAAGACGAGGGTAGCGCTCGTAGCTTACATCTAAGGATGAGATTCAAACGAGGAAAAGCTTAAGGTGGATATCTAGGCACATAGTAATAACAAACTTAATTGCAAGTATGGCATAAGGGACACTGAAATAGCTAGATTAGAGAAACAATTTACTAGGTAATAATGAAACTTTTAAACGAGGAAAGGCTAAGCTGGGTACTATTTGAAATATATAGTATCATAATTAACAGTTTTTAATTTTAAAATCCGAATTTTAAATGTGGCATAATGGACAATGAAAATGTGAAATAGATAACAGTGAAATATGTTACACCTTAATAACATGAAACAGATTAACATGCAAAACTATTTGCAATAGTCTCACTTGTACTCCCTTATTACTTTATGTGATGCGTATAGTTTTGAGGGGAAATTAGACTGTGTAGAATATACATGACTGAATTATATCGAACTTTATATTTTTTTTTAGAAAAAAATTATATTTAAATCGTATGAAGAGAAGTCTAAATTAACTCTATAAGTGTCGAAGACCCAAGAACTTTGGCATGGTCAAGATAAATCTCGGTCTCGATCAGTTAGCTTTTCAACTAATTGGCATTGAGTCGATAATCATGAAGAAGGCAGAAATGACTTTTGTATACTACCACAAATTATACCCAAAAAAAAAGGAAACACCTTTTATATAATGCATCTGTTGGCCAAAGTCTGGTTCAGTCAAATTTATAAGAAATATCGAAATGTCAAATCAAAATTCAATTTCCCGTGATGTGAAATGTACATGGTGAGTCTATATACATGCTATAATTTTCGATTGTAAGCTATTGATATATATATATATTTTTTATAAAGTAAGCTATTGATAGTATTCATCTCTTTTTAACCAGATTATCCTATTTCATTCTCTAATATATTCACATCGAACGAAACAAAACAAAAATTAATAACGTATTATTAAAAAGCAAAGTGATTTGTTTATATATATTACAAACAATATGTATACTGTAATATACTATTAAGATAAGTTTTAAATGTTCTTAAACCTACAACCGCCATTAATTACTTCTTTAGCGACTAGCGATGGAGGGACCAATTTTTATATAAAAATATATATGTAAAATTGTAAATCATCTAAACAAGGAATCAATACTTATTTAAAATAAAATAAAAATAAAACTATTTTGTTCAACAAATTGAACTAGTATATACATTTAGGAGAATTACATCAAAATAATAATCTTGAAAATTACAAGTATCAATACTATTTCATTGTGTTTAACAAAATGAACTAGTATCTACACTTAGGATCGGATAATTATATCAAAATAATAATCTTGAAAATTGCAATTATCAATACTATTGTTTGAAATTTTTTAAATGGATGCCATTATAGACGTATAGTTATTAATGGCGAAGAGCAGTGGCGAAGAGCTACGGGACAAACATGCCTATGAACTTGACAGTCTTATATTTATTACGTTCCTAATTACAATGCTACGTATATGTTGTAGCCAGACCTGTATTCTCTATATAAATAAATACTCATATAATATGTCTCAGAACGAAAATAACAATAAATCTACAAAATATTGTCGATACTCATATAATATTGTTAGGACTAAATATTGCTACTGAGTATTTAAAACAATGATAAAATTTGAACCAAAAAGATGGTTGAGATATTTTGATTGGATTTTTTATTACCAATAAATTATGGATATTAGGTCCATAATCTTTTTGTTACATAAAACCACATTCGGATAATTACTTCTATTTTTTCGATATTCAAATTTGTGATCTTGATTTTTGTTGTTGTTGTTGTTGCTAAGAATATAAATATCATTAGGAATGAAATGTTAAGAATTTTTTTCTTTTAGGTGGTCAATTAATAGCACAGTTGATGATGCCGGATTAATTGGATAATTTGGTATGTAAATATGGATCGTAATTACATAGATAACGAATCATGTTGGCATATCAATGACGCAAACGAGACGAGAGTAACGCAAGAAGAACGTCCATATCCGGAGAAAGCAGAGAGCATCGTCTTCTCCGTTTGTCATTAATCACAATCTTTTATGCCTCACTGTTATATATAATTAATTTAATCATCTGTTTCATGCCTTGATCAATGAGTGTGACTAAAAATAAATAAAATATCATCTGCTTCACAAAGATGGCTTAAGGCAATCAATGTTTATTACATAGTTAAATGGTACATACTAATAAACTAATCAAACTGGAGAATACAATAATCTATAAGTGAAAAAATTCCCCACGCCAGAAAGAAACAACAACATGGCTTCACGTTGTAAACAACTCCCCGGAAACTTCCAACTAGCTTAATCCTAATTCCAACTTATTATTATATATATTAGACATATAAACCAATAAATCAACCAAAAATAATATTTTCAGTTTTACTTCGCATAAATAAAATTGACGGTCATCAATTTAAACCCCTTGTCTGAACAAGAAATGATTGTCGATGTCATCAATCCATATTATTAAATTTATCCTGTTGTTTTGTAGTATGAATTTGTTGAAAAGGGATCAATTAATTACAAATCCGTATACATAAAGATGAAGACTCGAATGTATATGTGGTTTCATACTTTTTTTTTGGCAGCCAGTGGTTTCATATAAGTATCAAAATTTCACAATTTGAGAGAAAAGATGTTTATAATTAATGAAGTTGGTAGGATACCTAAAAAGCGATGCAAAATTAAATTGTAAATATTTTGTTTCCTAACTGGTCATTCTCAATTTACCCAACCACTCTTCTGACTAACTTCTCTTGCCTTCTTTATTTCGCAATTCAATAATAGACTCTCGTCTATATATATGGACGTATATAATTTATATATAGGTACAAATTGAGTTTTATTATTGGCTCACCAAAAAGTTATGGGTGAAGATTCGTAGTCTTGTTAGACCACAAGCTGTTACAAATGGAGATTTCTATCTCCTTTCCATGGAACTCGGGATCTCATCGATACTACTTTTTAAGTAGTCAATTGGTACGCTAGTTAAACAACCAGCGCCATATTACAAATTTAGTTATATTGTATTGGTTCATATAGTAAAACCAAATCAAAACCACGTCGGGTTGTTCCATTTTGGCATATATATACTTATTTATATATCTTATATATATTGTCAAAACAACTCAGCTATAACACTGTCCGTGTTTAAACAACTCATTTATAATTTCGTAATTTACAGAATCACAAAACGATTAATTATGCTAGTCCGTACGTGGATCAGTTACAAATCATAATCGTTATACTGAATGAAAGTCAATTTATTTTTTGCCAAGTTAAGCTTGTGACGTGTCACCTCATTCAAAAATATATGCATTAACTGCATTGATATTAAATAAAAATATTTTTTATAAAGCTAGGGTTTAGGAATGACGACCTGTTTCTGTTGTGTCTTATTAAAAGCCCATCTTCTTCTCCGCCACTCATCATTCCCTCATCATAACACCATCATCACCATTCACCCACCTCTACCTCTCTCTACTCTCTCCCTCTATACAACAAAATGTGAGTATATGCAAATATTATCATGCGAATTATGCTATTTCAGTTGAGGGGAATGTTGTCTGGATCGAGGATATTATATATACAGACACATATATACATGTATATGTTGATACAAGTGATCATATATATGTATAGAGAGTATCCTCGGACCAGGCTTCATCCCCCCCAACATGTTATTGCCCCTGATCACCAGATATTGTTACATTTTTGTTAATTAGCTTGCAGAAATCACAAAAGTTTAATTTGTATGATATTTTCTATTATTTTTAAATTATAATTATGGATTTGAATCTTTTATGCATGGCTTCGTAAGAGTAGATTTACTCATTTGCGGATCTGTCTATATCATTTACTATATATGCATTTTGATTTTTGAAAGGAACGAAATCTTTTTATAAGAGATTTCATATGAATATTTCGATGTTAAGGATTGAAGAATACACTCTCAAAGATCAGACTGATAATTTTTTTTTCTTTTTAATTATTATTCATAGTCGGAAAATTTTCAAGTCAAATTTCGAGATATCTACTGTATCAATATTCAATATAATGAGGAAAAAATGGCTGGAAAAAATAATTTTCGGTTGTTTTATTCTCGCAAATAAACAAGCATTTCTTAGTATGAACCTAGAAGGAAAATTAAACTTTTCTTTAATTATGCAGTGATAACTCTGCAATTTACAGGGGATTTAATAATGCCAAACCAGCCCAAGATTTTGAAGAGAAAATGTAGAAAGCACAAGATAAATCTACTTCTTGACTGTAGAGGACTATTGGTATCGGGCTTATAATTGATGCGACCTTTAAAGTTTTTGGGTTCAGTATGTACATTATAAAAATTTGATGTTTTTCTTTAATTTTGGTCAACAGTTGTAGGAAATATATATATAACTAGTATTACAGTTAAAGCCCAAAATATGATGACATAATCAGCTATCTTCAAATTCGATAGTCAACTAATGTGTAGTTCAAGTTTCTAAATTTTTAAAAATTTGAAATTCATGAGAAATAAAAAATCAGAATTAATAGAAGAAAATTTAAATAAATTAAAAACTTGAATGCTAAATCTACATAACAATAAAAAAAAAATCAAATTTGTGAAATCTCTAACAATCAAATGATTAACATAATCCAAGATTTGGATAGTTTCACATTATTTTTAAACTTAGCATTATCATTTTTCAAAATTCAAAATCCGTGAGAAATCAAAATTTAAAACATTTTTTCACTTAACGTATAAAACTTTTGAAATCTATAAATTTTTTAGATAAAAAAGTAAAGATAATTAAACAACATTAATATGAGATAGATCTGATGCAGTCTGTGTATGTGGAATTGGAATGATAGCATAGGCGAGTTTTCATGGGCTTGTCATCTCTTGATGGGCTGGAAATCCTTTTTTCGGCTTTGTAGTGTCCAAAGGGTTTCGATGACATGGCGGAGAGAGAGAGAGAGAGAGAGAGAGAGAGAGAGAGAGAGAGCAGTATCTCGAATGTTTACGACACACACAGACCATCCGCCACACCGAAAAGCTGGAGAAGAAAGAGATCGCACACACATCTCTACATACGGAGAAGGAAAGCTGTATTAGGAATCTCGAATAAATAATCAAAAACTTTGAGCAATATTATATAATTAGGGTTAGAGGGAAGTAATAAGACCTAAATTCAAATTGGATTCGAAAAAAAAAACACTTTGAAACAAGAAACATATAGAATTAGATATTATAGAAAAGCAGGAATAAATGATTTTAACCAACAGTTTGTGTACAAAAGATATAGAAGGAGCCTAAGAATTAGATATTATATATGGGTAATGGGTAAATAGCCAAATACTAACAAATCATATGAAAAACATTGAATTGGCGAATGGGCCAGCCAAATATTCCAACAAGATGGAGAAAACTCGTAACTTTTTAGATGGGCTATGAGCCCTACAATCTCGTATTAGGCCCAAATTGAATTGAGTATATTACAGACTTTCTTATTATTTTAATAAGAAATTTTAATTCCGTGTGTAAAGAAAAAGGGAATCAGGTTACTTTGACGGAATCAATAACCCAATGTTGACCATCGGTTTTCACTTTTAACCGGTTTATCTCTGCGAACAAATTCACGGCTCTCCTCACTCCTCTATTATCCGCCGCAGTGAAATAATCGTGACCAAATATAACTCCGCCGGGTCGGAGTATCCGAACCGCCCGGTTTATATCCGCCCAAGCCGAGTTGAAATCGTGACCCGCGTCTATCTCCACCAGATCCGCCTTCACTCCCCATTCACACAGCTTCTCTAAAGCCGAACCGGTCGAGAAAGGAACCGGCAAAATCGAACCGGAAAAATTCGAGCTAACCACGTTTTGCATAAACTGGTACATAAGCAAAACGTCACCGTTTACCAAAGCCACGTCTTTAAACCGGTCTCTAAAACCGGGCCAGCCACGGAAATCGTCGACGCAAAGAATCTGAGTCTCCTCGAGCCCGAGGCGGCGCGTGAGATTCGCCATGTGTATCGCCGACGCGCCGAGGAAACTCCCGATTTCGACGATCGTCCTTGGTTTGACTCGGCGAATCAGATTCTCGAATACGGCTCCGTACGATCCCCAGCCTTTGATTCTTTTTGGCCGGAGGTATTTTGCGGCGTGTGGTGGCGGGAAATCGGAGTACGGTGAAGTTCCGTTAAAGATCCGGTCTATAACCGTTCGGCGAATCAATTCCGGCGGAACAAGATCGCCGCATCGAGTCGTTACTCTGAAGTTGTCGATTGAACAGTCTTGAGGTTTTGCCGTTTTCACGGCTCTCACTTCCGCCGTAGACGGTGGCTGCTGTTGACGATTGTAGTAGGCGGAGAAGTAACCAAAAGCGTATGTTAGCACTATGAAGATAACGAACGCAGTTTTGGTTTTCAAGAACTGGAAGCCATCGCGTTTGTGAGGAAGACGACGATCCTCCTTCATGATCATTATTTCTTACAAAGAACGAAGTAAAAAAAATAAAAATATTAAGGAATAATAGTGTTTGTAATTAAGTTTATATAATTCGAATTATGGAATTTAATTATTATTATTTTGGCGGGTCAGTTTGTTAAGACGTTTAAATACAATCGGATAAGAAATTGCTCAGGTCGTGATCTAATCCATTAAAATTATTTGACTTTACGTGTCTAGAAAGTTACATGTGATGTAGTCATTTACAATCAAAATATTTAGCTTTATTATTGACCTAATCAATTTTGTTTTTCATGGGTAAAGAAACTTATCACACTCCCCTAGACCTATTAATAAATGAAACTGCTCAAGTTTTAAGTCATTTTGCGCAAATTACAAATCTGTATAAGTTAGTGTATTTTTACGAAATTATATGGTATAATCAAAACCACGACCTCAATAGTGAATAAGAAGTACAATCACGTTGCACATGACAAATGCAGCACTTTCGAAAGAACAAAAAAAATGAGTTTTGATCATCGTAATTCTGCAAGAATTCAATTGGTGTGTTTAATATATGTGGCATACGCCGAGATCTTCTAATCTATGTGTCATACCCCCAAAACAATATTAAATAGGTGTCATACGCCGAAACCAATATTGGACCTTCCCATAGTGATAAATAAAGTTACATAAAAATTTATATCTTCATAAAAAATGTAAATTATTAAATAAACTCAACTAGCTAAAGTAGCTGATGAATATATAATAGGTTTTGGTTATAACAATTAAACGAGACATATGATTATTTCAGAACACTAATAGATTTGCTATTTAAAAAAAAAATCTGATAATTGTATTTTTCTTAACGTAGTATTTTTTGTTTGTCCACAGTTGGAGACTCGAATTTTTGTCTCTTGTAATCTAGTGGATGTTGTAATTAGCGTTTTAGAAAGCATATGCGAGATTGTTTACATTGTACGTAGAACTGTAGAAGTATCGGATCTACGCGTTTCTACTAAAAATATTTGTTTTTTTACCTATACAATTCATAAAAAGTTTTCCGAAAATTATTCTGCAAATGACACTCAAGCTCAATATTTCCTTTTTTGCCGCTATATAAAGAGAAAATATGTTTTTTAGTGGTACATCAATACACACTCAATCTAATCTATTGTGGTCAAAATCGTTACATGTTGAAAATACGATCGGACGTCAGAGCATGTATTCAACAACACGGGCAAATACGCATAGATGTGCTCGTTTTGGTCTTTTCAGGCGCAAGCGATAACGATTCGTCCCCAAGCTGTGCCCATTTTAGTAATTTCAAAGAAGTCTGTCCATTTTAATCAAAGTTTTTTTAAAGATAAGACGATAGAGTTGAACGATCAATTTCCACCGTTATATTCTTCTCCAACTCCAGGCTCAGTGTTTAAGCTTCATTGTCTCTGAATCGGCAAAGGTAAGTTCTGATGTAATTATAGTGACCCTTATCCTTTTCTTTTGAATAGAAGCTCTGGAATTTAGTTGTGTTTTGATTGGTTGTATGATGATAAGTAAAGCTTCGATTCTCCTACAATGATTGAATCCTAACATATCTTACATCTGGTTGATAATTGGAAAATGGATTCGTTTACTTGTTCTCTTGCGTGTTACATATGTTGAGTGTTAAAGTTGTAATAATGGTTGTGATCATCACTTTCAGATTTAGAAGAAAATGGCAACATCATCAGGAGGTAAAGCCAAGTACATCATAATCGGTGCTCTCATCGGCTCTTTCGGAGTCTCATACATCTTCGACAAACTTATCTCTGATAATAAGATCTTTGGAGGCAAGTTTTGCTCAAGATTCCCCTTCTTTGTTTGTTTGTGTGTTTTAAACTTAGGGACGATCTTAATGGTTATCTTCTGGTGAAACCCTCAGGGACTACTCCAGGAACTGTCTCTAACAAGGAATGGTGGGCGGCGACAGATGAGAAATTCCAAGCATGGCCAAGAACTGCTGGTCCTCCCGTCGTTATGAATCCCATTAGCCGTCAGAATTTCATCGTCAAGTCGCGTCTTGAATGAGAAATAAGTCCAATGCTTTGATTTTCAGAATAAGATGAATGGTGTTGTTTCTTAAGTCTAAACCAATCCGAGCTTGTACTAAATAACAATACATTACAACACGGTTTGCGGAACTATTCCACAGTCTTATCTTCTGTTAAAACTCAAATAAGCTATTGCAAAACCCTTATGAGACTCAGAAGTCCTAAATATCAACAAAACAAAGCTTCTTTGGATCCTTTCACTTGCCATCATCTTTTCCTTGTCCATCTGCTCCATCTTGCTTGCCTCCTCTAAGCCCCACTGTTAGTAGAGAAAGAAGTGAACAAAACTTATAGTAGTTAACAATAAGCGGATACCAACCAGCCATTAAATCCAACATCCACAGATTTAAGCAACAATTGCATTAGCGATTATGAATTGAGTATTGTCTTAACGCAAAGAGAGTTACCGCTTCCTCCAAGACCGGTTTCTGGTTGTTGCATCGCATGCTGCATCCCGTTGTTGTTCATACCCATTGGTCTAATCCCCATGTGTCCTTGCATAGCTTGTTGATGTATCTGCTGCTGTTGCGGATCTTGGAGCTGGTGTGGGCTACCAAACTGTAAAGGCCCTCTTGGAGGGAAAATCCCTGCGGGTGATGCTTGTTGACCCATTCCTGAAGCTTGTGGGTGTTGCATGAAGTAGCTAGGAGGTTGCATCCCAGGATGCGGTGTTGTCATCTAACAGCAATCATACCCAAAAGTAAGCAAACCCCGAATTCGATATATATGCTAATGTTCGAATTGATCCCAATTGACTTTTATCATCACAAACAACCTGGGAAGCCATAGCTGGTGCTGGTGCAGCTCCTGATGTAGGTGGTGGGGGTTGAGCATCAGCAATTGCAGCAAGATACATCAAGTTCTTCTGGAGAAGAGCTTGGTACCTGAAAGTATAGCGGAGCAAAATGATGTCTATATAACCTCACCATTAATAACAGTAATTCTCAGATTCCATTACTGTTTAAGAGATAGGAGATGGATATAAACTAATGAATACAAAGGAGACACTTACTGGGCACATTCTGCAAGTTTTCCGAGATTCTGATTTTCCATGATCGCCATTATCAGCTTCTTGTTCTCATCAAGGCACTACGATTAAGCAGATGAAACATATTAAAGAGAAGGAGAAAGAAATGAAGATGCAGCCTATCATCTAACCACAAACAATTGAAGACATCAAGCCACTTAACTATATAGAGAAGTATAAAACAACAGCAGCAAAACCTACAAATCATCACCAAGTGCCTAAGTGCTGCTATCTGAGTGCCTTGATCCAAAATAATACACATACTCCGAAACTTCAACCAAAACGACCAAGCATCTAGTCCTAAAAACTGTCTCTTTTCATCACCAAGAACAAACCCAAGTTTTGTATCAGTTAAACACAACTGTTTTGAGATTCCTATCTGAGTATTGCCACCAATTACAGCCAAATGACCATTACTTGCACTCAAATCACAAGAACCCATTGATTTTTGTCAGCACAAAAAACTCAATAGGACTCTAAAAGCCGAGTGCTCAACAACTTAAAAGAGAGAAATTGAAGAAAGAAGGAACCTTTTGGATCTGTTCGGTAGTGATGTTAGTAGGCGGAATGGAAGGAACCATCGGAAACATTTGCGGAGACTGCTGCATCTTCTTCTTCTTTTACCGAACAAATAACCAAAACCCTAATTCCGTCTTCCCCCAAAAACCCCTCGAAACGGAGAAATTCGCAACGAAATGATTTGCAGGATTTCAACAGATATTTATAGAGAATCCTGCAATTTATTACTTGGATTCACCTGGATGTCGACGAGCTCTGTGCGGATTTTATCACCAAAAATGACTTAATTTGTCTTTATAGAACTTGTAAGAAACTACTATAGCGCAAATCCCCCTTTAAGAAGGTTTAGTAATTCTTAATTAGACATAATTGGGCCGTGAGATTCAGCCTAATACGATATTCTAAGGCCCATGGGCTATCGAGAAAAAGTTACAGTGCAAAGTACGACAGCGGATGCTTGTGTCTTGTTAGTTACTACTAAGATTGATGATCCGTGTCCTACTGCTATATTTTCAAATTATTATTTGTTAGCGATTAAATTATTAATTTTTTGGTGGTGTTTGAGTATATTGCATGTTGATTGTTAATATAGTGATTGAGTTAAATAATATATTTTAATTTTTAATATTGGATATTATGTATGTGTTTTACGTTTGATTAATTTTTTAATAACAGAATAAACTTAGCATTAACAACAGTGAAAACTATGTCACTCTAGATTGATAACCCGTATTAATGCTCTATGGTACAAGTTTTAAAATATTTTTTATTTACTAATTATATTATTAAATTTTGTTGGTATTAATGTAGTATATGTTAATTCAGTACAAATATTATTTTGGCGTTGTTTGTCATTAACATTCCCTTTCCTGTGGGAGGTATTGCGGGTTTATCATTCTCTTTCACGTGTTAGGTATTGCGGGTTTATCATTTAAGCAGGTTTAAACATTAATTTTATTTAGCAGTGTTTACAAAATAAGTAATTTTTTATCGTATGTGGGATAATGTTTTTCTAATATAAAAAAACTAACATTAGTATAGTCGACTAACCTGTTGATGTTGTATGATACAATCCATTTTAGGAAATTTAATTTTGATTTTGTCATTGTATTTTAATTACAAAAAATGTATTTGTTTTGAAATAATATGAATGAATATATTTGAAATAATATGAATGATGTGTTTATATCTTAAAGTTTAAAAATCTAACTTTGATTTATAATGTAATGAAGATAAGAAATAGAGATGATGCTATTTGTAATATATAATTGTAGATAAAATAGTTAGTTAAGTTTTATTATTTTTATAACCTATTACATAGAATATGTTTTTGTAGTTTTAGTATGATAACAGAGTAATGAAATCAAGAAGCAAAATTTAATATATCTATAGAATACAATCGTAGACAACCAAGTAATTGAACTCGAGCACTTTTCCTGCTTCCGAATACATAGAATTGTACGCATAAAGCAATTTAATAGAAACCAAAGGTTTTAAATTAAGCTGGAAAATGATCCTATGTATGGTTAGAAGAAGTTTCAGATGCTTTCTTTGCTGCCATAACAGGCCACGAGATCTTCGCTTTGATGAATGACGAAACTCATTATTTGGTTCAGTTGAATACCGTGAGACATATAGGAAAGAAAAAGCCTTGACGGAAGACCTTCCCTTGGCAAGAAAAGAATCCAACGGCGTGTTTCTCCTTAAATTTGAACAACTTCTACCTGACAATGCCTGAACGGGGACAAACCACATTTCAAAAACTATTTTACGCATATTTTCAGCAAGACACAAGAACTTCTATTAGAATGATATATGTGAAGTTTTTTCCAAACAAGTTCCTAAGAAAACTATAAAAGAACAGAGCATGGAAACATAATTACATTGTTAATGTCTTAATGAGGGCTCCAAGCAAGTTCCTTAGACAAGACGTTTTCTCTATAAAAGAACAGAGCCTAGAAACATAATTACATTGTTAATGAGGGCTCCAACCATGAGCTTGAAACTAACCCAACTGTAACAGTTAAAGCCTGATAAAATACATGTGTTCATCTTCTCTGTCATAAACATAAACACAATCAGAAAAGAAATGTCACCTTCTTTTCTGTAGCCGTCGGCAAGATAAAGTTCCTGCAAAATACAATATAGCAAATTTAAGCTTTCAATAACCTTAAAAGTCATCAATTCATTTACAAATAAATCTGCCTAAAAGCCTTATGCCTTGATAAAATCAATAATTAGAAGCAAGTCAATCACAGTTTCATTGATTAATTTCACTCAAAAAAAAAAAAAAATTAGAGACTAAAACCGCATTGTTTGTCCTTTATTTCATCGGCTTGGATCGTAGGTAATAAGACGATTTTGTCCTTTATTTGTTTCTATTTGTTTTTTGAAAATACATAAAACCAATGGTATAAACCGTAAATAAGAGAATATGGCTTAAATGGCTCTGTTAAGCAAATGGAGTATAGATATATGGCTTAAAGGTCATCGAGTGACTGTCTCCAATTTATTGGATTGGTCTTCTCCTTTATCCTTGGCATTGTTTTAGCCATTTTGATTGTAGGTTTTCTATCCGGGTTTTAGAGGTTGTTCTGCGAACATCTCCTCGTGATCAGTTATCTCTTTTCACCCATGTAAGTTGTAAAGCACTTGTAAAACTTTTCCTAAAGAAGAGTCTTGGTTCTTGACTTAATATAATGGGTTTGACGACAAAAAAATAAAAAAAAAAAAAAAATATATATATATATATATATATATATGGAGTTGTTCGCCTAAATTCGAAATTTCGAAACAACCTCAGTGACCAAACGGAAACATACAGTAGCTTGCTTCTTTCTTCGGCAAGAAATATTGTAACTCAAAATTCTCTCTTAGACCTTTGAATCTCTCAAATCTCCGATCGGAATCCGGCAAAAAATGGTGAGAGATATTGAAGATGAGATCAGAGACGAGAAGAATCCTAGCCCGCTTGACGAAGATGTTATGGCTCTCCTCAACAGTCCTTATTCTGTAAGCGCCTCCTTTTAGAACCCTAGGTTCAAGTTTTCTCGAATTTTACTCTTGTGGATCATCGGAGATTTCGAATGCTGGCGTAGATTTTAGTTACTTTACCCTTTTTGAGTAAGTCCGTGTTAGTCAACTTTGCTTAGCTTTGGTTTCCCCAATGTCGCCTTGTAAACCAATTTGATTTTTTCTCCGGTGTAATTCGAGCTAGGTTCGGTCTTAATTGCACTTTGATGAGCCTGATTGGTCTATTTACTTAACTTTTGTGTGGTTAGGAGGACCCAAATTATCTGAGTAGTTTTGAGTGACTCTGCCTCACTGTTGTCTTTAGTCATACTTCGTTGTGTCTGTTCTCTCGCAGGTAGGTGAAACTATTGAAGAAATTGGCTCTGTGAGCCAAATGCTCAATGAACATTGTAACGTTCAGTGTGATGATGACTTCAAATCTGCTCCAAACATTTTCCATTATGATCATGTGCCTCCCAAGAAGCGCAACTTTGGGAATAATGATATTTGTAGAAGCTTTGAGCTGTGGAACGAACGCGCATGTATTGTATGCGATCTTGCAGACGATTGTGTAGTGCCTTGTTCTGGGAATGACTGCCCTCTCGCTGTTCACAGGAAATGTGCTGAGCTTGACTGTGAAGATCCCGCAACCTCATACTGTCCCTATTGTTGGTTTAAATATCAAGCGTTTAGATCCAAAGAGCTGAGAACAATGGCTGTTGCAGCTGCGAAGGCACTTGTTCGATATGGATGTACTAAGCTGAAGAGTGGAGATATAGTCATGGCGAGAGAAAACATTCAAATAGAGAATGGTTCTGATAAATCACTACCAATGCAACTACATGAGAACCTCCATCAATTACGGGAAGTTGTCGAGCAACTTAAGGCTCGAAATTTCCAGTTATACGAATCAATTGATATGGAGAAAGCTTGCGGAAAAGCTTCTGTTGTTGTTAAAGATCAGCCAAAAAGGGTACTATGGACAGTCAAAGAAGAAAACATGTTGAGGGTAAAACCACCACACTACCTCCGATCCACTTGTTCTTACAATATAACATTTTGGCTTAAATTTTATAGTATATTTTTATTTTGGATAGGTGGGAGTGGAGACAGTTTCAACTACAATCAATAAAAATATGCCATGGAAGAAGATTTTGGAGATGGGAAAAGGTGTATTCCACAAGACTCGTAATTCATCCGATCTTAAGGACAAGTGGAGAAACATGGTACATATGTGATTAGTAAGTCCTTTCACTATAGAATCTTTAAAAGTATTAAATGAGGTGTTTGATAGCAAACGTTATGACAGATGCTAGTAACCTTTTGAAGTGGTAATCTAGCAGTGTGAAGAAACTAGGAGACTTTGATGATAGTCTTCCCTTGTAATCGCAGTTTCGGATTCCTGCCTGTAGATCTTTTGGTAATAATAGTCCTTCCTTTTAGCAGTCTAGTAACCTTGTATTGAGATACAGAAGATGTTGGCTTCGTATCCCTTATGTTGATATTAAGAGAAGAGAATGTGTCTTTTGGAGTAGTTGTCCCACTCTGTTTGTGTCTCGCTACAGCTTTGGTGTGAGATCCTTCTTTAAACAAAACAGAGGAGGGAGACAAATTAGAGAATCATATAGATAGACTTTGAAGAATTTACAAATAGGTTTCAGAATTTTAATAGAAGGGCTTATGGAATGGCAGCAATCTGTTGTTGTTTTGCCTCAGTTCATCGTTGTGGCATTCCATAAACTTGTCCAAATCTGTCTGTAGCTCTCTTCTCTACCAGTAGCAATCAAATGCAGCAGACAACATAACAACCCCAAACTGAACAAATACTCTCTTCTTTTATAGTTCTACAGAGCAAAGATTTATAGATTTTATGACAAAACATCTGTTACATTATACCGGTTATATCTTTAGGCGACCCGATAACCCTTTCAATAATCTGTTTACCCGGTTTAATATGAACGTAAAATTTTGAGACAAAGAAAAACAACGTGTCGTACAAGTACCAAATGTTTTGCAAACAAAGATGGAAATTCAGTAACTTAAACCATAAAACCACACAATTATTCTACCTGTTATACGGAGTTAATAATAGATCATATTAATACCAAATAATGGACAAAATAAACTCAAACTTTTCATATTATGACCGTGATTTGGTTCAGGTCGAGATTGACTTCGTCATCATCGTCGTCACAGAGATCGGAGATCAAAATGGAGAGAGAGAGAAACGCGGGAGTGATGAAGAAGATGAGTCCAAGAGGAACCATCCAAAGATTAGAATTTGTGGGATGGTATTTGTAAAGCCAATAACTTAGAAACAATCCTCCACATATATTCACAATCATCAAATATAAGAACACCATTGACGACGTTCTCTTCTTCTCCTTCTTCGTCTTCTTCTTCGTGTTCGTATTCATGTTGCTTTCGTGGCTCATTTGCAAGAGGATCGAAACAAGTAATGATTCAGGCTTTTTATTACTTTATTTGCTGGGAAATTAGGTGAAATGAAAGAAAAGAGAGGCGGCCGGGTGATTTTAATATATCTTTTGAGTGTATGAGTAAAGTATATATATGCAGTCGGGTTTCGATTCATGCAGGTTGGTTTAGAAAATATAATTTCAAAATCAAACCCGATTTAATTTTGTTTGCGTCGATTTTCTAGCGAAATGTATATAATTAGTTTCCGGTACGACTCCGGTTTAGTTTGACCAATTTATACATTAAATAAATGGGCAGTTCTCCAAAATAATACATTTTATGCTTTGCATTGTAAAATGACCATGAAAATTCCAAAAATACACAAAACTTTAGGTTAAGAAATATTTTCTAATTTGTTGATATTTTAAGAACTAAATTTTCGTTTTGAGGTATTTTATAGTAGTGCTCTAAGATATCATTTCTGTTACGAGGAGAAAAGAAACGTGGGAGAGGGAAGGGCAACAACGGTGCCGTGTGGTGCAAGCAGAGTTACGTATTTGTACATATTCACGATTGAATCTTCGCAGACATTATATGCTTGTATCAAATTTTATTAAAATAAAGTAGGTTTTTTTGTATTGATAAATAAGAAACACAATCTGACCCGACTCTACTATTTATTTACGTATGAATATCTAACTTCGTTACTAAAACGGCAAATAATAAACCCTGAAAGCAAACTATGTGAGGAAACAGTTAGGTCCCTTGACCATCTTTGTTCAACATTTTCAACGAAAGAAAATGGAAGCATAAAGAAGAATTATTGCATCACACAGAAACAAAAACAAAAATATCGAAATTATCATCATTCATCAATTTAGAATTTCATACATATGCTTTTAGTATCACCCATTTTCATTTTAAAAACAAGTTTATGTAGGAAAAAAAAAAAAAAAATCGTCAATCTGATCATTTGCATTTTGTCTTGTCCAATTGTAGTCGCAAATATAGAGAGTTATTTTAGTTAGGCCCTCAATTTTAATTCACAAAAAGGCTTTCTAGGCAGAAGAAGTGAACAATGTTAATGGGCCATTTAAGCTTTAATGGGCTACACATTAATAATATGTCTATTTGAATCAATATATGTAGAACCCAGATGTTCAGTCTAGTGGAACTACAAACGGAGCTAAACCGAAAAGTAGTTAGTAATTACAAAATCAAACCAAAATTTTAATTTTAGTTTATATAGTTTTTAGTTTTAATCCATATAATCGAATAAGTTCGAACTCTAACCAAATAAAATCTAAAATAAATCTAACAAAATCTGGATTGAAGAAGTTCAAATTGATAACCAAATGAAATTTGCTTTCATATGATGGTGACGTGATATTATTGTACCCGACTATAAAGAAAACATTTAAAAACAGACTCAATTATTGAATGAGTGGTTCAGTTTGCATTATTGCATACTTTTTTTTTTGTTCGTAATATACTTCAAAAATGATTGTATCGTTGTTATTAGTTATGCAATAACTCACTGTCTGCCACATTTTATTTTCTGCATGTTTTGGCTGTATTATATAATTATCAAAACATTTATAATATATGAAAGAAAATAAGAGAAAAACAATATAAAGGAAAGAAGAAAAATAAAAACATTATCACATTCTGTGTCATCTGAGTTTATCAGTAAGGATATGTGGGGTTCACACAGTTACCTTTACTCACATGGAAAGATCAACTATTTCAATTATCTATTATTTTTATCATATTATCTAATAATCAACCGTTACATAAGTGTTGACAAACAAAACATACAACTGCATATTCAATTTGTAATTTTGATCAACATAGTAATAATCATTCAGCTATTACTTTGTTTAGATAATTTCCAACTTCAAACTATAGCAAAATGAAGTTCTATTTTGAGAATATGTACATTAAAATGATAGTCAATATATACAATTTTATCAAATAGTATAAATGACATATAACTTTGAAATTCCGAATGGAATGAAACACACACAAAAATACAAGCAAGGACAAGAAATCACCAAGAATAAAAAAAAATATCCACATATATTAAAAACCCCAACTTTTTCATATAATCCAAATACTAAAACAAACAAAAACTAGATTGGAGTTTATATATTTACCACACAAAAAAAAAAAAAAAAGACTGCGAATTCCTAAATTTATTTATATATATTTTTTTCACCGCTAAATTTATTTATATGGATGAAGAATGTACGTACATACAATAGTACTACATCCATTCATACACTACACGGGACGGACGCGGAACATGAAAAATAATTTTGTTGCCGTTACGTGGCGTATAGGATCCACATGAGGTGCGCGTGAATCCCACTCTCTCCTATTACATCTCTCGCTCGTCCACTTCCTCTCGTTCGCCTTATTATATTCAGAGCCACTAGAAGGAGAGATTGAGATTGAGGATCACATTGAGAGCAGATTTTGAGTCTTTTTAGATTTGCCGCCGTTGAGTTGTTCCACTGGATTTTTTGCGGTTCTCCTTATCGGAAGAACATGAGTGGGAGCAGAAGGAAGGCGACGCCGGCGAGTAGGACACGAGTAGGGAACTATGAGATGGGACGAACTCTAGGGGAAGGAAGCTTCGCTAAGGTGAAATATGCGAGGAACACCGTCACCGGAGATCTAGCCGCTATCAAAATCCTTGACCGAGATAAGGTCTTCCGTCACAAAATGGTTGAACAGGTTCGTGTATGTAATGGCGGTGTTTGAATACGAAAGCACGTAAGGGATTATGGATTTGTTTAATCTCTTATTAGTATAAAGAACAGTTTAGTTTCGTGATTAGGGACCCGCATGTCATAGGTAGGTGTTAACTTGTTATTCAGGTTAATCATTGATTCAAGTTTAAAATAATATTTTTTTAAATATCGAATTTTGTATGAATGTTTTGTATATACGTATTTGAAGATCTTGAAATCTATTATACATACGATTGCTGATCGTAGTACGCATTGATCACGCCATCTAGGACATGGATATTGTTTTGAAGTAGAGTAGTTTCGTTTTGGATTTGGTTCGAATCTGAAGATGATTTAGTTTATGTATGCCATGAATGGAAGTTTATGAGCAAGCTAGATCTTGAAGATATAATGAGCATAAAGTTTCTTTTTGTTGTTGTTGTTGTGCAGCTTAAAAGAGAAATATCGACAATGAAACTTATTAAACATCCAAATGTGGTTGAAATCATTGAGGTATGAAGCTAATCATTTTTTTTTTATAATTATTCCTTAAGTACTAATAATTAAGTTTTGAATCTTAAGCGTGTAACTCTACGTGCTATTTGTGTGGGCAGGTCATGGCGAGCAAAACAAAGATCTATATCGTTCTTGAGCTTGTCAACGGAGGTGAACTCTTTGATAAAATCGTAAGTACCAATCCATACATTTTACTTTGACTTACTTTTGACCCTGTTTTTGAATAGTGTTAATGAGCTTGTCAGTGGAGGTATTAGTCCATAAGATGTCACTATATAAGATAAATAGCGAGATGTTCCGTGTTTTTCCTCTGTTCTTACTATTGTCATTCTTGGATTTGAATCATACATAGGCGCAACAAGGGAGACTTAAGGAGGATGAAGCTCGGAGATACTTTCAGCAGCTCGTCAATGCTGTGGATTACTGCCACAGTCGAGGGGTCTACCACAGAGATCTCAAGGTCTTCATTTTGTTTTTATACGTTCTTCTTATTTCCTGCGATCTGATATTCATACTGTTCAAGTTTCATATGTTATGATCTGTTGTTTGTTGCAGCCTGAAAATCTTATCCTTGATGCAAATGGGGTTCTAAAAGTCTCTGATTTTGGATTAAGCGCGTTCTCACGGCAAGTTCGGGTAAATGCCATTTGATTTTTCAATTGGACATCATGGAAACTTGGCAACTACTTTCTGAAATAACCAAGATATCGATTTGAATGAGGTCTTCTAAGCATTATTCTTTTGAATACAGGAAGATGGTTTGCTTCACACAGCTTGTGGAACGCCAAACTACGTTGCTCCTGAGGTCTAAGCAAAGCATATATAGTGTTTTGTATATGCTCAAAGAAAACAAGGTTTTAAAGGTCAACTGTGATAGAAAGTGTTCTGTATATGCCTCTAAGGTCTACCGCATTTTGTTGGATTTTCGGGCAGGTTTTGTCGGACAAAGGCTATGATGGTGCAGCAGCAGATGTCTGGTCTTGTGGTGTAATTCTCTTTGTGCTCATGGCTGGTTACTTGCCTTTTGATGAGCCAAATCTCATGACATTATACAAACGTGTATATTTTCTCTTCCCCTGCTTCTTACCTACTTTTCCTCAGTACTTTTCTAATCTAATCTTTGGTGTTTAACATATACTTCAGATATGCAAGGCTGAGTTTAGCTGCCCACCATGGTTCTCGCCAGGTGCCAAGAGAGTCATTAAGCGTATTCTCGAACCCAACCCTATTACAGTAAGCGCCTCTTACATGAATGAATAGATGTGAAATGTGAACATGAGATGCTGCAAAATATACATCAAATGGTCTGAAATGTGCAAGAGCTTAACAAACTTGTTTTCTAAATTGCAGAGAATAAGTATTGCAGAGTTACTAGAAGATGAATGGTTCAAGCAAGGGTACAAGCCGCCATCATTTGAGCAAGATGATGAGGACATAACCATAGATGATGTTGATGCTGCTTTTAGTAACTCCAAGGTAAAAACCTCCATTTCCCTATTCTTCATCCGAATGTGTACCGGTATATATCATAGTTCTGATAAGTTGAACCAATGTTTTTACCAACTAATATCACTCTTTTGTGCTGCTGCTCTAGGAATGTCTTGTAACAGAGAAGAAGGAGAAACCGGTATCTATGAATGCTTTCGAGCTTATCTCTAGCTCAAGAGAGTTCAGTCTTGAAAACTTGTTCGAGAAGCAAGCCGTACGATCTTTTTCCTACTTACAGTTTGTTTCGATTATTTAAAATCATGCATAAGTTTGTCTAATAATGATGTGTTCTTTTGTTTGGCTGTGGAATTGCAGCAACTTGTGAAGAAAGAGACGCGGTTTACTTCTCAACGATCTGCGAGTGAGATAATGTCAAAAATGGAAGAAACCGCAAAGCCATTAGGCTTCAATGTCCGTAAAGACAACTACAAGGTTTGTTCATCTTCTTGATTTTGTCTGTATCAGTTAATGTCTTTGTGACTTCGTTAAATATTGTTTAATAAAACCGCAGATAAAAATGAAAGGAGACAAAAGTGGTCGTAAAGGTCAGCTCTCCGTGGCTACAGAGGTAAAATAGGAATGATTACACACCGTGAAGATCGGTTTTCGGATTTTGATGAATACGGTTATATAACTATTTTGGTTTGGTTATCGGTTTAGGTGTTTGAAGTGGCGCCATCGTTGCATGTGGTAGAGCTTAGGAAAACCGGCGGTGATACCCTCGAGTTTCACAAGGTATGTGTTTTGGTTATGTTTATCAACGGGTCGGTTCTGATCCGGTTAACACCTCTAATTTGTTTAAATCTGTTTTAATCTGTTTCGCAGTTCTACAAAAACTTCTCATCTGGATTAAAAGATGTCGTCTGGAATACTGATGCAACCGCTGAAGAACAAAAGCAATAAGAAATAACAATCTGTTCAATTCAAAAAATTTAATTAAAGTTGAACTTGTATCATGAATAGTAAAATCTGGAGTTGGCAAAATAGAAATATTGCTAACAAAAAGCCAAACGTAGAAGTGGGCTAGGAGGTAGATCTATAGGTTAAGCCTTAGCCATATGCGATCTTCCTCGAAACTCGGTTTGGCTTACTTTGAGTTTGAGTCAAACCATTAAGTCAAACAATTCAATCAATCAGAGTCCAATAAATGAATGGATCGTCTCGTCATACTCGGGAAGTTCACTATTGAGTATAGTTGAAACCATATTGTCACTTTATGGCTACGGTTGGCATCGCTTTACAATAACACAATATCGATATAAATTTAAAATTTGGGAATACAATGATAGCATAATTAAGAGAGGCAACATATTAAATTAACTGTAAAAGCACGTACGAAATGAGTATAACTGAAAATAAAGTGATATTTTGAAGAATTGGAATTGGTTAAGAAATTGTAAATCAAATTGTGACTTTTCTATTTTATAGATACTACCAAAAAAAATAGTTGTATATAGCCAAGGATATGGCTATAGATTTTCCATGTCTACGATAAAAACTAGCAATAAAATTTTGGCGGATAAGAAACCTAAAAATTTGTCGCTAATTTGTTGCTAATCCATAGATTTTTCAAAATAAATGACAATTATTTGACAACAGAAACATGTGTGACAAATTTTAATGATTTGGTGGTGGATGATGATAATAGACATTTTTCAGTAACGCGCGAAATCGTAGTTTGTTGGACGACAAATTGGTTGCGGATAATTCCATGTATTAACATCAAATACCAATCGGTAAATATTTTGTCGTGGTGTTGTATTAAGTTTTCAGTGCGATACGATATTTAAATAGTTTTTGAAACAAAATTGTTTGATCTACTTTAAAGTTTTAATTTAATGAATCATTCGGTATTTGAAGCATACTGAAAGAACTTTGAGAAAGATGAACTTTTATTATTATTACTCTATTTTCCTTAAATGTTCAAATGAGCTTACGAATGATTTTATAGAGTCTTTGGAACAATCTAGATATTAGGTTATTCTTATTTTCTGAGGACAACTGTATATTAGTCATTGCATAGAGATTTGAGGGTTTCAAATCGGTTAGAGCAGAGGAGCATCGTCTCCTTCTTCTTTCCTTTTGTAATGCTTTTTGCAGGTACGGTGTTTTGAGTCTTTGTCATGTTCTGTTGTTGACAAATGGGCTTTATGATTGGGTCTTTTTTCTCTTGAATAGATGATTTCGTGTGGCCCATATTGATTGTTGGTGTCTTGCTCACATTCTCCCTCAAACTCGTTGTAGGTGACTCAGCTACACCGAGTTTGTGTCGGAGATCAACAAAGGCGCGTCTCAGCAGGGGCTTGGTAAAGATGTCTGCAAGTTGAAGATTTGCGGAAACGTGTTTTGTCTCAATTAAGCCCAAGGCAACTTATTCTCTGCTATAATGTAATCGGTGTCAAAGTGTTTTGACCTATTGTGAAGAGCAGGATTAACACTAAGGTAAACTGCAGAGAGGTTGTCGCATTATACCAGTGTTGGATGCAGCTGAGTTATACCGAGATCACGGAGCAAGAAGGACATCCATGTGAGTTCTTGAGCAACGACGGTGAGAGCCCTGTATTCAGCTTCTGTTGAAGATTTTGAAATAGTCTCTTGCCTTTTTGCTGACCAGGAGATCAAATTGGGACCAAGTAATATACAAAATGCAGTGGTAGAGCGTCGAGTCTCCTTGCACCCTGCCCAATCACTATCACTATAAGCAGCAAGATGTAAGTGTTGAGCTTTCTTAATATGAAGTCCCATGTGAATTGTTCCCTTCACATAGCGGAGTATCCTTTTTAGGAGACCAAAATCAGCAATTGTGAGAGAGTGCATTCTCTGACAGACAAAGTTCACAGCATATTGGATGTCTGGACGGGTGATAGTGAGATACAGTAATTTTCCTGCCAAACTTCAAAAATAAGTTGGTTCCGAAAAGGGTTCAGAGTCGAGATTTTCCAAGTGTTGCGGTAGAGTAGGCATTGGATCGCAATCTGACATTGTTGCTTGGTGTAGAATATCTGAGGCGTATACCATTTGGTGAAGGAAGAGACCATAAGAAGGATATTCAATCTCAACGCCTAAGAAATATCGTGGCAGGCCAAGATCTTTCATTGAAAACCGATTGTTGAGTGATTGTAGCAGTTTCTGAAGTAGAGTTTGATCACTTCCAACCAACAAGATGTCATCTACATAGAGCAACAACACAAGTGTCTTCCCATTTGAGTGATATGTGAATAGAGAAGGATCAAACTTGATGCATTTAAACCCAAAATCTAGAAGATAGTTGCTGAAGGTATCAAACCAAGTTCTAGGGGCTTGTTTAAGACCATACAGAGCTTTAATGAGTCGATAAACATGGAAAGGCTTTTCTGGGTCTATAAAACCTGGAGGTTAAATCATGAATACCGGTTCATGCAACTCCCCATGTAAAAAAGTGTTTGTTACATCTAACTGTTTCATACTCCAACCTTTTGCTGTGGCAACATCTAAGACGAGTCGAATGGTGGCTGTTCTCACCACCGGACTGAAGGTTTCAAGATAATCCAACCCTTCTTCTTGATTAAAACCCTTAGCTACGAGCCGTGCTTTGAGTTTCTTAACTGAACTGTCTGGCTTGAGCTTGGTTTTAAACACCCATTTGCACCCCAATATATTCATGTCTTCGGTTGGTGGTACTAATGACCAAATGTTGAGCATGTGAATCATCCTCATTTCATCAAGAATAGCTTGATTCCATCCTGGATGTTTCAAGGCTGCAACAATAGATTTGGGTTCGTCGGTTGAAAATTTAGAAGCAAGAAGGACATAGCGAGTGTTTGGTTTGGAAATCCCAGCCTTTGCCCTTGTTGTCATAGGATGCGTGTTAATATGTTCTTCTTCTTCTATGACAGGCGCATTATCCACTTCTTCGTCCACAACTGTATGTTCTTCTTCTATGATAGGTGCATCAGCCACTTCTTCTTCCACAACTGTATGTTCTAATTCATTTGATGAAAATAACTTGTCTTCTTGAGTAATTTGATTAATCGGAGCTGTTGTTGTATGTTCTTGTGTGGCTTCTTGAGTAATTTGATCAACCGTAGCTAGCGTTGCAGGTTCTTGTATAGTTATTGGTGTTGCAGTCGTTGGTACGTTGTGGGTAGGGTCAGAAATTTTTGGAGTTTCTTCTGCAACCTGCAGGAAAGAAGATGACGTTGCATTCTGCCAAGCTTTCAGGAGAGAAGTCTGATACCTTGGGACAAGGTGCTGATATTGTTGCTTAAAAGGGAACACGCCTTCATCAAATACAACATGCCTTGAGATGTAGACTTTACCATTTAGAGGGTAAATGCATCTATATCCCTTGTATTGAGGATTATAACCAAGAAAGACGCATTGGAGGGACCTTGGATCAAATTTGTGGTCAGCCAATAGTCTTAAGCAAGGGTAACATGCGGAGCCGAAGACTCTGAGCATTGAGTAATTTGGCTTGTGGTTAAGAAGCACTTCATATGGACGACGGTTGTTTAAAATAGACGATGGGAGCAAATTTCCTATAAAGCTTGCTGTATAAAAAGCTTTTACCCAAAAATGCAGGGGTGCATAGCTATGAAATAACATCGCAAGACCAAGCTCAGTGAGATGACGATGCTTCCGCTCTGCTAGACCATTTTGTTGCGGAGTATAAGGGCAGGACATACGATGCTGAATGTCACAATATGCAAGATGCTTCTTTATTTCATTACTTGTAAATTCTCCTCCTCCATCACTCTGAAAAACTTTGATTTTTGTATTAAGTTAATTTTCTACCAATTTTTAAAATATAATGAAGACTGCCAAGAAATCAGACTTTGCCTTTAAAGGATAGAACCAAGTAAACCGAGAGAAGTCATCCACAAAAATTGCATAATATTTGAATCCTTGGTTTGATATAACTGGTGAGGGACCCCATAGATCACAATGGATTTTATCTAAAGGGTGTAAACACTACAAGACAATAGTGGTATTACAACACAGAAAATTGTTGCAAAAAATCAATATATTGTTGCAAATATGAGATTGCAATAAAATTGAGACACATTTTCTATTGTTGCTGTTTGAGTGTTGCAAATTCGTCTTTGTTGCACATATATTGCAAATTTTGCAATGAATTGACATCTTGTTATATATGTCGTATTAATGCAACATTATTTTTGTAGTAAATTTGTCGTATAATTGTGACGTATGTTTGCAACTCTGATTTATTACAAATTATTGCCACATAAAATGTATAGCAAATATCATTACAAATTTACAATGAATTAATTTGTTGCTATATTTGTT
This sequence comes from Turritis glabra, assembly GCA_900406565.1. Lineage (NCBI taxonomy): Eukaryota > Viridiplantae > Streptophyta > Magnoliopsida > Brassicales > Brassicaceae > Turritis > Turritis glabra. The sequence continues at coordinate 365,915 of OVBN01000150.1, read as the reverse complement.
GTATTAATACAACAATATTTATGCAGCAAATTAGTCGTGTAATTACGACGATTCAGTGTAACTATAAATTGTCATAAATAAATGCTACGTAAAATATATTTGCAACTTTAATTTTAATCACAATATTTTAATTTTTTTGGCACATAATTAATTAAATTACAATTTTTATTTAATACTTTCTTATAATAAAAATATATTACGATAATAAAAAAGTAAAAGAAATAACTAACTTTAATAATTAATCAATTATTAAAATATTCCAACAATGCATAAATTAAAAAATAGTAGAAAATAACCAACGATTAAAAAACTTAAAAAAACATAACTAAAACAACTAAGTGAACACTTAGTTGTTCACCCCAGTAGAGGAGGATGGACGAGGACACAACAAGTCAAGCATTTTCTCTAACCCGTCAAGCTTGTTGAGCCTTGCTTTGATTTCTTGATTTTCTTTATAAATCTCCTCCAACTTTTGTTTGAGAGCCTCCTCATTTTCCACGTGAGTTTCAAAGGTAGTCGATACTCTACCATTGATGGAGTTTTCACTGAGAAGAGCTCCTAGTCCGAACACACGACCGTTTGTTACCTCCACAATCTGTAGTATATGGTAAAAATGTTTGTTAGATAAAATATTTATGAATACTTGAGAATAAATATAAGTTTTGAAGAAACTATTATGTTACCTTTAAATACATTTCATTCTTTTTTTCATGAGTTAGCAGCTCCTCTGTTGCTGGGATATCATCTTGAAGAATATAATCGGCTACATTCTTCTCAAATCCCTCACTGATCAGCTTTGCCCTTTCATCAACAAATGATCCATCTGATTTCTTGTGTGTCTCTCGAAGAACATCAATGTACGATGCATCTCCATTTTTTTCTCTCTACAAAATATCAACAAAAAATGTTATAGTAAAATGATAGAAACTAAATTTTTTTACAAAAAATAATATTGCTTACCAAAATATCTGCAACTTTGGCATATGAACGTGCGCCCGCTCGATGCTTATGAGGTCCCAAACCATTTCGGTCAGACATCCGACTCTTAGAAGCTTTCTCGCTTCTCTCCTCAGCTTTTTCTGTCCCCCAATAATCAACCAGAACTTTGTATTGATTATCAAGGATCCAATATGGCTGTTTACCTCTTCCTTTAACTCGGCTAATCATATCAATTAGCTTAGTTGCAGCACATTTGTGAAACATTGTTTTCACCTCTGATTCAATTGTGGGATGCCAATTGAATTTTCTCTAAAAAAAAATAAATAAATAAATATGCTTATATAAGAAGTGTAATCTTGTCACGATTATATAAAATAAATGGGTTGACTCTAAAACATGGTTGTGTAACTTTATTACAATTATATAAAACAAATGATTGACTTTAGAACCTGGCTATTTATTTGTACTTTATTACTACCAATGTTAAGCAAATCTAATAGACGAAGGCTCTGTAACATTATTACTATTGCTAAATAAATCTATATAAAACGAAAACTAAAAAAAACATTATTACTTTAAATGTGTTAAACCATCGCTCTTTTACATTAGTCGGAGTAGTTGAATAGTTTCGATACGGACCAGGAAAGTCAGATCGAATTGTTCTTCTTATCTCACTGGTGATTACAGAATCACGTTTAAACCTACAAATGAAATCAAAATAATTACACAAATCATGCGAACTAAAAATTCAAAAATATTTATATTTCTTCTTACCACAGCGTTCCATTCAGTCTGGATGGATTAAGAACACCTAAAATAACACCTCCTTGAAGTTGAGCTTCATTTTCCATAGGATTCATCTAAATATATTTATTAGAAATAACAAAGTTAATACTAAAACGAAACTTACACATCAACACACAAGAGTTAAACAAACCAAAAACTAATTATGTAAAACGGGAAACACATAATTATACCCCAAAAAAATTGAATCATTGGGTCGAAATTAAAAATTGGATATATGATATAAAAACAAAACCGATCTAGTTTTTTTATTATATAGGGATTCAATGTAGTAATAAAAAATATCCTATCAAATGTGATGAAACATATGTAGCACATCACGAAAATGCAAACGATCTAGTTTCTACCACAAGAAAAACAGTTATCTAGTTAATCAGATGTTATACCACTTAAGATAAAAGCTATCTAGCTAATCAGATCCTATAACAAAAATTGGTCAATGGAGAATTGTGTTTACCTTTGGAGAAGCGGCGTTGCTTGCTAATTTGTTGTGTTGATAAAAGTACATCCATAAACTATATATAAGTAGAGAATAAAATAAAATCGTATCTTTGATACTTAATAATAGTGGATTTATCCAAATCTATAAATAATTATTAAAAATAAAAAAAAAACTAACAAAAGCGAAGAAGCGGGAATGCAATTTTCTCTTTTCACATGAAAAACAAAATTAAAGCGGGAAACGGTGGCGGGGGACAAACGATGACAAATCTTTGATCAAAGGGAAATGCATAACTTCTTAAATAAAAAGAACCAAAACCAGAAACATAGATAATCCCAAAACATAAATCAAAACTAAATAAAAATCTGATAGAACTTAAAAAAAGATGCAAGTCATGAGATAAAACATGATAGACTAGTAAAGTTCTTATGAATTATGAACATATAAGTCAAAGTTATCATGACATCTTTCAGGTAGCTGAGGTTCTTGACAGAAGGTAGGCACTGGGGTGGCTTCGAAGTTCAGAGTATATCAGTTTGAATCATCTTCTGTTGTTTCAGAATCATGGGATACATCACCTGGATCTGAATCTAATTCTTCATCAACAACATCATCGAGGGTAACAAATTGTCCTTGATGATCAGCTAAACCATCAACTGTTATAAATGGATCAGCCTCAACTAGCGTATAATCATTCTCATATTGCAAAGGACTCGGATCCACCTCTTCACTGGATATAATCTTTCCTCTTGGTTGTATCTTTATTGCAGCATACCAATCACCCTTCTTTCGATTTAAACGAGGATATGATACAAAACATACCTGGTCTGCTTGGCTAGCAAGAATAAAAGGATCATACTTTCCGTATCGACTAGCACGATTAACATCGATAATCCCCGATTTGTTTATGCGTATACCTTTACCTATTGTTGAGTCATACCAATTGCATCTAAAGAGAACAACTCGAAGACCAACAATTCCCGGGTAATAGAGCTCTAATATTTGTGTTAAGATTCCGTAAAACTCAAACTCTTCATTAGAATCACAGCATGATGCCTCTTTCACACAAACACCATAGTTGAATGTATTTCGATCTTTTCCGTGTTCAAACGTGTGAAAGTTGTACCCTCGACTAAACAACATCGGCCAAGTTGTTACTTTAGTTGCCGGACCCTGTACCAATTCGTGTAACCATATTGGATATACACTACGGTTTGTGTCGAGTTGAATCTGAAAAATACAATAATTAAATAACATAATCCACTAGTAACGTTTTTTTTTGTAATTACACAAATATTAATTTAATACTTACATGTTTCTGTAACCATGACGCAAAATGCAATTCTTTTAACTCAGGTAATTGAGGTGCATTAGTAGTGGAATATGCTCTTTTCATGTCCTCATCAAACAACCTATAAAAAAGCATGTATAAACCTTGGGTATTGAAAAGATTGCAACAAAAATCTACCGATCTGCGCAACGTGAACTAAGAGTTGGACATAATTATAAAAGACACATTAGACAATTATTAAATTAAATTAGAGAGATAGCATACCTTTCAAAACGTTGTAGATAACCACAATTCAAAAGAACATATGAATGTGCACTATTGTAATCTTTAGAATCTAACCAAACATCCTTAGCTTTACCACTACCTCGTCCACTTTGTAAAAATATCTCAGGAATATCTGGAAATGCATAATCATATGCGACACCTCCATCATCATTGCGAGACTCATTGCGACTCTTGGTTTGAATATGAGTTTCGAAATAATAAGAGCTGAAATCTGAAATTTCCTCGTTGACATATTGTTCCACGATAGACCCTTCAATTTTAGCCTTATTTTTTGCTTTTTTCTTCAAATGGTACATATAGCGCTCGAATGGATACATCCATCTGAACTGAACATGACCACCTAGTTTTGCCTCATGAGGAAGATGAATCGCCAAATGTTCCATCACATCAAAAAAAGAAGGTGGAAATATTTTTTTCCAAATTACACATAATAACAACAATGTTATTTTTCATAATTTCCACTGAATCTTTTTCTAAAGTCGTGTAGATAGATCACAAAAGAACAAGCTTATACCTATCAACATAAAAATTAAAAAATAAATTTCAGTTTAAATTAAAACAATTTCATGAAAAACGACATAAAAATCAACAAATTTGCCATGATCATTTATTTGTTGTCAATTCCTTATCGTTAATGTCAACTAATCACATTATGCTATTAATGATCTAAGTCAATTTAAAAGGAATACGAAAACAGAATATGTAAGCTAAAATCCGCTTTTCTCCATTGACCAAGTTTAAAGATCAGTAGAAAATGTACCCGATAATGCTTGATGGATGTTGGTTGGTAACAATTCAGCAAAAGCAATCGGAAGTAGTCTTTGCATAAACACATGGCAATCATGACTTTTCATTTTAGAAAGTTTAACTCCATCAGAAGAAGATATATTTGATGCATAACCATATGAAAATTTAACTTCATCTTTTAATCAGTTAAAAAGACATATCTTGCCCTCTGGAGATAATCTAAATAATGGAAGTGGAGCTTTTCCATCATTAGTCATATGGAGATCTTTTCAGTTGCAAATCTCTGCCAAGTCAATACGGGAATTAACATTGTCTTTCGTTTTTCCTGGAACATTCAACACCGTATTGATGATATTTTCAAAAAAGTTCTTTTCGATATGCATCACATCAAGATTATGACGTAGGAGAAGACTTTTCCAATAAGGTAAATCCCAAAATATGCTTTGCTTATGCCAGTTATGTTTTTCACCATATCCCACTATTTTCGGATGTCCTTCCCCCCCACAATTAACTGTTTTTGGTAAACCAGATACATGAACACTCCACAACTCTTCTCCCGAATATACTGTTGGTGGATCTAAATCCACCATTTTATTTTTTTTGAAATTCTTCTTGTTACGTCGTAAACTATGGTCTTTTGGAAGAAAACGACGGTGACAATCAAACCAACATGTTTTTCTCCCATGTTTCAACCAAAAAGCTTCAGTATCACCCATACAATAAGGACATGCTAAACGACCATGAGTTGTCCATCCAGATAACATAGCATATGCAGGAAAGTCACTAATTGTCCATAAAAGCATAGCTCGTAATGTAAAGTTTTGCTTCATTGATACATCATACGACTCAACACCATCACTCCACAAACAATTTAACTCATCTATAAGAGGCTGTAGAAATACGTCTAAGCTCCTTTTTGGATGGTTTGGACCAGGAATCAATATCGTGAGGAATAAAAATTCTCGTTTCATGCACATATCAGGTGGTAGGTTATACGGAGTCAATATAACAGGCCATAACGAATAATTTTGACCAAACATTCCAAAAGGATTAAATCCATCAGTGCATAAACCAAGATAAACATATCTAGGCTCATTAGAAAAATAAGGAAATACCTGGTTGAAATGTTTCCATGCTTCACCATCTGATGGATGACACATTACATCACTACCGTGGGTTGAATAATGTTCTTTGTGCCATCTCATTAGTGACGCTGTTTTCTTGGATTGGTATAACCTTTTTCAGTCTATCAGCTATGGGCAAATAAAACATTCTCTGAAACGGAACTTGTTTTCTTCCAGGTTTTTTTGCGCTTTTAAATCTATCAGCTCCACAAAATCTACAGCTTTCTTGGTCTGCATCGTTTTTCCAGAAAATCATACAATTCTTCTGACACACATCAATCTTCATGTAAGGCAAACCCAAAGATCACATTAATTTCTTTGTGTCATAGTATGAGGTAGTGGCATTGTTATCTTCAGGCAAATAGTCTTTCATCATCTGAGCAATGGAATCCATGCATTTCTCTGATAAATTATAATCTGTTTTCAGAGTCATATATCGAGACGCCAATGACAATTGTGAAAGCCCTTCTCGACATCCGTCATATATTGGATGTTGGCTGGCGTTTAACAGACTGAAAAATCTTTTGGTTTCTTCGTTGGGTTCTTCTTCCATATTCTGATCGGATGACGTACGTCCATCGAAAGCATCTGTAACCATCTCGACATAGGTGTTTGGAACATGTATCAAAAAATCTCTTGGCATGCTTGTATTTTCCTCAATATAACATGGTTGATTGTCAGCCTCATAGTCTTCTCCATGTGAAACCCAAACAAAGTAGTTGGCCATAAACCCTCTGTTATATAAGTGACCGGCAACTATCTCCTCAGCAAAAACATGTCCATTCAAACAAATAGTGCACGGACAAAACATTTTCTTCTTCTGAATATATAAGTCATGGTTTTTAGCAACAATCATGAACTCTTTCAATCCATCTAGGAATGCATCCGAGACTAAATTGGTTGTTGGATCCGTTCTTGCATACATCCATTGCCTCAAAGCATTATCATCATTACTCGAAGACATTTAAGAAATCAAGAATTTCTGCAAACACGCAATAAAATTTAATCAAAACGCAGAACTATATATACATGAAGTGAAAGCATTAACAATAAGCTTTGGTTATGAAGTGAAATTCAAACGAAACAAACTAGATTCGTTTCCCTTATGATATACTTGATCTAAGATCTTTGGAAATTCTTCAACCATTTGATATAGACATCACAATCAGACTGATATAGGGAATTCTTCACAGTAGAAACAGTGGCGAACATCCAATCCATGAATTAATCTAATGAAAACCCACATCTTTGTACGACAAAGAAATGTAAAAGCAGAGTAAAACCAAAAACTTAAAAAAGAGGAAACCATCTTAAATTAAAAATCAAATAGAGATTGAAATTTTTTTTACCTTAATTCTTGTAGAATTATGGCTTAAAGCAAAAGAGTGGTGAAGATGCTGTGGCGATTTCAGCTCAGTTGATGAATCCTATCTAATTACGAGCTGAAGCGGAAGATTCGTCACTCTCCCACTTCTAAATCGCTTCCTCTGTAATCTTCACTGATTTTTTATCTTATTCTTTTTTATAAAGAAGTTCTAGATCTAAAGCTAACGACAGGTGGTGTAAATTTTATTTTATTTAATAGGGGATATACTTTGTAAAAAATGAAACGATAGCAACGAGATTTCTACTATATATTTTCTCTTTTTACATATTTTAATATTTATTATTTTGCTTAGATAATGAACTAGGAACGAAACTATGTCAATGTGATAGGGGGATCCCATATATTTTATAAATATTTGAATTTTCCTATATTTCAGAATTTAAACTTGGTGAAATTGTTTATAATGTTTATGGTGACCCTTAACTTATGTTCTAAGCATCAATTGACCCATTTAATTCATTTTTTTTACCTACTATACTTGTGATTACACATTTTATTCATGACCATTGAATTTCATAACAAAAAATAAAATAATAGATGCTAAATTAACTAGCTAAAATTTTTACCCTTATACAATTATTTTCTATCTCCCCCATTAACTACTAGCCATAACATAAAGAATGAGCACATCAATTTTAATTAACCAAATAATATTATGTCTACCTTAATGTTAAATATGCAATAAATATGTTTCATCTAGTAATTGAGTTAAAAACATGTGAATATATATATATATATATGTATATAGACGTAAGTTTTATACAACATATGTTGCAAAAGAGTTATTAAATGTTGTAAATACAATGACAAAAGTGTCACATATTTTGTCACTATAATTTTCTTGCAAAATAGCCACAACTCATAATCGTTGAATATTTCTTACAAATTTTGCAAGATATTTTTGCATGTCGTAGAAATGTTGCTAATTTGTAACAAAAAATCGCAATGAAAACTTTCGTCACTATTTTGCAATAAACTGTAATGAAATTGTGACATGCATTTATCATTGCAAAAATATGGCATAACTTGTTACAAAATTTTAACGAATATGATCATTACAAAAATTATGTTGCAATACCACTATTTTTTTGTAGTGAAAACTCGAGATTCTGAAGAAAAAAACTGCAACCTAGAACTTTTCCTAATCTGGCAAGGCTCACAAACAAGGGAGGTGCTGCTCTTATTGACACTAATATCCTTGCTGATCTTCAGTTGTTGAAGAACCTAAAAGTTTGAGTGACCTAACCGATGATGCCAGGTCTTTTCTGATGCTGCATATTTTCGATTAGAGTTCAAAGCTACAAACTCTTGATTCTTCAACACATAAAATCCATTACTTTTTGGACCTGTGGACACCACTTTCTGAGTATTCAAATCAATAATGCACACCTTATTAGCATCAAATAATACTCCACACGGGTAATCATCACACAACTTTGAGACAAAGAGTAATGATTTATGTATATCCGAGCATACTAAAACTTTTTTTAAAGGAATTGTACCTGACTTAGAAGAGATGGTGGTGGATCCAATATGTGTAATGGGTAAGTAGGCTCCGTCTCCAACCAAGATAGTGTCATTCCCACCATAAGGAGCTACACTGTGGAGATGATCGGTTGTGGGAGTGACATGGGCAGAAGCAGCAGAGGCAGGGTGCCATTCATTGCCTGAATCATCAGATATACACATAGAGGAGAAGGCTTGAGAGGTGTATGTGCTTTGATAATTATTGTCAAACCTGTTGTAACACTCCAAGGCTGTGTGACCAACTCGGTCACAAATCTGACATGTAGGACGTTCTCCAGAGTTGGGAAAGTTTGTTTGGTGTTGAGAAAAACCTCTCCCTCGAGTAGAGTAACCTCCTCGACCTCTGTTTTGAGCATTTGAGCCGCGTCCTCATCCTCTCTGTCCAGACTTATATTAGTTATTGTAGTCATTCCTTTCTTTGTTGAAAGCCATGTGAGGAGTGACAGAGATTGGATCTTCATAGGACTGGAGTTTTGAATCAAACCCTTCAACCTCAGAGATAACATCATTGAATGTTGGAGGTGGAAACTTACTTAGGGAACTCTGTATGACCGTCGTTATTGGGTCATATGCACGTCCCAGACCATTGAAAAATTCAAAGATCTTCATAGACTCATCTATTGGCTTGCCAATAGAACTCAAAGCGTCACATATGGCGATAAAATCACGATAATAACCAGCAAAAGTCTTGTTTTTTTTTTAAAGAAGCCAGAGATTACGACGAAGTATGAACTCACGAGCAATGCTGTTTTTGTTGAAATTTTCAGCTAGAGATTCCCATATTTGACAAGAGGTGTGGATGTTGTGAACATACCCAAGCACTTCCTCGGACAAGGTACCAAATAGCCATGAACGAACAAGTTGATCCGTACAAAACCAAGACTCGTACAGAGGATTTGCGACTTCGGTGATGACATCTCCATTGGTGACGGTGCGAGTAGGCAGAGGAGCGGTGATGCTTCCGTTGACAAAGCCGATGAGTTTTTGACAAGATAGGAGAGACTCAAACTATGTTTTCCACAATAGGTAATTGCTATCGTTTAATTTGAGTGTGACAGAACTAGAGACATGGATGTTATCAGAAAAAGGATATGAATCTGTCATTGTTGTACCTGTTAGGGTTTTACAATGGCTCTGATACCATGAAAGAACTTTGAGAAAGATAAACTTTTATTATTATTACTAAATTTTCCTTAAACGCTCAAATGAGCTTACAAATAATTTTATAGAATATTTGGAACAATCTAGAACTTAGGTTATTCTTATTTTCGGAGGACAGTTATATATTAGTCATTGCATAAGGATTTGAGGGTTTCAAATTGGTTAGAGCAGATAAGCGTCGTCTCCTTCTTTTTTTTCTTTTATAATGCTTTTTGCAGGTACGATATTTTGAGTCTTTGTCATGTTCTGTTGTCAACAAATAGGTTTTATGATTGGGTCTTTCTTCTTTTGAATAGATGATTTCGTGTGCCCATATTGATTGTTGGTGTCTTGCTCACACGTACTACTAGTACTGTTCATATATTACTGCCAACATCTACCCTTTTTCGATATAGCTTGAAGTAGACTACATTGTTTATTTATGTTGCAACCATTTAAATTGTTAGTCCTTTTTATATTATTGTAAAGATGTGAAAATATGTACATTCATACATTGATGAGGGACTGGTTTCTAGTTAGTTGGTATTAAGCCGACCAACATTAATTGTTGGTTTATGTCTACACATGGGCACTAGTCCACCATTTAATATCATCATTTACCTCATTTTATTTTACAAATTAATACTTTGATCTGTTTATTAATATAGTTCTCCACTGTTTACATATGTTCATTATACTGTACATGCATATACATAAACCTAAAAATATGAATTATTAGCATCTGATGAACTGGATGTCTGGATCGTTCTAATATTGAGGTTGGAGAGTCGGTACGTACTGTCGAAACATGTGTTTCATGTAGTAATCACGATTCATCGAAAGGACGTCGTTGGTTTTTGTTTTTTCTTTTTTCTCTGTAATTTCCCAATATGTGAGAGTTACTGTCTTATTTTTCCTTCTAATATATAATCCATAGTTTGGAACATTCTTTATCGAAAGGGTTATGCTTTTTTGGGACCCGTTTTTATTAATCTTTAAATAAGACTAGGTAAGATAACATAAATAGATTTGGTATTCTTACGCTATTAAAATGTTACGTTGCATGTTAAAATGAATTTCACACTATGGCGCGCGGATTATACGGAATGTTTTTTTTTTTTTTGGTTTGCTTTTCGTAGAAGATAAAAAGACGTTTTAATTGGAAAGAATATGCAATATTGACTAAGTTAATAATATATAAGCTTTGTAATTATAAAATAAAATAGGGATATACGATACTATAAATGATTATTAAGAAACCATTTGCATTTTATCAATAATTTTTATCCCATTGAAAAACAAAACAGAGACGGGTCCACTTTGACCTAAAATCCGATCATTTTTACCCACAAGCCTACAACTACCCATTCAAGGTCCATGTTGGACACCTTGGCACAATCAATTTTATTATGTACTATAAAGAATACTCGAAAATAGAGATACAAATCCAAAATTAATTACTTCTTTATAAATTTTTTAGAATTTGGAATTTAATTCATTAAATCGACGTCTTAACGAAGACAGCAAAATTATAAATCAAATGATAATGACAACAATTTTGAAACAGCTAATATGGATGGATGGTGTATAATGATTTTTTTTTTTTGAAATGTGCTAATATTAAAAAGTAATATAATTCATTGCCCATAATAAGGAGTTTGTATCCATGCGGGATACACATTTATATAAAAATAGTAACAAACTTGATTTTTTGGGGACACGCTTTCGTCTACCACTGTAATTGCAAATTGGACAGGGAACGCTTCTCATGAATGAAAGAAACGTTTCTCGAACACGTTTCTTCCTTTAAATTTACAATTTACTACAAAATATTTGATCAACTTATATATAATATTATTCGATTGATCATATTAAAACTTTCCCTCACTCAATTTTGGAGAAATATATACTTGCTAAAAAGGAAGAAAAAATCATTGGTGTCTAAAACGTTTTGGATTTATAACAAATTATATAGTAAACATGTCATATTTTGTTGTTGTTAGTGTATACTTGTAGTTCTCTGAATAACAAATTAGGTTAAACAATAATAGAAAACTATAGGATATCTAAACAAGGTCGGTCCAACAATATTGGTGGTCCGAAACAAAAACTTTCTATATTATAATCTCAAACTCAAAAATTGATAGGGTTTGTTTTAAAAAAAAAATTCATTGTTTAAAATCTCAAAAAGTATTAATTTTGAAAAGAAATATTCAACTATCTAAATTATTTTGTAAAACAACAAATCATTTGAAGAACAACTTAGAAAATACTACTTTCTATAATCGTCATTAACAAATTATTCATTAGAATTTTATTCATTTGAGTTTAAGAAGAAATTATAACAAAAAGTTATAATAGTTTGAAAAACTCACTTCAATCGTTAAAGCAAGTAAGGGTGTAGTCTTGTTTTTAGAACACGATAAGAGAAATCTTTGATTTAAAATTTTTTATTTAGTTGAATTTCATAATTAGATATAATTCTTCTTTTAAATTGGAATTTGTGTTATTTTTCAATATTTTGATAAGTGATAAATGTCTAGAATTAAATAGAAAAGAAAAAATAGACAAAAACGAAAGAAAACAAAGAAATAAAACATGAAAAGAGTATATAGAAAGATATTCTGGAACCCAAAACTATAAAAAAAATATATTATAAAACAAGTATAAGAAATTAATTACCTCCAAAAATTCTATTATAATGGGAGACCCTAAACTTTCGCTTAGGTGGTTGTCCAGCGGACCGGCTCCGTGCCCAAATTTTATGTGTGAAAAGAGGATACCCCAACTTGTGATCTACCATATGACTTATGAGATTCAGCTGGGTTATGTTGGCCTTTAGTAAAAATGTTTCTATTAGTAACTTGCATTTGGTGTGAACAAAACATGACAAATAATCTGACTACTTAATTTAATATCAAGGTCCCATGTAAGTAGTTGAGCTAATAGTAGTATCTCGGAACCACCCACCATTAAATTCGAATATTGTTCCATTTTTATTTTTGTTAAGTCATTCTGTATTATTAAATCTTATTATCTTTTCTCTTTCTTGCACTTAATAGCAACTCTATATATCTCTCCATCCCTACTTGCCCTAATTTCACCAAAATCCTCCAAATCCACCGATTTCAGATTTTTCATTCTCATTTTCTCTCTCTTTCTCTTTCTCCAAATTTGCCTAAAGATTAATCATTTACATTTTCCTTCAATCTTTAATTCCACTTTGAAATATTTCGACCCAAAACTATACTGATGGAGAGAACAAACAGCATAGAGATGGATCGAGAGAGATTAACGGCGGAGATGGCGTTTCGAGATTCATCATCGGCTGTTATTAGAATCCGGAGACGTTTGCCGGATTTCTTAACGTCCGTTAAGCTCAAATACGTGAAGCTTGGACTTCACAACTCTTGCAACCTCACCACCATTCTCTTCTTTCTTATCATTCTTCCCTTAACCGGAACCGTGCTGGTTCATCTAACCGGTCTAACGTTCGATACGTTCTCTGAGCTTTGGTCTAACCAGGCAATTCAACTCGACACGGCGACGAGACTCACCTGTTTGGTTTTCCTCTGCTTCGTTTTGACCCTCTACGTGGCTAACCGGTCTAAACCGATTTATTTAGTGGATTTCTCCTGCTACAAACCGGAAGACGAGCGGAAAATTTCGGTGGATTCGTTCTTGACGATGACGGAGGAAAACGGATCGTTCGCCAATGACACGGTTCAGTTCCAGCAAAGAATCTCGAGCCGGGCCGGTTTAGGAGACGAGACTTATCTGCCACGTGGCATAACCTCAAAACCCCCGAAGCTAAATATGTCGGAGGCACGTGCCGAGGCTGAAGCCGTTATGTTCGGAGCCTTAGATTCCCTCTTCGAAAAAACCGGAATTAAACCGGCCGAAGTCGGAATCTTGATTGTAAACTGCAGCTTATTTAATCCCACACCGTCTCTATCAGCGATGATCGTGAACCGTTACAAGATGAGAGAAGACATCAAAAGCTACAACCTCGGAGGAATGGGTTGCTCCGCCGGATTAATTTCAATCGATCTCGCCAACAATCTCCTCAAAGCAAACCCTAATTCTTACGCTGTCGTGGTAAGCACGGAAAACATTACCCTAAATTGGTACTTCGGAAATGACCGGTCAATGCTCCTCTGCAACTGTATCTTCCGAATGGGCGGAGCCGCTATTCTCCTCTCGAACCGCCGACAAGACCGGAAGAAGTCAAAGTACTCGCTGGTCAACGTCGTTCGAACACATAAAGGATCAGACGACAAGAACTACAATTGCGTGTACCAGAAGGAAGACGAGAGAGGAACAATCGGTGTCTCTCTAGCTCGAGAGCTCATGTCCGTGGCTGGAGACGCTCTGAAAACAAACATCACGACTTTAGGACCGATGGTTCTTCCATTGTCGGAACAGTTGATGTTCTTGATTTCGTTGGTCAAAAGGAAGATGTTCAAACTCAAAGTGAAGCCGTATATTCCGGATTTTAAGCTAGCTTTCGAGCATTTCTGTATTCACGCAGGCGGTAGAGCGGTTCTTGACGAAGTGCAGAAGAATCTTGATCTCAAAGATTGGCACATGGAACCTTCTAGAATGACTTTGCACCGGTTTGGTAACACTTCGAGTAGCTCGCTTTGGTATGAGATGGCTTATACCGAAGCTAAGGGTCGGGTTAAAGCTGGTGATCGACTTTGGCAGATTGCGTTTGGGTCGGGTTTCAAGTGTAATAGTGCGGTTTGGAAAGCGTTACGAGCGGTTTCGACGGAGGAGATGACTGGTAATGCGTGGGCTGGTTCGATTGATGATTATCCGGTTAAAGTTGTGCAATGATCAGTTCAACCGGATAATTATTTATGTAATTGTGTTCTTCTTGATTTTTTTTTTAAAATTTTTTTTATGTAAGTTGTCGATTGAAAAATATATAATTTAATTAATTTATGGATGTGTGTTTGGTAAACGTTAGTTGATTTTTTTGATACTTTTGGTAAACCAGAAATTTGAAAATTTATCTCAAGTCAAACAGAATTCTAATCCACACTATCTCTGCGTTCACACTTCACACACCGCATAGATCACATACTTGCACAATAGCAAAAACTACGCTGGCTCCAATTAATTACACTTTTTTTTTTTTTTTTTTTTTTTGCGAAGTTGTGGTGTATAGATTCATTTAACAATTTGGAAAATTATTGACCAAACGTTATCCACTTAAAAAGTTACTATTTTTAAAAATTATTCTTTTCTGCAGATTTTAGTTTATTTTCATTTTCTCAAGGTTCTTCCGTTCTATAATGTTAAATTTCGACCGCATATATAGAATGTATATATTCTTCTTTTAGCTTTGTAAAAGTAACGAAGAGAGTCAATATAAGAGAATCCAAGAACATATATATAACAAACAGATCCATTACAAAATTCCCTTGATTATTCAAAGTGTTGATCTATAATAATAACTAAGTAAGGTCAAAGCTTGAACCATTAGTTCGGTCAACAACTCGTCTAGGTCGAGGTGGGTGAGCCATCATCTGCATTGCATAACTGGTTCCTGCCAACAAATAACAACTAAAAAAGCAAAAACATTTACGTTTTGAAAAAGCCATGTCAGATTTCTCAGTAGTCTTCAATGCACTAAGACCTTTCAGCATAATAAATGAACACGTTTTCCACTTTTTACAGGAGGCGGCTGGATTACTTCACCAGTTCACCATGCCAGCTCCTACAGTTCTTCTGTTAAGTATATTTGTACCGTACTTCGTAGTCGTAGATCTCTTTAATAAGGCACATTAGGCTGTATAAGAGAAGACTATTACCGCTACTGGGATCACGTATGACGCACCCTTTGAAGTCTTACCATACACTTAAATCCCAGGAGGTCACTATCTAGGCCCATTAACGTTGTTTTCCTGAAAGCCCATTTAAAATATGGTCTCAAACCGCCAGAACTCGCAATCCCCGCCGTTCTAATTCAGAAGACGGTAACTACATGCCGTTTTGGAGTTTCGCCCTTTTCTTATTGATGAAAAACAATTGAGTTGCATTGTTTTCTTTGCTTAAACATTGTTGACTTGTTAACAAATTTTCTGTTCTTACTAGTTAGTATAGAAATTATATTGAACTACAAATTTTCTGTTCTTTGAACTTGTATGAAACGCAATAGATATTTTATCAGAGGTGAAAGCGATACGGAATCGTGTGTAAATGTCGAAAGACAAGACTTGTGATGCTGGGGAATCATGTCACATGGGTGATGTCCTCTGCTCGTGTTTCAAGTTGCAAAGTTGCAGCTTTTTTACCTTTTTAGATCATTGTTAAAAGATTTAACAGTCTCACTTTTGCATCAAAATCACCAAAAGCGTAAACTATGGAGCCTAAAGTGGAAGATTCAAATCTTTTTTTATCCAATATTTTATCCTGCAAAAGGCCAAAATAACATCTAAAAGCCATTGATTTAAGAAACAGAATAGTATTTGTACATCCGACTGTTTTTGTTTTTTTTTCTTTAAACTATTTGATGATATCTAGAGTAGAGACTATAATTAGAACATATTGCAATACGTTAGCTTTTAAAATGCAAACAAACATTCTCTTGGAATCCACTAACTTCAATATATATAATCAGTTTAAATCATTTAATTTTAACATTTCAAGATCTTAAAAAGTTACAGATCAATTGGTTAATAAATTTTTCTTTCAAAGGTACATTTCCAAATACAACTCAACCTCAATGACACAATATAAATGTTTTCTTCTTCTGAATATAAAATAAATTTTTTTTTTCCTGGACGATGACAAAAGATCGCGACCGTTAATTTGCACCACCAACAATCATCTAAGCCAATTTCTAAAGTCACTAGTAGAAGCTGGAGTCTCAACACCAATAGACTCCGTGCAACACGAAGAGTAATTCGATTGTTGCTCCAACAATCCACTAAAATGTGAACCAGCCACACTCTTAAAGCTTGGGCTCCTCAAGCTAATATTGTCCTCATACTCCGGTGGTGGCGGGACCGGATACGAAAGCCGTTTCTTGACAGAACCCACACGGTCCCTCTCGGGAGTCGAGGGTCGCTGCCTCGGTGCGCTCTGAGACCGGATCCTTGCCTTAGCCGACTCAGTACTCGCCATATAATTAGGCAACAATGATGCATTATTAACCATTGTGGTACTAATGCTACATCCACTCCTAGCTGTGAAACTATAATTAGATCTCAAGCTTGGTGTGTTTGATGTATAACTATAAGCTGCTCGTTCCCGGTCATCCCTCGGGTCTCTCTGGCACCTTGGACTAGCTGACCGAATATGTATCGGTCTAGACTTAGCCGGAGATGGAGTAGCTGATAAATTATTGCGGGATTGGTAATGGTGGCTTGTTCTTGATGGGGAATTAGGTCTTTGGCTACGGCTCGGGCTTCCGGTTCTTGCTCTTGAGTAAGGCTGAGAAGTGTCGATTTCAACGGTTTTGACCGAAACCCTTTGGTCCACCGAAGCTCTACTACTAGCTCGTTTATCCCACGGTCTAGTAGCCATCCACCTGTCAAGCCATTTTGGTCTTTCCTCCTCGAGTTCTGCCTCATGGTCTCCTCCCGTGGATTGGTTACCAACCGTTCTCCACATCTTTCCATTAAAACGAAACGGTCTTATCAGCAAACTCAAAATACATACTATTAACATTTTTGACTAGTTTGGTTATTTTACCTGTTGAGAGAAAGCTTGAGACAAATTAGTCTTCTCATGTCTCAATGCTGTGTCCCGTCTCCGATGTAGCATGGCTTTCACTTCGTCTATAGTGTGTGGTCTGTCATCCCAATCTTCCGCGACGCTGCTTCCTTCTCTTGACTACAACAAATACATAACCAAAATCCAAAAGACGTTAGCCACCAGATGAAATTACAAACGCAATTTCAATTAACAAAACCATTTGCTTAAGTTGTAGGTTAATTTGAAAAATATACAATAGATTTAACCTAAACACATAGGCAAAACGTAAAGAACTAATCAAGGCACACCTATTAAACAGTACCTATGTTAATGCACATTCTGAACGCCTAAATTAGACAGGCATACTAAAAACCGCTAAACCATATAAAGCAAAACATGTCTATAACTAAAATTAATTATATGCTATAGTTTAGGCAAGGCCTAGAAGGCTATAGTAACCATGGATTGTCGATCTGAAATATCTTGAAGATAGCGAGATTCAAAAACAGTCTGACAGTCGCTGAACGCGGATTTGCGACTGCCGTCATGAGACAAGCGTTTGCGTTGGTCAAGCACACGAGACTGGACTCGAACCAGGGCTTGCATACACCTTAAAGTCATTTTGGCTTGCTTTCTCACATTATGACCCCTCACCAATGCTTGTAGCTTCACTAACCCTTTTAATGCTCGTAATGCTCTCCTTGCCTAATCCATTCCAATTAACAAAACATATATAAACACACCAAATTAGAAAGAACAAAACTTAGATCAAAAAAAAAAAAAAAAAAAAATTGGTCTAGAACACATCAGTGTCACTATAAAGTGGTCTAGAACTCAAGTTGGTTATATAAAAAAATTGAAGTAAAAATATTGCTAATTAATTTGCTCACCAAATATCCTCTGAAAGAAGTTTGGATGACAACAGCAGCGTAATTTTCTCTTGCGTAATAAATCTGCCTCGGTGCGACCGCTCGAGATGCTGACGTGGCGACGTGGGACGGAGGTTTTCCGGCGTTCGACGGCAGTGTCGTCGTTGCGTTACTCGGTGCTGTCTCCGGGGAGGTTTTCGAGTTTACGTTATCTGATTCATGCGGTGGTGGTGGTGGAGAGATACCGGAAGACTTCAACGGAGATTCTTGAGTCGCCGGTTTTCTAAATAACCATCGTCTCTTCTCTCTCTTCTGTTCAAAAACAGAGCAAAACAAGAACTTTACAAAAAAAAAATCTCAACTTGATATAAGAAGCGAGTAATAAGATCTAAGAATAACAAACCTTTTCCTCGTCTTCTTCGACTTCGTTATTATGTTCTTTCTTGGTCGGAGATCGGAAAGCTCGCTTCACGGCTGTAAGCCAAGAAGAAGAGCCGTTCTTTTTCCCCATGTGTTTACTTTTGGTGGGAAGATGAAGATCACTGCCTCCAACACATTATTAACACACCATTGTCTTTGTGTTTCGGTGTTCCGTGAGGTTGAGATTTACTTGTAGATTTTTGCAGAAATAAGGAGAGAAAGAGAGAGAGAGAGAGAGAGAGAGAGAGAGAGAGAGAGAGACAGGAAGTACAGATAATCTTTGGTTGCTCGCTTGTGTAAGAACTTGCTCTGACCACCTCTTTTACTGCAACCACGACACCGATGACTGTGTTATTTTTTCTTTAATAATTATCTTTCCACCAAATACACTATATATTATTTTATTTTGTTTGCATCGATATTAACATGCACATATTCGTTATGGGTCCATGTTGATATATACCGTGCGGGGATAATAATATACGTAGCTAGGGCCTAGGGAGTGAGATTGCACGTTGTTTTAGCTCGTTAATTTTTTTTTTTTGGTCAACAACAAGTAAAATTATAGCAGCCAACACTAAAGAATGTTGTTTACATATATCGAGACATGCGAATCGACACGAAACGTTTGTGCCAATTTATCTTCAATTACATTTTCATGACGAGGAACCAAAAAAGAAAATTCATCCTTATCACTTTGAATCGCATCCAAATAAATTGAAAACGCCGGCCAGTCATTTGGAGAGGTTACCATCTTCACCAAATCTGAACAATCTGTCAGGAACTGTACTTCTCTTCTATCTTGTTCTATCATGCATCTCATTGCTCAGATGAAGACTTCTACCTCTGCGTGTAAGGAAGTTAAGCTTCTTCGAAGGTTTGCAGCTCCCATACCTGGAGTATCGCCATTTGGTAACAAACAAAACCATCATACTCCGGAGAAATTATCAGTTTCCTTCCAAAATCCACAAATAAAACACCGGGCTTCAGATGATTTTAACTCCGCAGGCTCACCTCGCCCTGGATTATGATACGCACACCTTAACGGTTTAATGCAGTCATTACTAACCTCCAATTGTGCCAAGTGTCATGTTTTTGCCAAGTGTAAAATTTCCATTGGATTTATGTCCACATTTTCAAAAAACTTTTTGTTCCTAACTTGCCAAATATACCACAATATCCATGGAAACGTATCGCAACGTATATCTACTAGTATTCTCCAAAACAGGTAATCCATATTTGCATATAACGATTCTGAGGGAAATATCGTCATCGGGGTTGGAATCGATGATAAAGCCCATGGTTGTAGCGCTGGCGGACACTCAAAAATTGTATGATTTATTGTTTCCTCCACTGCTCCACTTCTAACACATCCTGATTTCGTGTGGATACCCCTCTTCTTTAAATTTGCGGAAACCGCCACACATCCTGAGATAAGTTGCCACATAAAGTGTTTTATCTTTAGTGGACATTTAACTTTCCAAGTATATGCCTGTAGTGGATGAATATCTGGACCTAATAGTATATTTTGCCGAGTTTCCAGATTTTCGAGTCGCAATGTATGATAGCCGGATTTTACCGTATATTTTTCTGTTTTTGTAAAATGTCAACCTAATGTATCTGGCTTTATTGGTGCCCCTAAAGGCAAATCACAAATTAAAGATACATCCTTAGTCTCAAAAGATACCTTTAGCTGGTCCATATTCCATGAATTTGTCTGACTGTCAATAAATTTTTTAACTCGAAGCATTGGATCAGAAACTGAGCTATTAATTAATGCTGACCTCGAAAATTGAGCCGGAATCCATGGATCATTCCATACTGAGATGGATTCACCAGAACCAACTCTTTTAATGAGTCATTTATTAACCAGAGGTCGAGCAGACATTATACTTCTCCAACCATACGATGGAGAGTAAGGTTTAATTGGGTCAAATGATGTTGAATTCCGAAAATAATGCCCTTTAAACACCTTAGCAAAAAAAGATTCTGAGAACGATATCAAACGCCAGAGTTGTTTTGCTAATAAGGCTGTATTAAAATGGTCCCCGAAAACCTAATCCTCCTTCATACTTACTATAACATAGTTTATTCCATGCTATCCAATGCAATCCTTTCGACTGACCATTTGTACTCCACCAATATTTTGCTACTGCATTTGTAAGCTTGGATATAACCGTTTTCGGTAGCCGGAAACATGACACTACATAAGTTGGTAATGCCGCCGCAACATATTTAATTAAAATTTCTTTTCCAACCTTGGATAAAAATTTGGCTGTCCATCCATTAATCCTATCTTGCAATCTTTCTAATAATGACTTTGATATTCTCTTGTTATTCAACTAAATGCCAATTATGGCTAGAGCATGGGTATTTCTCTATTCAAGTATTCATCATACAGACGGCCCCAATACAGAAAAGCGTATAAAGGCCAAACATTAAGGAAGCCCAATTATCTCAAACTGTTTAGAATAATTATAAATGGGCCTACCGAATATTTTTCCGGCCCATATAAAAGCTTAATAAACTCTGCGTCTCCCATCTCTGTATCAAAACCCTAGCGATTACTTTTTTCTCTCTGGAGCCGCTTTGCGAAAGCATTTTCGATCGTAGTCTAAGGTACTCGATGTTTCTCCATTTCTTTCTGTTGTAGTTCTCGTAGAATATTTCTGTTGGGGATTTTATTAGCTGGTATATGACTGTGTTCAATGGGGGCGCTTTAGAAGCTTTCCTTGTTTGTGATTTTGATCTGTTTATACTTTTTGTCTTTTTTGTTATGTTACCATCGTTTCTGTTGTTTGATTTACCATAGTTTTGGTTATAAATGGATTTAAAGTTTCGATTTTTGGATTTCGATTTGTGTATAGGGGAGATTAATATTTTGTATTTTTTTATATCGTTTCAGGAAACAATGTCGACAGTAGGAGAGCTTGCTTGCAGCTACGCTGTTATGATCCTTGAGGACGAGGGTATTGCTATCACGGTATCCTTCTTTCCACTTTTGCTTAGCTCTCTTATTTCCCATTGTATCGAATGTTTAAGGATTTGTGTAGGAGGTGACCTTTTTTTGTTCCATTTGAGGTGTTAAGTATATTTGAAGTTTTATGATTGGTAGAGTTTTATGTCAAGAATTGAACAAGTGTTTTTTGTTTCTGTCTAAATATGTTTGTGTTTGTTTATAAATTTTGAGGTTGAATTGGACAAAGGTCTTTGCTTCTGTTTGTTTATATCCTTGAATTTGTGTTGATAGGCTGACAAAATCGCCACTTTGGTCAAGTCTGCTGGTGTCAATGTTGAGTCATACTGGCCAATGTTGTTCGCTAAGATGGCTGAGAAACGTAACGTGACTGATCTCATCATGAACGTTGGTGCTGGTGGCGGAGGTGGTGCACCGGTCGCAGCTGCTGCTCCAGCTGCTGGTGGTGCTGCAGCTGCTGCTCCTGCCGCTGAGGAGAAGAAGAAGGTAAATGAAATAACAAGAAATAATATATTTTTCCTAGCTAAGAGTGTTCTGGTCGTTTATCTAATTTTGTTAAATTTATTGTTGCAGGAAGAACCAGCAGAGGAGAGCGATGAAGATTTGGGTTTCGGCTTGTTCGATTAAGCGCTTTCACTTGTTTTCCTTCTTCGTATTTGGTTTTATCGATTTGAGACTATATTTTGTCGTATCTAGCTATTACTCTTTTGGTTTGGCTAAAGAACGTTTAGTTGCTTTTTTGAAGGATATGTTGTGTAACTCAAGTTTCCGGGCAAACCCATCGGCTCGTTCTTTTGTTAGAACTGATTTTGTTTACTTTTCTTCTTTGATTCCATTCAAAGAATAGGTCTACTAGACTAGTAAACACGTCAAACAATGAAAGAAAATATTCCATAATATAAAATCATTCCAGGCACAAGCTTAGTTATAGATAAAATAACTATATGAGGCTCTACGATATTTTTAGCTATCAATGAGCCCGGCCCATTACCTTTATTATCGTGGCCGTGAAGAGCCGTCACGTGCGGAGGAGGAGAGTGATTTAAACGCGCTGAATATGGTTAGGCGTGTGGGTTGAGGAACGGTTTGTTCACTTCATACCTATTGTAGGATACCAGCCTCGTTTTTAGTATCTTCTTTGACTCAAACAAAGATTCAAAAGACCAACATGATATTTTGACCATAAATGAGACCTATTAAGTTCGGAGGACAAATCGAGAATTTCGTAGAGAATACAGAAGAAACCACTAGAAAAAAGATTTTTCTATAAATAAAACAAAATATCATGATCCAGATGTTATTACCCAGAGGTCATTATCCAGAGAATTAAAGAAAAAATGATTGTCTAACCCGAAAACTCTAGTTCGCTTTTTTCTTTCTCTGTAATTACCAATCTCATTCATTGTTAATAAAAGCATTAACTACGTTTCTCCTGAAAAACTCTAGGTTATATATTGTTACAACTTCGGTGCAAACACCTATCTGCGTTTTTTTTTTTCTTCCGCAGTTGTACATTTGTACGTCTATTGTCGTAAGTTCCAAATGATAGAAAATATAGATGAATGAGATAATTAATTAATAGAATATGAAAGTTAGAGAAATTAGGAAAACCAACCAATAAAGTTTAGAATTAGAGAACTATTATTCCATTCCTTTTTTTCTTTTTTTTACAATTTATTAGTACAATACGAATGCTTTAATTCAATTTCCTTCTTTTAAAGTCACAAGTAGTTGCATCTATATAACTCTACCTGAAAACTAAAAATTTTTACTGGTGATAAATAGTTTACCATATTTTCATGCGTTTGAAAACGTGATTCCATTTATTTTCTTAGCAACTAATAAAGTTTGTATATTTTTTTGATTGAGAAAATAATTCCGGCATATGTAATGTACAAATGTTAAAAAGTTTGTGCTATAATTGTTATTTTGATATATTCTTTGTTCCATTACTCATATATAGCAAAATTAAGAAGAAAAGTAATTGTGTTTAGTAGTTTAAATTATAGGATGTGATTTGTAGTAGATCCGATCTTGAAATCAAAGAGATGAGGGTAAGAGAAAACAAAACATTGGTATTAACGAAAGAATGAATAGCGTAGTTGTATTTTTGGGGTTTGGGTGGGTCCGAAAAATGCGAGAGAAATAAAAAAGGTTGAGAGGGCTTCTCCTCCTCTGCCTCTTGTTTACTCTCTTCCAAGTTCCAAACTCTCATCTCCCCTCTCTTGTTCTCTCCGCCCTCTCTCTCTCTCTTCTCTCTTTCAATTGAATCCCAAACGATTTCTACAGACCCATTTGGTCTCCATTGATACACGATAATGGCGACAGCTTTCGCTCCCACCAAGCTCACGGCCACCCTCCCTCTCCATGGATCTCAAGAGAATCGTCTCTTGCTCCCGATCCGATTGGCTCCTCCTTCTTCTTTCCTCGGATCCACCCGTTCTCTCACCGTTCATTCTTCTCGCAGACTCAATCACACTCATGCCACTCGTCGATCTCCCGTCGTCGCTGTCCAGGAAGTTGTCAAGGAGAAGAAATCCACCAATAGCCTGGTATGATGCTTCCATTACCTCGTCTCTCATTGTCCTAAAGACTTCAACTTTGTTACGATTTTAAGTCATTTTATACGTTAATTACCAGATTCGTGTTCAATCTACTGATCCTAACTAGTAATTATCGAAATCTGTGTCAGAGTTGCTGATTCTAGGCATTAGAAAGTTCGAAGCTTGTATTTTGATATGTGCCTTGATTTTGTTGTATTGTTTAAGGAATTGAAGTTCGAGATTTTTTAAATTTCTTTGTGCTTTGGATTTGCTTCGAAATAGTTAATAACCAAAGAGGAAGGATTGGAGTTGTATGAAGACATGATACTAGGTAGATCATTCGAAGACATGTGTGCTCAAATGTATTACAGAGGAAAGATGTTTGGTTTTGTTCACTTGTACAATGGCCAAGAAGCTGTATCTACTGGGTTCATCAAGCTCTTGACCAAGACTGATTCAGTGGTCAGCACATACCGTGACCATGTTCACGCCCTCAGCAAAGGTGTCTCAGCTCGTGCAGTGATGAGTGAGCTCTTTGGGAAGGTCACCGGATGCTGCAGAGGTCAAGGTGGATCCATGCACATGTTCTCTAAAGAACACAACATGCTTGGTGGGTTTGCTTTTATAGGTGAAGGGATTCCTGTGGCGACTGGTGCTGCGTTTAGCTCAAAGTACAGAAGGGAAGTCTTGAAACAGAATTGTGAAGACGTCACTGTCGCGTTTTTCGGTGATGGAACTTGTAATAACGGACAGTTCTACGAGTGTCTGAACATGGCTGCTCTTTGGAAATTGCCTATTATCTTTGTTGTGGAAAATAACTTGTGGGCGATTGGGATGTCTCACTTGAGAGCGACTTCGGACCCCGAGATATGGAAGAAAGGTCCTGCATTTGGGATGCCGGGTGTACATGTTGACGGTATGGATGTCTTAAAGGTGAGGGAAGTGGCTAAAGAGGCAGTCACTAGAGCTAGAAGAGGAGAAGGTCCGACCTTGGTAGAATGTGAGACTTACAGATTCAGAGGACACTCGTTGGCTGATCCCGATGAGCTCCGTGATGCTGGTAAATATCTCTTTCCTTCTACTTTACTGCTTCTTGAAGCTTGTAGTGTTTATCTTAGAATTGAACCAACCTTAAAGTTTAAAGCATTTTTGATGGGTTACATTTGAATTTGGTTATATCTTATTTGTTGGCAGCTGAGAAAGCCAAATATGCGGCTAGAGACCCGATAACAGCACTGAAAAAGTATTTGATAGAGAACAAGCTTGCGAAGGAAGCGGAGCTAAAGTCGATAGAGAAGAAGATAGACGAGTTAGTGGAGGAAGCAGTTGAGTTTGCAGACGCGAGTCCACAACCCGGTCGCAGTCAGTTGCTAGAGAATGTGTTTGCTGATCCAAAAGGGTTTGGAATTGGACCTGATGGACGGTACAGATGTGAGGACCCCAAGTTTACTGAAGGCACAGCCCAAGTCTGAAAAGACATGGTTAACCATAAGCTGTCTACTCCTGTCTTTGGCTTTGTTTGACGTTTCTATATATCTTATTAAGTTAAATTCTACAGAGAATCAGTTTGAATCATTTGAACTTTTTGGTCTGTTTGTTGGGTGTTACTAAATTATCACAAGGTTCTTCTTATAGTTCGTTGGGCTTTTTATTGGTTCAGAAAGCGTTTGACAAAATTAGAATAATAATTTGTTTTTTTTTCAATCTTGTGTGATTACATAAACAGAGCTCAACAGGAAAACAGAACCAAACACAAAAACTCTAAACAAGATGGGCTCTTCAACAGGAGACATAACCGCCAAATATGCACAATCTCGTATACGAACAATCCATGCCAATCCTTCCAATTCATTTTTAATCACCAAAACTCTTTCCTCTTTGCTTCTTCTCTGCATAACTTGCATATGATCCTCAAACACAAAACAACTACCACCAAAAACGTTGTACTGAACATAGCAGATTCCATCACTTGCACGATCAAGCATGAAACACATTCCTTCCCTCAAAGCCATGGACTTGTAGGTGTAGTGGTCAGAATCAAGATTGAGGATGAATGGGCCATTAGACAACTTAAACCTAGTCGGAAACAAAAAAAGGAAACAACAGAACTCAGTCGAAAAAAGGAAACAATCGAACGTTTCCTTTTTTTATTTGAAGAACCTTTATTGCTTATAAATACACCTGAAGAAGGCTAATCTCCAACATCATCATCACTCATTCTTCTCTTCTTCCTTGAGAAATCAAAATTCTCCATTCTAATCTTCTTCTTCGAAACCAAAACCAAATAACAAAAAAATGATCTTTTTCTTTTTGCACTTCTCTTCTCTTCTCGACCTATAAGCTCTGCGAATGTCATACTCATACAGAGAGGCTCGCCGATGATCCATGTAGACATTGAAGTAAGCCGATGGTCTCTGCAATAACTTCATCCCTAAGATTGATCGAAGCGGAAAGATCTCGCCGGTGGATTCTGTCAACGACGGCCAAGGAGAACACCACGACTAATGATGCGAAAGCGGGAAAGAGTAGAATCACCTGTGTTTCATCAATCATGGACTAATGATTCTGTCAATCATGATCTATGTTTTGTGTCATAAGTTTAATATGTTTTTAACATTTAGAGGGTGTATAGATTTGAATAATTTGAGTTTTAGTGAGTTTTTATATGATTTTGATGATTTTAAGAAGTTGTTATGATTTATTGTAAAATCTTCTTAAATTCCACCTAAAACTATGAAATTTACATTTATGTATTTTTAATTAAAAAAAATCCATTAAAATCACTAAAAATCCAAACTTCAAAATGTTTTCAATAACAATGGATTTTAAAATAGATTTTCAAATATATAGTTCAATAACATTGGATTTTATGAGATTTTTCTTGCAAAATAATGATTTTAACTAATATCATATTAATTTCACAAAAAAATTAAATAAATAAAATGTTTTTATTCAAATAATTTTAAATGTTAAATTTTTGTGTGTTGAAAACAAACCGAGTTTACGCATCCTGTCCTTAGGTGGTCCGTTTGTTTTGTGTAATAAATTCAACATGTTTTCACGTGATATAAATTTAACATTTAAACTAATTTTAAAAGGTTTTCTTGCAAAATAATGTTTTTAACTAATATCATTTTAATTTCACTAAAAATTTTAAATAAATAAAACGTTTTCCTTTTTAAAATAACAAATAACACAACAGATACAGCTTTTTAATGTATGTTAGTCTCAGATATGAAATTTTATTTGCATTATACGCCGCCTTAACAAAAGAAAAGGGATAAGCAAACCAAATTTCTTCAACATGTTATTAATACATCTCTATTGTTCAATTAATTTTCCTATGAAATAAACTTTTAAGAATGTTATACTATTGTAGAAAGAAAGAGCTATACGCCGGTATAACTATCAAACATTGAAACTTTACTGTTTTACTTCATCATTATTTTTTTACTGTACCACTTCAACACCGGTCGATAAAAACGTCTCTATAACACATTATTGATCATTTGAAACATACTAAAAGGTAAACCATGTCGGATCTCCATATACAAATAACGAATTTAAGAAGTATAGTATAATTAAGAAAAAAGAGACTTGAAAACAAGCATAAGTATTATTAGTTAACCCATCATTTGCCGTTAGTAGTAGAACAAACCATTCAACTTTTAAGATATTAAAACCTGCCTTTGGTTCGCTTCCTCCCCATGGTAGTAGCATTTCACGGATGAGAATCAAGGGGAGTCTCAACTCTGGCTTTAATCGCCTTCCCGCCTTCCTCATGACATTCACTCGGTGTTGCAACCAGAGCCAACTATGACTACAAACAAACAAAACTCAGGCTTGCGGCCGCTCAAATATACATCTATTTAATCGGCCGCTTTTGTTACAATATCTTCGTTAGTTCTGCTGGTAAATGTGTGATGCTTAAGGAGTTGAAGTTGAGGTCACGGATGAGAATCAAGCGGAGCCTCAACTCTGGCTTTAATCGCCTCCCCGCCTTCCTCATGACATTCACTCGGTGTTGCAACCAGAGCCGGCTATGACTACAAACAAGCAAAGCTCAGGCTTGCGGTCGCTCAAATATACATCAATTTAATCGGCCGTCTTCGTTACAATATATTCGTTAGTTCTGCTGCCCATATTTGGCCAAAATTTTTTTGCTACTTGTGGCCACCAATTATACACGGCCGGCTTTGGTTGCAACCATGTGTTGATGCCCAACCACCATAGGAGGATGCCCAACCACCATAGGAGGATGCCCAACATTCATTGGAGGGTGCCCAAAAGGGAACAACCAGTCCCACATCTGCTTGAAAACCAAATGCACATCCAAATTTAGGCAGGCAAACAAAACAAAAAATAAAAATCTCAACGTTTTCAGATATTAAAACAGGCATTTGGTTGTTTCCTCACCATGGTAACCATGGTAGTACCCGGATAAGAATAAAGGGGAGCATCAGCTTTGGCTTCAATCGCATCCTCGTATTCCTTAAATGGTTGTGAGCCTAAATACTAAAGTTGCATGGGAGGGAATCTGCCAGCCACCACCTGCTTGAATACAAAATGCACATCCAGTGGAAAAATGTAACATGGGGGTCAAATTTACGCAAACAAAACTACAAGAAAGGGAATCTTGTGGTAAAAGGTTTTCAAGCAGATAACACAGGGTCATATTTAGGCAAACAAAACTAAAAGTTAGAAATCTCAACGTTATCAGATATTTAATAAAACTAGCATCCTCACCACGGGAGTATAATTCCACGGAGGAGAATCATCAAGGGGAGCCTCAACTCTGGCCTCCTCACGTGGTGCGGGTAGAAGCCGAATCTTCTGAGGCAACCAGCCCGGAATCTGCTTGAAAACCAAATGCACATGCAATGGGAAAAGATAATATGGGGTCAAAATTTAGGCAAACAAAACAACAAATGAGAAAGGGAAACTACTTGTGGTAAGAGCTTGTCTGACTAAAAAAAACAATGACAAAATGTATTGATACAACAAAGTCCGTCCGGTTAGGCTAGGATGCTTAATTACCCGCTGTGCATGTTCTTGACTAGAGAGATGCGTGGTGAAATTTTCAAAGCCTTGGCCAGCAAAACCCTTGCCGCCTTTGCCGCGGTATACATAGCAAACCCAACAGGCTGCAGATTCACCCGTCTCACGGCACTCAAGTGCCCCTGAATCTGTGGAAAAAAAAAAGAGAGTAGCTAGTTCAGCAACAGATTTGCTGGTTAATTCAACAAGACTGTGAGAGAGGAAAACACACCTGCACCTGCCAGGAGAAAGAATTTCAAGAGTCCCTCTGTATTAGTGGAGGCGGCTTCATATGGAAACGGCTGAAGAATGTTGTATCCTATCTCATACTGTAGCGTGCCAAGATAAGTAGCTAGTAGTTTCAGATCGGATATGACCATTATATTAGCTGGAGCAGGATTCTTAGAGGTGCAATAAGACACTTGCGACACAAAGCTCTTATCTTCAGTTTCAGAAACGAAAGACTTTAGACTCTCTCTCTATACATCAAGGAAGGAAAATATACATTATTGTAGAATGCCATAAGGATGAGAAGATACTAACCGAAGGGGACGTGATTAAGAGCGATTCAACTGGAAGAGACCGCTCGCAGGACGTCAACAGGGACGTCTGTTAGTACGCCAACGGCAAAGATGGTGAGAGGACCAGAATAGCCTAAATTCTCCAAACACCGTTTAATACACGGACCGACCTGACGAGCATCATAGCCAGAGGGAACCGAACACTTCATGATGTCCCAAAAGACCGCTGTTACAGCCACAGCCTGCCTCTGCGTCGCGTTCATCATTCAAGACTTTAAACCTAAAAAAATTCAAATTCAAAAATTGGGAAAGCAAATCGCAATATGGTCTTCGATCTAGAACGGGAATCAAACATCAGATAAGCGTTCGGAGAGATAGATTGACAAGGTTGTTAAATCACCGACCTCGCTTATCTGAAACGCCAACCGACGGGGGAGAGAGAGAGAGGAACAAAGGCCGTAATTGTTTCGATCGATTCTTTTAGGGCAAATAAATATAATAACTTGTTAGAGATACTTGTGGTGGAAGGTTTTATTAAGGTTTTTGAAAACCCGCTAAACGAAAGAGAGAGTCTCATCTCATGTATCGAAAACCAAGCCTGATTTTAACGGGTTCAATGACCCGACCCGATTTATCCTCTTAATTTATTATTCCCTGTCAAATTAATTTTTACTTTCTGGTTCGATAATGGCGGCCTCCTGCTTCGCAATTCCCTTATCTTCTTCTTCTCGATCGTCTTACAATGCCATTCCCAAATACAAAACCCTAATCTCTTCTTCTTCTTCTTCTTACTCTTACTTAGAATCCCTGAAACCTCAATTCCCTTCTTCCAATTCTTTCCACCTCTCTTCTCTGTCTCGTCCCTTTGCAGCTCAACCACTGCAAAATAAGGTCTCTTCTTCAGAATTATCAGTTGTAGATGAAGAAAAAGAAGAAGTGAAAACTGGAGAAGGAGAAACCGATGGAGACACTGTCGTCTCCGAAGCAGAACCAGTAAAGAAACCGAGACCTTGCGAGCTCTACGTGTGTAATATCCCCAGAAGCTATGACATTGCTCAGCTTCTTGAGATGTTTCAGCCTTTTGGAACTGTAATCTCTGTAGAGGTAATTCTGGATAAAATCTTCTTTATTCTTATCCAGATTTGGC
This sequence comes from Turritis glabra, assembly GCA_900406565.1. Lineage (NCBI taxonomy): Eukaryota > Viridiplantae > Streptophyta > Magnoliopsida > Brassicales > Brassicaceae > Turritis > Turritis glabra. The sequence continues at coordinate 335,008 of OVBN01000150.1, read as the reverse complement.
TGATCCTACAATGCCTTGAGCAAATTTCAAACTTTTACTCTTTGAACTTGATTCTTCAACAGAGGATCATCCACAGTGTAATCTGAAAGTCCCTAGCTCTTTATGTTCCATCAAGACGAATCAAACTCATAATCCTCTTACTTGTTACTCTTTGATTTATACATATAATGAGAGGTGTGTATTGCTTGAAATGATCCTGCAGGTGTCGCGAAATCCTCAGACTGGAGAGAGCCGCGGAAGCGGATACGTCACAATGGGTTCTATCAACTCTGCCAAAATCGCCATTGCTTCTCTTGATGCAAAAGTAAGATCTCTGGAAACAAAACAAAAAACTCTTTTTTTTCTTCTTCATTGAGCTTGAAGTTGACTGCTTTGGTTTCTTGCAATGAAGGAAGTAGGCGGTCGGGAAATGCGGGTTAGGTATTCTGTTGACATGAATCCAGGAACCAAAAGAAACCCTGAAGTCTTGAATTCAACTCCAAAGAAGATTCTCATGTATGAAAGCCAATACAAGGTTTATGTCGGAAATCTCCCTTGGTTCACACAGCCTGATGGTTTGAGAGACCACTTTAGCAAGTTTGGGACAATCGTAAGCACGAGGGTGTTACATGACCGTAAGACCGGGAAAAACCGAGTCTTTGCCTTTCTTTCTTTTACAAACAGTGAAGAACGTGATGCGGCTTTATCGTTGAATGGAACAGTTAAGTTCGTTATCCATAAAAGAATCATGAAAAAAAACTTGTACTACTTCTCTGGTTTGCTCCTTTCCTTTTAACACAATCTCTCTTTGCAGGAATACGAAGGTCGCAGAATCATTGTGAGAGAAGGTATCGAAAAGAGCGAGGCGTAAGTAAACCAACTGTTCTGTTTTTGCTCTAATGTCTTCAGATTTCATCAACCAGGTCTCAAGAAGTAATTTTTACATATTATATCGATCTTGGTTTTGTTTTATCACCCATTATATCTGCCTGTATAATCCTGCCTTCGATCTTCTTCGACTCATCTACTCTACCAATGCTTCCTCTGTTCCTCATTCTGCAATGCATCGCAAGTTTAACCACACTACTTGCTTCCTCGAATTTGCAAATGCTACAAAATCTCTATTTTCGAGTTTGGAACAATATCTCACTCGAACATTCTGCCAAACACTTGGTGTGCAATACTCAGGTTCCAGATTTGAGGAAACGTAATCCTAGCATCTTCATGTTGAAGGATATCTTGTTAAGGCTTCAAATCTCGGCTCTTGACTCTTTTGAGTTTTTTAAAAAGGCTGTAACTTATAAATGGGCTTTAGATTTGTTTAGGCCCACTATTGCGATTAAAGCAGTTTAATTCTTGGCCCAAATAGCAAACTGCAGCTCAAACTTGTTAACCAGCTAAAACCATGAAGAGTACCGGAGTCAAATCGTGAACCATAGATTCGTATGCCACTTTCACCAGATAATATAATTGTTTTCGTTTTGCATTATCTTTTGTATACATGTTTCTGTTTTCATTCGCATCTTCCTATTTCAATATTCAAAACCACCGTGCTGTATATATTTTCTTAAGCATTAGTTCGAGACAGTTCGATCCTCCAATACAATCGGGAAGATAAATAATAATTTCCTTATCATTAACTTTTAAAATTAAAATGTATAACAATATATATATATATATATATATATATCAATTTTAATTACCAGAAACAAGATAATGCAAACCAGATGATAGTGCAAACCAGATGGATCCAATGAAAGAAAAAAAGCGTAAAACGGATCCAATCAAGATGCTAACAATTAACATTGAAGAATTGTTTAATGAAACCTCACCTAATTATGATTAATAGTTTATCTCGTTGAAAAGTGTTTTTTTGCAGTCATGTAGAATATGATCATATTTAGAAAATGGCCATCGTGCATATTTATTAGTGGCTTCTATATTCATAGTGGTTGATCTAGATCTAAGAAGAATATGAAAATATGTATGTGTATGTACAAACACGTCGGGATTATATTATGTTGTTGCACATTTGTCGTGTTTTAGTGTCCTTAAACATGGAAGTTATGATTTGTTGCACATAAGCTATGATATATGTGCAAGTGACTTTTATAAAATCAAGCGGTCGAATGAATGATTGGTTATTTTAGTTCGATGTTTAGAGCGAAATACCAGATTTTTCTTAATGTTTTCTAAGTTTAGTATATCGACACAGATTTTTGATAATTAGTTATTACTATTATTTTGGTAGTGTTCCATATATTTGGAATCTTCAGGCGTCACATCAAATATAATAATAGTATAGGATTACATTTTTTTCGCGATGATAAGAGGTCATAAAATTCCCAAATGCGAAGTTATAAATTCGAACTTAGTGAGGTACATGTCGACCCACTATATATTCTTAACTTTTTTAAAAACGTTATTCCTGTCTCGTTACTTTCGATAGCTTTTATTCTCCCTCCAAATATTTTTAGTGGGGTTGTTAAATATTATATTGATCAATTCTTTAATTTTCCTTAAAAACATGTATTTTACAACGTCCTTTTTTTCTTGCAACGAACTGTATTTTTAATGTTCAAATAAGCAATAAGAAGTAAGCGGACAACGATTTATATTTCGCGCCTAACCTGAAATATCTAAAAAACGACCACCTAATCCGTTTTCTTAAACACTTGTTTGTGTAAAATTATGTGAAACCAATTCTGTGGAGAAAATAACCATTACTTTGTAAAAAGTATGAAGTATAAGTAAGCATATCCCAGTGTAGATCTATTCTTCTTACTTTGGGTTCCACTTCGACGGCCACTCATGCACTCGAACTCAGATAGCAATATGAACTCCTTTTCGTCTTTTCCTGTTTTTTTCTTTCGTGCCAGAAAAGTTATGTCATGCTCAATCTCAGTAGATTGCGATCAATCTTATCGGTAAAAATAGTAATGTTTCAAATTTTAGTTTTTATCACCACGTGTGAAAATATAGGATCAACTTAATTGCTAGATGATTATATAAGGCCATAATTTACAAAAAAATACGCGGTAAAAATAGTAAATAAGTAATAAGTTTTTTTTTATTTTAAAAAATAGAACGTGTTATCAAATAAAATAATCTAGTGTTTTCGGAAAAAACGTGTATAGTGAAATCGATTATATCTAAAGAAAAAATATGCACAGTAAAGAATTAAATTATTTATGATTTTATCATCTGTTTTTTTGCTAATAAAAAACAAGTATATATGATTATTTAGTGCATTTACCGTAAAATTAAATTGGATTAAAAATGCGCAGGTAGAAATATCATTCTAATTCAACCGAATAGTATACTCTATCTATGATTTAGTCATATCGTAACATTGGTGTTAAAAAAGTTCGTTTTAAATAAGAAAAAATATGATATTATGTAGAATGTAGAGAAATACTTTAAAATAGTACTAAAACAAGTTTTGTAGACAATTATAATACATATTCCACAAGTTTTTAAAAATAGTATTAAAATAATTTTAAAGTTTGGGTTTGGGTTTAGTATTTTGGATTTAGGGTTTAAGATTTATTTTTTAGGTGATTTTGACATTTTTTAAATCGCTCTCAAAATTAAATATATTTTTATATTAAATTTGTGTTATTTTTGAAATTTGAATGTTATTGTAATACGGGCAATTCTCATAATGTTATATTTTTTATGAGAGTTATATTTTTGAAAGTTATATTTTTATGTTAAATTTGGAAACAAAACTTATTTTTGTGTTATTTATGAGAATTGCTCAAATATTACATATTTGTCAAAACAAAAATAATGTATATGACTTGCCGTGATAGAATTCATAACCTTTTCCTTTGATAACACTTTTTATTTCCATTTATGTTTAAAGCTGAAACGTAATAGAATAGTACTAATATATAACGAAAGTTGTCAAATCCTCCTCCTTGCATGTTAAGAAGGAGATTTTTATGTACTTTATTCACTTTCCAAATGGAAAAAAAAACTCTTATTGTAATAAAATGATGTAGGAAAAAGTTCATTTTGTTTTTAGGAGTTTTCAAGAAATTAACGTAGTTTTCGATAATTTTATTATAGTATGGAAATGAATTTAAAATATTTCCAGGAAGCTCCAGAATTGATTTTGAGATTTGAATAGGCCATTGAATGTGGTGATGAAATAAATCCTATGTTTTCTTACGGAAAACTATTTTTTTTTGGTCATGTACTGTACGTAATCTTAAGAAATTCATCAGAAACTAGTCAAACAACATTGATTGACTCCACCTACGACTCTACGAGTTGACTTAAAAGTTTAACTTTGGGTTCCTTTGATATACAACATTCAAAGTAACGATAAAAAGTTATTATCATGCCTGCCCATGAGGTTCTATTTAACTATTAGAGGTGTTTTCGGATCGCCATGAATTTATCCCAAAAAAAAGTTGACCAACATTGGCCTCGTCGTTGATTAGCATTGACCAGCAAGGATCATGAACGATCCGAGACTACTATCCTCGTCTTCAGGTTATAGGTTATATATCTGTTCTGGAAGCTAAGAGGAATCCAAATACAAAGGTTTATTGAAAGTTTGTCGGTGGCGATATATGTACCGCCGCGGCCTCTAGCTAGAGTAACAGGTGTCCGTAAAATAGTGAATTTGTCTTCTTTGATCATGCTGGTAATAAAGTATGAGAAAAGTTAAGAACAATTTCTGGTGGTTAAAAAAAAAAAAACGAAAAGTAACTTGAAAGGCTTACATGCAGCGGAGAAGTAACTCAGAAGTGGCGGAGGTGAGAAAAAGCTAAGGAGATGATTTTTGACACAGGAGAGTTAGAGAGATGTTAGTGAGAGAAATTAAAGAAGTCATGCAAAGTACTTACCACTTAAACTTAGTCTAATCTAATGACACTTAGGCACTTAATTACAAGCAAACTATCTAGCTAAGTAAGTGACACCTAAATTTGAAGTGGCATAACCAGTTAATAAATAAATTAATGATCAACTGTTTAATAGTGTAACATTAACTACATATCGAAACTCGACAAACAAAATAAAAACACGAATGGACGTTGGACATATAAACCAAGTTGAAAACACATCGATCCATAAATAATAAAGAAGATAATTGAACTTGAAGAAAGTTAAAAGGTCTATGGACCAGTGACTAAGTCCATGATCGATATCCAGATTTGTCATTTGACATATTTGGTACTCTCGAAACACTCAAATCAGTTATAGTTCGTAGATTATAATTGAACTCTTTATGTTTTCGTAAGCTGTTTTTAACTTCTATGTTAAATCAATTAAGGAATTAGTTGAATAACTTATATCTCTTACTTATATATAACTCTAAATCTCATTTCATTTTCTACTATGGGATTTCATAACATACCTTCTCCAGGTATACCTTCTCTAGATGAAAGCTCTTCCAAACCATCTTGAACCGAATCATGCTCTAGATCAGCTATTTCTACTTAAACCATCATACGTAGATCAGTAATTTCTGTTTCAACACTATATCAAGTTAGTACTTAAACCATCGTTATCCTACTTAATCACCATAGTTAGAACAATAATAGTATACGTCCCCACCTATAAACATAATTTATGTAGTTTTCAAAATACTATTCTGAGTTAAATTTTTAAAAATGCTATTGGTGCAACGAATTTTTATTGTATCTTTTGCAAAATCCTTTAAATTTAATTAACATGATTGGAAATGACAAACTATAAATACGTTTGTAGACATTCTTTAAAATCCAAGCCAATCACAAGTCACAACTTGTATTTTTTTCTTTAACAAAAAAAAACATATCTTTTCATAAATTATAATATTGAATTTTGTACGCCGATCAGCGAAAATGGAGGAAGAAAAAAAATTAAAACTAGCGGAGAAGTATGCTTCGAGTAATGTACAAAATGTGCAGTAGATGACACGGACAAAATGTGACAAAGCCAATGTACACCTGTCCTATATAACGTCTATCGTGGATTTTAAAAAGAAATCATAAATTTATATCGCTGCAAATTAAACAGGTTGTGGGAACTTTAAATTCGTTCGCCAAATTAACGAATATTCATAATTTTTATTGTTTTATTTAGAATCAAATATGTCGGCCTGGTAACGTCCATATGTAATTTCCTCAGAATCTTGCAAAAACTATATGAATATATGATTAGTTTGCTAAATAATTTAAACGTTAAAAATCCTAGGGGAATACTAATAACGAATATGAAGAATTATAGGTTGTAGTATGAAGTGAATGAACATAACTACATATACATACTTTGTTAATTTGTCATTAAAAATTACATTTTATTAGATAAGTAAAAAATTATAATTTTTTAGGTTAAACGTCAAAGTAAGTCCAATGTGGAAAGAACCCATAACACACTTTCTTATATATATTGGCAGGTTTGTGGTTGCGAAACTCAAAGCACATCGGGTCTTATCTCTCTCTAAGTAACACACACACACACAAACTCACATAGAGGGAGAGAAAGAGAAAGAGAGAGATGGGTGAAGATATGCGAGGAGTGGGAGTAGTTGGAAAATATTCACCGGTTATAGTAATGGTGATATCAAATGTAGCGATGGGTTCGGTAAATGCACTTGTGAAGAAAGCTCTTGACGTTGGTGTAAACCATATGATCATTGGTGCTTATCGAATGGCTATTTCCGCTTTCGTTTTGGTTCCTTTTGCCTATATCTTGGAAAGGTTCGATATTTTGATGAAATAACAAGTTACTTATATGCGTTATTTTTTTCTAAACAAAGAGTTGTAAACGATATTACTTCATCTTATTTTTTGTTTTTTAAAACTCTGATATCAAACGATATTTTTTTGTACATAATACTTATTTAAAGTTATTATAAGAAAACAGTACTTCTCGGTGGTCGATAAAATTGGAGATTGTGCAAATTCTGTAATTTAACATGCAAGTAGAAGCCACTAATGTTTATATGTATAATTTTAATGATTTTTCTAAAAACTATATATTATTTTGTTAATAGGAAAACAAGACCGCAGATAACGTTTAGACTAATGGTCGATCATTTCATCAGTGCCCTGCTCGGGTTTGTCCTCGAAAAACTAATTACAATTTATTATAATCTTTTATCATTCATTTCCAATTTCTTCTTATAAGTTAAAATTACGTTTAATGTTTTCTACGTAGGTAAGATTTTCTTTCAAGTACCATATATTAATCATAAGCTCAAATTATTATTATTTTTAATTTGTTTTGGCAGGGCGAGTTTGATGCAATTTTTCTTTTTGCTTGGTCTGTCGTACACGTCAGCAACTGTTTCGTGTGCTTTGGTAAGCATGTTGCCTGCAATCACCTTCGCTTTGGCCCTTATTTTCAGGTAATGATGGAACCATCTAACTTCTTTATCGTCATTCAATTATTATTATTAATTTATTATACGCTATATTTTTAAAAAGGCACCAACAAAAGTATTACCAAGATGAAAAACAATATTTTTTAAATAAATTGTTATGCAATATGATTAGATTTCCATTCAATTACGTAAAAGTATACGTAACTACATCCAATTGAGCCAATTTTATACCTTTCCTGGCAAAATGTCTTTTTATAGCTATACATCGCAATTTTATAAACTTTGATAGAATGATGCGGAAAACAATTAAGAAATCGATTCGTTGAATCAATCAGAATATATTATCTATCATTTGAATTTAAAAGCAATAATTTTTTTTTTTTGCCTATACCCACATAGACGTATTATCGGATTTTATATGTCCATTTAAACTCGTTATTCATTTTATATTGTAACGTAATAATTTTTTTTTGTACTTTGTAGTGTGACTCTTTAAATAAATTATCTCAAAATTATCATTGAAAATTACTCTTTTTCGTAGGATTGAAAATGTAAAGACTTTAAAGACCAAAGCAGGAATGTTGAAGGTGATTGGAACTCTAATATGTCTAAGTGGAGCTTTGTTCTTAACATTTTACAAAGGCCTTCAAATATCAAACCCTCGCTCTCACCGAGATGTTCCCCACAACAACAACGGTCACGACAACGCCGAGGATTGGCTTCTTGGATGTCTTTACTTAACCATAGGAACCGTGTTGCTATCTTTATGGATGTTGTTTCAAGGAACTTTAAACATTAAGTACCCTTGCAAATACTCAAGCACTTGCCTCATGTCAGTTTTCGCGGCGTTTCAATGTGCTCTCTTGAGTCTTTACAAGAGTCGAGACATCAATGATTGGGTCATTGATGATAGATTTGTGATCACCGTCATTGTATACGCTGTAAGTTACGTTATCATATCTTCATAAATTTAAAAATGGTTTTAAAGTTAATTTCATATATTGTAAGGTTACTATGCAAGAGCTTAAGAAATTTTGAAGGTTATCTAACATGTTACCTTACTATAATTAAATTAAATTAACCACCACTAACTTGATGTTTCTCTAATTTTATTGCGCAACTGTCTTCAGATCAGAATTCTCTTTCAATATAAAGTTTTACTAACATGCTTCTTGGATAGACAATAGACATGACACTTATCATATATACACATATTATAGGGAGTGGTAGGACAAGCAATGTCGACGGTAGCTGTTACATGGGGAATAAAGAAAATAGGAGCTGTTTTCGCATCGGCATTTTGCCCAATTAATCTCATTTCGGCTACTCTATTCGATTTCCTAATTTTACACACTCCGTTATACATCGGAAGGTACATTCTTTAATCCTCTCAATCAAATTAATTTCGTTTCCATATAGTTTCCTATTGTAAATTTATGTAGGTCTATGCTCATAACACTAATTACAAATATTTAAATGTTTGTTTTACAGTGTGATTGGATCACTAGTGACAATAACGGGTCTCTACATGTTCTTGTGGGGTAAGAACAAAGAAACGGAACCATCAACTACATTGTCTCCTGGGATGGATAACGAAGCTCAGATTATTAATAATGATGATAAGGACTCGAGGTCGCCCGTTTAATTTAATAATATTGTTGTTATCGTGTTTTATAAATAACTGTTATATTCTTGTTAATGTTTAAGGAGAGAGAGAATATCCTTATTCGAAGTCTGGAACTCGAAACATCAACGTAGAGAGTTGTAAAATATTTATCCAACATTATGATGGTTATGAGTTTATGACCATTTTCTTGTTTATTTAATAAAAACATATCTCAGCTTTATTTTATTTTTAAAAAAGTATCTTAAAATAGCAGTAAAACAAGTTTTGTGGACAATTATAATACACATTCCACAAATTTTCAAAAATAGCGTTAAAATAATTTAAAATTTTAGGTTTGGATTTAGTATTTTGGGTTTATGGTTTAGTTTTAAAGGTTATAAAATTTATTTTTAGACAATTTTGACATTTTTTTAATCGCCTCCAAATTTTTTGATATTTTTTATATTAAATTTGTGCTACTTTTGAAACTTTGAAAATGATGTGTTAAATTTGGAAACAAAACTTATTTTTATGTTATTTGTGAAAATTATCTTTTATTTAATGTTCTTTAGTTATTGTTCGTCGTATGGCTTAATATAATGAAATCCATTTTTGATGATAAAAAAAAAATACTAGTATGAAATAAAACTAATTTTTTGTGGTTTAATAGTTGAAAATTTATTCTGGAGTTAGAGAACCCTGATTATTAAAATATATATATATATAGAAATAGGTTTCTGCTTCAGCCGTTACATTAGCACAAGATGTGTGATCTGTGATGCATTAAAAGCAGGGACATCTTGTTTAACTAAAAGTATTTGTTATAGTCGAGTCATTAAGAATTATGCGTGAATCCATAAAACGGGCCCATGAGAAGCCCAATAGACTAAAAAATCAAACCCAATCCTTTATATTATATAAAAAGCACAAATCACCCAGGCCAATCAAAATTTGCCACGTAGATTTATTTTTCATAATTTAAATTCCATAGAATAAAATTCCAATTAAAACCATAATCCATACTGAGAATTCGATCTTTCAAGATTTCCAATCATTCTCGATTTAGAATTGCTGAGAACGTCGAGGTTGATTGGTAAGAATTGTACTAATAAATAGATAAATCGTAATTTGAAGGCAAAATATCTTCGTTAAAGGAAGGAAGTAGAGAATTGGAGACAGGGATTAATAATATAGTACGAACAGAACATATGCTTTCCATGGAAGGAGATCGCACTTCCGACAGTATATGAGAATAATATTGTGGAGCACAATCTCACAATCGGAGAACCAATCATCGACGTCTAGATAGTGTTTTTTTTCATCAACATCGGACCACCATGGGACTAATCGAAGTATCGGACCACCGTTTCAACTTTCTAGCCGTAAGAGCGAGAGATAGAGAGATGAGGCGGTAGAGATTTTGTCCGCTTCCTCCATTCACTGTTTCTTTTTTAAGTTGGTTTCCACAAGTAGAAGAAAAAAATAACATTTTCTAATAATAACTCTCAAAATAAGATTTTATTTTTATACTAAAGATGATATCGTTCTGCCCCCAAAAAAGATATATTATATCGACAATAATATTTTTAATTTAGCAAGAAACATTTACTCTATGAAATACAAAAATAGCTATCCCGTGCATAGCACGGATGGTAATATATACTAGTAGTAACAATATTGTGCTTCTTTTCAATATCATCTTATGATCAAAGCAAAGGACTTCCCAATTCCCATTAAAACATCATCAGAGATTCAGAGGCTCTATTATTATTAATGCGTACACAAAGAAACTATCAGTCATCCTAATCTAGGATTCATCTCATTTTGTATGCGAGTTTCGTGGCTTCACTTATTTATTTATTTTTGGTTTCAGTCATATGATGAGCTCTAACCATAACTATTTGAGATTTGAAACAAAATATAGCAATGATAGTACATAATGAATTTGTGTCTTACTGACGTGAAACTACTGTACCCGCTAGTATTTGTGGTCTAGAAGGGATTCAAGTTTATCAAAGGCATATCATTATTTTTAGAATTCTAACTCGGAGTTAGTAACACCTGAAACGATATTTATTTTGTTAAAGAATTTTATTCATTCATGAAGATAATTCAAACAAATGATCTAGTATAATATTTTGATGTTTGTTATTCTTTATTTAATGGACACATGGCTATTTTAAAAATTTTCAAATATTTTTTTGTTGTTCGGGTCTTGTGATATATGTTGTTACAATTATTTAATTCATGCTATTCGTGGTCCAAAACAATAAATATATAATAATTGAGATTATATTTTTTTTAGTTCTACATTAATCCATGTATTTCCTTTAGATAAAAGTTTTTCTTTGTTTTTTTCACTTTTTTGTGAACAACACGGTAAAACTTAGAATACTAATTATTTGGACTATATATATATATATGTTTACTTAACTGCTCTGCAGTTAGAAAAAAAAATTTATATTACTTAAATATCCCGCCAACCGCAGTCGTAAGCAAATATTAAGAAGTATCTGATGAATTGTAACCCTCGCAGAGATAGCTATGGTATAACATTGCGAGTCAGAAGACTTCACTTTTGTACAATTATTTTAGACATTTATTTAATGACACAGAATGATACGGGCAAGACTCATTGAGAATTTCGTCGTTTGTTGACCCAAAGTCAAGAAAATTCTACGTGCAACGTGCAAAGATAGTCTATAATATATAATTTGAAAAAGGAATAATCGAAGCCAATGTCAAATGCCCAACCCGAAAAAAAGTGTTCCCTTTATGCGATAGGGCTTTATATATTAATATTTAATCCAGTGGAATCTATTCCATGCCAGTGTTCACTATATAAATGCACTTAAATCTCTGTGATTCATAACTCATATATGCAAGCAACATAGAAAGAAAGAAAAAACATTAGAGAAAAAAAGAGAGCTATAAAAGAGTCGATCTTGATTAGAGAGTTAACTAAAGAGGGTACTTAAGTAAGTTTTAATCGTCGTTGTCCAAAAAAAAAAAAAGTAAGCTTTAATCGTCGTCGTCATCATCATCAATCATCATCATGGGTTATATGGATGGGAAATGGACACCAATAATCATGATGATAGTGATTAGCATAATTTTGGGAATAGTTAATGCCTTAATTAAAGATATTCTTGATGGAGGCGTTGATCATATGGTTATCCCCACTTATCGTTTAGCTCTTGCTACCGCTTTTCTCGCTCCAATCGCTTTTTTCTTGGAACGGTAAGGGTTTTTTTAGGTGTCATCACAATATTTATTTCTACCATCATCTTTCCGTTTTTGTACCTAGTGTTTTCTAATATAATTAAATATTCAATCTTATGATCAGGAAAACAAGGCCAAAGATGACACTAAGCATCTTAATTAAACTATTCTTCAGTGCTCTAATAGGGTTAGTGTTTTCTTATTTACTTTAACACCGTAACGTCAAAAAATTTAATACCTTTTTCTTTATCAATACTTTTTCTTAACGTGAATTTTTATTCTTATATAACATTTGGTATGGCTAGTTTAACGCAATATTTTTTCTTGCTTGAACTTGGACACATTTCTGCGTCAATGTCATCTGCTTTCTGGAGCATTATGCCTGCCCTTACATTTTTCATGGCTTTGCTATGTCGGTACGTATAAAATTTATTGTAAAGTTAATATATGAGGTAATATTTACAAATTTTGGGATAAATTGCAGATTTAAAAAATTAAACATAAAAACCTAGGCAGCATATGGAATCATATTTGGTACATTGACATGTGTCGGAGGAGCATTGTTCCTAACATTATACAAAGGAATGTCGTTGACCGGCTCTGAAGAAGGGTCAACCAGCACAAACAAAGACACGAAACATGACTCAGAAAATTATCGGTTAGGATCTCTATTACTGTTAACAGGAGTTGGGTTCTTTAGTTGTTGGATGCTTGTTCATGCTAAGATCAACGTTAAATACCCTTCTCAATATTCGAGCACAGTTATTATATCATTTTTTGGCACCATCCAAGCCGCTCTTCTTAGCTTAATCAACTCTCGAGATCTTAGCGATTGGAATATCAAAGAAAAAATCGACATCATTACTCTCGTTGGCACGGTATATATTTTATTAAAACATGATATTTTTACAAATAACTAGTTATTATACATGTTATAAGTTTATAACAATGTCATATATATTTTTTTGTATAGGGTGTGATTGGACAAGGAATATGTACAGTTGAAATGTTGTGGTGCATCAGACAACAAGGACCGGTCGTCACTTCAATCTTTAGTCCAGTCTCGCTTATTTCAGCCACTTTGTTTGATTATTTGGTTTTCGGTACACCAATTCATTTGGGAAGGTATTTATCAATATATCTATTTAGAGCATCTCCATTAGTGAGTTTCTCCACTAAGTATCTACAATTAAAAAATTAATATTATGTTTAACTTGATATCATTTAAGAAACCCATAAATTTTGATCTCCATTGGTGAAGATACGTTTAGGGTATCTAACCAATATAATACTATTTTTTTGTGTATCAACTAATACTAATTGTTTTGTTATTTATTGTGTAGTTAAACTTTATTTACAAAAAGAAATTTTAAAATTTTATCTTAAATGAACGAATATCTAAATAATATTTTGGATATATTAATAAGTTATATTTTAAATATACTTAATTGCATTATATAATTTTTCCACAATTTCATAAATTAAATTTCACATTTATATATATTATGTAACAATAACATTACTAATAATACAATAAATATAAATAATATAACAAATAGTAATATTTTCTTACAAACATAATTAAACATAAAATTACATATTAGAAAACAAAAAATAAATACAAGCATATAAAACATATAAAATTATAACTAAAAACATAATAAATTTGGCTTTAATCTTCATTTGATGAGGTGCCAAATTTTTGCCATATATTTTCAACGAAATCTGCTTTTAGTTGATGATGTATAGTTCGATTACGAAGTTGAATTCGATTACCGATAATATTACCCAGATTAGTAGGCATATCTGTAGAGTATGTAAAATCCACTTGGGCACTTCCACTTCTTTCTCTTTGTTGGAATTCTTCAACATCATATTGAGTGAAATTATCTCGCTCGTCTTCTACTATTATATTGTGCAATATGATACATGCTCTCATTATCTTTCCTATCTTCTCCTTATCCCAAATAAGAGCAGGATTTTTGATAATTGCAAATCGAGCTTGTAAGACTCCAAAAGCACGTTCAACATCTTTCCGGACGGCTTCTTGTCGTTGAGCAAACAATGACGATTTGGGATCTTGAGGAAGTCGGATTGATTGGATGAACGTCGCCCATTTTGGATATATACCATCTGTGAGATAGTAACCCATATGATATTGGTGTCCGTTGACAAAGTAATTCACTTTCGGAGCTTTACCTTGTAAAATATCATCAAACACAGGTGACCGGTCAAGAACATTGATATCATTTAAGGTACCTAGAGGTCCAAAAAATGCATGTCAAATCCAGAGATCATGTGAAGCAACAGCCTCTAAAACGATTGTGGGTTTTCCACCTCCACGCGAATATTGTCCTTTCCAAGCGGTGGGACAATTCTTCCACTCCCAATGCATACAATCAATACTACCAATCATGCTTGGAAATCCGCGCACCTCTCCAATATCGAGTAATCGTTGGAGATCCTCCGGTGTAGGCCTTCTTAGATAGACATCTTCAAAAGAATATATAATTCCTTCAACAAATTTTTCCAAAGCTAAGATTGCAGTGCTTTCACCTAGCCGGAGGTACTCATCCACCACATCACCGGCACAACCATATGCCATCATACGTATGGCTGCGAGACCTAACCTTCCAGTAGCATCTCGTCTTTGTTGAAAGTATTGTACTTCATGTGAGAGTCGATCAACAATACTCATGAACAATGGCTTGTTCATTCTGAATCTCCGTCGGAATGTAGCAGCAGGGTAAACCGCCTCTTCACTAAAATAATCATTCCATAAACGGGCATGTCCATCTTCACGACCCCTTTCAATATATGCTCTTCTTGGTCTTGAATTGTTTGACTCTTGGAGCTAATTATAAGCATCCACCCATTCGTCCAAAACATTCTCAGATTCTTCATCAAAAGCATTATCAAATTCTGCATCCAATGAAGAACTTGAGGGATTTTGAGAGGGATATGACATTTTTTATGTTAATAAAAGAGGAGAGATGCAAATGCTTTGATAAATGAAATGAAAGAGATTTTTGGAGTGAATTCGTAGTGCCTGGAAATCAAAACAAAGGATACCATATATATATAAACTTCAATTCGGCAAGAGGAAAGATATTTTCATTGTAAAGCTTTTTTGTTGTTTTTGGCATGTGACTAAAGTAAAGTTTTGAATTTTGTTGGCAGAGCTCGTGAATTTTGTTGGCAGAGCTCGTGAATATTGTTGGAGGCGCATGTGGTTTTCTTCTTTTTTCTTTTGAATTTTGTTGTTTTGTGGCATGTGACAATATGACAATCCTCATTTGTCTTCTTTTTTCTTTTGAATTTTGTTGTCTTGTATTTGATTAGATAAAATACACAACGTTACTTTATATCTTCTACACGAAACAGAGTTTTAAACTAGATCAACAATATGCATAAACGAAACATAGCTTTTATTAATCCATTACAACATCTCATCGAGCTTGTTCTTTAAGTTTTCCATCCTTGACAGAGCTTTAATTACAGCAGCTCATCAATAAGCTTGTTCTTTAAGCTTTCTTTCTTTTCAGAAAGTTTCTCTTGCTTAGCTAGAAGACTTTTAAGGAGTTCCATCCTTGACAATTTAGTCCTCTCAGCCATGTCTTTCTCCTTAAGTGTCCACAATGTCTCGAGCTTCGATCGTGAGTTGGCCTCTCTTTCTTCAATCGTCGTCTTCGTAACTACCTTCTTCCCTTTTCGCTTTGCAGCCTTCACACCCATTGGACGTTCCATAGCTTGCTCATCTACATTGCTTTCGTTATTAGAGCTTGATGAATATGCACCAGCTTCATCCACTTTTGTTCTTTTTGAGCTTGCATTACCCTTGCCGCTTTGAGAGATGTTTGAACTACACCATTTTTGATCATGGCGCAGCTCCCTCCATGCGTGCTCAAGTACGAAATTAGTGTGTTGATCGTTATAGTAGAATTGGTAAGCCACTTGGAGAACATCATCCTCGGATTGACCACTACTTCTTTGACTCGAAGCCTGATCGTAGCAGCCAACGAACTTGCATACACTGTCATTGATTTTGTGCCATCGTTGCTTACAGTTACTGCACTCTCGGGGAGGAAGGCTTGCAACTGCAGGACTTGCTGCATAATAGGCGGCAATTCGTTTCCAAAAAGCTGATGCTTTTTGTTCATTACCGACTATTGGATCTTTACTAGTATTAAGCCAAGCACTAATTAGAACAACATCTTCAACTGCAGACCATTTGCGCCTTGGTTCTCTCCGGTATTCAGTGGTGAGTTCAGCTTGGTTGTGATCGTTGGTTGCAGGGAAAATAGGAGGAAAAAGCTCAGAAGTGTTTCCCTCTTGTTGACTAGTTAGGAGATCTACGAAGTTTGAAGAGAACATGAAAGGATTGTTTGAATCCATAATGTATGTGATGAAAGTAAGGAAATTGGTTTTGTCACTAGTTCTGAAAGCAAGGAAATTTGGTTTTGTCACTAGTTTGGTTATCTTGAGACACTTTCTCCAAAACTGTATATATAATCGTTGGCCTCAGTCATGTTGTTTCAACAATAGAGACCTCAATTATTTTTAAAAAAAGCAAAGCCTATAAGTGTAGACTGTTGCTTGATGAGACCTCAATTGTCTCCAATATCTTGTATCTCATTGCCCTGTCGCGTTAAGAACAGCTTTTGCTCTATTCTTTCCAATGGATTGTCTGAGAACAACTTTTGCTCTATTATTTCCAATGGGTTGTATCTTAATGTCTCAGTCTGCATCATTACAAAAGAACAAGAATTAATCACGAACTAAGACAAGACCAAAAGACATTTTTACTGCTGCTGCTATGGTGTTTTTGATGCAGGTAATGATTTTTTCAAGGAGCAGAAGTATATCAGGATTTTCATGTTTGCTGGCGTTGTGTGTCTTACAAATTGCAATCATATTTTCAAATTATTCTGATATAACATATACTGCGATCATTCATTTTTTATGACAATGAAGTTATCATGAAAAAACATGCGTTGCTTTACATTACAATGAATTTTCTTGGACATAATCCAATAGAGAGCAATTGGCTAACGACACCATCACAACAACTTTGTCTTTCACAAAATTTGAATCAAATCATTACATTGCTTCCACTCTACAAATTGCTACCACACATACATAACTTGCATAACAAAACCAAATTACACCATGTGCTTCCTTTTTTCGAAAGGTCGCCGAAAATAGAAAAAAAGACAAACAGAGAAAGAAGAGCAAGAGCTTTAAACAGAGTTTAGAAGGAAGGGATAAGTAGATAGCAGATTAGGAAGCAAACTGGGAATCAAGAAGACCCCCTAAAGCCTTGTCATGAACCTCGCCGGAATCTCCGAATCTCGAAACTCGCCAGAATAAGCACCTGGTCGTTGGCCAAATCAGAGTAATCGAAGTTTGATTCGCCGGCGAAGCTGAGAAGATGAAATAAATTGAGTCAGCGATATAGACAATTGGTGATGAAGATGATGCAAATCGCAGAGAGATTCAGAAAATCAACCAAAAAAAATAAATTGATTTATTAAAATTTTTTTTAACCAATCAGATAGAGGTTGAAGAAAGGTTCTCGGAGGCTCTCCTCTGAGATACGGTTCTCAGGTTTTCTTAATTAAAAACGTATTTTTCATTTTTTTTATTTTTTTTTTAAGCTCAGAGACGCTCCCTCATACGCCTGATGGAGATGCTCTTATGATTTTCTTGTGTTTATATATACAAACACCCTTATTATCATTATCATTAGGATAATTCCACTAAATGGCCATCAAATTGTGATAAATTAAGTAAAAAGTATTGATTTGTTTACAGTACTAGCATCCATTGAGTATGTTTGCAAAAAAAAAAAAAAAAAAGGTTATCTATCAAGTTGACCCTTATTACTACTACAATTAATTGATTGTTTTTTGTTTGCAATTTTCTAATTTTGCAGTGTTCTAGGATCCATCATTATTATTATTGGTCTATATACCTTTCTTTGGGGAAAGACCAAACAAATGAAAGAATGTGCGATGGTACTACCTATCAATGTGAGTACAAGTGCAGAAGAAGTAGTAACAGCAGAAGTAGTAACAGCAGAAGTCAACGATAACGATGAAAAAGATAAAGATGAAGAAAATCCTAATAACGATGACCACTATGTAGTTGTATCGACCACTTCTTCATTTATCCTAAGACCCATTTTTTATCTATAAAGAAAATTAATACCCATCATCCAGCAAAAAGAGTAAACCAAAAATGTGTAAAAGTGTGATTTTTTTGTGTTTTTGGAAACTTTTTTGAGATCGATGTTACCATGTTTTAAATTGTTAACTAATAAATTATTTAAATCTTTTATCGAAAGATTAGTTTGTGGGTGTAATTTGTTTACTTAATAATGTTCATTATGTTACTTCTTAAAACAAAAATTAAATTAGCATTATTGATCGAAAATATATCATAATTAAATCTCAAATATTCCTATCATATGTTAGGACACAAAAAATTAACACATACAGTACTTTGTGTCCACCGTCTTGCCTTTCTGGTCGAATTCTCTCATTACAACTCTATAAACTAAACCGACCGAATCCATGAGGTATCTCAGGTGAACTGGACCAATTTCAATATCATCAGAGAATAATTGTATAGCGATTTCGTTTCAAGACCAAAAAGTACATCCAGATTCAGTTTAACTCTGTGTAAATGTTGTGTAGACCATTTGATCACTTGGATTTTGGTCCGGACATATGCGAAAAAAAAACATTGTAATATTAAAATATTGCAAATTTCATTTACCAGTTTTCAATTGAGAAATCCGTACCAAAATTTACAACTTTTCTATTATAAGATTAGTAGCATTACACATGTGCGTCACGGGGCTTAACTTCTTTTCTTTGTTACACTACTTTTTTATTTTCTTATTCATTTCCATTACAGTAATATATATTCTGATAAATTTATTCGAGAACAAAGTTAAAAAATAGCTCAATTGTTACTAGCTATACTTATAGATTTGGTGCATTTATGTAATTGGTAGAAGGAATATGTCCCTGCAACTGGAGAGAAACTGGCCCCGTCCACTAATCTCTCAGCCTTTCCTAGATCCTCAATCCAGAATAGCATCTGCGTTTTGTCCCTACAATATTTTTTTTTTTTGGTGAACGTCCCTACATATTATATGGACTTAATAGAATAACGTAACATATTTACTTTAGGATGATGTATATTTATTACATTTTAGAAAGAACTAAAAAATAATAATTACATAGATTTAGACATCTTATTTAGCATCTCTTTCTGCAGAACCAATAGTAGATAATTCTTATCGCGATTCAACAAAATATATTGTCCATCATGATTATTATTTTCAATGATGTTTACTGATGGGATCATTGCTATTTTTAAAATTATCACACACACACGCATATATAAAAAAATACAATATATGATTTGAATCAACAGGTTACATTTTTTGGTCCACTTATATATTGTTATTCGAAATGTTACGTATTGTTACTAGTATTAAGTCATGGTTCAAACATTTTGCACTATAAATTTTTTTTTTGGTCACCGCGCTATAAAATCTAATTAAGAACATAAATATATAAGAACTAAAAATATTTAAATTTAATTAAATGACAAATACGCATTATTCCTTTAGATTGCACGTTGAGGGATATACTATGAATTATTAGACTATCAATATGATGGAAAGACCAATAGTTTTGTATATTTTATTTCATAATTTAAGTATGTTACATATGTTATTCACTGATTTTATATTATCCCGCCAACCATAGTCGTAAGCAAAATTGAAAATGATTTGTTGGACTGTAATTTGTAACTCGCGCAGGGGTTAATTAGTTATCACATTATGAGTCACAAGACTTTTTTTTTTTTTAACAACCAACTTCTTCAATTCAAAGGCAAACGATAACAACCAGGGGCGGATCTAAAGATGAAATTGGTGGGTACATGCCCCATG
This sequence comes from Turritis glabra, assembly GCA_900406565.1. NCBI lineage: Eukaryota > Viridiplantae > Streptophyta > Magnoliopsida > Brassicales > Brassicaceae > Turritis > Turritis glabra. The sequence continues at coordinate 314,908 of OVBN01000150.1, read as the reverse complement.
CTGAATATAAAATAACAATTATTGATTATTGTCTGTCATGGCTTATTAGATCAAATGACTATTGGTGTCCTAGTAGATGTTAGGGCTGATGTGTTCGATATTTCCAATTTCATTTTGTTTTATCATTTATTTTTATGGCTACCACGTTTTCTCTTTTTTATTTTGTACGCACATATATATATATATTTATGTGTCTTGTTTCTTACATGTTTGCATTTTTTTAAATTAGTTGTCATTTACATTTCTTTTTTTCTTTTTTTTTACTTATATATCAAAATGCATCTTGTTTATTTCGTTATTTGATTGTCTACATTCTAAATTATTAATAAAAATATTTAGTAAATTTAGTAGATTACAATTTTTGTTTCAATTTATATTTCGAAAAATATAAAAACCAATGAAAATGGTGTTCTTCATAAAAGTTTTGAATTTTTAGTGTTTTTAAGAAACTTAAATAGATGCAAAAAAATTATAATTATTATATTAAAAAAAATTATATGTGTTCCAGGTTAATTTTAGTTCTGGATCCGCCACTAATTACAACTGAAATAAGTAACATCGAATATATTCGATGTGCGAACCAAAAGATATATACATAAACTTATCAGAATTTAATAATACGTGAGAAAGGTTGTCGAAACGATCAAATATGATATACATTTCTTTGAGGCTAGACCAAATAGATGAAGATTCTGCAATGGTTCTACCGATTAATGTGAGTACAAAAGCTGATAAAGTAGTAGCAGTAGAAGCTGAAGTAGGAGCCAAAAATAAAGATGAAGAAACTAAAGACGAGAAATTATATGAAAAAGATGGAGACGAAAAACACTCTAATAACAAAGAAGACCATTTGTATCAATGGCTTCTTAATCTATCTTTACCAACTTTTTTTCCATAAAGAAAATCCAATATGATCCAACAAGAAGAGCCAGCCAAGAATGTTTAAAAGGTGTCTTTCTATTTTTGTTTTTAAACAAATTTTATCATTTTGGAAATTCTTTTGAGATGTTGTAATGTTTAACTATCCATTTACTTAAATCTTCTTTTTCGATGTATATTTTGTTTTAATTACTTAAACATATTATTTAAAAAAATCTACTAAATTCAGTCTCATACTTTTTTCTATGTGCTCTTTCATATTTACAACACAAAATAACTACATACTTTGTATCCACGACAATGACGACATGACTTCCCTGGCCGAATTTTGTTGCAGTCGTTCAAATCCTTTAAGTGTCTCAAATTTCAGTTCATTTTTTAACGATAACTTTTTGTTCAAATTATGAGAAATTTGGACAAAATTGGAAATTAGATATTTTATGTATGTTCGTATGTAGATAATAAGTATTTATATAAAAGTACTACAACTTGTCTTTTTAAAATGCTAGGCGAATCTTATTATTATTATTTTTAATGGTAAGCGAGTTTTTAAAAAATCATGTTTAAAACATTTATATTGGAATCTTTAACTAGAGACTTAAAAACTCTCTATTAAAATAATAAGAAAAAACAAAAAAAAGTGAGAGAGAAAAGATAAGAAGTTACTTTTTAATAATCCACTTTTAGTATCTATATTAGAAACTTATTTGACATTTGTCAATTATTTATTGGTTTATTTTTATTTTTTATTTTAAAATTAAATTTTAATCTAATAATTAAATTAAATTAAAATATTATTATTTTACTGTTTAGATACTTAAAAAAATTATAAACCAATAGACATGCTCTTAAGATCTTAATCATCCTAAAAGGTTTTCAAAATCGTTTGTAAAAAATAGGTCTGAGCAAAATAACGGGAACCGAAAAACCGAACCGAACCGATCCGAAAAAATAGAATCAAAATCGAACCGAAACCGAGAAAATATCCGAACGAAGTCTAAATTTATATACCCAAAAAACTGAAACCGAACCGACCGAAAATCGAGTGGGTACCAGAAATACCCGAAATATAATTATATGTTCATGATATTAATTATATTTAGACTTATATAACCTAATTACCCAAAATTACAATTATAAACTCAAAAATATTAGTTAATTTTAGACCAAAATAAATACAATACTTAAAATAACCAAAATATCATAAAGTTTTTAGTTATATTTGTCAAAATTTAACCAAATTTTATTTAATTTAACAATTTTTTTTTCAAAATATTCAGAACCGAACCGAAAATAACCAAAACCGAACCGAAATCTGAAAATACCCGAATGGGTACTAAATTCTTCTATCCGAATTAACCAAAAACCAAAAAATCCGATCCGAACCGAACCGAAGAACCGAACGCCTAGAACTAGTAAAAAGCATTTCAAAAAAAATTCTCTTTCTGAACAAAAAAACAAAAAAAGATTTAACCAAATAATAAGACACGTAATTTACTCGTCGCATGTAGTAATTTTTTATATGTTACAAATTAAAACGTTATTTGATGAAATGACTAAACTGATTTCAGGCTCATCCTATCCTACTGTCAATTTGTACTTCATGCAGGTTTGGAAAATTGAAAGTTGGCTAAGGGCTCATGAGACATCCGATGATGGGACTATTTTGATATGGTGGATACTATGAAACTGAAGTTTGACAAGTATTGGGAATACTAGTGTGATATACTTGCGATTGCTGTGGTTTTGGATCCAGGGTTGAAGTTTACATTCTTAGAATATTGTTTTAACACTTTAGAACAATCAACTAGTAAGTCTAGGTTGGATCACATTCGTAAGAAGATGGAAAAGTTGTATGGGGTTTATAAGAAGAATCCTAAGAACACCGCTGCAACTTCACAAGTTATGGAGGATAACCTACCATCTGGATATGGTGTAAGTAACTTAATCATTTGTTTCTTATATAAGTTCTCTCTGTTTCTTAATAAGTCATATGTTTATGTGTTTATAATGCAGGGTTTTTATGCATTTTTTATTCTCAAAATGCAGGAACAGGTAAGTCAGCTTTAGATATGTACTTGGATGAACCAGTCTTGGATATGGTTGCGCGTTTCAGAGTTTGGATATCTTAAAGTATTGGAAAGATAATGCAACACGTTTTAAGGAGCTGTCCCGTATGGCATGTGATGTGCTTTGTATTCCTATAACAAGAGTGTCTTCTGAGTCATCATTTAGTGTGGGAAGTCGGGTTCTTAACAAATACATGAGCCGTCTTCTTCCATCAAATGTCAAAGCTCTGATTTGTGCCAGAAATTGGCTACGTGGCTTTGAAGAGATTAGTAACTTGGTTTTGTTTAAGACTTATGATTTATGCTTTATTGATTAGTAACATCTCATTGATTTACATTGATTAGTAACATTCTGGTTTTCATTTTGATAAGTGAATCCGAGTTTTTTGAGGAAGATAAAGAAGAAGAAGAAGAAGAAGAAGAAGAAGAAGAAGAAGAAGAGGAGGGAGAAGAAAGTGGAAGAAAGATGATAGTTATCTAGAAGATTATGTTTTTACTTATATGTATGAACTTACAAGGTTATGCATGAACTTAGAAGGTTATGTTTTCATTGGGTTTTGACCATCAATATGTATGAAACTTATAAACACTTATAAGTTGATTAGTATGAAGTTTCTTGTATAAAATATAATTATGTTCACGGATTATAATGGACCCTGCAGGCAGTCAGTTGGTCATGGACCAATATAAGTTTGCTTCCATTTGGGCATGGTCTTATTTGGGTTATGACCATCAATATCCAGAAAATGAAAATGTCCATTTGAACGAACTCATTTGGACATGTATCCCTAATCATGATCCTACTTCCTTTTCCCTTTCTTACAAGGTTTTTTCACATATATTCTCAAATCTATATTAACATTTTTGAAGTACACTTGAAAAAAATCTTTGGTTTTTGAAACTATTTACAAAAATTGCTATTGTTGGGTCGGGTCAATTTTGAAATCGGGTCACAAAATATCCGAAAATCTTTAATGAATATTGACACCAACAATTACCATAACAAATTTGAGCTAATTTCCTAAAATATCTCTACCTAATTCAAATATAAATATATGATTCTCCTTTCACTTTTATTTAATCTTATATTTAAATTATTTTAAATTATTATATAATATATTTAGTTAATAAAATCTGAATTTTTTTTTGCATATGATGTGATTAAAATTTTTTAAAACGGACATATATTACTCAATAAATGAATTAAAAAATATGTGTACAATGTCCCACATCGCCTGAAAAATTGGACAATGGTTCAGAGTCATACTATAAAATAGACCAAAATGATTCCGAATACAAATGAGCAGAAAGCTTGACTTATCATGCGTCCAAATTTAAAAGTTTTATTCGGTTTATTCGATTCTTTATTTCAAAGAATTTAAACTTTTAAAAAGTTTTAAAATATTATAATTATTTCAAAATTTTAAATTTTTAATAAGTTAAACTTTATAAAACGTTTAAAATATTTATAATATTAAAACTTTTATGAAGTTTCAAATATTATAAATAATTTAACTTTATAAGAAATTTAAATATTATAAATATGTAAACTTTGTAATAAGTTTAACATTATAAATATTTAAACTTTATAAAATGTTTAAAGTATAATATTTAAACTTTTAGAAAAATTAAAATATCACGGGACGAGGTTATATGACTGGACAGGTTTGGATCTATATTAATAAGAGATGATATACCGCGGGTAAAATCTTAGAATTAACAATCAAAATACAATTATACAATCTTAAACATTAAACAAAACAAATACAATTTAAAATTTAATTTTTTTAGTTACAAAAAAAATCGACCCGCGGGGTAAAATCTAGTACTACATATTAATGTTAACAAACAATGAAAAAAAAAAGAAAAAAAAAACGATTTTTGTTTTTTTCTTTCTTGGTTCGTAGAAGACTTTACCAATGGGCTCCCGTAAAAGTTCTCAAATCCAAAATATAAAAATTGAAAAACAAAAGCTAAATTTGAGGCCCATACAATATATTGTTACAAGGCCCATATCTAACGGCCCTTAGAAGAAATGTCATCACACAACCGACACGTACCGGTGTTAACACCATGAAAGCTGGCACCGTACCCACTTGCTGTTACAAATAACCGGGAAAACCGTTTACACGTAAGCAATATGTGGACCACCATACTCACTTTTACCTACGTGAGGCTTCACAACAAAAGCTTCTGGCTCATAGAGAAGCCACTTGAGCAGATACCAAAAAAGTACAGTAGATAGCCACTACAATCTCACCAGGTGTCGATCTCCGATGACTTTTGTTTTTTCCATTTATACCCTTGGTGCTGTTTCAGCCTCAAATAAAAAAATACTATTAAAAATTTCCCAAAATATTGAAAAATTGTTGTGGCTGAGATTGCTTCTGGCTTTTTCTTCTTCTTCCAGTCTTCTTCTTCAGCCTAAAACAGTCTTCCTTCTTCTTCTTCTTCTTCTTCTTCTTCTTCTTCCCTTCTTCTCTCTCTCTCTCTCTCTCTGCGTTTTTGTTGTTTTTTAGAGATTTTTTTTCTTGTTTCTCGATTTGAACTGTTTCCCGGAACCATGACTTCTCCGGCGAGTTCATGATCTAGTTTTCATGTTAGATTGCATAACTTGACTTCTCGATGGCTACTCTCAAGGGTATATATATTTACATTATCAGCAGTTTCTAGGGTTCTGCTTACATCTGTTTGGTTGCTGAGAACAAAATTAGAAGATTACTAATATGAAGATTTGTGATGCTGTAAAGGTTTTGGCTGCGATGGATTCGTTTGGGTGAGGCTTTTGAGATACAAAAAATAAAAAAGGGAATTCTTTTGAGTTCTGCTGGAGAAGCAACGACTGTTTCACGGTGGACTTTGAAAAGATTTCTCTTTTTGAAATTTCTAAATCTATCTTATCTTATCTTAGTGTGTGGATATATATTTCTGATTAACTACTTTCTCTTTTGCAGTTGCTCTAGAATCTAAAGAGGTTGTCACAACGGCTTTGCAATTTGGAAACTTTGATGTTTTGGGAGGTCAAAGATGGTTTCTTTATTATACTTTACTTGTTAGAGAGGATTTGAAGCAGCGAATAGCTGTAACGATCCTGTTATGGATACTAATACATCTGGAGAAGAATTATTAGCTAAGGTACTAATGAAATGATGCTTGATATTGGTGTTTTTTTGTTTGTTTGCGATTTCGGATTTGTTGTTGTGTGAAGATTTGCTTTATTTTGGGGGTTTTTTTTAAAACAAATGTTTAGGCAAGAAAGCCATATACAATAACAAAGCAGCGAGAACGATGGACAGAGGATGAGCATGAGAGGTTTCTAGAAGCCTTGAGGCTTTATGGACGAGCTTGGCAACGAATTGAAGGTCGAAACAAATTTAGCTTTTGTATGCTTAATTTAACTGTGAGACATTTTGTTCAGGAGTTTCTTATATTGTTTTATCTCCTCTTGATTTGGATATTTCTTCTCTTCTCTTTTCCTTTTCCTTTTCCTTTTTTATTTTGATTGCAGAACATATTGGGACAAAGACTGCTGTTCAGATCAGAAGTCATGCACAAAAGTTCTTCACAAAGGTAAGTTGATCTCTTCGTTTTTTAAACATGTTCATTAACTTGTGTTCAGTTAAAGTGAAGACACCATTGGTTGGTATTGAGTTAGTATAACTTCTCCAGATTGATGTATGACTATGTTTAGAGGTTGCCTATCACCGTCTGTGTTCTGTCTGAAAAATGATGATTGAAGGTTCCTTTTTTCTCGTTGCTTCAACTACATATTTGGCGTGTGTTGCTAAGTGGATTTGGTTGGTTCTGAGGATTGCTTAGCCAGGCTCTTTAGAGGGTTTTACCTTTTCATTTGCTCTTTAACTATCGAGAGCACGAATTGTCCAACTGGAAAACTTCTTGTTAGATTAAAGAGAGCTTCGTTCTCTGAGACCATAAGATAAGTCCAAAGAAACATAACTAGCATTGCATTTGCATAACACAATTGTCCCATATTCACTAAAGTTGATGAAATAATGGGATTGCATGGATTCTTTTAGCCATCCAAATGGAAAACCAAACCTCCTTGCCCTATAGGACAGGACATGAAGTAATATCATCTCTACCCCGAAAATTTCGGGTCAGTATAAGACTCTTTTCAAACTCGGTGCTATGGTCAATTTCATGAGTCTCAGGATTTAACATCTGAGCTGCATTTTTCCATCTGCAGTTTGGAAAAATCTCACAGTTTTTGGTTCACTTTCAGTTGGAGAAAGAGGCTGAAGCTAAAGGCATTCCTGTTTGTCAAGCTCTGGACATAGAAATTCCACCTCCTCGTCCTAAACGAAAACCCAATACTCCTTATCCTCGGAAACCTGGGAATAACGGTACACCTTCCTCACAAGTATCATCCGCAAAAGATGCAAAACTTGTTTCGTCGGCCTCTTCTTCACATTGTACTCAGGCGTTCTTAGATTTGGAAAAAATGCCGTTTTCTGAGGTTTATTCCTAATCTTTCTCTTCTCCATTTTTTCATTTTGTTGTTTCTTCTTGTGATAGACTTCTTATGTTTTTTTTTTTCTGGTTAGAAAACATCAACTGGTAAAGAAAATCAAGATGATAATTGCTCGGGGGTTTCTACTGTGAACAAGTATCCCTTACCAAAGAAACTTAATAGAAGAATGGTATAAAATTGTAGTCAAAGAATCTGATGAATGCTGTATTTGAAGTTCAATTGCATGACAAAAAACTTGTTCCATTCTGATTTTGAGCAGGGAAGTGCCGATATTGAAACAAGTAAGACCTCAACCGTGGACAACGTGGTTCAAGATGTTACCAAGAAGAACAAAGACAAAGATGGTAACGATGGTACCATGCACAGCGTGCAAAACTACCCTTGGCATTTCCACGCGGATATTGTAAATGGGAATATAGCAAAATGCCCACAAAATCATCCCTCAGGTATGGTATCTCAAGACTTCATGTTTCATCCTATGAGAGAAGAAATTCACGGGCACTCAAATCTTTAAGCTTCTACAGCATCTGCTACTACTACAACTTCTCATCAAGCGTTTCCAGCTTGTCATTCACAGGATGATTACCGTTCGTTTCTCCAGATGTCATCTACTTTCTCCAATATTATTATGTCAACTCTCCTACAGAATCCTGCAGCTCATGCTGCAGCTACATTTGCTGCTTCGGTTTGGCCTTATGCGAGTGTCGGGAATTCTGGAGATTCATCAACCCCAGTGAGCTCTTCTCCTCCAAGTATAGCTGCCATTGCTGCTGCTACAGTAGCTGCTGCAACTGCTTGGTGGGCTTCTCATGGACTTCTTCCTGTATGTGCTCCAGCTCCAGTTACGTGTGTTCCATTACCAACCGTTGCAGTTCCAACTCCAGCGATGACTGAGATGGATACCGTTGAAAATGCTCAATTACTGCTTGAGAAACAAAACACAGCTCTGCAAGATCAAAACTTGGTTTCGAAATCTCCAGCTTCATCATCTGATGATTCAGAGGAGACCGGAGTGACCAAGCTAAATGCTGACTCTAAAAAAAATGGTGATAAGATTGAGGAGGTTATTGTTACTGCTGCTGTGCATGATTCGAACGTTACCAAGAAGAAAAATCTGGTGGATCGCTCATCGTGTGGCTCAAACACACCTTCAGGAAGTGACGCCGAAACAGACGCATTAGATAAAATGGAGAAAGATAACGAGGATGTGAAGGAGACAGATGAAAATCAACCAGATGTTAATGAGTTAAATAACCGCAAGACTAAAATGAGAGACAACAACAACCCAGCTACTGATTCGTGGAAGGAAGTCTCCGAAGAGGTAAGACGAAAACCAATGATTGATGGATATTGCATAGTTCTTTTGGGAACTAACACTATGCATTCACAAAAATCTTTTCAGGGTCGTATAGCGTTTCAGGCTCTCTTTGCAAGAGAAAGATTGCCTCAAAGCTTTTCACCTCCTCAAGTGGCAGAGAATGTGAATGGAAAACAAAGTGACACTTCAATGCCATTGGCTCCTAATTTCAAAGTTCAAGATTCTTGTGATGTAGACCAAGAAAAAGTAGTAATGATCGGTGTTGGACCTGGCAAGAGTCTTAAAACGAGACAAGCAGGATTTAAGCCATACAAGAGATGTTCAATGGAACTGAAAGAGAGCCAAGTTGGGAACACAAACAATCAAAGCGATGAAAAAGTCTGCAAAAGGCTTCGATTGGAAGGAGAAGCTTCTACATGACAGGCTTTGAGGTAAAAAAACATCCACATTTTTACCAATATCTATAAATCTAGTGTTAGTAATTGCTTCTTCAATCTTTATGAAGAGACTTTTTATTTCTTCCTTTTTTAGATCCATCAGAACATTTCTTTGGTCATGTCAGGTTCTGTACCATATTACCCCATGTCTTGTCTCTTGTCTCTTGTCTCTGTTTGTGTATGCTACTTCTGGTCTATATGTATGATGCTACTACTACTGTTAATTAACCAATTAAGCAATGGTTTTATGTCTTTACTCTTTTTTTGAATCGTGGATATTAATGATAAGATCATAAATAGTTTAGAATGATAAAAAGATGAATTGTACAAAAGTTTCAACTTGAAATGTTTTGTGTTTTGTGTTTCTTCTTCCATAATGATTCTCTTTGTTGTTTGTTTTAAACTTGAAGGCGCTCATTACCCAAACGCCAAAAGGCCTAAAGGTGCTCTGCTGGGCTTAAGATTTATTCACTACTCCGCCTATTACAAGCTTAACTAATAGGCCTAAGGCTCATATGTGTCGCTAATCTATCTTACGTATACAGTGCAATCTCTTAAATTGTCTTCCTAACGAATGAGTAATAGTCTAATACTCCCGTTTTGCCCGAATGCACACATATTAATATTTCTTTTGTTTTTTGTACTCTCTATAAAAACTCATCATTTTGTCTAAGCAATTAATTAAAGAAAAAAAAAATGATTTAAAAGAAAAAGAAACAAATGAAGGGAATGTGAAGAATCACACCGTGGATTTTAATGTCACTTCTACCAAATTTATTTTGGAGCCAACATCTATAAAATCAGTTTAAACCAAAAATTCAAAATTTAACAATGGAGCCAAAACAAAAATTTTGTAAAGTCTCTAATGTCTATATAAGCTTCAAAATAAAAAATAATCATCAACTTTTTTCATGGCTTCTAATTTTGATTTAAGTGTTTCAGTTCTAAATTGTGAGAATGAGGTTTTATTTGATTTAAATGAAATTCCATCAGAAGAAAATCATGGCCATGGAGATTTTCCAATTAATTCAGGTAACAGTTTTTTTTTTTTTTTTAACAATTTGCAGAATTCTTTTCTAGCTTACAACATGATTAAATTATGTGAATTATCTATTAGAAATGTTTGATTATTTGACGTCAAAAAAGAATGTTTGATTATTTAATTATTTTTCTTAATATGATGATAATTCACCGATGTAATCTCAACAAGATTTGGGGAGTTAATAATTGTTTTAGTTCCATGTTTGTCGCCTTCTTTGTTTGAAAGTGGGGATAAGAGTTGTTTTTTTTTCAGTTCTGACTTGCGTTCTTTTTTGAGTCGATTGATTTAATTTTTTTTTTTGAATCTTCTTTCATGTTTCTCCCATGATTTCTAGATTGTTCATAGAACATAGGTATAATAATTTCATAATTGTTGTTTTGATAATCCTTTCTTCTTTCTTTTGGTTGGGTATTTTCTTTAGTTTCAGCAAATTTGTTTTTGATTTGGCATTTTTTGTACATAGAATTAGAACTTGAAGTCATATATATACACGTCGTGTTGCAGTAGTTCAAGTTATACAAATACGAATATTATCAATAATGAAATCTATGGCAGATCCTCTGTTTTCATCTGTTTCTAGAACTTCGTTTTTATATTTGTTGTCATCTATATATTCATATACACAGCAATATTGAATTGGTTGTCGGAAAAAGAAAATAACAAAAAGGAATATTTTAAATAACAACTAGATTTTAGATTTTGATTTTTTAAAGCTTGATTGGATTTGTTCTTTCTACAACTAGTTTGGATTTTGTTGTTTACATGGTTTCTGAATTTTAGATTTTGTTTTATGATTTTTAGTTTTTAGATTTTAGTTTTTGATTTTTCTGTAGATTTTGATTTTTCTGAAGTTTGATTGGTGATTTGATTTATTTTTGGTTTTGTGAATATATTTTATTTATTTTCAATTTTTTATAAGTTAGGTTTTTCTAAAAAAGTTAAAATTACTGAAATAGTAAGTAATAAAACTTTAATTATAAGTACAATCAAGTTCTTAATATGTAGAAATAAATTATGTATTATGTTTATTTTTATTATTCCTTTTTTGGGGGCTAAATTCTTATTTTTTGGTAATAATTTTTTTTTTTTTACAGAATATGAAAATGCTTCTCAAGATCAACCAAATTTACAAAAAAACCCGAAAAAATCTGTCAAATGAGGAAATGCAAGCGATTTTTGGTGCATTACTAGAGAGGAGTATTGATGGAAAGTTGGCAAGAAATGCAACAAGAGAAGTTTCTAATCAATTTTCGGTCCCTATAGTAATGGTGCAAAGGATTTGGAAACGAGCTAAAGAAACAACTGCTAGTGGAAAAGTCAATGTATCCCATCGGAGGACAGGGAATTGTGGTCGCAAAAGAATCTCAATTGAGCCAACTCAAATTTCTGATATTCCATTATGCAAGCGAACAACTTTGAGGTCGATGTCTATGGCTATGGATGTGAATCTTTCAACATTATTTAGAAGAAAGAAAGAAGGACTCTTTCGACGTCATACTAATAGCCTCAAACCACATCTGAAGGAAGCCAATATGAAAGGTATACTACATTTTTTTTTTAATGAATGTAAATATTATTCAATAATAAAACTTTGTTGACTAAAATTTACCGGTTTCAGATAGACTACAATTTTGCATCTCTATGCTGGATAAAAATTCTCTACCTCATGAACCAAAGTTTGTTGATATGTACAACATGGTTCATATCGATGAGAAATGGTTCTATATGACGAAGAAGACCGAGAAATATTATCTACTTCCGATTGAAGACGATCCACATCGTATATGTCAAAGTCAGAATTTCATCGCAAAAGTAATGTTTTTAGCAGCGATGGCTCGTCCAAGGTTTGACGAGAAAGGGAATGAGATATTTTCTGGGAAAATTAGAATATTTCTATTTGTTACTATGCAGCCAGCTAAGAGAGCTGCTGGAACGTTAGAACTAAAAGCATTAACTTCTGTCAAGAGAGAAGATATTAAAGCATTCTTGATTGGAAAAGTTCTACCAATTATTCAGGAGAAGTGGCCAAGGGAAGATCGAGGAAAGACTATCTTTATTCAACACGATAATGCGAGAACACATGTGAAGTATGGAGATCAAGATTTTCAAGAAGCTGCTTCAAAAACTGGTTTTGATATTCGTTTGATGTATCAACCGCCAAACTCGCCGGATCTGAACATTTTAGATCTTGGATTTTTCAGTGCAATTCAGTCGATACTACATAAAGAAAGCCCAAAAACCGTGGAAGATCTTGTTCGTGTGGTTGAAGAGTCTTTTGAAAAATATCCGACAAACAAGGTAAACCGAATCTTTTTGACTCTTCAATCGTGTATGCATCAGATCATGGAAGTTGGAGGATCAAACAAATACAAAATACCGCATATGAAGAAATCTGTACTGGAAAAAGATGGTCTTCTTCCCATACAATTAAATTGTGATGCTATGTTAGTTCAAAATGTAATGAACACTCTTAGTTCATTGGAATAGTGAGGTTGTACTACATTTTTTTTTAAGATGTTATATTTGAATTTGAGTCTAATATCATCTTGTGGACAAAATGGTTTACCTTTTGTCGTTAAAAGTTTTTTTTTTGTTTTTGAATAAAAAAAAGTATTGTCAAAAGTTCGTATCAGAATTAGGAAAAGTACGTAAGAGCAGAATAATCAAAATACATAGAATCAATATTTGTTGTCCTCATTTCCATCTCATGTGATTCCAAATACATTATAGAATTTGAGAATGAAACCGGCGATGGGAAGAGAATCTTCTCCCTCTCTCCATAAAATAGTTAACTTTTTAGAATTCACATGATGGGATCCAGACATTTACATTTGACTTCCATATCCATAATTAATTTTATAAGATGGACTCGTTTAAGAAACTGAATATGAGAAGACAGCCGAAAGTTGACATACACAAAATGAAAATTGAAAAATATTAAAAAAGGCTCCACCTGATTGGTGTCACTGTATAAGGTCATAGATATCTTTGAAGTTTTTATTAAATGGAAGTTCATTCGTCCTCCATCATATGATACAGATTCTATCAAAATGAATCATTAGAAGAACCATCTCTTTCATCAGCCCCAAATCAATCCACAAACCATATGATTTGAAATTTACTAACCGTTCTCTTGCTATATAATTCCAGAAATATTTTTCTCACAAATATCTATGGACTCATGCATGTAAATAAAATAATACATGCATGAGTCCATAGATATCTGTCCAAATATATGTGTACATTGATAATGGAGGTGAGGAATGAAACGAGAGCGAAAGCGTTTAGTTAGATGTTATTTTTGTAAATATTGATTTAGTTAAGGGGTATTGCAGACAAAATATTGCGAACATACACACTGAATTTAATAAAGTGTGTCATATGGCAAATATTCATACTTTATTGCATTTTCATAAATAAATAATTCCGCGAAAAGAAGGAAGTGGAATAATTTAGTTCCGTAGCACGATATTGCACATTTAGTGGGAACAAAAATTATAGTACTCCCTCTGTTTCAAATTATTAGTTGTTTTAGAGGTTTTTTTTTTTGTTTCAAAATGTAAGTTGTTTTCCAAAACCAAGACAAAAAGTTTTACTTTTAGATTCACTTTATTATGCATTTTATTATTAAGTTAAAATCAATGTTTAGTGAAACTTGTCACTTTAGTCTTCCACTAATACTCCTATAAAAAATCAACGCTAGAATCTACCCCATTACCTAATTTCGTTTTTTGAATCCAGTAAAAACTCTAATATATTCTAAACTCAAAATTTTACCACGCACGGCGGCGATTCTCCTTTCTCTTTTCGCCTAGCTCGATCCCGGCGCTGGCTTAAACTCTCCCATTAAATCTCCGTCGCCGAGTACAACTCGCCGCGTACTAGTCGCCGAGTACAAGTCGTCGCCGAGTACAAGTTGCCACCGAATACAAGTCGACTCGCTCTAAATCTCGGTCGTCGAGTTCAAGCCACCGCGTAAAAATAGAAGGTACTCACTGTTTTCCTCTTCCACTCTCCCTGATTTCATTTTAGGGTTTAGTTGCCTATTGTAAAGTGTTAACCATTTTGGTCCGTCATGTATTGTCCCTTTTAACATTTGTGGCTAGTAGGTGTCCTAGTTCTTGCAAATTGATGCACGCTCTTATTTGTAGGCAGCTGATTACTAAGAGAAAGTATGAGATGTGGACAGTCTTTGGTGGACAACCTCTTAGATTCTCCCGGAAGGAGTTTGGTGTTGTATCTGGGTTACCGTGTGGCGAATTTCCAGAGGATTACGAGTCGATGCCTGTGCCAGGAAAGAATAGTTATTGGAATAAATTAATTGGACCAGACATGCAAGCTACCTTAGGCGATGTTTCCGATTTCCTAGTAAAATCAAAAGACAAAGATATCAAACTCCGGCTTGCTTACCTCTTGATTGTTGGCGGTGTCCTTATAGCTTCACATCAGTCTCTTCGCCCTACATTAAGTATGTTGAGATGTTGGAAGATCTTGACTCTTTTCTTTCCTTTCCCTGGGATAGAGAATTATTCTTGAAGACTATTTCGTCTATGGGACCAGCCAATAAAAGTCTAGGCAATTGCAAGGGCAAAAGAAAGAAGTCTGTTGATCCCATCCTAAACTTCACTGATCAACTGCAGCAGCAAACAATTAGTTTAAAAGGTTTCCCTCTAGCCTTGCAGCTCCTCGCTTTTCGGAATATATCTGGCTTACTCAATACGATTTCTGATGACGATCCATTGCGCACTATTCTCCGCTGGAATTCTGTGAATCTTCCAAAACAATCAATTATTCTTTCCCACATTCACGCTGTAGAGCAAAAACCTGATGTAAGCACACGGCCACCGTACACAAATTCAATTATCTGTTATTATTTCTTATACTTTTGCTCCTTGTTTTTCAGTTGATTGTGGTTCCTGTTATTGATGTCCAAGATAAGCCAGACGACGGCTGGGGGGAGTGTGATGATGAAGTCAAAGACAAGAAAGTTGCTTTCATTGTGGAGCAAATTAGCCAATTCCATCATTTCACCAAACTTGAATGGCCCGGTGGTCATAACTCTTTACCCCTCATTCCAATTGGGTCCAAGAAACCGGATGTTGTTCATAGAAGACACATTGTCACGCGCCGGAAGACCCCTGATCAGCGGAAACCTGTGGCCAAATCAATGCGTGTTCAATCGTCTCCAAACAAATCCAAACAACCTTCATCTACTCAATTCTGTAACTGTCCCCATCTTTCTGATAATGACATATCACCTCACTACGTTGAACTGACAAAACAGTTGGAGAAGCTAACATGACGTGTTTTAAAGCTTGAAAACAAATGCAAAGCAATCAGGTTCACCGACTCGCACAAACTCTCTCGTAAAACAACACTTTATTCTTCAAGAAGAAGTGCCCGCAAACAAGTGAAATCCCATCATCAGCCACCAGTCCAGGTCCAACAAGAACTTCCCACCAATAGGTGCTCAGCTGACGGGGAAGATAACCAATCAAACTCCCGTTCAACAGTTTTCTCTGCTTTTAGTTTTGAAGCCATCGAGGTTCTCATCATGTACTTTTTGTCCAAAAGTTTTTTAACAGCTACACTCACCTACTTTGCTGTTGACCTATAGGTCCAACAAGAAGACCCCAACACGAAGACCCCAACAATGACTACTCCGGCGACCTCTCCAATGAATTACACCCCATATCTGCTACAGTAGAAGAGCCTGAATCTTTCCCCCGTTCACCACCTGATATACTTGTTGGTGATGGTCGTAACCATGACTGGACTCAATACGAACACATTTTTTGTCGCCATCCTCCCCAAATGATGTTAAGGTTTGTTGTGTTAATATGTTGGCGTAAAGAAATCATTATCTATTTTACTCGCCCTGTAATGCAGTTTGCTGAACGCAATTTGGGAGACTCATTTGTCAATGAAAGTGATATCCTTCATTTATTACATCAACGTTATCATCTTACTTCTATTTCTATTTTTATTGTACAGTACGTATATGATGGTCACGGTTGCATTGAGCAGGAGATGGCCCCTTTGGATGTGATGGAATCACCTGTACACCAACATATTAACACAACAAACATTTTCAATTTTTGCTTTCTCCATAATTCTTTTATCATCTTCTATTTATGTTAAATCTCAAGCCTCAAGGAACGATTATTATAAAGTATGTCCAGAGTCAGGCGGTGTTGGCAACTCCATATTCGACACTGGATCAAAAACAGGTGTTGGATGTACCAATGAAGGTTCTATCCTCGAAGATACTATTTTATGGATATGTTCTAGACCCGCTCTCCAAATCTTTGTAAAATGCTATGGACACATAAACATTTCTTTTTATTAATTTCAGGTCCCAACATGCGGAGTAGACCCGATTTTGATACCGCCTCAAAAACACAACCTTCATTACATATCCTCCAAGTACGCCCGACCACCCTCATTTTTTCAACTTTTAAATTCCATCCACCTTGATACTTGGTTTTGTTTTTTTCAGCAGCTAGCCAAACAGCCTCATGGAATTGTCGACCGTACCGCAACTGATAACCAGACCGACAAAGCAACTACAGAGGTACTTTGAACTCAAAGTATTTTCATTAATTATATAGAAAGGCCCAAACTTAAAATTGTGTGGATACCAATTATAACCACTTTCCATTATTAATCTCACCATTATTTCATTTCCTTTAATGGTTTGAATTCTACCGCCTCAGTATGTTGACTCCAAGATTATCGGTCATAATGAGGTACATCGGATTTGATCTCCATATTTTTTAAAGTTTTCCCATATGCTAACCTTTTGTTCACCTAATCCACGAACCTGACAAAACCCCTCTTCGTATGTCCAATCCTGACATAGATGTAAGTTCTAAACTGCACTGTCCATTTTACCATATTCATTTATGTTTATCCATAAACCTACCTATACTGAGTTTTCAGAAAGTACTGACAATAATATGCCCACTTTTCCATATTCATTCGTGTTTTTCTAGCGCTTATCTCTTTTATACGCAGGGACCACAAGATAATGCCGACCTTTGTGATCTTGTCGACGTGAGTGATTCATCTCCTGCAAGACCGAGGCAAACATCCATTCTCTCTGAACCTGAAGCACTCCTGGCCGCTGCTTTTTTGGCTAAACCAAAACGGGACACTTTTCAGCTATTACCTAAAGTGAATATCTCAGAGTTGACAGTTTTCGAGGACACACTCACTGCTGCATCCAATACGTATGTGAATACTTTTTTTTTACTTTACTACTTCTTTGAGATTTTAAACATTTACTACTTCACAGTGAACATGTTACACGCTGTGGATACCTAATCAACAACGCTTTCCTCCTGGATCTTGCCAAGCCACAAAAATAGGTCTCTCATTTGGTATACATTTTTCTATATTATTATACGAATAATCTACACTTCAATAATACCATCACTAATACAATTGTTGCTTATCCCAGTACATAGAGGTCCTCGTATCTCTTCTGTCTCGAAGGCTTGCAACCACGCTGCTCAAACACCGTTCTGCGTTCATAACACTATGGTTTACCAACCACTTACAAGAAAAGTATTGTTTTTTCAAAGCTGCCAAACTGAAGTCCAAAATCCATTGGCCAGATGAGCTCAAACGGTTTGTTTGCGGGCCCCCGACTGAGTGGTTCATAGACATTCACACTATATACATCCCAATGATATGGGATGACTCCCATTGGATTAGTCTTGTCATCAATCTCGGCATGTGGTGTGTTGAAATCCTCGATCCCAACACAGATCTATATGACGACAAGAAGGTTAAACATTTCATGGTGCCTATTGTTGAAGTTTTACTGCACCTTATTCACAAATTCACAAAACCGGAGATGTCCCAGACTAATGGCCTTAAACCATTTTTTCAAATGAGTGGAAGGTATATATAAGAACATTAGGGCAGATGATTGTGCCTCTCTAGCAGTGAAGCTGCTTGAGATTCATGCTAGTGATAGAAATGATGACACAATGACAGAGCTCACGGATGACTTAGTTGATGATATGAGGCGTCAATATGTTATGGACGTCTATGAGGATTGTGTTGCACTCATCTATATGAGGATTGTGTTGCACTCATCTATGCTTCTGATCTAAACCCACCTCTTTCACACCCACGACTTTCTCCTTAGTAATGTTTGTATGTTTTTAATTTTCATACACTTATGCGATCTCTTCTACTATAAGCCCTATCAATTGTAGCTTCATCGTCCTACTTTCCAATCTATGTAATTTTCAATTCATGTGTTAAGGCACTGTGTCGGGAAATATCTGCAGTGTTTCGGCTACTGTTCATCCTTCACATCCCGTACACGTCACCTACACATCACATACACATCATTGTGTATCAGTACGTCCATCGAAATGGTTTCGGATGGATATTTTTTTTCTACACATGAATATCTAACCTATGGTATGTCTCCCTTCTAATTTCTCTCTCCCACATCCCATACACGTCACCTACACATCACATACACATCATTGTGTATCAGTGCGTCCATCGAAATGGTTTCAGGTGGTTATTGTTTTTTTACACATGAATATCTAACCTATGGTCTGTCTCCCTTCTAATTTCTCTCCCCTCCCCCCTTTCACTAGGCTTGCTTTTGAGCGGCAATTTTCTCCCCCCCCCCCCAAAATATTGTTTTTGAACGGCAATTTTTATCTATCTCTTTTTATTTTCCCCTTATCCCACTTTACTTCACATACATTTTACCATTTCCCTTCTTAACAAAATATTAATCAGGTCCATCCTTCCTATTATTTTATTTAATTTTCTCCTAACCATGCCGAGAATCGTGTGTGACAGGGGTCAGTACAATCATACTCAATCATTGGCCTCTATGAGTCATTACTTCCGACCACCCACTGCCCTTAATTCACCAGATCGTCCTCCTCCACAAACTTCTCCTCGTCCTTCTCTTGTTGAATTCCGTTTATAGGTTATTTTCTTCTCCTACTTAATAGCTACACATCCATTTAATAAAATGTCCTAAAGTGTTTTACATTTTTTCGCCCCTAACCTCCCCTCTTCCCCGATTTCCACATGCCTGGCCATGTCCTTGCAAAAGTTATCAGTTGCGTTGCTAAGAAAGGGGTTCATTTCTTGAAGGATTGGATGGCTGCGGGACCTAAGGGGAAAACAGCAGTTTTTCTCATGAAACCCTTTCATGTGTTCGTTTGGACTCCTGCTCCGATTTTATCCAAACTCTTACTATTACAGTTTTTACTGTAAGTGCCTCCAGAACAAAAATCCTTATGTTTTATATGTTCATACTCTAGTTCTTGGGTTTCGTGATTGTGATCTTTATGGAGCTATCGATGGAATAAAAAATCTATACCCCTTTGCTGCACTACTGTTTATTATGCTCAACAGTAGCGCTAGTATCCAAACCTGGGATTTTTATCTACAGTTTAAACACAATCACCCACGTTTCAGCGATGTTGACAAAATGGCTGATGAGTTGTTGTTCCACATTAACTCAGTTGGGCCGCATCGTTAGGGGACCTACCAGAAAACCTGGTACTTTGAGGATTTTGGAAAGTGTTGGGAATATCATCTGTTGCTTGACGAATACAATGGGCAATGATGTCTTTCCTGTATCTACTTCTTCCTCAGAAGAGACATATCTCTTCTTTCGTAGGTGATGATGTGTTGGTTATGACTACATCAAAACCACCTTGTTATGTAATAATTAACCTTTCTACCCCAATAACATATGTCGATGTTATTGTAGTTTGTAAACAGATCTATTGTGTTATGGTGTTTGTTAGAGCTCTAAAGACCTTTACCAACCGATCTAACAATATGGTGACGAACATATATGGACAACTTACATTGTATGCAGCAAAACGAACATATATGGACAACTTTCAATGGATATTCT
Organism: Turritis glabra; assembly: GCA_900406565.1. Taxonomy (NCBI): domain Eukaryota; kingdom Viridiplantae; phylum Streptophyta; class Magnoliopsida; order Brassicales; family Brassicaceae; genus Turritis; species Turritis glabra. The sequence goes on along the minus strand of OVBN01000150.1, from coordinate 294,758 downwards.
GCATTGTTCACCTGTTGACCTTTACCAACTTTCAATGGATATTCAGGTCCTGAAGGGAAACTTGCTGCATTTTCAAACGAAACTCTTTCTCGTGTCCATTTGGACAAAAACCCTCATTTTATAGATATGTCTTCCCCCACCTCTGTTCATTACTCTTTTTTTGCAAGTGTCTAAAGCAGGACAAGCCGTACGCTTTTTATGTAGATATCTTGAGAAAAAGTTTCTGTTTTCTACATCTGACTGCTGCCATAAACATCTTGTTAACCATAAAAGATGTTTATCCCCTCACCAAACTCGCATACATTATGCTCAACACCTGCGCAGGAACTGAGGACAAAGTTGTGTTTTTGGAATTTAGGCAACAACACTCTTTGCTCGGAGACGTGTTGGAGTTGGCCCATACTATGGTCACCCACATCATTGTTATGGAGCCAAAGCGATACAGTACCCACGTTGAAACCTGGCATATTGACCAATATTCGGTCTGTTGGGAAACCCATGAGTTTTTTAAGGAATACAACGGGGAAAGATGTTTGCATTGTATCTACTACTACCTATCACGGGATATTTGTCTGCTATCATAGGGTTTTTTTTTCTCTGTTTGTGTTCTCCCAAATATCTCGTCAAATTCTTTGTGAGTTATACAAATATGAAACAACATATATTATGTTGTCCACCATTATCATGTCCACATATATTCCTCTCCACAATCGCAGTATAAATGTCTTCATTTATTATTAGCTTTACCATGCTTGTTAGCTAATGTCCACAAATGGTAGTCCACCTAACAATGCACTTTTATGTCTATTCAAGTAATGAATTAGTCTACCCGATGGATCCTTCACAGTTTGATACAAAAATATGGGTATTCCATCCGATGGATCTTTTACAACGCAAAAGTTAACATTTTTCTTCATATTGTACATTTATGGATCCTTCCCAGTTTTACACACAAAATATGGGTTATACATCCCATGGATCCTTTACACCAAAAAATTTCTACATTTTTCTCTATATTTTAAACCGGTCAGCTTCATATCCACAATATGACATCTTTATGGATAGGCAGCACACCTTCATATGGGATTTGAACAGTTTGTCCTCTAATGCCGGGTGCCTTTGCAATGCGAGCACCTGTTCACATGCAACCTTGCTGTTTTTGGTTTCTGCATCCACATAAAAAAACCACCTTCTTTAACAACATTTATTTCCATTATTATTTTTAAACACTATGAAACTCACATTGAATTCTCCGGTTGAGGGAATACTTTTCTCCTTAGGCCTTCCAGAGGGTCTCCTTGTATTTGGTGGCAGCAGATTGCGTGATGCAATATCAGCTGGGATGTCTACATCGCCTGGATTTAATTCTGGGTATATTGCTCATGCGTATGTAGCAACCCACGCCGTTGTCTTGTACCACTCTCCAACCAATGAACTATAGTTGATGTTTTGGCTATTAGCAGCCACCAAAGCATGACCACATGGGATCTTTAACTTATCGTACTTCTTACAATTGCACTGTTTCATATTTAGAAGCACGTGATGCGCCTCTTTTGAACCCCCAAACTACCCAAAACCTCATAACTCCAGCTGCTTACTCTTCCAACTTTGGAAGCTTTCATCTTCAATATTGTTTTAGTCATTTCTTTTTCCACCTCAGGAGCTACTAGTCCTTTGTGTTTCTGAGACTTTTTCCTACGCACACTAAACCAACGTGTTAACATAGAACGTATAAATTTAATTAACTCTATAATATGCGATGCCTTCCCCTTACACAAAGCTTTGTTTAGTGCCTAAGCTATATTGTTTGTCATCAGATTATACTGCTCTCCTTGGAAATATACTCGTGTCCAATGCGCCATTCCTATCTTCTCTTGATATTTAGCACATGCCTGGTTTTGAGATTTAATTTGACTATAAAGCTCTTTAATCTCCCAATTGTAAACTTATAACCAGCATTCTGAACCAGTTGTGTAAGCCATTTTCTCTTGTACCTTGCTTGCACATATCTACACAAATGTATAATACAAGCTCCATGATGCGCCTGTGGATACACACTCTTCTTGCAACATATATCGATGAGTTCCTATCTGATAATATAGTCAGGCTTTTGCTATCGCGATTATCCTCTCTAACCTCGTGAAAAACCAGGTCCACGACTCGTCATTTTCACTATCTACTACAGCAAATGCCAGGAGGAATACCTGGAAGTTGGCGTCTTGCCCACTTGCTGTCAACAACACACCCTTGTATTTGCCTTTTAAATGAGTCCTATCTACAACCAAAACCCGCCTCAGATTCTTAGATCCTTCTATTGAATCCCCAAAAGCCAAAAACATATACAAAAACCTCTCACACCCATCCTCTTCCACCTCAGTTTCTATATCAGTAATAGTTCCAGGATTTGCTTCTTTCAATACATGCAAATACTCGGACAACCCACTGAAAGCTTCTTCATCTGTCCCTTGAACTTATTCTACAGCTTTCTCCCTAGCTCTCCAGCACTTTGCATACGAGGCTGAAACCTTCAGATTTTCCAGTACCAATTGTTGGAGATCCATTGGTACTGGGCCACTACAAGTATCAGTGTATTTTTCCTTAAAGATTGAAGCAATCACTTTCGATGTCGCCTTCTTCACATATTGCCCCCTTGTATCTAAGCTACATGTGTGATTAGCAGAGTTTTTCGGCTCATATACACACCAATTAACCTTGTGTGCCAACAATACCACAATCTAATGGTATGTCGTCTGTAGCACTTTAGGTATCGAATCCACAGGGAAGGACGAGAATAACTCACTAAGAATACAAAAAACTAATCAAGCTAAACGGAAATATGTTTTTGGTTTCTATCTTAATGTCACAAGCTATTGGTTAAAACAGAACAAATGCAATAAATTTAAGAAGTAAACGTAGATTAATGAAAACAAGCAATGCAAAACGAACTAAACGAAATGGTAACGGTTTAAAAGATATTAGAAATATGGATAGTTGGAATGGCAATATGACAAGGGTGATTATAACTCGATTGATAAATGTTCGAACGACTAATCAATGCTCAATTCCATGACATGAGTTGTTAAAATAGACTAGTCCACTGTCGTGATACTAACCCCTTTACAAACCGCTCGATTAAGCTAATTTTTCAATTGCAACCTAACGATTCATAAGCAAAGAACACAAACTCATTTTAGTCATCAATTCTTCCTTAGAACTCAACCTTCGTTGATTAAGAATTAGACCGCATGCAAAGACGGTTCAGATTATTTCATCACACCTTTCGGATGTGAAATAATCCAAGATCTAGAAAACTCTCTTTTGAAGCTCATTTCTAGCATTAAGTTTGTTCTAAGCATGATCATGAACAAGACTACTCAACCATCAAACATCATTTGCAAGCTCTAACACCCTAGATCTACCAAACCAACCATCCAAAAGTGATCTACTCAAACATGATAAAATTGCAAAAGTAAACCATACAAATGATAGATAAGCAAGACATGAACAAGATTTTATAAATAGATCTTAGTAAAAGTGCATAACATAAGTTTTTAATGAAGAATTAAGAAGTATAAGAACTTAACAAGAACTCTCAAGAACAGAGCAAAATATCATTAGTTGTTGAAAAGGATAAAAGGTTGGATATTTTGTTACACACAAGTTGGAGTATTTATAGTGGAATGTCGGCAATCGATTAACAAAATCGATTGCAAACCGATTTTCTGTCCAAATCGGTTGCTGAAATCGATTGCAAACCGATTTAGTAAACTTTCTGCTCGATTCGTCGTATTTGCCGCTTGGTTTTCGAAATCGGTTGCAAACCGATTTTGGGCACAAAATCAATTTATGAAATCGATTGCAAACCGATTTAGTAACTTCTTGGCTCGAAGTTCTTCGCTTTTCCTCGTGCTTCTCCATGACTTCAAGAATCCTGAAATATAGACACAAACTAGAGTAGAATGTGCAATATACGATCCATAACTCTTGAACCACTATAAAACTTGAAATAGCATCAAATGATACTAAAACGTTTATTAAATCTCGAATATACACATATAAAACTACATGAATAAAGAGGCTAATCGTGTCGAAATACATGCATATCAACACCCCCAGACTTGCCTTTTGCTTGTCCTCAAGCAAACATATAGACAATTGATTCAATTGAAAATTTCTTGACGAACGTATTAAGATGCAAAGACCAAGTTTTTAATCATATATATCCGCATGCACAAACTTCAAATCCTATTAGCAGTCATATCATCTCAACCAACTCTTTAACGTTCATTTCAATTCATGGTGCGGTCTCGCAAATAGAAAATAAATCGTTCTTAATCGGTTTAGGTAAAGGCCATTTATATGTGGTTTCATAATCGATGCTTGATTGTGGTGGTTTTCTCTCAAATCAAGGGAATGTTAGACAATCGCAAAATCCATCTAAAAAGGAGAACAATTAACGAATACAAACTCTTATCTCTCGTTGTTCTACCCTTTTCGGAAATTCGACTCTAATCTCTACCCTTTCCTTTTGTTTCCTTAACCATAAATTTCAAAGACAAAGGCCAAATTATTCCTTTTTTTTTTTTTTTTTTTTTTTTTTTTTTTTTTTTTTGCTAATTACCTAGGGAATTTCCTTTTAATCTTATTATTAGCTCTCTTCTATTTTCTTGTAGACACTTGTCTTTCATTTCTTTTCAAAGATTTAGAGCTAATCATTAATCTTATTCCCTAGGAAGCTTTCTCATATCATTCATTGGACCTTTTCTTTTCCATCTTTCCTTCCTCAATCACATTTTCGATCAAATCGCTTAAACCTTTTAACCCATCCTAGTAGCTAGCTTTATCGATATTTACAAAACTTAGCTAAAACGAGAGCTAATCCTTTGTCGTTCTCGATACTCTCAAGATTTTGCAATCTATAACATTATCACGAAAAGGCCTCACTCGCAAATCATTTTGGGTTTGAAATAAAGGTTAAGGTCACGGGAAGTGGAACCATCTTCTAGGTGAGAATGGCCATACGGGTTTACAAAGATTGGTAAAGTGAATAAGAAAACCCGAATGTATCTTTTCAGAATTCCATAAGAGCGTATTTAGAGACCATAAGCGAGAAAGTAGAATTAATTCGGATTAAGTTCAAATTCACAGAATTGGTATCGATGAGACAATGCATTTAGATTTATGAAATTTGGATATGATTTGAAAAACTGGTCTTGCAATCTTAAAACAGTTCCATGTTGACAGAAATCAAACAAAAATAAACACACAAAATAAAACACACTAAAAACACACAAAATTTGTCATACACAAACACACCAATCCTAAAACAGAAATGTAAACAATTCAAATCCATAACAAAGACATAATCAACAACTTGATCCTCCCCCGGACTAGTTGGACACCGTCTCGGTGTTTAAAAACATAATGTCTTAAATGATAAATCCTAAGTGATAGAAAGATTTCACCTTTTGTTTCTACTCGCTATCCTCGCTATCATCTTCAGTGCTTTCGCCGTCTTCATCTTCAGCCTCAGCTGCTTCTGTTTCCGCGCTCTCTTCTTCGTCGTTTTCAGCACCCCCTTCTTCTTCCTCTTCAGCGCCGCCTTCTTAAGGAGATGACACGTAACCTGGAGGTTGAATCTTTTTTACCTTCCTGAAGAGTTTGGAGATTAACTTTTTCTGAAGCGCGTTGATCTTCCTCTGTACTTTGTAGGCGGATTGGATGAGGCGCTCTCTGTTGGTTCTCGCAGTGAATGGGATCTCGGGTAACTCTAGCGCGTTGAGCTCTTCCATGGGGTCCCTCGGTTTGTCATCTTCTTCTTGCTGAATTTGTGGAGCCTGGTTTTCTTGGAGGCACTCGTTGTCCCTGAGTTCAAAGCGCAGGTTAGCCATGGAGACAAGGGCAGTCCTGTTCGGGTTGGGTAGGCTGAAAATCCTTTTCTCCTTGTTTCTGAGAAGGACCCTGTAATGGAACTGATCCCATACTCTACTCTGCTTTAGGAACCAAGTTGTAACTAGGTACGAGCGGCTTAAGTAATCCGCTTCAGCCATCTCACGTCTGTCGGTGAAATCAACTCCAGCTTTCTCAAGTAGCGGAGTAATCATGGCGCCAATATACAGGTCTGGATGGCGCATTGTCTCTGCCCAACTCTTGAAATGGACCAGCTCTGTAGCGAAGATACAGCCATAGTTGATGTTGTCGCCATACTCTGGTTCGATACGTCTCCCTTGAAAGTTTGTCAGCATGTTTTTCAACCCTTGGTAGACCATGGCGAGTTCCTTTATATTGACCTTCCCGGTGTCCTTCCTAGCAAAGAAAGTGTTTGCTAATAGCTTGCAAACGTACCTTATCACCGGGTTTCTGATGCTTGTTGTCTTGGCTTTATGGCTGAGGTAAATACCTGTAGCAATTTGATCCCAGAAGATGTTCGAAGTATTGAAAACCCCAAAGTTGACCTCCTCCCCATTTCCGAAACTGAAAACCTCACAAACGTCTGCAATGGTCAGCCCATAACCCTTTTTGCCAATTTTGAAGGTTAGCAGACCCTCACTTGCAACCTTGTTTTTCCTGTCTTTGTACTCCAGCTGAACTGTGGCGAGGAATTCTTTTGTTTCCTGCTCGTACGTGCGGTAGAACATATTTCTCAAGCATGACATACCCATTCGAATCAACAGTTCTTCTACGCTCTCTAAAAGACCCATCTTATGCAGCAGCATTCTGTCGATGAACCGTGTTGGATGAACTTGCACGCGTTCGAAATTGGCAAGGGCTGTTTTTTCCTTATGTGACCAAACGACATTCTCAGGTTCAACGTGGTCATCCGTTATTGGTTCTTTTCCTGCTCTGTGCTTCTTTCTCGGAGCCATGTGCTAGAAGAAAGAAAACATACCAAAATGTAAGCATAAAGAATGCACAATGTAGAAAAACAAAACGCACATACTAATTAGAAAACTGAAATATATACAAGTACAAGAATCAAAAGAAATCTAATTAGTATGTACAAAGATAAGCATGGTGCAAGGTCAAAAATTCATCAATGTGTACTCACTTAATCCGATTTTAAACAAGGAAAATTGTCTCAACATCAATAATCACCAAGTAATCCAAACTATATGTCTTAATTGATTGGGTTTCTTAAGAAAACAAAAGAAATTGACAAAATCTATCAAATTCCTAAGGAACCAACAACTCAGCAAGTCTAATTCCATCAACCCAACAATCCTATCCCACTCTCTAAACGATTTAGACATCAATCTAGCATTAAATCCCGAAGAAGAATCGATTTCTATCAAGAGACATTCAAGTTCATACCCAAAATCGATTTGTCTTATATTGGCACTGTAAATTGGGAAATTGAGAAGCATACCTTTGTAGATCAAGAGAGGGAGTAGTAGAATCGAGTATAGGATGAAAAACTAAACAAGTTGGAACCAAAAATTTTGAAAAACCGATGAGAATCGAGTGAGTTAGAGAGAAAATTAGGAGTTTTGTAACTTAAAATCGGGTGAGAATGGAGGAGGAAGAAGAAGAGAATCGGTTTTATCTCATTATTTTGAAGGGTTTTTAAAATTTTTTAGCATTAAATCGATTTACAATCGATTTCCGAAACCGATTTTAAGGCATACAATCGATCAACAACCGATTTCGGTAATCGATTTCTGATATGATTTATTAAATCGGTTTACATTCGATTTTGGTAACCGAGCGGCAAATACAAACCGAGTTCGCGTAAACGTACCTGAAATCGGTTTACAATCGATTCTGTCAACCGATTGGCAGTACATCTTGAGCCATTTCGTATTTTTCGAATTCTTTCTTCCATCTCTTGACCTTGCATACACCTACACACTTAAAACAAAGAATCAAAAGGTCCAAATCAATCAACTCAAAGCATATATACACAAATACATAGGGAGTGACTCCCTATTGGGCTTGTTTTACGTCACTAGCTTGACGGTGTATCGCTCTAGGCGGTTGTAGGTTCCGAAAGAGGAATGGAGACTCCTTCTTCCGTGTTCTCATAGGTAATGTATGGTTTGAGACGTTGACCATTGACAGTGAAATCCCCTCCGGTCTTGTCGAAAAGGATTACCGCTCCGTAAAGTCGAATTTCTTTTATCTTGAAAGGTCCAGACCATCTCGACTTGAGTTTTCCGGGAAACAATTTCAACCGGGAATTAAACAATAAGACCTTGTCACCAGTTTTGAAATCCCGGGAAATTAGTCTTCTATCATGAAACGCCTTGGTTTTCTCTTTGTAGATTTTTGAATTTTCATAGGCGTCAAGACGGATTTCATCAAGATCATTCAATTGGATCAATCGTTTCTCTGCGGCAGTCTTGATGTCAAAATTCAAAAGTTTCACCGCCCACATGGCTTTGTACTCAATCTCTACTGGCAAGTGACACGATTTCCCATAGAGAAGGTTGAAAGGAGTAGTCCCAATCGGAGTCTTATAAGCGGTTCTATAGGCCCATAGTGCGTCATCAAGTTTAACCGACCAGTCTTTCCGTGTAGTCCCAACCGTCTTCTCCAATATCCCTTTTATCTCCCGGTTTGAGATTTCTACTTGGCCACTTGTTTGTGGGTGATATGGCGTTGCAACCTTATGTTTGACCCCATGACGTTTGAGAAGATTCTCAAAAATCTTGTTGATGAAATGTGTCCCTCCATCACTTATTACCAATCTTGGAATGCCAAACCTTGGGAAGATGATGCTCTTGAACAGCTTCAGCACCACTCTTGAATCATTAGTAGGACTTGCTATAGCCTCAACCCATTTTGAGACGTAGTCGACCGCCACAAGTATGTACTTGTTACCATCGGATGATGGAAACGGCCCCATGAAATCAATCCCCCACACATCAAAGACTTCAACCTCAAGAATTGGATTTTGAGGCATTTCATTGCGTCTGCTTATGTTCCCTTTGCGTTGACATGAATCACACATAGAAATGAATCCTTGAGCATCTCTAAACATTGTTGGCCACCAAAAACCCGCTTGAAGAACTTTTGTAACCGTCTTGAACGTAGCGAAATGCCCACCATAGCTTGAACCGTGGCAATGAGTTAGGATCCCCTCTACTTCTTCTTCTGGAATGCATCTCTGGTAAATCTTATCTTTGCAGAGCGTGTAGAGGTATGGATCATCCCAATAGTACCGGTTCACATCTTTGAAAAATTTCTTTTTGTCATATCCATTCAAATTGGGAGGCTCCTTTCCGCAAGCTAAGAAATTTACTAAATCCGCGTACCAGGGTAGACTTACATCTACAGCTTCAATTGCTATCAATTCCGCCAACATGGAATTCGCTTTTGTCAAAGTCTGGAGGATATTGACATGTTCTTCTGGTAAGGAATCATCGATCGGTATAATCTCCTCAATCTTCATCCTCGAGAGGTGATCAGCTACACCATTCTCTATACCTTTTTTATCCCTTATCTCGAGATCAAATTCTTGTAGAAGCAGGATCCATCTTAGCAACCTTGGCTTAGCATCTTTCTTAGCCAATAAATGTCTCAACGCGGCATGATCGGTGTGTACTATCACCTTTGAACCCACCAAATATGATCTGAATTTTTCGAACGAGTAGACAATCGTTAAAAGCTCTTTTTCTGTGGTGGTGTACCTTGTTTGTGCCTCATCAAGAGTTCTACTAGCGTAGTAGACCACATGAAGCTTTTTATCTTTCTTTTGGCCCAACACGGCCCCAACAGCGTAGTCACTTGCATCGCACATTATCTCGAATGGTAATTCCCAACACGGTGGTTGAACTATAGGAGCACTAACCAAAGCTCCCTTCAGATTCATGAATGCTTCTTGACATGCTTCATCGAATATGAATTCTGTGTCTTTGCATAGGAGCCTTGTTAAGGGTCTTGCTATCTTTGAAAAGTCTTGAATGAACCTTCTGTAGAATCCAGCGTGACCCAAAAAACTCCGTATGTCTCGCACTGTTCTTGGAGTTTCTAGTTTCAACATGACTTCGATTTTGGCTTTGTCCACTTCGATACCACTTCCAGATATCCGATGCCCCAACACAATTCCTTCTTTGACCATGAAATGGCACTTCTCCCAATTTAGGACTAGGTTCGTATTCTCGCACCTCTCAAGTACCCTGCATAGATTCAACAAACAAGAACCGTATACCGAAAAATCATCCATAAATACTTCCATCTTATCCTCAATTAAGTCCGAGAAAATGGACATCATGCACCGCTGAAAAGTAGCCGGTGCATTGCACAAGCCAAATGGCATCCTCCGATAAGAAAAGGTGCCATAAGAACATGTGAATGTCGTTTTCTCTTGGTCACTTGGGTGTATTGGAATTTGGAAAAACCCAGAGTAACCGTCTAGGAAGCAATAATAAGAATGATTCGCTAGTCTTTCTAGCATTTGATCGATGAATGGCAAAGGAAAATGATCCTTACGAGTGGATGAGTTCAACTTTCTGTAATCTATACACACTCTATGCCCAGTAATTGTTCTCGTTGGAATCAATTCATCTTTTTCGTTTTTAATTACAGTGATTCCTCCTTTTTCGGTACAACATGAACTGGTGATATCCAAGTACTATCAGAGATAGGATAGATCACACCCGCTTCTAGTAGTTTTAAAATTTCTTTCTTAACTACTTCTTTCAAATTGGGGTTTAATCTTCGTTGATGTTCAATTGATGATTTACTTTCATCTTCCAAATGGATTTTATGCATGCACAAGGATGGCGAAATTCCCTTAATATCTTTCAGTGAATATCCTAGTGCTTTTCTATATTTTTTTAGCGCATTCAACACCATTTCTGTTTCTTCTCGATTCAGTGCATCATTTATTATCACAGGGTAAGTAGAGTTGTTTCCCAGAAATTCATACCTTAGCCCTTCGGGGAGTGGTTTGAGTTCCACAGTGGGAGCATTGATTTCACCCCAGTCATCTTCTACATTAGACTTACCTTTGCTAGTGTGGTCATACTTAACTTTTTGAACGCTTTCTCTGACCTCTAGAAAGGATACTTTCTTATCCCATGGCAATTGTGAATCAAGATATTTTTCGTACTTGACTGCTTCTTCGTTCACAATCCCATTCTCGCAGTTTGGTTTTGTGATGGCCACTTCAAGAGAATCTTCCATGTTTAGCTCTTCCAAGTATTCGTCAACCATTTCCTCTAAGGTTTCTAAGTAGAACACCTTTTCTTCAATGGTTGGTTTTTTTACGACGTCTTGAACATCAAACTTCATAACAATATCTCCTAAATGGAGATCGATCATACCCTTTCTAACATCTATGATGGCTCCTGCAGTAGCTAGAAATGGTCGTCCTAGAATGATAGGATCTGTTGGTTCTTCATCCATTTCTAGGACTAAAAAGTCCGTCGGAATAATGCTAGTTCCCACCTTTAAAGGTAGATCTTCCAATAACCCTATTGGATAACGGATTGATCGATCCGCCAATATCAATGAGATTCTTGTTCGCTTGAAGTTCGTCAATCCCAATCGCTTAGAAACCGTCAAGGGCATAAGGCTAACACTCGCACCAAGATCAACCAGACATTTGTTAAAATGTAGGTGTCCAAGAGTACAGGGTAGTGTAAAACTTCTTGGATCCTTCAGTTTCTTTGGTATCTTGTTTTGAATGATCGCGCTGCACTCATGATTTACCATCACCATGGCTTCGTCAATGTGCCTTTTTTTACTTAGAACATCCTTGAAAAGTTTGCTGTATACTGGACATTCCAGAATGAGGTCAGCGAATGGGATGGTGACTTGAACTGTTCTCATTATCTTCTTGAACTTCTCGAATTGCTTGTCCAAGATTTGTCTTTTAAACCTCCCGGGAAATGGAAGTTTTGACTTGTAAACATATGGTTCAATTTCGACTTCCTCCTTATTGATGTCCTTGGGCTTCACTTTATTCTTCTCGACATCCTTAAACACCTCAGAATCATTTGGAACAACTTCTGGTCCCATGGTTTTGAACTCCTCTCCAGATCGGTTTTCGAAATCGGTTGCAAACCGATCTGGAGTTTTGAATCGGGTTCCAAAATCGGTTGCAAACCGATTTTGGATGTGTTCTGTTGATTCCTTAGTTTTTTCGTCCTCTCGTGCATTCTCATCAACAACTCTCTCCTCAATGATCTCTTCTCTAACCATTTCTCGTGCTGGTAGTTCTTTTCCGCTCCTTAGAGTTACCGCCAAGCAATACTCTTTCGGATTTGGAACGGATTTTCCAGGTAAGGTTCCCTTTGGTGCTTGAGAAGTGGATGCAACTTGAGCAATTTGATTGTCAAGCCCCTTTACATGTGTGCTCAGATGCTCGAACTTGGTGTTTAGATCATTGTACGTTCCATCCACCTTGCCATGAAGTTCAAGAATTTTTTTGTTCAAATCGATCGAGTTACTAGATTGCGACGTCATCAACTGCTGCATCATGTTTTTCAAGTCTTTTATGTCATCCTGAGGTTGAGGTCGAGCTACTTGCGCTTGTCCGGAAGGTCTATACTCTTGTTGATTACCGGGAACGAAAGGTGCCTTGCCTTGATAACCACCTTGATTTCCTTGAAATCCTCCTTGATTACTCTGAAATCCTCCTTGATTTCCTTGAAATTGCCCTTGAGCGTTCTGGAATTGTTGCCTTGGTAAGAATACTCGCTGCTGGTAGTTTTGTCCTTGAGCGTTTGATGGTATGAACGGTCTTGCTTGATATCCTTGACCTTGCTGTTGATAGGTCGGGTTATAGTTCCTATTGTAGCTGCTTTGAAAGTTTCCTTGATTTCCCACGAAATTTAATTCCTCTTGCAACTCACGGCTTTCTTCACAACCGACATCTTGATTCATTTGTCCTTCATCACATTCTTCGATATAATTCACGGTCTGTTCCTTGTCATGGAGGATCTTGTCCAACTTCTCGTGTAAGGCTTTCATTTCCCTACTTGTTTTATCCTCTCTATCACCACCTCCTCTCGGGGCTCTGTCGTAATCCTCTCCGTAGTTCCCGTTGCTCTGCGCTAAGTTCTCTACAAGCAGGAACCCTTCTTCGACATTCTTCCCTAGAAAGTTCCCGTTACTTGCTGTGTCTAGCAACATTCTTATACGTGGCACTATCCCTCTGTACAACGTACTCAACAACGATTCTTCCGAGAATCCATGGTGAGGGCACTTGTTTGTGTAGCTCTTGAAGCGTTCCCAAGCTTCACTAAAACTCTCATTGCTCCTTTGGGCAAAGCTTGATATATCATTTCTAAGCCGAGCTGTTCCTGAGGTTGAGAAGAACTTTTCCAAGAATTTCTTTTTGCATTCTGCCCAAGTGGTTATCGATCTAGGAGGTAAACTCTTCTCCCATTGCTTCGCCTTATCCCCAAGAGAAAAAAGGAATAACCTTAACTTAAATGCATCTTCAGAGATGCCATTGATCTTCGTCAAGTCGCAAATGTCGTTAAAGTTGTCAAGATGGTCCAGAGGATCTTCGACGGACAGCCCGTGGAATTTGTTCCCTTGAACCATGTTGATTATGCTCATCTTGATCTCGAAGTTATTGTTCTCAACCGCTGGCGCGTGAATACCGCTACGGTTGCCATGTGCTTGGGGTGCATCATACGCCCCTATTACTCTTGCCCCTCTAACAGCATGAAGTGGCGGATTCGCTTGAACTCCTGCTCCTTGGGGTGATCTCCATATTTTTTAAAGTTTTCCCATATGCTAACCTTTTGTTCACCTAATCCACGAACCTGACAAAACCCCTCTTCGTATGTCCAATCCTGACATAGATGTAAGTTCTAAACTGCACTGTCCATTTTACCATATTCATTTATGTTTATCCATAAACCTACCTATACTGAGTTTTCAAAAAGTACTGACAATAATATGCCCACTTTTCCATATTTATTCGTGTTTTTCTAGCGCTTATCTCTTTCATACGCAGGGACCACAAGATAATGCCGACCTTTGTGATCTTGTCGACGTGAGTGATTCATCTCCTGCAAGACCGAGGCAAACATCCATTCTTTCTGAACCTGAAGCACTCCTGGCCGCTGCTTTTTTGGCTAAACCAAAACGGGACACTTTTCAGCTATTACCTAAAGTGAATATCTCAGAGTGGACAGTTTTCGAGGACACACTCACTGCTGCATCCAATACGTATGTGAATACTTTTTTTTTTACTTTACTACTTCTTTGAGATTTTAAACATTTACTACTTCACAGTGAACATGTTACACGCTGTGGATACCTAATCAACAACGCTTTCCTCCTGGATCTTGCCAAGCCACAAAAATAGGTCTCTCATTTGGTATACATTTTTCTATATTATTATACGAATAATCTACACTTCAATAATACCATCACTAATACAATTATTGCTTATCCCAGTACATAGAGGTCCTCGTATCTCTTCTGTCTCGAAGGCTTGCAACCACGCTGCTCAAACACCGTTCTGCGTTCATAACACTATGGTTTACCAACCACTTATAAGAAAAGTATTGCTTTTTCAAAGCTGCCAAACTGAAGTCCAAAATCCATTGGCCAGATGAGCTCAAACGGTTTGTTTGCGGGCCCCCGACTGAGTGGTTCATAGACATTCACACTATATACATCCCAATGATATGGGATGACTCCCATTGGATTAGTCTTGTCATCAATCTCGGCATGTGGTGTGTTGAAATCCTCGATCCTAACACAGATCTATATGACGACAAGAAGGTTAAACATTTCATGGTGCCTATTGTTGAAGTTTTACTGCACCTTATTCACAAATTCACAAAACCGGAGATGTCCCAGACTAATGGCCTTAAACCATTTTTCAAATGAGTGGAAGGTATATATAAGAACATTATGGCAGATGATTGTGTCTCTCTAGCAGTGAAGCTGCTTGAGATTCATGCTAGTGATAGCAATGATGACACAATGACAGAGCTCACGGATGACTTAGTTGATGATATGAGGCGTCAATATGTTATGGACGTCTATGAGGATTGTGTTGCACTCATCTATATGAGGATTGTGTTGCACTCATCTATGCTTCTGATCTAAACCCACCTCTTTCACACCCCCGACTTTCTCCTTAGTAATGTTTGTATGTTTTTAATTTTCATACACTTATGCGATCTCTTCTACTATAAGCCCTATCAATTGTAGCTTCATCGTCCTACTTTCCAATATATGTAATTTTCAATTCATGTGTTAAGGCACTGTGTCGGGAAATGTCTGCAGTGTTTCGGCTACTGTTCATCCTTCACATCCCGTACACGTCACCTACACATCACATACACATCATTGTGTATCAGTACGTCCATCGAAATGGTTTCGGATGGATATTTTTTTTTTACACATGAATATCTAACCTATGGTATGTCTCCCTTCTAATTTCTCTCTCCCACATCCCATACACGTTACCTACACATCACATACACATCATTGTGTATCAGTGCGTCCATCGAAATCGTTTCAGGTGGTTATTGTTTTTTTACACATGAATATCTAACCTATGGTCTGTCTCCCTTCTAATTTCTCTCCCCTCCCCCCCTTTCACTAGGCTTGCTTTTGAGCGGCAATTTTCTCCCCCCCAAAATATTGTTTTTGAACGGCAATTTTTATCTATCTCTTTTTATTTTCCCCTTATCCCACTTTACTTCACATACATTTTACCATTTCCCTTCTTAACAAAATATTAATCAGGTCCATCCTTCCTATCATTTTATTTAATTTTCTCCTAACCATGCCGAGAATCGTGTGTGACAGGGGTCAGTACAATCATACTCAATCATTGGCCTCTATGAGTCATTACTTCCGACCACCCGCCGCCCTTAATTCACCAGATCGTCCTCCTCCACAAACTTCTCCTCGTCTTTCTCTTGTTGAATTCCGTTTATAGGTTATTTTCTTCTCCTACTTAATAGCTACACATCCATTTAATAAAATGTCCTAAAGTGTTTTACATTTTTTCGCCCCTAACCTCCCCTCTTCCCCGATTTCCACATGCCTGGCCATGTCCTTGCAAAAGTTATCAGTTGCGTTGCTAAGAAAGGGGTTCATTTCTTGAAGGATTGGATGGCTGCGGGACCTAAGGGGAAAACAGCAGTTTTTCTCATGAAACCCTTTCATGTGTTCGTTTGGACTCCTGCTCCGATTTTATCCAAACTCTTACTATTACAGTTTTTACTGTAAGTGCCTCCAGAACAAAAATCCTTATGCTTTATATGTTCATACTCTAGTTCTTGGGTTTCGTGATTGTGATCTTTATGGAGCTATCGATGGAATAAAAAATCTATACCCCTTTGCTGCACTACTGTTTATTATGCTCAACAGTAGCGCTAGTATCCAAACCTGGGATTTTTATCTACAATTTAAACACAATCACCCACGTTTCAGCGATGTTGACAAAATGGCTGATGAGTTGTTGTTCCACATTAACTCAGTTGGGCCGCGTCGTGAGGGGACCTACCAGAAAACCTGGTACTTTGAGGATTTTGGAAAGTGTTGGGAATATCATCTGTTGCTTGACGAATACAATGGGCAATGATGTCTTTCTTGTATCTACTTCTTCCTCAGAAGAGACATATCTCTTCTTTCGTAGGTGATGATGTGTTGGTTATGACTACATCAAAACCACCTTGTTATGTAATAATTAACCTTTCTACCCCAATAACATATGTCGATGTTATTGTAGTTTGTAAACAGATCTATTGTGTTATGGTGTTTGTTAGAGCTCTAAAGACCTTTACCAACCGATCTAACAATATGGTGACGAACATATATGGACAACTTACATTGTATGCAGCAAAACGAACATATATGGACAACTTTCAATGGATATTCTGCATTGTTCACCTGTTGACCTTTACCAACTTTCAATGGATATTCAGGTCCTGAAAGGAAACTTGCTGCATTTTCAAACGAAACTCTTTCTCGTGTCCATTTGGACAAAAACCCTCATTTTATAGATATGTCTTCCCCCACCTCTGTTCATTACTCTTTTTTTGCAAGTGTCTAAAGCAGGACAAGCCGTACGCTTTTTATGTGGATATCTTGAGAAAAAGTTTCTGTTTTCTACATCTGACTGCTGCCATAAACATCTTGTTAACCATAAAAGATGTTTATCCCCTCGCCAAACTCGCATACATTATGCTCAACACCTGCGCAGGAACTGAGGACAAAGTTGTGTTTTTGGAATTTAGGCAACAACACTCTTTGCTCGGAGACGTGTTGGAGTTGGCCCATACTATGGTCACCCACATCATTGTTATGGAGCCAAAGCGATACAGTACCCACGTTGAAACCTGGCATATTGACCAATATTCGGTCTGTTGGGAAACCCATGAGTTTTTTAAGGAATACAACGGGGAAAGATGTTTGCATTGTATCTACTACTACCTATCACGGGATATTTGTCTGCTATCATAGGGTTTTTTTTTCTCTGTTTGTGTTCTCCCAAATATCTCGTCAAATTCTTTGTGAGTTATACAAATATGAAACAACATATATTATGTTGTCCACCATTATCATGTCCACATATATTCCTCTCCACAATCGCAGTATAAATGTCTTCATTTATTATTAGCTTTACCATGCTTGTTAGCTAATGTCCACAAATGGTAGTCCACCTAACAATGCACTTTTATGTCTATTCAAGTAACGAATTAGTCTACCCGATGGATCCTTCACAGTTTGATACAAAAATATGGGTATTCCATCCGATGGATCTTTTACAACGCAAAAGTTAACATTTTTCTTCATATTGTACATTTTATGGATCCTTCCCAGTTTTACACACAAAATATGGGTTATACATCCCATGGATCCTTTACACCAAAAAATTTCTACATTTTTCTCCATATTTTAAACCGGTCAGCTTCATATCCACAATATGACATCTTTATGGATAGGCAGCACACCTTCATATGGGATTTGAACAGTTTGTCCTCTAATGCCGGGTGCCTTTGCAATGCGAGCACCTGTTCACATGCAACCTTGCTGTTTTTGGTTTCTGCATCCACATAAAA
The DNA here is from genome assembly GCA_900406565.1 of Turritis glabra. Classification (NCBI taxonomy): domain Eukaryota; kingdom Viridiplantae; phylum Streptophyta; class Magnoliopsida; order Brassicales; family Brassicaceae; genus Turritis; species Turritis glabra. Next base: position 276,768 of record OVBN01000150.1, on the reverse strand, counting down.
AAATCACCTTCTTTAACAACATTTATTTCCATTATTATTTTTAAACACTATGAAACTCACATTGAATTCTCCGGTTGAGGGAATACTTTTCTCCTTAGGCCTTCCAGAGGGTCTCCTTGTATTTGGTGGCAGCAGATTGCGTGATGCAATATCAGCTGGGATGTCTACATCGCCTGGATTTAATTCTGGGTATATTGCTCATGCGTATGTAGCAACCCACGCCGTTGTCTTGTACCACTCTCCAACCAATGAACTATAGTTAATGTTTTGGCTATTAGCAGCCACCAAAGCATGACCACATGGGATCTTTAACTTATCGTACTTCTTACAATTGCACTGTTTCATATTTAGAAGCACGTGATGCGCCTCTTTTGAACCCCCAAACTACCCAAAACCTCATAACTCCAGCTGCTTACTCTTCCAACTTTGGAAGCTTTCATCTTCAATATTGTTTTAGTCATTTCTTTTTCCACCTCAGGAGCTACTAGTCCTTTGTGTTTCTGAGACTTTTTCCTATGCGCACTAAACCAACGTGTTAACATGGAACGTATAAATTTAATTAACTCTATAATATGCGATGCCTTCCCCTTACACAAAGCTTTGTTTAGTGCCTAAGCTATATTGTTTGTCATCAGATTATACCGCTCTCCTTAGAAATATACTCGTGTCCAATGCGCTATTCCTATCTTCTCTTGATATTTAGCACATGCCTGGTTTTGAGATTTAATTTGACTATAAAGCTCTTTAATCTCCCAATTGTAAACTCATAACCAGCATTCTGAACCAGTTGTGTAAGCCATTTGCTCTTGTACCTTGCTTGCACAAATCTACACAAATGTATAATACAAGTTCCATGATGCGTCTGTGGATACACACTCTTCTTGCAACATATATCGATGAGTTCCTATCTGATAATATAGTCAGGCTTTTGCTATCGCGATTATCCTCTCTAACCTCGTGAAAAACCAGGTCCACGACTCGTCATTTTCACTATCTACTACAGCAAATGCCAGGAGGAATACCTGGAAGTTGGCGTCTTGCCCACTTGCTGTCAACAACACACCCTTGTATTTGCCTTTTAAATGAGTCCTATCTACAACCAAAACCCGCCTCAGATTCTTAGATCCTTCTATTGAATCCCCAAAAGCCAAAAACATATACAAAAACCTCTCACACCCATCCTCTTCCACCTCAGTTTCTATATCAGTAATAGTTCCAGGATTTGCTTCTTTCAATACATGCAAATACTCGGACAACCCACTGAAAGCTTCTTCATCTGTCCCTTGAACTTATTCTACAGCTTTCTCCCTAGCTCTCCAGCACTTTGCATACGAGGCTGAAACCTTCAGATTTTCCAGTACCAATTGTTGGAGATCCATTGGTACTGGGCCACTACAAGTATCAGTGTATTTTTCCTTAAAGATTGAAGCAATCACTTTCGATGTCGCCTTCTTCACATATTGCCCCCTTGTATCTAAGCTACATGTGTGATTAGCAGAGTTTTTCGGCTCATATACACACCAATTAACCTTGTGTGCCAACAATACCACAATCTAATGGTATATCGTCTGTAGCACTTTAGGTATCGAATCCACAGGGAAGGACGAGAATAACTCACTAAGAATACAAAAAACTAATCAAGCTAAACGGAAATATGTTTTTGGTTTCTATCTTAATGTCACAAGCTATTGGTTAAAACAGAACAAATGCAATAAATTTAAGAAGTAAACGTAGATTAATGAAAACAAGCAATGCAAAACGAACTAAACGGAATGGTAACGGTTTAAAAGATATTAGAAATATGGATAGTTGGAATGGCAATATGACAAGGGTGATTATAACTCGATTGATAAATGTTCGAACGACTAATCAATGCTCAATTCCATGACATGAGTTGTTAAAATAGACTAGTCCACTGTCATGATACTAACCCCTTTACAAACCGCTCGATTAAGCTAATTTTTCAATTGCAACCTAACGATTCATAAGCAAAGAACACAAACTCATTTTAGTCATCAATTCTTCCTTAGAACTCAACCTTCGTTGATTAAGAATTAGACCGCATGCAAAGACGGTTCAGATTATTTCATCACACCTTTTGGATGTGAAATAATCCAAGATCTAGAAAACTCTCTTTTGAAGCTCATTTCTAGCATTAAGTTTGTTCTAAGCATGATCATGAACAAGACTACTCAACCATCAAACATCATTTGCAAGCTCTAACACCCTAGATCTACCAAACCAACCATCCAAAAGTGATCTACTCAAACATGATAAAATTGCAAAAGTAAACCATACAAATGATAGATAAGCAAGACATGAACAAGATTTTATAAATAGATCTTAGTAAAAGTGCATAACATAAGTTTTTAATGAAGAATTAAGAAGTATAAGAACTTAACAAGAACTCTCAAGAACAGAGCAAAATATCATTAGTTGTTGAAAAGGATAAAAGGTTGGATATTTTGTTACACACAAGTTGGAGTATTTATAGTGGAATGTCGGCAATCGATTAACAAAATCGATTGCAAACCGATTTTCTGTCCAAATCGGTTGTTGAAATCGATTGCAAACCGATTTAGTAAACTTTCGGCTCGATTCGTCGTATTTGCCGCTTGGTTTTCGAAATCGGTTGCAAACCGATTTTGGGCACAAAATCAATTTATGAAATCGATTGCAAACCGATTTAGTAACTTCTTGGCTCGAAGTTCTTCGCTTTTCCTCGTGCTTCTCCATGACTTCAAGAATCCTGAAATATAGACACAAACTAGAGTAGAATGTGCAATATACGATCCATAACTCTTGAACCACTATAAAACTTGAAATAGCATCAAATGATACTAAAACGTTTATTAAATCTCGAATATACACATATAAAACTACATGAATAAAGAGGCTAATCGTGTCGAAATACATGCATATCAATGTGTGTTCAAGATGTGCTTTCCTTATCTCATAGTAACCGTTCCCTTTCACTTCGTGTGCCAATATCCTCCAATCACACATTTCCTCAGCACAATTAAGAACGAAATATTCTCGTTTTGTTCTCATTTGCGTAAAGTTAAACTGATTCTTAATTGCAAATATAGCTAGAGCTATTTGGCAATCATTTTTGCTTGTATACATCTTCCTTTTGTATATCCCTTTATCATCATCATCTGTATCTAAATCTGGAATAACTTCACGCTCATACTCAATCTCTTCAAACAAAGGTGGGATATCAAACTCCTCAATCATCTATATCGTCTAGTTTCCTCACTGACCTTAGTCCATCTCCATCCATCCATCTAGCTTTACTATCAGGGTTTGTTTTTTCATATTTGATGTTCCCTCCCCCACAATTTAAAACCACCATGTGATCAAATGCACCATTTCCAGTACACATAACCTCTACCGGCTTTGAATCTTGAACTGTATCAAATCCTCAGCACCTGCGTTTGTTACAATCTCCTCCTGACGAATTCGTACCATCCCTTGACTCTTCACCACTTCCTTGCACATCACATCCCCTTTTATAAAAATCTTCAAACTTAACAAATAGATTCAGACCCTGTTCAAACGATGAGCTCTTAGATAGTACTCTAACCCAAGTTGGCTTGTCAACAGGATAGGAGGCGTCCTATCTCATGTTGATAACATCTTATTTTCCGGATGGCTGTAGCTAAGACACGACTTCTCATTTTTCATATCAAATTCCCATAATATAGCCTCCAGAACATCTTCTAGATGAATCCCGTCATGAATTAGAATCACCCTCGATACTCTATAGCTATCAACCTCGAACTTCCACTTCCCCTGAGTAGAACTGTGCCACTCTCCTCAAATAACTATTGTATACTCATCCACAGGTCCCTGCTCAACCCAACACCAGAAAAGAAACAACATTTAATGGCAAAATATCCAACCCCAAAACCAGTTTATATACATTAACATACCTCCATCGTCATGTTCAGCCAGATTTTTTTTTAGATCTGCTTATCCACGCATTTGCTGTTAAGCAAGTTCAAACCTAAGCGTCCTTTGTACAAATCCGTCCTTCGCTCAACCCATAACCACATGCTTCTGTTCTCTCATCTATCAAATCCGACGAAAACCAGAACCCATCAGGAGATGTAATCTTGGCCATTCATTCCTAACTATATTACCCATATCCAACGACAACTGAAACGACCTGATCCGCTTTAACTAAGCAATACAATAATTAATACCCCATAATATTAATTATACGCACGAGTCATAAAACACAATAATTCAACTACACGCTTTAACTCCACATAAAGCATCAATATGAACTCGCAAATATTAACATAAATAAAATGCGAGCAACAACAGACAATACCGAGTCCTAAATCATCCTCCTCCTCATCGCCTTGATTCCACGATCACACTTTACCTTTACCTGCAACTCACAAAAACATAGAGATGCGTAAGTATTATCACAAATACTTAGTGAGACAGTCCTCCCATCTACGAGCTATACACACAAGCACGAGATAACAAACTGCTCACAACGCCAAGCAAAAACAAACACAGCCAACGCTAACACATGGATCGATCGATCCAAGACACGGATCGGTCGATCCAACAGCCTTCACTAGATCGATCGATCCAAGCAGGATCGATCGATCCAAGCCACACCTCACCGGATCGATCGGTCAAACCCCGATCGATCGATCCAGCTCACAACCAGATCGATCGATCCACAGCTCACGAGACCCGCCACTTACAGGAAATAGATCGATCGGTCCAACACCGGATCGATCGATCCAACACCTCCTGCAACTCCGATCTCGACTTTCTCCACGGCCGCATACGACCAACGACCACTCAGGGCCTCAACCTTACCTCCTACAAACGATTAGGCTCAAACCCAACCCAAAACACAAGGAAAACAAGCAACACAACTCATGGATTCCTCAAGAATCCATCTCAACAACACAAAAGCACACAAACCACCTCAATGCTTAGATTAACTCATGGTCATGCACTCACCTTAGATTCGGATCTATTCAGGCGAAGAACAGCTCCAAAAGCTCAGGGACGAACTCCCTCTCTCTCTCCTCGCCTCTGCAAACTGATCTCCATCTCTTCCAAGCTCCACCAAGCTCAAACCCTTCCTTAAGCAACCACCAAGCCTCAAGCTTCCTTACACACCCAAGAAAACAAGCTCTCCTCTTCTTCCTCACTCTCTTTCACTCCCTCTTAACACTAGAACGACCAAGATACCCAAAAGACTGAAAGAAGAAGAAGAAAACGTGATACAAGTAGAAGAAAATCCACTTAATCACAACTGCCGACAGTGCTGGATCGATCGATCCACACCCTGGATCGGTTGATCCACACCTCCTTAGCACCGGATCGATCGGTCCACGACCTCCAGCCAACCCGACAGCTCTGCAGATCGATCGATCCACACCCTGGATCGGTCGATCCACACCCGAAGCCACTCGGCGGTTGAACTACGGATCGACCGGTCCAACCATGGATCGATCGATCCTCTCTCTTTTCTGGTCAACCTTGACTTTTCGACCCTCGATCAAACCGTTCTCTGATCCCGAGGAACTCCAACGCGAAACACTCAAGATTGACTTCAAAGAGAAAGAAATCACAAACTACCCACTCAATCGTATCAAAACACCTTGATACGATCCTTCTGTAACTTTCCCGACCAAATTCACTTTTTCCGGAACACGGGCGTTACAACAACTATAAGACATATAACCGAAATCTTTCTCCCCTTTTGATTTAGTTATCCACAGTGTTTTCACTTTATTGGGCCAAAATTATCCATTATGAGCCAAACCCCTTCCATAAGTGCCCAATCTTCCGAAAGTGTGTTATTTGTACACACTTCTTAATAAAGTGTGTTATCATGCGACTAACCCACTCCTATCTTTTGCGAAATTATTTGTGAAAAATGTTATAAAGCATTTGTATACTTCCTCCGTTTCAGTTTACTTATTGTTTCAAGATTTAATTTTTGTTTGTTTTATATTTTCAATGCAGATGTTTGGTAAAAATTCTAATTTTATCTTAACTGTTTCAATGTCTTACTAACAAAAAGAATTAGAGAATATATTAAACAATGGTAAAGTAGAAAAATTAATTATATTTTTAATTTGTGTAAAAAATCTTAAACGACAAGTAATTTGAAACGGAGTAAGTAAAATATTAGGGGTGAGCATGAAACGGATATTCTGGTTTTTTTTTATATATCCATTATGTTCCGTTTTTTATTTCTATCCGCTTCAGAACTAACTAAATCGACAACAAAATAATTTTAAACAAACTGTGTTTCGCGCAGAAATTAATCGAAATTGAAAATAGATTTAAAAAAAAAAAATGAAAATCTTTTGTCAATTATTTAGTGGTACTGTAGTGTTACGATTTAAAGAAGGTTGATCCGTAATTCTCTCGCTGGTCACTCATATATACAAAGCTTAAAACGCTTTTACAATTGCCAGACCAACGCGCTTCACTCCTTTCTTTCTCTCCCAAAGTTTCTTCATCCTTGCGATAGAACAAATCGGCTGTTTCGTTTCGATCCCAAGGTACGTTTTTTAAAAAATTCCAAGATCGTCAAAGTTCGATGCTTTTGGATGTTTAATCATCTGGGTGTTGCTTCAAATCTCAATCATCCATCGAGTTTATAGAGAAAAAATGAACAGATTTGGCATAGATCTTTCAGCTATCGATACGTTAAATCAAGGAATGAATCTTAATTTCGGTATTATCGATCTTAAATCTGCTTTGAGGGATCGTTTTCCCTTGTGGGGTCTGATTCGCTTAGTCCAATAAATGTGGTATCTTGATTCGATTGATACTCTCCTTTTCTCTCTCTCTCTCTCTCTCTCTCTCTCTCTCTCTCTCTCTCTCTGCCCCAATTTTGGTTGAAAGATGTTTTATTCATAACGTTTAGAATTGTGATTTTGTGTCAGATGAGTGAAGAAGCGAACGACAACCAGAAGCTGCAGCGACCTGCTCCTCGTCTTAACGAGAGGATTCTCTCATCCTTGTCACGACGATCCGTAGCTGCACATCCATGGCATGATCTTGAAATTGGTATATAATCATTTTAAAACATGATTTTGTGATTTGATTTTTTGTATTGTGGAACTAAATCACAAGTGTGGATGAAATTGTAAATCTCTGTAGGACCTGGAGCTCCACAGATTTTCAATGTGGTAAGTTTCTTCTACGCTTTGAGAATCGTGTAGAGAGAATCTTAGTTATGAGATTCTTGAATCATTTTATCTTTGGATGATAATTAGGTTGTCGAGATCACAAAAGGAAGCAAGGTCAAATATGAGCTTGACAAAAAGACAGGACTCATCAAGGTTATATGAGATCAAAGATTATTTTCTTGTATGAATGGTTTTCTTATCGCAAAGTCGATAACATCTTGAATTCTCTCATTCAGGTTGATCGTATCCTGTACTCATCAGTTGTGTACCCTCACAACTACGGTTTTGTTCCTCGCACATTGTGTGAAGACAATGACCCAATTGATGTATTAGTCATCATGCAGGTATGACTCTTTCTTTCTTTCTCATATTATGCACCAAACGTTTTCTATTTCAATAAACAAATTTATTTTCTTTGTGTAGGAACCTGTGCTTCCGGGTTGTTTTCTGCGTGCCAGAGCCATTGGATTAATGCCTATGATTGACCAGGTAAAAACTCACTTGATCATTAAAAAAGTCTCTGTGTTTTTTTTCTTACTCCAATCCTTTAAGTCAGTTTTATTTGATTCTTGTATTTTTTTTTCTCTCTAAATTAGGGTGAAAAAGATGACAAGATCATTGCTGTCTGCGTTGATGATCCTGAGTATAAGCATTACACTGACATCAAAGAACTTCCTCCTCACCGTCTCTCTGAAATCCGTCGTTTCTTTGAAGACTGTATCCTTTTTCTTTATTGTTCCTCCTTATTCGCTCTATCAATGTCTCAAGAAGTATGAGTGTTTCCCTTTAACTTTAATTTCTTACAGACAAGAAAAACGAGAACAAGGAAGTTGCAGTGAATGATTTTCTGCCATCTGAGACTGCTGTTGAAGCTATCCAGTACTCAATGTAAGTCTCTTTCTCCATCAAGAACCAAACTTTGTTACAAGCTTTTTAAGTTGTAACAATAAAGCAACTCTGGATTTGATTTTTTCCATTACAGGGACCTCTATGCTGAATACATTCTCCATACCCTGAGGCGTTGAGGCTTTCCTCTGAACATTTCTGCAACATCTGTGTTGCTTTTCATTGATAATAAGAAACATATGATCCTAATTGATACTTCTCTCTGCATTTTTCTTCTAGACTTGGACCTTATCATTTGTCCTTGTGAACTCATAATTTTCTTTTAAAGACCCTTATCTTGGCATTTGAATTTTTTGGATCGGTTTTAGTTTAATCTGTTTGAAGAATTCTATACCCAATTAATTCGAAAAGCAACTGAAACACTAAAACCACTAGACAAAAATTTCAGTATTTCTAGAAGAACTTAAGGTTTGTATATTTTAGATAATTTTTTATTTTTTAGATATTGTTTGTACTAAAAGTCGAAAGCAACTCAAACACATAATTTGAACAATTAAAATACATAATAACTTTGTGTAAATTAGCTTAACATATTTAGATACACATTTGGTTTTGAGGTAAGGTAACATATATAAATAAAGGTAACACAATTGAAACAAATGACCAAATCCACAATTGGAGTAAAAAAAATCAAGAATAAGTTTTATTTAAAAGCTCAAGGAGAAGAACTGCAGCTGAATCTTTAGCCTTTTTAACACTCGGCATTGGCTCTCCAATACATTCATCAGTCCATCCTCTATCGCTTGTATTCACTCTTACTCCAAAAGTAAACCTCTTTGCGTGCGCTGGTCCTCCTTCTTTCACACATCTACAAAGTGCACCACAAACCCCAAATAAGCTTAATAAAACCCAAAATTATTGCAATTCCAAATATATACCCCTTACTAATTATCTACCTGTAAGAAGGCATTGGCCAATTCTTCCTCAAGCAAATATCATTCAACGTTTGTCTCGTAAACGTCTGATTCCCATTCTTCTTGTTCCCGTTCTCATCCTCATCTAGATTCTCTCCCGTATTCCCGCTCACGCGCTTCTCCTTTGATTCCGCTATTTCTTTCTCTTTCAAGGCTGCGAGCGCGTTCCTAGCAGCTAGCTTTTGAGCCATTTTCTTCTGCGGGTTTTGTGCCACTCCGATTTGAACACCGTCGATGAAAACTTCCACAGTCGCTGTGTTACCAGTCCTACTCGCTTTGTATTCTAACCCTTCTGCTTGTTGCTGGCACCGCTCTTGTAGCTCTCGAACCGGATGCATCGGAAGTGTCTCTGGTGTCACTATGGGCTGAAGCAAAGGTTGAAAAACCTGGAAAAGAAAAATATGTATTAGTAAAGCTAAGAACTACGATTTAGAAAAACGGAATTTAGTAGAGATTTTTAACCGAAATAATTAACCTTCCAAGCAGCAGTTGTATCTTTTCCACTATCAAGAAAAATAGCACCTGCAATAGATTCAACGATATCTCCAAGAACTTTTGGAGCTTTACAGTCTCCCAGACCAAAAGAGTTAAACCCCGGTTTCGATGACTCGGTTTGAACTTCCTTCACAAAATCCCGAATCTGCAAAAACAAGCAGTCAAACATTTGTAACTGTATAAAAACACAATACTTTTGTTTTTCAGTCTTTGTTTACCTGTTTCTCGAGGGCGCTAGAACCGTGACGAAGGTACAAGTGGAGTTTATGTTTAACTGCCACACGAGCAAAATTCTCGTTGTTAACCGCCGCAGCTCGAAGATCTGTTAACCGGCCAGGAGGAAGGCTTGTGTATGTGAAAAACAGGTGTCTTGTAATAAGATGATCCAAGACCGCATCTCCAACAAATTCCAATCTCTGGTAACACGAAACACCTGAAGATGGTCTTGAAGCATGTGTTATAGCTTCAACAAGAAGACCTTTCTCTTTAAACTCAAATTTAAGAGCTCTCTCAAGACCAACAAAGTCAATACTCTTGAGTACACTCTCTGGAACATTAGCAGGTTTCACCGTTCCTTCGACTTCTTCAGGATCATCCTCCACATGAATCCCAATCCATTTCATCAAATGATTCGCTGCAATCTTACCGCCTTCGACGTAATAAACACCGATCAAAGCTTCAACAACATCAGCTAACGTTTTGCTAGATAAAACTCGGTACGAACTCAAATCACCCTCTAGTTCACCATCTTCCATCTCTCCGTCTTCAAACACATCGCTATTTTCCTCGGAAACAGGTTTTTGCTCTTCACCGAAAAAGGACGACCCTCCATCTTTTGTGTCCTCGTCGAAAACTGGAGGCACACCAGGAGCAGACCACCTAGACGGGGCGAAACGATCCGCCTGGATATATGACTGAAGCCCTTTAACCAGAGCAAACTGATAAAGAACCATGTTACTAACCATTTGTTGTCTCATCCTTGTAAGCTGTCCCTCGTGCTTTTGCGGATACTTCAGAAACAGAAAACGACTAACAACCCATTTTAGATACGCATCTCCTAAAAGCTCAGCTCTCTCGTAGCAGAATGTTTCCTGGCACGAGGCAGCAGTCAAGGCTTCCAGAATCTACATGTATATACCAAATAAGATTAGATTAGTTTCAACAAAACAGAACAAAAAAAGACACTAACTAAGCATAATATATACCTTTGATGTGGGAATAGGATAACTAATCAAATTTTTTAGTTGAACAGCGAGCAACATGCTCTCAACTCTTCTCATTATAGAGGGCAACCTCTGAGCACCTCGGACAAGTGAACCCGAAAGTGGATGCACAACGCATAGTTCAGGTGGAAGAAACACGTAATATGTTTTATCAAGGATCGTCTCAGATTCATCTTGAAATGCAGAAAAAATAACAAGTGTTAGTTTATCGGTTAATCAATAAATGTTTAAGACAAGAATTTCTTAGTACCTGACTGCTCAAACCGAGGAGAAAGAAGGTTCTTGCAATACGAAACACCCCGTCCTTTGATCAAAGGTTGTTGCTTGCAGTTCAAATCAACTCCATACCTAATGAATAACATTATAGATGAAGACTTGTATAGCCACAATTACCTCAGGTTGTGCAAGAAGAAGAAGAAAAGCCGGTCTTGTACATATATCGTAGCCATAGAAGTAGATATCTCATAATACATAGACAGGCTTTGCTTCTCATTCTTGCACAACACCAGAGGTGAACTGAGGCCATGTAAGTCCTCGTGGTAACAGAAAAGTATTAGTAAAGTGACTTAGAAAAAGAATTGAAGAACAAAAGTTTATCTGAAATGTATTCATACTTTTGCTTGTAATAGTCAGCATAGGTGTTGTACTCTAGGGGACCAAGATATCCCTCTTTCCTAGGGAATGATGTTTCTGAACTCATATCATAACAAATTGAATCCACGTAAAACCGCTTCCCGGAATGTGCGGCTGTCACTATTTTCCCAACAAGATCTTCTGCAACCATGCATCCATCAGCCATCATCAATTTTCCTTTTAACAGCTCATCTTCTACTTCCTTCTCAAAAGCATCTCTTACAGGTAACAATCCAGAAGCTCTCACAACATCGAAGGATGCAACAGCTCCTCTAATACCATAAGTTGGGTGAGATTTCTGCCCAAAGACAATGTTGTGACGAAGTTTACCAAACCCATATTCCCTTCTGTCCCCACCAAGAGTTCTCTCATTAGTCCCGAGATATACATCCGGACGAGCTCTCTGAAGTGGGTTGTCCCACACAGTGGTTTTGGTAATCTTCTCAACCAATTCCCAGTTGATCCCTTTTATGGGTTCCATAGACGTATTGTCAGAAACTGGGACAAACAAGTAGGCCTTTGCAAGATCCCATGGTGTCGTGGAGGGTTCAACATCAACATCCAACACGATACTCATTAATCTCACATGAAACTTTTTAAGAGATGATAGCTGCACAAGAGATGCCAGTGATAAGAGATAAAAATTTCTCAAGCAAACATAAATGTGAGGGAAAATATAAATTGTTTGTTCAGTCTAACCTGGTTTTCTGTAATATCAAGTGATCCCTTGAAAGCAAGAGATGCTTTAGTGATCATGGCCCGAGCAACATAAAGATCCATAGACATCGATAATACCTGATACAGTACACAAATCTTTAAGCAATCCTTGTTATATCTTCAAATTCTAAAATTCAAATCCATGGAGAGTGAATCAAGAACCTCTGCATCCAGCTCATTGCCAAAAAGAATCGCGAACTCTGAAACTTCGGTTAGGAATGGATCTTTTGAAGAGCCAAAATCTACACATCTCACATTATACATGTATAAATGGAATAGCTTTGAGCTCTCATTAATTTCCTTTCCCGATAAAATCCATTCTCCCTGTGCATGGTAGAAAAACAGTCAAGTTTTAAAAGCCACATTCCCCTGAAAGCACATTTAGCAATCTTTTATAGGTTAGTGCTAATATTACCTTAAGTACATCCGCCACACCTTCAGGATAGAACTCTCTATGTCTGGCAGTTCCAGGGACAGGTTCACCCTCATCATCTTGGTCAGCCTTCTCAGCATCTTGACCACTTCCCTTGTCCGGCAATAGCATGTCGGTAAATGCACCCATCTCATGCAATTTCTTGCAAGCAGCCAGACATACAGCCTACATATCAAACACACAATAATTCAAGACATGGAACACCAAAAGATAATATATGAGTAAGATAAATGGACAGTAAATATGAAGTCAACCTGTTGTGCAAGACGCATTGAACTGCAAACAGGACCCTCGAGTATTTCAAATGGTGCATTGCAAGGAAGCTGAAGCCTGCATGAATACTCTGTATGGCCCCCAGGCTTTTCATGTTTCTCCATGCTAAACTCAGGACGAAGAATCGCATACCTAAGAGTCACACAAGAGAGAAACAATCCATCGTCTCAATCAAGAAGAAGAAGGGTCATTAAGAAGAAAAACGTTATCGGTCAACTTACCTGTCACCAGGAAGCTGAGAGCAGTAGAAATGTACAAGACCAACCGCAGAATTCAAGCTAACCATGGCACCAGTTGTCTCCACCTTATAAACTGTACCCGGCACAGCATCAATGGAGATTAACCTTGATGTATCTTTGAGATGGCTGAGATCAGTCCTTTCTATTGCTTCTTTTCGCAGTGTCTCCTCACTGTTCCTAGCATTCCTCAAGAATGCTGCGTGAGATACATTTCCCCTGCAAACAACACAAGTTGTCATATATAACAGTATTGATTTAGTGACCAGTTGTTAAATTGGGTTTCTAAAGCTTTGTATGTACCTCTCAACCATGAGTATGTAGTCTGATCCAGGCTTTCTTGCCCGACCACGAGACTGAATATATGCCAGCACTGTCTTTGCAAGGTCGAAACGCATAACAACGTTACATTGCCTAATATCAAGTCCTTCCTCAGCAACGCTTGTGGCGACTAATAGTGTCACCTATCACAATAGAAAGAGACATATGTCAAAAGTATAAAGGATTAAACAAAAAAAAATACCCAAAAGTAATAGGAAACAAAAACAAATTTTTCATACATGCCCATCTCGGAATTTAGAAATTGTATCCTGCATTTGAGATGATTTCATTTCCTGGCTGTTATTGTGCCCAATCATGCTCGCGCACCGTATAAAACCAAGTGAAGGCAGCTCGGCAAAGACCTGAAAAATTCCAAGCTCAGAGATATAGACAGGAGAAATGTACTTAATACAAATTACATTGTTTTTTCACATAAATCCTAACCTTTGGAAGAACCAAAGCAGCAACCACCCTCTCAACAAAAACAATAGCACGAAAATCAGCTGTGTGCTGATACTTAAGGAGTAGTTTGATCAATGATTGAACTTTTGGAGTAACTTTCCCATCAGCCACTGCGGCGCCTATTACTTCATCAACATGCTCCCCTCCCGAGACCACTAAAACAATAGAGCATTGTTAACATCAAGTTTCTCAGACCGGTAAACAGTACATAGACAGATACTAAGACTGTGGTTAAGACTTACCATGATCATCAGGGAGCTCTCCTTCCTCGATCTCGTCATGTGCATTACCGTTTTCTGGTTTGCTAACTTCCTCTGAGACCTTTTCAGCAGCAGCGCCTTCCAGAAGCTCACATTGCAAGAGCGACACCACCTCGTTTAGGTATGATTCTTGAAACTTCACGTCGACTTGGAAATTCACCCTCTCGTCACTTTGCAAAGCAGTCAAGAACGATTGTGCCACCTTGAAAGAAAACAAAAATTATTTCATATGAAAAAGCAAATCCATTTCATATCATCAAAAATACTATGTTCTCCTCTCTTTTTTTACCTTGTAAGCACACCATTGACCCAATTCAGCAAGAGTATAATTTATAGCTCTAAGTTTATGAATCAAATTGGCAGCTCCATCGCTCTCCGTTCTTTCAGAGACACCATAAACCTGTCTCAATTCATCCTTTGCTCCAGCATCCCTAGCCCCCATAAACTGCCACTTGCTTTTTCTTGAACTTGCTTGTGCCGCTTCTTCAACAGCTGCAATCATTTGCTTTATCGTCTCATGGAGAGACCACATAGTAGCAGCTTTGTCATACTCAACGACGATCTCTGAAGGCATAGGTACATGTTTCTCTAATTCTTTTCGATCTTTTATCGTACAAACCGTAGAATCCAACTTAGTCTCGAGGTTGCGTATTTTTATCGCACAATCTACTTGGCTTGAAACACCTATGTAAACACAGAAAAATAAGTCACTTTCAAGAACATTAACAAGCAAGATCCGCTTAGAAAAATGCATAGAAGAAACAACCAGTACCCTTTAGATTAACGGGCGAAGCAGTCATTCCAAAGATGGCAGGTCTTTTATCCTTAGGGGTTGTGTGGTAAAACTCTGACATCACTAAAGAGTATGGATGTTTTTTAACAGCGTGGTGACACTCGTCGAGAATAAGAAGATTAATTGTTTCCATTCTAATGATGCTGTGCCTCAGTATATTCAATAGAATTTGTGCTGTCATTACTAGAACCTGCATAGAAAAAAAAAGAGAAAAAAACCGTAAACTTCAACAACCGATTCATATAAAATATCAAAGCTTGTGTGAAAAGGGAGCATCAAAAGCAACCTGCTTAGACTCGAACTCTCGCTGCCACCTTCGAGCATCCCAGAAATCTTGTCCCATCTCACCACAATAATGCCCAACTTGAAAACTAGTTTGATTACGGATCACTTCTGCTTGCTGAAAACATAAGACTAATCAATAAACCAAACCCAAAATGTAACCATTTTATGTATAATACAAACATGTAAGTTATTTAGGTACCTGATAGACCAAAGGCACTTTAGGAACCAAGAACACGGAGAGCATTTTTCTGTTCTGGCTCATTAAATCCTTATGAACACTTTTAATTAGAAGAATCGCGATAAGAGTCTTTCCAGCACCGGTCTCAAGGAAAGCAATGGTGTTTTTCGCTTTAGCTTGTTCAAGCACATCCAATTGGTAACTCCTAGCTTGCTCTTCGACAACCTTCTCTTTACGTTCTTCAGGCTTACTCTTATTCTCCTCTGCCTTGTCATCGCACTCTCGGGTTCTACCACTCTCTTTCTTAACATCTCTTTCGTGATCAGCTTCCCAAGTCCCTGACCGATAAACCAACTCATTGGAACCAACTTTATCCCTCTCCCAATAACCCCTAACTTCTCTATCTCTACCATCTCTTCTGTTATTGTAACAATCTCTTTTCTTATTGTGACCCGCCTCGTCCCAATTACGAGTACGTTTCCTATTCATAAACCTATCTCTCTCCCTAGAAGTAACCTGTCCTCTACCTGAAAGGTTACTCCTTTCACTCTGATAACTACAAACTCTAGCTCTCTTCCTATCCTTCTCTCCTTCCTCTTTCGACACTTCGTCTCTCTTTTGCAACCCATTCTCCTTCACTGAGACTGTAATCTCTCCAGGAACTAACTGAGGAGTTACACTAACCTCTTTGATTGGAGAATTTGTCTCCGAAACGCCATTGTTTGGTAAGCCGCCACCGTTCTTGATACTATCTAAAATGTGATCAATTCCACCGAAAAAATCACTGATGACACCGTTTTCATCAGTGGATTCATTGACAGCAACAGAGGAAGGATCAAAATCAGAGACAAGGTCATCGATAAGATCACAAGAGATGTCCTCGCAAGCATCTAGCCAATAAGAAGGCTTTATTATGTCTTCCCTACGCTCATCCCCCATTACCATAATTCTAGTAATAATCAAATCAAGAACATTTAACAAAAAACAAAAAAAAAGGAAAGCTCACTCAAGAAGAACACCAAATCTTCAGAGAAGGAAACAGAACAAAGGCACGAGAATTTGAAGAAACCCAGAAAAGGGGGTGAGAGAAGAAGAGTGTTTTGTGACAGATTAGGGTTAGATAGACCGTACGAAACACGCCAATTATAAGTTTTTTTTTTTTTTGTTTGCAGGTTAAAAGGGGTCACGAAGAAGAGCAAGCAAAACCCTAGAGACTACCAAAGATTTGGTTTCTCTGTAAAATAAATAAGAATTGAAAAAAAAAACAAAAAAAAAGAACCCTTTCAAGCTTTTGCAAAGTGTGTGATTCGAAGATTCCACGGTCTATCGATCCCTACTCTGTTCTGTTTCTCTCTTCTTCTTCCTCTCTCTCTCTCTCTCTCTCTCTCTCTTCTGGTCTGTTTTCCACTTGCTCGCTTCTCTTGTACTATTTCTTTCTTTTTTTGCAATTTTACAAAAACTGAAAGGTAAATAAATTTTCCTGAATTCGTAAAAAAAACAAAATTCATTATTACTAGTATTTATTATTTTTATTTACTCCAAAACCAACCAGCCTGTAAATTCGACGCGTCACTACAATTTTAAATAAATTTTATTTTATTTTATTTCCCTGTACTACTGCTTTACATCATTTTATTAAATAAAAATAAGAAACAGGTCTTTTGACATCACTTTGTAATTTTAATTATTTACTTATTGTATAATCTAATTAATCTAAAAACATAGGAGTAGTTACATATACTAATATTTTTCATATCCAAATACAATGTGTTCGACTTATTTTACTAGCGGTTTCTCCGACTGTAGTTAGATCGATTCGTACGGGACGGTCAAGATTATTCCACGCTTTTTACTGTTTTCAGGAAAGTGTAATATTCGATGTACCAATGAGTTAGTGACAAGTGGAAAGGTATTAGTGATTGGTCGGCTCTTAGTATGCTTTTGTTCTGTCATTCTGTGGACCGACTCGTGCAACTTCTTTTCCATTCTAGAACTGAACAACGGCATCATAAAAAACGAAAACATTTCTGTAACTTTTATAAAAAAAACAAATTAGTGATTTTATGATATGAATTTTTCTCGTCGAAAATAAGGATATGAGCGGTCAATAGCAGTATTAATGTTAGTAAGTAGTAACGCTACTTTAAAACTGGCATTGGCATTGGTTGCTGGCTTGTTCCTTTAAACTTAAAAAATCTTCAGAATAACTGTCCATTGGCATTAAGTCAATTTTAAGTCATTAACGCCCATCAATCTATTAATGTGTGAATGGTACAATATGTAATAAGTAGAACTCTTTAGTTTTGTTAACGCCTCCACCATTTAAAAGTTTAGACATTAATCTTACCTTTCAAAATGTGTTAGCAGATTGATGACGGCCAAATACGGTCTCCGACTCTTTATGACGGTAAAGCAATGCGTTTTTATTTTTAATCCTTTGTATATTTTAAGATAGACCGTTTGCACTCCAATAGTCATAATAAAACAATCTAGACCTTTAGCAAATGCCATCTATTTTTGGCTAACACGGACGACATTTTTTTCTCTGTGAGCATCCGACACTCAAAATTTTCCCAAATAGTTTTATATATAAAAATGTTTAAAATCAGTGTGAGATCACTTTTTGTTTCACGGTTACTTTTAATATAAAAAAATATTTGAAACTATTTCAATCTATATTAACATTTTTGAAGTACATTTTAAAGAAAACCATTTGTTTTATAAAATATTACAAAGAATGTCATCACTTTATTGAACAAAAATTTAGTTTCATTAAGGGTAAAAACTAGATTAAGAAAAATTAAGTAGTAATCGAATCGAATAGTTTAGATCCGCTCCTCAATTCCGGATCCTAATTAAAACAATATTTAGATTGTTACTTTTAAATGGAAAGTCTATTAATTGCAATTAAAATGGATATGCGTTTTTATAAAAAAAAAAAGATTGCAATCTTACCTAAAACATAACTAATTATTCATCAAACAAAATTTTGTAGTTATTGCATAGAGTAATTGCAAGGTTTTCTATTTCCCTAAAAACGATTTTGTATCTATATGTCTATCAAATATGTGAAAAATGTCACAAATTTTTCCATAGATAGTGGAAATCTTAATATCTTAACAAGATATCAATAGTAATATATATCAATTGAATAAATCTTTTATTCTAAATCATAATCTTATTTACCTTAAACCACTCTAATTATTCATTAAACAAGTTTTTAATAACTTTACTTTTGATTTAGATTTAATCGAAATTGTAGTATATTCAAATTTATAGCTTATCAAAGAAGTTTTAATTTTCAAATTATAAAGATTTTTTTAATATGATTATTAGAATTATTCAACAAGGTTCTCAAAAATCTATTTTTTTTCCTCTAAACAACATTAACTAGACTTTAGTTGATTTTACCTCTCATCTAACAAACAAGATATAGATTTTAATAAAATAAGTAATTGTCAAAGTTATAATTTCTTGATAAGAGATAATATTATAAATTTTCTAATTTGATAAAACAATTATAATATTTAAACATGACAAAAAAATTATCTTCATTAAAAAAAAATTAAGAGCTCGAAAATCAGTTGGTGGTGCTGTTTATAACATTAGTCAGATGTAGAGTGAGTTAAATAAAAGTGTTAACCTTCTTTGACACCTCTAAACGTGTTGTAATATTAAATTACTAAATTCATGTATATCACGGGTTAACTTCAAAAATTTAACATCATTATATATATAAAATAAAAAATTATTTCGCGGTATACGATTTGTAACTAATGTTTATACAATAATTTGTAAATTAAAGTAGACAAATATATGATAATTTTTTACACCGACGGAACATTGTAACACTAGAAAGAAAGTAAAAAAATTTGGAAAGGTAGAATTATTCTACAATAATTGAATCCGAACGGAATTCGATCTTGGTTCTGTTTCTCATTTGGTTAGCTGACCAAATAATTCAAATAAAAACGCGAAGCATTGGGCATATGCGAAAAGATAATGAAGATATAAACTAGAAAGTCAAATAGTGGGGCCGAAGAATCTAAGATATTATTTTGTTCTTCTTCCAGATAAATGCAAAAAATCTGCATGGAAAGCGATCTAAAGTCGATCGAATAATATTATTATCATATTCTTAATTTAAGACAAATGCATCGTCATACACTGAGTAGCTTACGATTCACGTTTAATACTTTGTTTGGTATTTGGTTTCTTATTGGGGACATGGACCTAATAATACATATTGATGTATGATTGAATCTTAAGATTCTCAAAGGTGCATTTTGGAAAAAAATAATAAGAAGAATAATTCAACCTTTTTTCGTCCATAATTTGCTAATTGAGGGACCAATTCATTATTTCCTGTCATTTTCTTCTTTATCATCCCATTCTCTCTTATTGCCTTTTATTCTCGACGCACATATCTCCTTTATTAATCAACATAACAGAATAAAATAAAAACATGGTGCGATGTCAATTCGATAGTGTTTCAGATTTCTTTCTATGTTTATTTTAGTTAAATACTTATCTTTATCATTGTAGATAAAAAAAAAAATCCAAGAAACGGTTGTTTTATCACTCATACTAGAGCTAACGGAATAAAAAGACCAACACAAGAACATGAGCTAGCATGAGTTATAGCAAGGCGAGCCAAGTGATCGACCTTAGTGTTTGAACCCGTGGAACAAAAGATATACAAAATGAGTTAAACAATGCTCGAAAACGTACAAATTTTACTAATTTCGTTGAAAAGTTAGGCCAATATTCGGAGCAATCTATCATCTGGATAATGTCCTTGGCGAAAGCTTGTTTCGAAACATTTCATTTTCCGTAGGAGTGCTTCGAACTCAGCATGAAGGGGAGAAAGCAAGGTGTGGCTGATTCCTTGAGGTAGTTATAAAGCGAGGGTCCGGCCCATTCAAATCTTAAGCAAAGCCCAATATTACTGTATCAGCGGTACATTAGTGAGCAAGCAACATTGACAATGGGCCTGACGAATAAGAAGACCCAAATACCAATTGTGTTCCACTTCTATATACTTTTATAATTATTCAATAAATATATAGACGATTCTGTTATTACATTTTTGTCAACATATATACAGGCGATTCGAGTCACGCCTATCAAAGATCTTAGAAAGAAAAAAAAATCAAATCTGCAATAAATTAGAAGTATGTTTTAAATTTTGAATTACAAACTTTTTGGTATAAAAGTCTCTCTCTTTTTTTTATTTGTGAACCAAATAGCGCCGTATTTGTATTTCGTTGTATACGTGAGTGAACCCACAAAATTGACCTTCTTTGGACGGTTCATCGAGAGATCCAACGTAACCAGACTCTTCACAGGGTTCACGTTTTGCAGTGACCGTCTTAAATGACAAGAGAGAGCGCCGTCACTATAGCAGAACCCCACCCGCTTAAACTGAAAATCCAAATCCAAAAGATCCGAATTTAGATTTTGCAGCATCAGAAATCAGAAAATACGAAGAAATTAGCCAGGTGGTCGGTTCGGCCGCCTCCCCATCTTAAACCGGGCCCGGTCTAGTTAACATCGATACCAATCCCTTTCCGGTAAGAAACTACGGCGCGTGTATGTCAAGCACCTTTCACCCTTTTTCGTTAAATGCCAAATTCCAATTTAATGACGACATCCTCACGCATATTTATTTTATCTTACATTATTATTTTTCTTGTCTTCTTTTTTCCTTCATAAATAAATAATCTATACAATTTCAATTTCCTTCATGAAAATAAAAACGCCTAAACCTATAAATTATTATTGTATTATAATAATACATACCGACCAAAAAAATTCATTTGAATTTTTAATAACAAAATGTTAAGGGGAAGAGAGAGAGAGAGAGAGAGAGAGAGAGAGAGAGACAAGGACAGAACAAAAGCCTGCGAAGCCTCCAACGGTATTCAATGTGGACCAACCTTAAGTGTGGGACGACTCTATCCATCTACATTCATTTTTATTATTATATATCTATGATTTTTGTCCATAGCTCAATTTAGCACGTCATATTCCTATTTTCTATACATTTTTTTATACAAATAATTATTTTATTTCCAGATAGAAAATTAATCAATGTCAAGAAAATATTTTATCGAGTTAGTATGATCCTGTTTACCTTAGAATGATGTGTTTGAAATAATCATCGAGCGAAGGAGAGCTTGGTGATTAGGGTTTATGTGTACATACCCCACCGATACTTGTCTCGTTTCGTTTATTCCTCTTTGAAACGTGCTTCGATAATTCATGCTCATGGACCATATCGGTCCATTCATTCTTGATTTCTAGTGCGACTTCTCAAAATAAATCGAATGGAACTAACACAAACTATTGACTAAACTATTAAAATATTAATTTACCCAAATTAAATATTTCAATATATATTGAAATGTTATTTGAATTTATCACTTTGCACCTAAATCTCTTGAATTCGTTGCACATATAGTACGTAGCAATGATGATAGAAAAATGTAAATTGGAATTGTGATGATATCTAAACAACTTTTTCTATAACGAGTCAAACATCAAAACGAGTGCTGATCTTACTAGTTCAAGAATGTTTTATTCAAAAACTCGAACATGCATCTATATATGTATACAAATCCTATAAGTATTAGTATGTGTGTCTAGCTACGTTTATAATATAGAGGCTATATATATATATATATATGTATTAAACTTATGATCATTTATATAAGGTACATGCGCAAACCATATTTTCAAAGAGTAATATACCAATATTTCAATCTATATGTTCGTTTCGAGGTGATTGGAAATATGTATATAATCAATTAATTAAGACTCCTAGACTTTGGGGCACACATGACAGTTGTTGCCATCATCAACATCACATAAACCTGCTCCATGCAAATGGACTCTATTTTTGCACCTACTGATAACGACCCATCTCTCTATACACACATAACATTTTAATACACTATATATACAAATCCACACGTACACATGCATCTCCATATTAAATGTTACCTTACGTATATTATTTGGTGCTTATGCATAATTTTATAGTATGATCAAACAGATGTAAATTTTTTTTGAGGATTTTTATATTTATCCTTAAATACTAGAGTGTGTATACGACTAAAACTTTGTATTACTGCACTCACCAAATAACTTTTAGTAAAAAATAGCAACTATTGACAAAGACAATAATAGATACCAATTGATATACAGATCGAGGATTAAACTAATTGTATATTACTTCGATTTCTTTTATCTTTAGATTTTAATAACTTTTTTATTGACATTATATGTTTGGTTATATAATCTTAAGGCTTTCAGATTTTTCATATTTGGATATCCACAACACATTTTAACTCAGAAATATCATGAAATTCCACAACAACAAATTTTTGTTAAAATACTACAAATTTGAGTTTTTTTTACTAAAATACCACAAACGTTATCTTTAGGGAATATTTTTAAGTTTAGTAAGTATACCTAAACTTTTTGGTATACTTCACTCTAAACTTTTCAGAACCCTTAACAAACTTACAATTTATGGTATTTAAGAAATTTGGATTGATGATAATTCTGGAAAACTTAAAATTGATATTTATTAAATTTTACTCTTTATATATTGACTATTTTTACATGTATAACTTTAAATTATTAATTAAACGAACGATCATAAAAAGTTATTCATAGTTAATCTCGATTGAGTACTTATGACAATAAAGCACAACTACATCACACATACCTTAATTCTTTCTATAGAGCAGCTTTGAAAAACGACCAAATTCTTAGCATTTCTCTATGACTATAGGACGTACAGTACGTTGTAAAGAAAAGTTAAAAATGAAAAAAAAAATCCCAAGGGGCCGAGCTCCATGTTGATAAAGAAAAATACAATACACACACAACAATATATAAATATGAATATATATATATATATATATATTTTTTTTTGTCAATCAAATATGAATATATATATATATATATGAATAATCAATAAAAAGAAAATAGGTGTGAAAGAGATCGAGAATTGTGGGGATGCAAAAAATGTGAGGCTGTTTTGGACAAACTCTAGAGAGAGAGAGTAGTGAGAAGTGGTCCTTACTCTATTCCAAGTTTACTGTTGTGAAATTGTAACACTTCACCTTCTCACTCACCTTCTCATTTATGTTTGCTTCCCCTTTAAATCCAACTCCTTCTTTAACCATTTTATTCAGATCTTACATATACACATCATACGCACCTCATATATATTTATACCATATGGTCCATATCTAAGATACTTACAATCAATTAATATTTTCAAAACGCTATAGATTATAATTAAATTGACAAAGTATTTGGGAGATGAACTCCGAAAATAATTTGGATGCAACTTGATAAACTCTTAGACTTGGAATCTAGGGTTTTCGGGATCATTGGATGCCGGTAATGAAAGGACGTCGAAACTATATTTGGTTATGAAAAAAAATAAAAAAAATAAAATAAAAATATATATATATATATATATATATAAATCTGGATATTCAACATAAATTAATTCACTCTTTTTCTTACAATCTTACCCACATAACCATTTAAACTCAGTCGTGTTTTATGTCCTATCATATTGACACAATTAAATTTTCAATTTACTATTCTACAGTAAATACATTTAAAACTATATATAAGCTAGCTAGAGATATAAATAGAGTCGGTCAATCAGATTATACCCTTGTTCTAAAAATCTCCGTCTAATCGCTAAGCTCACCTTATCCTCCTCTATTAATGACTAATCCTTTAAAAAAATCAGTCATTCGATTACTCCTCGCCTAATCCGATTATTTTCTGTCTAACCTTGCATACTTCGATTATTTTTACATTGCAAGTATAAAACAATTTTTTTTTTATTATTTAGACATTGAAATTAGGAGTTTGTGATGTTTTATCAATAACTTATGTTTAAAATTTTGTCTTAAAATACGTTTTCATGTATTTACAACAATTTTGAAAATAATATTATATAAAAATTTTAATTATAATAGATTAATATATTTTTAAAACATTAAAATATTTTAAAACTAATGTCCGGTTAATCTTCGTTTAATTTTCGATATTCTCACTAGACGGTAGGTTCACCTTAAACGTCTGATTAGCGCCTATCGATTTTTTTAACATGAGATTATACTGAGATATATTTCTTAAACATAATCTATAGATAAGGGGATTTGTTTTTCAATAAAATAGTGGCAAATGAGAGATTATAGGTAGAGAGGTCCCCTTGTATTCAAGCTGGTGCAACTCGGTAAATAGTAAAATTATTATATATATGATCAATAATAAATTTGCTTTGTGTTTAAGCGTTGCCTTTAGATTAAAGAGCGAGGGCTGCCTGCAGGCCAACTTTTTTCCAGCCATACTTTATAATTGTGTATATACAAGATATATTTACAGACCCATAATCTCTCGATAACAGAAAATTACAATTTTAATTTCTTTTAAAACAAAAGATATATTAATTGAACTCAAATCCAAAACGAACCTAAAATACACTAAACCGATTCGTATTAGATTCAGTTTTACAGTGGTTAATGACTTTAGCTTAACTGAAAAACTTGAATCAATAGCCGGATTAAACACATCGTTCAAGTGTTATAGACTTATAATTAGGAAATTAGCAAATTTGCGTGATTACTCGTACTTGAAATACTGTGTTGAGAATAGCCTCTGAAAAATCTCAATAGTAGAAAAAGTCTAAATTAGTAAAAATAGTGAAATCATTGCTGAGAATTTTTTTATAATAATTGACGATTTGTCATATACAAGATCGGTCGTGTTTCAAAACGAATTTAAAGTATCACCTACTTATTATAAATTCCGCGCGCTGCACGTGCTTATCAATTGATTCATATCTTTTGACTAATGTACTGATGACATGTATAATACTATATTTTAAAATATTAATAAATAATTACGCTGTTTAATTACTGGGAAATATTTGACCAGGTGTGGCAGATTTAGACAATTTTTTGCTGTCTCAGAACATCAAACGCACTTGTTATGGATGTTGATAATTATGGCACATAGGAATAAAATAATAAAATATTATGCAATTATAAATTTATAATAATTCTTGTTATATAATTTTGGTTTAAATATATGTAGCGCAGATAAATATTATTTTTAGATCATTTTTATATCTTAGTTTCTCTAGATCGTTTATGTTAATTATATATATTCCCGAAACAAACATCGTATAAGACATCGTGATCTGAATATATTTTGCATAGATGTGAATTAAACATACACACATAGACATAAAGATATACTTGTATTTGCTTATTTTCAATTTGTTTTGTTGTGATTGATGTATATGTAGAAGATTTTGGACCACAAAAAACATGGACACAGCAGCAACCAAACCTACTTTTCCCCTTGTGATCTGTAAATAATTGTAATTAACTATATATACCCAACAAGCATTGGGTAATTATTTATGCGAAATTGGTTATGTGTTTTTTCTTACATAGAGATTATCAAATCTTCATTATTTATCCTTCTTATAACATTATTATACTGTTAACCCACGTGACTCGCTCTGACAGGAAATTATTAAACAAAATTTGAAGAAATATACATATATTGATTATAGTAATACTGCTATTGATCTTTTTTTTTTTGCATTGTCATGATAACCGAGCGGTACAAATTTTTTTACAGTCAATATTATTTTCACATAATTCATCATCTATAGAATACTTGTTTAAATGATTACTTGATTGTTCGACATTTAACCTAATCAGATAATCAACCGGTTGATGGATTAATCTGACCTGTATAATCAATTGATATGCCATAATGAAGTCGATGAACAGATAAACGCAACTAATTATAAGTAAACTTTTAGGTAAATCCGAAAAAGTTATGATTAATCAGTACTAATGTTCTTTTAGAAGATCGTATTTCATTTATGCATGTTCATAATGTTGTATGTATTTTATTTCGTAAGATACAATTTTTTTTTTTTATAAAAGTGTTATTAACATAATTGTACCGTTCATATAAGAACATACTTTTGTGTTCAAATAAGAAAATACTTTTGTGGTACGACGGTTGGGCGAGGATAAGATACAAATGAGTCGAAAGATATATACGCTATAGCCAGACACGGTTCAGAACATCATATGTGTACATGTATATGCATACACAGTTTTAAGTAATCATGGCATGCCAACAACTGGAATAGTAGTAGGTAAGGATTATATTTAATTTAATGTTATAAAATGCGTGCATGCTTATATTTTCATTTGGTTTTGTAAAAGATAATATTCCCTATATGGAAAAAATGTGCATTTCTTTTCTGATATATACATATAGGTCAGTATCAATACATATACATGTTGCTAACTCACAAAAACTATACATAAATTCAAATTGTTTTAAATATTAGTGCTAACTAACAATAATTTGTAAAAAACAAAATTAGATAATTACAAAAAAACGTTATTTAGTTAATAAAAAAAAGGAAACACACACGTATACTCATTCTAATACCAAAAAAAAAGGGCATCTCAACATTAACACTCGGTCGACAACTACACATATTTATACACATGTATATAGAGATTTGAAATTTCAATACAAAGAGCTAATTCGAAGCCTAATGAAAAGGACAAGAAGCTCACATGACCCGAACCATATCATTCATGGGCCCCTACGCATTACTCGGTACCAATCTCACTCTCTCTCTCTAAGTGTTGAAACTCTATCAAGAATCTCAAGCCACCATTTTTTTCTTCATCCTCATAAAGAGAAAGAGAAAGATCCTCATGTTTGGCAAGAACCCAATTTGAGTTCCAAGTCCTGATTTGCTTTGATCTTTCTCTTTCCTTGATTTCATTTGTTAGTCAACGAGAAGATAGTTATATATATGCATATACTTTGTTTCCGGTTCTAGGGTTTTCATATATCCCCTAAATTTTCATGGTCAAAGGAGAAAATCAAAGAACCAATCGAACCAAGAAGAGAAAGAAAACTTCAATATCAACATCTCTCTCTCTCTTATATTATAAGGTGAGACCACACCAGAACTTTAATTTATTTTTTCTTCTTCCCTTCTTTTAATATATTCTTTGAATTTTTTTCATTAAATCATCTACCCCTTTTTATAATTGTGGCTAGATTTTCGTTTCGTTTCCTCTTTTTAATATTATCTATCTATTGTATGTTGAAGATCTCGAGTTGAGTCATCATCGTCAATGGCTATGAAAAACAACCGCAACAATTCACCGATTCAAGAACAAGAGAAAGGTTTATATTTCATCAAGACTCACTAAGAGTCTAAGACCCATCTTAAGAAAAGGAGCAAGATTTTGTCCAAGAACCAAAAAAAAAAAAAAGAGATTCAATCTTGATTCAAGAACCATCTCATAAATCAAGATTTCTCCAAAGAAAAATCAGATAATTCATCATGGATCTATCCCTAGCTCCGACAACAACAACAAGTTCCGACCAAGAGCAAGACAGAGACCAAGAATTAACCTCCAACATCGGAGCAAGCAGCAGCTCCGTCACCGCCAACAACATCAACCTTCCGATGATGATGATTTCACCACCGGAGAAAGAACACATGTTCGACAAAGTGGTAACACCAAGCGACGTCGGAAAACTCAACAGACTCGTGATCCCTAAACAACACGCGGAGAGGTATTTCCCATTAGACTCATCAAACAACCAAAACGGCACGCTGTTGAACTTCCAAGACAGAAACGGCAAGATGTGGAGATTCCGTTACTCGTATTGGAACTCTAGCCAGAGCTACGTGATGACCAAAGGATGGAGCCGTTTCGTCAAAGAGAAGAAGCTCGACGCAGGAGACATCGTCTCTTTCCAAAGAGGTATCGGAGATGAGTCCGAAAGATCGAAACTTTACATAGATTGGAGGCATAGACCAGACATGAGCCTCGTTCAGGCACATCAGTTTGGTAATTTCGGTTTCAATTTCAATTTTCCGACCACTTCTCAATATTCCAACAGATTTCATCCATTGCCGGAATATAACTCCGTCCCGATTCACCGGAGCTTGAACATCGGAAACCACCAACGTTTGTATAATAACAACCAGCGTCAAGAGTTTGTAGGGTATGATTATGGGAATTTAGCTGGAAGGTGTTACTACACCGGATCACCGTTGGATCAGAGGAACATTGTTGGATCAGAGCCGTTGGTTATAGAGTCAGTCCCTGTGGTTCCCGGGAGATTAATTCCGGTGATGTTACCGCCGCTTCCTCCGCCTCCTTCTACGGCGGGAAAGAGACTAAGGCTCTTTGGGGTGAATATGGAATGTGGTAATGACTATAACCAACAAGAAGAGTCTTGGGTGGTGCCACGTGGCGAAATGGGTGCATCATCTTCTTCTTCAGCTCTGCGACTAAATTTAGCGACTGACCATGATGATGATGATGATGATGATGCTGATGATGATCAATTTGCTAAGAAAGGGAAGTCTTCATTTTCTCTCGATTTCAATCCTTGAGAAGTTTCATCATCTTCTTTTTTTGAATCTCTCTATAATTTTATTTCATTAGTCAATTTCCAATGGCATTAGATTCTAGCTAGTGAGAGGAAGAAAAACGATCTTCTTAATTTATTTTTTTGGTTATGAGTTTTGTTTTCGACATGTTTCTTGATGTTCATCACCAGGCTTTTGTCACCATGTTGAAACTCGCATTTGTATATAAACTTATATATTAATATGCTTTACATAAAATAACATGTTCACATGTCTCAAATTTTTAGCTAATTATATCCATAATATTCGTTATAATTCATTGTTTACTTATTATCTTCATAAATTCTATATTAATCTTAACACTTGACACTAGGTGAAACTGCCTTTAGCTAGACTCTAGCTTATTGCTTTCATCAATAAAACAGTGTTAATTCATCTTTCTTTCTTTTTTTCAATTTTAATATAATTTGAGATTATAATTGATGAGTGGTAGAAAAGCTTATAAATTTCATGAATTGTACTCTCTGTGCCTATCTCCCTACACTGACAAAGTGTTTCATGGTACATTCTAAGCTAATGGGCAGGTCCAGAAAAAGCCTCTCTTTTTTCTCTCTCTAATGGTCCTATTTCGCTTGTTTGGTTACTCCTGTAATTTTGCTCGGTTAAAGAGATTTTTGCAGGTTATGGGCAGAGAAAATAAAGAGAAGCTAGCTATGGAAGGACTGATCCATCCATATAGTAATTCAATTTATAATATTAAAAAGGAACAAAAGGTATGATATGTTTTCACATTGTTTGACTTTTATGATCACAGGTTCATTAATGTCTCATTCTTTACTAATTCTAGATTCTTGTTTTGTTATTTACCTTTAGTCAAAATCTTTGTTTGGTTTGGATTGTAAGTTGAAGTGATTTTTACCAAATCCGGTATCTCTGTAGATCTCCTAAACTCGTGAGTTCTTTTAGAATGTTAGATCCTAAATCATTTGTCAATTACTATATATACACATGCCTCTGAATCAATATACATATATACCCACCCTATATATACACAGATTACACATGCATATGTATAAATTGATGTATTGTAGTTTACGTGGAACTTTTGAATGCAGTCTCTAGGGAATATATATAATTTTCACCCTATTTAGCTGTTCAATAGATTGCAGAATTATTTATTGGTTGAGTGTACATGTTCATAGTTTCCCATACAAATACTAATTAATTGTCTAGTACAGGCAAATAAGGCATTATAGTACAAGTATGATCACATACAACATGCTAACTAGGCAACTCTCAGATCATGCTTCACGCAAATTTTTTCTTTGTTTGTTGTCATATCTACTATGCGCATATATAAATGTAGGTACAGGTCCATGTATATAAACACATTTATCAGGTAAATAACTAGAAAGGTTCTTGAGAGAGTTACTATATATTCTGTAGTCCATGTATATAGTAAGATTGCGTTAAGTGTGTTAAATTTACATGAAATATCATATGGACAACTCATTAGCAGACCATATTTCTCTACTAATGCATAGACATATATTCCAGTACACCTTCTAATATTGTCCAAATCATTTGTGGTATTTTACTTATATTTCATGTAACTAACCACATGAGAGTTGAATTTTCAGTAGATGTGTTTTTCTTTTCTTTAGCTGCTAATTCGGAATGACATGGCGAATCTGTATATCTTTCGATAGGTATGAGGGTCCGTATCATTTGTGATCGTATGATCCTAAAATAGGATAAATGTTTGAACCTACCATTACATGTACTTCGTAAAAAATGAAGATCAAACATACATATATAGGTTTTAAGTGTGTGTATATGTAAGGAATGTGTATGCGTATATGTGTATATATAGAAGTACTCCCTGGACAGCGAACATCAGACAATTATATAAATAATAAGATAGACATGGGAGACTAGATCATATAAGCATACATATGTACATGTTAATTTTATGTATAGTCCACATATATCTCCAATATGCGGGAACAAGGTTACAAGTATAATACAATGGAATTAAATACGTATTCCGAAATAGTCTACAAGTAGCTACTATATTGTGTAGATTTGTCTCAAAAGGCTTGTGCATAGTTGTCAAAAGAATATAAAAGACAAAAGAATTCATGCATAGAAAAGAAGATTTAATGAAATTAAAAAGGGATGTATTAGTAGTGAAAAGTACGGATGGTATTAAAATTATGAAAATGACTAAAGCAGACAATATTGTAACATATCTAAATGATCAGTTGTGTAAGAATAAAGAGAATAAAAATGACATGCTCCAATTATTGTTAATTAAATAAAATAAATAATTCATTCTCATTAGATTCCTGACCTAAAAGAGACTGCAAATATGTAGGCCGGTTAGGGTTTTTATAGGCATGCATGATTGATGATGATAAGGAAAATTCGTATTGGGGTTAATGGGTTGTTCCCTTTCTAATACATTTTAAAATAAAAGTAATAATTAACTATTCAATTTAACTTTTAATTGATCGTCCATTTTTTACGTTTGTTGAGTTGCTTATTATTAAGGGAAACTATACGCATTTCAAAATCTTTCGCCATGTTGATTACATTTCCAACTTATCCATCACAAATCTTTCGTTTAATAATAAGCAACCCATTTCCAAATAATTACGTTTGATAAGCCTCACTCTCCAAACTATCATTTCAGTATACGGATCTACGCATTTCAAAATGCTACGTCATATGATGAAGAGTTTTATGCTAATTGAACTATTTATAAATTGTAACGTATATGATTTTTTTATTATCAAAAAAAAACAAACGTATATGATTTTTAAATTTTGGGTCCGAATACCCCGGTTTAAAGCAAATGTGGGCCTTATAATTAAAAGTTAAGACTGCATAAATTAGGCCCATGAATAAGCCCATTCAGGTTTAGACAATAACCCTGACCCAAACCTAAATCTGGACCCGAACCCGAACTCCAATAGCTCCTTATTCTTATTCTTTGAGGTAGAGAGAGAGAGAGAGAGAGAGAAAGAGAGAGAGAGGAGAGAGCAATGGCGAGTGAATACAGATGCGTGGGATGTGGGTTTAGGGTTAAGTCATTGTTCATTCAATACTCTGCGGGTAACATTCGTCTCATGAAATGCGTAAGCTTTTCAATTGATTCCCTTTGACCCAATCACTTGGTTAGGGTTTTGATCATCTTGTTTTGTCTCTATTTATTTATGGTAATTTCTCAAAGTTTCCATCTTTGATCTTACTTTTTTTAAGAACACGTATTGTTTATTTAGGGAAATTGCAAGGAAGTAGCAGATGAGTACATCGAGTGTGAACGCATGGTCTGTTTTCAATCACTGAAAGTTTCCATTTTTAGGTGTTTTATTTTGGTTTTGGTTCTTTGGAAGTTTATTAATTGATTCTCTTCTGGCAGATTATTTTCATCGATTTAATTCTTCACAGACCAAAGGTATATAGGCACGTCCTCTACAATGCAATTAATCCAGAAACTGTCAATATTCAGGTAAAATTGTTTCAATTCAAGCATTCCTATAATTACTTGGCAGTTCTCTGATCTTGAATTGGCATTACGAACTTGTTGAAATGTATGTTTTTGAAAATCTTTTTCCATAAGTATTATATCTTAGACCTCAAGCAAGATAAATTAATTTCCAAGTTTGGGAATTATGAGTAGAGATATATACAATAATCCATAGTTGTCTCTGATTTTTCGGTTTTTTCTAATTTTCTTACAGCATCTGTTGTGGAAGTTGGTCTTCGCGTATCTTCTTCTAGACTCTTGTATCCTCTTTTGTTTCATAATCTTTTACTATCAAAGTAGTAGCTAGCAGATTTGTAGTTAGTGAGATTCATCAGCAAAATCATTTGAAAAGCCTTAAACTCATCAAAGATAGAAGCTTGCTACTGAGAAGAACTGATGACAAATCAACCTTTTCTGATAGCTCAGTTCTTATATCTATAAAGGTTAGATTTCTTGTTCACTACTATCTTTTAATGGACTGAAACTGGATTCTTTTTTCCTTTGAGGCTTATATGTTTAAAGAAAGGATACTACAATATTTTCAATCCTAACAGGTTCTAATCGGTGTTTTATCTGCAAATGCTGCATTTATCTTCTCTTTTGCCATTGCGGCTAAGGGTTTGTTAAATGAAGTTTCCAGGTGATTATTCTTCCTCTTAGTTCTTATTATGAGTTTTTTCACAGATTTCAGACTTTTGTCCCCTGAAGATTGATTTATGTTGGTTTTTTAAAAACTTTGCAGAAGAAGAGAGATTATGTTGGGGATATTGATCTCGAGTTATTTCAAGATCTTTCTGCTTGCAATGTTGGTATGTTGTAGCTTTACCTCTCACTTAAGTCATGATATCCAAGTACCAAATCTATTATGCATTTCACAGTCATCCACTAAGTTTCCAGTATTGTTAAACTTTGCTCAAAATGAGAATCTTTGTTATTACAGGTATGGGAATTCCCAATGTCAGTGATCTTCATTGTCGATATACTTGTCTTAACATCAAACTCCATGGCTCTTAAAGGTCAGACCTTCAAAATGTTCTTAGTGCAAATTGATTGATCAAGACTGCTTTTGTTGTTGTTTTGGAATCTCACGCAAGTTGTGTTAAAACCAGTGATGACTGAATCAACAACGAGCAGATGCATAGCCGTATGCTTAATCGCGCACTTGGTTAGATTCTTGGTGGGTCAGATCTTTGAGCCAACAACATTCTTGACACAATTTGGATCTCTGATGTATCTGTCTTCTTTATTCAGAATCGTATGATCCCATTTCATCTTCAATTATAGTCTTTTGTTTTGAAGGATTGAATTGGGCCTTAATAAGAATATCCGAATTATACATATATAAGAAGCAGACTCTTACATTGTAATTAATCAACAAACCGTAAAATGCATAGTTAGTTTCAAACAATGCTAAATTTTGCTTGGCAATTTCCGGTCAGATTTTACTTCTCCGCAACTTAAATTGGTATTACAAGCTTGTTGACCTCCGTTACTTTCTTGGTGTGATTAATGAATCTAGTACAACATTCTTTACACAATTTGGGTCTCTTATATATATCCTTTTCTTATACAGAATTATATGATCACTTTTATATATATAATAACTACACCACCAAACGATACACTAGTTATAACATACATTTTTTTTCTCCCCCCTTTTTTTCTCTTCTTTACATACTAATAAACACACAACTTCAGACTTTTCCTGGGCGAGAAAACAGAGCAAAGAAACCAAAAGAAAAATCACACAGACAAGAAAGAAAATTGTGAGCAAGAATCGGATTTGACCACTTAACCAACAAGAATCATCGAACCAATGATGGAGATGAACAATAAGACGCCAATGATCATGTTCTTGAGATAGTTCCACTGCGCATTCTTTTGACTCCTCTTCTCCAAAACAATCCAGCTGTGCTTCACCGTGTTGGTGGATGGAGGTTTCTTGATCGAGTCTTCAGCCATTTTCCACTCGCATTCGCTTTTCTGCGTATATATCACCTGCAAGCACATCCATAGCTCATGATTTAGAGGTAATGTGGCTAAAACTTGATGAAATATTGATTTCACATTTTGTATCAACGTTCATCTTTCTCAGTGAGAGTGTTAAACCTTTTCCTTGCTCTGACACGGCAATATCAGCTGCTCTGGTTGCTCTTGTGCCTCGTAATTAGGCAAAGGGTTAATAGTGTTCAATGATGGAATATCATCTATAGGAGTATGGTACGGTCCATTTGAACTACCAACACTATCAGTCGAGCTCGATGTGTCTCCGAAACTCTGTTAAAAGCCAAAAGTCATGAGTGAGAAACAAAAGCGATATAGATTATGATTAATATAGGGGTGGGACGTATCCGGATATCCTCAAATTTTATGGGTATGGGATCCAAGGTTTTACTATCCGAATCCGAATTAAGATCCGTAAAAAAAAAAAAAATAATAATTAAAAATTATATAAAATATTAACATATTATGATAAAATTAAAAATTTATTATAATATTTTAAAATAAAATCTGAAGCATTATGAAAAATAATTTTTACAACTAATTTATATATATATAATATATTACATTACATATTATTTTATAAATATTAAAAATATATTTGTGTGTATATATATAACGGATCCGGACTTTAAAATCAAGATATCTGGATCCGGCCCCGACCACCCCGGATATCCGAATTTTCGGAGCGGATCTCGGATCCCAAATAATAATTCCACCCTACTGATTGTAAATGTGAAGTGCTTACCACTGAGTCATTGTCGCTGCTGTCATCAGCCAAAATCCCAGTCACAGGTTTTTTTGGCCGGTGATCACTGTAATGCTCTTGCATAGATGTCCTTTCATCTACCAAAAACTCAAAATTTTCTTCAATCAATGGCTTCCAGATCTCCGACTCATTCCCATATGGGGCCGAGTAAGGAACTGGTTGTTGCAGGTTGGAATAGTGACTAGACCACTGGTCATAATTTGCTGGATCATACTCAGGGAAAGGGTTGAAAGATTCTGAATATCCTTCAATCATGTTAAAGTTTCCACCGAACTGCTGGCCCTGATTTGCTAAGTCATACTCAGAGATATGGTTGAAAGATTCTAAATTTCCTTGAACTGGTTGCTGAATGTTAAAGTTATTTGCTGGATCATGTTCAGAATAAGTGTTGTAAGATCGTGAATTTCCTTGACGTGATTGGTTGACCTGAAAAATTAAACAGTTAAAATCAGTTAAGACACAAGTTTGTTTTGGTCTGGTTACTCAAAAGAGCTAAGAGCAAAGAAACAGTATAAAGGACATTGACTCACCACAGAACCTGCACTATTAGTAATGTCAGGGACAAAAGAGGGAGTGGGATCTGTTGCGTTAGCAGATAGAATGCTCTTGTCGTTACCCTTATATTCAAGTCTGCAGATGACATGGCTCCTCTGTAAAAAAAAATCCAGAGGTAAGCACATAAGTTCATCAGTGAAAAAAATTGGCGAGTTGTGCCAAAAGCTAAGCCTGAAATAGATTCTGAACCTCAACTTTTGTACTGGTAACATTACATATATGGTTTGTAATTATAAAACATTGATGAGTTCTTAGATGAGCTATTTACACGAAACTCATAGTCCCAGAAACCTATATTCTAAAAATCAAACTATGAATCAGCAGAAAACCACAAATATATGACCAACATACAACCAAAAGAGCCACAATTCTAGATCAATCAGTGAAACTGAAGAAAAAGAAATGAGATGATGAATGGAATAGAAGAAAACCTTATTTTCTGGCAAGAGGTCGTAGTGAAACTCGTGGATAACCCAATCGGATTTGGTTTTGTCAGGGTATCTTCCATCGAGGAACACCAAAACCCTTTTATGACCAATCTTACCACGAAAGCCCTCAGTAAAAAATCCCCATTGATCCTTGACCTCCACAGATTCTCCAGTAAGCTTCCATTTACCAGAAAGCGTTGTCCTGCTCTGTCGATTCCCATTGCCATACTTGTTTTCTCTACGAGAGAAGAAATACCACATAGGATCTCTCGATTTGATCTTCGATTGGACTGTTACAGCAAGAGAAGACCCAACAATCCTTTAATCACGACCGAGTGAAATTTCGGAAATTCGAAAGAAATCGAAACTTACAGCGCAAGTTCCAAGGATCCAAGCTACAGATGTTGACCTCTCTAATGGCTCCTTCTACGAGCCAATTCTTTCCCAGAATTTTGTTATGGAGATAGTAACCTACGAGCTCATCGTCCGTCGGACGAAATCCATACCCTACCAAGTCATCCATTTACACACTCGGTTTTTTTTTTTTTTTTTTTTTTGGTTCCAATGTTTCCGGCTAAAGAGTTTCGCCGCCGATCGCTCGCTCTCTCTCTCGATTTCTCCGATTATATATTTGTTTTTCTGGTTTGGAGGGAGTAGACAGTGAAACCAGAGTTTAAATAAGCCGAAATATTCATTTTTATTTTACTTTTTAATTAAATTAATATGAATCTTCGGTTCAATCGGTATGGTTTTGGTTTCCACAGTACCGTTCTTAACAATTTTGAAGATTATTATTAAGACAATGGTATGTAAATTATAGTATTTTTCTTCGACCACCCAGTTTCGATTTCATTTTGATAAAATAAACCGAATAAGTAGCAGTGTTCTAAAAAAAACGGTTTACACGTCGCCTAAACGACCGCCTCAACCGTCTAAAATTATATAAATTTTATTTCAACGTATTTTTTTAATTTTTAACTACATATATTTAAATTTATAAGTTTTACCTCCATCTATGAAGTTATAAACATTCAAGACATTATTTGATATAAATGAAATAATTGTTTTTCTTATTTTGGTTTACGATTTAATATTTTTATTTTTCAAATAAATATTTATATATAATTTTATCAATAATATCACATTTATAATGTTTTACGTTGTAAACGCCTAAACTGCTTAAAATCGTTTAGCCTCCGACTAAACAATCTAGGCATTGAGTTACCGTCCACATAGCCCCTAACGCTTTCTTAAACATTAATAAGTAGTATTAATATTTCGTCTTAAGCTTAATTTCTTACTTACTACAGTTCAGATTTAGAATTCAGACTTAAGCAACTAAAATATTTACCACACAAAAAAATGAGTTAAGATTAAATTGAATCGGTTGGGTAAACCGTGGAGTGAACGAACATCCCTCTGTAGTAATCTGGATTCGTATTAAAAGAAAATATAAAATATAAATTCAAAGCCTTATTAAGGAAGCTGCTGGGCGGTAATAATGGGTCCCCAAGCAAAACAAAGGTGAGCAACTCGAATCTGTCTTCTGATTCTTTATTACGTGTGTGAATACGCACATTATTTTATCTGATTCGTTTTAAACATTAATGAGGGTGCTTATTTTAACTTCAATCCTATTGGAGATGTTGTTAAATCCATCTAGAAGATTATTTTTTTGGATGACGAATTGTAAGCTTTTAATTTTGACCATGTTGTTGTGCTTGCCGCAAATGGTTCGTGGGTTGCATTTAAGTATGGACAAACTCAAACGATCGAGCCACTTTCCAAACCGAACAAATGACATCAACTTTAAAAGCATCCACAAGTAGATACATATACAAAGTAG
This sequence comes from Turritis glabra, assembly GCA_900406565.1. Lineage (NCBI taxonomy): Eukaryota > Viridiplantae > Streptophyta > Magnoliopsida > Brassicales > Brassicaceae > Turritis > Turritis glabra. The sequence goes on along the minus strand of OVBN01000150.1, from coordinate 238,844 downwards.
GAAGTAGGTGATTAGAGAAATCTAAGATCCCTAGGAAATTAATACTTTTTTTTTCCTTAAAAAATAAAAAGATATGTGTGATAGGCAGGTATCTTAGTGGCTCTCAATAGTCACTAACATGTGGTAGGTTCAAGTCTTCCTAAGTGAAGTTTACATAATTGGCAGAATATCTTTTAACAAACAAATAAAAACCAGCAATATATCTCTGCCTACCTTTTCTATTGTCTTTTTGGGGTTTAAATAGGTTGTTTTTTCTTTCCGGATTTGTCATGGTTGTTGCCTTGTTAGTATACTAATTATATGCCTAATAATTCATAACAAGCCAAAGTTTACGGTAACGAAAGCCATAGGTATGCATATAACTCTTACCAAAACAAAAGTAAAAACAATTAAAAGATATGGCTGTAGTTTAGGTGTGGAAAAAAGGGAAAAACATTATAAAAACAAAATCTACAAGGAGATTTGATTTCGTATCTCCAAATGACCGAACCAAAATTTTCTTTTACTTTTTAATTAATGCGTATTTATAAAGTAAGAAGATAGCTCTTACCAAAACAAAAGTAAAAAAGAGAACAAGTGGTTTTAAATGTTGACCAATAGGGGACTTTCCTTGAAAGAAAAGTTTATATAGATACATACAAACAAAAAGATAAAATGAAAATATAATAGAAGTCAAACATAATGCGAAGAATAAATACTTTTGTTGTCATGGTTTGATATCGCAGGAAACAAGATTTTTTACTGTGAATAAATGGTTAGAAATTTTTAATATTGAGTATTTAAATATAAGTATCTATACATGTAACTAAGTTTTTTTCCGAAAAAATAATAGGCTTACAATTTTGTTCATATATTAGATCAAAGGTAAATTGCTAGCCACTGTATTATTCATACGTAACATAAAGTGAGTTACATGACCAAAATTAATAAGATAAAACTGTAATTAATTGCTTTGAACCAAAAAAAAAAAAAATTGTTTAAAAATTGTATTGCTTCTTCTTGCCTTGTTGGCATTCTCGTACCTATTTCCAAATTCATTCATGCATTTGGACAAATGATGATGCATGATATAGAGATAGATGTGGACAGAAATAACATTATAAAACCAAGATCTAAAAGGAGATTTGATTTCGTATCTCCAAATGACGGAACCTAGGCTACATTCATGACCAATATTATTATTATTTTTTTTACTTTTGATAATGCGTAATATTTTTTGGTATGATAATGCGTATATAGAGTTATAAGATAATTCTTACCGAAACAAAAGTAAGAAGAGGACACGTGCTTTCAAAAGTTGATCAATATAATAGGGAACTTTCCTTGTAAGTAAATATTTTATTCATATACATACAAACAAAAGTTACAAAAATAAAAAACAAATCAAATATATAATTGAGGAGTCAAACTTCATTCACATATATCTTCTATAAAATAAAGACACTTTACCTAATTTTTCTAAGAGCGTTGAATGAAAGGTTCAGCCAATTAACATCCCATTTATATAATCTAGAAGTGCCTTATAGATAGAAAAAATTGACTTCAAAGCTCCAGTGAGAAGAAATCTGTAGATCTTTTGGTGTTTCTCTGACGATTTTATACGAATCTATTGTATTACTTCTAAAAATTATGAAAGAAAATCAAAGCATATATATATGGAGAAATAATAGAACTATCATTACAATTTACACCTTTTTTCATTATGCCTCAAAAAGAAAAAAATAAAGAGTAAAAGCTCTTACCCAAAAGCTTAATTATTTGATTAAATTATATGAAATTGACTTCTAAATTAGTGGGGCTTGTTGCCTCCTTTTCAGTCTCAAGTCTTAAGTGGAAAACTTTTTAATGATTTTCAACAATTGTTGAAATTCAGTGATTAACATATTTTATGTGTAGAAATGAACTTGTGGGTGGATCTTAATCTTTTTACAAGAGATTAGTTGATGATAAACTAATTAATTAAATATTGGTTTATTATTGTGTAGATCTAATTAAACAGCATTTTGAAATCTGTTTTTTAAAATAATTATAGAGAATCTGGTAAGCTCGAGAGTTTAGACGTACCAAGGTTCTATGAAAAAAAAAACAAAAAAAAAGTGTTTCGAATTCATAAAAATCATGTCTTAATTAATGCTCAGCCTTCAGATGTCTTTCTGTTACAGCGGTTTTTTTTTTTTTTTTGTCAACTGTTACAGCGGTTGATTATCCAAAATTATTACCATAGAGTTATTAAGAGCTGAACTGAGCCTTGACAAAAGGACCTAGCCCATCAAGTTCATAGGCCCATAAATAACACGTTGGACCAAGCATCTTAACTCTTTGTCTTGTCTTGTATCATTTCTTAAACAAACGTTACTGATTTTAGTTTCTTACTATTTCGCCTGCGTTTCCTAACATTCCTCAAAAGTAAAAATTTTTGAAGTTTCCAACGGAACCACAAATGCAAATGAAAACGGAATAAGGCCAAGGAATACGTATATATTTTTGTTTGAATTTCAAAAAACATATCACCTGCCACATATTTATACATCTACTAAAAGAGAAACTATTTAACTGGTTAGATCTAAATATAATTTTGTATAGCTAATAGTCTAATGATATATTTAGTAATATCTTACAAATTCAACGTTACTTACCATAACCAATCAGTGAAGAAGGCAAAAAACATAAGTGAAAGAAGTAAAATTAAATTATATTCAAATCAAAATTGCTTTAGTATGATGATTTTGTATTTGTTATGATGATTTAAAATATAATGTAATTCTTTACATATAATCTAGTAGGATATAATAATTTATAATGATTAAACACTAGTCGACTCGCATATTTAGTAATATCTTACCAACTGAAAGTTGTTTCCACTTACTTCTACCAAAAAAAAAATGTTGTTACCACTTACCATAATCGATCTCAATTAACAAACAAAAAAAATACTCTTCAAAACCCTTTCTTGCGACACGTAAACAATGGAGTGAGTTGCCTTGAAAAAATGGAGTGACTCGTGAGAATACACTTTGAATATTTCTGTTCGTACGAAGCTATGCTATTATATAATGTTTATATATACAAGTGGGGTTTATAAGTGACATGTAAAGCGAAAAAGGTAACCACATTTTCAGCGCAAATTATAGGCCTCTGCTTTTACATTATTTTAATATTTTAATGTGGAAGATTTTGGGTTAACATATAAAGCAAAGCCTAAAAACTGACCAAATTAAATGTTTCGATGTTTATTGGGATCCGATAATATACTATATCAACTGACAAATCTCCTTTTAAGTTCAAGATTTCATTTTTCATGTGGTTTGCACTCACAACATGTGTCCTCTTTTTTCATTTGGAATTTTAACTTGACCAGTTTGTTTGTCGCACCCACATGAGCTATCTATGTGTCAGCAGCAGCTCTGGAGAGTTGGGAGCCTATGCATGCCTTTATAACAAATTTAGCATTGCAATTGTTTGTTATGTATTATAAATCAAAATTTGAAATATATATGTAATTGTAAATCGATTAATTTGAAACACATAATATTTTGGAGACTCTTGGAAGGGGGATTCTTCGCTGTTTTCATTTATAATAAAATTTACTTTTGTGTCTTAAATAACGTAAAAGGAAAAGAACTGTTCTTTGTTAGTTAATAGAAAAAAAGAAGCAAACTCTATGTCGGCGTTGTACATTTGTTGCTATTATAGCACATATTTTTTGACGAAATAAGATAAAATTATACTAGCACGTCTCATCTGGCCTTATATGTAGAATAGTGCCATGCCTTCTCATCGATGTGCATTTTTTTTGTCGTTTTCTTCAACGCACAATAACTACGTCTTAGTTTTCAGTTGTTTTTTCCTTACAATATTTTATACTTTACAAAAATTATTTTTATAGTCAAGCAATCTGTACTTTGTCGGCGAAAATTTCCTATTAAAGATAGCCTTACTCCATCAGTTAAACTCCTGTCTTGTTTTTTCCTTAGTTCTTGTAAGTCATCATTAATACTCTACTACAATCTCCATTTATTTTTCCTTGTATCCCAAGAAACTCGGTGTCTCGGTTAAAATATAGAGATGTTGAGATACACATTTAACCCACCTGAGGAAGAGCTCATTAACTATTACCTGAATAACAAGATCACTGGAAAGGATGATCCAGAGGGGAAACAAATTAACGAGGTCAATATATGCCACTATGAACCTGCAGACTTACCTGGTGAGCTATATCTAAACCCTTCCAATAAAAAAGAAGTTCATGTCTAGAATCTAACATCTCTTTCTTTTTTTCCTCTTTTATTTATGTTTGTGTGATTTGAATAGGGATGGCGAAGATAGAATCGAGTCACACTTGGTACTTCATATCACCGGTGCAGAAGTTTGGGAGGCTCAACCGGACGAAGAGGGCGTCAAGGTCAGGGAACTGGAAGATAACCGGGAATAGTCGTACGGTTAAGGACGTTGATGGCAACCCTATCGGTTTAAAGAAGATTCTCGTTTTCCAAGAAAACAAAAGATCTTCTACTTCGTCGTCATCCACCACTAACACCCAACAACACAAGGCAAATTGGACCATCCATGAATTTCATTCCTTTCTCCACCACCCCAACCAGGTATCTATAGATACATATGTGTTCATTTATGTATGAAGAAGGTCGACGGACAAGTGAAGCATTAGTGGCTAATCTCTATATTATGTGAAGGACGCCTTTGTTCTCTGCAAACTAATGAAAAAGACAAGAACTAGACGGAGCGGCGCCGTCGCTTATGCTTCCCCGGCGATGATAGATCTGTCTCTCACTTCAGACCCTGTCCTTAATCACTCCCAGGTTATTTACTTAAAACATATGATGAGAGCCAAGAAAAAATGTCATAAATTTGTTACAAAATTGTGTGTGCAAATTTGACAGGGGTGTCGTTTTTAGTTCATATTTCAATTTACATAAACCAAAAAGTTTTGTTTTATACAGTTTCAGCCTGGATTTTTTAGCAAACGTATCTTTTTGATTTAATATATTTTTAAGAAAGTTAAAGTTTTAATCACTTTTTGGTTAACGTGGTTCTGTCTTTATTACAAGTTGTTCAGATACAAAATAATATAGAACTAAATTAGAGTGTTTCCTCTCTAATTTAATTTTAGATGACTTTTCGACAAAATTTTGATTTGATACGAATGAGTTTAATCAGATTAGAAATCTATTTGACTATTTTTAGATGCTGATGGAGAACAAGAACAATGTCGAAGATTATGGCGGAGATTATTGTGATGGCTTAGGAGAGCTTCTCCCAGAATTTCAAACCACTAACTGGCGTGACCACTTCGATCACTTTTATTGGGGAAGTTTCACCAATATACCACAGGAGGTACCCTCGTGAAATAATATGAAAGTAGTAACTCGTTTTTCCGATCAAAGATCCACGAATTTGCGTGGTGGTTTAATGATTTATTGATTTGTTTAGTTTCTTGAAACTAAAGTTATATATTTTGCATTGATATGAGTATATGACCATAATTCGTTTTTCTCGGGATGGTCAAGCTATGACCACTCGTAAAGTGAGAACTCAATGTTTTTAGAATATTCTAGTTTAATCTACTATTTAAAACAAATGAATAGTTAAAATAAATTAATACTCATTTGATTAGGCATTCTATGTTCACAGTATAATTTAAAAAAATATATTTTCAGAAATATAATTTTAAAAAATTTATTGTCAAAATTTCCTTCTAATTATAATTTATTTTTTCTTTCCAGCCATTGGCCACGTATACGGACCAAACACCACTGAAAACTCCAATGTGAGACAACTTTAAGGAAAACTTCTTTCTGCCAGCCAACAACTTTAACGAAACTGTTATTAAAATAAATAAATAAATAACGAAATTATTATTATTATTACTTTCTTCGATGTTTTATCAATTAAAACAACAAATTACATAGGTTTTGATTCTCTGTCCCGTAGCATCTGGAATTAGGAGAATGTGAAGTTGTGGTAGGCCCAGGTCATGTTTCCTCCAAACGCAACAACCAAATCTAACTATGTGAATTGAGTGGGTCACGTGGAAGCGTCAAACGCGCCGCTCTTACTTTTCAACAAATGCTCAGTTTCAACTACTTGAAGAAAATCCAAAACCAAAAAGGCTATTTGGATTCTTAGAACTTTACAAATTTCCTCTATTGTGTGTATGTATCTTTATTCTATTGCTTTGGACTATAGTTCACGACCTCCCATGAATATTTTAAGATAAATAAAAGTGGTAGGCGCATATCTTACATTCAAAAGATTAACTAAAATTGCAACCGCATGATATGGCCACATTGCACCCAGATTCATTAAGAAAGCATAAATAATTTTTCTTTCTTTTCTCAAGAAAGAATCTATGGACGAATTACACATTAGTTCAGAAAAATTGTAACCGAATCCTATATTCCTATGTATTCATTAGCTATAGTGAACTTTCATCATAATTCAAGAAAATTGATCCAAACTGTGGTAGACTTAATTAACGGATATATTATAAATTTATGATTAGTAAAGTTCTTCAGCATGTATAAAGTTCTACAGATCCGGCACATATATAACATCTATAAAGTAATAGATATGTCATACAATACACTTCACTTCATCTTAGCCAAAAAGCCGAGAAAGGTATTGTCATTAATACACTTATGAACAAGTAAAATGTGTTTGTGAATATGAAAATTCCCAATTAATTAAAATAAATCTTGTACCATATAAAATATAATATTAAAAGTCTTTAATTAGTACAATACACAATCAACGGATCTAGTACCCATCGAGAAAGTTTGCATTTGAAATGTAATTTCCGGACATATAGCGATCCCTATTCACACATGGATAAAGGTTTAAGAACACCAAACAGACTCTCTCTATTATTCTCTGAAACACAATCCTAAACATATATATATAGGTGATATATGAATTGAATTGATGAAGATTATACGACAAACAACTAATTAAAGTTCTACCCACCTCACAATCTTGGGGTACTCGAAGCTTCATTTTGGTTAATGCAAGGGATCGAAGGGTGATTACGCTCAATTACACTATCACAATGACCAGAAGGAATATCCTTGTCTTCACTTTTAAACTCTACTTTGCAGACAAGATATGCTCTCTGTCCAAATCAAGGAAACGTTTTCATTTTCAAAACCGGAAGAGATCTCACTAGCTAGAACAATTTGAAAAATACGGTCAAAATTACACTAAGAAATACCACATGGAGACCAAAATTGAATCAACTCAGCACTAGACTAACAACTAAGCCGAATCAAAATTTTTTTTTTCAAGTTCTAGTTTTAACTAATTCACATAGAAAATATACGACCTAATGGCAATAAATTATACATTCGGAAAATTACCTGATCGGGAGGCAAAAACGTGGGTTGATACACGTGCATTACCCAATCAGATTTAGATCCATTAGGATTTTCACAGGATTGAAAAACCAAAACTTTCTTCTCACCAATCTTAACGCCATTGGTTCTTTTCCACTTACCAATGATTGGTGTGTTGGATCCCGTTTCTTTCCAAAAACCCGAACTCGTTTTCCATTTTTTTTTGTTAAAGTTATATTCATCACAACGACTATAGAAATACCATACCATATTATCATTCCACTTGCTCTTTGATTTGGCTATAATAAAAAATTAAAGTAAAACCCCTAATTTAGAAATCAGCTAATTAATAATTAATGATTTGATCAGAAATCATGATCCAGCATTAATTGATCAAACTTACATGGCAAATCCCAAGGATCGTAACTATAGATTTTAACGGTGGTTATGAAATGATTGACATCGCCTTCCTCGAGGCCGAGATGTTTTAGCCGGAGGTAGTAGTCGATGATGACGTCATCTGTCGGCCGGAATCTGAAATCCGCCGGAAATTCCATTCTTATCGATTGAGTGAACCCTAGAATTAAAAACAATAGAGAGCGATAATAATTGCAAAATAGGGTTTCTACTTTATATATATAGGTAATTTTTTTAAGAAAATTTTCTTTTTTGAGGTAACATAAAAAAAATTCCTTAATTCTAAATAAGATGTAACGAATAGAGAAATTCCTCAAAAAACTATATTTTTAAGTTTTGTTGCCAAAAATACCACTTTTAATTTTTGTTTTCTAACGTCATACTTTACTTTATTAATTTGAAATAGAAATTACATAATTATTTGTCAGACATACATATATAACCAAAAAATGATTAATGTTTAAGAAGAATAATAAAACCGAATAAGTGAAGTTAAACGCTGCTTTCTTTCGTAGATGAGTCTTATGCACTAACATATTATCAAAGTTTAATTTTAGTTTTGTGGTATTTTTGGAAAACTAAAACTTTTGGTGGTATTTTTTAACATTAAATTAATAGTGATATTTTTTACAACAAAACTTGAAATTATAGTATTTTTGAGAATTGCCTTAACTAATAAGGTAAGTTGATGACGTCAAAAAGATAGATCATTAATCAAGTAGGATAACGTTGATGGATTTTGTTGATTAACTTTCTGTATCACGTTGTTAAAAAAAACTCATCCTTTTTTGCTTTGCTCTGTGTTGTATAGTCCTCTGCTCTGGTCAGTTTTTAAGGACCACCATTGCTCTGTGTTGTATACTTGTATAGTAAAAAAAACGAAGCCGTGTAAGTTGAACGCCGGAACAGAGGACTTAAGCAAGAAGTTTCTAAGGACCACCGTTGCTTTGTGTTGTATACTTGTATATTAAAAAAACGAAGTCGGGTAAGTTGATCGCCGAAACAGATGACTTAATCAAGAAACAAAGTGAAATTAATGTAGAAGAAGTAAAAGAACAAAAGAAATATACTAAAATTATATGATGTATGATAATGTAAACAAGAATCTTATAAAAAGAGGAAGAAAAATAAAAGTTATCATTAGTCTAGTGGGGTTTGGACTTAAACATCAACATGACAACATGCACTTGTGCATATATGATGTAGACTAAAAGTCCAAAGAGACTCTTGACATAACTAAATTGAAGCATCTTGATTTGATATTTATTCTTGTTTTCTTTTGTTGAACGAAATCTTCTGTGGGGTTTGGTAGGACTAGAAGAGTCGAGGTTGATTGGTTAGCTTTATGATACATTCACATTATACAACTTTGACTTCTCTGACCACTTCTTATCACAAAAATTCACCTTTTATATAAAATTGAACACACAATATGAAGTTACAAAACAAGATAGACATTGTTAAGTCAATTGATACAAATTTGTCTTCTCTAACCACTTCTTATCACAAATTCAACATTTTTTTATATACTAGGACACACATACAGTATGGAAAAGTCACAAAACAAGATGGACATAACATATACTTCTACAGATTTTGGAAAGTAGAACATAGGTGAACATAGGTGTTTCTGATCTCATTTATTATCCGGTTCTTGAGATAGAAGAACATAGGTGAATTTTCTTGACGAATTTTTGTATCATCCTGAGAAAGAAACCAGCTCTTTTGTTCTTGATCATCTCTTGACCCAATGTATGCTCTCCAATCTCAGTCCCTCGTGCATCATCACAAGGATTTATCTTCTTCATCTCGGTTGTATCAATACTGGTTCTCAGAGCTTGGCTCACCTTGAATCATATCAAAGAACCCAAAATGTTGTGAGTGCTGGCACAGAGTATATTAGGGATTGTTGGCCTCAGTGAAAGAGAGATAATAAAGCTCACCTCTTGAGTTAGTGACACAAACTTGATTGTCGAGTTAGGAGATTCTTGCAGGTCTTTGATTTGGTCTATGCGATGATTTGAGCTACCAAAACTATCACAAGTGCTCGGAGTTTCAATAGAATTCTGTCAAATGAAACAAAAAAAAACTTAAGCTTTGTGAGATGGAATCTGAAAACAGAGAGAGGATTGGTTATAAAGGAAACATAGTAAAATTTTGCTTACTGTTGTTGCAGAGATCAAGTCAGAATCATTATAATCACTGCTATCATCAGTGAAGACACCAGTCAAAGGCTTTTGAGGTGTGTGATTGTTGCGATCATCTTGCATATTCATAATAGAATTCATCTGCTCATCACCATCATTCAACCAGGTTTTCCATTCCTCCTCAATCGGTGTAGTTGCATCATCGATTTGAGCTTCTTCCTGCACATCAAGAAAGCCACCAAAGTGACTTGAATTCTGTAATTCTTGGCTGTGAAACGACGATCCCTGAAAAAGAGGAAGAACACAGATGAAGTCGTTGTCAGATTTTAATAAGAGAGACAGAGAAAGTTTTGAGATTGACCCACCTCAGATCCTCCAGAATTGTTCACAAGATGAGGGATTAAAGAGCGACTCTGCTCAACATCACTACTACCAGCAGAGGAAGAAGAATTCTCTCTCTCTTCACCCTTAAACATAACTTTACAGATCGTGTATGTCATCATCCTCTGTAAAAAACCAAAATAAGTAACTCAATAGATTATTACATACCAATCAAATCAAAATCGCAAAAAAAGAACAGAGTACCTACCTGATCAGGAGAGAAAAGGTGGTACTCGTGCATAACCCAATCGGATTTAGATCCACCGAGTTGCTTACTGTAGTAAAACATCACAACCCTTTTCTCACCCAACTTTTCACTATTTCGCATGATAGCCTTTGGTTTTCCAGTTATCTTCCAATACCCAGATTTCGTTTTTCTGATCTGTCTCTCACCTCTGCCATATTTGTTCTCCTTACGGCTGAAGAAACACCAAGCCTGGTCTTTCAATTTGATCCTCGACTGTGCTATGAGAACAAAAACAAAAACAAAAAAAAGAGAGTGAAAAATCCCTAAAATAAGAAATTAGCCGATGATTCAATTCGATACAACAGTAGTGAGGGAAAGACTTACAAGGTAACTCCCAAGGATCGAAGCTACGGATAGAGACAGTGCTAATGACTCGATCGACATGGCTCGTGTCACTATCGAGATTTTTTGGCCGGAGGTAATTGACGAGGATCTCCTTGTCGGTCGGACAGAATCTTAAACCCACCGGATTCTCCATTTCTCGACAGCGATCAAAGATCCAAGGGAAAAAGAAAAAAGAAAAAGATTTCAAAAAAATATGCAGCAGAGAGCTTTCGCCATTGTTGCTGTTCTTCTGCAATGTTTAATTGAAGGAGATAGACGAATTGGGCTTTTTTGATTAATATTTATATGCGGAGATTCTAAAATTCAATTAGTATTAAATAAAATAATAAACAATTTAATATTAGAAAAATAAAGAAGGAGAGAATAAAATTGTGGCGGTATGACGTTGTCGATGTGTCGCTAAGACCAAAGAGTTAAATAAGTTTGCTTACCAAAAAAAAAAAAAAAAAAGGGTTAAATAAGTTTTGGAATGGTAAATTACGTGGCACGTTTGTATATCACTTGCCAGCTTTGTAAAGACTTTATATTTTATTTATATAAGAAAAGGAGTGGAAATGAGAATTTTGCATAATCTTAGGCTTTCGTTACTGTGGTTTAGATAATGCGGAAGAAACGGTTATAGAAATACAGTCCAATTTTATTACGATACAGTTAAAAAAATGCATTATACAGAATTAGTGCAGTTAGTATAAAATAAACGGTGCAGCACAATATTTGAATGGTGAATGCGTTGCGGATATAATAGTTATCAAATTATAACTAATTCTAATAATATTTCAAATAATATTTCAAGTGATCGAAACAATTTATTTTTCAAATAGGGTTATGCTATTCAATAAAATTAGCGGATAAAATTTATTTCAAATTTTTTAGTTATAAAAATATATATTATATATATATATTTGATAAAAATATAAAACACTTGTAGTTAGAACGCAGTACGCAGATAAAAAAACTGGACTAAATACTAATATTTTAATAAATTTATTCTAAAGATATTTTATGTCCTGTACTTTGCAAAAGTTATTGAATAGTAACATAATTATTAAACCGCTTCTAAACCGTTGGTTCCGCTCGCCCCATTCACAACCTTAATCAAAGATTGGTATATAATGACGTATATTTTCATCATGTGACGGTAGTTTCTCCCAACACGTAAACTATGAAATTACATTTATTTCTTGAACATGTTTGATGTTTCCCTTTATTACATCTCTTGGCCCATGTGAAATATATTGAATGATCTTATATAATTATCGTTAACGTTGATGGTTGGTCCATTATTTATGTCGACATCAAAACATATAAGATAACAAAAAGTATCTCTATATACGCTTAGGAAATTAGGAAGCTTCGTAGAAGCCGTAACCAGGATTAAATATGAGGGAAAAAGGAATTGGCATGCGCATACAAAAGTAAATATCAAATTGCAAATGAAAAGAAAAAACAAGAACCATAGACATATCTTTTAATATGTATACGCATCTACAGAGTGAGCGATGTATCACTGAGGAAAACTTTTAAATGATTATCGCAATTAGAATACCTCCATTGATGACAGGTTTCTCTAATAAAACACTAGTAATATTTTAATATATTTAATTTTAGAATTTCTCATGGGAATTTCATAGGTTCTCGACTGAGAATCTTTTGTATTTAAAACTCTACTATTCTAGAAACTCACTCTTAACTTTTTTGTTCTTCTTCTTTATGTGATATTTCCATTGAGATATTATGGATGTAGATGCTTTTAGTTGCTACCAAAAGTAATGTGTGTTATTAGTAAAATTGTTCACATATTTTTTTTTATTTGACATCTCTAGGTATAAATTTCATTTTTTTTTTGAAGTATATAACTTGATTGGTGTATTTAAAAGGGTAAAGCTGAATTGTTGCACAGAAGAAAGGGTAAGTTTGTGCGAGCCAAAAAAAAAGGAGTAAATTTTCTGACGCTAAAGACCACATTTAAATTATATACAGGAAACTTCGTAGAAGGCGTAGATAAAAGAGCCAAGACATTATATTTTTCTTAAAAAAAAAAAAAAGAGGATAATCAAGATACATAGAGTAGTAAAATGGGATTTTGCAAAATAGCTTATTAGATACGTTATATAAGAGATTAAAGAGTTACAAAGGCGTAGTAAAGTTAAGGTGGACTGGTAAATGCGGGGCCATTTGCATTAGCAAGTTGCAATTTAGGATTTCGAAGATAAGACATTAAATATTTATAGAAGAGTGAAGTGTTATCAACCACCAACAACGAGCAAATCTAAATATGTGAATTGATTGGGCCACGTGGAAGCCTCTACGCGCCGTTCTTATTTTTCAACCAAGGCTATTGTAATCATAAATTTCAAAAAGAGGAAGAAACAAAAAAAAACAAATTTGACCATTTTATTAGTTGTATGATTGTATCGTACTATCATGTATGAATTGAGATTAAATATTTTGTCTTCTCTGACCACTTCTTATCACAAATTCACCTTTTTTATATATTGGGACAACAAGATAGACATAACATTTTGTTAGTTGTATCAATTGAATTGATACAAACTTTATCTTCTCTAACCACTTCTATCACAATCCACCCCTTTAAATATAGAGTACATACAGTCACACAGTTAAAAAAAAAGGTTACAAAACAAGATACGTTACTCTTTTTGGTCAAGGAAGATAGACATAACTTATACTTCTACAAATTTGGAAAATACAAAAGGTATTCTTGGTCTCATTTATTGATATTATGTTCTTGAGATAGAAGAACTTTGCTCATTTTCTTGACGAATCTTTCTATCATCTTGTTACAAAAACCAGCACTTTTCTTCTTGATCGTCTCTTGACCCAATTTATACTCTCGAATCTCAGTCCCTTGACCCAGAGTTTGGCTCACCTGGAACAATATGAAAGAACCCACAATTTAAGTTTCCTAATCTGGTTTCACTGTTGTGAGTAGTGACACAAAGTAGCATGCTTAGCATTTAGAGTAAAAGAGAGAATAAATCTCACCTCTTGAGTTGATGACGACACTAACTTGATTGTTGAGTCAGGAGATTGTTGAGTCTTGATTTGGTCTATGCGATGATTTGAGCTACCAAAACTATCACAAGTGCTCAAAGTTTCAATAGAATTCTGTCATATGAAATAAAACTTCAGCTTTGTGAGGTGAAATCTGAAAACAGAGGATTATCAAGATACATAGTAAAGTTTTACGTACTGTTGTTGCAGATAGCAAATCAGAATCATTATCATCACTGCAATGATCATCGAAGACACCAGTCAATGGCTTTGGAGGTCTGTAATCGCTGCAGTCCTCTTGCACAGAAACAATTTTACTCTGCTCATCATCACTGAACAAACTTTTCCAATCATCAGTCGATATATTGTTGATAGCTCTGCGCACTGCATCTTCCAGCTGAGTTTCTTGCTGCACATCAAGAAAGCCACTAAACTGACTTGGATTCTGTAATTCTTGGCAATACGACGATCCCTGAAACAGGGGAGGAACACAAATGTAGTCGTTGTCAAATTCTCTATGACTTGTATGTGTATGAGATATGATTTTGAAGATTTAAAAAACAAAACTGAGAAAGTTTGAGATAGACCCACCTCAGATCTTGGACTCAATCCTCCAGAATTGTTCATATGAGGGATTAAAGAGTGATTGTTCTCAATTTCACTACCACTAGAGGAAGAAGAAATCTCACTCTCTTCACCCTTAAACTCAACTTTACAGATTGTATATGTCATCATCTGTACAAAAATCAAACACGACCCAAATAGTGAAATCAGTCAACTCAGCATATACGGTTTGATAATTTACTCAGCAATCAAATCAAAGTCGCAACACAAAAACCCCAAAAAAAAAGGGGCCAATCAACTCAGATTATACGATTACGAGAAACAACAACAAAAAAAAAACTGATTACTACTAATCAATCAAATCACAGTCACAGCAATAACAACACAAAACCCCTCAAAAAGGTGTCAATTAACTCAGAATCAACGATAACGAGCAATCAAATCAGCCAACAACAATAAAAAAAACCCTAAAAAGTTGGAATTTGAAAAGTTACCTTATTTGGAGGAGACAAGAGCGTAGCTTGATACTCGTGCATAACCCAATCGGACTTTGAACCACCGCGATTCTTAAACACCAAAACCCTTTTCTCACCGATCTTTTCGCGGTTGCCCCTTTTGCGCATGACAGTCATGGTCTTTCCAGTTTTCTTCCAAAAGCCAGATTTTGTCTTCCTTCTCTGTTGATCACCTCTGTTATATTTGTTTTCCTTGACACCAAAGAAATACCAAACCCCATCTCTCGATTTGATCATCGACTTGGCTGTGGAAAAAAAAAGAGCCGATGATTTCGAATTCAATACAACAGTTGGGAAACATAAAAACTTGTGATTTTAGTAGATACACTTACAAGGTAAATCCCAAGGATCGAAGCTACAGATATCGACTGTGCTAATAACTTCATCCACACGGCTCGTGTCACTATCCAGATTTTTAGGCCGGAGGTAATGGTCGACGATCTCCTCGTCGGTCGGACGGAATCTGAAACCCACCGGATTCATCATTTTTCGAGAGCGATAGAAAGTCTCGGATTAAAAAAAAAATTAGAGAGAGAGAAAAAAAAAGAAAAAAGAGATGAGAATATGTATCAGAGAGGTTTCGCCATTGTCGATGTTCTTCAAGTTTGTGTTTTTTTAATAGGAGGAGGAAGACGAAGTGTGTTTATAACCTTTTTATATATAAAGGCTGTGACGGGAGCAAGTGACGTCAACTATGACCAAATGGTGGAACCAAATAAGTGGATGACGTCAAGTCTGACGAAAGGCGATTCCATCATATTACAAGGTCACATGGCTGCGCTTATCTTCTTAATATTGTGTAGTATTTATTTATTTTTTATTTTTGGTAAACATTGTAGTATTTATCTTCTTAATATTGTAGTATTTATTTGTTTTTCCCTTCATTACTTTCTTCAAATTCTATAATTACTTCACTGTCATTGATTATCAAAAAATTATACTAATATATGCAGCAGACAGATTTGGGCCCTTCTCCGATATTTGCGTAGATTCATGAATTTCAAAGATACAAAAAAATAATACTCCAATAATACTAAAATAAAAAAGTGGAAACTGATTAGATAGATAATAAAGTCTAGCTGGGGCCTAGAATGGAATCAATCACAAAAGCTGAATAGGTTTTAATATGCTATCTTGTACTCTTTTGTTCTTGATAAATTGATGTTTTAAAGTATTTTTTTTTTTCTTAAAAAATTGATTTTGTAGATTAAAAATTTGAAATAATCATATCATTTGATTTTTTTTCTATATGCCATATTAAATAGTAGTTTATATTTTCTATTTTCATAAAAAACTAATTAAAAGTTAAATATTTATTTTTAATATGTGTGAAAAATTCAAAACATCAATTTATTCGAATATTACATTTTAAAGCATTCTTTTATGACCGACGACATTAAATTTATTCACAATCAGAAACTACTGGTTTTTTTTTTTATAGGGAAAATACTGGTTCTTTCATTTACATTTTGTTTTATTGGATTAATGACATTTTAACTTTTCTAGTTATATAATTTTTAACACGTTTTTAGTCAGACATAATGGAATCATTTTTCAAAACACAGTAACATGAAAAAGTAATAAAAGAACTTATAAAAAAAAAGTAAAGGTAAAATTTATCAAATTATGACGACTTTTATTTAAGACATTCAACGTGTTTTAGGCGTACTCAATAAAAGTTATGATTAGTCTAATGGGGTTTGGATGGTAAACATATGATGTAGACTAAAAAGTCCAAAAGAGACTCGTGACATTACTAAAATTAAGTATCTTGATTTGATATTTATTCTTGCCTTCTTTTGTTAAACCTAAAAACTTTTGTAGCATTTTCTTACTTGTATTATCATTTGAATTGATACACCTTTGTCATCTCTAACCACTTCTTTTCACAAATTCACCTTATATATAATGGAACACATACGATATGGAAAAGTTAAAAGAGACATAACTCTTTTTTTTGTTTTTTTCTTGTTAAGGAAGATAGACAAAACTAACACTTATACAAATATGGAAAGTACTAAAGGTGTTCTTGATCTTATTCATTGATATCTTGTTCTTGAGATAGAAGAACATAGCTGCATTTTCTTGACGAATTTTTGTATCATCCTGCAAAAGAAACCAACTCTTTTGTTCTTTTCTGTAATTTTCAAAATCAAACGAATAAACCGGAGCCATATTCGTCTCTGCAATTGTACATCTGGAAACAATTCCGAGCTTCCTCAATTCACATTTTTCTTTCTCCTCTCCTAACTTGGAAATTCAAACAATTGTTTGCAAGTTTTTTTTGTAGAAAAGTTATATTTTTTACGTTTTGAGGAAAATCTCTTGAACCTCGAGGGATGAGTTCTCTTATCTTTATTTTCAACTAAAAATGTATTAGAAGTCTTCTAAAATCTTTTTTAAATTATCTTTTGAATAACAGTGGATTTCATATGACTTTTACAAATTATTAATTGAATAATAGAAGATTGTAGATGATTTTCAGTTATTTTATATAAATTTCATATTATAAATTCCATAATCAATACCATAAGATTTGGAAAAACATTTAGAAATCACTACTTGAATAACATGTGATTTTAGAGAAAAAAAACCAAAATCCTCCAAAATCATTAATACAATACATCCCCGTAGTATTACTAAAATGATTTGATATTTTTTATTGTTTCCTTTTGTCGAACCTAAATTCTTTTCTTTTTTTGTGTGGGTGTAAGGGTAGGACCATAGTCCATAGATCCGGAGGAGTAGAGAGTTAATTGCTATGTTTTCTCTAGTCACATCTAGAGTTAATTGCTATGTTTTCTCTAGTCACATCTAAGTATTATTACTTTTTTTTTTATGGTCAAAAAAGATGATACAGCTTAGAGAAAACAAAGATGTCGTTAGAGAGAAACACAGTCGTATCATTTATTTTTTTATGGTCAAAAGAATTTTGACCATTTTGTTAGTTGTATCAATTGAAATTCTTTGACCATAAAAAAGAAGTGATACATGGACTATGGACTATGGTCCTGCCCTTACACTCCCAATTGAAATGATACAACTTTGTTTTCTCTAACCACATCTTATCACAAATTCACCATTTTATTAAATATATTAAGACAAACATACAATGTGGAAAAGTTACAAAACAAGATAGACACATAACACATTGGGACATATTACATATACTACTAAAGATTTTGGTGTTTTTGATGTAATTTATTGAAATCATATTCTTGAGATAGAAGAACATATGTGGATTTTCTTGACGAATTTTTGTATCATCCTGTAAAAGAAACCAGCTCTTTTGTTCTTGATCGCCTCTCGACCCAATTTATGCTCACCAATGTCAGTCCCTTGTGCATCATCATAAGGATTCTTCTTCTCCTCATATGTATCAATACTGGTTCCCAGAGCTTTGGTCACCTTAAATCATATCAAAGAACCCAAAATGTTGTGAGTGCTGGCACAAATTAGCTTGATTAGCATTCTAGAATTTTTGGTCTCAGACTCTCAGAGAAAGGGAAATAATAAAGCTCACCTCTTGAGTTGATGAGACAAACTTGGTTGTTGTTGAGTCAGGAGATGGTTGAGTTTTGATTTGGTCTACGAGATGATTTGAGCTACCAAAACTATCACAAGCGCTTGAAGTTGGAATGGACATCTGTCGTATTAAACAAAACTTTAGCTTTGTGAGAAAGAATCTGAAAACAGAGGAGATAATAGAGGCAACGTAGTAAAATTTTGCTTACTGTTGTTGCAGATATCGGATCAGAATCACTATCATCACTGCTATCATCAATGAAGACACCGGTCAATGGCTTTTGAGGTCTGTGATTGTTGCGATCATCTTGCATATAAACAATCTTACTTTGGTCATCATCATCCAACAAGCCTTTGAAATCGTCACTCAAACTTTTGTAGAAAGCACTGTCCAGTGCATCCAAATCTAGAAAGCCAGTAAACTGACTTGGATTCTGTGATTTTTGGCTGTGAAACGACGATCCCTGAAAAAGAGAAGAACAGAGATGAAAAAACTATGTGTGGTGACTGGTGAGATATGATTTTGAAGATATAAAAGAGAAACAGAGAAAGTTTTGAGATTGACTAACCTCTGTCTCTACACTCAATCCTCCGGAATTGTTGGTATGAGGGATTAAAGAGCGAGTATGCTCAATTCCACTACTAGAAGCAACTGAACCCTTAAACTTGACTTTGCAGAGTGTATATGTCATCATCATATTCATCTGTACAAATCAAACACGACCCGTATCAACTCAGCATAAACGATTACAAATCACAATCCCACACCAACAAAAAACTAACCCCATAAACGAACTCATATTTTCCCGTTTACCAGAAATCAAATCGCAGCAAGAACAACAACAACAACAACAACAAAGAACACTAAACAATGGATTCGAAAAATGAACCTGGTTAGGAGACAAGAACGTAGCGTGATACTCATGCATAACCCAATGGGACTTGGCACCACCGTGAAACTTAAACACCAAAACCCTTTTCTCACCGATTTTTTCACGATCTCCCCTTTTGCGCATGATATCCATGGTAACTCCAGTTTTCTTCCAAAACCCAGACTTAGTTTTTCTGATCTGTCGATCACCTTTACCATATTTGTTCTCCTTACGACCGAAGAAATACCAAACCTCATCTTTTGTTTTCATCCTACACTGGGCTGGGAAAACAGAACAAGATCATAACTTACCGGATGATCCTAGCTAGTTCGATACAACAGTTGGGAACAAAGAAGCCAAAAAAAAACACTCGTGATTTCAGTAAATAAAGACTTACAAGGTAAGTTCCAAGGATCGAAGCTACAGATATCGACTGTGCTAATGACGTCATCGACATGGCTCGTGTTACTTTCGAGATTTTTCGGCCGAAGGTAAATGTCGACGATCTCCTCGTCAGTCGGACGGAATCTGAAGCCCACCGGATTCTCCATTTTTTCAGCAGCCACAAAAAGTTTAAGATACAAAAGTAAGTGGAGAAAAAGAGATCAGAATATGAAGTAGAGAGCTTTCTCCATGGTCGCTGTTCTACAAGTTTATATCATAAGGAGGAAGATGGGTTTATGTAGCATAACCAATGGGTTTATGTAACATCACCAATGGGTTTATGTAGCATAACAAAAGCGGACCTTTGGTAGATGACGTCAACTATTTTACAGACAGGGTGACCCATTGAGCATCTAGTGGGGCCAGATCCAATCTTCTTAGTGATCCCACTTCTTTCTTCCTGCCAGCAAAACATAAAAAACAATATAATGACCCCACTAAATCACGGAAAATTGCAAAAAAAAAAAACAAAAAAATAGTGACGTTTATCTAGCGGAGCTGCTGTCTTTGTATTCATTGCCTTCTTTTATGACAGTCTTATGTTCTCTAGTCACGGTCAGAAATGGTGACATTATTGTCAAGTGATGATAGGATTAAATCTCAAACAAAATACTAGTAGTAAGTACTAGTTAGAATGATCACATATAGCTGATTAGAATTTTTGCATAACAATCATAATCATGATCACTATTATTAACAAAAAAAAAAAAAATCCTTAAGAGATTAATGATGCTTAATTTTTCTCACTTGTCTTTTTCTTTTGTCTACTTCTATGGCGGTCATAAAAACAACAGATATAACATTTATACGTTGGCATTTTGAAATAGATTTATCCATTCTAGAATCTTAATGTCCATACCAAACTTTGATTCATGAACAATAAAAATAGTCCCCCACAAAATCTCTTTACTTTTAATAACTATAAGTGCCCAAATAGTTATTGCACTTATCATGTTACTCCCAACACGTAATATTACATTTTTTTTCTTGAATATGATCCCCTTTATAGTTTATACTAAATTCGATGGGCCATTTTGGAAAATATATAATACACGTTAACGTCGTTGGTCAATTATTTATGTCAAAACAGAAGCTTGAAGCTTGAAGCTTAGATTCGATAGCAAAAAGTAAACCACTACTATATACAGGAAACTTCGTAGAAGACGTAGATAAAAGACAAAAAAAAAAAGAGTTGGCATACGCATATAAAAAAATGGGATTACAGAAAACAAGAAAGCATATATACCTACATACATACCTTTACATACACACATCTCCATAGTGAGCGCCGGATCGCTCGATGAGGAGAACTTTCATATGATTATCGCAATTGATTACTACCAAAACTAATGTGTTATTTTAGTAGTAAAATTAATTCACAAATTTTGTTTTATATCTAACATATCTATTTCCATTTACGAAGTGATATAGAACTTGATTGGTACATCAATATGAATAGTGCAACAGTGGAATAGTCTAATGGTCAAATAACAAAAATAATCCGTTGAATCATCATAACTAAACGCTAAAAAAACTGATTTCACTATATTTAGTAATTTTAGTTCGATTTTATCTTTTTAATTCAAGCTAGTTATAATTTTAGAATGTAGCTGTTCACTTTTTTTTTTTAAAACAATGACGTCAAAACTTGATTAATATTATGTATAATCACGTTCTCAACATGAAAAATGCATATACCATTCATTACTTATAGTTGTTATAGTGTTTGTTTTCCAATGATACAAATATGGATACTATGAAATTAAATTACAAAAGTGTGGAAGAAAACCCATGAAGACTGATTCTTGAAATGATCAAATTCCTTCACAAAGAAAAAAGAAAGCATATATGCAGAGTGAGCTACGATTTACTTGATAAGGAGGAGACCAATGGCAGTGACAATGAGTGTTGAAGGTAGACCGAACTTGAAGTGTTTAGTGAAAGTGAGAGTGTAGCCATGGCTTACTGCTCTACGAGCTTGCTCACACACTATCAGGTTTACTGCTGAACCAAGTAACGTCAAGTTTCCAGCCACCGTGCTCACCCACGCTAGCAACAACCACGCCTTCTTCTCCTCCTCCCTCCCCATCGCTGATGCCGCCACTCTTGCTCCCAACAAAAGCACTGCATACATTTAAAAGACAAAAAGGAATCATTCGCATGGTCCTGCGGTTCCTTTCAAATCAAGAAATTGTCTGATTTTGTTTGCGGAGCCAACAAAACATGTTTGCTTTTAAGGATAGTGACATTACCGGTTGGTACATTAGAGGCTACATTGGAGAGTACAAGAATCACAACTGCTAGAACCGCGATTCCTTTGGCTTGATCGATTTTGGCATATGACTCCATTAGATCCCATAGAGCGGTAGGGATACCAGTTTTATTGAATCCATCAACGGTTATAAACATCCCGCAGAAGAAGATCAAAAGCGAATACGATACCTACAAATCACAACAAAAGTTACAACTTTGATTAGATCTTTGAATTGTATCTTTAAAGAGTTATGAAAATTTGGGTTTCACCTTCTCGAGAGATGGCCTTGCGTCTTTGAAATCAAGAACAACGAGAGCTAGAGCCGCGGTAATTGCAGTCCACGACATGTTTAAACCCATAAGCAGCGATATTAGCATTCCTAATGTGATTAAATAAACACTTGATTTCCATAAAACTCTTCTCCATTTCTTGGTTTGGAACATATTGTTGTTGTTATTGCTCTCTCCTTGAGACTCTGCGTCGGTTTGTTGTTCTCTTGACGCGTTTGAGTTGCGGCTTATTAGATCGCTCTCACCCGCCGAACCTGCTCTGTTTCTGAGCGTATCGGGATCCATTCTCAAGTTTGATTCTTCGGATGTAGCTGGCGAAAATGTAGCAGGCGAAAACCGATGAGATGTGACATCTTCTTCAGCAACAGCAACGACTTCAGAATCTGCACTTTCTCCTGCTCTTTCTTCATCCTCTTTATGATCTGACAATAACCGCCAATACATACAGAGAAGAAGCAAAGCATTGACGGTAATACCGACTATCATCGCAGGAAAAACCCCAAGAAGAAACTCCCAAAAGGGGATCTTGCTTTGAACCGCTATAACAAGATTCTGCGGATTCCCAATGGGAGTAGCGGAAGAACCGATATTCGCGCTCGTGGCCAAAGCGAGCAAAAAGGGGTGAGGCGGGAGGTTCTTTTGCCTAGCGATCTTCAACACAAACTCGGTTAAGACCACACAAGACGTGTCGTTAGTGAAAAGAGCGCTTGAAACCGCGGAAACAAGACAGACTCGACAAAGCAAATCTTTAGGTCCTCTGCTTTTCCATGAGAGCAATGTGCCTAAGTACTTGAACATATCAGCTCTTTCAAGGTATATACTAACAACCATTGTTCCAAAGAGAAGGCCGAGGATGGGGAGATCGATGGCAGCGTAAGCTTGTTCCGGGGTTATCACTTGGAAGATAACCATTAGCATTGCACCGAACAGAGAACCGGCGGTTCGACCAATTGGTAATAATGGTACAGAGGGAAACACTGCTAATACCCAGAAAATGGCAAAGGCTATTGAGCCTAAAACCAGCTTAACTACTGGTGCCATTGCCATTTTCTTGAAAAGCTTTTTGAGTATCTCTGATCAATCAATGATCGAAAAGCATGGATCTTGTAAACCCTATTGCTGAATCAAATGTTAGATCAGAAACTCTAACATCTCTGATAAATCTGAGGACGTTGACGATTCCGATTAGAATCGACTCTGTTGAGAAAACAAGAAAAAGGGCAATTAATTTCCAAGTCAAAAGACAATCATTGGATAATCAAACAAACTTGACCACTTTCATGGTAAATATCTAAACAAATTGTTCAGCAAAAGAGTGACCCATAAGAGAAAATTCTCGAATAAACTTAAACGTACAGTTTCTGAAGGAGAGGAATCGAAGATGAATGAGTGATATAATTTCATGGATAACACTCAGCGCAGGAAAGGGCTCATCTTTATAGTCACCACGAAGAACTCCACCAACCAAAAAAGGTCAGCCCTTTTCCAATTTTCTTTAATTTCCAAAAGTGAAAAAGACAAGACACCGAGAACTCTTTTGTTTCAGATCTTCTTCCCTTTTTCACTTTTTATGTCCTTTGACACAACCTTGGATTAATAAAGTGTTTTCTTTTATATAACAGCCCAAATTCAAGTGTTATAACGAGTCAGCTATTTCTTTTAAATATATTAGCGACTATCACGATACTCTATTTTTTTAATTACTTAAAATTTAAATCCATCCTATTGGCTCAAAATTTTAAATTTTCTTTCTACTCCACTGAAAATCGATTCACTAAAAAAAACTAAATCTTTAATTTTATCAGAAACAGTGATGCAATTACAAAACTATACAGAATACAAAGGTTTATAAACTTCTCGCTGCAAATCTCAATCTCATTGCTTCTTTACATTTTTACAAAGAGCCGTAATAAACAAAACTTAGCTACAGAGCATTTTGACTGGAGAGAATTGTACGGTGAGACAAGCATGATCGGAGATATTGTAATTCTCCGGCCACATTCCTTTTTCTGCTTCTTGCGGAAACAAAATCGCCTTATTCACTTTTAATCCAATTGCTTCTTCTTCTTCTCCTTCTTCTTTCTTACTCTCCGTCACACTCTCTTTGCAGTTTCCAGGTTTGTTCACCATCGTCGTGTTCCAAATTTTCTTACATTACAGAACAGAGCGTGATTAGTTTTTATATAGATTCATTGAGGCTTCTTATGGGTTTGAGATTTTGGTTTTAAGCCAACTGGTTTATCATAATTTACCTTAAGTTCTTCATAGTCGAAGACACCATTTCCATCCAGATCAGCTCGAACCCATAGCTCTTTTGTCTCTTGGAAGCTAAGTCCATGTGGCATACCCGTTAGATTCACCTGCCACAGTATGAAATGTTTGATGTCATTGTAAGTCTACTCTCAAAGTTTTTACTCCCCACAGTTCTGCATTGAACACGTAGTAATAATCTGAAAGAACTTATACGATCCTTTGCTAGTGTAATGAAAAGTGAAATCTCTAGATGGTCACAAAGTTTTTCCAGAAGAGTCAAATTCTAATTGGAATTTACAAATATAAACTTTTTGGCAGCGTTTGTAGATAATTGAGGTCTTTCTAGGCTCTTTTTATCCTGAAGAAACTGAATTTTTTACCTTTTGAAGTGCTTGGCAAAAGTCAGTGTAGGTTAGGGAATCACTGTGATTTTTTGCCCCAAGAAAAGCAAAGGCATCATCCTCGGCTATGGAAGCTTTGTGCAGTTGATACTGGAAGAATCATCAAAAGAAAACAGATTTAAACAAAAGGTCGTTTAGGAAAAAATAAATTTGGAAAGAATGACACATGACATGTTAAGTATGATGTGACTCAACATTTTATAAAAGATAGAAGTGATTAATATCTTTGTTTCTGAAGACCTCACCTTGATAATGCTGAAAACAGCTTCCACCCAACTTGTTCTCAATGGTTTTCTTGAATCACTAGGGTTACAGAGCCATATAAAATCAACTCCGCATATATCTCCCCTGTGGTTTCTGTGGCTAACCCACTGAAGAAGAAAATGGAAAAAGACGAATAAGGATGTGTTCTATATAACATGAGCCAAGTTTTAATAACACGAGGCTGGAGGAAAAGTTTGTAAGAGATGTTTACCCTATGAGCATCACTGTCGGTATACTGATGAGCATCATCATATGATGATATGAACCCTTGAGATCTCAAGAATTTGTAGACATGCCCACGCTTGCTTCCATTCCAGTCACTGAAACAAAGTATAATTCAAAGTCTGTGATTACCTTGTGCAGCTGGAAGGACACAATTTCAAGGCTCTTAAGACCAGAAACTCACCCGCAGAGAATAATGGGCATGTGATTAAGTTTGTTTTCCTTTTGGTAAACTTCCAGATATTCAAGAATTTTGTATACCTGTTTAGAGAAGCAGGTATATTGAAATTAAACTATACAAGATCTAAGGGGAACGGTCTCAAAATGCAAAATGATAGGAAGGATGACCAACCTGATGCAGTCTTACAATAGACAAACTAGAATCGTGGGGAAACAACAGGTGAGTGTTCACTATAATGACTTCTTGTTGAATGTCTTGCTTCCCATTAAGTGGGAAGGGAATAACTGATTTGACATGTAAGAGCTGAGCAACACGGTCTCCAAAATCGTTAAAGAGCAGCTCCCGGTAATTTACAACTTTAAAGTGGTCCTTATGGATGGCTGTTAAAAGACCTGTAAGAAAGATATTCAAGTCCAAAAATGAGACATCAAAGGCGAAGAAGCCTATCTTTGATCGCATGCGATCAGATAAGATAGAGGAGTCCAAACCTATAGCATTGACTTTGAATTTCAGTCCATATTTCTACTCAATCCATAAAACAGTCATTAAAAGTAAGAATGCGGCTTAATACAGCATCGTACAAACAACGACGATAAGATCACATAAACACCAACAAGCAACGTTTGACACCCGAAAGATCTTGATGTACCGGTTTCCAAGATTATAGATTTGGACCACCCTACACTGTTAACTGAAGCATATCAAGCAGCAACATTGAGGCTCTTAAGTTTGTAATGACTCTGGACAGAGAGACCTAGAACAATTCAGCAAATAACCACAGACGCATCGCATCCTTCTACTCCTACCTAGAGCTGACGCTATATTCAATCAAAAGAAGTATAAAGCATCATAAAAATCAAGAATCTTACCATCACCACGGCTGTGTGTTCTAGCCAACTGGAAAATAGTGTAGCCTGAAGTGCCAAGCTGGTCGTGATACATGTTCACTAATTCCTCATTCCCAACCCAAACTTCCTATGAACAGTCACAATTGGTAAGAGTCAGCTTAACAAAAAAGAGTCAATTTGACTTTCTAAGTGGCAAAGTGTACCTGGAGACAGATAACTGAAGAACGTTTATGGAGTAACAAATCTAAAATCCGCTGGTTACGAGCTAACCAAAGCGCGCGAAAATGGCTCTCTCGAATGCTCTGATTCTGCAACACCCAACAAAAACACAATCAATTGATGTAGTCGAAATGCGAAATTCAACAGGTAGAGTGAAATCAGAAGAGAAACAGAACCTTTTGATCAACGCGTTTATAAATCGGAGCCAAGATATTGAAAGTGGTACAAGAAATATTCGATTCCACCATTGAAGAAGCTAAGTTGGTGTTGAGTCTCTGCAATCGGCGAATCATGACCAGATCTCAGAACAATCACATGAAAAGAAACAAAAAGGAAACTCGAGCGACGCACCATAACTGAAACCGGTTTGTTGTGTCTGCCGAGTAAACCGGAAAAGTAGATCGGAAGAGGGACGGCAGCGAAGACGAAGAAGAATGAGAGTGGTGAAGAGAAGGAAGGGATGAATCTAGACCGTAGAATTAAGCTGAGCCTTGTGCTGCTGCTTCGATTGTGATGGCTTTGCATTTGAGTTTTTTTTTTGGGGCTTTCTTTCGAATTGCCCGGATACATCTCTTCTGATTTTATATATGAATGTCCTTCGGATTTATTTATTTATTGATGTTTAAAAAATATATGCCTTTACGTGAACCGTTTTTGTTTCGTAAATAGAGTATATTTTTCTACACCACACAACGGTTCTCTCTTTAGTCTTAGCAAACAAAAAGGCCCATGTAATTTCATTCACAATGACCATGTAATTTCTCATAATTTCAATGAATAAAAGAAATCTTTACAAAACTACTAGTCTATTGGTCACTTGTACAAGTTTTCTTTCGGTAGATTTTTTCAAGATACAAAGTTTTTAGTATTTTTTGTATTGGCCATTCATGGAAGTTTACGTATATTATCATTCTTAGTTTCCATTTGTCGACCATTTTATTTTTTACATTTTATCGTTTATGATATAAGTAAGTAAATAAAGAAATTGCAGGAGAAGAGGGATATT
The DNA here is from genome assembly GCA_900406565.1 of Turritis glabra. Classification (NCBI taxonomy): domain Eukaryota; kingdom Viridiplantae; phylum Streptophyta; class Magnoliopsida; order Brassicales; family Brassicaceae; genus Turritis; species Turritis glabra. Next base: position 211,088 of record OVBN01000150.1, on the reverse strand, counting down.
ATTAATAATGATTGGAGAAGAGAACCGCGTCCCTGGGCTTTTGTCGGTGCTCGTCACACGGTTCGTACCGCACCACACCAATTATATTATCTTTTTACAGCAATTGTTTTGGTTATTTTATGATATATCATCATATCAGCTACAAACCTACAAAATATGTCAAATTGCTTAACCACGTTGTATTTAATTATTATTTTTCGTTTCTTTGTTAAAATGTCAACGCTTAAACAAATACCAAGCGATTAATAAGCTCAAATAAATATATTTTTCAATTAATGATTCTAATTAGATCTCCGTCTGGAAAAATATCATGTCTGGAAAAATATCATATTTTGGGTCTTCTTGTGTAATGTGATGGATAAAATTACTAATTCGGTCAAATAATAATTTCATCTGTTCAAATGGAAGAAAGCTTTGCATTTGGGGATTCTTTCGAATTCCTAAAGAGATATTTTTTCAGATTTTCGTTTTTTTTGTATTAGGCATTTCTCGCTTTTGATATTTATGGGTTAAAATTTACGCCTTCACGTAAACCAATGGTTTTTGCTACACCACAAATTTAAAAAAAAAAAGAGAAAAAAAAGCAGAAGAAGGAAAATACTAGTCCTTATTATTATCATAAAAGCACAATATCAAAACAGAGCTAATAGAAATACGCGCCAAACCCAGCCCAGGCCATAAGTTTTTGGGATAAGTCCACTTACGAAATAAACAACCGACGATCGAAGCATATTCCACGACTAATAATAAAACCTAAACACAACTCTACCTACAGCGGAGAAGAGCAGCGAAAGGATTCCCTTTGAATCTTTTGGGTTCTGGAGATCGTGAGGGAGGATATGGAGATTGTGATTTCTTCCTCTTCGGTGGCTTAACTTTCAACTCAAGCAACATGTTCCACGCCCATTTAGTTGGCGGTGCAGATTCGATCACTTCGTCCGAAGTAGCTTCAGGGCGATAAGCCAACATCAGGTTGTAGTCACTCTGACGAAGACTGAGACATTCAGGCAGAAAATCATCATCTCCATAAATAAGCATGGCATTGCGGGGATGGATATTCAAGTTTCCACAATCGCGCCTTCTTCCCTTGATCTCAGTATCGCTCATTTGCTTGTTTCTGGTTTCGAATTTTTTTTTTTTAACAAATCAGATTAATGAAATCTTTCAAACAACTATTAAGATTGCAAATTACCAACCGTCATAACAGCTGGGTCACTGCGCTGGTTGGTTGCGCTTATGATGTCCACATAGCCTACATAGTTTAAATTTCTCACTGATTGCCTTATACGCCGACTGATAGTATAAGCATTGATTTCAGAAGAGGACAAACAATTCTTCACGTTTCACCAAACTGTGGTGGGAGCATTAACATTCAATTGTGATGCTTTGTCCTGATCCCATAACTTAAAATCAAATTGACAAGTTAGATGATTTCGCTATTGATATGTCATTGTTAATCGAAAATATACAAATTACAGAAATTTCAGTTATAGAAGTTTGCTTACTTTTTTGGTTGAAACAGACAAGAAGATTTACAAACAACTTGTTTCAAATGCAACTCACGAGCAAGCCAGAAGGAAACTTCTATTTTCGATTCTTGTTCTACATGCAAGAACACAAAGAAAAAAGTATAAAAACCATATTATAAGACAAAATATGAAACATCCATTTGAAAATTTTCACGAGCGGTAACAAAGTTTGTTTCTGCACTTGGATCAATAGTCACTCACTTTACAGCTTTTATGGAATAATATTGGCTATTCCACTTTAGCAATAATTTGTCCGTTTTTCTCTTAGCACAGTATAAACTATATAGTTTTATTCCCTTTTTTTTCTTTCTGCCTATGCATGCTAGTTTCTTTATAGGTTTCATCAAAACCTATGTTTCGATTTATTATTCTCTTTGTTAAATGAAAAATCATTGTCGATGTTATCCACCACAAAGTTTACTGATAGTTGGGTTTTTGGTGAAAATGAGTAATTTTTATTAAAAATAAAGTGGATGTGGAGAAGCTATATCAAATTGTGGCTAATGGGATGAGTTTAAATTGATTTGATCTCAAAAAACATGACACGTTTATATTTATATTTTTTGTTTTAGTTTTTTATAATTGTTTAATTTGCTATGTGGTAGAATTTTGTAGGTTATGTAATTTGTATTTTATAATATGAAGGATAACGATTCATGATTAATATAAGTTAATTTCGAAAAAATGGTCTAGCGGATTATTTTTTACGACACATGAATTGGTATATGATATGTATAAGTAAAAGGATCATAATGCATGATTAATAGTATAAGTTAATTTTGAAATAAAAAAGAAGGGTGTAGCGGATTACTTTTTGCGATACATGAATTGAAAATAGCCAAAGAGAAAACCTTGAAACAGTGTTTCTTCCACGCGTTTTGAATTTGGCAAAATGCAAACAAATATATACTTGCTGTATTTTCCAACAAAAAAACTATCTCGCCGCTTGAGACCGAGTTAACTCACGACTCAGCCGTTTACTTGCTATTCAAGTTTGTCGCTTTGAAAGAGTTGATCTTGTGTTGTAGTCGAACCTTTGGTTTGAATAACATCGTTTTCATATGAAGACCAACGCCGAAGCTCTCTGGCGGGAGCGAATTCTCTCCATCAAACTCTACTCTTTCAATTTTAATTTAATTGGTAGGTTCCGATTGAATCTCAGAATATAACCTAATAATTGAGTCTGTGGAATTCGAATGTTGTTTTTTTCTTTCTTTCTGATATTTGGTGTATGTGATGTGCACGCATCCATTTGATTCTACCAAGTGGGGTCGCGTTTGCAAATTCCTTGTTTTAGACGGCTTTTTGGAGAAGAATTCAATTGTTGAGCCTCTAGAAACTACAAAGAGTGATCTTTTTCCATAGAAAAAATGTCGAAAAAAACATGAACTTTCAAATTTGGGACAAAAAAAAATAAACTTTCGAAATGTCACTTAAATTCTAAAGTTTAGTTTACCTTCTTGATAAAATTGTCGAGTTTCATTGACTTGACCATTTTGGAAATGTCGTTAAGTTTTCGTTAACAAAACAACCACGGGGTTAACCTTCCGTTAGCAGTCTCCGTTGAACCAAAACGACGTCGTTTCATTAAAAAATATGAAAGAAAAACTAAACCTATGAAGAATTGATCCGCTGATCTTTTGGACTCATAAGAAACTCTCAACCGTTGAGCCACAAGAACATTTTAGTATTATAGCAAATAGAGCGTATATATATATATATATACATAATTAATTAAAAATAACAAAACTAAAAAAAATCAATAACCAAACATATACAAATAATAAATATACACTACAAAAAAATGCTGACTTGTATCACTTAAATAGTATCAGAAAAATAAGTGATTTTAATTTAAATTATTTATTGATAAATGATACAAAATATGTGAATTAACATCAATTATAATTATTAATGTTGTTATTAAATTGTTTGACATCGGTTTAATTAAAATGATTACAAATTTATATTAGTTTGCATCACTTTAAAAATATTGATACAAAAATATGAATTCACATCAACTAAATAATTGATGTATTTATAATTTTATTTACATCACTTGAAAAATGATACAAAATTAGCATCAAATAAAAAAAAATCTTCTTTTGTAGTGATACTTACCATAAATATATATTTAGAAATTTCAAATATTTAATTATATATATATATATATTTCTTATATATTAAATGCATTGATTTTTGTCATTTATAAAATTATTATTTTCTAAAGTACAAAAAAACTGAAACTTATGGAATATAGAAAATTAAATATATGTCCTAAAATTTATACAATCTTTCTCATATAAATATAGGATTATGTGCCATTCACTACAATTATCACTTTTTTTTATAATTTTATTAAAATGGTTCTTTTTATATATTTTCTATCTAAATATGAATATCACATCGATTTCAAGATGGAATAATGATGTTTTATATTTATCTAATATATATTATACTATAAATACAAATTAATTTATCAAATATATGTATTTTATCATAAATAAAATTATTTATAAAGTTAAATTGAATAAAATTCTATGTGCATGTATAAATGAATCCTATATTTATATGAGAAAGATTGTAAATGTTATCGTGGTTCAACTCTGAGAGTTTTTTATGAGTCCAAAAGATCAGCAGTTCGATTCCTCATGGATTCATTTTTTCTTTCTTATTTTGTAGTGAAATGACGTCATTTTGTTGTTTTCAAAACGACGTCGTTTTGGTTCAACGGAGACTACTAACAGAAAGTTAATCCCGTGATCGTCTTGTTAACGGAAACTTAACGACATGCATAAAATGGCCAAGTCAATAAAACTTGACTATTTTATCAAGAAGTCAAACCAAACTTTAGGACTTAAATGACATTTCGAAAGTTTGTGTTTTTTTCGTTCTAAATTTGAAAGTTCATGTTTTTCGATATTTTCTCTTTTTTTTTTAGTGGTACTTAAAACGTTTTCTCCTCCGATATGTTCTTTGCTTGGAATGGTTTTTTCTGGAAAGAAACTCATTAGTGTCATATAATTGGTTTCTCTTTATGCATATATACTATTGATGCATTTCGTTTGCATTTATTTTTATGGATATCAGGTTTAATCCAAGACCTACTTAAACAGCTTGAAAAGCAGTGCCACGGTCACAACCGAGGTGATGTGACCAAACATGACAAAGGGAATGTCAGTTTTATCTTTGAACTAAACTATACCACAATTTTTTCATGTGTATAGGTTCCAACAACATGTACTCTGATTTTATAATGTTAATAATACTACTCTAGTTGACAAAAAAAAAAAAAAGTTTCCCGCAGTTGCTTCTTTTCCAAATTTTCTTGTGCAGCAGAAACTTCTAACACATTCCAAAAGCAGGTAAAAAGAACCATTTCCTTCCTTACTTCTTCAATTCCTACTCTTCTTTATATCTCTGTTATGGTTACATAATCGGTGAGGGACAGGTTGGTGGGACGATTCTAGCAGCCAAATTCGCAACAGAACGTGGGTTGGCAATATACACTGGAGGATGTTTTCATCATTCTACTGCCAAAAGGGGCGGCGGATTTTGTGTTTTTGCTGATATCTCTCTTTGTGTTCACTTTGCATTTCTTCGTCTAAGGATATCTAAGTAAATTTTCTATAACTAACTGGTTTCCGTTTGCTTCTATCAGAGACCTTGATATGTTAATCATCCTCTTATTCCAGCTTATTCTTCTTCTTCTTTTTTAGCAAACTTCTTCTTCTTCTTCTTGTTCAACTTTCTTTACGAAATTTTAGCAACAACTAAAGTCAGCAAATCAAATTCACGCTATTTATTGAACGCAAATGTTTTCAGACAAATCAGATTTATTTCTTTCTATTGAAACTCCAAAATTCAGTAAAGAAATTTTACAGATATTAAAAAGTGCCTTTGATTGGCTCTTCACCATGGCAGTAGCAGCAATCATCAAATGGAAAGAATTAACTCCTGCTTTGACCATCTTACGCTTCGACTTTCTCTACAATGTTTTAGCATCAACCAAAGGTTACTAAATCAAAACTCATGCCATCTAGTTGAACGCAAAATGTTTCCAGAGAAAAACAAGATTTTCTGTTGAAATACCATTAAAATTCTTGAGATAGGTATTAAAACTTGTTTCTTCGGATGAGAGGAAGAACCACCTCCAGAAAAATAGTATTTGTCATTGACTAGATGAAGTTTAAAGTACTGCATGACAACCAGTAGTATGGGGTCAGAAATTTGATATGGAAGATATTTTATTTGAAAGGTAGACATAAGATTAAAAAAAAAACAGTTAGACAATGACAAAAAATGTAATGATGATACAACAAGCAAAGAAGAGAGAAGATGCTTATAATGTAATAAAAACCATATTAGAAGACAAAATATTAAACATCCATTTGAAAAATTTGCACAAAATTTTCACCAACGGTCACAAAGTTTGTTTCTGCACTTGAATCAATAGTCACTCACTTTGCTGCTTTTATGGAATAATATTGGCTATTCCACTTTAGCAATAATTTGTCTGTTTCTCTCTTAGCACAATATAAACTATATACTTTTATTCCTTTTTTTCTTTCTTTCTGCCTATGCTTGCTAGTTTCTTTGTAGATTTCATCAAAACCTATGTTTCGATTCATTATTCTCTCAAATGAAAAATCATTGTCGATGTTATCCACCACAAAGTTCACTGATAGTTGGGCTTTTGATGAAAATGAATAATTTTTATTAAAAATAAAGTGGAGGTGGAGCTATATCTAATAGTCGCTAATGGGATGAGTTTAATTGAGTTCATCCGAAAAGATATGAAACATTTATATTTAATATTTTTTGTTTTAAATTTTAGTTTTTTATTAAATTGTTTAATTTGCTATGTGGGAGAATGTTGTTGGTTATGTGATTTGTATTTTATAATATATAAAGGATAACAATTCATGATTAATAAAAGTTAATTTTGAAAAAAGGGTTTAACGGATTATTTTTTGTGACACATGAATTGGTATATGATATGTATAAGTAAAAGGATGACACTTCATGATTAATAGTATAAGTTAATTTTGAGAAAAAAAGGTGTAGGGGATTATTTTTTACGACACATGAATTGAAAATGGCCAAAGGGAAGACCTTGAAACAGCGCTTCTTCCACGCGTTTTGAATTTGGCAAAATGCCAACAAATATATACTTGCTGTATTTTCCAACAAAAAACTATCTCATCGCTTGAGATACCTGACATGGACCGAGTTAACTCGCGACTTAGCCGTTTACTTGCTATTCAAGTTTGCCGTCTTGAAAGAGTTGATTTTGTGCTATAGTCAAACCTCTGGATCAAATAACATCGTTTTCGTATGAAAACCAATGTCGAAGCTCTCCGGCGAGAGCGAATTCTCTCCAGCAAACTCTACTTGGACGTTCCTATTTCAAAGATACGGTTGTTTCATATGCGAGACCCCCTCCCCCCGCCACACGGGATTTGACTGACGCAATTTTTAATTGATAGGTTATGATTGTCTATTAATCGGCATACGATATCTCGTTCATAGGGATTGAGAAATTATGAGTATTTCCCCAATTTTTCAATCAATCAATTTCTCCAAATTTGAAATTTGTGGCTTCTTTAGTCTCAGAATACTAGAGTCTCTTTACTTGTAGAAATCAAATGTTGTTTATTTCTTTCTGATATTTGGTATATATATGTGCACGCATCCATTTGATTCTACCAAGTGGGGTCGCGTTTGCAAATTCCTTGTCTTAGTCGGCTTTTTGGAGGAGAAATCAATCGTTGAGTCTCTAGAAGCTATAAAGAGTGATCTTTTAGTAGTACGTAAAACGTTTTCTCCTCCTGTATGTTCTTTTCTTGGAATGGTTTTTTTATGGAGAGTAGCACATTAGTGTCATATAATTGTTTTCTTTTTATGCATATATGTATTGATGCCTTTCGTTTGCGTTTATTTCTATGCAGAGCCGGTCCAACATAAGTGGTGGTCCGAATCCAAAAAAAAATAAAGTGACATATTTATATTTTAAGCAAAATTTTTTTGAAGTAAATTAAAAAAAAAACTGAAAAAGAAAATAAAAACAACAAACCTTTTTTTAACAAAAAAAAAACCTATTTAGTATTTATAACCTTCCATACATTTTGTTTATGTTTACAATTCCAATTAAATTTTAAAAAAAATGATAAAAAGGAAAAAATGAAAATAAGTAACTTAACAAAAATAAAAAAAACTAGATATATGTGGTTTCCATATGACACAAACCTCTATTTTCTAATTAAAAATATTATCTTATAAAATCATGGATTTTGTGGGTTAAAAATTTATTAACTATAACAAAATATATGACCAAATATTTATATATAGTGGCCCTAAGCCTTGGCTAAGCCGCCTGTCCTACGAGCCTGACCTGTTTATATGGATATGAGGTTCATTCCAAGACCTACTATGTAGACAGTTCCCGCAGTTGCTTCTTTTCCAAATTTTCTTGTGCAGCAGAAACTTCTTCACCCATTCCAAAGCAGGTAAAAATAACCATTTCCTACTCTTCTTTATATCTCTGGAATAGTTACATTATCGGTGAGCGATAGGTTGGTGGGACGATTCTTGCAGCCAAACTCGCAACAGAATGTGGATGGGCAATAAACATTGGAGGAGGTTTTCATCATTCTACTGCCAAAAGAGGCGGCGGAATTTGTGCTTTCGCTGATATCTCTCTGTGTTCACTTTGCATTTCTTCGTCTAAGAATATCTAGGTAAATTTTCTATAACTGGTTTCCGTTTGCTTCTATCAGAAACCTTGATATGTAAGTCATCCTTAACAACTTTTTTTTTAAACTTGTAAAACTCAGAACAGGGTTATGATAGTAGATCTTAATGCTCATCAAGGGAATGGCCACGAAACAGATCTCGGCGATGATAGTATGAGAAACTTTTTTCTTATTTCATTATGTTTAGTCTTAATGGTTTTTCAGTGTGGGGATAACAGTATTTTGTCTGTAGGTCACGTTTACATTCTCGATATGTACAATACTGAGATATATCCTTTCGTAGGCTTTGTTGCTCTTTGGAAGTCATTTCTTTCAATTTAGAGTGTAGTTTGATCTATGCTTCCTTTCAACGGTTGGATTAACCTGCTCTGTTTTTTTTTCTTACAGGATTATAGAGCTAGGAGACTCATCGATCAGAAGGTTGAGGTGCTGGTAAGCCTATCCTCTATCCAGGGCCGGTCCATGGCTATTGGAGACCCTAGTCAAGTCTAAAAAATGTGCCCCTTTTTCCTTTTTAAATCAAACCGATAAATAATATTAACTATACTACTTGAAACAGAGTTCTAAAAAAGAATCGAAATAAAAGAAAGTAAACATAAAAAGAAACAAAAAACACTAAAGTACTACTTGAATATGATCCTCCTTGCACTCTTTCCTGCAAAATCATCCATCAAAGCCACATAATCAAGCTTTTCAAGCATAGCTTTCTCGATTGATAATATAGCTAAACCATTCAATCTTTCTTGGGACATGGTGGATCTCATATAATTTTTTATTAACTTCAACTTAGAAAAACTTCTTTCGGCTGAAGCAACTGATACCGGAATGGTTAGCAATATCCGATAAGCAACCCATGTGTTTGGATAACAAGCATCCCTTCTTTTCAAAAACTCCAACATTTCAATTGGTTTTCTAACTCGTTTGGCAATGATTCCCGAAGAATGTTTAGTTCTATAAACAAAGCTTCCCCATCTATATCATAATGCATACCATGCTTCAGAGAAGCTTCAAGATTCAAACATGATGCTCTTAAACTATCATCATTTGTGGATATCATTTTCTTTAAATCAAACAAAAATCCAAAAGTTTGTTCATACTTTTGGAATTGTTCGAACCTTGACTCAAGAGAAACTAGAGCTTGATCCATGAGTGTGAAGAAGTAGTTAATTCTGAAATCATCCTCCGGTGACAATTCCATATTTTCATCCACTTGCTCTGAATCTTCATCAAAATGTTTCTTTCTTCTAATGATCCTCTTCTTTTTCGCGGGAAATCCAACTTCTATCTCCATTGCCTCTGCAATTTTTACAGCCTCAGACTTTGCTTTCTCAAATCCTGTCCCTCTATATTTTCGAAAATATGAGACAAGTCCCTTGAGTTCAACAATGGCAATATCAATGTCGATGTCCTCTGATTGTAAAATCTTACTCACTCTGTTGACAACAGCTAGAAGATCATACCAAATGATCATACCAAAAAGAAACTCAAACCCTCCAATCCCATGTGTTTCACTCAAAGCAAGAGATTCAACATCACTTCTTGTTTTTGGATCGTCGGTATTTTCAGCCAAGTATAGTAAAGCATCTCTTATTTCAGGAGCTTGGAATCGAATTGCTTTGACACTTTCAAGATGACTCTCCCAGCGAGTTTGAGATAAAGATTTAAGTGTTAGACCTTCTACCATCTCTTTGAATATATTCCACCTGTTTGTTGAAGATGCAAACAAACAATATATTCGCTGAATAATTCCAAAAAAAGACACAACCTTTGTAGAAGAAGATGCTATATCACAAAGCACAAGGTTAAGGCTGTGGCAGCCACATGGTGTGTAGAATGCTCTTGGATTAATTTCCAGCAACCTTCTTTGTACTCTTTTATTTTTTCCTTTCATGTTAGACCCATTGTCGTAACCTTGACCTCTATCATCATCAATCTCTAACCCAAAGCTAACCAATGCATCTTGAATCGTAGAGAACAACCCTTCTCCTGATTTATCATTCACTTTCAAAAATGTTAAAAAGAATTCTTCAATCTTGATTGACATTGAAGAAATATCCACACATCGAATGATCAAAGTCATTTGTTCTTTATGACTTATATCTGGAGTACAATCAAGTATGATGGAGAAGTACTTGGAAGCATGGATCGTCTTTATGATCATAAGTCTAATCTCATTGGCCAGCATAGATATCAGCTCATTCTGAATCTTGTGACTTAGATAATGAGAGTATATCTCACCTGCACCAATTCTTCTTATATGCTCCCTCATCACTGGATCAAACTCTGCAATCATTTCAATAAAACTCAAAAAAATTCCATTTCTGTCCTGACCAATCTTCTCATTATCTCCTCGGAATGCTAGATTATTTTTAGCTAGAGTCTTCACCAATGCAAATATCCTCATAAGTACTTCTCTCCAATGATTCTTCTCTTTGTTTATTGCTTCTTGAACATGCTTATCAATCGTTTTAATTCTGTTCAGCCTTAACTCTAACTCTGCCCATCTAGTCATATAAACGATGTGATCATGACTGCCTTCATGTTCTTTGAGTCGCTTGTAAAGGTTTCTCCAATCACTATACCCGTCAGTTGCCAAGTAACCTCCCTTTTTGTCATGTCTGAACAGCTTACAGCAAAAACAGTAGACTTTATCTAAAGATTTTGAGTAAATCAACCATCTTCTATCTTGTTTCTCCTCATTTATCAAATCCCTTGTATAGAATGCTTGAGAAAAATGTCTACCAATACTATCCTTAGGAAACTGATAATTAGTTGATAGCCTTGTTGGTGGACCATTTTCAACCAATAAATCTCTTAGTCTCATATCAATGTTTTGCCAATTTCCCGGATCAGAAATATCTGTGGAAAGTCCTTCATTCTGTACACTTTTGTTCTTCTCATCGACAACTTCATCCTGCTCTTTGTTGTCAAACTCATCTTCATGATCCACATCGTTTTCTGAATCCACATCCTCATGATTCACATCTAAATCAGCCACATCGTTTTCTGAATCCACATTTATTTCTTCATTCTCTTCTCTTTGTGTACCAGAGACAGAGTTTGCAGGTTTCTTCTTCAAATACTTTAAAATAGAATTGGTGTGTGGCCTCATCGCTTCTTCTTGCATCTTTTTTCTTTTTCTTTTCTCAGCTCCACTTAGTTGTCGTTTAATACCAGGTGCCATTCTGCTAGACTGCTACTAACAAACAACAACAAGAATTGAATTAGAAATTTAGAAGTTAGAATAATGTTAGAAAATTCTCATAATCGCTTGAAAACTAAAACGAGGAGAGCTTATAAGCTTAATCAGTATCTGTCCGAATAACCAAGATCCTCAGCCTCAGAGATCACCTGCTGACCTGCAATTGACGGCACTAATCAGTAATCGCGATATGACGATTGACGAAGGAGACGAATCGTCGAAGCTTTTATGTTTTAATGTTTTATAAAAAAAAATTTGGGCCATTTTGGGCCCTAAGCAGCTGCTTATGTTGCTTTCGTCTTGGGCCGGGCCTGCCTCTATCAGCTGGGATCAAATTTGATTGTTTTGTGTCATGTTATAATATATACTGTCCTTACATTATATCTTGACAGAGCGGGACCACCAGTGATGAGTATTTGAGGAAACTAGAAGAAGCCCTTGAGGTATGCATTCGATCATTCCCTTAATCTCTTGTTTCCTGCCAAGATATGTGGCGACGATAGATTAGGATCATGGGATGTAAAACTGTAGCTGTGAAGCTGAAAGTTAGAAACTTGGTTCCTCGGAACATGATTAGTAACTATCATGTGATCTTGTTAAGAGAATTATTAAGAGAACCTATGTCTTACTCTCAGGTTGCTAGGCGAAACTTCCAACCAGAGTTGGTAATTTACAATGCTGGGATTAGATGGAGACGCTCTGGGGCTTCTAAAGGTAGTTTATTTTACCGCGGATATCGGATTTATATTGCAGCAGAATATAGTTTCTTCCGGAATTACAATGTGACTCTTGTGGCAGATAAGCCCTGATGGCATTAACATGTAGAGACGAGAAAGTCTTCAGATTTGCAAGGGATAGAGAGATTCCTATTGTGATGCTGACTTCAGGTGCGAAATTAGATTTATTATTAGCATATATATATGTATAAATATAATAAAACCACGTAGCTAGTGACAATGTGGAATAGTTTTCAAAGGAGAAAATAAGTGATGTGATGATTATTTTTCCAGGCGGGTACACGAAGTCGAGCGCCAGAGTTATTGCAGATTCCATAGAGAATCTCTCCCGTAAAGGCTTAATCCAAACACGGCCCGGGTGATCCCAATCGGCTTATACTAGTACAAACCACTTGGAGACATTAACTTCAGAGATTTATAACACACAGCTTTAACACAAACAAACAAAAAAGAAAGAGTTCTAATTACGCACAAATTAGGACTTAAGCAGTTTTTCCTTTTCTAGAAAGCGATATATTATTTTAAAGGATCTCATCTCACTCATATTTGTGTAATAACCATAGGCGCATCACATCCTTTCCTACTCCTAACTAGAGCTGACACTATATTCAATCAAAAGTATAGAACATAATCAAAATCAAGAATCTTACCATCACCGCGACCGTTTGTTCTAGCCAACTGGAAAATAGTGTAGCCAGCAGTGCCAAGCCGCTCTTTTTGTACATCAGCCGAACCCACTCTGTTTCTGAGCGCGAAAACCGATGAGATGTGACATCTTCTTCAGCAACAGAATCAACTTCAAAGCCCCCATTATCTTCCTCCTCTTTATGATCTGGCAATAACCGCCAATATAGTAATGTTTAATCGGAAAAAGGGGAAGAGACAAGCATTTACACTTCCATGAACATATGTGTTGGTGTCTAAAATTCCCCTTTTTGTTTTTATTTTCACTTTTCAACCAACGTTCAGATGATTATTAAATAAACTAATTCAGTTACATACGTAATTATGCAATTAACAATAAAGAAAATATACAGTACCAATCAGCCACCAAACTTTTACTTCGCTTACAGATAAAGGCTTCTCTCACACACACACTCTACCCTCTATACAAAATTCAAATTTGGGCTTAATCATCATGACTCAAGTAAACTATAACCCCTTTTTAACTTCATTCAAAGGAGTTATCTAAATTAATAAACAAAATTGAAGATAGGATTCAAAATTTAGATAAAGTTTCATTATCCATTTTAGCCTGCAGCTCAAGCATCTAAAACCAGACAATGAAAGGGAATCAACCATATGATGTCATGTCACACGTACACCTTATAAACAACATGTGTAGCTTGCAATGAAACAAAAAACAAATAGAGAAAACAACCCAAAATTATGAACTCAGAATGGGAAATGGATCTGGATCGAAAGCTAACATTTTTCAAATGCACAAAGTGGCAATTCGAAGACACACTTGATCCTATTAACTGCCCTTTCCACTACTTCTGCGACAGCCTCTACGCCGGCGACTACCCTCAAATCATTGATGTTCTAGTTTTCTTCTTCGTCACGGTTTCTTACTTGACGACGCTAATCGTCATCGTAAGCAAGGTAATAACAAGAAGAAAAATAGAAGATGATGGTGATAAAGCAAAAAGGTACTTACTTCCTTCTGGTCCAATCTCTCTTCCTGTGATCATCTTAATCCTTGCAAAAGGCCAAAGGATCAATACCCTTTTCCCAATTTCCATCTTTGGACCTGCAATCCTGCAGCTCGTTCAACTCTCAGTGCTTATATTCGAGAACATAATCGAAAAAGAAGCAAGCTTTGTCTTCTTTGAAGCCTCAACTATCTCTGGAATTCTCCACGCCAGTCTTTACTTAGACGCTGTGGTTCTCCCCTACTATACAGGATTCGATGCTCTGGTCGCTTCTACCTTCTCTGGAGTTTGCAAGTCTTGTATCTGCAGGAAAGAGCCATTAATAGTGGGAGGGAAGATTGTGGCTTACCAGGGATGGTCTAGTACGACGTTCTTGGTGGTAGGTGTTCTGTGTTTGAGGATTATATGCAAGTTATGCAGAGAAGAAGAAAAGAGAAAAAAAGTTTTGGTGATTAAAAATGCAGTGGAAGGATTGGCATGGGTTGTTCTTATACGAGATTGTGTGTATTTGGCAGTTATGTCACCTGTTGAAGAGCCGGTCTTGTTTATAGCTTTTGTGTATGGTTCTGTTCTTCTGTTGATATGTGTTTATGTAATCACACAAGTATGTTGTTTGGTCAGTCGGAGGCCGAGTAAGAAGACATCAGACTCGTGACATTTCAAACTAAAAGGAAAAATCAGAGGGAAGATGAAGTAAATGTAAATGATACTATTGCTTAAAGATGAGTTATTTTTTTTTGGGCGTGATGATGAAGTGGTAAAACTTAAACATTACTTCTATATCTATCTTCCTTACATATATAAATGCAGTTTTATTAAAATACTATTTGCAAAAAACATTACAAGTAGTAATAAATTCAAAAATCAAAGGTAAGTGTTTAAATTTACATTACTGAGTAAAGAAAAGAAACTTGTAACACTTCTAAATGACCATAAAAAACTTTAAAGACAAGATGTCAAATTTGATTTATTATCATATTTTTGAAATTTAAAATCGATTTTTTTAAATGACCTTCATTAAATCGAAACGGGAAAATTTATAATTAGTAATAAAGATATGGAAAAAAGTCTTGAATGACATTGACATCAGGCTACCAATGCTAGTCTTTGTGTCAGAGATATAAGCGGCCTGGTTATGATCACAACAAGAATGCTGGAGCCATCACTTGCTTTGGTTAGGACCACCGCAATCATGTCTAATGGCCCAATTTTATCTAAATCTTGATTCTGACCACTACATCTACAACAACTCCATGCCTTTGAGGGAAGGAATGTGTTTCATGCTTGTTTGTGGAGGTGATAGAATCTGCTATGTTCAGTACAACGTTTTTGGTGGTAGTTCTTTTGTGTTTGAGGATTATATGCAAGTTATGATAGAAGAAGCAAAGAGGAAAGTTTTGGTGATTAAAAATGCAGTGGGAGGATTGGCATATTGGTTGTTCTTATACGAGATTGTGTATATTTGGCTGATATGTCTCCTGTTGAAGAGCCCACCGTGTTTATAGTGTTTTTGTGTTTGGTTCTCTTCTTCTGTGCTTATGTAATCACACAAGTGACTAAAAATATATATTCCTCTATTTTTGTATATTATGTATGGGAAACATCCATTTCATTTAACCTGAAAACATGGCAGTCTTTTCTCTGAACAAATCTTCATAAATTACAGACAAGATAAAAAGCCGGAAACAAGAAAATGTTGCAGATAATATCTTTAAAAAAAAAGAAAGAAAATAGAAAAACTCTTCTTCTCCTTCTAATTTTGGTCACAACAAA
The DNA here is from genome assembly GCA_900406565.1 of Turritis glabra. Lineage (NCBI taxonomy): Eukaryota > Viridiplantae > Streptophyta > Magnoliopsida > Brassicales > Brassicaceae > Turritis > Turritis glabra. The sequence goes on along the minus strand of OVBN01000150.1, from coordinate 195,437 downwards.
ACCTGTTCTTCAGACCTCTTAAAGTGGCTTTCCACTTGTCTTGATGTCATTTCTGATTGCTCCTTGAATCATCTTAACGATGAAGTACTGAAAAGTACAAAAATGGATTTCACTTGTTTACCAAATTCGAACAAGACAATAAATCAAATTGTGTCTCTTTCTTACCTGAGCGCCGATGATGAGAGGGATGAGTTTCTTTCCTTTATCATCAGAGTAGGATCCATCTACCATCTTCTTGTCTACATGAATTGCTTTCCTCTGGTTTGTTGCTACATCAGTTATCGCCTTAACCAAGTTCGGGATCCACGCTTCACCATTCGGAAGAGCCTAAACCAAGAACAGGTAAGCAAATTTTAACAGTCTCTCTCCAAATCGGATCAAATCAGAGATTCGAAAACCCTAAACCTTTTCGTCCTTATCGTTCTTGCTGCATCTTCCACTGTTCTCTGCATAGACTACCGCGATTGCAGAATCCTACAAGCCAGTAGAAGAATGTAACTGATTCTTGCTACAATGAACCAAACATTGGTAAAAACTATTTTCCGAGACGGATATACCTCAAATTCTTGTTTTCGCATCTTAGAACCAGCACGGATAGTTTTGAGGAGAGAATCTGATCTCTTGGAGGAAAAAGTTTCGTAGGAAAGTTCATCGGGAGGGGAAAATTGAGCATGAGTCAGAACAAGCAAGGTTTTGCACCATATCTCTTTTCCAAAGGTTTGGGTGATTGCTTTAACAACTTGCTTATCTAGCTCATCGACTCTATACACATCCAAACGATCAACATAGAGCAAGACATCTATGGTTCTGTTCACAAGAAACCTGACCAAAATCCGAGAAACACACAACTGTCGTAAGAACTTCCACACACATATTCAAATATACAGCTTCAGCAGAACAATAAAACCCATTGAGTAAAGCCTAAACAGGATACTCATAATACACAATTTCAGCAGAAACCCACAAGTAAACATTTTAACCACATATTTCCACATATTTACGTAGCTTAAGTAATCAAAAACATATGAGATAAGCCTATACGCAACAAGCAGATCTTATAACATCAATGAAGAGCTAGTCAAACTTAATGTCATCCAAGCCAATCAATGAAGAGAGATTCCAAAAGAGTAGTACTGACCCTTTGATTAACTCGAGGGCTTGGTGATTGACATATCCAGCTTCCACAAGTCCAGGGGTGTCAATAATGTTGATAGTGAACCCTCCCATTGTTCTTGAACACATCACTGGTCTCAAACCTTCAGCCTACAAAATCGACAAAACAAAACCATCAATATCTTGAAATGACAAAACATACTTAACCCAAATAAATAAATCAATTTCAAGCTTAGGGAAACTAAATAACGTACCTGGAAAGGACTGACACGGACGACTTGTTCGCCGATAAGAGAATTGACAGTGGATGATTTTCCGACACCGCCTTTACCCAGAACAAGAACTGTCATGGAGTTCATATCCTGCAATTACAAAAAAAAAAACCCATTATCCTTATCACAACGGAGAATCCGAGAAACCGACTTAAACATTAAGAAACAAGAACACACCAAAAAAAAAAAAAAAAAAAACCTTTTGCTTCAATTTGCCGAAGAATTCAATCAGCTTTTCTTGGGTAGCCAATGGAAATTGCTGAAACCCGACCCATTCACGAACGAGAGACCCCATCACTCCAAAACCCTTCTCCAAAACGAACAAAATTTATGAGTTTTTATTTGGTTCACAGCGCTAAAACCCTATAGATGACGATGATATAATAAACGTTGAAAGTGATAAGCTTTAAAAGTGATAAGCTTACAGCTTACCGTTGTATGAGCTTTGTGGTTATGAGGTTTTGGAAGAAGCTCTTAAAGCGTTCCGGAGAGAATAAGCAAAGTCATGAGACCTTATCGGAACTTTGTTTATTAGTTGGGGGACTATTTATTGGTTATTACACTTTACCCCTTCATTTCTTCAATGTTTCCTTCTAGTGCCTAACTCTTATGAAAATAGACAATCTTAACCCCAAACCAAATCCAAGCACCAATATGCATTACAGTTAATATTTTCATGAATCTCCGAGCAATGGAAGACTACATTAGTTGGAACATTGGATTAGCATAGAGTGCAGGCTCAAGCGATGCCGATTCTCTGAACCTTTCTTCGCTTGTACGTCAAGGAAAACAAATGGTCAACATCGGTTTCTCGAGCATGATTGTCTTCGCTCAGAACACGCAGCGGTTTTCTCAGGAGCTTGGCTTCCCTCTGAAAGTTATTGCCAGACAAAATCCTCTTGGTCTCCGCTGTTTCAGAGCCTCTGTCAACAGTCCTCGGCTTCAAACCAGGAGACTTCAGGTGGTAGTGGACATATCCTTCTTGCTTTAGAGGCAGATTATGTTCTGTGATGGAGTACTTTGAAACACTAAGAGCTCTGGGGATAGTGCGTGTTGGATCATGAAATACCGGTTCTGTACCTTCGATTGAGCTTTGTGTAGATTTCAAATGGGCGAAGGAAGTGTCTTGGTGGTTCAGTAAGCAATTGGGGAGATCTGTGATTGAACAGGTAATAGTTCCGTAGGGTTTCCCAAATCTCATACCTGAGTATGGAGAGACTGCAAATCTATTACTATTTGAACTGGTTTCATGGATTCGCTGGAGATTGTTTCCTGGAGCTACATAGGGTTCCCTGAGAATGGCAGAAGAAGATTTAGGGACTAGTTTGAGAAGACCCTTTGGCAAAGTCTGATGATGATGGCCAGCAGAAACTAAGCTGGAACCTTGGTACCGGAATATTCCTTTCTCGGTTATCTTTATCTTGAGAGTGTTCTTGGGGCTGCCACTGTGAGGGAAGGTTAAACTTTTCCCTCTATTTCTTTCCACAGGTTTCACTACATTGGGAGTTTTGAATCTACATGCAGCACTATCCATTTCCTCAGATGGAACTCTATTAAGGTCCAGTAGCTTGAGATTACCGATTTGAGTTCGTTCTGACTAAAGGAGGAGTCTGGCGTTATTGCCCAATTTCTTTCCATACTGAATCCACAACCTTTGCATCTCGGTGAATGTCTTGATCAGCTTTTCATGATAGAACTTTAAAGAGTAGTAATACTTTCTCCTCTTGACGAACATAACGCTGTCTTTGAAACAAGCAACCTTTGGGGTAAACAATCCTCCTCTCAAATTCTTGTAAAACCTATCCTCTGGATTCCCAAAATATAAATTGGCACCTCCAAGAAGTTCCTGCATCGTCAAACAGAATGTCTGTTGATCCATATCTGGCAGAAAACATGAGAGGAAGAATCTTTCTTCTTCTGTCAGAGATGAGTTCCATGTCTCAACAGACAATATTCCCGTTAAATCTGGTAGATCATAGAGCTCGTATGGTATGTTACAGAGCTGACCTTCTACCATAGCTAGTTCGCAGTTTGCTTCTGCAATGTCGTAATCATCAGAGTCATCTTCTGAGTCTACAACCCCAACTGTTTGATTCTTATTCATCTCTCCACCCTTATTGGAATGATGGATGGTCTCACTGTAGTGACCACTCACTACCCTCACAACACAAATACTTCAAATCTCTAAACAAAAGCTCAGTACAAAGGACCACAAGCAGGATACCTAGATAGAAAACGTTAAAGACTCATCATCAGCAATTCACATTACCAGAATTCCACTACAATACAAGTCGTTGCAATGGACAGCGAGAAGCTAAGATTCTAGTAACAGAGTGTTACTAAGTAGCAATCAACAGAGCATAAACAGCATTCACCCACAGATCTCAGCACTAAAATATACATGTGTAAAAATTCGTGTGGATTCAAAGGTTGATCAGATGCATTGTGAGATCGATGAAGAACTCAAGAGAAGAAATCGTAGAGCCAATGTAAGAGACACAACCCCAGACAATCTCCCAGATCGGATCAGATACAAAGCTTAGACACAATCGATCTCGGATTCAATCAATAACCTAGGATCCCAGCACTAATCGCCTCCGATGAGTTTAAAACCCTACCGGAACAAATCACAAATGAAGAATCTCGCGATATACAGAGAAATCGATCCGAAGCGTTGAAAAGACGAGCTTACCAGCTCTAAAGACAGATGAAATTAGCAATTTAGGGTTGAAGAAACCATATCCACTTGGCTGCAGAAACCAACTTCATCGCCTTCAAAGAATCTCTGCTCCTTTCTAGAAATTTCTATGGCTTTTCGATGCTTGAACGCCACCAGTAGAGAGGCTAATTAACTGTTACTGTGTAATTTGATTTTCTTAATTAAAGCCGCCTAAAGTAACCCCTCGATTACTTTAATTAATCATTTTAAATTGTGTGATTAATCTCGCGTTAGACATTACTTCACAAATAGTTTGGTCCTTATTATGCTATCTAATTGGGCCCCCATTTACACAATGACCGTCTAAAAATTCATAGGCCCATGTAATAATTGTTACAGTGTCTAACTTGATATTTTGGTAAGTGGAACAAATCAACGGTCAGGATCGTCTCCTTGCAGTAAAGTCTGGAACTGTCATTCTCTACTAAAAGATGAGCCTCACTCTCTCTCTATCTCTCTCTCTCTCTTTCCAAATCATTGTTTTGATTCTGGAATTCATCAAGGGATCGAGAAAAAATGTATCAGAAGAAGAGAGAGAGATTCATGGCTGATAGTTCTATCAGACTTCACTTAGCCTCTGTTTCCTTGCTTTTAGGGCTTATCATTTCATCCTTCAACTTGCAGGTACTTAAAACCTTCATCATCATCCCTGTTTAAAATTGCTTACGTCGATCAATAACTATGGATGCTGGTGCTTTCTTCTACTGCTATCTGTTTCGAATTCTCGGAAGGATCTTTTTTGCTTATTTTGTTGGACTCTTGAAGCTTCAAGTTTTAAAAAAAAAATTATAACTTTGTGAATATTTTCGATTTTTCTGGGTCTTATTCTATTACATATGATATGAACGGGAAACATACATATGATTTCTATAATTGTTTCTGTATCAGTAAAGTTTTTTTAACCTTTCAAGCTGGTTTTTTCTTTTTAATCTCAGGGTATTGCAGCACAAAATCTTTCCAAGCAGAAACTTTCCTCACGGATTCTTCAGGTTTTGATCTTGATTCCACCCACTTTTCTATATTCTTTCGTCTCTTTTAGGTTGCCTTATCCTTGATGATCGAGTTTTTGCAGAATGAGATTGTTAAGGAAGTCAATGAGAATCCAAACGCTGGATGGAAAGCTTCTTTTAATGATCGGTTTGCAAACGCCACCGTGAGTTCATTATTATCACCTCAATTATCTTATCTCCTAAGAGCTACAGAGTTTTTTTTTTTTTTTTTTGTGTAGAGATGCAAATACTTATCATCGTTCCTGAAAAGTTGTTTTTTTTTTTTTGTCTGTGTATGTGCAGGTTGCTGAGTTTAAGCGTCTCCTCGGTGTGAAACCAACACCAAAGACGGCATACTTAGGTGTACCTATTGTAAGCCATGATTTATCTTTGAAGCTTCCAAAAGAATTTGATGCTAGAACCGCTTGGTCACAGTGCACCAGTATTCGAAGGATCTTAGGTTGGTTTTAGTCTCTTAAGATTTCCACTATCTCGGTCTTTTATCCAATGATTTACTGACTCTTCTTATGTTTTTTTTTCAACTCCTCTCCCCCCTTTATCGCACTAAAGATCAGGTAAAACATCATTTGAGTGGGTTTTATATTGAACAATGCGTTACCCAGGTCGATGATAACATTTTGGTTTTGGTTTGTTTAGGGTCACTGTGGTTCTTGCTGGGCATTTGGTGCTGTTGAATCACTCTCCGACAGGTTCTGCATCAAATATAACATGGTAACCCAGCTTTCTCCATGAAGCCAAGATTGATGATTGCTAGCGCTTTTCTCTTAATTCGGAGATTAATGTAATTTCTTTTCTTCCCTTGCAGAATGTTTCTTTATCTGTCAATGATCTCTTAGCATGTTGTGGATTCCTTTGCGGTCTAGGTTGTAATGGTGGATTCCCAATTGGTGCATGGCTGTACTTTAAGCACCACGGTGTAGTAACCGAAGAGGTAAATTCTTATTTTAGCTGCAAAGAACATATAATAATGTCAAAGTGGTCAAAATTTATTGAACTTTTGCAATGTTCTGCTCTTCAGTGTGATCCATACTTTGACAATACTGGTTGCTCTCACCCGGGATGTGAACCCGCATACCCTACACCAAAATGTGTGAGGAAATGTGTTAGCGGAAACCAGCTTTGGCGTGAATCAAAACACTATGGTGTTAGCGCATACCGAATCAAATCTGACCCTCAAGACATTATGGCAGAGGTTTACAAGAACGGACCTGTTGAGGTTGCTTTTACCGTTTACGAGGTAAATAAAAGGTTTTAAATTGATTAAATTGATTATATCATGGTCCGGAAGTCCACATTTTCATGGATCTTTTGTTCTTCAGGACTTTGCGCATTACAAATCAGGAGTGTACAAGCACATAACGGGTACTAGCATTGGAGGTCATGCTGTTAAGCTTATTGGCTGGGGAACTTCTGATGACGGCGAAGATTATTGGGTATGAATCCTTTTTTAACACTCTGTCTCTGGATTTCGTGTTTGGATCTGGCTGGAAAATTCATAACAGTTTTTGTTCTTTTGAATTGGTTGCAGTTGCTTGCAAATCAATGGAACCGAAGCTGGGGTGATGTAAGTTCTTCTTCTCTCCAATCAAACCTTTAACTTTGACCTTCCAAGTAACAAAATACAGAACCTGAGATATAAAGTGTGAAAATTTCAGGATGGTTACTTCAAGATCAGGAGAGGAACGAACGAATGTGGCATTGAACACGCCGTAGTAGCCGGTTTACCTTCAGACAGGAACGTATTTAAAGGTATTACCACTTCAGATGATCTTCTGGTTTCCTCATTTTAAACAAGAAGATGTGTCTCTACTTCTTAATATATCATTTGCAACTGCATTGTAATATACCAATTGAAAGAATCAAAAGACTTTCAACGAAAGCAAAACAAAAATATATATAGCTTATAGCTTTGTTCATATTAAATTTTACATGTTCTCTTATTTTACATTCTAAGTTCTACTGTTTTGTATCCATACTGTTTCATTCTGCACTATGTGTGACCAATGGTGGATACTTGAGCTTTCTCTGTTTAGTAGACTGCTCGGCTACCTTCTTGCATACAAACCTCGTACCCATCACCTTACCTAGCAAACCAGTTCTATCGGTCGTAAGTTGCCAGAAAACCCCACCAGTATACGAACCACCGGTTCTTGCACTGTCGTAGATAAACATCGTAGACTCTCTTGAAAAACATGTTCCATTTTTCTAAGTTGAAGGCAGTGTTATCTCTGACATCTTTTTTTATTTTTTTGCGAAACTGTAAATAACATTGATGAAAATGTAGAGTTCATGTTTACAAAAGAAGAAAGAAACCTAGGTTAGAGCTTCCTTGGCAAAAAAGTTAAAAACAAGGAAAGCAATAGATTACATGAAGTCGAGGAAAACAATTATCGAATCCAGAGGGCCATTAGGGAAGCAAACTTGCGTTTGTGCCTTTTAGCCGTGATTGTGTTTTTCACCTCTCGGTCAATGATTTTGAAGATGAGATGAGGTGAGAGGTATCGCTGGTTGTGAAGAACCTCGTTTCTCTGTTTCCAAAGATGATATCAGGAGGACTGCGTGGCCATTCGACGAAGGGTTGACGGAGCTTGAGGGGTACTCGTTCGAAGCCAGGAGAGGAGCTCGGACCAGGACACAAAGAGCGGCTGAGTCGGACTAACCCGCGATAGAACAAGACCCCATACAATAGAACTGAAATTGCAGGCTAGCAGGAGATGATCTCTTGTTTCCACCCCTCTTGCACAAAGACAACAATCTAAAGGGACGTTTAAACCCCAAGAGTGCAGTCGTGATCTTGTTGGGAGCCTGTTCAGCTGGGCCACCCACATGTGGAATGCATTTCCTGGAACCGCACCTTTGAACCAAACCAGTTTCGCCCATGTTTTCTTTCTTTCACAAGGTCTGCAAGCTTCCCAAGTTTGAGGTGAGGAGAGCCATTACATTCAGCTCCATCAACAACCCAAGCATAAGAATCCGCAAGGGCGGTGGTAGATGGTGGTTCAATTGTGGTGAGATGAGCATGTAGATCAAGTTCTACATCAGATCGAGGAGAGGGAATGTTCCATCTGTAGTTTCGTGCTGCAGCTGCTACCGTTGCATTGAGTTGCAGTCTCAATTGCCTAGGTCCTGTATCTCCAAGCCGCAAAATTAAGGGACCCAAAGGAGTCCACGAATCATACCAGAAACTCAGTGTTTGACCATTCCCCAATAGACCTTTGACAAACCTGCTAGCCCACGGTCTGAGGCTTAAAAGCGATCGCCATGTCTAAGAGTCATGTGTAGAAGCCTTTAATGCCCAGAAACTCCGACCTCTTAAATTGTGATGCTTATGCCAGCTAGCCCATAGGGACTCTTTGTCTGAGAATAGAAACCAAATGAAGCGGAGACAAAGAGTCATGTTCCAAGAAGCAAACCTCCTAAGGCCTAGACCCCCTTCATCCTTTGGTAGACAAACGTTCTTCCAAGCAATCTTGGGAACTCTTGCATTGTCAATACTTCCTGACCATAGAAATCGAGAACACATACCCTCAATCTTTTTTACACAGCCCAAAGGAAGCATGAATGTAGAAATCCAAAAATTTACAGTTCCGGAGATAACAGAAGAGATAAGTTGGACCCTTCCCGCATAAGACAGGGATTTGACAGCCCAGCCTCTAAAAGTTTTGGTCAGCGAATCCAGGAGAAGAGCATATTCAGCAAGTTTCAGCCTTCTATGCATGAGAGGGAGGCCTAAATACCTGATTGGAAGTGACCCGAGAGTGAAACCGTAGCTGGTCAAAGCAGTTGATTCACAGTGGTTCAGTCCAGCGTGGAAAAGCTTAGTTTTGTTCTTGTTCATACAAAGACCAGACCATAAGGCAAAATCATCTAGAGTCTCAGTTATACCATGCAATGAAGAGCTTAACCCATCAAAGAAAATCATCACATCATCAGCAAACATCAGGTGGGATATATTTAATTCCTCTGTTCTAGGATGATACCTTATGTATCCACTGTTGTATCGAGACTGAAGCAAATTAGAGAAAACCTCCATCGCTAGAACAAATAGATAGGGAGAGAACGGGTCCCCCTGTCTCAAACCTTTGGTACTTGTGAAGTAGCCACACGAAACTGCATTGATTACGACAGAGAAAGAAGGAGTGGAAATGCATTGTTCAATCCAATTTATGAATACCTCCGGAATATCCATGGCTCTCAAGGCAGACAAGATAAAATCCCACCTGATGGAGTCAAAAGCCTTCCTTAAATCAACCTTTAGCATAGCTCGGGGTTCGGTATTTGCTCTGTTGTAGCCCTGAACTATCTCAGTTGCCAGCAAAACATTTTCTGCCAATAGACGACCTGGAATGAACGCTGACTGGGAATTTCCAATGACTTCAGCCAATATTGTTTGTAGCCTTCTCGCAAGAAGCTTAGCTATCACTTTATACATCGTGTTCAAGCAAGCAATGGGTCTGAAATCATTTGTTCTACAAGCGTTTGGCGTCTTAGGGATTAGCACAAGAGAGGTTGCATTCCATTGTTTGAGTAATTGTCCTGACTTGAAAAACTCCTGGATTGCATCACACACCTCCGGTCCAATGATACTCCAGCATCCAGTGAAGAATTCTGCTGAGAAACCATCGGGACCACTTGTTTTGTTTCGAGGCAGGGAGAAAAACACCTCTTTGATTTCAGCATCTGAGAACGATTTGGCTAGGCCATTTTTCTGCATTTGAGAACATCTAAAGGGTAGGAGGAGCTGCAGGTCTGAATGAACAAACATTTGCGGCCCAACGTCACCACCTAGAAGACTGGCAAAGTAATCAACACAATGGTTCCTCATGTCCCCTGAAGACTCAATCCTCACATCGTCACTGTCAAGCAGAAAATGAATATGGTTTATGGATTTCCGCAGCGAGGTGAAGCGATGATAATAAGCCGTGTTGTTGTCCCCATGCTTGAGCCAGTTGATATGGGATCGTTGAGCAAAAACAGTTCCTCGGCTTTTGAGAGAACTGACCATCTCCTCCTAGCCTCCTCTTCCCTCTCAGCAAGATAAGTCGATGGGTTGTCCAAGAGATCTGACTGACACTTCGTGAGGACGTCGTGAGCTGCGACAACTCGTTTTTCAATATCGGAAAAGTTCTCCTTCTTGAAAAATCTGATTACCTTTTTAAGAGCTTTTAGCTTTTTTGAAACTCTGAACATGGAGGAGCCCGTGACATTATAGGAAAACCATTCCCTTCCTATCAAACCCAGAAACTCTTCATGCTGTAACAGAAAGTTGTAGAATTTGAAAGGCCTTAGAGAGTTCTGCGGGAAGAGCTGAAGTCGAACCTCACAAGAAACATGATCTGAGAAATCCGGTTCTCCGAAGACACCAAAAGCTGAGGGGAAACACGTTGACCACTGCTCATTAACAAGAATCCGATCCAATTTTTTGCCACAGGCCTAGAGATGCAATTGTTCCACCAAGTGAAAGTAGAGCCACGAAAAGTTAAATCTGATAGTTCTGCCTCTAATAAGCAATCACGAAAGTCGCGCATTTTCCTATCAACGTTGAGAGAAGGAGGGTTTGAATGCTCATTGGGGTGAAGAACCTGGTTGAAGTCGGCAAGTCGCCCATAACCAGCCAAGGTTTCTGAGACAAAAGGGGATTTGCAGTAACTGACCTCAGTTCAGACCATAACTCCCTCCTCACTACGTCATCATTTGACGCATAAACAACAGAAACGATCATCCAATGCTCCGAGTCCGGCAGACGAATTTCACAAGTGACCATTTGAAGAGACTTGGCCAAGATTACCACTTTCACACTCTTGTGCCAAAGAACCCATATTTTTCCTAATTCCGAAAAACCGTAATTATCCTCGTGAGACCAGCCTGGCAGCAATCCATTTATGAATTTTAGATGCTTAGGCTGTTTTACATGTGTCTCAATAAGAGAGCCAAAAAGAGGTTTATTAACCTTCCAGCAAAAAAGTTGTGTACACATACTTAGTTTAATTTGGAGCCTTTGCCCCTAGGTCGTTTCTGACATCTTTCCGGCGCGAAAGTTTTTCACACCAATAGATAATATAACTTTGTTGCTTTATGCTATGTTAAATGAAAAAATCAGACGTGAATCCAGAAATGTTTTCCTATATATCGAATGCACACATATCTCAACTTCCACCAACTAAATCATCGAGTTAAATAAAAAATTATAATTAAAGCAAGTTTTCATACAAATATGATATAAAATATACTTAACAAGTTACAAATAGTACATATGAAATCAAAAAAAAAAAAAAAGAATTTAAGAAAATTGATTACCATGCAGAAGGAGGTACTGTTACAGTATTTATTTGGTTTTGACATTTTGTAAATTAAAGTAACCCCTTAATTACTTTAACTAATCATTTTAAATCTATATTAACATTTTTGAAGTATATTTGAGAAAAACCATTGGTTTTCAAAACTATTTACAAAAATTGTCATTGTTGGGTCGGGTCAATTTTGAAATCGGGTCACAAAATATCCGAAAATCTTTAATGAATATTGACACCAACAATTACCATAACAAATTTGAGCTAATTTCCTAAAATATCTCTACCTAATTCAAACATAAATATATGATTCTCTTTTCACTTTTATTTAATCTTATATTTAAATTATTTTGAATTATTATATAATACATTTAGTTAATAAAATCTGAAATTTTTTTTGTATGTGATGTGATTAAAATTTTTTGAAACGGACATATATTACTCAATAAATGAATAAAAAAAAATATGTGTACAATGTCCCACATTGCTTGAAAAATTGGACAATGGTTCAGAGTCATACTATAAAATATACCAAAATGATTCCGAATACAAATGAGCAGGAACATTGACTTATCATGCATCCAAATTTAAAAGTTTTACTCGGTTTATTCCGGTTCTTTATTTCAAAAAATTTAAACTTTTAAAAAGTTTTAAAATATTATAAATATTTATACTTTATATAAAATTTAAATATTATAAATATTTAAACTTTATTAAAATTTAAATATTATAAATATTTAAACTTTATTAAAATTTAAATATTTCAAAAATTTTAAATTTTTAATAAGTTAAACTTATAAAAAAATTAAAATATTTATAATATTAAAACTTTTATGAAGTTTCAAATATTATAAATATTTTAACTTTATAAGAAATTTAAATATTATAAATATATAAACTTTGTAATAAAAACGTTTAAAGTATAATATTTAAATTTTTAGAAAAATTAAAATATCACGGAACGAGGTTATATGACGGGACATGTTTGGATTGATATTAATACGGGATGATATATCGCGGGTAAAATCTTAGAATTAACAATCAAAATACAATTATACAATCTTAAACACTAAACAAAACAAATAATATTGATAAAACAAATACAACTTAAAACTTAAATTTTTTAGTTAAAAAAAATCGATTCGCGGTGCGGATAAAATCTAGTTATGATTAATAATCAAGTAAGTGGAACAAATCAACGGTCAGGACAGGATCAATATGATCTGTCATTCTCGTAAAAGATAAGTCTCTTTCTCTCTTATTAGAAAAGAAAAACTTCCATTAGAGAGATACCTTTTCCAAACTCTGACAAATCATTTGGAATTCGTTGAGAAAATTGTATCAGAAGAGAGAGAGAGATTCATGGCTGATAATTGCATCAGACTTCACTTAGCCTCTGTTTTCTTGCTTTTAGGGCTTACAATTTCATCCTTTAACTTGCAGGTACTTAAAACCTTCATAATATGTGTCTAAATTGCTTACAAAGATCGATATTTAGGGATGTTAGTGCTTTCTTCTAGTTGCGATCTGTTTGGTAGGCTTTTCATTTTTTTCTGGGTTTGATCATATTTGCTTATTTGTTGGACTCTTGAAGCTACATGTTTAAAAAAGATTCCAACATTTTGTGGATTTCGATTTCTTCTGGGTCTTCTTAATCTAATAATACATATGAACGGGATACATATTTGGGATTCTATATTTGTTTAAAGTCTTAACCTTTTTCAAGCTGGTCTTTTTCTCTTAATCTCAGTGTATCGCAGCACAAAATCTTTCCAAGCAGAAACTTTCCTCACGGATTCTTCAGGTTTTGATCTTGATTCCACCCACTTTTCTATATTCTTTCGTCTCTTTTAGGTTGCCTTATCCTTGATGATCGAGTTTTTGCAGAATGAGATTGTTAAGGAAGTCAATGAGAATCCAAACGCTGGATGGAAAGCTTCTTTTAATGATCGGTTTGCAAACGCCACCGTGAGTTCATTATTATCACCTCCATGATCTTATCTCTTAAGGATCTACATAGTTTTTTGTTTCTATAGAGAAGCAAATACTTATCATTGTTTCTGAAAACTTGTGTGTTTTGTGTATCAATGTGTAGGTTGCTGAGTTTAAGCGCCTCCTCGGTGTTAAACCAACACCAAAGACGGAATTTTTGGGTGTACCTATTGTAAGCCATGATATATCTTTGAAGCTTCCAAAAGAATTTGATGCTAGAAATGCTTGGTCACAGTGCACCAGTATTCGAAGGATCTTAGGTCGGTTTCAACTCTTAGATTTCCACTATCTCTGTCTTTTATTCAATGATTTACTGACTCTTCTTATGTTTTGTGTCAAACCTCTCCTCGATTATCTCACTAAAGATCAGGTAACACATCAGTTTGTTTATACAGAACACTGTGTTACTCAGATCGATGATAACATTTTAGTTTTGGTTTGTTTAGGGTCACTGTGGTTCTTGCTGGGCATTTGGTGCTGTTGAATCACTCTCTGACAGGTTCTGCATCAAATATAACATGGTAACGCAGATTTCTCCATGAAGCCGAGATTGATGATTGCTGGTGTTTCTATCTTCGAAAGATTAATATTAGTTTCTTTGGTTCCCATGCAGAACATTTCTTTATCTGTCAACGATCTCTTAGCATGTTGTGGATTCCTTTGCGGTCAAGGTTGTAATGGTGGATACCCAATTGCTGCATGGCGGTACTTTAAGCACCACGGTGTAGTAACTGAAGAGGTGAATTCTCATTTTAGCTGCAACGAACATATATTAATGGCAGTGGTTAAAATTTATTGAACTTTTGTAATGTTCTTGGTTCTTCAGTGTGATCCATACTTTGACAATACTGGTTGCTCTCACCCGGGATGTGAACCCGCTTACCCTACACCAAAATGTGTGAGGAAATGTGTTAGCGGAAACCAGCTTTGGCGTGAATCAAAACATTATGGTGTTAGCGCGTACAAGGTCAGATCTCACCCTGAAGACATTATGGCAGAAGTTTACAAACATGGACCTGTTGAGGTTGCCTTCACCGTTTACGAGGTAAGTACTAGGTTTTATATTGATCAAAGATATGATTTTATCATGGAACTCCACATTCTCATGAATCTTTTTGTTTACAGGACTTTGCGCATTACAAATCTGGAGTGTACAAGCACATAACAGGTACTAACATTGGAGGTCATGCTGTTAAGCTTATTGGCTGGGGAACTTCTGATGACGGCGAAGATTATTGGGTATGAAATCCACTATTTTAACACAATGGATTTTGAGTTTGTGGCTAGAAAGTTCATAATATTTGTGTTCTTTTGAATTGGTTGCAGTTGCTTGCAAATCAATGGAATCGAAGTTGGGGTGCTGTAAGTTCTTCTTCTCTTCAATCAAACTTTTACTTTTGACCTTCCAAGTAGCAACATTCGAATTCCAGAAAACACAGAACCTGAGATATAGAGAATCTGAAAATGTCAGGATGGTTACTTCAAGATCAGGAGAGGAACAAACGAATGTGGCATCGAACACGGTGTTGTAGCCGGTTTACCTTCAGACAGGAACGTATTTAAAGGTATTACCACTTCAGATGATCGTCTCGTTTCCTCATTTTAAACAAGAAGATGTGTCTCTACTTCTGTAATATATAATTTGCGACTGTGTTGTTCTTTCTAATGAAAGAATCAAAAGGCTTTCCAACCGAAACAAAAGTATAAATAGCTTTTAGCTTCTGTTCATATTCAAGTATACATGTTTCCTTTCTTTACATTCTAATATCTACTGTTTTGTATCTATACTGTTTCATTCTGCACTATGTGTGACCGATGGTGGATACTTGAGGTCTCTCAGTTTACTAGATTGCTCGGCGATTAGCTGAGCAGTAGTATTAGGACCTTCTTGCATAAATACCTCGTACCCATCACCTAACAGACCAGTTCTATTGGTCGTAAGCTGCCAGAATACTCCACCAGTACACGAACCACCGGTTCTTGCACTGTGGTAGATAACATCGTAGACTCTCTTGAAAAACTTGTTCCGTTTCTCTAAGCTGAAACCAGGATACTTTGAAGATTTCCCAAACTCTGTTATCAGTAAAGGCTTCTTAATGATATTGTCAGAGTCTTCAATGTGTGCACCGATCCATTTGTCCACAAATGTGTCTTGTTCTCCTGTTCTTGAGCTCTGTAATGGTAGCCTGATCTTGATTTGTTATAGAGAGAGAATGTGTTAAAAAAGACAACAAACTAGAGAACAAAAACCCAATTTTGATCCATTAAATAGAAACTGATGACTTACCAGGAATCCGGGTAGATATGGATAGTGGCGAAATCGATATCTGGAATTTGGTTATTGGAGATGAAATCTGTACCGGTTGAGACCGTGCCACCGGGGTTGTAAACCGTTCTTGCCGGTTTAGATTTTCCGTAAAACCCTTCAAGCCCTATTTCTAGCAAGTGGTTTGAGTCTATTGACTTGACATAAGTAGCCATTTCCTTCACCCAATTCTGCACACAAAACGACACCGTTTAAATGTGTACGTACATATTACATAATATATACGAGAGAGAGAGGAACCTGTAGAACAGTAGAACCAGTGGAATCGTTGCAGCGAGGTTCATTGATGAGTTCCCATGAGAAGATGGTTGGGTCGTCTTTGTACATTCGACCAGTGATTGTGTTTTTCCTCGTCAGCACGGTCTGTTTCAAAATTTTGTCAAACCGTCGGGTTTAGGTCGATGTAAGACTATAACTCTATAAGTCGGTACAAATATACAAAATTCTATATCTGATCTAATCCTTTATAAAAAAGAATTTTAATTTGAGGGACATTTGTCATAAAACGTTAATAAACATTTTTGGATTGGTACATTTGTCATATATGTTGATTATTTTAATTGATTAAAACCTAACTTTTGACATTTCAAAACCGTCGGTTATCTCGCGTTAACGTGTACAAATATAATCTAAATATTTTTGCCTGTAACGTGTCGTGTTACATATGATGATCATCTCTATTTATTTTATCCACTCAATATATGAGATTAATGTTATAACATATACTAACCTTCACGTGGTTCTTATAGAATTGCTTGACAGCTGAGTTTGTGAAGAATTCATCCGGTTCATTTAAACCGGCCCATTCCACGTACTTTTTCCTCCCTCCATAATCTTCGTAATTATTGACTAAACTAATTATCAATTTAATATTAAATCTTCCAGCTTCGTAGACCACAAAGTCTAGCCCCTGCTGACACCAAACTTTGTATCAGTATTTCACAAAACGCAATAATTTGTTGTTAATTCTTTATTAATCAATTATGTTAGATTTTTTTACTAAGTCAACAAAAAGGGTATATACTAGCTATATATAGACTACCAACTTATGCTTCTAATTACATATTAATATGATTAACAGTATTAAAATCTATCTACGCTTTTGTCATTTTTGCGATTATCCACTTTATATTAGCGTATGAAAAGGACACGACAATTTTTTTCAAGAAAAAACCAAAAAGTTTGAAGTCCGTTTGTCGGAAAGTAATATTTGAAATTTGAATCCTTCAATTTAGATTCAACAAACAATGGTCGTCGAAGGATTATTATACATATGACCGTAACAAATACCAGTCAATCTTTATTTATAACTCCGTATACTAAGCGAATCATTCAAACAAAAACAAAAAGGAAAAAGAAGAATATGTGAGATAGGATGATAAATTTATCAAAACAATAAGCTAATGATCAAATCATAATTTAAAAAATAATAATTTGTTGTATAGTTAATAGAAGCATACGAAACTGTGAAAATATTCCTTCATTTTTGCAATGATCCATCAAAGTCCTTAAATATAATATATATTTATATATGCATATATGTGTATGTGTATGCATGCGTGTTACCTTGAAAACGTCTTCACTATAGGAGCCAGGAGAGATCTGAAGAGGAATGTAATCTCCTTCGTTGAAACCCCAAATCCTAGCGACGTTCATTCCCACGGCGGAGGCTTGCCGGAACGCCGTCGTGACGGTGGCTCTTCCTCTAGACGCCGTGTCAGCCGCAGTGGTCATCATCCAATAAGCATTGAAGCCGTTTAAGTAAACTTGTTCCCCGTTCAAGACGAACTGTGTGCCGTTTCTCCCGACAAAGCCTCTCTTTACGGCGACGCAAATGCGGTTGTTTCCGATGAGAAACGGAAGAAGGAAAAAGAAAAAGGGCAAGATGTTTAACATTGTTAAACTTTTGCCGACTTGAAAAAAAGGAAGAGAATGACACAGCATGAAACTTATAAGACATTTGTGTGTGTGTGCGTTTGTGTTATATAAACATTACAGATGTCTTAGTGCCTACGTATTTGAACACTATTTACTTTTGTCACCATATTGCCTACGTTTATTTGGAAAATATCTACACGGAACGCGTGAAATATATTTATATAAATTTTATTAGGTTTTTAACGTTTATCAAAATCTTTTTTGAACTTGTACTCTTGAAATTTCAAAATAATATAATTTAGTTTTAAAAAAACAAATAGACATTTTATTTTTTGCTTAAAAGCGTAATATTTTTTATTTCGCCATTAAAACGATAAGAAATAAAGTTTTGTTAGATTGTTAGATTTAATTTCTGTTTAAGAAATAAATTTCAAATTTTTGTTTTAAGGAAATGATTTTGGCAAATATCATGTTTTCCAATAAGTCATTATGAGGAAATAGATATTTTCGGTTTTATAACATATAGATGATACGAAATCAAAATAGTATGATTTATGATTGAATAGAATGATACGAAACGACCACACTAATTATTTGCTTTTGAATGTAAGCATGACACGCATGTGGAGTGGAGCTATCATACTTAAGCTAGTACATATGTAAGATTTTATTTTATTTTCCTTTAGGTCGATGACTCAATTATGTAAGATGAATTATTAAATTCTCAACAGAAATAATAATTGAAATAGAGAAACTTCATATGGATTTTGTAAGCTCTCAAAATCGATTCGAGAGATGTAAAAAACATTCGGGGCCCACTATGTTTTAGACTTTTAATAAAAATATTTAAACTTGTCTGGCAAATAACTAGGAAATCTGTAATGGCTTTAAAAATATATAGTTTGGTGGTACAACACCATGTGAAATGAGATATAACTTGGGCCATTCTTGTTCTCAAGTTTCATTTCTCGTTATTGGGTCCTTGATAAAGCCCGTATGTTCTGTGTGCTAAGTTTACAACTGAAGGGGCACTTTTATTGTTAATCAATAGTTCAATACCAATATACCCATTCAAATTTGTTAGCTTATAAGAAACTGATAAAACATAAACAGGCAGGATATTAATTACATTGCTTATAAGTTCAGATTTATGCGAAAATAAAAACACATGACAGTTTATAATTTGTATTTTCTTTTTGAGTATCTTCAAAGTATTATATAGAGCATTTTGTTATGTATAATATTCTTCATTTTTTACCCCAAAAAAAATCTTCATATTAATATTAATTATTCGATCGGGGCGCTGGGTTCATATGTGACTTTTATCAAATGGAGCCATGTGATATAAGAGCGAGGACGTACCTCTAAATATGCCATCATATTAGGGCCCTTAATGATTATAAGATTATTGCATGACAGATAATGTTAAGTTACGTACAGAAGGAATAGACTCATTTATATTACATATACTTTAGAATACACTACAAAAAAAGTGAATATTATGACGGAAACTGTGACAATTTTTTAGTCAGAATATCATGACGATTTACTTACAAAACTGTGACGTATTTATTTGGTCATATAAACGTTACTATTTGATCATAATATTGTGACTGAATTGAAGGTAACCGAATTTTATCACTAATTATGTCGAATTTGTTACAAAATATATAGTCACAAATATAATTACGAATTTGCGATCAAATATGGTAACTAAATTATACGATTTTTGTGACTAAACTTACATCACGTCTAGTTACAAATATTTTGTAACTACTTTGTCACAATTAGTCACTGTTTTAGTGACCTTTGCGTTTGGTCATAGATTATGACATAATTGTAATCATTTTTGTGACAAAAATAAAAACTTGTGAACTAAAAATTAAATAAGAAAATAGCTTCAATTTTGGAAAGAAAAAAAATCTAAAAATACATAAATTTTTGAAAAGAGTACAAATGACATAATACAATTGTAAAATTATTACTCAGATTCATCAGTAGTTAATTCGATATCAGAATTTCCATCTTTAGCGTCAGATCCAACTTCTGCTTCTACTACTGGATCATCAAGATCTTCTGGTTGACCATCTAGATATGATAGTGTTTCGATGTGCAATGAATCAGATTGAACAATAGAATCATCGGTATATACTGATTGAAAATCTTCAAAAGTTTACTAGATAAAAATTATCTGGCAGAAATGAAACCTGAGAATCATTATAACCACATATAACGAAAAGAGTAGTATTTCGAGACTTCGAGTTGGAATGGATAAACGTATGAAATATATTAATAAAATCATTACTGGTATTTTTGTTTAACAAATCATTAGTGTTTTCATTAATGGATATTAGTATCAATGTTTTGTATTAAAGAGTACTGCAGCCGTACATGTGCCATTTGCCATGTTGACGAATGAGATAATGTAGAATGTACATTTATGGATATTGTAATCCATTCCTTTGTTTTGGTTTAAATAAAACAAAATCAATTTTTTTTTTCATCAGAATTTTATTAAGAAACCATTGAAGGATACATGATGGAAATACATATACCAGCGGAAAAACAAGATATTCTCAGAGACAAAGTCTAAAAAAGGAAAACAAAGACTTTAAGTTACATGGAAACTAATAAAAACGATGAAATTATAATCCACAAAAGACGAAATGATAAACAATATCTATAAACTAGTTCTCTAACGAAATAGACTTATCAAAAGACTTCCATGAATCTCCTAGATGAGCAAAGTCATCTACAGTGGACGAAACAAGTTAGCAGCTAACGAAACATGCTTTGTGGAAAATGGCGTTGTCGAGAACCACGATAAAACAACACAATTTAAAACAAAATCAAATAAGACAATCTAGATATAAAGAACACAATTTAAAATAACCAATTAACATAATTTTTATTTAATCAACTGTCAACTGTCCTCTAACGTACCACGGCTTTTACGAGTGAAAAGAGGAGAACTCATCAATCTGTTTCAGACATTTTCTCCGCAATTTAAGAAAGATTGACATGTGGTTACATATAGTTATAGTTATTATGTCCCGTATAACGTTGGTTAACAAAAATCGTATTATTGTTAAGGCCATATCATTTCGTTTTCTTTTCGAGTTATTCAAGTCATAAATTGTTATAGAATTAACTTATACTGTATGCTGAAGACAAAAATAAATACTCAACTTATTAAATTAGAAACAAGCTTTGTGGGTTTTCACTATAAATACTCGCATCGTCGTCTATCTATATTCATCAAAACACTTCTTCCATAAGTACTTCTTCTTCGATCAGAAGACCTATAAATAACTAAATAAGTCAACACAAGCCTAAAAAAATATGACTTATTCGAGAGTTGTCATCTTCATCCT
Source organism: Turritis glabra (assembly GCA_900406565.1). Lineage (NCBI taxonomy): Eukaryota > Viridiplantae > Streptophyta > Magnoliopsida > Brassicales > Brassicaceae > Turritis > Turritis glabra. Next base: position 174,463 of record OVBN01000150.1, on the reverse strand, counting down.
CGGGATGTTATGCACGAATATGATCAGCTCAATTTCTGCTGGTTGGATGCAAGCTCATGCAACCTTCTATGGCGGAAATGATGCTTCTGGTACAATGGGTAAGTGATTTTCTTGGGCTTTAGGGTTTCTTTCCTCTTCCCCAAGAAACCCTTCAAAGATCCGAGTTCTCTTTAATCACAAGAAATCAATTACCCCTCAATGGTTTTGGTTCAAATTCAGTTATATTTCGGTTAGATTAAAATGCAACCCGATCATATAGTACATAACCTCTACTATCCTTTTTCCCCGGTCTGGATTTCAGGCGGAGCATGTGGTTACGGCAACCTCTACACCGATGGTTACGGGCAAAACACGGCAGCGTTAAGCACTGCACTGTTCAACGACGGCAAATCTTGTGGTGGTTGTTACCAAATGGTCTGCGATGCAACCAAAGTGCCACAATGGTGTCTTAAAGGCAAATGGATAACAATCACAGCTACAAACTTCTGTCCTCCAAATTATGCTTTACCAAATGATAATGGAGGTTGGTGTAACCCTCCGAGGCCTCATTTCGACATGACTCAGCCTGTGTTTGAGACCATTGCTAAGTACAGAGCCGGAATAGTCCCGGTTCTCTATAGAAGGTAAAACGATAACAACTAAACTCGGATTTTATTGAATTTATTCGGCATAAAACTAACAAAATCGATCAAATTTCAGTTTGGTTTTCTATAACCACACCTTAGATTACTTTCTAATAAGCTATGGACTGGTTCTAAGCAATATCTGTCTGTGTGTGCTAATATAAGGGTTCGTTGGGGATGATTATCCTGTAGGGTCGGATGTAGAAGAAGCGGAGGTATGAGATTCACAATGAACGGTAGAGATTACTTCGAGCTTGTCCTCATCTCAAATGTAGGAGGTGCAGGTGAAATTTCCCAAGTATGGATCAAAGGCTCTAAAAGCAACAAATGGGAAACAATGTCAAGAAACTGGGGATCTAATTGGCAAAGCCTTACTTACCTTAATGGCCAAAGTCTCTCATTCAAAATCCAAACTAGTAATGGCAAAATCAAGACAGCACTCAATGTTGTTCCTTCGAATTGGCAGTTTGGTCAGAGCTTTAAGAGCAACTTAAACTTCTGAAAGCACACTTTCACTATGGACAATGTAAATGAAATCTTGTTTTCTTGAATGAAATGTTACAAAATTCCAATACATAACATCCAAAAGAGTGTTACCCGGTCAAAGAGGAAGTCTGCAAATATGTTTTTACTTTATCTCCGCATTACACGGTTACGCTCTCTCTTGCGAAATCTTTCCAACATGATTTGATCAGTTGCTGCCTGTCTGCTTTTCCCTGAATCAGCATTATTATTACTATTGCTACTAGACGGTTTAGCTCCTTCACCATCTGCTTGAGATCCTCTATCTTTGTATAGCTCAGGATGTTCTGCGTATTTAAAGTTTATATCGATCAATACAAGAAGCAACGCGCACATGGACTAACAAATAGAAAAAAAAAGAGAAAATGATTCATAAAAGCAAAACCTCTTCTAAGCTTCTCAGCATAATCTTTCCCGCGTTGGAAATAATCCGCACTATAGCTAGATGGAATGCTAAACTCTGATTTAGGCCGACCCATAAGCCTCTTCTCTTGCAAAAGCTTCTTGGCAGCTTCTGTTTCTTCAATGTTCTTCAGCTTATATCTATATCATCCAACCAAAAAATAAACCATTAATCTATAAACCACTCAAAAACATTTTATCATCAAATCAATGAAAATGTATTCATACTCGATTGGGAGTTGGACTTCTGCTATTCCGGTAGTCCACTGTGTGGAGCTCTCTTCCGAGCTACGCTTCTTAACCTGAGAAGGTAAGTTTTTTAAGTAACAACAATCGTAATTCCTGTTACACATACACACTAAACAACCAAAGTAACTTACTTTAAGATGATCAGGTATCTTATATAACTCATCTTCCACTCGCTTCAATTCGTTCTCAACTTCCTCTGCATCGTCAATATTGTTCCCCCTTTTCTTCGCCAATTCTTGTTCAATGTACTTTACCCTAAAGAATCAACACAATCCTTAAACACTTACAAAGACAGCTCACTCTAGCTCAATCTGTTCTACTACCAAGAAATTATAGAGAGGTATGCTTACATGTTGGGATCTTCAATCAAAACAGCAGTCTCTTGAGCAAAAGTATCTTGCAACACAAGCTCTTCTTTCTCTCCTTCAGCTTCGGTTTTCTCCACTGGTTTCACTTTTCCAATGCTATACTGCGCCGTAGAAGATAAAGCTGGGATCCCTAGTTTTCTCTCTCTCTGCTTCTGCAAAAACTTCACCTCCTCCAACGCCAATCTGTGTAGATCAACCAAAAAATCGAACCTTTTTCACTACCCATCAAATTAATTGAAGACACTCAGACGATAAAAAGCCAAAAAAAAAAAAAAAAAAAAAAAAAACCCTAAAGATGGTGATTTTTTTCAATTTTGGACTGACCTTCGCTTCTCTTCTTCATCTGAATTTGCGGCTTTGTTTGCATCATTATCTTCTTCCTCCTCGAAGCTACGCTTCCTGAAATTTCTCTTCGGCGGCATCGCAGCCAGATACTATCGGATTCTTAAAAGAGCTAATGGGGCTTGAAGACGACGACTACTCTAGGCTCCAATTAGATTGATCTGCAAACAGACGCTCTCCGTCGGGAAGCTAAAAGTCACCAGCGAAACGCATCGTTTTATTATGGGCCTTATTAATTAGCCCATTATATATGTTTTAATCAGGCCCACGTTAGCTTCTGTTCATCTTAATAAAAGTGTTTTATCACTCAACTAGTCCACCACGCTCAAGGACGAACACTTGGTCTCCAAGCAACCCTTTTAGAGAACCAGTAGTCTCTCATCCGCAGCCACAGAGATCAAAAGCCTAAGATTACCACTACAAGAAAACATTTGTTTTCCTACCACAAAAATCATAGGAATTTGGTAGGAAACAGACGTTTCCTACCATTTTCCTACGATTTTTTTCGTAGGAAAATTTCGTAGGAAAATAGAATGAAAATTTTGACCATTTTCTTACCAAAATATTCGTAGAAAATATTTTTCTACCATTTTTCTACGAAATATTTTCTACCATTTTCCTACTAATTTTTTTCCTACCATTTTCCTACAAAATTTTTTACTAGTTTCTTACAAATTTCCTACGAACTTAATAAAAAATAAAATTAATTAATTTCTTTTTAATAATTATATTAATTTCAACAATTAAATTAAAAATTAAAAAATAATTATTAATTATTAAATCGAATAGTATACATAAAATCAAATTATTTTATAAGACTCAGTTAACTACAAGAAAATAGAGAAAATAGAACTTTATATATTTAACCGATTAATAATTACAAAATATATACACATATACATACACACACACACACATTCTTATCTTCCTCCTCCACCAACGATTTCATCTTCGCCGCCGCCGCCGCCGCCACCATCAATAAACTCAGTCTTCCTCCTCCGCCAACAGATTCCTTAGCCTCCTCGCCGCCTCGCCGCATCGAAACCGTTACACAAGCCTCACCACCGCTGGGAAGGGAGATTCAACCATCGATTCGTCTCTGGTGAGATTTTCCAGATCCGGATATGCGGTGGAGAGTTTTCCCGAACTCGCCTTTCTCGAGCTTTACATCGCCGTCGGGAAGCTCGAAGTCAAAACTCCAGATCTGAGGAGGTGAAGAGGATGAGGAAGGAGAAGAAGCTTAGAAAGGAGACGAAGAGAAGAGGAGAAGACTTACCTTGGGTTTTCTAAGGACTGGCAGCGAAGGTGAGAGGAAGCATTGAAGCATTAGAAGAAAAGGAAAAAAAATTTGAGTTGACGAAGAGAAGAACGAAGGAGAAAAATAAGAGAAGAAGTTTTGACCCAAAAAAAAAAAGCAGGATAATATCTCATCCGTTGGATTTAGTCTCTATCAATGGATGATAAGACAAAGTTCAATCCTTGTCTCTTTGGACTAACCAATGAGAAGCTTTCACAATAAAAACATGAGTTTACTTTAAGAATTTAAATAAAAACTAATGGTAATGAAAAAAAAATTATGAGAATAAGTTTTACATAAGATAATTTTACATTATTTTAAAATTTTGACATAAACATAATTTTACATAAAGCAATTTTTACAATATAAAATTAGATTTATATTATAAAAGTGTTTATACATTATTTAATAAAAATACATTATTTCGTAGGAAATTGGAAGGAAATTTTCCTACCAAATTCCTACGAAAATCACTATGTACAGTTATTGTAGGAAATTCGTAGGAAATATTCCTACCAAATTCCTACGAAATTCACTATGTACAGTTATCATAGGAAATTCGTAGGAAAAATTCCTACCAAATTCCTACCGCATCATTTCTCATCAAATTCCTTCCATTTTCCTACCAATTTTCCTACGATTCGACGGTGTATAGGAATTTCGTAGGAAATTTCCTACGATTTTCTTACGATTAAATTTCGTAGGAAATTTTCTACCAATTTCCTACGACAACTGTTTTTCGTAGAAGAATCGTAGGTATTTGGTAGGAAATTTGGTAGGATTTTATGCTATTTTCTTGTAGTGTACCAACCAATAGTCTCTTAATTTTCTCGATCAATCCGTAAAAACCAACCATGGTTCACTGCATTTACCAGGAATTCTCGGTAAGATATACACATTTTTTTTTTTTGCTTTTTTTTTTTGATAACTATGTGAATTTTCATCAAATGAAAAGTTTCGTAGAAATTACAAAAAGCTTTACACAAAAGGACGTTCATTGCCTAAAAAAGATAAAAACAAGGAAGGATTTGTTAGAAGGAAGTATGATTAGAAATGGATCTACGTATTCATATTTTAGCCAAATTTTCATAAGGCTTATAAATCTCTTACGCTTCTTCTTGGCCAGAATTGTATCTCGAATCTGCCTGTCCAGCACCTTGAAAATGGCTTGATTCTCCGTGGTAATGTTGTTGTGTATAGGTTGTTTCTCTCCAACCAAATGGCATAAAGAACCGCCTGAGCAACCAGTCTTGGAAGAGTCCGAGGAGACGTTGAGTCCTTGAGATCTAGCCAAGCAGAAAATGCTTCCCAAGTATAGCAAGAGAAAGGGTTGTAGCCCAGTCTTTTTGTTGCTTTTAACCACAAGTCATCACTTACGGGGCCGGTTTAACAAAAAGAGTGGTCCGAATCTTTTTTTTTTAGATCTCTTTCTATTTATTATTTAAAATTTTAAACAAAATTAGTTTTAAAATTATGTCACATTGTGTTAAATAACCATTTTTAGTGAAAAAAAAAATTGTGACTCGTAATATATATATATAGACACAAAATAAATTGGTGGCTCAAAAGTTGCTTATTCCGCTTGTCCTAAGTGACTTACCTGCCAATGTAGAAAAAGGTGGTGTCTAGTTTCCAAGAACGATCCACAAAGACAACAGCTTGTGTCGATTTGTAGCCTCCAATTTGCGAGTCTAGCTTAGTTTTTGTTGCTTGATTTAGATATATGTAGATGTTTAAAAACTCTAGTAGATATGATTTTAGTATTCACCAGTTTTAGTAGTTTTAGATTGACTCTTGGGAATTTCATGTGATGTATCATCTGTCCTAGTAAATCAATGGATCTGAAGTTTTCACGATTTTTTTTTTTTTTTTTTTTTTTTTTTTTTTTTTTTTGTTCTCTGGAATTTGGAATTTCATCATCTCAAGTAGTTTATGTAATTTTTATGCGTTGTTTTTGGTAAAACCTTGCAGGAAAAGAGATAGCCGTGTTCTGGGACATATAGGATTGCGAGATCCCTGAAGGTGCCAATGTTCGTGATGTTGTGGCGAATGTTTCTGGTTGTCTTGGTCCGGTTTAATCAATCAAGGCTGATGGTGCATGAGTCAGATCCGTAATGATGAGTTTAACTCTGCTGGTATCATTCCAATTCACGTACCCGATTCAGGCTTGAGTTGGCAAGAGAGGAAACTTGGAAAGATTAAACTTGGCATGATGAACTGGGTAATTGACTATCCTTTTGGTCGATCAAATTTGTTTCTGATCCTGGGAGACAGATCATATGATCACGAGTTCATCAAGTCTCTTAACGATTTGAGGTGGAAGCGTTTCAACATTCTCCTATATCACTGCCTCGGTCCTCATCAGGACCTATACTTTCTACTGCACCTTTAGTATGGTATTGGGACAGCCTAGCAGTTGGAGGAGGCCCTATTCCCAGAGCCCGAAAAAATGAGCTCATGCATGTGAAGATCAAGTTTGATGGCTTTGCCTATCCTTCTGACGATGAGAAGTGCTCTGAGGATGACGATGAGAAGTTCTCTGAGGATGACGAGGAGTAGTCATGACATTACCTGAATAAGCTGGAAACGAATGGTGTTTTTTTCTTCTTCTCCTCTTTTGTTGTTGATTGCTTTTTTAAGTTGAATATTCCTTTGTTGATTGTTGATTTTTTAAGTTGAATATTCCTCTCTTGATGGGAATTCGTACGTGGATACTTTGTCTATTCATATTCCCAGAAGTTCCAAAAGTGCGTTAATAGACAAGAACAAAACATTCTCCAAGGTTGCAATATGCAAATGCATATCTCTAGAAAACGAACAAGTCAAGCAGATTATCTCTAGTTTAGTCCTTTGAGCTATGCTCATTGTCGCCATTAAAATGTATTCAAGAGTGAAGGGCTAATTAAGAAAGAAGAATCCCAGTTCACCTGAGCGACTCGGGCAGCTGACAGAAGTGACGTGGCGCATTGAGCTCAAATAACGCCGGAGCAAACCGGTTAATCAAAAATGTCACTACATGAACTCAAGAAAACGAATTGGATTTATTTATCGGAGGATTTATTTATTTTAAGTAAATTTTATTTTGTTAAATAATATAACTCACAATCATAAGATAATCACAATAATATTTTTTTCTTTGTTACCATAACATCAATGAAAACCTTTATTTCTAGGTTTCTCATCATGAACGGTTACAATATCGTCGTTTGAATTATTTTTTAGTCGCTAACCTTTCCTTAATCTTATCAACCATCTTAGTTCCCACCTGAAATGTCTTAGTCAACACATCTTCCGGCAACGCAGGTTCCGCCGCAAAAAGTGTCGCCGCAACGGAAACCGTCCCCGGCAACTGACTATTAAACGCCGACAAAACCGACGCTGGAGATTTCCCATTATTCTTCTGAAAATGCACAAGCCCTCTTGGAAAAACGAAAACTTCACCAATCTTAATGGTTTTAGAGAAAAGCTTATTCGCCGTCGTGATAAATCCAACTTCGAGCTCTCCTTCGAGGACGTACACGACTTCAGTGGCGCGTGGGTGAGTGTGAGGTGGGTTTAAACCACCCGGCGCATAGTCTATACGCGCTAAGGAGACGGAGAGAGTGTTGAGGCCGGGGATCTTCTCCACGTTGGCTCCCGTCACGGCGGAGCCGGAGGTGGAGTTTATGACGGCGGGCTTTGAGATTCCGGCAAAGAAGAAGTCGGAGGCCGTAATGTTTGACGTTTCCTTGCATGGAAATCCATTCAGTTTGGTTCCTGCGATGCGCACATCGTGCGGTTTATGTTTTGTATCAAACCGCATTTATCTTGAGACAGTCAACTTAAATTTATTGGTGTAATATTTCCACAAAATCTCTATTTTCAAAATGTTACAAATAACATAAAAATTTCTAATTCAACTTATTAGTTTTATTTCTGATTTGAAATTTGGATAAGAGTATCATAGAGTTTGACAATACGATAAATTGAAATTTTGAACAAAAGTAATTTCTACCGTGAGATTTATCGGCAACGCAGAGATCTTGAAGAGCATCGGGATCGTATGCACGAGTTGAAGTGATAATGCAAGTTAGCACGACGATGATAATAGAAATTCTTGAATTCATCATGGTTCCAAATTAAATATTCGAGAAAAGATGAATTTTATTTAATTATGAGAAAAGAAGCTCGAAGTTTTTGATACTTATAGAATCAGACACGACATTTGCTTGACAAAAAGACCGAACATTTCATTTGTCTTGACCAAACTAAGAAATGTACGTCATAGCTAATTAGTAGGTAAAACGATTCCTTTCTGAAATTGTCTTTCACTACAGCCAAGTCTTATTATTTATTCTCGAAGTCACACCCAAATAAATCATCGATGTGTTAGAAAGTGATTAATAATTCTCGAAGTCAAGTTTCCTCGTTTCTTCGTTTCTCATACATCCTAGGCAGAGCCACACCCTATAACTTCTAAGTAACATGCAGTGTGCAGAGGGAATTTAATATTACTTTTTGTATATCACATTATCACTGTATATATAGTGTATACTGTATACTAATATGACCGCGTGGACCTGAATTTTAGATGCTGAAGATATAAAGCTCATTGGGAGTAGCCAATATTATTCGAGACACTTAAGATAAGAATCAGGGAAATGCACCTTGTTCCTGACTTCCTATACGTTCATTGGTTTTTGCGTTTTAAACTCCTTTTAATCAAACAAAAAAAAAACTACGATGGAAATATTTATATCAAAATTCTTAAAATATATATTGGAAAATATTATTTTAGATGAAAATATACAGAGATAAAGGACAGAAAATTAAATATGAAATTTTCATGTTTTTACATAAGTGTCTCAATATATTTTGCAAAATATCAGATAATGAAAAAATTGTTACAAAATTTTATATAACTTTTATTTTATCGAAATTATAACTTTACACAGAACCACCGAAAAAGAAAAACAGTATATGACACAAAATGTCTTACACAAATTGGCATATATTGGAATATTTTTGTTCTTAATCAACGTACTTTCATTACACATAAACTTCCCTCGAGCTACTTATACATATCATAGTCTTCCCATCGTATAAGAAGAAAAACCCAGGAAACTTGGGAAACAAGGAACCAAACCGTAAAGACATTGAGGAGAAGAAGCTGGTGATGCTGTTGTAAGAAAGAGGGATTGATTAGATGAGTATGGGAATGAAGGATTAGTAAACGGTAGTAACGGCCAATTTGACGCTGGAATGAACGGTGACGACGTATTTTGATTCAAGGGATTTTGGCCGTGAGCCAAAACCAACAGGTGGTTGTGCATTCCAAAGTCTAATGTCGCCGGAGGTAAATAAGGATTCATCCCCATTGTTGACATCACCTGCAATTTACAACAAAAACTTTGATTACAACATAGTTTTAGATCTTTTGATGTTCAAAGGGAATTGGTCTAGAGACTCTAGGCTCTAGTGGAACAGTAACGCGGTGGCTCTGACATTTAGTTGGTACTTATTATCACGCTTAATGAGATGTGAGATGAGAGAGGAGAGAAATTCTCTAAGCTTAAATAACACGTTCTTTTATATAACTAATTTCACAGTTGTTTATAATTATATCATATATGACAGTTTGATTTCGAACATAAAATGTAGTATAAATAAGTTATGCGATATAAAAATACTAAACACCAGAAATCGTGTATAATGTTTTTTTTGTTTGTTTTAAATCGTGTAGAATGTTAAAACGTCTAATCATCTAATCGGGGACCTAAAGCGTGTAATTGACCATGTAGGTTATCTATGCCTACTATAACCCCGGTTTTTTTCAAATAATTATACACCAAATTAAAAGTGGCTATATTTGTTTTATCAATCGGAAACCTAGCTATATTACAAAACAATTATAAATCTCATTAGTTGGCGAGTCAGATCAAACAACAAGAAAGTGTAATATATATCAATCGATCAAACTAACAAAAAAACTCAGAATTTAAGAAAAACCCCAAAACCTCAGGCCTCCACAATTATATTCAAATATATAAACAAGCATACATAGAATACTGAATAAAGTTAAAATATATACCTGGAGTTGAAGTTGAAGGTTTTTCATATACTCAATGGCATTATCAAGAACCGATACCTTGTCTGTCTGAAAAACAAAAAGAGAAACACACCACCGGTTATTAGAAACCAAAACTTAAGGCAAGATTCCTTGAAATATATATGGAACTATATACACACACAAATACATAGTAACATATATTACTACAAACCTTGTGACAATTAGGTACAAGTTGCTGTAGCGTACGCATCTTATTACTCATCTCGCGTCTTCTTCTTCTCTTGGAACCCTTTTGTGTCACTGAAGGAACCTCTCTTGTAAACCCCTCTGATTCCTCCTGAACAAAAAAATTCAGATAAACAAAATTTAAAAAACAGTCAAAATTTATATATATATATATATATATATATATATATATATATATACACACACATAAGGTAACACAGATATATCGACTTACATCACTCAAGATCTGGATACGACGCCGTTTTAGTTTCTCATGTTTGTTTCTCGAATAACACCGATTACCTGAACTATCTAAATAATCTTTAATATCACCAGTTTCAGAATGTTCATCAGGAACCACAATTAACAAATCTGTCTTCGATACTTCTTTTTCTTCTTCTTCTTCTTCTTCTTCTTCTTCTTCTTCTTCTTCTTCTTCTTCTTCTTCTTTATGAATCTCTGGAACAATTTGAAGATGATTATCTGTTTGATCATGATCAAAGTAGTCGTAGCTCCATTTGAAGCCTTTGATTAAACGATCTTCATCACTTCTTGCTATTCCTGCTATATCATGATCTTTCACAGCAAGTGATCCGACGTCGATGTTTCTCCACCCTAGCTCCATGAAATCTTGATTATTGAACCTACAAAAAGTAGTTAACTGAAATTAGGGTTTACGAGATTACCCATAAAAAAAAAAAGATAAGCTTACAGCTAAACTCCGAAACCTCTCCCTTAACTATACGTACATATTAATTTTAGAGATATCGGAGATGGAAAATTTGAGAAATTATTCTTCTTTGGGGACTTCAGATTTGTCTGAGAACATGGAAACCCATAAGTTTATGATATAGGATGGATACGATCGGAGATGGATGGTACAGCTGTTTGCTCAACTAGTGAACCACTTTTGTTGTGCCACGTATCGTATAGTGAATGGTTATTTTATTTTAGTTTTAAAATTGATTTTCTTTTTAAAACGGACACCGACAGCAATAAAACATTCAGACTAGATTCTTTCTTTTTTTCAGACTAGATTCTATCATTCTAATACACACAGTAACGGCTTCCAAAAAAAAAAATGATAATACATACACCAACGCGAGGTTAAAGACATTTAGGTTATTTAAATTAATTTAGATCTTCAATTAATGTTCAAACAAATATTTTATCTGTGTTTTTTAGATTTTTTAAAAACATTTAAAAGAATATTATTTCAAAAAAAAGTTGTTAAATCTGTTGCATTAATAAAGGTAACCCAAAAATTAAATGGTTATTATAAACCGGATAAAGAAATTGAAACCAGTTCACCGGCTTTACAAAAACTCAAGGTGAAAGAAACATCCGGTTTGTAACAGAATATTATTTCACAATGTTAATGTGATATTTTTGCAAAAAAAGGTATTTGTACATGACTACAACTCTAGCTATAACTAACATTAATAAAAGATTATTTAAAATAGAACAAACTATCATAGTATTGTTTTACATTAGATACTGTCTTTCATGGTTCTGTTTTTAATTATATTATGTAGCGAGTTTAGACTTAACTAAATAACAATAAACTTTCTTTCCCAAAAAATCTGCGCATGCAAGTATATACAACGACTTATATGCATGCATACACTCTAATTAAAGTGATCTTAAGTAATTAATATGAGGACACGTAAAATATTCAAACGATATAAGTTATACATAAATCAAATTAATAAACGCATATCTTCTTATATTAACAGAGAATTGAGTGACATTTTGATTATTCTTTTCCGCCAAGACCTGTAATACATAACGGGTATGACCATATTTATCCTTTTAATTATTTTTTCCCGTAATGCTAATCCTTTATCCTAGACTAGTCGTCGTTATACTGTTTAAATAGAAGACGAAGAAGAAGACCGTCTCTAAATATCTAACAACATTCGACCTAAGTCTTTGTGGTTGTTTGTAATATTTCATATCAAAATAAAAAGGTTTAAAATAGATAAATCTTTTTGGGAATATACATTACATAATTGGGAAATTGTAATGTATAACCAAAAAAAACTATAATTCATTATCTAATCAGACTAACTTAACACACATAAATATTTTCTATATAATCTATATCAATATCGCTTTACCTTTTATCATATATTTTAACAATATAATTTTATATAAACTATAATTTATCATTACCACCATCTAATTCATCACCACCATTACTATCACAGTTGCTGCTACCACCACCGTCACTACCACAACCGTCATAACCATAATCATCACCATCATCGTCACCACCACCACCAACACCATTACCACCACACTACCACCATTTCCACCACAACCGCCAATCACTGTTATCGCTGTCTCCGCCACCACTACCACCATCCCCACCATCATAACCACCATCGCCATGACCACTATCACCACAATCACCATCACCACCACCTCGCTGCCACCACCACTACAATCGTACCGCTATCACCGTTTCTGCCACTATTACCATCATCGTCACCGTCACTACTGTCACTACCACCACCACCATATTGTTATAGCTGCTGTCGCCACCATCACTACCAATATTTCAAAAATATATTTTTATTAAAAACGCTTCTTTTTATACCATTTTATTTTATTCTATACTATTTTAACTTTTCATTTAAAAATATACATCATTTTAAATTTGAAAACTATTTATACCGTTTTTACACATATGTTTTTGGGTTTAAATGTAAGATTTTAGGTTTAGAGTTTAATATTTAAAGTTAAGGTTGATTTATGTAGATTAGTGAAAATAGTATTGTTCAACATTCTATTCATATAGATTTTATATAGTACAATTTGTATTTAACTATAAACACTATTCATCATTATATTATTTTCACATCCGATTTTAAAAATTCAAAATCATGTTTTATGCAAAAAAAATTACATTTTTTCAAATCGATTTGAAATTTTGAAACTTTTTAAATTAGATATGCTCCAAAAAATATGACGAGGTGAAACAATTTAAAAAAAAAAAAGATATACCAAAATAGTAATTTTCACAACCCCTTATGTTAAGTCTTTTATTTTTTTTTAAATAAGCTACTATATTCTTTATTTCATTATCAAATTTGGTTATTACACAAATTCACCATTGCAGAATTATGATACTGTTACTTCTTTTTTTTGGTACGCTATAATGATGATCTATTCTTTCAGCTGAGAATACATTTCATAACTAGTTTTGGGTTAACCCTTTCTCAAAAAAAAAAAAAAAAAAAAAAAACTAGTTTTGGGTTTCTGAAAAAAAGATCATTTAGGGTGTTATCCAGAAATCCCACGTGGGTTGTAGGCCCTGGACCAATACTATAACGAATAAGTTTTTTTTGTTTTCTGTAACCCCACGACACATTTATTGGAATTTTAGAGACACGTCGTCATCAACCATACACCGAGCGAGCAGGTGCGATGGTCCACACTAATTGCTTTTCTTTTCTTTTTTTTTTTGTTAAAAGCCACACTAATTTCTTCAATAAAAAACTCCAATAATTACAACATACTGTATTTTGTATCATAAAAATGATGCTCCAATAATTACAACGTACTGTATCTTGTATCATAAAAATGATGGTCCACATTATCTCTTTAGTAAAATAAAAAACCTCCAATAATTACAACATATTCTGTAGAACAAAAATCAGAATAAATCACGCTTTAACCTGGTTAGTAACAAATTATTAGCAAACCAACAAAAGAAGGCAGAATAATATTTGATTCCGAGTAGTGAATTATTAGAAGAAAAAAAAACACAAATATAGTGTTTGTTTAGATAATGTTGTACTAACTTTCTGCGTTGAATGAATCAAATGGGCCTGAAGATCCAGAAAGAGAGGAAAAAATGCGTGTTGTTCACGTGATCCCTCGTGATGGACATGCTGCTATGTCTGACACTCGGTACTTTATATATCTTTTGTTGGTGTCTTAGTGAGCGACGAAGCAAAACCACAGCCACTCCATGTTTCCATCTCCTAAACGATAACGACCTTTCGGAATATACATTCCAAATCCAATCTAATCTTTTTTTTTTTTTTTACGGCAATCCAATCAAATCATGGTGGCCAATCTACCTATCTTTTTCCGTTCCAATCCACTTACACAATTCAGATAACTAATAATGAAATAATGTTTATATTATAGATTCTATTCTTTTTTTTAAAAAAAGAATTTCTTCCAACATTTTTTCTTGGAATATAGTAAACTAATTTTAACAACCACGCATCCCAACCCGTATCCGTCATTCAATTTTTTCAAGATATCAGATACATATCTGGAAAAAGTAACATTATAAGAATATATAACATTGCATGTAAAATTTAAGTCACTATAAAAATAAATGAATCCAAAGATATATATATATATATATATATAATATCAAAAAAGAATGGATCCAAAAGATATTTATTATATGTTGAAACTTATAACATACTAGTTTTGACTTTTTGATAACCAAATGAAACGAAAAGCAATTCTGGCTTGGTCCGATATGATGTTTTAGGTTTGGGTTTGGTTTGGTTTATAGTCAAACAAATATGTCAAGAGACAGAAATATATAATTAATATAATGATTTGATTAAAACTTAATATACGAAATGTGATTACAGCTATTTAATATATGTTTTGTTAAACTATAAAATTTTAATAAATTTCGGTTTGCATGGTTCGTTCGGTTTGGTTTGATTACACTCAAAATCAGTTTTGGTTTGAGTTCATATTCGTATCTTGAATTTTAAAATAATAAAACTAATATAGGTTGAAACATGGATCTAGTTTTCCGGAAACAAAAAAAAAACAGAGTATTACACAATATTTGTAGAAAAGGTCATGAGATCAAATCCTTACAGGTTTATCCATATCAAAATAATTATTAGGTCATTAAATTTTAATTGGGCTTTTTAGTTTAGAATATCTAAATAACGATCTATTATTGGCCCACGATCGATGAGTAACGAAAGCATCTTTCGCAGGCAGAAGGTTTCTGGCATTTGAAAGCCTCAGGTTGAAGAGGAAGGTTTCATCTTCTCCTCGTGTGGCGGCGATCGCCATGGCGATGACGCAGCCATTTTACTCGTCATTCTCCAAGAAAAATCCTCGGTTACGTGGATCTCGGTCGTCGGATCGTCTAGAATCGAAGACGGAAGTACTACCGTGACGGCGGATTGGTCGGTGGACGAATTAGCGGTCTCTGCATCGCGCGCAGGCTCTTTCTACGAAGCACACAGACGCTAAGTCCCAAATAGTTTTCAGCCATCTGATCCGATGCTCACTATGGTGGTACGGGAAATGCAACATCGTATTTTTCGAAATTCGCTGAATTGTTCACTTATAATGCAAATCTATTTTGTTCATGAAGCGTTAAAATGTTCATTAGTATTCATCTACCGAACAATTGTGTTTGCTTTAGGTGGATTTAGCAATCTCGTTGTGTGTGGTTAAACGCAGGTGTCGATAGTGGTTTAAAGGATGAGCTAGTCTTAGGCTCTAGGAGATCCTAATGCGTCGAGGTTTGTGTTGTGGAATGGGAAATTGATGCCGGTTCCGTCAAAGCCAACTGACTTACCGTTGCTTTGAACTTGAATTCGTAGCAGCCTTCTTTTGTTTATAACATATAGTTGCAAGGTATAGATCTGTTCCCCTTGAAGGAGAACATTGCAAAAACTTGTCACCAGTTTATCATTTTGTTTCTGTTTTGGCAGGTTTTGGGTAACAAGGTGAAAGTTTCTTGGAATCTCTCAAGTATGACTAAGGCTGGCCAGCGTAGAATATTATTGCTTAACTTGTGAAACTCAAGAGGGGTTAGTTTCTCTAGAGTGCAAAAGTATGACTGTGCCATCTCATGTTGCTAGTAGTCTCTCTCTCTGTAAATTTCTTGTTTTGTCAAACCAATTGTGTGCAAACTTCAGTAGATGCTTATGGGTTCTTACTTTTTCTTGCAAAAAATTTCCTCCTCAATCTTGTCGATTGAATTTGTACGCTTAGACTATTGGATCTTAAATCTTGTAGAATATCATAACGATGGGCAAGTTGAGTATGCTGGTTTCGAAGCAACTTTGATGAGAAAGTTGCTGAAGTTATGGTCTTTTTGATCGTGACTCAGTTTCTGATAGGTCACATTGATTTGGTAGACGCAGCAAAAACTTCTCTTTCATCTATCTGATCATGATGGGATATCTTGGGTGGCAATTACGCTGCTGGTGTAGCATTGGGTCGGTGTGTGGAAGGCGCTTACGAAACTGCAACCCAAGTAAGATTGCAGTTTTGACTTTTTGTGAAGGTTCCATTGATATACTCATAAGTCTTACTACAATTTGTGGCCAAAAGGGCAAAATTACACAGAGCATGAAAAAAAGAGAGATAAGTCTAGAACAAATCAATCATAACTCTTGAATCTTGAGGATCTTCGTGAAGAGGTGAGATCTTGAAACTGTCGAGTCTTGTGGTTGTGGGTCTTGGAGATTTCTGTTGCTGCGTGTAATGGGAAGATGCAGAAGTAGAAGAAGATGATGATGTCGTGAGAAGCATGGATGAAGAAGAAGGGAATTCAGGGTTTGCAGGGTGGAGGATTTGTGTGAGTAGAAGAACAATTGACGCCATTGATGATCAACTCTGAAGAAGCTTGTTTGTGTGTCTGTGTTTGTTTTAGGGTTTTGATGTGGAATTTGTCTTCTCATGTGATTCTAATCTTTCTTTATATATATATATATATCGAGAAAAAGTGGGCCTGTGGTATTGTGGATCGATGTTGTGTGTGTTTTAAAATCTAACGGAGGAGAGAATCCAGTGGGACTCTTAAATCTTTGGGTGGCAAGTGGTTTTTGTCTTTGACTTTTTTGGGTCGCATTTATATCTCGCCCCCAATACTAGCTGTTCCACCTGGCGTAGCGATTCTTCTTCTACTCGGTTTAATTTTCGATTTTTACAAACATAAACCATTTAAGATTTAATATTTATAACATTAAATAAACTTGATATACAATCTACAAAAACATTAAATTTCAACGGAGTTTCATATATTAATATTTCCTATGCTTATTATTATAAAGCAGAAAAGAACTCGAATAACAAATATAGTAAATAAAGTGTAGCCAACACACAGTGGTTGTTTGTTGAAAATGAGATCAAATGTGTTGTGGGATAAAATAATACCATGGGAATAACTTTGTCTCAATTAATTTTTATTAGGTAGTAGTTGAAATCTAAACCATCAAATCACATTAAATTGAAAGACGACCCATAGAAAAATTAATACATTATTGAATTAAACACCTCCATGTGTGGGCAATGGCATAAACATACATGTTGACTTTTGTTTATTAAAAGTAATATTTGGGTCAATCAAATTAATTATTTAAGCAAAGGGCCTTTGATTTTCACAGTCCAAATTAGGCCCAGTTGCTACTTTAAACAGCCCAGCATATCTCTGAAAATACCCGATCCGGTCATTGACCCGCCCGTCTCCAGGAATCCCACACTCTAAACCGCCGTTTATAATGTTTGTGGTTAAACCATAACCGCCGATCCGGTTAGCCGCCAAATCCGCCGCCGTAGGGCGGTATCTTCCGATCATGACGTCATGGCATGACGGTTTGGGACTCTGCTCCGTCATCCAAAACCAAAGTGCTGTTTGGAAAGCTATCACTGAATTATTCGACACCGTTTCTGGATTCCTTAGACCGTCGAATCCTAAGGCTCGACCTGCCGGTCCGTAATTGTAGTTCCTTTTATCCAAAAAAGAAAGAATGATAATTAGAAACAATTATGCTGGTAGTTCGATTCTTCGATGATATAATTTTATGTTCGATTCTTCTATGATATAATTTTATGTATCTCTAGTGTAGCCGTCGCTTTGGTCTGTATACATACAAATCGAATACCATTAAAAAAAATTAGAATATTTATTTGAACGAATAGTGGATAACTAATGTATGTATTATATATGTCTCTAATTCTCTTAACTTGTAGAAAATCAGATTTTCATACTTAACGGACTCTTAAATCTGTATTTATGTCTATACCCTAAAATTTACAACGATTTTGTAACAATAAAACCGGATCAGATATTTTAAAACACGTCTACCATAGATCTCAGCTGCAATTACTAAATAATAAATACTCGTTTACTTATGCTAGTGAAAATGAACCTACCAGGATAGTTGAATTGGACCTCTTCCTTGATAAGTCTTATTAGGGAAACACGGCCACTGCGTATTTGTAGAATCGCAATAATTACTTTGTGGACTCACTTCTTCTTTAAAACACAATCCCCAAGCGTACGGTCCGTCCGGTGCCGTTGCCCAGCCTCCGGTCGTCTCGTGTGAAATCTGAGCCAAAAACGCAGCCACTTCGAGCCGCCGCGTCTCGGGGCTTCCTACACTCCCGAATCTCGGAAACCGCCTGGTCGCCTGCACAAAGGATTCGTAAGTGTAGAAACCATTTGCGGGACAAGCGGTATTGTCCTTGTGGATGAAAATTTTGTTGTAGAGATCTTTTGGCACCAAACTCTGGATCGTGGTGGCTTCGGTTTGGTCGGAAGACAGTAAAGAAGAGACTGAGAGGAAGAAGCATAAGAGAAGAAAAGAGTGTTGAGCCATTTTCAGAGGGATGTTGGTGATTTTTGGTGTAAGAAGATGAGTTTGTGGTGATCTTATATAGATGTGTCAATAGTCAACGCGTTGACTTTATCGGTGGACTTTTTTTCATTGGTCTGAACTCTGAAGGTTCGTTTATACATGCTTTCATGTGTTCCATTCATTTAATCAAATGATGCTTCTTTCACGTTAAGTGATAGTTTTCACATAGTTTATTTTGTATAATTTTTTTCCATATAGTTTACCCATTAAATATCAAAACAACAACAAAAAACGATGACTGGGAAAAAGAAGAACAACATAGGCAATAATTATTCACTATAAAGAAAAACAAATAATGGTTCTGCAGTCTGCACTGAAACTAAAGTTAAATCATCAATAAGAATGAATTTTTTTTTTAAAACTAAATATTACTTAATATAAAACCGAGATCATACAAAATAAAACCAACTTGTCAATATAATCATTGAATGATATAGATAGTGTCTATTACTCTGTAATGTGAATTATAAATACGACTAGAAGCATTGTGGATGACGATATTTTATTCGGTCGACGTTGAAGTACTACCGAAAAAGACTGATTTCAATTTTTAATGCTTGAAGACCCGTTCTTGCTATGGAAAATCCCATTTTGTTCGGGATGGATGAATTTTCAAAGAATATACACAAAAGTTTCTCGTTCGGCGGCTAACTAATTGGTAAAATATAAACTACATTTATATGTTCTTTTTGCAGAGGCAAAACAAAGCTTTAAGTTTAAATAGAAAACCTTTTTATAAAAAGTATTTGATTTATGGGTATATAAATAAAAATAATAGAAAAAAAATTTATATCCGTAATAGGATCGGATACTAAATTTACAAACGACGAGAGAGAATATTTATATCTTATATTGATGTTGTATCTCTCTTAATAATGTGTTTTGTTCTCGTTACAAATGGATTGTATTTATAGACAAATAAACATAAGTTACTGTGCATGCATAGTGACGGTGGGCTTCACACAAAATATTAAACGTAAATAATATCGGCTGCGTACGTTGAAACTTCATGTTTCCAGAAGCCATCATTCTCTTACTTTTCATTTATAACAGCAAGCAACTTGTGCAAGAGTTAACAAAAATGTTATAGTCAATAAACTCATTTCTTTTTCTAAGTTCTCATTGAAAAATATAAACAAAATTCTGTTCCTTTCTATCTTCTTCCCTGATCAACCAAGTTTTCCGGTTTCATGTGTGTTTCGGTTTTTCTAAAATTCATGATTAAACTTCTAAGAAAAAATCACAATCTCTATGAAACAAATTTTGAAGAGGATAATGGTTACAAAAAAATTTAAACAGAAATATTTCTAATCCTTCTAAAAAGATCACCATTCATTGTAATATCTTATTACTGTGGATTTATTCATCTCATATCGATATGTCAGGAGTTGTCGAATGGGGCCCAAGTTGTAAGGCCCTTAAAGCACAAGCTTGGAAAATTAAGGCGCCTCCAAAAATAAAACATTTTTTGTGGCAAATTGCTTCGAGTTCGTTACATGTTACTTTTTCATTGGTTAATCGTGGGATACATTGCGATACTTTGTGTCAGAGATGTCAGATAGTTGAGGAAACAGTTAATCATGCTCTTTTTGACTGTTCACATTCTCGACAAATCTGGGATTTGTCTTCGATTACAATATCATCAGAAATTTTTCCCTCCTCATCAGTGTATTCGAATTTGGATTACTTATTTAGCAGATTATCATCACACATAAACGACCAAAATAATCAGCTTATATACCCTTGGATTTTATGGTTTATATGGAAAGACAGGAACATAAAAGTTTCCAAAGGAGTACAATCAGAACTAATAGATATAATCAATCTAGCGGTAAGTGAACAATTGTTGTGGGAAGATGCTCAATCAAACCACATATATACAATTGAAAATAGAAATCTAGCGGAAGTATCTTTACAGTCACTAAAATGCAGAGTTGATGGTTTTTGGAAATTATCGGATCATACTTCAGGATTGGGGTGGTGGTGTTTCCGGGGTGAATGACAAACAATTTTACTTGGTGCAAAGTGCCACCAAAGGAGTGCTTCCCCTTTACACACGGAGATGGAAGCGTTATTATGGGCAATGCAGAATATCCTTTCAAGAGGGATTGATTGTGAAGAGTTTCAAACAGACAGTACATATTTAGTCGCAATGGTCCAATCTCCTGACGAGTGGCCAACTTTCTCCAATCTCCTCGACGATTTTGGTCTCCTCCGTGTCTTCTTTCTTTTATTTTGTATTTCATATATTTCTCGTACATGTAATTCGAAAGCGGATTGTCTAGATAGGTTTTCTAGAGCACTATCCTCTGAATTATCATTTGTAAGCGCTTCTCTTCCAGAATAGGCTACCAATCTTGGAGTTTTTTTTAATAAATGTGTGGTTGGCAAAAAAAAAAAAAAATCCTAATTAATTAAGAGAGATTCATTAAACAAAGTAGACCATATTAAAAAAACGACACCAAGTCTTATGTAATGTAAACTACACGCCGTTTTCAGCTATCTTAAACGACATAAAGTTCTTGCCTTTAAACCCTACCATCGTCACTCCGTGAGTCCTCGATAGGTTTAGAGAAGAAATAGATTTTGATTTATCCTTTAACTGTAACAACAATGAATTTCCGTAATCTGATAGCTTCTGGTTCTCGCCTCGGCAAGAGATTCTGTGCAACGGTCCTTGCTCCGGCGGCTTCGTCTGGCGTCGAAGCCTCTGTTTCTGCTCCGGCGGCGGCAAATGGCGTCGAAGCCTCTGTTTCTGCTCCTACGGCGGCGTCAAGGCAGCGAGAGTTGTACAAGAAACTTTCGAAGCTTAGTGTGACGGGAGGGACAGTGGCAGAGACGTTAAATCAGTTCATCATGGAGGGTGTTACGGTCAGAAAAGACGATCTTTTTCGCTGCGCTAAGGACCTTCGCAAGTTCCGTCGACATCAACACGCTCTTGAGGTTTGTTTCTGTATCCCCTTTTTCCCATTTTTGCATCTCCTAAAGCAATTTCGTGTTCCGATCAGTTTCATCATCTATGGAACATTAACTGAAAGGAGCTTCTTTTAGATTCAAGATCATTGTAAAAAGTTTTGTGATTTCACTAGTTTTAGGGTTGAATTAGAGATATACTCGTTTCTGAATGAAATTTCACTTCTTTCGAATGGATGAAGATTAAAAATGACATTTTTTATGTTTGTGAGTTCACTAGTTTTATGGTTTAATTGGAGCCATACTCATTGTTAATGAACTGTCAGATCTTTGATTGGATGGAGAAGAGGAAAATGACATTATCTGTCTCTGATCATGCAATTCGTTTGGATCTAATTGCAAAGACTAAAGGCTTAGAAGCTGCTGAGAACTACTTTAACAACTTAGATCCTTCTGTAAAGAATCATCAGTCGACTTATGGGGCGCTCATGAACTGTTATTGTGTGGAACTCGAGGAAGAGAAAGCAAAAGCTCATTTAGAGAAAATGGATGAGCTCAAATTTGTTAACAATTCGTTACCGTTCAATAACATGATGTCTATGTACATGCGGTTGGGTCAACCTGAGAAGGTACCTGTGTTGGTTGATGCAATGAAACAGAGGGATATATCTCCTTGTGGCATCACTTACTCTATATGGATGCAGAGCTGTGGAAGTTTGAATGATATAGATGGATTAGAGAAGATTATAGATGAAATGAGCAAAGACAGTGAAACTAAAACCACTTGGAATACTTTCTCTAATCTGGCTGCAATCTACACTAAAGCTGGTCTTTACGAGAAGGCGGATTCTGCGCTGAAATCTATGGAGGAGAAGATGAACCCCAACAACCGTGATTCACACCATTTTCTCATTAGTTTGTACGCTGGGATCTCGAAAGCTCCTGAGGTCTATAGAGTTTGGGAATCGCTCAAGAAGGCTCGTCCTGAGGTCAACAACTTGAGCTATCTTGTCATGTTACAAGCGATGAGTAAACTCGGAGACATAGATGGGATTAAGAAGGTTTTCACAGAGTGGGAATCGAAATGCTGGGCTTACGATATGAGGCTAGCTAATATTGCGATTAACACGTATTTAAAAGGGAATATGTATCAAGAAGCAGAGAAGATTCTTGATGGCGCCATGAAAAAGTCTAAAGGACCTTTCTCGAAAGCGAGAGAGCTTCTGATGATCCATCTGTTGGAGAACAGTAAAGCGGATTTGGCTATGAAGCATTTGGAAGCAGCGGTTTCTGATTCCGCAGAAGACAAAGGCGAGTGGAGCTGGAGCTCAGAGCTAGTCAGCTTGTTTTTTCTTCACTTTGAGAAAGCTAAAGATGTTGATGGAGCAGAAGAATTCAGCAGGATTTTGTCGAAGTGGAGACCTCTTGACTCTGAAACTGCGACCTTTCTTATAAAGACGTATGCAGCAGCGGAGAAAACTTGTCCTGATATGCGAGAGAGATTGTTTCGACACAAGATCGAAGTAAGCGAGGAGATCCAAGACTTGCTTGAAACAGTTTGTCCTTGAATTAACATGTAGTAAGTAATTGGTAATAATTGTTGTTTGAACAATGTGTTTAAAACTTGCGTCTCGTTTCGGGTTCAAGCTTCTTGTTTCAGGAAACAAACCATAGCTCTTTTTGTCTTTGACAATGTGTTTGTTACATATGGGAAAAGATCTCATGAAAAGATTAGCTTTTTTTAAGTGTTCCATACTCGTCAACAAATTTTTATCACTTTAAAAAGAATTGTCAACCAATAATATGTTTGTTTATCCAAATCCAATAACCGACTACTGCCAAAAAGAAAATAAATTATTTGTTCACCGTGGTGTGGTCCATGACTCATGTTATTGTTAGTGCCAGTGTGCCACCAACTAAGTTACGAAAATATCTTTTAAAAGAAAAATTATCCACAAAAGATAACTAGAAAAACAAATATACTGGTTAAAAATAGCTTTAGAAAGGAAAATTACAGATTTAATATTTTACAAATCTGATAAATATATAGTTTCTTTTAACTGCCGATTTCGTTTTTAATTCTATCTTTTACAATTGGACACTGAATCGATTTTATCCAAATTATGATAAAAGTAAAAATTAAAGCAAAATCTGATTATTTTTTTATATAAAAAGGAAACAAAAAAAACACGAACGGCGTTAGATTCTGTAACAAGCTGGCACGTCTGTATCTTAGTAGCAACGTTCCTATTTCTTTCTTTGTCAATCCGTTCGGCGACATAACAATCCAAAAAAACATTCTTAGCTTTTCTGTTTTGTTTATATATTGCAAAACCTAACACGGATAATTTCAGATACGCAACAAAGAAGAAAAAAAAAAAACAGAGGTCTTTCTCAAATTTCACCCTGAAGAACCCTAATTTGAGGTGAGTACTACCATTAGCAAAATCTTCCCTTTTATTTGTCTTCCTTATCCCAAGTAATTAGTGGGTTTTGACACTCGCAGCGAAAGATTTGATTTTTTCTGCTTCGATTGAATTTTCTGTAATTTGTGTAAAGTTTCCTCGTAAGTCTGTTATCTTTGATTAGCCTAGCTTAGGGCTCTTCTTCGAGAATTGGTGCTGCATTGTCCCCTGAATCACTGTCCTCGAATCTCCTGTTTGTTTTGCTCTGTCTCGAATTTGGGAAATCAATTGCGCGAGTTCCTGTATACTTCTTTATAGGTTTCAAAACTCTCCCAGTTCCCAAATATATATAGGGAGTGCTCGTGAATGATTTCAAATGTAATAAATATATAAGTCACTGATTTGGTGGGCTAAGCGAAATCAATTTTTCATGGTTACTTTGTCTTTTGAGTTAGGGTTTAGGTGGAACCTAAATAAGCATTCTTTTCTGTTTTAAGGATGATGATTGGTTTGCTAATCTCTCGTTTGTTTCATGTTCTAGGACGTTTAACGAAGTTGCGAGTTTCGAAAGTCAGATAAGTGGTTTATCCAGGGGAAGTTGTAGGCTTTTTAAGTAGGCAGTTGAGAAGAAAATTAGTGTAGGATGGATCAAATGGTTTCAGGAGAGCAAGATCTTGAAGTAGACATTGAAGCTGGTCGATCTTATATTACACAAGAATCCACATCAGATACTGTTTCATGCAATAGGGTCTGGAGTGAACGGGTCAATTTCGGTGTGTCTGAAAAGATTGCTGATGATCTGAATTATCCATTGATGGGAGACGAGAATCCGGCTGAAACAAACAGTCAAAGTTTGGATCTTTCAGAGAAAAAATGCGACAATGTAAAGAAGTTTAAGAAGTCAAGAAAGGCTTCAAAGCCTCCGAGACCTCCAAAAGGCCCTTCCTTGAGTGCGAATGACCATAAGTTCATGAGGGAAATAGCAGAGCTTGCTATGAGAAAGCGGGCAAGGATTGAACGGATGAAAAATTCCCTAAAAAGAATGAAAGCAGCCAAGTCGTCATCATCATCTCCGTGCATTAGTATTTTCTCGATGATAGTAACGGTTCTATTCTTCGCCTTTCTAGTCTTTCAAGGTACCATTTTTTGAGTCTCGAGTGAAAGTTAGCTTTTTCCTTATTCCCTTGTAGACTCTAAATGAATCCAAAAATTGCTACTTTGGTCTTGAAATGAATTTGTCTCTGAAGAAACGGTCCTAAGGTTCTCTATGGTTTGGCTTCATAAGTAAAGTATTGGTCTATGGTTTAGATTCTTCATTGCTTTTAAAAAACTTTGATTAAACTTGAAAACTATCTAATTAGTTTTATATATCATCAGATTTCTTGGATAAACAGGGTTTGTTCTGTTGTTATTCCACGGGAAAGACCAAAGATGTCTTAGAAACAACTCTTTTTCTCGTGTTGCAGGCTTCTTCGCGGGAAATTCGGGTTTGAGTTCAGACAAATCACCTGCACCTATTGTTTCACCTACCAACCAATTGATTTCAGTTCAGTTCTACAATGAATTTGCTCCCGTTGAGCAAACCGATCCCAGCCCGACCACCTCATTCAGGTAAGAAGAAGAGCAAATTCTATAACTCATTCTCATCGTTAAATCAAAGAACACTTTCTAAAAAATAACTGCTAATATGAACGATTTCATCCTCTGATTCGAATCTGCGTAAATTCAGGTACACGAGGAAGCGAATCTCGGGTGCAGAAGAAGAAGATTCGAGAGACGTTAGTAGATGAGTTCTATGTTTGGTCTTGTCTCAAACTGTTAACTCTTTTGGTTCAAGTTTTGTTCTTTCTCTTGTCTACTTGTATAGGCTAAATTTTGTAAAAACGACTGCGTTGTAAACAATGATGATGATGATGATGATGATGAATCTCATCACCTACACTAACCGGGCCAGTCTTCCAAAATATTTTGAAAATAAATGTGATTGTGAGTATCATAGTAATTACGTGATTGGGGAATTTAATGAAGGAAAATGATGGAAAACTTATTACTGACCTAGATTTATGTACTTTTTTTTTTTTTTTGTTCAGTGCGAAAATTCTGAAAATGACTTCCCGGCCAATTGGATTCCGCAACGTTTATGGTCTATAACAATATCATTTAAGAATTAAGACCCTACACTTAAATATTCTAAATGTAAAAGCCAAAATGAATTTTATGGCTGGTCATTTTTTTGGTCGTATATGATAATAATATAATTATAAAAAATGTAACCAACACATGTTTTATAATGTAAAATTTCTCAACTTTTGTTTGATATATCTCTTCATAATGAGAATTAGAAAGAAAAAAATTTAATATAAATATTTTTACAAAACTAAACTCAAACTTGTATTATCCAGCAGCGTAGAAATTTAATTTTTTTGAATTGGTTAACGACATGCTTTTTGTTTGTAGTTGATATTCTTAATGTAGATGTTTACGGTGACAAGAGTCTTGATTGCGAGGCTTTAATTGGATATACGAAAAACGGTGACAATATATAGTCTTGATTGTGAGACTTTTATTGGATTTATACGACAAAAAGACTTGACAATTTTGCGAATTCGAGTACAGTTTCTAAAATAAGTAACTTATAACTTATATATTAAAACCAAAAAGATAGTAAAATATAATGAGGGAGATCCACAACCCACGGGCCACGGTCACGGACAACACCTCACAGCTTGAAATGGCAAATCTGATAGACTCGCTAGCATTTTCACTGCTCATGTACCTAAATTTACTGTTTTGCATCGTTTATTCTCTTGATTTACAGTTTAGCCCACAAAGAAAAGTAGTTAAGTTAGATCCATAAGAGATTTGTCTTGTAAGTCAAGGTAAGAGTTCGAATCCCACTAACTAACTATTGACTTCACTGTTATCCTTCCATTTACCATTGTAGACGCATTAAATAGAAAGAATATGACGAAATCAGATCCTCCAAAATCTTCTTTTCATTTTCTTGAATCTCAACAAATTTTATAAATCAGTTTGAGTCTCGGTCCAAAATCTATCCCGATCGATAAAATAAATAGAAGAAAAGTAAACCCAATTGGAGAACTTTTTTCTTCAAGTTTGAAATGATTGAATTTATTTTGTCATCAAGATCGAAACTTAGTGTGAACATATATACATCTAGTCGCTTCTTTGGTTGTGACTATTTTGGAGAGTACATCATGTTTACATCGCACATCATGTTTGAAAATTTTCAGATATAAAAATTAAATGATTAATTCATATGATTAATACATTTTCTACGATTTTTAGACATGTCTTGTACAATACGGCCCTAGTTTCTCATTTTGTTTCAAGCTGATATCTTATACAAAATGTCCTCAAACATCTTTTATATTCTTACTAATGTATTTTTCACTTGGCTATAAATTTATTAATTGGTACGTCCTAATTAAGCTCTTAACCACTGAATGAACATTTCACTTTTTAGAACGTTTAATGAAAAGTATTTTTCATGTCTTGTAAAACATATATATAATTTTGAAATAACAACACTTTGTGCACTTCGAAAGCAAGAAAAACATAACATGTATTTTTAATTATCTTATTAGAACCAATCGAAGAGAACAATGCGCAACATTAAACGGATCTCTGGCAGTATAATCTCTTAGTCAACATTGGATTGTATATATATATATATATATATATATATATTATACAACTTCCATCTTTTATTGTTTTTTTCACATGATGAATGAAGTTAATCAAGTGGCTCTATCTTTCAGCAGCTGAGTTATTGGAAATTGAACGTACTAAAACTAAAAGTCTACTACTAAGAGACTACTGTATGATTTTTTTTTGTTTTTGGAAAGATGGTTAGAGACTTGTATGATTGAGAATTAATTTTAGTTTATTCATAATATTTGACTCATATTCTTATATTCACTTACAATATCTGTTAGTTTATTTATCCCGTACTTGTAAAATAACAGATTAAAGTTAACAAACTGTAATTAGATTATTTGGTTTCGATATTTAAATTTATAGAACCAAACAAAAAAAAAGGAAAAAATAAGCCGACATAAATTGAACTATTCCTTAAGTCTTATCATTTTGCTAGAGACGCTATATTTCGAATAGATCAAACCGAACTAAATATCGACGCGTGCGTGTACTTTTCAGATTTTAAACATTCAGATCATTAATTATAATCATGCAAGCTGTACGGGAAGGAAGATGTAGAACCATCATCAATGGCATTCCTTGTAAATACCAAACACGTTCGAAGGGTATTTACGTCATGATCTCATTATATATATGTCAGCCCCTTCCGTTTCTCTCGACATGCAGAGTCTAGAATCCAGCGACACCATATAATATTAGTAATTGTACACAAGAGACGTCAAAACCATGTCCGGTAATAAGATCTCTACTCTTCAAAGTCTTGTCATCTTCTTGTACCGGTTTTTCATTCTCCGTCGTTGGTGTCATCGTAACCCTAAACAAAAATACCAAAAATGCCCTTCGCACGGCCTCCACCAAGGTCACGACCTATCAAATCACACCTTGATCTTCAACGTCGAAGGAGCTCTACTCAAATCAAACTCCTTATTTCCTTACTTTATGGTTGTAGCTTTTGAAGCCGGGGGGGTAATAAGGTCACTTTTCCTCTTCATTCTTTATCCATTTATAAGCTTGATGAGCTACGAAATGGGCTTGAAGACGATGGTGATGTTGAGCTTCTTCCGAGTTAAAAAGGAAAGCTTTCGAGCCGGGAAATCTGTTTTGCCTAAGTATTTTCTAGAAGATGTTGGGCTCGAGATGTTCGAGGTTTTGAAAAGAGGAGGCAAGAGAGTTGGTGTGAGTGATTTGCCACAAGTTATGATTGATGGGTTCTTGAAAGATTACTTGGAGATTGAAGTTGTGATCGGGAGAGAGATGAAAATGGTCGGTGGTTACTACTTAGGCATCATGGAGGATAAGAAGAAGCGTGAGTTTGCTTTTGATAGAGTGGTTCAAGAAGAAAGGCTAAGTAGTGGTCATGTTATTGGCATCACTTCCTTTGACTCGCCAAGTCACAGATCTTTATTCTCTCAATTTTGCCAGGTAAATTATCATATTTCGAGACGTATATAGATAATCTAAAGTGCTATAGTTGGTTTTTTTTTCCTTATATGATTTTTTTTTGGTAATTCTAAAAAAAGATTTTGGACCAACAAGAACAAGTGATATATGGTCTTATTAAGAACAGACGTAACTGTAATTTTCTGGGAGACAAATAGAGACAACCCTTATATTACTTTTCTGTTATTTAAAGAAAAATTCCGGCATATGTAAACTCGATAATAAATGAAATTGTTAGACGAAAAAAAAATAAAAAAAAATAAATGAAATTGTTATTAAGTCTCAAATTGTTTTTGTTTTTAGTCTACGTTTTAGTTTCTTGGTTTATCGATATCTAGGACTTAACGTTAAATTATATTATAAAAATATAAGTCCCCAATAGAATTTCTTTGGTTTTAAATGTTGCTCTTTGAACAAACAGAGAGATGCATTGATTTATTTTGAAAAAAGTATAAAAGTTATATGTGATGCAATTAATTCGAAAACCATTGACATGAATTGTTGTAATCTAGTACTACGTCACAAATCAAACTATTATAGGAAGTAAATGCTATTTTGAAAAATATAGAAATGAATTAGATTATTAAGTTCTGATGCAATTAATTCAAACCATAGACTATGACTCTGTATAATCCATACCATAAATTAAGTACGTAGTTTTTTCATTGATACGATAGGTCCACTTCAACTGATATATAATAATCTTCTCTAATATTCTATTTTTTTTTCATAGCACAGGAGATTTACTTCGTCAGAAATTCAGATAAGAAAAGTTGGCAAATTTTACCACGAGATCAATACCCTAAACCATTAATTTTCCATGATGGTCGTTTAGCCATCAAGCCAACGCCTTTAAACACACTCGTATTATTCATGTGGGCCCCATTCTCCGCCGCCTTAGCCGCCGCAAGGCTCGTGATCGGCCTAAACCTACCTTACTCCGTAGCCAATCCTTTCCTCGCCTTTTCCGGTATCCACCTTACTCTCACCGTCAGCAACCACAATGACCTAATTTCTTCCGACCGAAAAAAAGGTTGTCTCTTTGTGTGTAACCATAGAACGTTATTAGACCCACTTTACATTTCATACGCTCTAAGAAAGAAAAACATCAAAGCCGTTACATATAGTCTAAGTAGATTATCTGAGCTTCTAGCTCCAATCAAGACCGTTAGATTGACTCGTGACCGAGTTAAAGATGGTCAAGCCATGGAGAGATTGTTGAGCCTAGGAGATCTCGTGGTTTGTCCGGAAGGGACTACGTGTAGAGAGCCTTACTTGCTTCGGTTTAGTCCACTTTTCTCCGAGGTTAGTAACATCATCGTACCGGTTGCTATTGACTCACATGTGAATTTCTTCTATGGCACGACGGCTAGTGGTCTTAAGGCCTTTGATCCCATTTTCTTCCTCTTGAATCCTTTCCCTTCCTACACCGTCCGATTGCTTGACCCTGTCTCTGGAAGTAGATCGTCCACGTGTCGAGATCCTGATAATGGAAATGCTAAGTTCGAGGTGGCTAATCACGTGCAGCATGAGATCGGGAATGCGTTGGGGTTCGAGTGCACGAACCTCACGAGAAGAGATAAGTACTTGATCTTGGCAGGTAATAATGGAGTTGTCAACAAAAAATAAATGATTTTTGGGTAGTTGTTTTTCTTAATTAGGGCCTTTTTGTGTGACCGATATGCTTTATTTTCTTATAAGAATTTTTTCGATAATGTAACTATCTTTTTTTATTTGTTAAATGTAATTATCTTTTTTGTGTGACCAATATCTACAAAACGGTCTGGCCGTCCATTCATAGTCAAAACTCCAAAATAATTTACATGCATATATACAATTATATACTCCATTAAATGCGTGCTTGTTTTGTTAGTGTATTTATAATAATTTCAAATGCATTTCTATTTGCAGGGTACATATCTGTATTTTTATACGAAATATTATGGTAACTGTCCTCTGAAAGAGTTACAGTTTAAAGACATTAGTTAGGAAAAGTGTTAGAAGATGTTATAAAATAATCAAATATGGGTTACAATCCAAGATAACGATCTTAGAACCGAGGACGTAACGTAACCTTGGATAACGATTTATAGACGAAAGGATTAATTAATTAATTGTGATTATTATTTTTCGGCACTAGTTAATTGTGAGAAAATGTTAAAAAAATGGGAGTTGAAAATTACGATAATTTCGAGATATTAAGAGTGGGACTCATGCCGATAATTGTGGGGTTGAGAGTTTGTGTGTCAACCCTACGCATCTTCCCACCTAACTTTGTTTAATGCTTCTTGAATCTTTGATTGATTAATTAATTTCATTGAGTGGCGAATTAAAAATGTATCTTTACTGGAGAAAGAAAAAATTTTAAACAATAAGAATAAAATATTTTTTTAAAATATTATGTCAT
This sequence comes from Turritis glabra, assembly GCA_900406565.1. Lineage (NCBI taxonomy): Eukaryota > Viridiplantae > Streptophyta > Magnoliopsida > Brassicales > Brassicaceae > Turritis > Turritis glabra. Next base: position 142,889 of record OVBN01000150.1, on the reverse strand, counting down.
ACAAATCGAAATAATACTCTCAAAATTCATGTCATTTTTATAATTAACCAAATAAGGAATGGTGATAGAAAAATTACCGAAAATATAAGATAATGGTGATTAAAAACTATTATTTTATCGTTTATGGATTTATATATATAACAGATAATTTTTTTTAAAAAAAATTCACCAATAAGTCTGATAACTTACAGAATTTGCGTAAAAGTAATTTAATACAGCCAACATCTAAAAAGAAAAACACCATTTAAATAATTTGGTAAGAAACCAAATTTAGTTTCACAAATGGTGAGGGGTAGACAGTGCGTAGTTAAGAATTGGGTTTTCAATAAAATATTGATTTAAAAATTGGGTTTTCAATAAAATCGAGTTTGCATTTAATTTGGGATTTTGGATCTTACTCTATTGCCAATAAAAGGGGGATAAAAGTAAAATATTATATCATGACTAGAAAACTTTTAAAACTCAACGAGATGCTCGAATGATATTTTTTTTTCTTTCTGCCAACGTAAAAAATTAGTTGTCGTTTTAGACAATTTTCTGTGTTTTATTTTAAGTGTCGTTTTCAATTTTCTATATAAAAATTAAATAAATTTAATTTATTTGACCAATAGTATTATGCAAGATTTTTTTTATTGATTGATTTAGTTATCTTTAATTATAATTATGTTTTTATAAAAAACAGAGATTCTTTAATTTATGTGCAAAAATCTAAAACGACAACTAGTCAAAACCAGAAGAAGTATATTATTAGATGAAACATTCCAATTATATAATTTTGAACAACATAAAACATCAGTGTTCGGAAATTTACTTCCATCGTTGTCCTCTCTCTTTTTTTTTTTTCCTTTTTTTTTTTTTGGCAAAAACATAACGTTGTCCAAGTATACAATTGTGTTTTGTTTATATATATGATAATTCTGTGGCCCTGTGGTGATGGGCCGGGCCGAATTGGAAAACTAAACGACTTCTTAGTTCTGAGTAGGAGACGGGACAATTTCAATTTAGAGGGAAGAACATTGTGGTGGGAAAATACCACAATCATCTTAACAACACAACTACACAAGTATTGTTTATGCTTAATAATTTTATTAATATATAAATAAATAAAGTAGGCAAAGAAAACGAAAGAACTTCTCTTTCAAATTTCCTATTAAATAGAAAAATAATGAGAATAATTGACAAAAATGCATTACCGAATCTAATCCGACGTGCTCACCAACTATCCACCATTAGCTTCGATGTTGTGGAGCTTTCATATATGATGCATCATTATTACGAAAACAAATTTGACATACATAAAATGCATAGAATTAAAGTTATAACTTATAACCTACGGTTTTATGTATGGACGTCCCAATATTAATTCTCACATGTTAAATATGATTTTAATGATTTTGAAAAAAAAAAAATTTTTTTTAATGATTTTGACTTCGAATGATTATCTGCAAGAGATAATCGAGATGGCCAAGTTAGTCGATCGTTTTCTCCTCTTCTATATTTCTAACGTTAGAATTAACTTATGATAATTGTCTATTGATTTCAATCATCTCAACATGGTGTAATTTTCAATATATCTATTATTTCAGAAAATAAATCAAATCACAACAAGTACATATATATATATATATATTATGAAACTATACCAAACAAAACAAAATGTGTTACTATCATTCAGAACATTTAGAGTGGCCACTAGCCAACCATTTACAATAATACATATTACTTCGTTTATTAACCATTTTACTTAAGTAACTAGCCTAAATATCATCTTACAATACCTCATATTCCATATATTTACTAATAAATTTGCACTCTTGGGTCCAATTAGTGATTACAAACTGTAGTGAATAATGTTTTTGTCATAATTTTAGGAAATCATTAATTACGAGAATACCAAGTATTTCATAATTAAATAAAGTATATATACATTATAACTATAAATATACAATCTCAATTCTTATATTGGCAATCATATCACGATCTTATTCTATTCTCCCCCATATTAACTTCATGACACTGTGTCGGACGCATAGTGTTGACTATATGTCCTCTTGTATCAAAGTTTATTTAATTATAATAACATAAAATAAAAAAATAAGTAACTTTGATATGTTAAGAAGAGAGGAAAAAGCGTTTCAACGACCAAAGAGATTCCAACGGCCGTTTTGCTTATCCCATTCCCACGCATGTGCCCTCCCATTTGCTTTTTGTTGTTTGTGTCGCCGGCTCTTTGCATGCCACAAACTTATTAATTTAATGACAAACCTAAGATATTTATTGAATACACTGCATTACTCACGTAATTATATTTCATGTTCCGACAGTAGCCCAAATTACGGTTAAAGAAACCAATTGATTAATGCATGCAGGTTCATCTTAAATTATGTCTTTAGTATGTTACTATTATAATTTTAGAAGACATAGAAGATAATCTTTTAAACTCTTATCTACTCATCATAGGACTTCACTGGTCTTGTTAATATTAATATGATCAAACCCCCAACAATATATATCGAAATTTGTATTTTTTTGTTGATATTGAAATTTGTATTTATGCTACATAATTTAACAATGCTGATAGTTAAACTCAATATATGAATAAAATATAAAAACTAGAAACCTCAGATTGGATGTCTCGGAGTTGGGTGACCGACTGTCTACTTTAAACTCATAATTGATCTAAAGTATGTGTATATAAATTCAAGAAGAGACGTATAAATAATAAATTAATATAGAATTGTTTAACAAATGGTCATCAAAGTTTAAAATGAGAGAGTTAGGTTTGATATAACCGATATGTATGTTTCATCCATGGGGATAATGTCGGCTAATATGTCAGATGACATGTTTCATTGATCCAATATCCTGTCTCTGGTCAACTTTTCTCCCATACTTCTTTTCATTTTTAATTTTCTTGAATATTTAAAGGAACTGAAATGAATCGAATGTATCCAGTTCTCTCGTTTAATTTGTTGTTCAAATGTGGTTTTCTAATTTGAGTAACTGTGAACCTAACTAACATCAAAACAAGAAGTAAAACATTGATTTGTTAGATAGGTGACTCGTATTACGCCACTAGTTCTTTTTGACATTCGGGGAAAAAACAATCAAATAAAAATAGTGATTGATTCTGCGCATTGTAATTAATATTTTCATTAAAGAATACGAGACGCATTGCTATATCGATCAATCGAATATGTTAGCGTCCAATATGTTTATAACAAAAATAAGTATATAATACGAATCTTGCAAACAAGGAAATATGCTTTAACATAACTATTATCCTATTCATAGATACAAAGTCCAATAAATATCTATAAGCATCTCAAAATCCAACAACGTTGAACTAAATTCGACTATGCTTTTGTGAAAAACATCTATATAGTATATAAAACATGTTCACTTTTAGAAGAAAAAAATCAATGATTTTCCAGTTTCGGGATATTAAGATTGGATATCCGATGCAAATAATTTTTTTTTAAAACAATGAACCAAAAATAGTGGTCTTATAATAAATAATACAGTAAATGGGTAGGTACTAAGTATTGGTAGAGAGAGAGTTGAGAGGCTGATAATTGAAAGAATATGGGCTTTGAAAAGAGTTTTTAGTTAATCGGACGGTTAATAGAAGCCGTCAAGGTTGACCATTTCCACGACGTGCCGACATATGAGCCTTACACCTGCCCCATCCTCCTCTCCTTACCCACTTCCTTGTGACTCTTTTCCACGCGCCTCTCTTCTAGCATTTGTCTTTCTTTCTTTTTTTGCCTCTTCATCCAGAAAAATATTATATCTATATAGATCAAAATCGAAAGACAAATATTGATATGTTATACATTTTGTTGGTCACAATTAACAATATCAATCGTGATCGATGTTCAGGCTAGGTACCTAATTAATTCTCTCTAACTGTTTAAAAAGAGAGTTCTATTGTATTTGTCAAACCTGAAACAAAACTAACATTTTTAGTTTAAGTTGGTCAAACCCAATTTTAAACTAGTTCTTCGGATTCCTTTTTCTTTGAACTTGTTCATGAGAATTCTTATGATTTAATATATTAGTCGTAAAGAAATAAATCATAAACTGTTGCTATTTTTCGCCAAACTTAACATTTAAAATCAGACTCCTCCTAATTACAATCTTAATCACAACAATAATTGATCAACTTCTATCGTGTATTTAATGTCTAAGTCCCCAAAAGAATTTCGTAGTAGATAAAACGAAATCAGTATTAAATATACGCGCGTTTTATGACTAACCAAACACGATGTTTTAGGTAATAAGTGCGTAATCTTTAAATTATTTTAAGAATTGAACATCAACATCTACTATTTAATTTTCTATCACCAAATTTCAAACTATCCGATTTTAATAATAAGAAGGTTGGGAAAGAATGTTGACAAAAACAGAAGATGTAAATGAATAATACATTTTTAAAAAAATTATCTAAAAAATCATATTTTAAGTTTACCTAATTTGAAAATGGTTAGGCTGATAAATGCATAACTCTATGATAGACCTTTTCACAAAAAAGAAAAGAAAAGAAAGTTTGATGGAGATAAAAATGTATAGTTTCATTAATATACAAGCTTCATCTATCTTGGCAATAATTTTGTTTAAAACTCGACCGTCCCCATTGATGACATGCCCACCTTACGCGATATGTATGATAGACGATTATTTTAATTTTCCCCATTTGTCAACCGTATGGAAACCGTAGAATTTAATATAAATTCGAAAAAGACTTTAATAAAAATATTTATTTTATCCTAAATCAACCTTTCTTCTCGTCCCATACACTATATATAATACTCACTCTTCTTTCAGATTCAAAACCTCCTGATTTCGTTCTTTTCTACTAATTAAAAAGCCTACTTTTGTTTGAAAACAAAGACATGGTTTTGCCATCTTCAACACCGTTACGAACCACCGGAAAGAAGACGAAATCCTCGCCGGAGTATAACTTTCCGGTGATCGATTTCTCTTTAAACGACCGATCAAAACTATCGGAGGAGATCGTAAAAGCCTGCGAGGTTAATGGGTTTTTCAAGGTGATAAACCACGGAGTTAAACCGGATATAATAACGAGATTCGAGCATGAAGGAGAAGAGTTCTTTAATAAACCGGAATCGGATAAGCTAAGAGCAGGTCCGGCGAGTCCGTTCGGTTACGGATGCAAGAACATCGGGTTTAACGGCGATTTGGGTGAGCTTGAGTATCTTCTTCTCCACGCAAACCCGACAGCTGTCGCTGATAAATCTGAGACTATCTCCCATGATGATCCCTTCAAGTTCAGGTACGTACATATATTTTACATATTACAAATCTTGCTTCTTCTTTAACATATTTTGTATGTGTGTATTTATTGATTCTCGAACCTACTTTATCAGTTATTATTAAAAAAAGCCTACTTTAATTTATAAAGCTATAAAGATTTTTTTTTTGACATATTTTTTTGTGTGTATAATTGGTTTATTGAACCTATATTATTTCTAGCCATATGAAAAGAAAAGAAAAATATACGTTTTAAAATATTATGTCAGAGATTTGTACACGCAAATAATATATTTGATTAAAATAACAATAAAATTAAACACATACGCGAATATTTCAAACAAATAAAACCATTATTGTATGAGCGTTGGTTAACATAAGTTTTATAACAATTCAGGCCGTATTAAAAATTTAAAATTACACCGGTATGTATGCACAATTCACTTAGTTCACAGGTGAGAATTTCGGATGTGATGCGTATTGAATAAAAGATGAATATATACATATAAACCCATAATCTTAATGATATAAAATGCATGAGAAAATTAGCTACCATAGGTATGTATGTGGAACTGGGCAATCTTTTGTTGCGTCTACAAATAAATTTATTTTAAATATTGAATCTGTTTCTGTGTGTGAGTGTATGAAAGTTGACACAACTGAAATTGATGTGGATTGTGTGACAATGTGACTTGTGAGATACCTAAAAAGAGAGAGAGAAAAGAGAGATGCAATGTCGAATAATGGATAATGACCAGAAGACACGGCTTTTTAATTATTATCAGTCTTGTTCCTTTATTGCCACTAAAGTTGCCCATATTGTTTGTTTTTTCGTTTGTTTTAAAATTAGTAGTACAAAATTAATAATCATACCAACCTAACGCCGGTTCACCTGATAGTTTGTTGTAATCAATAATCTATAACAGTTGGATTTTGTTCTTGGTTCATAGTATATTGGTATGTGGTTACAATTAGGGGATGCCAGCCATTTTTTTTAGATATATTAAAATATCAACAAATGTGAAAGTGCTTTTGCAACCTTGACTGCGACATGGTTGATTAATCAAAATCTTTTTTTTAACTCTTTTCCCTAATTTGGTGGCATAGGCTACCTTTTAAAAAATATATTTTATTAAAATCTTGGTGGGAATCGAACTTTAAAATATCATTCATGGGCTCCATGTTAATAATAGTGATAATTATTTTAAAATAATGATTAAACACACACACATTATGTATTACAAACTAATATAATAACAATATAGTTGAATAGACTTGGTCAATTAGTGGAAGATTGTGCATGAACGCAAAAAAAAACACTTTGAGAGGTCAAAGAATCAAAATTCGAAACGTCAATGAATCAAGCTTTGACTAGTTTTTCCTCTTCATCAATTTTTAAAATGACAACTTGTAAAGAATCGTGGGGTCCTCACTTTCGAACATTCCTCTGAACATAATCTTATGTCGTTTCTTTTTCTGTTATTGATATTTATCGTAAACATTAATAATTCGAAAATCAATCAAAACAATTTGTCTCTCTGTCAATTGTTGAGTGTGTTAATAAATTCCACGTGTTGTTTTTCTTTTATAGCTCGGCGACGAATGATTACATACGCGCGGTTAAAGATTTGGCATGTGAGATCATTGATCTGACGGTCGAGAAATTATGGGGCCAGAGGTCTAGTGAAGTCAGCGAGCTGATCAGAGACGTTCGTAGCGATTCTATTCTACGTCTGAATCACTATCCACCTGCACCGTACGCGTTAAGAGGCGTTAGCCAAATAGGTTTCGGAGAGCATTCTGACCCTCAGATCTTGACGGTGTTAAGATCCAACGACGTAGATGGACTTGAGATTTGCTCACGTGACGGCTTGTGGATCCCAATCCCATCTGACCCTACATGCTTTTTCGTATTGGTCGGTGACTGCCTTCAGGTATTACAATCAAAATAAACACTTTTTGTTTTCTATAGAGACACACAATATGTTTTATCATTTAATTAACGAATTAATCTTTCTAAATATAGGCATTGACGAATGGGAGATTCACTAGCGTGAGGCACAGGGTACTAGCAAACACAGCAAAGAAGCCTCGTATGTCGGCAATGTACTTTGCAGCGCCACCGTTAGAGGCAAAAATATCACCATTGCCAAAAATGGTGTCGCAGGAAAATCCACGGCGGTATAATTCGTTCACATGGGGTGACTACAAAAAAGCTACATACTCTCTCCGTTTAGGTGTCCCTCGTCTCGAGTTTTTCAAGACTTTATGAACTTTTAATACCAGTAAAAAGTCGGTTAGATTTTTTTTTTTTTTTTTTGTTCTTTACAAAGAAAAAAGATTGTTGCTTTATTATACAAAAATATACCATGTGAAATGTATACTTCTAGATGAAATATAGAATTATTTTTTGAGTTTTTGGTCGTTTAATAATCTATAAAACTTGCATGTGAAACAATGTATAATAATTGCCAAAGAAAAATCAAGAAAACATTTCCGTAAGTGGTATTTTGATTTCCTTTTCTCCATCTACTCGTCAAGCATCACAAATCACAATCAATAAAACGACTTCTGATAAAAAGGTTGTGCTTCTGATCGGTCAAAATATGGACCATAATATGAAACGCGTCCGATCGCAATGGACTCTGGTCCACTACACTTGTACTATCCATAACACAACCTCATGTGATCATACCTACACAAATTAACACTCTCTATACAAAATCGGCTTTCTAGATATACTTGATAAGGCTTTTATAAAATGGTTGCAGCGGACAAATCCGTATTTTGGAATCTTGTATACGACGAACTGTAACGAAACATGATTCAATCTTAACTAGAAAAAGTAATCCACAATATATTTTTCGGACAATAATAACTAAAGAGATATTATACGTAGCTGGAAGACACCACAATCTGTTAAATGCAAACAAAATCTTCATACGACACCCTATGAAAGTTCGAAAACAACACAAGCAATAAAATATCTGATCATAATCAAAGAATCATAAAACCCATAATAACTCCAAACACGACCAGATTTACCACAGTGAAGCTTTCTCTTCCAGCCGCCGCTCCAAAGTCATGGTCAATGGGGTACAAGTTTCCCGGCGGATATGCGAATATGTAAGTAGGCGTAGGCGGTGGGAGTGGCGGCAGAGGCGATGGTGGGCAGTAGGAAATTTTGGGCGGTGGTCGTGACGGGGGCGGAGGCGGGGGAGGACAAGAAGGAGGTGGCGGAGGCTGCGGATTTTGGAGACAAGGTGTGCACTTAATGGGATCTTCGGCTGAAGAATCTGCGGCGGTGATTATGATCGGAGATGCTAGGATCACGACCGCCATGAGGATTGTGACCACGACATCCTTAGAACGGCGAATATTCTCCGGCATGTTGTAACAAGGTTTTGGGCTTATAGACGACGTGTGAAAATAGATGATCAAATTTATGGAATGTATATTATTGAATGTGTATAATGTGAAGATTCTTAATTACTAGAGATCTAACACAATAAATGATATATTTTCGTAATAACATTAGCGATCTGGAAAATATTTGTAATCTTCAATGACAGCATACTAATCCAAAATTGGATACATATACAAACACGGTAAATTAAGTACGAAGTGTCAAATATTTGATACAAAAAAAAATATAAAAAAAATTCCATGTCCACTCTCTCTTTTTCATTTGGGCCTTATTGGGCCATATGATAAAACTCATTATGAGCACTCTTTTTTAAAAGAACCGACTTATCTTTACCAGACAACAACACAAGACAAGTCGTTGTTTGACTTGTTGACTTTTTTAATCCACAAAAGTGTTATTTTTTGGTTGTTGTTTTTCTTTCTAGTGACGTGTTTGATCTCTCTCCCGCCGACGACATAACAACGCCGTTCGTTTACCGGTTAGTTTTCTATTCTCTTATTTTCCCTTCGCGTTCTTCCCCTTTGATATGCTACACTGTTTAATCGATCTTGGCGTCGTTGCTGGTCTCTGATTTGGTTACGATCGACAATGGCCTCTGTTGATTTTATTTGTATTCCGATTACTGATGACGCCGGAGGTTGGGGAAGGGAAAAAATGATTTTAATTTTGACATGTATTGGCGTTAAAATTCAATTGGAAGTTATAACTAATGTCTTCTGTCTGTGTTCGTGTTTTGTTTGTGCAGATAGTGTTTTGTGCGGTTGTGTCTTACTGATTCGATCTATTGAAATAATTGATCTTCGGCCATGTCGTGGTCGAAGGCTTGTAGAGGGACTCGAGTTTCTTCATATTTAGAGAACCTTCATCGAACATCGCAGTCTCCGAGGTAATTGAGAATTTTACCAGATATGCACGCACATTAACTGTTTGTTAAAATTCCTCAAAGAACGTTTTATTCTTTATCGTAGAATTAAGTTTGTGAGAAATGCTGATGCGATTTCTTAATTGTTGATGTAGGACTGTTTTATGCTCTCGTTATTACACTCATGGAGCTTTTAAAGGCAATGAGCACAATCTCCGAAGCAAGAGAGTATTTTGGGGAAGCTCTTCTTCATGGAGCTTGAATTCTCACTCTGCAACTGCTAAGTCGATGCTACTCGGTGCCCATCGCCACTTTTCTACTCACTCTCCAACAGAAACCAAATCACAGAAAATGCTCTATTACCTCACCGCTGTTGTCTTTGGCATGGTGGGGTTAACTTACGCCGCTGTGCCATTGTATAGAACATTCTGCCAAGCTACTGGATATGGAGGTACTGTTCAACGCAAAGAGGTATATATCGTTTTTGTTTCTTCCTTTCTTTTTTTATCCTCTGAGGTTTCAAGTCTTCTTAGTGTCTCTTTCTCAGTCTTTTTGTTTGGCCTTATATACTACAGACTGTTGAGGAGAAGATTGCTAGGCATTCAGAATCTGGTACTGTCACTGAAAGGTGTTTATTCCTCTGTCTCTTAACACCATTCATATAATTATAACTTCTTCTTTATATGTTTTTATGATGAACTTGCTAGCTTACTATGTTTAACCCGCAAACAGGGAGATTGTAGTGCAGTTCAATGCTGATGTTGCAGATGGGATGCAATGGAAATTCACTCCAACTCAAAGAGAGGTTTAGACTTTATATGTGAAGAAGAATGTTGTGACTTCTTTATATAAAAAAGAAAGAATGTTGTGACTTGTTAATGTTCATCTAAGTGATGTCTTTGGTTTTAATACTTTCTTATAGGTTAGAGTAAAGCCAGGAGAAAGTGCGCTCGCTTTTTACACTGCTGAAAACAAAAGTTCAGCTCCAATAACTGGAGTGTCGACATACAATGTCACTCCCATGAAGGTATATATTAGAGTGCCCTATCAACTTCCTTGGAAATATGTTGATCGATTCTCAAACTCTTATATTGGTTTCTTCAGGCAGGAGTTTATTTCAACAAGATACAATGTTTTTGCTTTGAGGAGCAGCGACTCCTTCCCGGAGAGCAAATCGACATGCCGGTGACTACTCTTTTGTTCTTGGTTCTGTGTGATATCTTCCTCAAATAAAAACAAGAGTCCATTAAAACCTGTTATTACTTGGTTTCGCAGGTCTTCTTCTACATTGATCCTGAGTTTGAGACTGATCCAAGAATGGACGGAATCAACAACTTGATATTGTCTTACACTTTCTTCAAAGTGTCAGAGGAAAATACTACAGATACGGTCAACAATAGCAGCTCTGTTCCGGTTCAAGAGACCAAATAAAAAGTGTCCATTTTTGAAGAGAAACTAATGAACTTGTGACACAACCTGAGTCTCCCTTAGATTCAATAATCAATTTCCATTTTGTGAAAATTGTTTGTTATTATCTCTGTTCAAAATCCACCGAACAGAAAGAAAGAAGTGTAATGTTGGTAAACTGAATTTGCTAGAAGCTCTGGTTTCGGTGTTTGCTATGTCTTTGGCTCGATTTCTTTGCTTTTTGTGGAGCTATTTGTGTCTATTTCGTTCAGTTTTGTGGTATGCATGTCTTCTAGTTTTGTGCTTCAGTTATGTGTTATAGAAACATGAAACTTCTGCGAATGGGTCATCACGAAACTTCCAGGAGCTATCGAATGTGATTTCAGTTTTCTCGAGTTCATGGCTTGATTATTCCAAGCTCAAATGTGAATTCTTAGGAATGATGCATCATACATATATGAAAGCTCCACAACATCGAAAGCTAATGGTGGATAGTTGGTAAGCACATCGGATTAGATTAGGAAATCGCTCATGAGAAATAAGGAAATATGCCTAAGAAATAAAAATAAAAATGGGAAATACAACTAAAAGGAAAGAAATCGAACCTGTGAAGTTGAAGATGATGTTGGACAACCTCACCACCTGACCAACGTACATTTCTTAACAATTGGCCTTTGACCCTTTTATATAATGGCCTAAGGCAGATTCTAGCAATCGGTAGAACTGGGAAGAACATAAATACGAGTGAGAATCGAGATAGAAATGTCGATTTTTTTTCCAAATAGAATTACATGGAATATAATAACAGGTTTTCTAAAAGTTAAATATTAGGAATCAAAGAGACGGAAGTAGCTAGCCAAAAATCATGAAGGTTGGAAGCATTGTGTACTCGTGTTCTTTAGTTAGATTCATTAATGGGTAAAACACAACGTTTAGGTTACAAAGACATATATCAAACTAAAAGGTTTATTTTTGTTTTAAAGAAAAATAATGTTGGTGTTAGCAGACCCGAAAAGAAGGTTTGCTATTTTGTTTTGTTTTGTTTTAGCTTAGAAGATGTGCTATTATGTATAGATGTCTGGGTAAATGATTTTGTAGAAGAATTAGTGGTTGTTTGGTGTTTATTTCTATTGATTTACCAATGTTTTCTTAGCCAATGAATAAAACAAATTAGATGGTTCGTTTTAACTTTGTGAAAGCTTGTTTTGCCCTTAACATATAAATAATATACTGTGTTAATTATGATCGGAATTACAGCCTCATAAAAAGAAATTAATAATATATGTATGGAATTTGATATGTAATATTTGAGACTTTTGAGTACGTAAGGGTTTGTTCGTTTCAATAAAAAAAATCTTTGCGAGGTCATGAGATTTGGGTTGAGAAGGCCCATAAATGAATTTGTCGGATAGAAATATATAAGGGCATATTTCGTCTGGGTAAACCTAAATCGATAAAAAAAAAAATCCGATCACAGCAGGATATGGCGGATATGACTATGATTATGAGGTTTGGGGATGAAAATCGCAAGGAGTTATGCCGTGGAGTGAAAGAGTACTGGCGTCGATTGAAAGAATCCGATGTATGTAATTCTTTCATTTTCTTAATTGTTAATTTATAGAGGAATTTTATTATTTTAGGATTTGTTGAAGATGACTATTGCATGTTCCTTTACTTTAGTTTGTCACACAAAAATTAACCCTAACCCTAACCCTAACCCCTACATCTGATCTTTATTCACTCGTAGTTTCTAGGGTTGTTCTGTTGCTAAGTGATTATTTTTTTCTTAATTAAGGTTTCGATGTCGAGGGAATCGAAGTACCACCAGGGGCCATTCCACTGATACCCTATGGCTGTCAACTGCCTAATAGTAGGCATCCTGATCTTGTCTTGGTCAAGCTTTATGCTAGTGCGGGGCTTCATCGTTACAATATCTTGGAGCTAAAAATAACACTTCGATGGCTTTTTGGTGTTTTATCAACGTCCAACATGCTTGTTCTTCGAATTGGCGGAGGATTCTTCTTATTTTTCTTCGAGTTTATAACCTTTTTAGTACAAAGAAACATTAATATAATTAAATTAACAAAAAAAAACAAATTTTTAAGAGATTTCGTCTTTTATTTTGACTTTAAACCCTAAATTTACAAACCTTAATTTGGGTACAAAATGAATTTACCTTCATTCCCCAACAATGTTTAACTGCCGAAGATGAGGAATACAACGAGAATTTTTAAGATTGTAAGAAAATGGAGGAAATTTTGGAGGATTATAACTGTTGAGGAACAGAAAAAGGGTGGGTGAGGAACGAGTTGCTTCTAAAGGTTTCTCAGGTTTTCAATAAGTTCGGTTTGGGTTTCAATCGAGAGAAACTAAAAAAATGGTTAAAGTAAGTGTAGATCCGGTTTGGGTGGAGCATCCGAATGTTTGGGTTGGTAACCCGAATTATAGTTGGTTGGGTTGGTAAATAATGGAAATCGTTAAAACATTTTAATCTTTCACCAATATTCTGATTAAAATAAAAGAGAAAAGAAATTAATTATTAGAACAGCGGCATACGAAAAAATGATTTTGGATATGAGGGCAAAACAGAATAAGACTCAGAGGATAGAGACGTACAACTGGAGGCGACTGCTGGCTTAAGGAAATTGCTTTCAATTGGGTTGTGATTCTTCATGGGTGGGACGATCACTATTCTCCTTTTTCTGTCTGGGATATTTGTAGGAACTGTGCTCCACATCTCCTAGGAACGGATGATGAAGCAGAGCCTCCACATGTCTGCTATGACTTCGACACTGCCGACACATTACGATACATCCGAGATTATGGGATCCATAGGGAGCTTCCGACCGAAAATGTCTCATTTGTGTGCTTTGAACCATTCACAGCAGGCCTTCCTCCTCCAGTTGATGTAAGGATAAGAGATGTTTTAATTTTTAATGGACTAGACGAGGTATTGGCTCAGATTCATGTCTACCTATTGCTGCTGATTGCATCGTCTTTTCTGAGTTGTGGTTGACTAAAAAGCATATATACCGTGGTCCAAGATCACCAACCTCTTTCTTTGGTGGGTATCATGATGTGTCCATCATGCATGTTTGGAAATTGAATGGAGAGCTGATTGCATATTGCAAACTTAGCAACGGCCCGACGGTTGGTTCTGTTGGGAAACAACGCACAACTGCACAACAGACTATAGTTCTCTATTCTTTTATGTGAATTTTATGAAGAAAATACAATGAACTATGACAATATGAACTTCAAAGAATAATGTAAATGAGACCGCAAATTTTTACGTGGAAAACCTTCTCGATGTGAGAAGGAAAAACCACGGGACCGTAGTCCACTCAAAATCCACTATATCAAATGTATGAGTGTTACAACCACGTCCTCCCTGTTCCACAAGAACAGAAACAGAGACTAAAGCTCCAAAGAGCAATCTCCAACATAAGAAAAACTCAACAATAGAGAGCAACAAGAGCCTAAAATATGCAGTTCCAAACGACCCTAGGTTCGCTAAGATTTCGATCACCAAATCAAATCTCCACCATACAAATCTTAGATAACAAGATCAGGAATAATTATGCAAAATTTCAGCTCAATCAGAGAAGAATTCACCGTCGGATTTCCCAAACACTCAAGATCGCTCCTGCTGAAGAACTGTAGCGACCAGCCACGCTAAAACCCAGATTCCAAAGAAACCAACCGTTGAAACGCAAATCCCACCATTAAATCTCAAACCCACTGAGTCACGAAGCTTCCCACAAAATATCAGTCAGATCGGAGCTCGTTTGAGTATCCGATCGTTCAACACAACAACTCTGTTTTTCTCTTCCCTTAAGTGTGAAAATCACCTCTTCTCTCCTTTTTATTTTTCTTTCTTGTGTATTATGTATCACACACACTTGCCGACACTCTCTTCTTTTATTTATATTTCTTTTCTTTATATATATAGTGTTTACCCCACTAGGAGGATAAACAACAAACTCCCCCTCCGACTAGGTAGAGGAAACAGCTATTCCGGCTATCTTTCGGCATACTTCAAGCTTCCCCCTCGGCAATGACTTTGTCATCATATCAGCTCCATTATCATCTGTATGAACTTTCTCAAGTTCCACTTCCTTAGAAGCAACCACATCACGTATCCAATGATACCTCCTATCAATGTGCTTCGAACGCGAATGAAATGTAGAGTTCTTCCCGAGGCAAATTGCGCTTTGACTATCACAAAGCAGCACATACTTATCCTGCTTGAAACTGATATCCTCACAAAATTTCTTCATCCACAACAACTCCTTACAAGCTTCCGTTGCAGCTATGAACTCAGCTTCAGTGGTAGAAAGTGCAACACACTTTTGCAACCTTGACTGCCATGCAACAGCTCCACCCGCAAATGTTACCAAGTAACCCGAAGTAGACTTCCTGGAATCAACATTCCCAGACATATCAGAATCAGTATAACTGACAATTAATGGCTTATTACCTCCAAAAGTAAGTTTCAAAGTAGAAATCCCTCAAAGATATCTCAAAATCTACTTCACAACATTCCAGTGTTCTCTTCCAGGATTAGAAAGAAAACGACTCACTGTACCAACGGCGAAAGCTAAATATGGTCTTGTACAGACCATGGCATACATCAAACTACCAACTGCAGAAGCATATGGAACTCGTGCCATATCTTCCTTCTCCAACTTTGTTTTCGGACTCTGTTGATTGCTCAATCTAAATTGTGTAGCATGAGGAGTGCTTACCACTTTAGATTTGTCCATGTGAAACCTTTTAAGTACTTTCTCAATGTACTTCTCCTGAGACAAGTGAATCAGCCTCTCACCTCTGTCTCTAATAATTCTTATACCAAGAATCTGTTTCGCTGGATCCAAGTCTTTCATGGCGAATGACTCACTAAGCTGCTTCTTTAGCTCCTCAATTCTGCTCAAGTTCCTGCCCACAATCAACATATCATCAACATATATCAATAAGATGATAAAATCATCATCACCAAACTTCTGCACAAACAAACAATAATCAGAAGTAGTCTTTTTGTAACCATGCTTCCCTATAACGGACTTAAACTTCATGTACCACTGCCTCGGTGCCTGCTTCAATCCATAAAGGTTTTTCTTCAAGCGGCAAACTAAATCCTCTTCACCCTTTTTTACAAAGCCTTCTGGTTGTACCATGTAAATCTCTTCCTCTAAATCACCATGAAGAAAAGCAGTTTTCACATCCATTTGCTTAACTTCTAGATCAAGACTCGCTGCTAATCCAAGTACAACCCGAATGGATGACATCTTCACAACAGGAGAAAAGATTTCATCATAATCAATCCCCTTTTTTTGGGTGTATCCTTTCACAACCAATCTAGCCTTGTATCGAGGTGACAAACTGGTCTCATCATGCTTAATCTTGTACACCCACTTATTAAGCAATGCCTTTTTATCCTTAGCCAATTCCACCAACTCAAACATGTGGTTTTCTTCGAAGGAATCCATCTCGTCACCCATGGCATTATGCCATTCATCTTTGTGTCTATCCTCCAAAGCTTCATCAAATCTTTCAGGTTCTCCCCCATCAGTAAGTAGCACATACTCACTAAGATCATACCTTGTCGACAGTTTTAGACTTCTCTCAGATCTTCTAACAATAGGAGGGTTCTCAGTAGTTGGTGTCTCACCATGATCGTCATCATTATCACCAATACCATCATCATCATGTGCGGGAGCATCTGCACCGGGTGTATCAACTTGAACCTCATCCTCGACCTGACCGTGGACTGATATAGAAGGAGCAACCTCTAAATCGATCAAACTCTCAAAAATCTGAGTTGGTATTTTGGACTTGTCAATGTCCCTGATCGTTTGATCTTCCATGAACACAACATCTCTGCTTCTAATGAGCTTCTTCTCAACGGGATCATAAAATCTGTATCCAAACTCATCTTGACCATAACCAATGAACACACATTATCGATACTTCATTTCAAGCTTCGATCTCTCATCTTTGGGAATATGAACAAATGCCTTACACCCAAAGACCCTCAAATGACCATAAGAAACATCCTTATCGGTCTAAACCCTCTATGGAATATCACCCTCTAATGGAGCACTCGGTGATAGATTCAACACGTGAACAACTGAGCTCAAAGCCTCACCCCAGAAAGTCATCGCCAAGCCTGATTGTGAAATCAAACATCTCATTCTCTCGACAATAGTTCTGTTCATCTTCTCAGCCAACTCATTCAACTGTGGAGTCTTAGGCGACGTGAACTGATGTCTAATACCATGTTCCTTGCAATAAACATCAAATGGTCCAGAATACTCACCACCATTATCACTGCGGATACACTTCAGCTTCTTTCCCGTCTGTCTCTCAACCAATGCCACAAAAAACTTGAAATATCCTAGAACCTGATCTTTAGTCTTCATAGTGAAAGTCCACAACTTCTTAGAGTGATCATCAATGAATGTGACAAAATATGATGCGCCACCAAGAGTTTTTATCTTCATTGGGCCACACACATCTGAATGCACCAAATCAAGTACTTCAGGTTTCCTAGAAGGTGTAGAAGACTTGAAAGAGACCCTGTGTTATTTTCCCTGCAAACAATGTGCATATTTCTGTAAGTGCAAATCGGAGATACCTGGAATGACCTCCTTCTTAGACAACACAGACATTCCCTTCTCACTCATGTGACCGAGTCTCTTATGCCATAATTCCATGGCATCATCATTTTTCACTGCATTAACAACATCTTTGGATACCTTAGCCTGCATCAAATAGAAAGATGAAAGCTTTTCACCTCGAGCCACAATCAAAGAACCACGTGAAAGCTTCTATTTACCACCACCGTGTAAACTGTAGAAACCCTCATCATCAAGTCTTCCTGTAGATATCAAGTTTATCCGTAAATCTGGGACATGCTTAACATCCTTAAGCACAAGCCTAGTTCCAAGACTAGTTTCCATGCAAATATCACCAATGCCAACAACCTGAGCCAAACCATCATTACCCATCTTTACAGAACCATAATTACACAGAGTATAGGTAGAAAATAAATTTCGCTGTGATGTAGCATGAGTAGTAGCTCCACTATCAACCATCCAACTGGTGTCTTGGCATACATTAATGGCATCACCTTCAAGAAGAATGAGAAACTGATCGTCGGTGATTGTCACCCGATCTACTTCTTCTTGCTTCCCTTGCTGCTTATCTTTCTTCAACTTCCAGCAATCTTTCTTCATGTGCTCTTTCTTATGATAATAATGACACTCTAAATTAACAAATTTGTTAGATTTGCTCCTGCTCCTGTTCTTGTCTTTCTTAGGATCTCTATATGAATTCCTCCCCCTTGACTCAGTGACTAACACATCTGATCTTGAGGAACTAGCATTTGACTGTCTTCTTGTCTCCTCATTTAACACGTTGTTCTTTACTACATCCATCGAAATAACACTATTCGACGTGAAGTTACAAAGAGACATCCTAAACACCTCCCATGAATCTGGTAATGTACCAAGAAGCCACAAACTGTGAATCTCATCCTCAAACTTGATTCTCATATCAAACAGTTTATTGAGCAGCCCCTGAAACACATTTAAGTGATCAGTCATTGGAGTTCCCTCCTGATACCTCAACTCAATCAACTTCTTGATCATGTACATCTTATCATTCCCGGTCTTCCGAGCATACAACTGCTCTAGCTTCAACCACAAAGAACGAGCATCGATCTCATTTTCAATATGATTCAACATATTATCATCTACCCATTGCCTTATCAAACCACACACTTGGCGATGTTGCAACTTCCACTGATAATCGGTCTTATCTACAGGTTTCCTCTCTTCAAAGACTGGAACATGAAATTCTTTCACAAAATGCAAATCTTCCATCTTGCCTTTCCATAAATGATAATTAGAACCATTCAAGCTTATCATTCTGCCCATATTTTCCATCGCTCTTACAAACAAATTAATAACCCAGAAGCTCTGATACCACTTTGTGGGAAACAACGCACAACTGCACAGCGGACTATAGTTCCCCACTCTTTTATGTGAACTTTATGAAGAAAATACAATGAACTATGGCAATATGAACTTCAAAGCATAATGTAAATGAGACCGCAAATTTTTACGTGGAAAACCTTCTCGATGTGAGAAGGAAAAACCACGGGACCGTAGTCCACTCAAAATCCACTATATCAAATGTATGAGTGTTACAACCACGTCCTCCCTGTTCCACAAGAACAGAAACAGAGACTAAAGCTCCAAAGAGCAATCTCCAACATAAGAAAAACTCAACAATAGAGAGCAACAAGAGCCTAAAATATGCAGTTCCAAACGACCCTAGGTTCGCTAAGATTTCGATCACCAAATCAAATCTCCACCGTACAAATCTTAGATAACAAGATCAGGAATAATTATGCAAAATTTCAGCTCAATCAGAGAAGAATTCACCGTCGGATTTCCCAAACACTCAAGATCGCTCCTGCTGAAGAACTGTAGCGACCAGCCACGCTAAAACCCAGATTCCAAAGAAACCAACCGTTGAAACGCAAATCTCACCGTTGAATCTCAAACCCACTGAGTCAAAAAGTTTCGCACAAAATATCAGTCAGATCGGAGGTCGTTTGAGTATCCGATCGTTCAACACAACAACTCTGTTTTTCTCTTTCCTTAAGTGTGAAAATCACCTCTTCTCTCCTTTTTATTTTTCTTTCTTGTGTATTATGTATCACACACACTTGCCGACACTCTCTTCTTTTATTTATATTTCTTTTCTTTTATATATATATATATATAGTGTTTACCCCACTAGGAGGATACAGGTTCCAGAGGATATGTTAACGTTTCCTTGTCCACAATGATTATGTGTGTAGGTGCTAATGGAGATAGTCGAAACAATGTTCGGACCACCCCTTGGCCAACACATCTTTTGACAAACTTCGTAGCATTGGACATGCATGAAAACGAAAGACAAGAAAAACGTGAAAGACAAGAAAAACGTGAAAGACAAGAGAAACGTCGTAAGAAAGAAGACGCGCAGAAAAGAGGAAGAAGAGATGGTACGAACACCATCCCTTGGATACATAAATTTTATTTAGTTTTTAACTGCATACTTCATGCTTATGTATGTTCTTTGTGTTGTTTAGATTCTGGAAACATCAACGCAGAATCTACAAGTGGAACTCAGATTCCAGAGTTGAATCAGGTGCAGAATCTTGACTCACAATCAAAAGTGATGGTAATCTATGGTTTTGGAAATTCTAGTTATATGTTAATGATAACTTCTAAGAGAACCTCGTTTTTCTTTTTAAATAATGCATTCAGGCTGTTAAATGTTTTTGTTTTGTTTCGTACACAACAATAAAAGTTATCTTTGACTTAACTAATTTAGTATGGAAATTTTCTTTGTCAAAAAATAGTTCTAGAACTCAATAGTGATGATATTTAACTTAACTGCGTCCTTAGAAAGGTACGAGGAGCTGACCGCTGATTCATATTTGCAGTGTAAGAATATCTTGAAGGATGAAGCTGCCAAGTTTGAGGAGCTTGATAAGAAATTCATAAAAGACAAAGCTGATCGTCTACAGGGTTTGAAAGGTATCCAAGCTATTTATCGCCTTCTGGTTTTGTCATCTTTTACACTTTAAGGTTCAGTAGTGTTGGAAGTGTTTTCTTTTCCTAGCTAAGTGGGATATTACCGAAAACTGAACAAGTGTTTCTCCTTGGCAGACACCTCGGATTCAAATTTGCAGTGTGGGAATATCTTGAAGGATGAGAGAGAGGACGACAAAGCTGCCAAGTTTGAGGACATGATATACAAAGCTGATCATCTTCAAGGCACCTTTGACTCATATTTGCAGTGTGGGAATAAGGATGAGAAAGAGGACGACAAAGCTGCCAAGTTTGAAGACATGGAATACAAAGCTGATCATGTTCAGGGTTCCAAAGGTATTCTTTATATTGCCTTCTAGTTTTGTCATCTCTCAAGTATCACAAAGTCTTCTTTCATTAGCTAATTAAATGGGATATTACCGAAAACTCAACAAGTGTTTCTGCTTGGCAGACACTATTTCCAAGTTTGAGGAGGACAAGGAGAGGCTCTATATGTGACAGAGTAAGCCAATGAACCCTCATATAATGACACCACTGTTAATAAGATGGCAACACTTACTCACTTCCACCTGTAAAATAACATACAGGGAAGAAGGAGAAGACGATGATATCAGAACATGAGAGGTTCTGCCCTGAAAAGTTTTCTGTTTCTCAATCGGAAGAGCCGATGAAGAAAAAAAAACGGGTAAATAAAAGCCTTACATTATATGTTCATTACTCTCTCTTTGTTCTTGTTATATGACTGAACCGCAAATTATTTTCGGGTGTAGGATGACAAAACTTTCAGCATAATGAGGAAAACTTTCGGCTCTTTTCTGGATAATGAAGCCTCTGATGGAGGAATTCCCACCTGATGATTAACATCTCTTCACTTTACGGACATTACTTTTATGTTTTTATTCCCAGCAGAAAACAATCCCTATCTCAAGTAGTGTTTCAATAATTTGAATGGTATGATCCAATTAATCTCAAGTAGTGTGTCAAGACTTTGAATGTTATGAATATGACACTTACTTCCTTTTATGTTATAGTTTGATATGAGAGATTCATTATTTCCTTCTATGTTATAGTTTGATATGAAATATTTTATCATCCAAAACCAATAATTCTTAAAACACATGGGTCTAGAGCGAGGTTTTGTCTTCACCAATTTTTTTATTGCTTAACATATCTTGCAATATTTTTAATTGATTTTTTTTGCATAGTTTGCAATATGTTTAATTTACTATTTTAAAAAATGGTAAATGGTTTTAAGATTTTTGCCTACAAATTAAAAAACTATATAGATTATGTAATTTATTTTATCTTTTTATATTAAAAACAATATTTACTTTTTAAATAAATAAATATATATATATATATATATATATATATATTTAACCAATAATAAACAACTATGCATAATGCAGACAGTCAAAATAAATAAAAAATAATAAAAATTTGCATAGAATAATGATCTCCCTCAATCATATACCCAAAAAGCAAAAACTAACGAAATGGAGCGCGGGTTTGTATTTTTATAAAATGTGCCTTTTTTTTTGTCAAAGTTTTTTCGTATTTATTTGTTTTGCTTGCTTTTTATTTATAACTTTTTTGGTATTTGTATTTTATTTGACAGTAGACAGTGATTTGTTTATTTTTGGATCTTGTTGTATGATAAACATTCATAAGTTTTCACATTATTATCAATGTTTTCGTACCGTATATATGCTTGTTTTGATTGTGCTTATAAACCTTTTTAGCCTCATAATTACACAAGATTTTCATACCGTTTTGGACCTTTTGGCTCATCTTTCTAGTTTGTCTCGTTAAGTAATAATCGTATACTCAGTTTCCATGAAAAACTTTCTTCCTTATTCACCGGTTCCATATATTTTAAAGATATTTTTCTTTTCTTTGATTGTAGGGAAAATTATATCAGACAAACAAATGTAATAGAGTTTATTTATTCGTACTTATATTCATGACTGCAATCGATAAAAATTACAGAACACTACACTCAAAAATTTTACTAATGATTTCTCCAATGACCCCGCTCAATAAATAATCGACATTGCTTCTTCTCCGCTGATATATCACACAAGGAAATCCAATTCTATAACCTATGAAATGACCAAAATCATTATTAGTGAAACTATAATACAAGACTTACCATAACGATTCTCCTTTTGCATCTTCACATAGATGCTCTCCTCTTGCGCCTGCGACTGTTGTTTTTAAATGTCCACGATAGCAATTGGACAAAACCGTTTGCTCGATTAACTCTCTACTTCTTTTACCGACAAAAAAAGTGTTAAGAAAGTAAGTAAAAAATAGACCAGACACAAAACACAATGCATTGAGAAGATAAAGCTGAAATCTTTTGAGGCATAACAAATCTCCCTTTTAATAATCTCTTCTTATAAACCTCATCACATAAGAGATCTCCGACCACAGATTACTTACACTGAATCTGTTCATTCACACTACCAGTTAAAATACCAAATCCATCAAAGAGTTTTTCTTTCGCCTGAAAAAACCGCCTCAGAATCGAATGAGATGCTCGTTTTTAGACGAAGACTGCTGCTTCTTCGGGTCATGTTCAGCATCAGTCGAAGAATCACCGTTACCGCCGCTTTTCTTACCGAATATCATCTCATCAAGATCATCCCCAATACCACCACCTCCATGGAACCCACCTCGAACACCAGATGATTTTCCCACCACAGATTGTTCTTTTCCATGAACGGGGTAGTCATCGGGCTCTTCGGCAACAGGTATCATGGCTGGTTCAGGTGCGGTTTGCGGTGCAGAGGATTTGTTCATCTCCTCATGCTTGGACAGTGTTTTCACTAGCTCGCCGTTCACATTCAAGGCTTCGAACAGACGAGCTTCGTTTTCACCTGCTGTTTCGATGATTCTTTGGACAGTGGTTTGAGAGTGACGACACTGTTGTACAAGTGTCGTTGTTAAGTCATCCTGAAAGTCAGAAAGATTAAACAATTTGGTTAATGAGTAACTCAAATTAACATACATCGCAGATATCCCGTGTTATCTGATACCTATATTGTAATTTTAGGAATTGATGCCTAATAAATCCGAGTCGATTTACCTGTAAAGCATCTTATTGAGGCGAAGAGGACAAAACCGTGGAAAGAAGTTCAATGCTGTTTCTTGCAACATCGAAAGTTTCTTTTGTCTGCTCAGCGGTAAAGCTTCTTACAGGAGCATCATACTGAATATGTGCAGGCTCATCTCATGCACATGCTGAGGAAGATCAGCAATCACTTCTGGAGCTTGAGTTGACCGAGCAGAGTGAAAATAGGTGCCAAGCTCTTGTTGTCTCGTCCAGGGAAACGTATACCTCTTGCTTTTAAGCTCTATGGTATAGGAACAAAAAATATAAGACAAAAACATTAAGACCTGATCATAATGAATTCAAAGATCAGACCTCACAGCTTTTCGTTTATCAATCAAATCCTGCAACAAGCTAGTCAATTTAGCCAATTCATCATAACAATAGTCATTTATCTGTTTTGTTCAAGACCCATACGCTTGACCTTGACTTTCTGAGGGCAAGAAATCTCAAAAAGCAAGGCCAAAACACTTTAATTCAACACGAGAGATGGATATAAATTAAGATAGTGACATCTTCAAGAAACGTAAACCTGTGAATGGATCTTGTATGGTAGAATTCAGCAGCATAGGTTTAGTTGGTAGTTTGGTACCAGGTCAGAGTTACCTTATAAGTTTCTTCGATAACTGGTACATAGCGGAGTTCACTGGTCAATTCTCCCCAAGCTTCGATTAGTATTAAAGCTTTGTTTCGATTATTCACAACTGTTTGTGGATCATCAATCAGCTTTACCATTTCATCAAGGACTCTTTCTGCTGCCAACTCTAAAATGCATTCTCATAGTTCTTAACACACTTCTCCAGCAAAACCAAGGCAAAGTACTGAATTCTTGGCTGCTTCATCCTTATCCTCTTCTTTTTTCCACGAATCAACTCAGCGCTATTAATTGTCTCTTGATTTATCATATCACATATTTCCAAATTCATATCCTAGTCAGGTTCCTCTAAACTCTCCGTAGTAGCATCCTCGACTATTTTATCAGTTGGGTTTAGACCTTGAAAAGGTTCCTTCACTTTGAAGCTCATTGAGCTCAAACCAGCAGTGATCTTGTTGCTCACTTCAGAACCTCTGATCTTCAGGCGCACACCAAATGCGGTAACTTTTTCCATAAGATCGTCACTCATCTTTGCTGATACTCAAACCTGTAAATGAAACATGTCAGCCTACTCATGCCAAAGACAGCAAAAAGCTGGAACTGTACATACAGAACAAGACAGCAAAAAGCTGAGACATCAACTTAATCAATGCCTTATGTTATCATGCTTCAATAATAGTAAACAGTAAGAAGCAAGGAAGGATCTGCTTATTTAAAAATTGATGAGGCAGTTAAAAAACTACTGCTAAAAACTAAATTTTAAAAATTTCAAGATCAATGGAAGATAAGAGTGATTGTTCTCAGATGAACAAAAAAAAATTTGACAGACATTGCTTCCTTTCAAACAGCCTTTTACACCGGTGTAAAATCCGACCAAACTTTCCTTGAATACAATAAATTACTTGTGATTTCATTCTTAATTTCTAGCACCAGATCAGATATGTAGTTAAATTCTTAGTAATCCTAACAGCAGTACCTTGAGGAGTTGTTAAAATACCGTATGCAAGAGCTAACTTCTCACTGTGCTCGAAAAGAAGATCATCTTTCTCTTCATCATCTACATGAAGAACAAAGCCTGTTTCAGGAACATAACCAATGTCTTGGATCCGTTGAATATGATCTGAGAGGATCTGGTATATTTCTTTAGCATGTGGATGAGTTTTATCACCCTAATGGTTCCTTTAGTTCCTTCGACCCAACTACAACCACGTCTTTTTTTAATTCCTTTATGTCTCATCAGTGCTGTGATCCTAGCCACATCTTTCCAACGTCTTGCATTTGCATATAAATTTGAGAGCAATGTATATGATCCATCGTTATTAGATGCTAATTCTGTTATTTTTTTAGCGGCGTACTCCCCAAGTTTAACTTTTCCGTGGATTCTACAGCAACTGAGCAAAGCAACCCATACCACAGGAGGAGGCTCCATTGGCATTTCTTCAATGAAACGCAGAGCTGCATTCAACCGGCCAGCACGACCTAACAAGTCAACCAAACATGCATAATGCTCCCTGGCCAGGACTAACCCCAAAATCAGTTTTCAGTTTTCATTCTATCCGAAAACTCCATGCCCTGATCGATCATTCCTTTATGGCTGCATGCATACAGTACAAGTCACAACATCCCTTTCCTTGGGGGAAAGCGAATCAAACATAGCACAAGCAATATCAACCTTTTTGCACTTGGCGTACATGTCTATGCCGACCATTACCGAAGTATCATCTACTGAAGTATCAGTATCATTTTAATATATGACTTAGGTCTTCCCCCAATTCAACTAGGTCACCATGAGTGGGACTCCGACCATAACATAATCGACAGATCCAAGATGTACTCCAACAAGTAAAGGGAGTTCGAATAGATATTGATTGTGTTCCAAAGGTTATTAATCGATTGACAAGTCCAATCCCAAGATCTTGATTTCAAAAGGCGACACATCGGGAAGTTGATTAATGGCCATATTATCATCACCATGACCGTTCTTACGCAATTCCATAGGAAATTTGATGGGATAACAGTGAATCTCTTTACCGTGCATCACTGCTCCAACATAAGCACACCTAAATAAGCGTGACTTCATTTGGTTTTATACCAGACAACAATATCTGCCTACACACGCCCAATGCTTCATATCCAAGGCCCCGTTGAGCATACCCTGAAGCACTAGCAGCACTCCAAGTAACAACATCCGGTTTTATCTTTTCTTCCTGCATCCTCTCGAACAGCCTAACAGCATCATCAAACCTTCTAATCTGTGAATACCCAGCAACCATGGCATTCCAGGACACTATATCGTTTACTGACATGTTCGAAAACACCACGCTTGCCTCATCCATGATTCCACACTTTGCATACATATCCACGAAAGCAATATCCTACAAACATATTCTGTATTATGTCACTTGTGATTGCAAACCCGTGCAATTGCTTGCCTAGTGAATGAGCTCCAATGGAAGCACAAGGAGGAAGAGCATTCACAAGGGTAATATGATCAGGTCTGAAACAGAATTGGCCATCCGGCTAAACATTTCAAGCGCCATCTTAGGTATGGCTAACTTTCTATTATAGAGTTACAGGACACAACATCCTCAAACGGACATTTCGTCGAACATCTTCCGTGCATCACCCAACGAACCACAACGGGAATACGTAGCGACAAGCGAGACAATCCTTGGCGCGGCCATTGTCACCGTAGCGACGGAGGAGAGATACGGCAGTAGAAGAGCAGCCGAGGGAGATGTAGGTGGGAAGTGCGATTCAGGGTTAGGATTCCGAAGGACAGGAGTTTCTGGTGAATGAGCTTGACCTGAGAAACAGTCTTGCATATATATTGTGAATGAAAGGCGGTGTCATCTCCGGCCGCGATGTGGAAAAGGGGCACGATTTGGTTTAAAGCACCAAACCGAACGAGTAACACTAACTATTGGGTGACATCCCCGGTTTTATTTGGTTTGTTTGTTATTATTTGTTCAGAAACCCACGGATCAGAAAGAAAGAAGTGGAATGTTGGTAAATTGAATTTGCTAGAAACTCTTTATCTTTGTTATGTTGAATAATTTATAAGGGTTTCGGTTTTTGCTTTGTCTTTGGCTCGCTTTCTTTGCTTTTTGTGGAGCTATTTGTGTCTATTTCGTTCAGTTTTGTGGTATGCATGTCTTCTAGTTTTGTGCTTCAGTTATGTGTTATGGAAACATGAAATTTTATTCAACATGCTCGAACAAGGTTGAGAAAACTCTAACTATGGTGTTGTGGAAACTAGGAATTCGTTTAGTCTTATTTCGTTGAAAACTCTCTTGAGTTCTAACCGTAACAAGGATTCAAAATATAAGTCCTCCTTCTACAAAGCAACAGGGTTCGACTATATGTTCAACAAAATACCAAACTCGTAAGTGTAATGACAGCCGAAATCCAAACTTGGAGAGCTATCGATAAAACAAAAATACAGTAAAGAAAAGCCAAAACCATCTTTATTATCTCGAAAAGGAAAAGGACTCAAAACATAATAATAAAAAGAACACCAAAACGACAACATAACGGAGGACGCAGCATCAAATTAGCTAATCTTGAACCAAAAAGAAACGAATGCTTAGTGATGGGGTTGGGGTCTGAAGGTCTGTAACCACTTGATGAGACGGTCCAAAGGTGACAAATTCATCTTCTTAGGAACAGCTTTGGGCAGTGGTTGCACAACCACTCGAAGCTTAAGCCCAGCCTCACAACGACCAGTCTTTGAGCTAATGAAATAGTGGATTCCTGGTTTTGCACGGAAACAAGAGAAGTCGGGTCTCAAGATCTGAACTCAAGATCACTGCTGATTTCTACGACGTTGTTGACTTCGTCATTGTAGTAGAAAAGAAGACTGTCTCCCACATGAAACTCTTTCTCCTCGCTCCACTTGTAATAGAAATCAATCTCGTTAGAAACCCTCCGTTCATTGGAGTCACCAACCTTGGAGATATTTTCAAAAGGAAGGATCTTCCTCGGTGGTGGTGGAGGAATCGGACGTGATGGATCATGGACGACAAGAACTTCAAGTTTCTGTCCTGATCTGCATCGAGCATGATTTGAGCTGATGAAGTAGTGATAACCTGGTTCCGTAAGAGTCACGACATCATGCCCTGTGTTGTAGACGGCTTTTGGAGAAGAAGAGTCGCAATATATACTGGTATTCCAAAGCGTCGGAGACTTGAGTAACGCTCGTTTACGTTGCAGTCGTATTGGAAGATCAGAGAATCGCCCACATGAGCCAATCGTTATAAGTGTCGTCCCTCACCTTCCAGCCCTCGGAGTCTCCGACTCTGAAGATTTTCGCCGAGCAGCAACATCCCATTAGAACCGTGAAGCTCATCATCACGAGCACAAAACAGAAGATTTCGTGTTGTTGTCGTCGCCATTAAACTAGAAAGATCACAAAGATAATCGAAGAAGAAAGATATAGGAAGAAGTCGATGAGCCAATTGAATATTGATAAGTTAGAAAAAGAAAGACTACCCTAACTGTCTATTTGTAAGGGTCCGGGAACTCTAATCCTCGCCGCTTTAAAATTTAACTGTAGGAGCAAAATTTCTGCAACACTACGGAGATGCAATTGAAATAAGAAATCATAAACGTTAAGGAAAAGTATCGAGTGGAGGCGAGTATAAACTCTTTCTTTTAACTCTTCGAATCAACCGCAGTGCGACGATAATCTGAGATTCAAGAGTCCCAATATACAACCACAAACAACAGATTTCGCAAGCACTCGAAACTCGACTCTAAACAAACTTAATCACTACGATACTCTCGAAATACTTACTTTAGACTAAGAGAGATTGCTGGAACTTTTACAGTTTTTTTTCCTGTCTATCTCCTAGTGAGAAGAACAAACATGACTTTTATAGCCTAAAAACTCAATGTTCAGAGCCCTAAAGAGGAGAATCTCACCTTAATGATACAATTATAAGACTTTATTCTCACGTTGAAATCAAAACCTTAATTGTCATCAATTGACTTTGTCGTTACAAAACTCAATATTTAAGGGAGATATTTTTGATTTAATCAACAATTTAAATCAAAATTAATTTAGGAAGATAAGAATAATCTTATGGATTATAAGTCCATTTCTCAAATCTCAAATCCCAAATCCAGCCCATGTGTGTTTGGTTTCTCCTCCATTTCTCATTCAAACAATTTGATTTTACTAAGCCCACTTAGCTTAAGTAATATTCGGTCCAACATTAACTTCGTTTATCATGAGTTTTTTAATTATTTTCTTTATCCTTACATGGAACACATTTTCGAAAAATGAAGCATTTTTTTACTCCATCATAGTGTTCTCATGAATATCCGGTATATCAGACTTATATACCAGAAATCAATAAGCACTACTATTATGAGCATATCCGATGAAAATACAATCTACCATTTTAGGTCCGATGGTGACCTTTTTAGGAGGTGGAACTACAACTTTTGCGAAGCACCCCCACACTTTCAGGTATTTGTACGAAAGTACATTACTTTTCCAAAGTTCATATGAAATTTTTCCTGTCACTTTATGCGGTATTTTGTGTGGTAAGCAAAGCTTCGCCCCACATGTTATGGGCTAATCCGGATTCCTGCAATATTGCATTCATCATTTCCTTAAGAGTTTGGTTTTTTCGTTCCGCAACTCCGTTGGATTTCGGTGAGTAGGGAGCGGTAGTTTGATGAATAATGTCGTGTTCCCTGCAGAACGCATTAAATGGTTCATTATATTCTCCTCCTCTATCACTTCAAATCATCTTGATAGTTTTATCAAGTTGATTTTCTACTTCCAATTTGTATTCTTTAAATTTCTCCAAAGCTTCGTCTTTACTACGTAATAGATATACATAGCAAAATATTGTGCAATCGTCTATGAAAGTTATAAAATATTTTTTTTCCGCCTCTAGTTTGCACATATTTTAAATCACACAAGTCCGTATGAATTAAAGCTAGAGGTTGTGTTGTTATTTCCACGTTTGGTGATGGCATTTTAGTGAGTTTAGCTTGGACACAAATCTCACATTTGTCTTTCCTTATTTTGTGCTTTGGAATCAAATTCATGTTCATTAATCTACTCATAGATTTGAAATTAACATGTTCTAAGTGTTCATGCCAAATATTAAAAGACTCCACAAAATAAGCAACTGGTTTTTCATTCTTCTTCGAGGTGTAAGCCTCGGTTACATCATTGTTGCGGATAACCGCTTCAACATACATCTTAAACAACCCATCACAAACAAACCCCTTACCCATATACATCCTATTTTTGGAAATTAAAAACTTATCTGCATCTAACTTAACGATAAATCCATGCTTGCTAAGGAGAGAACCCGAGATTAAATTCTTGCGCATATCCGGCACGTGGACTACATTCGTCAAAGTGAGCTCACGTCCAGAGGTAAGGTTCAAGACAATTTTTCCATAACCTTCAATCTTTGAGATGGAGGAGTTCCCCATAAAGAGTTTCTCGTCACTCTTATTCTTTTTGTAGGTTGAAAACATCGACCTATCCAAGCATATGTGCCTTGTCGCACCCGTATCAAATCCCTAAGTCTTTGGATGGCTCTCGGCAACGTTAGCCTCAGTGACAACCGCACACATGTCAGCTTCAGTGAGATTAGCTTCATTCTTGTAATATTTCTTTGGAGCCTTCTTACTACGGCACTAAAAAGATTTGTGACCAGTCTTACCACATTTGTGACACGTTAAGGTAAACTTCTGCAAGTTCTCACCGGACTTCTTTCTGAACTTTTGCTTGTTCTGTGGTGGGACTTTCCCTTTACCCTTGTCTTGGTGTCCCTTGTTTTGCCACTTTCCTTGTTGTTTGGTTTGGTGTTCCGCCATATTCGCGTTGGGTTCACGAATTTGTACACCAACTCCCATTTCTGCAAAACTACGTAAATCTGAGATTTAATTGAAACAAGAAATCATAAACGTTAAGGAAAAGTATCGAGTGGAGACGAATAAAAACTCTTTCCTTAACTCTTTGAATCACCCGTAGTGCGATGAAAATCTGAGATTCAAGAGTCCCAAGATATAACCACAAACAACCGATTTTGCAAGCACTCGAAACTCGGCTCTAAACGAATTTAATCACTACGATACTCTCGAAATACTTACTTTAGCTAAGAGAGATTGCTGGAGGTTTTACCAGTTTTTTTTCTGTCTATCTCCAAGTGAGAAGAAAATGCATGGCTTTTATAGTCTAAGAACTCAACGTTCATAGTCCTCAAGAAGAGAATCTCACCTTAATGATACAATTATAAGACTTTATTCTCACGTTGAAATTAAAACCTTAATTGCCATCAATTGACTATGTCGTTATAAAACTCAATATTTAAGGGAGATATTTTTTATTTAATCAACAATTTAAATCAAAATTAATTTAGGAAGATAAGAATAATCTTATGGATTATAAGTCCATTTTCCATATCTCAAATCCCAAATCCAGCTTATGTGTGTTTGGGTTTTTCCTCCATTTCTCATTCAAACAATTTGATTTTACTAAGCCCACTTAGCTTAAATAATATTCGGTCCAACATTAACTTCGTATTTTATTAAGGTTAATTGAAGATTTAGTCCACGTCTGGTTTAAAGATCTCTAGTCCTTTTCTTATTAAACTTGCGTATGATTTTTATTTTTTTCTAATTAATTTCATCAAAAGAATTATATATATTTTTGTTCATAAAGACAATTTGATATCTATTTTCCTTTTTCGAAACTAAATGCACCTCTTTATTTAGGAACGTCGGGGTGTAGCCCCCCCCCACAAACTTTCACTTAAGTCTATGACCCCCTCAAACTTTGACATCATGCTCTCACTCCCCAGGAAAACTTTAACGATGTATATCCCCTGTGATTTTGAATTTCTGGTTACATCCCCCTAAACGTTAATTACTGACGTTTTCCGTTTAATCTTCTATTAAACCGATTCTCAGATTAAACCGATTTTCAGATTAAACCTAAACCTAAATATAACCCGATTTTGCTGGTTTTGAACTTAATTACTTGTGAAAGTTTGTGGGTTAACATCAAAACCAAGAGTTTCAAAAAAAAAAAAAAACAGCAAAACTCAGAAAGGGCAATCATGTTGGTTTACTTAAACTCTTCTCATGATCTTCTTATGTTCATTTAGCTGCAGATAATAAGAAAGACTGAAACTTTTTGTATTGCTCGTGAATGAATGGTTCAGGTGGTGATGGATAATGGCAATGCACGGGTTACATTATCGAAGCCTGATGGAATCGTTACCGGAATTGACATGCACAGAGCAGCCGTCGGTTGGTATCTGGCTCATAACTCCTAGCCATGAGTACCGAACCGGTGGACCTCAAAAACAGATTTTGACATCTCACGTTGAACCTACTTCTCTTGTTGTAAATCCATATAGAAAATTTTTTTGAATCCATAACATCCATTACAAGAGGGTTGAAGTATCTAAAGAGAATACAACAGCCATAACGTCTATTGTTTATACGAGAAAGCAGAGAATGAGTCACTTCTAAGAAGGCCAACAAGGAGATTCTCTTCTTAGAGTTCCAAAAAAATAATATCTAGCT
This sequence comes from Turritis glabra, assembly GCA_900406565.1. Taxonomy (NCBI): domain Eukaryota; kingdom Viridiplantae; phylum Streptophyta; class Magnoliopsida; order Brassicales; family Brassicaceae; genus Turritis; species Turritis glabra. The sequence goes on along the minus strand of OVBN01000150.1, from coordinate 110,036 downwards.
AAAGCTATCCGTGATGATGCCATTGATCTACTGTTGAGCCACTTGACTACTAGAAGCTTCTTGCCCCTGAAACAACAATTAAAAGAAAATCAATTACATAACACAAACCATCTCACATAAGGGATTCAAAAGAGAATGACAATTGTGACCAGCTCCACCACAATTCTTGCAGTGCATTTTCCTCTTTGGTTGTGTCTCCACTTGAGATTCATTTTCTTTGTTATGTGTCTTCTTCTTCTTTTTCTTCGATGGAGACTCATTAACTCCTTTCTTTCTTTTTTGTGTCTTACTTTTTTTCTTTCGTCCAGGTTGCGGTGGTTCCGGTGGTAGACTCACCAAAGCTATGTCACCGCGAGCCCAATGATCTGCACCTCTTAAAGGAATCATTGCCTCATTATATGTTTCTGTCCAGCAAGATGTGAGAAACCAATCAGAAACATAGTCATTTGGATTAAGGTTATTTTTCAATATAACCCCATAAGCATGCTCACATGGGATCCCAGTTATATCCCACTTGCAACAAGTGCACTCCCTCTCTACCATGTTTACTCTTTCTGACTGAACAGCAATAACAACCTCAAACCTTCCACTTGTGCCTGGCCATATTGTGCACTTTGAAGCATCTTCATGCTCTGCATCAAGGAAATTCTGGACATATGTAGTGAATTTGGATGGGTGCTTGTTTGCTATGGACTTTCTCACTGAGATTCTTGTCATCGCTAGTCTCTGAATTGTCTCTAGCATTGGTATTATTGGTTTCTCTCTTACCTTTCCAATGCTATTGTTGAATGATTCAACAGTATTGTTATCAACATCTTCACAACATTTACCATCAATCTTGTAAAAAGCTCTACACCAACTCCTCAGATTACTCTTCATAACATTATTGTATACATCTTCATCGTAGTCTCTCAGCCTTTGTAGATTCTTCTTATATTGTGCTTCATTGTAGCTCCATGCCAAGTGCCATATAAATGGTTTCATCTCCATCTTTTTCCATGGTTTGCTTTCAAGTTACCATAAATGTGCCTAACACATTTCCTATGCTCAGCCTTTGGCAATTCTTTCTCAACCGCATTTATCAATCCCTGAAAAATAACATCATAGTAATTACACTACACCATATCATTGGAATACAATAATCAACATGACAATAATCAGATTTAGTACCTTTTGTCTATCTGAGGCTATGATATACCATTCACCATCTTTTAGATCCAAATCTAACCTCACTAGTTTTATAAACCACAACCAATTATTCTCATTCTCCACTTGTACAATAGCTCATGCTATTGGATACATTTGGTTACACGCATCTCTACCAAGAGCGACAAGTAACTAACCTTTTACTTGGTCTTTGAGAAAAGTACCATCTACACCTATGAGAGGACGACATGTCTCCTTCAATGATTTTATGATTATATCAAAGCATACGTAATATCGATCAAATAGATCTTTACCTTCTGGTCCATCAATGGTTTCAAGTGCGACAGCCGAGTCCTTATTAGAGTCAATTATCTCTTTGCAATAGCCTCAAATATGTGAAAATTGATCCTCATATTCTTTTTTGATCCATTGTAGCGCTTTGTTCCTAGCTTCTTGACATTGATTTTTTGTCGCAACCAGCTTCCATTGCTCCTTAATTATTTCCTGAATTTTCATAGGCATCATATAATCGGGATCTTGTCTTATCTTGTCCAAAAATAACCTTGCAATCACCGGATCAGTTAGCATCTTACAATGTCCATTTCGATTGCACGAATGGTGATTATCAAAAGTCTTCGCCTCCCATCTGTTCAATCTTTTGTTGAGTGAGCAATATATCCGCCACTTACAAGGCTCGATAGCACATCTATAATCAAGCTTCATTTGATTCCATCTAGATTGTTTAATGTTGTGGCCTTCTTTGAGAGCATGATCCAATACCGCCTCTTTAAACTCAACACCACTGCAAAACACTTGCCCAAACCGTAAATTCCCATCTCCTCTTCTTCTGATCATTCGTTCTCTTTTGTTTCCAGCAACCAAGACAACATCTTCAGAGTCACTATCACTGTCTGCATACATGTTCTGGTTTATTGGTAGCTCATCCCTGAACAAGGCTACAGAATCTTCAATTTCTAAGTGAAATCTCTCCATCTCTTCTTCGTAATCTGGCCCAATCTCTTCTTCTCCTCGCAACATCCTACGAATTCGCTCTCTCTCACCTTCCTCGTTATCCTCACTGCAACAAAATAAAATTTAGGTTTAGGTGACAATACCAAAGTGATCCCCACTGGGATCTGAACATACCCAACTGGCATCTCACAGCATTGCCCCAAAATTGAATCGTAATCGAAACCTTCCAATGGAAGACCGGTTAATTAAATATTTACCTGTTATCCTCTGAACCGCTTCTCTTCTAATCGCTGTAGCTCGTTTGCAATCTCCGAGTTTTGTCTCCAATGAGTAAAACGGGATGGTTCCTTGGATCACCAATTTAACAATTTCGATTAATGGAACGTCGCGGTTTTGATGACACACGACATTGATGAAGTGTCTTCTGGGTTTTGATGTTTTTTTTTTTTTTGGAAACTCTGGGTTTTGATGTTAATCCACAAACTTTCACAAGTAATTGAGTTCAAAACCAGCAAAATCGGGTTATATTTAGGTTTACGTTTAATCTAAAAATCGGTTTAAGAAAAGATTAAACGGAAAACGTCAGTAATTAACGTTTAGGGGGCTATAACCAGAAATTCAAAATCGCAGGAGATATACATCATTAAAATTTTCCTGGGAAATGAGAGTATGAGGTGAAAGTTTGAGGGGGTCTCAGAGTTAAGTGAAAGTTTGGGAAGCTGCACCCCAACGTTCCTTTTGTTTATATTTTGTTGTTGGGAAAATGAGCATTTAATTCCTCAAGTACGTGAAATTAACACATTTATTCCCCAACTATTGTGTGCGCAAAATTAATCCTCAAGTTGCCGTTGACTTAACAGTTTTGGACCAAAATTAAGTCAACGTTAATGGGACGTCAAGTGTTAACGGGTCAGCTAATACTCAGTCTCATTAATTCCCCAAGTATGCGCAATTAGCACATTTATTCTCCAACTATCATGTGCGCAAATTTAATCTTCAATTTGTTGTAGACTTAATAATTTTGGACTAAAATTAAGTCAACGTATAAGTTAACAGAAGCGTTAACGGCTCGTTTTAAACCCAGACAAATTCAAAAAAAAATTCTCAAATCGTGACTCTAAAAACCCTAAAACTCTGAAAGGCGATTTCCAACAAACTGAGAAGCAATTTCTGTAAGATTGTTTGTTCTTCGTGTTTTTCATGGCTTCAACTGAACTCGAGCTGTCGGAAATTGCTTCTCAGTTTGATAGAAATTGCCTTTCAGAGTTTTAGGGTTCTTAAAGCACGATTTGAGGATTTTTTTTTAGTTTTGTCTGGGTTTAAAACGAACCGTTAACGTTTCTGTTAACTAGTAAACGTTGACTTAATTTTAGTCCAAAATTGTTAAATCAACAACAAATTGAAGATTAAATTTGCACACATAATAGTTGGAGAATAAATGTGCTAATTGCGCATACTTGGGGAATTAAATGAGACTGAGTATTAGCTGACCTGTTAACATTTGACGTCCCATTAACGTTGACTTAATTTTGGTCCAAAATTGTTAAGTCAACGGCAACTTGAGGATTAATTTTACGCACATAATAATTAGAGAATAAATATGTTAATTTCAGGAATTAAATGCTCATTTTCCCGTTTGTTGTTAGCTTTTTCTTAGAAACTCTTATTTGACATGGTGGATTTGGTTTAAATCACCAAACCGAACTAGTAACATTCATTATTCGGTGATATCTCGGTTTTATTTGGTTAAAATCACCAAATCCTGATTTTGGTAAAATTTCAGCGGTTTGATTCTCTCTCTCTCTCTCTCGTCTTGATTAACCTAAAAGACGACGCAGAACGATTCTGGCTACTGAATTAGAGAGCTTGGGTATTTACTCTTGTCATATTTGGGGGTTTCTTCTCCGATTTGGAGCCAAAACTCAGATTTTTGTAGACTTGTTGAAATGATGATGATCCTCAAGCCCTTATCTTCTCAGTGCGCTTCTCACCACGTTTCCAGTCTCCGTCTCTCTGTATCGTTTCTTCACAACTTGGCTATATCTTCAGATAGGAAGCTTACTGTGGAAGAAGACGATGACGCGGAAACTGTTTTCCGGATGATCAACGGATCAAATCTTCAAGGAGAATTGAAGGAATCATTGAGCTCTAGTGGAATCCACTTGTCGAAGGACTTAATCGATAAGGTTTTGAAAAGGGTGAGGTTTAGTCATGGGAACCCACTTCAAACCCTAGTGTTTTACAGGTACGCTGGTGCTAGAAGAGGGTTTTATCATTCGTCTTTTTCTCTAGACACAATGCTCTATATTCTCGGTAGAAGCCGAAAGTTCCATCAAATTTGGGAGATTTTGATTGAGACTAAGCGAAAGGAACGATCTTTGATATCGCCAAGGACGATGCAAGTTGTTTTAGGTAGAGTTGCTAAGTTGTGTTCCGTTAGACAAACAGTTGAGTCTTTTTGGAAGTTTAAGAGATTGGTTCCTGATTTCTTCGATACGGCTTGTTTCAATGCTCTCTTGAGAACTCTTTGCCAAGAGAAGAGTATGACCGATGCTAGGAATGTGTATCATAGCTTGAAGAATCAGTTTCAGCCTAATTTGCAGACGTTTAACATACTTTTATCTGGTTGGAAATCATCGGAAGAAGCTGAGGCTTTCTTCGAGGAAATGAAGGAAAGGGGGCTAAAACCTGATGTTGTTACGTATAACTCTTTGATTGATGTGTATTGCAAGGATAGAGAGATAGAGAAAGCTTATAAGTTGATAGATAAGATGCGCGAGGAGGATGAAACTCCGGATGTTATAACTTACACTACTATTATAGGTGGTTTGGGGTTAATCGGTCAGCCTGATAAAGCTAGAGAGGTTTTAAAGGAAATGAAGGAGTATGGATGTTATCCTGATGTTGCAGCTTATAATGCCGCCATAAGGAATTATTGCATAGCGAGGAGGCTCGGGGATGCGGATATGTTGGTGGATGAGATGGTAAAGAAGGGTTTGTCTCCGAACGCGACTACTTATAATCTGTTTTTCCGTGTTTTGTCGTTGGCAAATAATTTGGGATGGTCTTGGGAGCTGTATGAGAGAATGTTGGGGAATGGGTGTTTGCCAAATACCCAATCTTGTATGTTCTTGATTAAGATGTTTAAGAGACACGAGAAAGTGGATATGGCGATGCGGTTGTGGGAAGATATGGTGGTAAAAGGTTTTGGTTCATATAGTTTGGTTTCGGATGTGCTTATGGATTTGCTTTGTGATTTGGCTAAAGTCGAAGAAGCTGAGAAATGTTTGCTTGAGATGGTTGAGAAAGGTCATAGACCGAGTAATGTCTCGTTTAAAAGGATCAAGTTGCTGATGGAGCTAGCGAATAAGCACGACAAGGTTAATAACTTGAAACAGAAAATGGCTATTTTCGGTACAGAGATCCCGCTATAACAAATCTTACATTCTTCCAGCATTTTTCAAGAGCCAGTCGAGTCCTTCATGTAAACCATCACCAGAGAGTGCACATGAGCTCTGGGTATGCCTAACAAGCGAAAATCAACACACAGATCATTAGAAGAATCAATCCTCTTCGCAGAATCAGAGTTTTGAAAGGTTTTCTTATCTTCTTACCAGTTTCTCTGCCAGTTTTTTTGACGAAGAGAAGTAAGATCAAGCTTGTTAGTGATCTCAGAAGCAGACATAGCACCAGGAACTTCCTGCTTGTTTCCATATACAAGAACAGCCGCGTTGTCCGGCACACTCCCTTGTATCTGTTATACATGGCATCAAATATCAGATTATGTGACTTGCTCAATGTTTAAAAGAAGGTTTGTACGTTACCTCATCAATCACCATGTTAAGAAAATCTTTCGCCTCTTCTATTCGATCTCTGTCCGTGCTATCGACTACAAGCACAAGCCCTGCTATTTCTTGGAAGTAATGTTTCCATAATGGAAACAACTGGAATGTATTTTTGAATAACCCATAATCAGGTATGATCCTAATGTTTTCTAAAATAAACTACTTTCTCTTACCTTGTAACGCTGTTGGCCGCCCATTTCCCAAAAGCTTAAGGTTGAATCCTTGTATTTTATGCTTTCCACCTCGAATCCTAGAAACAATGATCCCTTTTTAATGGATTCATAGAGAACAATGGATTGATTGCTTTACTTACCAACGGTTGGCATGTTTGTGGTCAGGGTTTCTCCGGTTTTGAGTTTGTGCATTATTGATGATTTTCCAGTACCGTCAAGACCGAACAACACTATTCTCCGTTCGTTTTCTTGGAAATAACCGGCAAATGGCTTTCCTAGAGTCATCCCCATTTTTCTTGAATCAGCAACGAAGTTGACTTTGTTTGGCTTTCGGAAATCACAGGGAGGCCTTAAGAGAGAGTTTCAAAGTCAAAGTGGTTGAAGCTTAAGAGTTAAGAGTTGTGTAGTCTTATTTCAAGATCCGAGGATTCATAATAAAAGTCAACTGGTTGACTTTTGAATCATTAGTCGCCGATTCATATTGTTTATGTAATTAGTTGCGTATTTGTTAAAAATTCTTTATATTTGACTAGATATCAAATCCGGTCAGTAAAAAGCTCTAAAGTAATGACCTTAAAAGACACTTATAATACAAAACATAAAAATCAAAACAAATTTGCAATACTCAGTTCTAACGGAATATTCAATTTTATTGGTTTTACTCTAATAGAATTTACGGTTTTCCGAAATTTTAAGATTGAAGAAGATATAGTAGATTTGTTTGGCAGAAATTTGATCTAGAGAATGAGATTATAAAACCTTGATTAGATCTGACAGGATATTTTCTAATTTCATGATCCTCTGAGTTAGAGCTTATTCATTTAAAAATGATTTTTTTGATCGGAAACACGTTTGAGTTAAATGAAAGATTTATTAATCACAAATCATAAGTCAAACATGAAAAAATTTAAATAGATTAATTTACTACAATGTAAGATTAAGATCTAAACCTTTGTCTTCGTTTCGCTCTTCTGCTTTTTCTTCTTCTTCTTTCACCTTTGTAATTTCTTCCTTGTGATCCGAAACAGTCATCAATGTCTTTAAATCCGTACGACACTCAGAGAAATCCTCCGGCTGAAACGCCGGAACTACTATACCGGACCTCTCTCCGCCGTTCGATTTCTTCCTCACGTCACCGGAATTTTCAGCTAACTCTTCTCGTCTACGTTTTCGTGCTTCTTGATAGTGTTTGATAAGCTTAAAGAACGTATCAATCTTCTTCTCTTCTTCCTCTTCGTCTTCTCTTCCTCTCTCATCGATCCTCATCGTCTCCCTTCTCTCCACATTTTCGTCCTTGTTCATGGTCCCTAGGGAGTAATTGTATAGATTAAATTGTTTGGGATACATTTACAAAAGTGAAAATGATTTTGGAGAGTGAATAAGGCAAATATTCCTATTCGTCTGATGACTCTCTTTTAAAGGAGAATTAGTCGTGCCGAAACTTCTTTAAAAAGACTAAAACACCTTGTCCTTTAATTTCTTATTTATAATTTTTTTTTTTATACAAAGAAAAGAAAACATCATGTTTTGAGAAATGTCTTTCTTTTTGATTCATGTATATATCTACAAAAAATTTTGCCACAAAAAATAATTTTACAACTTACTTAGGGTATTTAATATTCGAAATTTGCCTATAAATTCAGAATACAAGCATAATCTCTTTTTATTTGTTAAAAAAGCGACCAGGGGTAGAAGAGTAAAATAAGAAACTATCGTTACAATTGCGTTAGATGACGGGTTTGGAATTGACAACGATGACATGAAGCAGTTACGAGATTACGTCACTACAATGACGTCACTACAATGACGTCACTACAATGACGTCACTACAATGATGTCACTACAATGACGTCATCTATACAACACACTCTACTTGGGAACTAATAAGAAAGACTCAAATCATCAAAAACTTGATTTGATGCGTTTACTTTACCCGTGGTAGGTCGCGGAGAGATATTCTAGTAGATCCGATTGTACAGTATCCTTTTATTATGAACCGCTAGATTTATTTTCCCAGGCATATGTATTTGAATCTAATGATGGAGAGTGAGTTATTTATAAACATACTAGTCTTACTATGATATTTTAGAATGATGAGATTTTATGAAAGGGTTTTCGAATAAAATCTCATATTGTCGGCCACTTGTATAAACAAGTTACTTGTATATGCGAAATTTGCGTTAAATAATTGGGTTCCGACGAAGGACTTTTTTTCTTTTTCTCCCTATTTTTGTTCTTTTAAATGAATGGTAAATAAATTATCTCTATTCATTGTTGTTAAAAAAATTATCTGTTTTCCCACAATTAATTACTTTCTGTGAAAGTTTGTAGCATGGGATTTATTAGTTTTGCTATCTTGTTTTGCAGCTCTCTGTTTTTAATTACTTTCTGTTTTTATCTCCCTATTTTGTTAATTAGTTTTGTTTTGGATGAACAAAACAAAAACTATTTATCGTTGCAGTTGTTGACAAAACAAATTATTTTCGACACAAACAAGAACAAAAGGACACATTTTGCCACATGCATATGTTTTAGGAGGTCAATGTTTTATAATCAATTGTATATTTATCGGAAAGAAAGAATCGAGAAACATAGGCCCAATGGGTTTAATTATGAATATTGTCATAGAGAAAATCCCAATAGTATACTGGGCTTCAGGGTATGGACTATGAAGAATTTCTCAATTCTGATTCTTGCATGTTTGGATTTGTTAAACCACTCCTTCTATTGGGAAAAACAAAATTCCTTTTACTTTCTTAAAATGAATCACCTAAATTTGTTTTTGATGAATAACCTGATTGAGTTAAAGAATGTATAAACTGATGTGTTTTTGCAAAAAAAAACATGTTTGTATGCTGTACTTATATATTTAATTATTTATATAACCTTTTGGCACAGAACGATACACATTCGTACACTCGTAAATCTATTAATTAACTGCGAAGTAAAGTAAGTGCATGAAGATGCATGTTGGTCTGTGAAATCATTGTATTTTTAATTCAGCACATCATAAGTTTGGTTCCCTATAAAGTTACCTTTTTCTCTGTTTCACATAATTTCTATTCATTTTAAAATAAAATCGTTTTATGATTTTAAATCTTTTTTTCGTTTCATAAGATGTATCATTTCACATTTTAAAGCAAAATTTTAATATTAAAGATTGATAATGAAATCTATATAAGAAGATTGCATACTCATATTCGAAAAGAATATTGTATAAACAAAAGAGAATTTGAAATGATAATAAAAAAAGGAATCTAAAAAATGGGTAAATTACTAATTGAGGCAGACAAACTTGCACAAAAGCTGAAAGACAAGAATGAAGAAAAAAGAAATTAGAAGGTGGTAGAACCGTAGAAGGAGTGGCTGAGAGAAGAGTCACTTTTTATTTCACTGCGAGTCTGCGACATTGTTAAGAGTAACTGTTATAAATAAGGCTTTTCGGGTCTAAGGCATCCTTTATTCTCTCTTCTCACTTTTTGCATCCTTAGAGCATGATCAATTAAGAACTTTATAAAAGGTTCTTAAGATGTTTTAGTTATTTTTTAATTGTAGATTTAGAGTTAAGAATTTTTCATAAGAAATTTTAGATTTATGTGCTCCAAAGGAGAACTCTATTAGGGGTTCTTAAAAAAAAATTAAAAATGGAGCTTCTTCTCCGACGACGAGATGGTGGTGGAGCTTCTTCTCCGACTCAAACATGCCGGAACTGTGGAACCGAATCTACCTATATTAAGGTGGGGGATACGTCAACGACGGTCGCGGCCGTCGAGAGTAGGTGTGAATGTTGGAATCGGAGTCGGAGGTTTTCTGAAGAAGGATTTGGATTCGGCTAGAGCTAGTCCGATGACTCCTTTGTGTTGGAGCGGCGGATCTGGTAGCGGTGGATCTACTTCTCCCTCAGCCGCAACCGCCGATGGTTTCGAGGATACTAGTCGTCAAGCTAGTTGCTCTCCTTCTCCAACTCTTCTTCTCCGGGTGAAAATTGAGAGAAACCGAACAAGGTTGTATCATCTGTGCGATTGAAGAAGAGAGATTCGAAAGGAGGAAAAGTCGAGAGAGAAGATGTGAGAGACGGAAGGAGGAAGGATCGTCGTTTCATTTTTTTACTCTTTCTCACCCAAAACCAAACCTAGACTCGACACGTGTATTGTTAGAGCCGATTCTTGGACATCTTAATTAAGATGCGTTTCTTCTATTTTTTTCATTTTTTTCATTATATATATTATAAAAACTGAGGTAAGAACTCCTCTAATTCTCGGTTGATCATGCTCTTAATTCACTTTTGTGTAAGTATTCTCTTTTCATATATATATATATATAAATACACAACAAAACTAGGGGCTGCTAAAAAAAGCAAACAAAATTTATGGTATTTGTTCAATTTTTGAAAAATAAACTCTAATTACATATAAAAAATATTTGAATTTTTAGATCTTTAAATACATTGCTTTTTATGTTAGTTAAACAAAGTTTCACTGCAAATGCACTTTTCGTATATGTTTATCGCCAGCACTACACAGCACATGTATTACATATATACTATGTTAATGCATGCATTTTAGAGAGTTTAATTAAGAGTTGTTAAAAGCAGTAGAGATTTCAACTTTTATGCATGGACCTGTTAAAAACTTAATATTGGTTGCATAAACCTATATTAAAAGTTAAATCATAGCGGCCAGATACACTGGAGTTGTTGAGGCTATTTTTATTTTGGTCCGGATAATGAATAAATTTAACATAATAACACTATACAAAAGGTGTTTAATATTTTGTTTTTGATGTTACGGTTAGATATAAAATAAAATTATAATGTAATAAAATATATATTTTTAAATAATCCATACAACTACAACATAAATAAATATAATATCATGATAAAATTAATATTTTTGTCGTGTAAAAATTACAAATAACTGAAAATAACTAAGTACTGTTAGAAAGTAAAAAGTTTCGAGAAAGAAGAATCTTTGTCAAATAAAGCAACACACGATTCAAAGAAACCAACGCACAATCGTTTACGTTTAATATTTTGTGTGGAGCCCATCATCACTATGCATGCACAGTAACTTATCATTTTCTCTATATAAACGATCGATATCATTGTATTCGAGACATAACATTTTGTAAGAGAGCAAAACACTAATACGAGGCAGAAAAAGCTTTCTTCTCTTTGTATCCGATTCTCTTCTTACGGGTATAAAATTTTATTTCTATTATTTTTATTTATATACCCATAAAATCAAATACTTTTTATAACACGTTATCAGCACGATCACTCTACGATCAGATACTTTTTATACTGATAATATATACCCTGTTATACCGGATGTTATGTCTCCCGAAAAAACAAAAAAAGGGAGATGAAAAAAAAAATTATATTGGTCGGCTAAGCCGCCTATAAAATATTATTATACAGGTCGGCTGAGCCGCCTAAAAAAAATATGTATATTATTATACTGGTCAACTGAGCCACTACAATTAATTAATTTATTGTTAATGGTCGGCTGAGCTGCTACATAATTATTTATTTACTGTTAATGGATGGCTAAGCTACCATAGTTATTTACTGTTATTGGACGGCTGAGCCGCTGCATAATTTATTTATTATTCTAAAGTGGATGACTTTGTCACCATAATATTGTTGTTTAAATATATTAATATTTTGGTTATTATAAAAGCATGCTAAACCATCTGTATATAAAGATCGTATTTGAAATCGGTAAAATTTATCTGATTGCTTGTTATAATTTTTACGATTGATTTTCCGTTCAATATTTTTTTCCAACGGTTATGAAGAAAAAATTTCAAAAATTTTCACTTTTTTAAACGGCTATGAACAGCGTTTTCAATCTATAAATATACTTATTCTCATTCATTTATTACACTCAAACATTTCATCTTTCTCAAAATCTTCTCTAAGAATATAATTTGTTTTTCTAAGAAAAAAATTGCTTATTCATTCTTAGTTTTTGCCTACGGGTTTATATTTGTTGCTATTTACGGTTTACTTTTTGGAGATTTTTCTCCCGAAGAATTTTTAATGGTTGTTATTTTACTCTTTTATGTAATCGTGTTTCTTGTAATTGTGTTACTTATAAACGCGCCTCCCATGTTTTAAATTAAATCTCTAATAATGTTTATTTGCAATCGCATGCATTATTAATATAAATGGTGTATTTTAAAAATAAATAAAATTATCCGACTAATAATAATTATTTGGTTTTGTGTTTAGATAAATAATGGCAAATATTGAGAAACTTAAGTTCCCGACTCTCAAAATTACTGGAGCAAACTACATAGCATGGACCACGGATGTAGAACTCTATCTAGAGTCACAAGAATTGTCCGAGACCATAAAATCAGAAAATTCATCGCTTGCCAAAGACAAGGCAAAGACGATAATATTTTTAAGAAAACATCTCGATGAGAGTTTGACGCATGACTATGCGAATATAAAAGATCCTGCCGAGATGTGGCAAGCTTTAAAAGCTCGGTTTGACAACCAGAGAGAAAGAACTCTCCCTCATGCATTAGAAGACTGGAAAAACCTAAGGTTCCAGGACTTTGAGAAAGTAGAGGATTATAACTCTGCTATGCTGAGGATAGTCTCACAATTAAAATATTATGGAAAACCTGTTTCTGAAGCAGAAATGCTTGAAAAAATTTACCTTACTTTTCACAAAGAGCATCGTGTTCTGCAAGAAATGTATCGAAATTGCGGATACAAAAGGTTTTCCGATTTAATTATGACACTAATACTGGCAGAGAAGAATAATGAACTTCTCATTAAAAACCACAACTCTCGGCCTACAGGAACGAATGCATTTCCTGAAGTTAATGTAACGGATGTAAACATACGGAGAGGAGAAGTCAAACCTATCGAGGTCGTGGTCGACGATTCAACCGTGGACGTGGGAGATTCTTTAATCCACAAGGCAGGAAGTCTTATAAATGGGTTCGGCCTGGACAAGGTCCTTTAAAAAAAGAATCTCACGGGAATACGCTCAAAAGCGTGAAACATCTTTTACAGATGTGGATCAAAGGGTCATTGAGCCCATGTATGTCGAACTTCCGAACATCTTTGTAAATTATAGAGTCCCAAAAGGGAAAAGGAAAGAAAGTCAACCTCACTGAACACTTTGAGGGAACATCATATCTTGATGGTTCTGACTTTATGAATGATTTCGACATGACTGCTCATGCGGATAACTGAAATGCTTGTAGTGAGACTACTAGTCTCCAGTAATGCCATCATATAAGTATTACTTATTTCAGTTATTTTCAAATAATGTTGTTTCTTGAAATAAACCAATGTATAATTATTACATGTTTTTCTATATAAATAAAAGTTTGCTTATATGTATTAACATTTATGTTGATTACAGAAATGGATGAGGATTCAAACAAAACAATAGCAAAGAAAAATATCAAAAAAATTTGTATACCAGATAGTGGAACAACACACACTATTCTGAAGCATAAGAGATTTTTTCTGAGCTAAAACCGATAAAAATTATTGTCAATACAATATCGGGTCCTACGGAAGTGATAAAAAAAATTGGCAAAGCTAATTTTGTATTGCCTAATGGAACAAAGTTTTTCATAAAAAATGTTTTATATTCTCTGAATTCTAAAAGAAATTTGTTGAGCTTCAAAGATATATATCTTCAAGGGTATGAAACTCAGTCTGCTACTGAGGAAGGAAAAAGTACATATATATGACTTCTAATAAAGCCGAAAAAGACATATACTGGAAAAATTTCCAGAACTTCCTTCTGGTTTGCATCATACTTGTATAGATGCAATAGAATCATATCTTATGATCAAAAAAAATCCAGAAGATTTCACATTGTGGCATGATCGCCTTGGTCACTCAGACACCACAATGATGCGAAAAATTATAGAGAGGTTACATGGTCATTCACTGAAAACTCATGAGATATATGAAGGAAATTAAATGACAAGTGCAGCATGTTCTCTTGGAAAATTGATCATACGGCCATCGCCAACCAAAATTGATAAAGAATCACCAAAGTTCCTTGAAAAGATTTAAGGCGATATTTATGGACCAATACATCCACCATGTGGACCATTCCACTATTTTATGGTGTTGATTGATGCATCTAGCAGATGGTCACATGTTTGTCTATTGTCATCTCGAAACTTGGCATTTGCGAGATTTCTAACTCAGATAATCAAATTAAGAGCTCAGTTCTCTGATTATCCTATAAAGAGAGTTAGACTAGACAACGCTGGTGAATTCACATCCCAAGCATTTAATAATTATTGCATGGTAATGGGAATTGAAGTTGAACATCCTGTAGCCATGTTCATACATAAAATAGTTTGGCGGAATCATTAATTAAATGTCTGCAATTGATTGTAAGACCATTGATCATGAGATCAAAACTTTCAACTTCTGTATGAAGACATGTTATATTGCATGCAGAAGCACTCATTCGGATAAGACCAAGTGCATATCATAAGTATTCTCCATTACAGTTAGCATTTGATCGAGAACCAAATATATCTCATCTAAGAATCTTTGGTTGTGCAGTGTATGTGCCTATAGCACCACCACAACGTACAAAAATAGGACCGCAAAGAAGGTTGGATATATATTGGCTGTGATTCTCCCTCAATTATAAGATACCTAGAACCAATGACTGGTGATGTCTTTACGGCACGTTTTGCCGATTGTCATTTTGAAGAGAAAGTATTCCCGGTTCTAGGGGAGAAAATAATCCAGTAGGAAAGGATATCAAATGGTGTGTACCAACTCTGTTACACCTTGATCCTCCTACAAAACAGTCTGAAATAAAAGTTCGACGAATTATGCATGTGCAAAGTATAGCAAATCAACTTCCGGATGCATTTGCCGATACTAAAACGGTAACTAAATCATATATACCAGCTGCAAATGTTTCTGCTCGAATTGAAATACCACAAGAACGTGGAAGAGCAGATGATACACGTGAGTCTAGGACACGCTTGAAGCGTGGTAGACCAGCTGACTCTAAAGATTTAAATCCTAGAAAACGAAAGGAAATTGAAAAGCATGATATTTCCAAAATAACAGAAAGTATTTTGGAAGAAACAAATCATGAGTCTAATGACAATATTGAGCATCTTGAATTGGAAGAAAACCATGAAATTTCCATCAACTATATCCATAATAGAAAGATATGGAATCGAAATGAAATCGATGAAGTTGATGATGTTTTCTCATACCTTGTATCAAGGGAAATAGATGAAGAAAACGAGGATCCGGAATCAAAGTCTGTATATGAATGTCGAAAGAGATATAACTGGATAAAATAGAAAAATGCTATACAAGTCGAACTTGATTCGTTAAATAAACGAAATGTATTCGGACCTATTGTACTCACACCTGAAGATGTGAGACCAGTTGGATACAAATGAGTTTTCGTTAGAAAACGAAATGAGAAAAATGAAATTACGAGATATAAGGCTCGTCTCGTAGCTCAATGATTTTCTCAAAGACCCAAGATTGATTATGAGGAAACATATTCCCCAGTTATGGATGTCATAACATTTAGATTTTTGATGAGTCTAGCAGCTGGCAAAAATCTTGAGATGCGTCTCATGGATGTCGTTACCGCATATTTATATGGATCATTAGATACAAATATCTATATGAGAATTCCCGATGGGTTTAATATTGCAGAAGTTTTAAAATCTAAACCCAAAGAGTTATGTGCAATAAAGTTGCAAAGATCATTATATGGGTTAAAGCAATCTGGACGAATGTGGTATAATCGTCTCAGTGAGCATTTAATTAAAGAAGGATATGTGAATGATCCTATATGTCCATGTGTTTTCATTAAGAAAATAATATCCGGATTTGTGATAATCACGGTATATGTTGATGATCTAAACATAATCGGGACTCAAGCTGAAATATAGAAAGCAACAAACTATTTAAAAAGGGAATTTGAGATGAAAGATTTCGGACAAACAAAGTTTGTCTTGACCTACAAATTGAACATACTCAAAAGGATATATTTGTACATCAATCCACATACACTAAAAGAGTGTTAAAACGTTTTAATATGGATAAGGCAACTTCTCTAAGTACTCCAATGGTCGTTAGATCACTTAATGTTGGGAGTGATCCATTTCGACCACCTGAGGAGAATGAAGAGATATTTGGTCTTGAAGTACCGTATCTAAGTGCAATTGAAGCCCTTATGTATCTTGCAAATTGCATTCGACCTGACATTTCATTTTCTGTTAATCTTTTGGCCAGATTTAGTTCATCTCCTACACGAAGGCACTGTAATGAAATTAAACATATATTTCGTTATCTTCAAGGGACTATTGATTTAGGGTTATTTTATCCTAAAAATTTAAATGGTCAAATGATTGGTTTTGCAGATGCAGGATATTTATCAGATCCACACAAAACTCGATCACAAACAGGATACGTGTTCACAATTGGAGGCACCGCTATTTCCTGGCGTTCTCAGAAACAGACACTTGTAGTTACTTCTTCAAATCATGTTGAACTCATTGCACTCCATGAAGCAAGTAGAGAATGTGTATGGCTAAGGTCAATAAGCCGACATATACGGTCAAGCAGTGGGATTCATGAAAATATGGAGCCAACTATCTTATATGAAGATAACGCTGCATGCGTTGCTCAAACAAAGGAAGGATATATCAAAAGTGACATAATAAGCATATACCTCCGAAGTTTTTTTCATACAATCAAGAGCTCGTGAAGAATAAAGACATTGAAGTAAGATATGTTCAATCATCCGAGAATTCTGCAGATCTTTTCACGAAAGTATTACCCACCACTATGTTCAGGAAGCATGTCCATAATATTGGAATGCGTCGTCAAAAAGACTTGTAAGATGCGATCCTGATCATTCGAGGAAGAGCTTGCGTGGTTGTACTCTTTTTACCTTACTATAGTTTTTTCCATTGGCTTTTCCTAGAAAAGTTTTTAACGAGGAAGATATTGCGCAAGACACATAGTAACACTGGTCTCCAAGGGGGAGTGTTAGAAAGTAAAAAGCTTCGAGAAAGAAAAAGCTTTGTCAAATAAGGCAACACACGATTCAAAGAAAGCAACGCACAATCGTTTACGTTTAATATTTTGTGTAGATCCCACTGTCACTATGCATACACAGTAACTTATCTTTTTATCTGATTTTCTTCTTACGGATATAAAATTTTTCTTCTATTATTTTTATTTATATATCCATAAAATCAAATATTTTTTATAACATGTACCAATTATTTTTTTATAAGTTTTTCTTCAAAATTACCGTCATCCTGATTAATAAGTGATAACTTATTGAAAAATATACACTCAGCCGCAATGACAAAAATTACCAATAAAAACTTCTTTTGTCGATTCCTATAGACTATTTAGACCAGAAAACTGCCCAAATAAATAATTTAGAAAGATTCATTGACAATTTAAGGAGGCAAATATGATACGCTTCGCCTAATAAATGGGAATGGCCTAATGTGAGGGTATGAGTGTGATGGGCATAGAGTCATAGATAAGAGTGACAATGAAGATAAACGAGAAGGAGCATCTTTATAGTTGATGAGATAACCAAGAAAACTAGGCTATGTTATGTCCACTCTCTTATTTCATTTATTTATATATTTGTTACCATGATTGGTCATTTTGAGTAACCTTTTGATGATAAATAACCGATATATTAAAAAAATATAGCGCACTTCCACTATTTATCGAACAATTCTGATGTAATAAAGTTATATATATAGATCAGTTTACTCTAGATTTCCTTTACGTATCTTATAGCTCTTAGGTTAGCGCGGGTTAATATAGACTAATTAATAGTATATTATTACATATAGATTTTTTTTTTTTGATAGAAAATTAAATTACTTGTATATTTATGAGTATACATATCTAGATTAAAGGTTATTTTTTTTCAAAAAAAGAAAGAAAATGATTAAATGTTAAATACGTTAAACTTGGTTTACGTGGTCACATCGAAAAAGGGAGAATCGGAGGTGGGTATGTCTAACATTCCAATTGCGACCCACCAAACTTCTCCATTTGTTATAAATTATATATTTTAATGCAAGATAATATAGATTTACAAAAACGAGAGGCAGAACTTAGAATCCTTCTGACCAAGAAAAAAACCCTTAGAATCTTCGAGTGGCCTTGTAAGCTTTTCCAGTTTTCCTTAACCTCAAAAAGAGAGTAAAATATTTCTTCTGTTGTATAATTGCATATACGTATATACATATACAGCATGTAAGTTACGTTTATATATATAGACACATACGCGTGATTAAATTCCATAATTAGAAATTACATCTTTATGCCTAACATACCAAGTACGTGCGTATTTTAAGTAAAAATGGTATAGTTTTTTCTTATTACTTTATTGATCAAAATTATCAGGAACAAATAAAATATTATTACATTAGTTTCTTAAAAATCAAATCCATAATATTCTAATGTAGGCGTTGGCTCGTATTACAATTTTGATCCTATACAAATTGAAATATAATTGTCTCGTAAGTTTTTCCGGATCAAAATATATATAAAATGAGATCATAACCAGCTCTAACAATTAATAGATTCGATGACTATGCATGCATACATTTATATTTATGTGTAATTGAAGATATATGTGCTTTGGTGGCTGCGCGTGCAGAGGTGAACCAGGTAAACTTTTAACAAGTTGATCATAATATATCAACTTTAGAAGTCCAAAAGTAAAAAGTAACTCGACGACACTAAATAATTAATCTTCAATGGAAAATTCGTTGGGAACGACGAAAACAATTTTGGTTAAAAAAGGAAATTGTCTGGTTTAAAGGAGATTTTTTTTTTCTTTTTGTGAAATGAAAGTGTCCCACATTTATTATAGAAAAAGGAAAAATTATACTCAATCATATCTTGGACGTGTAACCCTACTAATATCCTATAGTATAATCGAATTAACAAA
This sequence comes from Turritis glabra, assembly GCA_900406565.1. Taxonomy (NCBI): domain Eukaryota; kingdom Viridiplantae; phylum Streptophyta; class Magnoliopsida; order Brassicales; family Brassicaceae; genus Turritis; species Turritis glabra. The sequence continues at coordinate 90,926 of OVBN01000150.1, read as the reverse complement.
ATTTAGTTTAGAATCAAACAAATGAAAATTTAAAGGCAAAGAAAACGCATAGTTCGTTAATCTATCCGTAAGACGATTAGCTTCTCTATACACATAAAAATATGGACTATCCGTAAGACGATTAGCTTCTCTATACACATAAAAATATGGACTATCTAGTCATTTGAGATAAAATCATAACACAATCGTACTAGAAAAGACAACGGATGAGAATCACTTATCTATGTAGTAAGATACCTAAACACTATTTCTGAGTGTTGTTCTAGCTCCATAAGCGTAGTTCTACGCTCCCAAATTATAAACAGACCATAGTAGATTCTCCATAACTCGGTTAACGGTACAAAACATATCCTTATGTTAACCGCTAATAAAATAGATATTGTTTGCTAATTTGTTCTATTTGTTTCATAGATTTCAATTACTAAATAAATTGATATCATTTTTTCCACGAAGATTAAATAGTGATTTATATATGATTACCCTATATTAGTTTACAAATTACAGGTAAACAACGATAATGCCTCAATTAATCATCTTTCATACAAAATATTAACATAGAACTAAATTTGAGTTTTGACATAGTGCATTACATGCTTTGTGAGATTAAAATCAAATGAGTACAAACTTTACAGTTATTAAAAGATTTTTAACACTACAAGAAAAAGGTCAAAATTCTGACCAAAATATCGGTTGGAAAATGGTTGTTTGTCTATGTCCCTATGAATTTCCCACTTAAAAAATGTGTGTACTATTTACAAAAGTTTTATATAAGAAAATAGTTCGTAGCTTTCAGTATTAATGATCGACCAAAATGAAAACTACTAAACTTTCTGTTTAAAAAAGAAAAAATAACTAAATTAAAATCATTTGATTTTCCAAACTACTATTAGTCAAATATTTCGATTATTTGACAAATGATTACCTATAGATACATATATATTCTTGACTACGAAAGCTAGACGTCGAGAGATAGATGAACAAATGTTTATGTGCTTTTAATATATTTTCCTTTTCGTCGCATTTAGCCATTTAATATAATATCTAAGCATTAAAACAGTTATATACTATTAGTTCGATCTACTAAGAGACAAAGACACCTTCCAAAAGTTGGAATATTCTCTCTACTTTCTACTCAAATAATCCACTACTTTATATTTCTTCTCACGATGTATACTTGGCCACCAAACAATTAGCTTAATTAAAAAATGTTAGCTAGATATATAAAAAACAAAAAAAATGTTTCATTCTACGACCCAATTTAAAATTTTAGGAGTTCTATTTTACAATAATCTGTATTACTTCTTTCTCTTATTATATTTAACATCTTTTTGAGCAAAATCAAAATAGATAGATACATGAGAAACACACGAGAAGTATCTATAAAATTGATATTAAACAACGAAAAAAGAAAGCAAGCCATATCCATAGTGACATATAAAATTGAAGCCAAACACACAGTCTTAATATCAATTCCTAGCTCCATCCTTAGTAAAACAACACTAGAGAATCATCATATGAAAATTGAACATGATCATAGAGTTCCTTTTTAAAATATTAGAAGAGGCAACTAAAACGTACCACTCCTCAACGAAGAATCATCAAGGAGCGTCTCCTATGATGATTTATATACATTTTTCTCTCTAAAATATCGTAAAAGGTTTAGAATATTGTCTAACTCAATTATTCTCAATCTTTACGATTCGATGAAGCAAATGACAATGAACCACACTTGTCAACAAGAGCTCCTTGCAACGCCGTGGGAGGATGGGACATGAGACACCAAACCGGAGGAATCGATAGCTCTTCCGCAATTCCATATGCATTCCAACAAAACGGATCCAAAACGATTTCGCCTTTCGCAGGAAGCAATTCAATGTCGGAAAGAGTTAGATTTGTGCATGGAACTGCATCACTGCATCCAAAATGCATCGGTGGACTTCGAATATCGTAAGTTCCTTTAATGCCTTGGTATGCAATATCAGATACAAACACGGCAGATGTTTTGTTAGCACAATCTTTGGTCATGCAATAGTATTGGTCAATGATGATTGGGTTACGGACGGAGTCCACGTGGATGTTGTTGAACGTCACGCCTGAGACCGAACCGGACCCACCTTGCCATGTTTTGATCCGAACTCCGTTGTCGGAGTATTTTATGATTGAGTCTCTAACCGTTATGTTTGAGACGCATGCGTGTGAGTTGTGATTGCCCAAACTTCCAATGCTGAAAACATAATATATAAAGAAGTTGATAATAGTTATTAATTTGGATCTATGTGATGACAAATGTTTTTTGATCAGTTAATCATGATTAAAAAGAGAGATTATAAACCTAATTCCATGGCCACCGGGTCCACAAGTGAGATTGCGTATATCAACATCGTAGGATCCGGAGCCAATCGATACACAATCATCTCCTGCAAAATAGAACAATGAACTTAATTATTAAAAAAAAAAAATTAATTATTCAGACAAGAATCATTCCCTTTATTTTTGGTCCTTTTTTAACTTTTTTTTTTTTGAATCTTATTCTAAAACTTTTTATTATATATAGATTATAAAGCTGGTAGGACCGATAAATCCATCAGTTTTGTTAACGGAATTGATCAACATCACGGAAAATATTTATTTTTCAGCGACAAACAATTTTTAGGACTTTGATATATAGAACATGTGTATACCATTGGAGACGATGGAGTTGTAGATGGTAACAGAGTTTGAGTTTTCGATGTGGATGCCGTCGGTGTTGGGGCTTAACGGCGGAGCAGTGATGTGAATAGACTCGACGTGAACTCCTTGACATCCGTCGAATCTGAAATGAAACTGCGGGCTGTTTTTTATCTTTAGACCTTCCACCCTTAGATTCGAGCTCATAAAGAACCTCAAAGCCTGCATGCAGTTCAATTAATTAGTTAACAACTTAAATAAGAAAATGATTAAAATTGGCTTTGTAAAATTTACGTCGAACTTACAATGGGGCTGTCGCAAGGACCGGCAACAATTGCAGATTTGTTGACACTCTGTATAGAAATATAGCAAAATAATTAGTTATAAATTTTGTATCCAAAACCCTTATATAAATATATAATTTTAATTCTGGAAAACTTAAGATTACTTCTGAAAATAAAGTTATAAAACAAAATAATATAGTTATTTAATTGGAAAATATCCATACACGTGTTCTCTCTCTCAGTATTAATGAGTATAACAATATTTAAAATTAATAAGACTGAAAATGTCTTAATTAGTTTAATTTACCCGGTGAGGTTTACAGGGAAGATCCCACCATTTTTGTCCCCGGCCGTCGATAACTCCGGCGCCTTTCAAAGCCATTCCGTTGACTCTATAGAAGACAAGCCATTGTCTCTTACTTATATTGCTCGGCCACGACTCTGGTCCGTCTGGTGTTACAATGGTCCCATCGACCTATCAATAAAAAAGTCATATTAAATCAAAATCCCATTTGCTAAATATGTAGGAAAATGAAACCTTTTGAACTTTTATTTAGTAGAGAACTATTACTTGGAAAAATTGGTAAGAGCGGCAAGGACCGGTGAAAATGGTTGATTGAATCATGAATGTATAGCCGTAAGGGACAAGCAACACTGAATCGGTGTCGTCCTCGTTGTTACAAGCTGAGTCCCACGCCGTTTTGAATGCTTTAGTGTCGTCGGTTTCACCATCTCCGACAGCACCGAACTTTCTCACGTTGTAAATTTTGTCTTCTTTAGGATCGTCCGAAGGTGACGGTGGCAGTGCGGGTGACGGTGAGTCATGGGGGCCCGGAGGAGGAGTAGGAGGCTGAGAGATGGAGGAAGAAGGTGGCTGTGGTTTTGAGGAGTGGTGGTTATGGTTATTGTGTTTGTGTTTGTCTTTGTGATGATGGTATCGAGCTTCGGTTAGAGAGATTAATGTGAGAATAAGTGTGATGAACCATAGGATTTGATTGCGATTATAAGTAGAAGTTAACATTTTTCTTGGGTTGAAAAATGTGTTTTTTGGGTGGTGATTTTGAGGAAAGTGTTTGGAGATAAAAGTGTGTAAGAATAGAAGTCGCACTCACTAAGTTAAGAAAGCTTCTTGGAAATGTTAATGCAGCAAAAGCAGACAAGTCTGGTTCCTTTATATATACTGCAAGGTCGTGGGTTTATAGGAAGTGGAAACCGATTCCGAAATGTTGTTTTTATTTTACTTTTATTAATTTTTAACAAGTGGTGTATTGGTAAAGTTTACCGGTGAATTGGGGGGGTTTACTGATTAGGACTGTTACTACTTACTATGGTTGTGACTTATTGTATATTTGACTATAACTTTTTTTTTTTTGTTATCATGGTTGTGGCTTGAAAAGAAAAAAAAGCCACCTTTGTGACCTTATATACATACAGATGTGGAACAAAAGATAATTCTGGATTGTGAGTGATTTTAAGGGTATTGTGAGTGATTTTATGATAGTTAAAGTCTGATTGGCAAAAATATTGGCTTTAAAATTTGTTATTTATTTTAAAGTTTCTTATATATCTCTAAAGCTTACACTTGGTTCCCATTGTTTTCTTTTTGTCTTTTTAATTTCATTTTCTTTTATTCAAAAATTCTTACTCGCCAAAATGAATACGCTATCTAGAAATTGAGTGTTATTCACAATCTTACAAAAAAAATTATTCTTATGGAGATTAATCAATGAGACTAAACTCCTTACCGAGATTATTCACAATCTTCCAATTTCTTATAATTTTATTTATATTGTATATATAGTGATATAAATCTCAAATATAAAGTCATGAATTGTACATTTATTAGTTACTAACTTATAATAAAATTATTATTAAACTCTAATTAGTTTCTTATTATGCTTGATAAAATAAGTTTCTTTTTTTGTCTTTATGTAAGTACTTCCATACACCCTAACGTTTTTTTTTAAACACCTTAAAAATGGGATTTAATACTATTTTTTATCCCCTTTTATTTTAATATATCCCCACTTTGAAATACCTTTCCGGTGGATATGTGTATATATTGTATTTCGGACAGTTGATTCAATACGCGACGAAACATATAACATGTAAAAAGAATTATTCTCCACTAGGGATAATTGAGAAAACATATGAAATACATCTCTTACAATAGAAATATATATAGTTCGTTTTTTATTAGATGAAAAAACAAAAAAAATAAGAAGAGAATGTCCACGAGTGGCCCAATCCTTTTTCATGTATTTTTATATTTATAAGAAAAAAAATAAAATATATATATATATATCTAACTTCTTTCGGCTTCTTCAGTGGCCCAATCCTTTTTCATGTATTTTTATATTTATAGAAAAGGTAAGGAACACATGAATTGTTAAATACATGGATAAATGTATTGGTTTATCAAGGAAAATAAAATATAAATTGAACCGACCAACCATTATTGATTGTATACACAGAAAACACTATTGAGTATTGTCTGATCGTATTTGAGAATTTCACCGCCCATCTTTACACTTTTCGGTGCAAACCAATAATGTTTGGTCTCTCATCTCATCTTCTTCCCTCTCTCTCGCTCTTTTTTTGGGCCACTTTTCCGAAACAATAATATATGTAGCACATAATTTTACTTAAACTGAATCCAATGGATTATTAATATCAAACCCTAAACCTTAAGATATGTGTTTATTTCAGCTTCTTATAATATATATATATATATATATATATTCAATTACTAATCTATAATTTTGATAACAATGATTTAGTTTGCTACTAATGAAAAATTAGGATAAAATCATACAAGAGAAAAGAGTAAAAAATAAAAGAAATTCATAACTTATTATATATTGCATGTTGTTGATAAAAAGACACTAACTTACTAAATTTTGGTCACTTATTTGCAGTACTACAATTAATGCTTTTGGGTAAAAAATCAACAATGACTTTTGGTAGTTTAACAAATTATCCCTGACCACTGAAAACAAAATATTATTCTGTAAAACAATATGATGTTAAAATAAAATAAAAACTAATTATTTCAATGATTTTATGATGTTATTTATACGAAGATGCATAATTTTGAAAACAAAACTAAAACGAATATTCTTCTCTTCATCAGCTCAACTTTCGTATTTTTTTAATGGACCAATTATTTTATTTAATCAATATTTATCAACCAACCTCATTTACTTACTGTTTTCCTTTTTAGGATATTCAGTCAAGTCACCCTAAAAATATCATATACGAGCATAATGAAATGTATTTTTTTTTTGTCAACAAGAGCATAATGAATTATACGTGCAGCTTGTGACCTCATCCTCCACACAAAAATGGCGGCTCTAATGCGACATACTAAAGCTAATTAATATTAATTGCAAAAAGAATTGCTAATATTAATCGGAAAAAGAATTGCATAGGCTAAGTACGGATACTTTATAAACATCTTATTAAGTTGTGTATAATATAGGTATATATGTTTGTGCATATCGATGAAAAGAGGAATTTTCACACAAAAATGTTTGTGTAAACATGTTAGAAGACAGAATAATTTGTCCAATTAAATTTACCACCCATACAATTATAATATAATTGTTTTTGAATTATAATATAATTATATTCTAAATTCTAAATTTTCAATATAAATATAAAAATTAATTTTCTGTAGTATCCAAATATATTGTAAAACTTATACTTGTTTATCTTATCCTCTGAGATAACTGTTCTATTTGAGTATTTATTTTAGTCTACAAGAGAGATAAAAAAAAGTTAAATCTATCTATTTTCTTAAGAATATTCTGTAGTCCAAAATTCTTAAATACACTAATATTAAGATCGATTTTCTTAACAAAATAAGCATATAAATATGTTATAATATATTTGTGGATTAGTATGTTTTTTGGTCACATCTGTGGAATAGTGTGTTGAAAGTGGAAGGTAAAGTCACAATCTAAGATGGAGATTGATATGAACAAGTTGGTCCATATAAGGCAAGAGGCTATGTTAAGTGCTTAAGAATACCTATAAGACTCTAAATGTCTATGGCTACTTTTAAGAGTATGGAAGATATTGCATGCTTCTTTACAAGGATACATACACACATGAATATCTATATAACATCGTGGGGTTTGTGAAATAAGATATTATGGAAGACATTACATACATATATACATTATATATACACATGTGTGTTTGACATTGCGAGTTTGAATAGAAGATATCGGCTCTTCAAACTTCTGCCCCAATCTAGAGGATTTGGTAGATATACACTATGCTTCATTTCCAGTGAACGTCTCCGTAGTCCATACTTTGCTCCATCTTCTAATTTTTTTTTTATAGAAAAAGTCCATCTTCTAATTTATCCAACAATTTTCATATTTAAGAGGTAATATATACGTAGAATAGTGTTTCCAATTCACTGGGTTTGACCAATAATTTTATTGACTATGTATTATTTTGTTTTATCTATATAAACCAAAGCTTAGTAGAAAACTTTAAATGTTGAATTTTGTTAGCGAAGTTTATACTTGAAAAATACTGCTCAATCGAAATAAAATCGATTAATAAAGTTGTGGCCATAATACAGTGTTTATAAAGATGGCAAATGGCATCACTTACCGGTTTTTTAATGTAAAATGGCATCACTTATAATGCCGTTTTTGTTTTAAAAAACAATGATTGTGTGTTTAATATCCGTCAAAACAATTATCATTGTTAACTTTAGGGGTCGAATTGAATTGACGGTTTTTAGTTAGATGGATAATTTTTTGCAGTTTTTAAAAATAGAGGGTGCTCTTACATTATTTTGCCATTTTGTTTTTTTTTTTTTGCATTTTTTTTCCTTTAAAGATTACATATATACAAAGCCAAATAAAAAGATCCGTTACATATACACACAAGAGTGGAGATGTCGGCTAAATTCGAAATGATTAAAGGAGACTTGTGACATCCGCATGATTTTACCCACCCATTTACTGTATCTCCCACTTCTCAATGGCTTTGAGAGTTGAGACACACACACACACTCTCTATCTCTCTGTCAAGGGGCCTTTCTAGAATTATCGTTGGCGAAATCTATAACGGTTTTTATTAGACCGTACAACTAAAAAGCTGTGCGAAAACGAAAATTTGGGACGGGGATAAGACGAAACAGAACGGAGTGGAAGTAAAAAACTTGTCGTGACTCGTGGGCCAAGCCCATTAGCATCTATGAGGATCGAATCAGTTTTTTTTTTTTTGGTTACAACTTGCAACAAAATGTAAAAACAACAACATTTCAACAAACAAATGATTAAATTTAGTAATTAGTTGACTACAACTTTATACTAATTATTAAGGGTGGGCATATAATCGGAAAAACCAAAGCAAACTAAATTTTAAAAGTTGAACACTATTTCGAGCAAAAATTTGTTTATAAATTGATTAGTTTTGCTATAAAAAATCCAAAAAATCAAAAATAAAACGATCGAACACTGATTTAACTATAACCAAATCAAACCAAACTGAATTAAAAATTATTTTATTTTATTTCATATTTATAAAACTGATAAAACCTTAACCGGATTTCTTACTTCTCTATTAATTTTTTAATTTTTTTTTTGTTGAGATGTTATAATTATTGATCAACAAAAGGAATGATACAGAGTATATCTGTAGCTTGAGAAAACTACTAGATAGGAATCGTAGCAGAGCTGCTATTAGTTACCGACTTTGAAAATCACACGCTATTAAAACTATTGTACATGAAAGCTGCTATTAGTTACCGACTTTGAAAATCACAGACACTTGACCAACGAACGACAATGTCCGAGTCTTGATCCCCCATTGGCTGGTTGTACTTCTCTATTAATTATTTGTTTTAAATTGATTTTTTCCTTCTAAAATAAAGAATGAATTCATTTTCTTTTTTAACACAAAGAATGAAATTCACATAATCAACTTAAAGTTAACAAATAGCAGTCTTGTCACGTAGCAATCGTTATGATCTTCTAGATAAATTTTGACTCTAGTCTATTTACTTTTCAGTAAATTAATATGAACAACATATTACATGTTTGGACGTTTCATATCCAAATATATATATTTTTTATAATAAAAATCATTTATTTGGCTAAAGCAAAAGAAGTAAGTTTTCTGGTAATGAATCTTGATTATTTTTGCCTTAAATGGTCTTCACGAAGGCAGCAAAACGTTCCAATCCTCCACGAATAAGCTTCTCCATAAACGGTTTCATTGCCTGAAATTTATTAAACACATCTACAAAATTAAAATAAAATAAAAAAATACTTTAAAATAGCACTAAAACAAGTTTTGCGAACAATTATAGTACACACTCTATAAATTTCAAAAAATAGCATTAAAATAATTTAAAATTTTGGCTTTGAATTTAGTATTTTGGGTTCACGGTTTAGTTTTTAGGGTTTAAAGTTTATTTTTTGGACAGTTTTAACATTTTTTAAAATCGATTCCAAAATTTTCAATTTTTTTATATTAAATTTGTACTATTTTTAAAATTTTGAAGATGATGTGTTATTTGAAAACAAAACTTATTTTTGTGTTATTTGTGAGAATTGACTATTAAAATATTGAGAGAAATAAAACACATAAATAAATACATTAAGAGGTTTAATTTGCGAATAATTTGTGATACACAATATGTAGAATAGGCTTACAAATGCAACTGGAGCAAAAGCATGTGGAACTTCAAATGAAAAATTAATCTGAAAAAGATAGTGGATAAATGACATTAAAAATAATTAAATTTTATCATCATATATGTAGTGAAAATTGAGAAAAGTAAGGACGATAAATTATTAACCTCTACTAAGCACGAGGAAGGGCCTCTTGGGAAAAATCGAACACTGCCTCTGTTTTATAAATACAGAAATATCAGAAAACTGAAATTGAAGTTAAATTCAAGGATCAAGCAATCACTTTTAAAGAGAAAGTGAAATTAGTGTTCTGTTTTTTTAAACCATATGTCTTGAGTTTACCTATTTGCAAAGCCTTCGATAGATCTCCAGTGCAGCTTTCGATCTGGAATTGGCTGTTGAGAGAATAAAAAGATTCAATAAAACGTTAAATCTAATTTAAACTTATAATCAACAAAGAAGAAGAGAATCTGATTAGTTGATTGATATAAAAGTTAACCTGTAAATTTTTTGCGAGAAAATGATATTCAATATTTTGTCCAAAAGACTCGAGTTTTACCAAATAACGCGATAGGTCTGGACTACCCTCCATTGCCTACAACGAGAAAAATATTTATGAGCAAGAACGAAATCTTCTAGGCTCTGTTTTCAGAGTTGAAGTTACAAAATACCTCGACAGATGACAAAAATGGCATCCACTTTGGGAACAATTCACGATCTGCGTATAACTTGTAAGCCACGGCAGCTGGTGCATCCACTACCATCTTTACCCTGCTTAATCCAAACCAAAGAATCTCTCTAAAAAGTATGAAACTTTATGATAATAAACATAGTTTTGTGGTCTGAAGATATTTACGTGACGTCTTGCCATTGCATAACGGGTCTGAAGGGTGTCAGAGAAGAAGAAACTACGGAACCATTGTTGTTAGAGTTTAGTAGTTTTGCAGAGTTAGCTGATGATGAAGAAGATAACGATGATAACATTCGCAGAGAAGAAGAAGATGATTGATGAACCTGTACTGAAAAAGTTGCAGACTTGAGGGTTTTTCTGAAACAAATACCAGAAGCTATTGATGACATTTCTTTGTTGCTCTTGAGAGAAATAGATTTAGAGTTAATCAAAATGAGTATTCATAGATTTAAGAGATAATTTTGTTTCTCCAAAGAGACAAATTAGGAACAGAGACTTTTCAGGACCATTATCTTTAATGTTATTACACTCCACGCAAAGTGTGTTGTCGTGTTTAGACAAATAAGCTGAAAATTGGAAAGAGAAAAGCTCTCTTTGCCGTGACTTTGTTTCTTGTTTGGTTTGTTTTGTTCTTTTTAGGTTTCACTCAATCAAAGCCAAGATTTTCTGGTTGATTTTTTGAGTTTCTCTTTTCTTCTTGGTGACCTAAACCAGAACTTGTGTTATTAGAGAAAGAAAGATTGTTACTTTAATCATACAAAAGTCACAGTAGAGAAGCTCTAATCATGGGATTTGGTAGAGTTTACAGATCATATATGTACCAAGAGAAAGATGCATAAAGATTCCTGCAAATGCAAAGTGTTGTTTTTCAGCTAATGAATTGTTTTTAGGTTCCTAACTTGTTCAATAGATTATAAACATAAAGCTGACCTTTTCAAGTGGTTTTGGCCATGGTTGCAAATCTTTCAAGTCCACCTCTAAGCAAGCTTTCTAGAAAAGGCCGGAGGGCCTGAATTGGTGAAAATTAAGGTATAAGAAAAACAGTCAGTTAACATTCAGCGTCACATAGAGATTTTAAAGTAAAAGGTTACTCACCGATGCCACGGGGGTTAATAGCGCAGGGACTTCATATGATACGGTTAGCTATACAAGATAGAACAAAACGCAAAGAAAGGAAAAAGCATGAGAGAATTATTCTACTAGTATAGGATGTAGATGATGTGTAATCAAATGGAGTGTTCTTTACTTCTACGATGCATGATGAAGGACCTTTTGGGAAGAATCGAACACTGCCTCTGCATCGGTTTAAATTCCAAAAGTTAAGACTCAAATAGGTAAGATATAAGAGTAAAGTTGGACTTTTTATGATATCTTGCTTGCTTACTTATTAGGAAGACCTTCAAGAGATCTCCAATGGATCTTCTGGTTAGGAGTAGGCTGCAACAAGCAAACAAAAAGCCAACAGCTTTACACTATTTCTTTAAGAAACACAGAGGAGCATTGATCTAAAATTGAATGATAGATTCTTGCCTGTAGATTCCGAGCAAGCCAAGAATACTTAATGTCTTGACCAAAAGCATTGTATTTGAGTGACCAACGTGATAAATCAGGCTTGTCCTTTAACACCTAACAGCAGAACACAAACCAAGTTAAAATCTAAAGCAAGAACCTTGCAAAGATCGAAACTTTTCAAGTTGATGAGAGATATAGATCAAATCAAATCTACCTCAACAGATGAAATAAAAGGCATCCATTTAGGAAAAGATTCACGATCCAAGTAGAAATTATACGCAACTGATACTGGAACATCTACTTCCATCTTCACTCTGATTTCTCCAAACCAACAAAGATTGACATCAGATTCATTTCAATTTCAACAATAGAGTGGAATTGAAACAGAGAAGAGAATAAAGAGAGATTTTTACGAGCAGTCTTGCCACTCCATTGAAACAGAGAACCGTCGCTTAGGAATGATGAATCTCGATCTGCGACTAACGGAAGAAGTGTAAGAGAAGACATTCAGGGTTTTTGGAAGCACAGGAATGAGAGAATATGAAAAGGGTTTACGATCGAAGCAAATGGGTGATTGGAGATTTGGGATTTTACAGGTTGTGGACAAGTGATTGATCGTGTTCATGTTAGTTGCTACTACAGACATTGGAAGCTTTCTCAGTTTTGCCTCTTTTCTGTCAAGGATAAGACTTCATAACCTTCACAACCACAAAAAGAAAAAAATGAAATTGGTGTCAGAGATTTGCTCTGTTACTTATTCGTCCGTACTAATTACATATCAATATTTGCTAATATGACAAAGTAGTACAACTTTAGTAAAACTGTTTTTAAGATAATAATAGCAAAAGCGGGGATAGCTCAGTTGGGAGAGCGTCAGACTGAAGATCTGAAGGTCGCGTGTTCGATCCACGCTCACCGCATTTTTATCATTTTTTATTTTCTGATTTATTCTATAAGCCCATTGGACCCTTCTTTACTTTCAAATATGAGCCCATTTAGAGTGTTTTACAAAGCTCGTTAGTGTGCCCATTTACCCGATGTGGACCGTATTAACGAAAGATCTGCACCAACTTAAATTTTCGTCAACAACATGCGTGATGCGACTAACAAGTTTCTTTGCAAAATATTCGAAAACTATAGTCAAAGACGAAGAGCATGGGTTTCTAGCATGCTACAAATATGTCACACCTTCGAATTTTCTTTATAAAAATCATTGACAAAATGTAATAATTTTCTTTGTGAATTCCGAATCTTTCTTGTACTTAATCACCACTACTCAAAGTTGACAGGTAAATTAATTTAGGCTTAACAAAAAATCTTTTTCTTTTTTTCCCGAATCGTTCACTAATTATCAGCTTATTAAATCTTCATAAAAATTGTTAGGAGAAGAACCCGAGAAAAAAGTAAATTAAAACAAAAATAGTATTACTTATAAATATAAATATAAATAAATAATGAGCCCATGAGCTAGAAAATAGATATACATTTACCCACCTCGCCACTACCAAAAGAGGAGTGGCTACAAACACGCACGCACACCTTCTAAGTTGTTTGCAGAGTGACCGGCACCGCCCGGTAACTACTTACGAATTTATGACAACTGTCACGATTCGGTCGACAAACCATTTTTCGGTTTTTTAGTTTTCTATCGGTTTTTTATTTATTTACTAGTATCTCATTGACAGCTTTTAATGACAAATGGCTCTTGTGAGGTCTACACATTACACAAAAAACAATGAAATATGATGAATATATAGAATTTAAGATACGGCAGATAAAATTATTGTCTTGGTGAGGTATGTCAAAATCATTCACCAAACCTCAAAGCTATAGATTCATTAATCAGCCGTTAAACATAATAATCCAACGGTCACCAGTTAATCTCACCAATAACCACAATATATTTGTTGGTCAAACCAACAACCGCAATTAAAAGTCTAAAATCCTCACCTACCACAAACCTTGTAAAGCATGAAAGTGAGTGTCCATATTCATATTCATGTGTGTGAGTAATGAGTAATGCCTTTTTTACTAGTTATCTATTCTTTGTTTCTTAGTTGCATTAAAAACGTTTCTTATCCCACTTGTATCAAACCAAACAAAACAAAAAAAACTTATTGATTTGTAAATTCCCCGGTTCAACAATTTCGTATGGGTCATGGACTCATGGTATTTTTTTGAATTTTCTAGTTTTTCCCTCAATCACAAACACAAATATTTTTCTCGGAAATGTAAACCCAATTGGATTATTTATTTATTTTGTTCACGGTATTACAGGTCGGACCAAATGGTCCCATGAGTCAGGAAATTCTAAAAATAGTGCCAAAAAAATAGTAAATATTGGTAGGCCAAAGCCTTTGAAAAGTGTTTTAATCTCATTTTTAAGTCCAAGTAGGGTGCTTAACCAAGTAAACCGGTGACCAGTCACTAAAAGGCCTATAAATAACCACCGTGTTCGGACTCACTTACTCGTCATAAACCGTTTCTTCTCTCTTTTAACACTTGTTCTAATAAGGCAAAAGGCTCGAGCGAGAGAGATTTCGAGATCTGAGTTTCTTATCTTCGAGATCTGAACGCCGAATCTCATTATCTCTCATCGACGCAGGTATATTGTTCGTCTTCTTCGCTTCTCATTTCTCTCTCGATCCATGCTTCTTTCTCCGTTTGATTTTATGTACGACTTGAGTATTGTTTTCGATTTAAGATTGGGATCTATCTATGACTTCTTTTTTTTAGATTTCCGACACTCTAGAACCATTTTGTAGTTGGATCTGCAACGATTTCATTCGAGATTCTCAAATTTTTCATCAGATGTGTGGGATTCGAGTAGATTATATATATGTGTGTTGGCATGATTTTGTAATTTTGCATTCGTTCATGTGTGTATCTGATTCAATCTGTTAACATGTGCATCAATGTGTAGCATAAGAAGCGAATCACCGAGGATAAGACTCAACTTGTTTTGAATTTTCGGATCTTTCTTTGCTCTTTGCCACTTGAGTTAATGATTCTTTTGAAATTCGATTCTTTGTTTTGTTTGTATCACATTATCTAGAATATGGAATCTAAGAAAATCTTTCAGGATGTGGTGACACTATGCTTTTTAGATAGCGTGATGCTTCTTTCATGATTCTACTGTGGCTAAGACAGTTTTTAATTCTGTTCTTTGTAGCAAAATGGAGACTTTCCTATTCACATCCGAGTCTGTGAACGAGGGACACCCTGACAAGCTCTGTGATCAGATCTCTGATGCTGTCCTCGATGCCTGCCTTGAACAAGACCCAGACAGCAAAGTTGCTTGTGAGACTTGCTCCAAGACCAACATGGTCATGGTCTTTGGCGAGATCACCACCAAGGCCAAAGTTGACTACGAGAAGATTGTCCGTGACACCTGTCGCGCCATTGGATTTGTCTCTGATGATGTCGGTCTTGATGCTGACAACTGCAAAGTCCTAGTCAACATTGAACAACAGAGCCCTGACATTGCCCAAGGAGTTCACGGTCACTTCACCAAACGTCCGGAAGACATTGGCGCAGGTGACCAAGGCCACATGTTTGGTTATGCTACTGATGAAACCCCTGAGTTAATGCCTCTGAGCCATGTTCTTGCCACCAAGCTTGGTGCTCGCCTAACCGAAGTCAGAAAGAATGGTACTTGCGCCTGGCTAAGACCCGACGGCAAAACCCAAGTCACTGTTGAGTACTACAACGACAAGGGTGCCATGGTCCCAATCCGTGTCCACACAGTCCTCATCTCGACCCAACATGATGAAACCGTGACCAACGATGAAATCGCCCGTGACCTTAAGGAACATGTCATCAAGCCAGTCATCCCAGAGAAGTACCTAGACGAGAAGACTATCTTCCATTTGAACCCATCAGGCCGATTTGTCATCGGTGGACCCCACGGAGACGCTGGTCTGACCGGACGTAAGATCATCATTGACACTTACGGAGGATGGGGAGCTCATGGAGGCGGTGCTTTCTCAGGCAAAGACCCAACCAAGGTCGACAGAAGCGGAGCCTACATTGTGAGACAAGCCGCTAAGAGTGTAGTGGCTAACGGGATGGCTCGTAGGGCTCTTGTTCAGGTGTCATACGCCATTGGAGTCCCTGAGCCATTGTCTGTCTTTGTTGACACTTACGAGACTGGGTTGATTCCAGACAAAGAGATACTGAAGATTGTGAAGGAGAGCTTCGATTTCAGACCGGGAATGATGACGATTAACCTTGACCTGAAGAGAGGAGGAAACGGAAGGTTCTTGAAAACTGCGGCATACGGACACTTTGGAAGGGACGATCCTGACTTCACCTGGGAAGTAGTCAAGCCACTCAAGTGGAACAAACCTCAAGCTTAATTTTTACTACTCTGTTTCTATTTTCATCCGCCAAACCAGTTATCTGCTCACGTTTTATTTTTTCTGTTCTTGTGTTTTGGTTATGTGTACTTTTGTTTGAGCTATTTGAATTGGGTGTTCGTTCTTATGCCACGGGTTGCAGTAAGTTTCGTCTGATTCGTATTGATAATGCATAGTTTTATATGAGTTGGTCATCTTGTGATTATAAAATTATTCAAGAAAAGTTAATATGAACTAAGTTTCATGTGAGATTGTGTGTCATGAACTAACTAAATTATTTTCATGTAGTTTTATTTTGAACCAACTGCCAAAAGAATGCACAGAAAAAATAAGCACCTTTCGCAACGACTTAAGTTATGGTTTGTTACCCACTAATTTGACTGATACAACTTCAAAGAGTAAGTAATAAAGACACCCATAGGATCAAGACATCAAGTAACTTTCTAATCATCACAATAATTTCTTATAAGTCCCTATAGGTCAAAACAGAGTATCATCATCATTTTCGTGATTCTTCTATACATTTAATACTAAATTTCAAAAAGAAAAACTAACCATTTACAACTCTCTACTTTTCATCATTTAGTTACCAGGCAAGAGTAAGGGCGATGTGATCTTTGGCAAATTGTTATGATCCGCTTGATGGCACTTTTTCACGATTCTCGAACTCGCTTACTATCAGCTTGATGTCATCCTCACTAATCTTTCCGGTTTTTTTAAGCTTGGACACAATAAACTCTGATTCACTAATCACATAACCAAGAACAACAAAACAAGTCGGTACTTAAAAATATAAACCTCTAATACAATGACAGCAGTAAACAGAATCTTTACCTGGTGGGCAATTTCATGACAGTAGTACGATCGATTTTCATCTCAGCCAAGTAAACAAACAAACTGGCCATAGCAATAGTTGAAAGAAGAAGCCAAAACACTGCGAAAACCCTTCCTTCAACCGTCTTAAACGCTTTATCTCCGTAACCAACCGTGGAAACCGAAATAACCGACAAGTAAACCGAATCCAACCAATCCAATCGCTCGAAAACGTGAAGAAACCAAGTTCCAATCGCGACGCAGAGGAAGACGACGCAAAACGCTAAACACAGTTTCCACTTTAAC
Organism: Turritis glabra; assembly: GCA_900406565.1. NCBI lineage: Eukaryota > Viridiplantae > Streptophyta > Magnoliopsida > Brassicales > Brassicaceae > Turritis > Turritis glabra. Next base: position 73,633 of record OVBN01000150.1, on the reverse strand, counting down.
CTTATCCTACCATCTTCGGCAATGTGATCTCTCATCGCTCTGTTTTTTCCCGTCTTGATTCGATCAAGAATCGCGTTTTCTTGAAGACTCAGAACGTGATTAACGACGCGGTTGAGCAAGAAATCGAGACATACGACGCCGATTGATACCAAAACGATGGTCAATATCTTGGTCGTTGAAGTTGACGGGACAATGTCGCCGTAACCGACAGTGCACAAAGTGACGACGGAGAAATAGAACGCGTCGACCCAAAGATCGGTCTTGGTTCCGGAGAATTGATCTCGAAAACACGAGTATGTGAAAACCCCGAAGGTTAAGTAGACCAAGAGGAGTATCATCGCTAGCACAAGAATGGTCCATTTTGATTTCAATACGGTGGCGCCGGCGCCGACTTGAGTTTCTCCCGGTGAGGACTCGTGGCGACGGATAAGTGTCTCATTGAAAAGGGTCTCGTCTTCCATTGATAAGAAGCTCTTCTTCTTCTTCTTCTTCTTCTTGTTCGCTGTATGACGTGATTATCGAATTTGAAAGGAAAAGTTTTTGCTTTTTTTTCGACGACTGAGATTTCTGATTTTCATGATCTTTACGTTGCTTTTCTATAGTATATCTTTGGGTTTTGCCTCTTAATTTTTCATTTGTTCTGTTTTCATAGGTAGGACCAACATGCCACGTAGGAAAATTCGAAAACAGCCGATTTATAAGGCCCGTCTAGAGCCCAATATAAATTGTTAAAATGTTGAAGTCCAAAATCTCAGAGCTACTATATGTATTGGATTAAGGTCCATAGGGATGACTAATAAAAGATGTATAAAACGATGCGTTTTAAGTTGAACCAAACAATGAATGCAAAAATAGCATCTCTCGCGGGGAATTGGGAACTGCGTGAAGCTAAATGGGCCCCATGACTTACTACAACAGATATATATTTTTTTATTATAAAATTTAGTTTTGATTTCAAGATATGGTAAAATCTTCTCGTCTGTGATGTGTTTGTGTGCTTACGCAAGCAATGACGCTTTTATTTGTTCGACTTGTTTTCAAGACTTGAATATTTATTTATAATCCCGATTATATCAATATACTTATGTTAACATCTTTGTTTTCAACTCTCTTTAATTAATTTAATTAGTAGTTTTTTTTTTTTTGGTTACCATTAGATCATTGATCATCCCATTGAAGTATAATATGCAGATTTGAGTCGGGTTGGTTACCATTATGATCATTAACTAGTAGTAGTTATTGGATCAAACCACTGACAATTTATAATTTAGTTCAGTGTATTTGTTCTGGTCTTTTAAAGAGTAGTTAGCATAAAACTTAATACACTAATTATAATATGATTGGACCATCATGTGTTCCTTATTCCAGAAGACAACATAAACAGACGAATGATCATAATCAAGTTCATTATTGTATAATTTCATTTAATGCTTGATCATAAATAAATATAAAGTATATACAATTGAGTGTATCAAAAAGCCTTAGCGGCCAAGAAAATGAATGTATCTTAAACTCTCAAAGGGGTGAAATATGTTTTACTGCAATATTTAAAGTTGACTTTTTTGCTTCGTTGCCAAGCAAGTTAGTCAACTTCTGGCAAAGTGAAAATTCTCTGAGTCTCCGTTAATTTGTTTAAATTATCTACGGAATTGTCTTCATCTACCATTTAATATTGCACATAATGTTATAATAATCGGACGAGATAATTCAAGATGCAACCCATTCCTTGATAAGAGTATATGATCATGGTTTCTGTTTTAAAGTTTCTGGTTTTAGAAGAATAGTAGATAAGTAAAAATGTACTAGTCTCATATAGTTACTTTTAACTGATTTTTTCGTTAACAATATATAATATGCAGATTTGAGTCGGGTTGGTTACACATGAGCGACACTAATACAAAGTACTAAATTACAAATATTAGTCAGCTAAACTAATATGAAATTTTCGATTTTGTTTATCCACATTGAATTTTCCTAATCCTTTATATCACACTCTTTATTTACTGAGGTAGAATATACAAATTTTTGACAATAAACTCACGAAATATTATCTTTTGGTGTTTCCATAATATGATTTTTTGAAACTTATCATGTTCATTGTTCGGAAAAAGAAAAACCAATCACACAATTTCTGTCTGGTAAGTTTTATCTTACCTAACATTTCATATAAATGTAATCGTGAAAAGTAAAATATAAACATGCAAATTTAAAGGACTTCTCCTCTGTTTGTTTTATTTTTGTTTTTTTAAAAGGTTTGGTGAAGACATAATAATTGTTTTTGGGTTTGGGCGTATAAAGAAGAAGATATATGATAGTATTTTAGTAAACACTTGAAAATGCATAATTATTATGCTTTTTGACCATCACAATAGTTTATTCCCACTCTCCTTGCTTCTCAAGCAATTTTCGCAAAAACCCAAACACAAACACAAGAGTTGCATATAAAAAGGCAAAATTCTCAAATATTTTCTACAGATACACAAATTGGAATACTAGAAAGTTGAATAAATTAAAGAATTAAACAAAGATTTAACAAGTTTTAAGACAACAACAACAACACAGCTTCGCTCACGTCTGTCTTATTCCCTCAAAGTTTCAAATCTTTTCGCTTTTCGCAGCTTCTCACCACATCTTCAGGTCAGAGTTCTCTTTTAACTTCTTTCCTTTTTAATTTCTGATTGGGTTTTGTGTTTTAATTTGATCTCTGATTTTACGGGTAAGCCAAAAGCATGTGACTTTTTTGTTTCCCCTTAACAGACTCTGTTTCATTGGTGGTAATCTCTAGGAACTCTTTAGATTGAAGTTAAAAAAGAAGGATTCGAATCTTTATTCACAAGTGGGTTTTTTTGGTTTTACATTAGCAAACTCTAAGATTTCTCAAAATAGGATTCGATTGAAATGTTTCCTTAAATTCTTCAATTTTTCGTCTTTTTCTGGGTTTTAGGAAAAAGTTAAAGAAGAAGAAAGTTCGTAACTTTATAGTTCTTTTTAATTATATACCGTTGATCTTGATCTGGGTATTATCAGATTTCTCATAAACTCTCTGATTTGTGTCAGCGCCGGAAAATGAACCGTGACGGCGCCGGAGAAGGCGACTCTGTTTCACACGAACCTTCAACTTCGAAAAGTCCTAAAGAAGGAGAAGAAGAAGAGACTAAGAAAGAGAAAAACGATGAAAAGACGAAGACAGTTCCGTTCTACAAGCTATTTGCGTTTGCAGATTCATTTGATGTGTTGTTGATGATCTGTGGCTCAATCGGTGCTATTGGGAATGGTGTGTGTTTACCTCTCATGACATTGTTGTTTGGTGATCTCATTGATTCCTTTGGACAAAATCAGAATAACAAAGACATTGTTGATGTTGTCTCAAAGGTAATTATCAAAACTTTTTAACTTGTTGATTTTGTCCTCAGGTAACATTTTACTGATAATGTTTCTTCTTATAGGTTTGTCTTAAATTCGTCTACCTTGGACTTGGAACACTTGGAGCAGCCTTTCTTCGTAAGTCATAACCCGCGATTAGCTTGTTTCTCCATTGCGATATGGATTTGAGAATTAAGGAGGTAAAGTTTGTGTTTTTTGTTTTGTTTTGTTGTGTTGTAGAGGTGGCTTGTTGGATGATCACGGGAGAGAGACAAGCCGCGAGGATTAGAAGTACGTATCTGAAAACAATCTTGAGACAAGACATTGGATTCTTCGACGTCGAAACAAACACAGGAGAGGTTGTTGGTAGAATGTCTGGAGATACTGTTCTTATACAAGATGCCATGGGTGAGAAGGTAATACAACTAATAGAGAAACTTGGATATGACGGTTTCAGGCTTATATATAATGGCAGGATTCATTTGAAAGTTTGTTACTTTTCTTGAATCTTGCAGGTTGGGAAGTTTATACAGCTGGTATCTACTTTCGTAGGCGGATTTGTTTTAGCTTTCATTAAAGGATGGTTACTAACATTGGTTATGTTAACTTCAATTCCTCTGCTGGCTATGGCTGGTGCAGCCATGGCGCTTATAGTCACTCGAGCTTCTTCTCGAGGACAAGCCGCTTATGCAAAAGCAGCAACTGTTGTTGAACAGACAATCGGGTCTATCCGAACGGTAAAACTCAACTTTTCTAAGCTACAAAACAATCTTTAACTGAGATTTGTTGCTTAATTTCATTTTGTTTTAAAGGTTGCTTCTTTTACGGGAGAGAAGCAAGCAATAAACAGCTACAAGAAGTTCATAACATCGGCGTATAAATCAAGCATTCAACAAGGTTTCTCGACCGGTTTAGGGCTTGGAGTAATGTTCTTCGTGTTTTTCAGCAGCTATGCTTTGGCTATTTGGTGTGGTGGGAAGATGATACTCGAAAAAGGGTATACCGGTGGCGCTGTGATCAACGTGATCATCATTGTGGTTGCGGGTTCAATGTAAGTAAAAGCCTAGACAATCACTAATATATATATATTAGATTAGGTCTTTTTTTACTTATAGATGTGAGATTCCTAACAGTTATGTTCTGTTTTTTTTTTCTTTAGGTCGCTTGGCCAAACATCTCCATGTGTAACCGCATTTGCAGCAGGTCAAGCTGCAGCATATAAGATGTTTGAGACGATCAAAAGAAAGCCTTTGATTGATGCTTATGACGTAAATGGAAAGGTTCTTGAAGATATCCGAGGAGATATTGAACTTAAAGATGTGCATTTCAGTTACCCGGCAAGGCCAGACGAAGATATATTTGACGGATTCTCTCTGTTTATTCCGAGCGGCGCAACAGCAGCATTAGTAGGAGAAAGTGGAAGTGGAAAATCTACGGTGATCAGTTTGATTGAGAGGTTTTATGATCCGAAAGCCGGGGAAGTACTAATTGATGGAGTTAATCTTAAGGAGTTTCAGTTGAAATGGATCAGAAGCAAAATCGGATTGGTTAGCCAAGAACCGGTTCTGTTTTCGTCGAGCATCATGGAGAATATCGCCTACGGGAAAGAAAACGCCACGCTTCAAGAGATTAAAGCGGCAACAGAGCTAGCAAATGCGGCGAAGTTTATAGATAAGTTGCCTCAGGGGTTAGATACAATGGTAGGAGAGCACGGAACGCAGCTCTCCGGAGGACAGAAACAGAGGATAGCGATTGCGAGAGCTATTCTTAAAGATCCGCGGATTTTGCTACTGGATGAAGCAACAAGCGCGCTCGATGCGGAATCTGAAAGAGTGGTTCAAGAGGCTTTAGATAGAGTGATGGTTAACCGGACTACGGTGATTGTCGCGCATAGGTTAAGCACGGTCAGAAATGCGGATATGATTGCAGTAATTCACCGCGGAAAAATGGTGGAAAAGGGTTCGCATTCCGAGTTGTTGAAAGATTCCGAGGGAGCTTATTCACAGCTCATTCGGTTACAAGAGATAAACAAGGGTCATGATGCGAAAGCATCAGAGATCTCTTCGGGATCATCTTTTCGGAATTCGAATTTGAAAAAATCATTAGAGGGATCGGTTATCAGTGGTGGAACCTCGTCGGTTGGAAATAGCAGCCGTCATCAGTCTTTGAATGTTCTTGGTTTATCCGCAGGACTAGACCTCGGTAGCGGTAGCGGTAGCAAACGAGTAGGCCAAGAGGAAACTGGAAAGGTGAGTCAAGAACCGCTCCCGAAAGTATCACTCACCCGAATCGCTGCTCTAAACAAACCTGAGATCCCGGTTCTCCTTCTAGGAACCGTTGCAGCAGCAATCAATGGCGCGATTTTCCCGCTTTTCGGGATTCTGATTTCAAGAGTCATTGAAGCGTTCTTCAAACCAGCTGACGAATTAAAGAAAGATTCAAGATTCTGGGCGATTATATTCGTAGCTCTGGGAGTAACTTCGTTGATCGTCTCACCGTCTCAAATGTATCTGTTTGCAGTAGCTGGAGGAAAACTGATTCGACGAATTCGATCAATGTGCTTTGAGAAAGCGGTTCACATGGAAGTTGGGTGGTTCGATGAGCCACAGAACTCGAGTGGTACGATGGGTGCAAGGCTATCGGCTGATGCAGCTTTGATAAGGGCTCTAGTTGGAGATGCATTGTCTCTAGCGGTTCAAAACGCTGCATCTGCTGCGTCTGGATTGATTATAGCGTTCACTGCGAGTTGGGAATTGGCGCTTATAATCTTAGTGATGCTTCCTCTTATTGGTATCAATGGTTTTGTTCAAGTCAAGTTCATGAAAGGATTCAGCGCCGACGCAAAGGTTCGTACATCAATCAGTTTGATTCTGCAAAAATCCTCTGTTTTTTCTTGTGGATCAAGAAACTTACTCTGCTTTGAATAACTTTGCAGTCAAAGTACGAGGAGGCGAGTCAGGTAGCGAATGATGCGGTGGGGAGTATAAGAACAGTTGCGTCTTTCTGTGCGGAGGAGAAAGTGATGCAGATGTATAAGAAGCAATGTGAAGGTCCGATCAAAGACGGAATAAAACAAGGTTTCATCAGCGGATTAGGGTTTGGATTCTCCTTCTTCATTCTGTTTTCTGTCTACGCTACAAGCTTCTACGCGGGGGCTAGATTGGTTGAAGATGGCAAGACTACGTTCAATGATGTTTTCCAGGTAAAGTATTTTCCTAATCAATGCTTAAATATGTTTGAAAATCTTTGTGACCTAGTAATGAAGAAGAATGGATTGGATCTTGATCTGGATCTTGCAGGTGTTCTTTGCGTTAACAATGGCAGCAATTGGGGTTTCTCAGTCGAGTTCTTTCGCTCCAGATTCAAGCAAAGCTAGGGTTGCAGCTGCGTCGATCTTTGCAATCATCGATAGAAAATCGAAGATAGACTCGAGCGATGAGTCAGGGACAGTGTTGGAGAATGTTAAGGGAGATATTGAGCTTCGTCACTTAAGTTTCACTTATCCAGCAAGACCAGACATTCAGATCTTTCGTGATCTTTGCTTAACCATTCGTGCAGGAAAGGTAAACAAATCATTGGACTAAACCCAAACTCTCTCTTAAGAATTTTTAATCACTCAAGTTCCTGATCAGTTTCTGTTTCTTTTTCTTTTTCTTTCAGACGGTTGCTTTGGTCGGCGAAAGTGGGTCGGGGAAATCGACGGTGATCTCGCTTTTACAAAGATTTTACGATCCGGATTCCGGTCATATAACTCTAGACGGAGTTGAGCTCAAGAAGCTGCAATTGAAATGGTTGAGACAACAAATGGGACTTGTGGGACAAGAACCTGTCTTGTTCAACGACACTATTCGAGCCAACATTGCTTATGGCAAAGGAAGTGAAGACGCTGCAACCGAGTCTGAAATCATAGCCGCCGCAGAACTTGCCAATGCACACAAATTCATCTCTAGCATACAACAGGTAAGAAAAAACAAAAACATACAAAATAGTAAGAACTCTGCTTTTTAAAAGTTTACTTACGACGCAAGCAATTCACTACTTTTTAGGGTTATGACACATTGGTGGGAGAGAGAGGGATTCAGTTATCAGGAGGACAAAAACAGCGCGTGGCTATAGCACGCGCCATCGTGAAAGAGCCGAAGATATTGCTTTTGGACGAAGCAACGAGTGCTCTTGATGCGGAATCAGAGCGAGTGGTTCAAGATGCGCTTGACCGAGTGATGGTGAACCGAACCACGGTTGTGGTGGCTCACCGGTTATCGACCATTAAAAACGCTGACGTCATTGCCGTCGTTAAGAACGGTGTGATCGCTGAGAAAGGTACTCACGAGACGTTGATCAAAATCGACGGTGGGGTTTATGCTTCGCTAGTTCAGCTTCACATGACTGCTTCTAATTGATACATTTTATAACAGTATATTTTTGGTCTACGAGAGCTAAAAACTTCAGTTTTGGCTTGAGTCAAAACTAGGCTATGTATTAAAGGTTTCGTATTTATCTTTGTTTTGTTTTCCATAACATATAGTTTTGTTGTTGTTGTTGTATACAAGTTTATGAAGCTGTCACTAGTTATTTGTTTTTGTTTCTCTTTATAAAGTTGTATTTATAATGAATAAATTTCGCCTTTGACGAAATTATTTTTAATGATAAGATATTAGATATATTGTACAAGTGCTATACACGACGTCGCTATTGGTGTACTTTTCGGAAGCTACAATTAGGGTTATAATTGGGAACTTTAACATAGCTTAAAACGGCGTGTAATTTATAAAACATAAGACCTGGTGTCGTTTACCGACGTGTAGTTCTACTAACACAGACATTCTCGTCTCTTTCTTCAATCTTCTTCTTTCTTCACCTACGACGTTGAACGGAATCGATTTATTTGACTTTGTAACAGAGAAAAAGCCATCTCTCCTTGTAACGTTCACTCACTTATTATACTCTTTTAATTAAGGCTCCCTCAGATAATTCACTCAATCATCTCTCCTTTGTAAATTATATACGTATGCAAAAAATGTAAAAGACACAATAAATTTAACGAGTTCGGATCTCCAATGCAGAGACCCTACATCTCGCCGGGATGTTTTAATCCCGGAAATCCACTAAGTTCATCATCACCACTACCAAATACAGAGATAATATATACAGCACACTAACACCACAAAAATTAATGAGCACTCAACATTGCTTTCTTCTTTTTCTCCTCTTCTCTTGCGTTGCACCAGAACAAGACGAATCTTGATTGACTCCATTAGTGACAGGTGGCTCCTGCGTCTCGTGTCCATGAGTATTAAACACGAGCCCATAAGTATTGTTGTTGGTCATCATGTTGTCCCATGGAGACATCTCTTGATCCCATGCGGAATATGAATCTTGAAATTATAGGTTGCTCTGCATCCCCAATCTTGAGAAATATATCTCACTGAACGTATCCAGCATCCTCTCTTCTTGTGGTTGTTTGACAAGATTGAAGATTATATCTTGGTCAATACATTCATCTTCCATGATTACAAGCGGGTTCCCTGAATCTTGACGTTGAGAAGGAAGAGGAATATGTGGATGTTGTTGTTGAGTGGCCTTATCTTTGTCTTCTTCTTCTTCTACATCCAGCATATTTTCGAGCTCATCCGCATATTCTTTATTATCGGATGAATACGTTTTGAAACCCTTGTAACTTATCTAGGTATATATATATATATAAGTTGCAAGCAACGTCATTTCCACTCTTATAATTTATTTTATTACTTTTATTTTTTCTTTTGATAAAATTCTTTTTATTTCTTTCCTAAAAATTTAAAGGAACTCCGATATTAACTATGTATAAAAAGGTTTTTTTTGTTTTCCTTAGCTATGTATTGAAACGTTTTTCTTTTCCATAATATATTTGTTAAAATATAATATATATATATATATATATATATATATATGTTTGCTGCTGTTGTTATATTGTATTGTATACAAGTTTATGAAGTTGATTCTATTCCCTCTATTTATTTTTTTTCTTGTATTTTTTTTTCAAAACCTAATTGTATTCACCTCTCTTGATTTACTTGTTGCCTTTTTACAAAAAGAAACAAATTTTTTTAAAAAGTTACCAGCCAAAAAAAATGTAATTTAAAATCTGTTTTATCAAAATAAAGATTTTTCAATATTTATTTTAATCAAAATTTTATAATATTTTTTTTTTCTAATAATACAAAAGAGTTTATTAGAGCAGTTCCATCAATCGTTTCTGGATGATAAACGTTTTTCAAAATAATAATAAAGAATAGAAAAATAAGTGAGAGGAGGAGAGAGAAGGAGATACGTTTCTCTAGGAAACAACCTGAAAAAACGTTTCTGAGCTTCAATTGCAACGTGTCCTTCATTTATTAGTTGAGTTATCAAACAAAAATTAAAAAACAATTATTTAATTAATATATATATATATATATATATTTTTTATTTTTTTTTGAGAATCTCTTATCATCTCTTACTGATGGAGATGCTCTTAGATACTCCAAGATTATAGGAAAGTTGTCGTCGATAACCCTAAAAGATTGGTTTCGTATGAATGAAGCTAGTGGCTAAATACATCCAAACTTGGTCATTTTTATACGGTTTGATAGCATAGATAAACTTGGTCATTTGTCATCTTCATTAAGCAAATTAAAAAGCTCTTGTATTCTCTGTTTTGTGCTATATATATATATAGAGTGTCTACATTATTTCCTGCCTAGTTGAAAGGCGACACTAATATTGCTATATAATCATACTTTTTACTCAATGAACCATCTCTGATATGATCTATATTTAGTTATTCAATTACCATAGTGATAAAATATATTAACAAGTAACAACATTAACTGGCAACAAAATCCATCCATAAACTAGTTCGGTGTAAAATAAAAACTGAAAATGTTCTATAAACTCGATAACAAAAATTACTCTAAGATTAGTGTTTATAAACAAAACAATTTCAATAAAATCTTCATTCTTAATAACCCTCTTCTTAGCTTTTTCAAAAAAAAAAAAAGATGAAGAAGTCATCACCATTGCTCTGTTTCTCTCTTGCTCTGTTATCTCTCCTCTCATCTCCTTCCTCCTCCGCTCGTATCTTCTCCTCCGTTGTCCCCTCCGCCGCCCCTTCTTCTGCCGTAGCCACCACCACCGACGGCGGCGTAGATGAAACCACTGAAACCGATTTCTCCGCCTTCACGCAATGGAACATTTTAGACCTAACCGACCTCAAAAACCTCCCGGATCTCTCTAACCTTAACATCTCATCCCTCCACGTGTCACCCGCCGTTGACTCCGTCTGTTCCGGCACCGACTACGCCGCCGAATGCGTCGTCTCAATCCTCCCACTCCTACGTGACTTCCGCAAATTCGAGCCTAAACCCATCGACGTCCTTCGAATGGAGATGAGTGCGCTCTACGAGAAAGCTAACACCACGCTCGACTTAGCCAAGCGTCTCATCGCTGACCAGTCAACGCCGCGTGGCGTGGCGGATGTGTTGGACTTGTGTGTCGACAACTACGAGTCGCTCCTCGATGATCTTAAAGATGCTTGCAGAGCCGTCGATGATGGAGACTTTGGACGGCTAGAGAGTGTGGTGAGTGCTGCGATCGCTGATGTGGTGACTTGCTCCGACGCGTTCAGTGAGTCGTCGGAGCTTGAGTCGCCGATGGCTAATGTTGATGCTTTTCTTAAGAAGCTTTGTAGCAATGTCTTGGCTATTTCTCAGATGATCTACATGTAATGCGTGAGTATAAATATTAAAGAGATATACACAACAACAAAAACAATATAATCATTAAATTTACGCAATAAATAAATCCTAAGCATCATCAAAATGTGAAGACTTGAGTTTGAGAAAGAAAAAGTGTATAATATTGAGTTTATCTAAATATGATAATGTTACTAGTGTATAAACTAAAGTATTATTATAGTCAGTAGTGGATTCAGAAAAGAAATGTATAGTTTCTTCTTTAATTTTCTGATGAAAAATTGTACGATATTAAAAGTACAGGTAAAATCAAACAAAATGTCAGGGTAAATTTATTCAAAATCAGATTACTATTAACCATTTTTAGACTTGTGATATGCACTTGAATATTTTTTTCCAGCATATCATAAATTTTGACTATATATATATATATATTGCTACAAGTTTACAACGATCTATCGTCTATCTTGTTTATGACCAATATATTTTAGATAGGCGATTTAATTTGTAGCACACAAGACTACATTAGACATGGTCTCAACAAGGTGATCCTTGCGATTGAATATGCGGAGTTAGTTGGGGTTGTTGATCGCCCTACAGCTTGGCCAGCGTTTCAGTATTATTCTTTTAGAACTAAATCTTTTTTGATGGGAACTAAGGAAAGAAGACTGGAGTATGCAGATCCTCAAACAAACAAACGTGCAACTCTTATTGCTTTAAGTATCATTCGGGAGAACCGGCTGCAATCTTATGTGGCTCGTGGTCACCCTTTTTGGTTGAATGATAGTTTTCAGAATGAGAGAATTTGTATATTTTGAAATTGTGACATGGTTTGGTTTAGGATCTGTTTTTGGTTTGTTGGCTGCTTGTTTAGCCATTTTATAGTTTGGTCGTTTGTGACCCTTTAGTATAATTTTTTGGCTACTCCAGTGTTGTCTTTGCTCAGTTTTAACCCATGATATAACATTAGTTGATAAAAAAAAAGACTACATTAGACTATTCCAACATGGTGGAGTCCAAAAACAATATAAACTCACGTTTTGCCATAAATTTTATTTTTCTAAAGTGTAAATTAAATATTTTCTGTAGATAATAAAATTGATTTATTGGCCAATCATTAGACTAGAAAACCGTCTACATTACTATTGTTATATATTTATCTTTTTGATAAAAAATTTCTATTAAAAATGCATGAGAAAACAAAACAAATAGGAAGCCTTATAGCCCAGTTATGTGCTACACAAAGCCCATAAACACATAATTTTGGAACAGATATATCTTGTTTACAAACAACACGTAACAATCGCGTTTTTGTAAGTACCCGAAGGCGATGGCGTGTAATATTATCGGACCTAAGATTGACCCGCCCCATCCTAAATTAACGGGTTAAAACCCGACCCGATAACACCCCCAGATATGACCACCATTAGTCAATTTAGTGACTTCGAAGAAGCAAAAACAAAATCCCCAAATTTGCACAAGGATAAGAGCCGGAAGTTTCTCGCCGGTGAACGGAGCTAGGGTTTCGATTCATCCCCTAATTTGACAACAAGAAATGGCTCATGCTTGCGTCTCTACATCGGCTTCTTCTCTCAGATTTACAGCTGGATTCGTCTCCGCTAGTCCCAATGGCTCCTCTTTCGATTCTCCCAAGCTTTCTCTCCCTTTCGAGCCCCTTCGTTCAAGGTTTTTGCCATTTTCACTCTCGAAACTACGGAATCTTTAGGTTAATTTGAGGGAACTGAACGAGTTTTTGTTTGCAGGATGACGAAGAAAATAGTTAGCGATAGAAAGAATTGGAAGAAGAATTCAGCTCCGAAAGCTGTATATTCCGGCAGTCTCTGGACACCGGAGCTTCCTTCTCCTCAGGGCGTTTGGTCCATAAGGTGAAATTTCGAGTTTGACGATGTTCTTGAACTCTTTTTGATGGTTAATTCTGGAACTATGTTTACTTTGCAGAGATGATTTACAAGTTCCTTCTTCGCCGTATTTTCCTGCGTATGCTCAAGGACAAGGACCACCTCCTATGGTGCAAGAACGTTTCCAGAGTATCATTAGCCAACTCTTCCAATATGTAAACTGATGAAATCTCCTCTTTGTTTAGAGATTATCTAAGTTTCCAATTTACTTTTCTTGGTAATGAATGGTTTCTTTTGTTCTGAATCTTTTGATCGTTTAGAGGATTATTCGCTGTGGTGGTGCTGTGGATGATGATATGGCAAACATAATTGTAGCTCAGCTTCTGTACCTTGATGCTGTTGATCCTACTAAGGTTAGATATTGTAGAATTCAAATTCATGTCTTGTTACTTGATTCAGATGTTTTCTTGTGATTCTGATGGTGCTTATGTTGAACAGGACATTGTCATGTATGTTAATTCTCCTGGTGGATCAGTTACAGCTGGTAATAACACTTTGTAGGCTTACTTGTTTCCCTGTGATCTCTTCAAGTGTTTCATTTCTTTCATCTTTTATTCCGGTTTTATTGTTCCCCAGGAATGGCTATCTTTGATACTATGAGGCATATCCGACCTGATGTGTCCACTGTTTGTGTCGGCCTAGCTGCTAGGTGAAACTTTCACTATCCTTTATTTCTCATTACCTGTTGGTAAATTGATAGTTTCTTGTACATTAGTTAGCTGATCATTTGTTGGATGCATGGCCAAAACTTACCACGCAAACATATAGCATTCTCGAAAACGGATATTCTTTTTTGTGTGGTTAATTGTGGGTTTTCCTAGATTATAACACCCTCCTCCATTTCTGTGTTGGTTTCTTATGAACAGTATGGGAGCTTTTCTGCTTAGTGCTGGAACCAAAGGTAGTCTCTTAATCCTTTCATTCAAAAGTCATATTTTTTAGTTAAGTCTATTATTTTCAATTTCTCGATGTGAGCTTAACTTTATTTGTAAAACTGTAGGGAAAAGATACAGTCTACCAAACTCAAGGATAATGATCCATCAGCCGCTTGGTGGAGCTCAAGGTGGTCAAACCGACATTGACATTCAGGTCATACATCCACCTTTTTTAATTTCAGTTTAGTTTCCGTCTTTGTCATAAGTTTGGCAGGACTAGATTGAGTTGAAGATCAATTTTTTTGTTTTAACCTAACCGGGCAAGTTCTTGGTCTGAAACCAGGCAAATGAAATGCTGCATCACAAGGCAAACTTAAATGGTTATCTGGCTTACCACACTGGTCAAAGCCTGGAGAAGATAAACCAGGACACAGACCGCGATTTCTTCATGAGTGCTAAAGAAGCAAAAGAGTATGGACTTATCGACGGTGTTATCATGAACCCTCTTAAAGCTCTCCAGCCACTTGCAGCAGCTTAATCGCCTGAAGGTAGTGGTTCAGCTTAGCACTTACCTCTTTTTAGGGGTTTTATGAACTGAGATTTTCCATGAAATATGTTTCTATTCTAGAAGGAAAATCAGATATATGTTTGGGATCAAAATCAGTAGTTGATACATACATGAACAAAGTAAAGTTTCTTGCTCTGCTGTTTGATTGAACGACAGTGATCTCTTAGCAATGTTTTTATTCACTCTAATGGAATTATTAGCCTATTTTGCTGAATCTGGTGGTCACACCAAGCTTTGTAGCAACATTCTAGTCGCTTCATAATAAGGCTATTGATGTTGACTCTTTAAGTGGTAAAAATAGGAAGTGAAAAAACAAAAACAAAAAGTTACCGCCTCTATTCTACCGTTTTTTTCCCATTGCACCGTAAAGCCTTTTAGATGGTAATGTGTAGAAGATTACCAATTTATGCATTTTTATTTGACTTTCATTTTCAAACTGAAAGTTACAACTCCACTAGTCTTAATCCTGAGTTTGTCAAAGTTTTAACACAAGGATTTATAACTAACTTTTCTATTGAGTTATTACCTGTCATTCAAGAATCTATCCTCTTTTTCTTTCAAAAAAATCAGGAAATGTTTAATATAACATTTAAACTACTTATAATATGTATATACACACGTATTTGTGATCTAATTTTTAAAAATATATATCGAGGAACTTTACCCATGTAATGGTCGAACACTAAGATATGTTGGGTCCGTCGGATGCATTTTGGTCAAAGAAACTATTTTGAATGTAAATTATTACCAACTTGTAGTAACCATTATTTTTTAATACAATTTTAGCTTAAAGTATTAACATTATCTTCATTACTATTATTTTTCAAATAAATTAAAAAAGACATGAGAATCATCCAGTTTAGCTGTGTTCATCGATGAACAAATAAATGAAAATTAGTGGGGTTTTCATTAGGAAAAATAATTATATGTTTAGTATATTATAAAATAAAGGAATAAGAAAAGGAGCTTTTGTAGTTAGACGACCATAGACGTGGTTGCCAAACACACTTTCCTAAAGCTTTATATAGATTCTTCTTACATCCTCTGTTTCTTCTCATTCAAGCAACAGTCTCTTCCCATTTTTTCTTCTTTCTTCTTCTTTGCGGATTAAGATGGAACATGAAGAAACACAGAAGAATACAAGAAGCAGCTGGTCACTGGTTCGACCATTTCAAATGATCTCCATTAGCCTTCTTAGCCTCCTCGTCCCTCTCTCTTTCCTCTTCCTTTCACGTCTTTCTGTTTCCTCCTCCTCAGCTCCAGTCACCGTCTCCAGCGTATTCTCCCTTTTTCACCAGGCTGATGTCGGAGTCTTATACACAATCTTGTCTCTTATCATCGTCTCCACTTTAATCCACAATCTCTCCGGAAAACCAGAATGCTCTGTTCTCCATTCCCATCTATACATCTGCTGGATTGTTCTCTTCATCGTCCAAGCTTGTGTCGCCTTCGGAATCGAAGGAACCATGAGCACGAACATGTCTATAAATACAGACGAAAGCTTTTCTCTTGCTGCTCAAGAAAGGTGGGTTTTGGTTAGGGTTATGTTCTTTTTGGGCCTACACGAAGTGATGCTGATGTGGTTTAGAGTCGTCGTTAAGCCGGTGGTGGACGAAACTGTTTTTGGGGTTTACGTGGAGGAGGAGAGATGGTCGGAGAGAGCCGTCGTGGCGGTGACTTTTGGTCTAATGTGGTGGTGGAGGCTAAGAGATGAGGTTGAAAGTTTGGTGGTGGTTGCAGAGGTTAAACGTAACCTTCTGATTCATTTGGAGGGTCTCGATTTTGTGAACTGGTGGATGTATTACATATGTGTTGGAATTGGTTTGTTGAAGATCTTCAAAGGGTTTTTGTATTTTGTGAATGTGTTAATTTTGACCATCAAGAGGTCGAGAAAAGGATGCGAATCGGATGTTGTTACTGATATGTATAATGATGATAATGTGTAAGAGATTGACATACTACACTCAAACTCAATGGGATATTTTTGAGACCTTTTCATTTAAATTTCTTATTTCTTGCTATGAATTTAACCATATGTCAGAAAATAATGGAATATCGTATAGTAAAAACACTTCATCTAAAAATAACCATGAGACATTAATTTAAGTGGATTTAAATCCTTTTATAGTTATATTTACAACACGTTCATAATATATAGCGTAGTCACTTTTTGAAGAAAAAATTGACATTAAATTAACGTTAATTATAAGTACAAAAAAAATATCGGAATTACATAAAATTTAAATTTTACTTTTTAAAAACATGTATATAAATTTACGTATATAGATGATATAGCCATGTATTTTTTTCAACGATTTACAGCTTGTTTCTTCTATCATAGTATTGTAAACAACAACAAAAATCATATATGTATATTGTATACATTAATATAAGTTTAATTAATTTACCTGGAATTCCGACATTGGTTTAGTCAACATTTTTTCAACGGTTTAATTAAACCAAGTTATCACATAAATATGACTTTAAACTTTTTTTCTTTTTGATAACGTATATGAGTTCAAACTTGAGATGTCAAAACGTCATTTAAGAGCCAAGCCAACATCCACATACATATAGTACTATATTTCAGAATTTAAATTTTCCTTATATTTTCATATTATTTTCCTTTTAAAGCATGCGGTTCCATATACGTTTCTTCCAGATTATAATTTTCCTTATTAATTTATTTTTTCATTTTTTTGTTGACTTCTTATTTAAAACCCCAATACATTATCCCTTTCAACAACATCAGAGAAGACGAGAAAATAAGAAGAGGCGAGGGGTCAATGGAGAAGGTGAATTATACTCCAAATGAACCCGAATTGACTAGGTTATGAAATCCATATATTTTAACTGGTTATTATGATAAGTTCAATAACATTTAAGGTTGAATTTTTCTTGTGATAGATTTATGTTATTCGTCCCATGATCCATAAAATTTCTGAGAAGTGAGAACCAATAGAATTTTCGTTACTTAAAAATCTCGTTTCTTTTTGTTTTACATAATTTTCGTGATTTCATCCTGCTTTAAAAACTTTGATTGTTGATTTTATCTAGGAAAACCATGAAGATGATGAGAATTTGCCACCCGAAATAAATCAGGTCAAAGAGCAAATTGAATATGAGAGATTTCTGCAAATCAATGTAAGAGACATTTGGTTGCTTCAATATATACTCTCTGTCGTATATTTTTTTCTGAAAATTAAGGAGATGAGAGACTTAATCTGATAACTATAGGATTGCAAAGAGATGTTACGATAAATCATGAACATTTATAACGACTTCTAGATTTGTCGGGTCTTAAGTATAACTATATATTTAAACCGAGTTTTGGATATCCGTCCAAAACTTACAATACAAAATAATTAATATATTTATAATAGAGTATTAATATAAAACTGAAATTAGGATTTAAAATATAACAATAAAACTCTAAAGTAAAATAAAAAATAGTATATCAAAGATTTTTTTCCCTATAGGACTTCAAAATTTTGTTGGGTCCGGTCAGGTTTGTATGTATATATAAGAAGCCAAGATTGATGCATATATCAAAGATTCAAAATCAAAAGTTTTGTATCCAAATATATTTTCACCATAGAGTCCAGTTTCTACAATTTTGAAAATCACTTACCTATTAATAGATTAACAGGAATCATTCGAGCAGAGATGCAAATCGAGTGTGGCTGCTCATGCTTCACGCCATCAATCGCTTGCCTTAAAACGGTCGGGTGCAGAGGATAATAATGGAAGAGACAACAATACGCTTCTTTCGAGAATGCAAAAACCACTTCGTCACTTCAGTGGCTCCTCTAATTATGATTCTAACGATGATCAAGGTTATGCTCTTGATGAAGATGTTACATTACCAAGTATCAAGCTTCCAGTTGTAGAGCAGCTACCACGATCCATTACATGGGTCTTCACGAATAGGCATGTTTGTTTTTGTTTCCTACTAATTTCAAAAATCAATCATATACTATATTTTTATCACTCAATATTGCGTAAATACATGTCTTTAACACTGCAGAAGCCAGCTGATGGCTGAAAGTGATTCTGTGATTGGTAAGCGACAAATCTACTATGTGGGTGGTGAGGCAGTAGAATTGAGCAGCGAAGAAGATGAAGAAGATGAAGAAGAAGATGAGGAAGAAACCGAGGAAGAAACCAAGAAAGAAAAATGCGAATTTTCCCAGGATGTAGACCGGTTTATATGGTTAGTTTTTGCATTACATATGTTCTTGATTATTAACTCATATATGCACTCAAGTATTCCATATTTTAATAAACTGGTGAAGAATTTTTCAGGAAGGTTGGGCAGGATTATGGTTTGGATGATCTGGTCGTGCAGAGTGCTCTCGCTAAGTTCCTCGAATTGGATGTTTCCGATATATTGGTAATAATCGAATCCAATCTTCATACATCTATAAGTAATTTTCCTGCTATTTTTGTTCTTCTTCGTCGCGAGAAATGTTTTGAATTTTCAAAACTAATGTAGGAAAGATACAATGAGCTCAAGCTTAAGAATGCTGAAAATGTTGGAGAGACCTCTGATTTGAGACCTAAGAGAATAATTACTACTTTTCAGGATTCTGCTTATAGACGTCATTGCCGTCGTTGCATGGTAACTTTGAATCTTTCTTTTTTTGTCTCAAAAAAAAAAAAGATTATACATGCTTTCATTTTATTTTATTAATTCATTTTACAGATATTTGATTGTCGTATGCATGAGAAGTATCAGCCTGAGATTAAATCTGTAAGCTTGAATTAAACTTTTAGTTGCATAATTAGCCTTATAAGCTTAAGTAATTAACTTAATTAGATTGCTTTGGCTTGTCAGAGAGAAGGTAATTCTAATTTGTCTGAGAATGAAGATGAAAGAAGACAATGCAGTGAACATTGTTACCTCAAGGTCTCTCTCTCTCTCTCTCTCTCTCTCTCTCTCTCTCTCTCTCTTTTATTTATAAACTATGTTTAATAATTGTTTAATATGTAATAGGTAAGGAGTGTGACAGAAGCTGATCATGTGGTGGATAATGATAACTCTATATCAAACAAGAATGTGGTCTCCGATACAAACACAGAAACTGAAGATGGTGCAGCGAATGATACTAATGAAGTAATAACAGATATTACAGAGATGACTATGTGGACGCCTGTGGAGAAGGATCTTTACTTGAACGGAGTTGAAATCTTTGGGAGAAACAGGTAAAAATAATAAAAATGGATTTCATGGTGATAAAATACTTGAATATACTATACTTACAACTTGTATTTATTCTTTGATCATGCTTTTTTCGCAGTTGTCTTATTACACTAAACGTACTTTTGGGGATTAAGACGTGCCAAGAGGTTTACAATTACATGCGTGAACAAGATCAATGTACTTTGTTTTTAGAACATAACAAAACTACAGAAACAAACAATCAGGTAAGTTAAACTATGTCGTAATCCTCATGAAATGTATGTTAGAAACACATTATTCAAGTTTCATATTGATGGTTTCATGACAGGTTAACAAAAAAGTATCTCGAAAAGGTACTAGGTTGGTCCGCAAAAAAGTCAGACAACGAAAATATGCTCGTTGTCCACCTGCTTTAAAAAAAACAGCTAATGGAGAAGTTAAGTTTTATAAGCAGTACACACCATGCACTTGCGAGTCAACATGTGGAGATCAATGCATTTGTTTAACTAACGAAAATTGCTGCGAAAAATATTGCGGGTATGTCATTCTTTTTAATCGTAGAATTTAAAACGTTTTTGAGGTCTAATGTTAAACTTGAATTCTCCATAAGATTTAATTTGGACTACTCTATTCTCAGTTTCATTCAATTGATTTATCTGATGTTGAATTTTCGGAAAACTCGAGATTGATCAACTCAAATCATAAGTTTATATTTTTTTTATTCCAGGTGCCAGAAGGATTGCAACAATCGTTTTGGAGGATGTAGTTGTGCAATCGGTCAATGCGTAAACCGACAATGTCCTTGCTTTGCTGCTAGTCGTGAATGCGATCCAGATCTTTGTCGGAGTTGTTGGCTTGGGTATTACTTTCACTTCAATATCTCTTTACAAATTCCATGATTAAAGTTCAAACCAAAAGTCTTAAAAAATACTTTATATATATATATATATATATATATATATATAGCTGTGGAGATGAGACATCAGAGCAAATCCAATGCATGAACATGCAATTCCTTCTTAAGAAAAATAAGAAGGTAACCATCAACGTCCAATCCGTACCAAAAATTTAAACTGATTATACGAAAAGCATTTAATTATCTTTTTTTTCTTCTTATTCACTAGATTCTCCTTGCAAAGTCTGATGTTCATGGATGGGGTGCATTTACACGGGTAAGCATGTGAATATCAAAATTTAATAGTTATTGGTGCATTAAAGGGTGGGCGCACGGATAGCCGTTCGGATTCGGGTCGGGTATTTCGGATTTAGAAGAATAGAATCTGTTTGAGTATTTCTAGATTTCGGGTTCGGATCGGGTTCGGGTCGGGTATTTCGGATTCGTTCCTAAATATCAAAAATTTTGTATCTAAACTACTCGAAAACACCCAAAATATCTAAAAATTTTGAGTATTTTTTATCCAAATTTACTTAAAAGTAGTGTAAATACAAAAAAATATCTAAAATATCCGAATATTTTTGGCACTTTGGTTATTACAAATATAAATATTACTAATATATTATTACTATGTATTTAGGTTGTGGGTATGTTCGGATACATGTTCGGATTTGGGTTCGGATCGGATTCGGATTTGGGTTTTTGGGTCTTATGTTTAGGACTCGTTCGGATATTTTAAAATTTCGGGTTCGGATTCGGGTCGGATTTTTTGGATCGGGTCTTTGGGTTCGGATATTATGCCCACCCCTAGGTGCATTGATAACTCTCTTCTTTGTTTGTTTTAATGTTTTATGCTTTAGATCGACCATGCATTAATTGTGTGATTTGATTCGATGGGTTAGCACTCACTTAAAAAGAATGAGTTTCTTGGAGAATATACTGGGGAACTGATCACTCATGATGAAGCAAATGAGCGTGGAAGAGTAGAAGATCGGATTGGTTCTTCCTACCTCTTTACCTTGAATGATCAGGTAATTAACTTTAGTCCCCGATCTTCTCTTTTTCTAGATACGTACATATATGGGGCGAGTTACACATGTATTCTCATCAAAGTAACATTTTACAGCTCGAAATCGATGCTCGCCGGAAAGGAAACAAGTTTAAATTTCTCAATCATTCAGCCAAACCTAACTGCTACGCCAAGGTACCAAGTCATTGTAGTTTATCTTGAACATATACTAACCTTAAGACATTATACAAAAAAGTACTTATGTTAGTTTCTTTAGTTAAATCATGTATCAGCTTGACGCCTTGCTGATTGGTTCTATAGAATCATATATCTCCAAAACATTCCAAGAAACTCAAACTTATTAAATGATTTTACTTGTCTATAAATTTGATGTCAGAGAATTTATGGTTTCGTGTGCAGTTGATGATTGTGAGAGGAGATCAGAGGATTGGTATATTTGCGGAGAAAGCTATCGAAGAAGGTGAGGAGCTTTTCTTCGACTATTGTTATGGACCAGAACATGCGGACTGGTCTCGTGGTCGAAAACCTAGAAAGACTGGTGTTTCTAAAAGGTCTAAGAAAAGCACGTCCATCTAGTTAGATTGGGATCCGAGGAGAAGCGATACAAGCTGTCGTTTCCAGAGTTATGCTAATATAAATAAATAAATAATGTAATGCTATGTTGTTGTGTTACTAAACCAAAACTTAAGTTTCTGTTCTATTTGTTTGAAGGTTTTATGTTTGTCATATGTACTCTTAACTCTAATTTTTTTATTTTTTTTTGTATTTCAATAAAAAAAACAATGTTCATAAGTTTACAGTGAGTAGTCTTCCTATGGCCAAAAAGCACATAACAAGCGCATGGTACGTAATATACAAAAATGTCAAAATTAATGGTTTTATAATTAAAAAAAAAACAATTTTTTATGAATGAAGTATAGTTCATCTATTTCTCTTATATATAATTTTAGATCTTAACTTGTCGATATAGGATATTAAAACATATTTACGAGATTATAAAATATTTTTCTCTAAGACACCTATCATAGATACACAGATACGATTATTATGTAATTCATGTAGAGATCATCAACAAAGTGGCTGTAGTTTAGTGGTAAGAATTCCACGTTGTGGCCGTGGAGACCTGGGCTCGAATCCCAGCAGCCACACTTATAAAACCTTTTTAATATTTTTCTTCATCGAGAACAAGAAGGGTGTTTTCGTCTTTTAAAACCTTAAATCACCATTAGATCTTGACCGTCCATCTCTCCACCTGTCCTCTAATATTCGCTTTATCTCAATTTCCCTTTGGTCTACGTTATTTCCGTTTGATTTTCATGAACACTTCATTTAGAAGATGATGATGGTGAAGTGTTTTATCCTCTAATTTATGTTTGGGTCGTGATTAAAATCTATATATGAATATATGGTCCTTAACATAATATACATTTGCTAGCGGTTACAGATTCCTATTTTTTTGTGGGGTATAATTCAAATTATCTGAAAAAAGGTTTGAACAAAATTAAAAAAAATCAAGCCAAATGTTGTTGTTGCGCTTCCCCCTCCAAACCATCATCTTCTTCTTCAGAGCTCAGTGTATCTTCTTCAGATTCCTATTAAAACGATTTACCAATATATATAAATTGTGGAATGTAAAATTAAATGGGACCAAATCGTAAAACACTTTTACAACAAAAATGATTGCACTCATCAGTCCATATTTTGGGAGCTTACGAGAAATTGATATCGGAGACTCCTCTGAATAGCAGCGATGGTTCGAATGATAACGAGCATTGGCAATAGTATGCCAACGGCCTTCAATGTTAATACCTGCCATTATTTTCACCATCCATTTTAGTTTAAAAAACATACAAAACTAAATAGTAAATCATTTTTTATATATAAAATCGTAGTTAGAAAAAGAAGAGCAAATTTACCGTGAAAATTGTATAGGGATACTCTTGGGTTCCATAAACCACATCAAATGCATGCTTTATCAACAAAACCACCGAAAACTGCAAAAATAATAACATCAGTTTAATTCCAAGCAGAAAATAAAAAGAGAGGTATCACGCCGTAAAAGATGTGCCATAAGAATATGGATATTATATGAAATGATATTACGTCCAAATAAAATTGGTTCGGTTCAATTTGGGTATGGCTTGAATATGGGTTAAAGCTTTGAAAAGACGTCATGGGCTATGTTACCACTTACAACTATGAACCATTTCTGAATTTAATCCAAAAAAAGAAACCTTTTTCTATCGTTAGGTTTTCGGTCGACCAGTCAAACTCACCAAACCAAAGTGCATGTATTTGTAACGAATCCTCCTAACCATCATTCTAATCTAATGTTATTATAACTCTAGATCTAGATTTCATAGCACCACCAAACTTGAACCATTTCTAATATTAAAATTAAATTTTATTTTCAAAACATATTAAAGTTAGTGTTAACAAGTATCCGTTTTTGTTAGCAATTAATTGTTTCACTAACTTTTTGATTTAAAATTTTAAACAATTGATAATCAAGTAGACATATTTATTATTTGTGGTTACCAATCATGCGAACCTTAAATGTTGATTCGATAGAAGTGGTTGCCATATATTTCTGATTTGGACCTCACTAAACCAAGGTTTCTCGTTTCCACACCCATCATTTAATTTTAACTAATTTGTTTAATGTCCATATCATCTAAACATAATTGTATATATAACACGAATATAATAAATATATCACGTCAAACATTAAAACAAAAAAACCAGGGGATCGATTAAGAACTTACAATGAGAGCCAAGTATCTACAACAAGAGGCGCCTCTATCAGCACCAGAGTTGCATTCTGGAAAATCTGATTCAGCTCTATTCACTAATCTTCTATTTCTTCTTCTTCCAGTTTCTCTCCTCGCTATATGTAAATTATCTCTGCTCATAAATTAAATGAATAGTTTTTTATTCGTTTTGGACTATGTTTTTGAAAATTTTCAATATTAATTTAATTCTATATCTTTAAAGTTTAATCTAAACCTTTTATTTTTATTTTTAAGAAAATTAATTACCTGATCGTGACTGCTTCTTCAATCAATCGAGATGGTTTTGAAGTTGTGGTGTATCCAGGTTTATACTCCTGCAGCATTACAAATTTGTTATAGTGTTTTTTTTTGGGTCAACATTGTAGTTTTAATTCTGAGTACATTTATAGAAGTATACAATCTCGTTAAACCGATCTTTACCGAATTAATATGTCAAGTAAACCAATCAATAAATCGAACCAAACAAAGAAAACAAACCAAAACTGAAATAAGCTTATGAAAACTTCAGTTTCTTGGATTGAAGATAGATTTTTCTCACTCAAAAACCTAACCAAAATCTTTTAAAGCCAAACTAAAAACATAAACAGGAAACCTTGAAACTAACTCATTCATATGAAAACCGGACCTAAACCGGACATTGGACTCTCTAATGCATTTTCTCGTTATAAATCACTTTCAATATTTTGTTCAAAAAGAAAATACCTACATTATCCAGCCAGAATCAGAAAAGTACGTCCTCCAAGTTTTTAACGGGTCCCATAAAACGATGGATCCAGTTACCATTTTTGTTCCTAAAACTCTTATGTAATTCATTGAATTTATAGACTAAAAATAAATAAATAAACTCGAAAATATGATATCATAAACAGAGTGGCATTGGCTCATTGATTACGATCTTTTACGAGAATCGAATATTTTTCATTTTCTAATTACGCCAAAGATTATGGGACACGAAGGTGAAAGTTTTTGTAAAACGTATCGTTGTTAATTGTTATTCAAGAAAATATATGAAACTTAGAAGAAGAAAAAAACAATTCCGCAAAATTCAAAATTTGAGAGAAGATGAAAACAAATAACAATCTTTTTTTTTTTTCTTTCACAATAGGCTTATTTTATATCATCCAAAAACAGTTACAAACCCGAAAAACAAATAACAATCTAACATCACAAATTAAAGCAAAACCCCCGAAAAAAGTAAACTATTAACAAAACTCATGTGGAAATTATTGATAAATTCGAAATCAAACCTGGAGACAAATTTCACAAATTGTGTTTCC
This sequence comes from Turritis glabra, assembly GCA_900406565.1. Taxonomy (NCBI): domain Eukaryota; kingdom Viridiplantae; phylum Streptophyta; class Magnoliopsida; order Brassicales; family Brassicaceae; genus Turritis; species Turritis glabra. The sequence goes on along the minus strand of OVBN01000150.1, from coordinate 48,020 downwards.
TTTCTCATCACACCATCGTTGTATGCAATCTCTGTGAGCGAACTGATCGAACGAAAATCAAAATAATCAATATTCAAGTTTTCAGATTTTATTAAAAAAAACCAAATCTTGATTTTGATACCTTGATGGTTCCTGAGCAAGAACAAGGAGCTTCAAAGTAGTTCACAGCTTCTTCTTCGTGACAGATTCTACAGCGAGTAAAACTCGATTTCAAATAAGTTTCATCTATGAACAAAACTACATCTCCCATCTTCTCTGCCTTTGAACTTTAGATTAAATAACCGCTCCAAGCTCTGCTTTTCAAAAGTATGCTCTGTTTTTTTTGTTCTTGACCAAAAAAAAATGGCTCTGTTTTTTGTTTCCTCTGAAGAACAACATATGAGGGAGAGAAGAGAAAGAGTCCAACTTTAAAAGGTGCTCGTAAGCAAACGTTAATGATTTTACAAGTTTACCCTTTCTTCTGATTGTGTTTTTCTGAATAGTATATATATTTCCTTATTTATTTTTAATTCCCTTTGCTAATGGTCCTAGATTCTAATATAATCATTATTTTACTAATAATGTAAGCTGTAATGACAATTTTCCAACATCCTAAGCTTTGACCAAATGTTTTTGCTTTAGTTTGTTTTGGCTGTTCAGATAATACTATAGTTGTATAACCTTTGAATTTTGACTGTAAATAAATTTTAAATACTTGTATATTTAAGCTATATTTGGGTTAAGACAACTATAAATTTTGTTTACTAAAAATCTCTTAGCGTAAAATCATTATAATGCATTGGTTTTGATAATCTGGTATATAAACCATTTTGGAAATTTTAGTATATATATAGTTATATAATTGTGAATCATTTTAATGTTATAAATTAAGAATAGAAGCGGTAGAGGTAAAAATAGCAACATTGCATACAAAAATGAAGGTAAAGATAAAAGCGATGGAGGTGATGGAGACAAAAATGAAAACGGTGAAAACAAAAGTTAAGGTGGTAAAAATGGATGGTAGAGGCAGTGGAAATAGATGTGCAGGCAAAGATAGAAACGGTGGAGTCAAAAGTGGAGACGATGAAGATAAAAGTAAAGGCAGTAGAGGCAAAAGTAAAGATGTTAGAAACAATGATGGAGGCTAGGTGGCTTACCTCCACATTTGTTTCCACCGCCTCCATTTTTTCTCCACTTTTGACTCTACCGCCTCTACTTTTGCTTCCACTGCCTCCACTTTTAACTCCACTGCCTCTACTTTTGTCTCCACTGTCTCCACCCTTATATCCACCGCCTCCATCCTTGTCTTCACCGCCTCTATTTTTGACTCCACCGCCTCCACTTTTGACTCCACCGTCTCCGCTTTTGTTTCCACCGCCTCCGTCCTTGCTTCCATCGCCTCCGCCCTTATCTCCACCACCTCCACCCTTGCTTCCACTGCCTTGTCTCCACCATCTCCACCCTTGCCTCCACTGCATCCAGCTTTGCCTCCACCGTCTACATCTTTGCCTCTACCGCCTCCACCCTTGTCTCCACCGCCTATATCCTTGCTTTTACCTATGCCTCCACCGCCACCACCATTGCTTCCACCGCCTTCACTCTTCTCTCCACCACCTCTACCCTTAAATCCACAGCCTCCATCTTGCTTCCACCGCCTCCACCTTTACTTCTACCCTTACCTTCACCGCCTCCACTCTTGCCTCTACTTTTGATCTCATCGCCTCCACTTTATTCCACCGCCTCCACTTTTGACTTTTATCGCCACTTCTGCTTCCACTTCTACTTCCACCAGTATCACCGCCGTTATCGCCACTTCCATGGCACCACCGCCACTACCACTTCCACGATCTGTTGTTGCCATCGCTACACTGTTACCGCCACCTTCACCTCCACCTCCACCTCCATCTCTATCTCCACCTCCACCTCTACCGCCACCAATTCCATCTCCATTGATGATACCATCACATTCGTTCTTCACTTTCACCACCACCATCACTACCTTCACTTCCATTTCCGCCACCATCATTATTGCCATCACTTCCACCACTACTACTACCACTATCATCACTTCCTAAATATTTGAATTCACAATTTTTCTATAAAAAAATGCGATTTCGTAATTTTTTGTCAAAAATATAATTTCATAATTTTCTGCTAAAAAAAATGTAATTTTATGTTAAAAATACATCTGTAATTTTATCACCAAAAAATATAAATTCTTAGTTTCTACACTAAGACATAATTCTTAAATTTTTTAAAAATGTGATTCTTTTATTTTTGTACACGTTGAGATAAAGAAGACTAAATGCAATACACATACAAATTTTTTAGCTTTTTCCTACTATAAAAGTACACTTGGACGCAGATATTTGGACTTATCCTATTTTGTTCCGATCTTATCTATGTTGGACTTTTTTTCCGGCTGATTGTTATTAACATCCACAAAAGCAAAATAACAATATAGATAGTCGGCAAAATCCTCTCAACAATGGTTACAATAATTATTACTAGAAATACGTTCAAAAAAATAAAAAGGTAGTACTATAAATATCATTCGTCTAAATTTCATCAAAATATCACAAGAGTTCAACTCCCACTTTTTGTATCAGAACATTAGCTCTTTCAAATTTAAAATTATGGAGTATGATTTTAATTCTGTCTCCTTAAAAAAGTTGTTGGTTCAAGTTAATCAACCAATTTTAAATCCCAAAACTCGGTTGCTAATTCGCAAATAAAATCGAGATTTTCAGTTTTTTTCCAATTCCACTATAATATCATTCGAATTTTAATTATAGTTATGTATAATGGCGTGTGAGTTGTAGAAAATAAAATAAAAGATAGAGATAGTAGTATTTGAAAGAGACCATACCACTTGCTAAGCAAATATCTCCTCTCTATGGACACATACAAAAGCTTCTAATAGGTTATCTAAATGCGTGGCCTCACACACGGCGCCGTTTCATGGTCTTTTGGGTTATTTCAGGAATCTACACACTTCTTGCCGTTTTACACAGATATTAATCTTCAGAATCTTCACACTGCTTGCCGTTTTCTATACTTGCTCAGAATATCTTAAGTTTCTTCTTCCTCTCGTCGTTTCTTTTTTGGTTTACTCGTCGTCTTCGAAGCGAAAAAGGTTAACAACGACCGTGTCGCGATCTGGTATTTCGTGGATCGTGCGGCGATGTTCTTGGTAGATTGGTTCTACGGTGTGCTTGCTTCGCTAGGTCTATGGCAGAAAGAAGCCAAGATCTTGTTTCTAGGTCTCGATAATGCCGGTAAAACCACCTTGCTTCACATGTTAAAAGACGAGGTTCGATTCTTCTCGCTTCCCCTTCTATTTTTCGTCCTTCTTCTGGATCATGTTCTAGTTTCAGCTATCGAATCGATCCAATTCGTTTTTGATTTCCTCTTTGTTTCCCGTTGAAAATTTTGTTTGATTCGTCGCCAATTAGATCTTCAATTTCGTATATAGTTGCAATCTGGGTGTTGAATCAGTTCTTAGATGTTTCTAATTTGGAATCTAGCAATTTGATTTTGCTTCCGTGTTCACTCAATCCAAACCAGGGTTTACTTTTTTATGCATTTAGGTTTGATCTCTGTTACATAACGTAACTCTGGATGTTGTTTACTTTGATTTCAATTTTTGTTTCGTGAAGAATGGTGTTCATCAGTTTTTTTTTACGTGATTTGAGCCAACCCTTTTTGACTTGTTCAACAGAGATTGGTGCAGCATCAACCAACTCAGCATCCAACCTCTGAAGAACTTAGCATTGGCAAAATCAAATTCAAGGCTTTTGACTTGGGTGGTCATCAAATTGCACGAAGAGTGTGGAAAGATTACTACGCTAAGGTGAAAAATCTTATTTACTAACCATTCCTTTATGCACTAAGAACCTTGAGAAGCCTTCTTTCAAGATTACTTCACATTCTCACTAAGGACTATTTGCACTCATTGGATCATCTACATCTCCTTAATTTTTGCTTTTAGTTACCTAAATGCAGCATTTTGTGTTTAAATCTTTCCTAGGGTATTGATTCTTCTTGAGGGTTTTCACAGGTTGATGCTGTGGTCTACTTAGTGGATGCTTATGACAAAGAGAGATTTGCAGAATCAAAAAAGGAGCTTGATGCACTCCTCTCTGACGAATCCTTAGCCACTGTCCCATTCCTTATCCTAGGGAACAAAATCGACATACCTTACGCTGCATCTGAGGATGAGCTTCGATTCCACCTTGGTCTCTCCAATTTCACCACTGGTAAAGGCAAAGTGAATCTAACTGATTCGAATGTGAGACCATTGGAGGTGTTTATGTGCAGCATTGTTAGAAAAATGGGATATGGTGAAGGCTTCAAGTGGCTCTCTCAATACATCAAATAGATCGCACTATAGGTGCGATTCTATAGAATCCTTATGTCTGTTTTCCATTATTTGCTTCTTGTAATGTTTTTCATATTTTGCTTCTCGTACTTTGGCTTTGTCTTGTTACTTTACAACCTTGTACTTGTTAGTATATTTAGATTCGTATTCTGAATATATCATCAGTTTCATGTAATTCATCAGCGGATGATCTCTTAAGATACGACGTCGTTTTCTGTTTAGTGTGTTTAAAATATCATAAAAAAAAAAAAACAAATCACCTATCCGCTGATGAAACTGATGATATATTTAGTAGTGTCCATTTCAGGGAAAATTGTCGATTTCAAACCGAACAATTTTGATCGTGTCATTTACTAGCCGAACAAATCATCCGTGCATAATCTAAACTAAACAATCAGAAAATTCAAATTATCCGGTTCAACTTCAACCGTTAGGTGTAAAACGTAATGGACCGTAACAGATGTTAGTCAGCTGTTAAGTCGGCTGACTGGACCGCCTACGTGACCGTGATGTGGCGACTAACTGTAAGAACACGCCTAAAACGACGTCGTTTCAGGATTAAAATGTTGAAAAATGTTCGATCTCTGAGAATCAAACTCGTTACCTGTGAGACATTATTACGTTACTTTACCAAATGAGTTGAAGCAAATTATTAGCTATGCTACGAAATCACAAGCATTTATACTCTTTTTTTCTGGGTTTCGTTTTAACCCATCGACTCTCTCAAACTCATTATGTTCGCTTCTTTTTTTTTTTAACATTTATGTTCGCTTCTTCGCAACCGAGAGAGAAAACAATCGAGAGAGTAACTCCATGAAATCGGTTTAGGGATCTAGTTTTCAGATAAGAAATCGTTATCTAATCTACTCATTGATTGAGAAGCAAAAATGAGGTAATGTTTGTTTTTATGGTTCAATTGATTTTGAAATCCGAGTTTGAAATCGATTTTTTAGGTGCTTGCATGTCGATTTTCTTTTCTAATTCGTATAATCGTATGTTACCTTAGTATAAATCTTGGTTTGTATGAGGTTAATGTCAATTCTTTTGAGCCGAGAATTGGAAAGGAAGATTTACTAAGAGGGCAAAAGAGTTTATAGAATTGGAACAAGAAAAGCTTAAGTTTTGTAATATGGTTCCTGGATCAGATGGTAGAAATGAGGTGAAGGAGTGTGGTACAAGCTTCAGTGTGAATATGATGCTGCGGACATGTGTTTGTCGGAGATGGGAAATGAGCGGATTGCCTTGCCGTCATGCCTTACATGTTATTGTAGAAAAGAAGCTTCACTACTAATACTACACCTCCAACTGGTACACGAATAGCCACCAATCTCAGATTTATAGTGACTCCATACGCCCAGTTAATGGTATGCAGTTTTGGCAAAAAACTGGTTGTGTGATTAAACCACCTTTGTGTTTGGTTGAAGAAATAGAGAATAAGAGAGGAAGGAAACCAAAGCCGAAGAGGAAGAAAGGAAAGAATGAATCTCCTTTTACGAAGAAAAGGGTTAGTAGAGAGAGAAGGATAATGCATTGTGGTCGTTGTGGCTTTGCTGGGCACAATGCAAGTAAGTGTCCAAATTCTGGAGTGGAGAGGTTCAGGAAACCGAGAAAGAAGAAGACTTCTAATGCAGAAGAAAGAAATGAATCCACTAACACAATCGAAGGAGAAGATGACTATGATTCATAGGCTACGTATGATATGGTATATGGTATGACGGTTTTGGAGGTTTGTGTTTTAGAGCTTTGGTCTGCATTTTTTTGGAGTTTTAAAAGCATGAATGAATGATGCATACGGCTAATGTGTGTATTGAATGATATAAACGGCTAATTTCTCAACCTTTTGGTTTTCTTGATATTGTTTAATTGCAGTTTCAATGGTAGATATTTAAACTTTCATTTTCACAACATTAGTCTTACATAATCAAACACATTAGTATAAAGGTTATGAGAAGATGTGTTTGGTGGTAACGAAACTGGTTTAAACGAACCAAAAGGGGTAATAGTGTATAAATATATGTTGTTTCGTGCCATTAGTAATAATTAACATCAGCTCAATTGGTAAACAAGTATTGTTAAGGTAAGATATGTCGCGAGTTCGATTCTCAGGGATTGCCCATTTTTTCAACATTAAATTTCTAAAACGACGTCGTTTTTAGCATGTTATTACAGTTCGTCGCCACATCACGGCCACGTAGGCGGTCTAGTCAGCATACTTAACAGCTGACTAACGTCAGTTACGATCAATTATGTTTTACACCTAACGGTTGGAGTTGAACCAGATAATTTGAATTTTCTGCTTGTTTAGTTTGTATTATGCACGGATGATTTGTTCAGCTTGGAAATGGCACGATCGAAATTGTTCGGTTTAAAATCGACCATTTTCCCGTCCATTTCATGTTTGTTGTGTTGGTGTTTTGAATTTAATTAAAAAAAAAAAAAGCATATGAAATTTCAGTTTGGGTCTCACAAATTATTTTTGTCCGAGCCCCACTGTAGTCAAATGGCAATGGGCCGTTCCAATTCGACCACATCAACTTCTATAAAAAGTTGGCAACAAATATTTATTTCACTTGTTTAAAAATTTTAAGGAATGCATAACGATGTATATTCTATATATTTTTTTACAAAAATGTTAATTAATGGACCACAACTAAAAATATCCGTTCTCGGCATACCGCAGACGACATCAAAGTGCTGATTCAAGTCACAATCAATTTTTCAAGAAAAAGAAATCACAACCATTAATCGCGATTGGATCAATCAGAAAATGATCTGATTTTTGTCATGGTAAGTTTTTTATCCGACCTCATAAGCAAAATGATAAGCCTTAAAATTTCAAAACAAAAATTATAAGCAAATAGCGTTGATACGATCAGATTTGAAGCTCTAGTCTTTGAATTCAGAGTTTAGTGAATGGGTGGCAGTGGCAGAGAATGCATTTCGAAGTTTTAATTCATTATGTTTTTCCGCTGAAGATATCAATATTACCAAAAGCTACTTCAGCTTTGTTTTTCAACACTTTACCGGCTTTACCTACTTCACAAAGCATTGATTTAATATCCTTTTCTATTTTCCATCTTCCTATAATATATAAATAAATACTATAGTTTAGAATATAACCCATGTTATTCTAGAAGACTAAGAAGAGGATAAATATGAAAGGTATTTTTGGCTCACAAGAAATGTGTATACACTTGTTTGGTGGTTCCATTGATGATGGTTGGTATCAAATGGAAAATTGAATATTTTCAATAGACATTGAACATATTATGGAAACAAGATTAGCTTATATGGTATATCTTTTTTTGCGTTCTGGTTGGTCCACTGACATGAACAATCTCTACATAAATTTATGTAGAAGAAACAAAAAGAAATGACAATTTCATTCCTTATCCCTCAGTCGATGATGCAAGTGTAATATGGATAAGAATGCCCATTCTGTGTCATCTTTTTCTTTTTCTTTTCTTTTTTTCTAATAAGAAAAACGAAACAGAACTTTTTATTGAATTATTGAGTTTGGGAATTCTTATCAAAATTTCTTGGATCATTTCCACACACAAAAAAAAAGGAGTAGGGTCAGTTTGATTAAGTTTTCCCAACAATTTTGAATACAACAACAAAATAAATAATATTCATTACATTTGTATTAATTTTTTTTTTTAAAGTCGGTTTAACGTTCAGATTATTTGTTTCGTTCGTATTCTTCAATTTAACTAATTCTGTTGAAATGGTCATTCGTATATTTGTTGAACTTTTTTCTGTTACATAAAATGATGGGAGAATTAATAAGTAATAAAATGAAGATGTTATCTGTTAATGTCAACATCATATGAATATGATGGTGGTGGTCTGGTGGATAATGTTTAACGTTATAACTGCCGCCTCCTTTTTATCTTAAGGACCCAACTAAAAGTTCATTATTACTCCGTTAAAGACATCTTAGTCCCTCCTTTGTTATCAACACTTTGCTTTATTCACAATCAACCAATTATACTCCTTAAATTTCTTTTTTTGTAATCTGTTGTTCTATCTAAATTTCATATTATATACACCTTTTTTTGCGATATGTATACCTTATTATTGCAGAAGAGGTTAAAATATGCAAGGTATATATCTCTTGCTTAAAAGTAATGGGTGTACACTTGTTATCCATATCCTCCGAAGAATAATAAAATATTAAATTCTATTAAACATACTACATATAAAGACAAAACATTTATATAGTTATTAATCTCATAAGACAAAATGAATTTATGCAACATACAAATCTTAGCTAAGATAAATATACAAATTTATAATCCAAAGAAGATAATATAACAATTTATAATCCAAGAAAATTCATTTACGATTCTTTAACAAAAAAAAAATCATTAACGATTAAATATATAAAGAAAGTAGGAAACATTTCACACGGAGACTCTAATAATAAAGTTCCACCAATCAAGACAAAGGTACGATACACCGCAAGTGGATTTTGATACCCTTTTCCCCCTTTGTATATATTATAATATTTGACTGATTTTGTAATAAAAACAGTGGCACATAAAGTATTGAACACCGTCGTCTCGGGTATTTAACCCAAATATTGTACTCGGTAAAATATTTTTTTTGAGGAAAATATTAATTTAGGTAGCGACACTAGTATTAAAAAGAGACTACTTCAATTTAATTATTTTATGAAACTATATAATATGTGTGACATTTTTTCAGCAAGTTCCATGTTAACGCATAGAAATTGCAAATTTCCACACGTCTAGGGCCTAAGAAAAAAATTGAGAGAGTGAATTTAAATTGAAGTTATATAGTAAAGAGTAGTGTATATTACTCCAATTTGAGGTAGAGTGAAACAAAGAAGTTTGTGACAGTCATGTGCTATATATAGCTTCATACGATCGATTTTCTTGAGAAAATAGTTTTTGATGCAGACAATGAAAAGTTCAAATGAGCCAGACCCAGCCAAGAAAAGAGCCACAAACAAGACCTATTCCTAGAAAAACAACCATGAAGACTGCTGCAAGTTCTGCTTCTGATGCATGTACTGTTTTGGGAGCCATGATCATGAGTACGCTAGTGAGGTAGCCGTTGCTGAGGCCAAGTATGAACGTCAGAACAACCACTGGCACTTCTGTTCTAAGCCATTGCGGTCCATGTAGACACGCGGAGAAGAGAGGATAAAAGAGAATCCTAACGATACAAGCCCATGTAGCGGATTTTATACTCTGCCATAGATAGAGTGCAGTGAGTGACTTGCCAACGAAATCCGAGATGTTGTACACCGTAATAAGCAAAATGGGATACCAACTCTGGAGAAGTTGGGACTTCAAATTCTCAGCTATAAATCCTGGAAATATTGATAAAGTAACGGTGTAGATTATTAAGATACCCGAAGCTGGCCACTTGATCTTTCTCCCAACCATCCATATTGTCAGAGTCGAATGCAAAGGTTGATGAAACTTGAGGTGTTGTTGCATTACTGGTAACTTGTGGAGCACGTTACAGCAAATGAAGCAGCACAGGAGGATGGTAGAGCTGACTATAAAATAGGAATGAGCACTGGTTCGCATCCCCTGCGGTGTTTGTGGCAGCGAAGCTTTAGTCGTAATCCTAAGGACGGAGATGATAATACCTAGCAAAAAAACAGAGAAAAACTCTTAGGGCTTAAAAATCTAAGTGTTTAGCTACGAGTTGTGAGGTTTTCAAATCGAAATTGTGAAGAGACCAACACGAGCATATACAAAACAGAGGTAATTCGTGTATTACATCAATTTCAATTGGAATCAAAAGAGGTTTACCTGAAGAGGCAGTGCCGGCGAAAATTGCTTGCATGTACTGTCTAGGAAGCTTTCCGGCTGAACCAATCAAACTTCCTCCGACCAATCCGTCAGCTAAACCACATAGCACGACTGATCCAACCATCAATAGGTAAGAAACATTTTCACCCTTTTCACCTTTCCAAACCCAATCTATGATAGGAGAAATCATCATGGAGATGATAAACATGGAAAACCCCAAGTTCATCCTCACTCTATAGCTCAACCTTGTGTTCCAAGTCATCATCAAAACCAGAACAAGGACCGAGCAACTCATGTAAGCGACGGTGAAAGTCTTCTCTACATGCTTGTCCGGATACAAGTAGCCAAAGTAATCAACGGCTGTGATCAAAGCGTTCCATGGTATTAAACTGCCAGCTCCCAACAAAAAATGGATCACGTACGCAACTCTGTAAGCGTCTCTTCTCTCAACTTCATCAACAGCCGCTTTCTCATCAACCATTGTAATTCTCCTTTTTCGCTCTTGATCTCACTACTTTGCGTTCTTGAAAGCTTCCTGATGTTGATTTCATTTTAAAGGAATGGTGATAGGGATTTGATTAGATGATTGTGAGGTTTGGCGGTGGCAAAACCAACACGAGTCACATCTTAACATTTTTATTCGGGGTAACGATTCTTTGATACGACTCTAGAGATCAGAGCTAGTACAAAGAAACAAGGGACTATATGGTTTTTGGTGGGACACAAAACAGATGGGTTAGGATTAAAGTTACTGCATTTTGCATGACATTGGTTGGGACTCGTCTTTTCGGTACCCTTATATTACATTTAATGACTACTTTAATTCTTCTTAAGACCAATGCCTAACTTTCATTTTTTTCCACTCAAAACTTAACCTGCAAATTATATAGTGCTAACTAAGTTATAGTACGTGGGATTGTGTTTTTAATTTTATTGTTTTCGAAGTCTTACTGCTGATTAGGTGTTTTCCAAGGCTCGCAATAACCAATGAGTTATTACTTTAGTATTCATAATGAACACCGAAGATATGAGCCAATGGAGTGTGAGATTTGAGACACTGAAGTAACGAAAGCACAAGTTATGTCTGTTTCCGACACACGTGCCCATACTTATATTTCTTTTTTTAATTACTTATTACGTTGCCTTCTTCTTCGTGACCTCTTAGTCGCTCGAATAAATTCTAAATTATCCTTTCCTATCTATTTTCACTGTTTCGTTTTTTTAAAAAAAAATTTTGGTCGTCTTTTAATATTTAATTATTTAAAATATACTTTCCCATGATCTTACATTATGATTTTTCACTATTATAATTTATAATATATACGTAAAATAACATGGTAATATAAACCACATATAAAATAAATTAATGCATCTCATAAGGTAAATCCAAACTAAACTTTACTGAAAATCAAATTTATTTATTAATAAACATATACTATTGACTAAAACATTAATACTCAACCAGAAAAAGATTCGATCTATACTTGTTTCTAACATTGTATATAATTGATTACCCACAAAATTTGTTCCATAGCCCTTTACTCTGCCCAAACGATACTATAGTACAAAGGATTATTCATATGTATAAATATTCGCATACCTATATGTATATAAGAAAAAATTCGTGGAATTCCACTTCACCGGCCACATGTAAGAAAAAAGAACTAAAAATAAAGAAAAATAGAAAAAAGGAGAAGAAATAAAGATCGTTAGGAATTTAGAATGGTGACATCTCGTACAAGCCAAGTTAATTACCTGCAAGTGGGAAACTACTGAAAAAAAAAAAAAACTAATTGCAAAAACGATTGCTTCAGGTATAAACCAACATTTTTCTTTGTTACGATAAAAAACCAACATTTAAATACAAAATCATGTAACTAATTATATGATTAATAATAAAGTCGAATTAGAATCAAATCTATAAAACTGCACATAAAAAATCTCTTAGGAATCGGGACCCACACTGTGACAACTGTTTTCCAACACTTTCTAACCATTACATACATATCCAAAATAGCAGGTTAGTTCACTCATCAAATCTCTCAACTTGTCTTCTCCTCAAATTAAATGTAAATTCTAAAACTTAAATATATAGTATAAAAACCATTTCTTTAGATCTAGATATGTTTGGTTTCGAAATATTTATTTATACATTAAAATATGATATTTCCTTGGTAGCGTAAAAAAATTCACGAAGAGAGCTACTCATTATCATTATCATTATCATACCATTATCATTGCCTCTCTATATAAACGGAACACACAAACTTCACTCTCACAAATCCTTCATCACATTTTCATTTTCCTCTCTTCCATAAACCCCAAAAATATTCGGAAGGGAAGAAAATAATACAATTTAAAAAGAAATGATTCTCCACAAAATGGCGTTCTTGGCCGCTATTCTCTTCTTCTTGATAAGCAGCAGCAGCGTTTGCGTTCAGAGCCGCGAAACGTTTGCTTGCGATACAAAGGACGCAGCAACAGCGACACTGAGATTCTGCCAGGTGTCAGTGCCGATACCTGAGAGAGTAAAGGATTTGATCGGACGGCTGACTTTGGCCGAGAAAGTGAGCTTGTTAGGGAACACTGCGGCGGCGATTCCACGGCTAGGAATCAAAGGGTACGAGTGGTGGTCGGAGGCTTTACACGGCGTTTCAAATGTGGGTCCCGGTACTAAGTTCGGTGGGGTATACCCTGCAGCCACCAGTTTCCCTCAAGTCATCACCACCGTCGCTTCTTTCAATGCCTCCTTGTGGGAATCCATCGGACGGGTCAAATTATTTTCCTCTCTCTCTTTTTTATCCATTAAATATAAGAAACACCATTTTCAATTATTTATTTTGTGACACCGATCTAACTACTAAATACTTTACACTATTTCCTCTGTGAAAATGACGTAAGTAATAATGTTATATACATATATATATATTTTTTTTTTATCTCACGTAATAATGTTATTAATAATATACATACAGCTCACATTAATTTTAATAACTGTACGGGTTTAATTATATATGGTGCGATTTATGCGAAATATTTTCAGTGAACCGAAATATTCTTATTTCTCGAAATGTTACTAATATTCGGTTATTTTTAAATTTATTTGATTATATACAATAGTGATATTTTTGACAGTTCTCGTGTTCTGATCTGTCCGGTACTTCATGCAAATAATGTACGCACGAATCTCTAACTAGCCTACCGCTATTTAAAGTAACTTTTCTTAAATGAAACTAATTTATTTAAAGTAACTTGCTTTAAGTATTATTCTTCTTTAGGTTTTGTTTTTCTGGCCTCTAATTTATGACAAAGACCATCTGATTCTAATCAATTTTAAAAAGATTACTAGGATAATATATAAAAACAAAATAATAAGATTATTTTTAATCATTTAAAAAAGTGAGGAAATGAACTAATCGTACGCTTTTCGCTAAAAACGAGGCATCAAGTTGCATACGATGTTCTCAACTTGCAACATTAGTCAGAGCGCATTTTATCATTAACAAATATGCGACGCCTAAATTACGCCCTGGGGATGATGCGCAGGTTGTGTCAAATGAGGCCAGGGCCATGTATAACGGTGGTGTTGGTGGGCTTACTTATTGGAGCCCAAACGTTAACATATTGCGGGACCCACGTTGGGGACGTGGACAGGAAACTCCCGGTGAAGATCCAGTCGTAGCCGGTAAATACGCAGCGAGCTACGTCAGAGGTTTACAGGGAAACGACCGTAGCCGGTTAAAGGTCGCTGCTTGTTGCAAACATTTCACAGCTTACGATCTTGATAATTGGAACGGCGTCGATAGATTCCATTTCAACGCTAAGGTTTATTTTTGTCTCAGTTCAATTTTCTTTGTTTCATTTTATCCCCTTTTTTTTTCTCACGTGAGAATCTTGCACGTGTTTGGGTTTTGAAGGTAAGTAAGCAAGATATAGAGGATACGTTCGACGTACCGTTCCGTATGTGTGTGAAAGAAGGAAACGTTGCGAGCATTATGTGTTCGTACAATCAAGTTAACGGCGTTCCAACATGTGCTGATCCTAATCTGCTAAAGAAGACCATACGCAATCAATGGGGTCTTAACGGGTAAGATCACGCCACGTCAGCTAGAAACATTCCGAATATGGAGTTTAGAATATCGTTGACCATTTTACTTCATTTTTTGAACAGATACATCGTGTCCGATTGTGACTCTGTTGGTGTTCTATACGACACACAACATTACACTGGTACTCCTGAAGAAGCTGCCGCTGATTCCATCAAAGCTGGTATTTAAATGTTGAATTCAAGTAGACTAATGTTAAATTTTTATAAATATTTAGGTTAACAACTTAACATAGTGTTGATTTTGACATTTAAATAGTTAACAAATATGTCTTCGTAAACTAACTAATCTTGTGTATTGTGTAGGCTTGGATTTGGATTGTGGGCCGTTTTTAGGAGCCCATACAATCGATGCGGTGAAGAATAACCTGTTGCGTGAGTCAGACGTCGACAATGCCTTGGTCAACACCCTCACAGTCCAAATGAGACTAGGTATGTTCGACGGCGATATAGCGGCTCAGCCCTACGGACACCTTGGACCGGCACACGTTTGTACACCTGTTCACAAGGGACTAGCTCTTGAAGCAGCTCATCAAGGAATCGTCCTCCTCAAGAATCGCGGCTCGTCTCTACCTCTCTCGCGTCAACGTCACCGAACCATCGCCGTAATCGGACCTAATTCTGACGCTACAGTCACAATGATTGGTAATTATGCAGGGATTGCTTGTGGATATACCAGTCCGGTTCAAGGAATAACCGGTTATGCACGAACGATTCACCAAAAGGGTTGCGCGGACGTACATTGCATGGACGATAGTTTGTTCAATGCCGCGGTTGAAGCGGCTCGTGGAGCTGATGCCACGGTTCTTGTGATGGGTTTGGATCAGTCTATTGAAGCTGAGTTTAAAGACAGAAACAGTTTGCTTTTGCCTGGGAAACAACAAGAGCTTATCACTAGAGTTGCTAAGGCCTCTAAAGGCCCAGTTATATTAGTATTGATGTCTGGTGGGCCTATCGATATGTCTTTTGCAGAGAAGGATCGGAAAGTTTCAGCGATTGTTTGGGCCGGGTATCCGGGTCAGGAAGGCGGAACCGCAATCGCTGACATTTTATTCGGCAGTGCTAATCCCGGAGGGAAGCTTCCGATGACGTGGTATCCGCAAGATTATTTAATGAATTTACCAATGACGGAAATGTCGATGCGACCGATCCACTCGAAGCGGATTCCGGGTCGAACGTACCGGTTTTACGACGGTCCGGTTGTTTACCCGTTTGGGCATGGTTTGAGTTACACGCGCTTTACTCACAGTATAGCCGACGCGCCTAAAGTGATTCCTATAGCTGTTCGTGGTAGAAACAGCACCGTTTCAGGGAAATCAATCCGTGTCACGCACGCTAGGTGTAATCGTCTCTCTCTCGGAGTCCACGTGGATGTTACGAACGTTGGGTCTAGGGATGGGACGCACACCATGCTTGTGTTCTCGGCTCCGCCAGGTGGAGAGTGGGCTCCGAAGAAACAGCTAGTTGCTTTTGAGAGAGTACACGTGGCGGCTGGAGAGAAGAAGCGTGTGCAGGTGAATATACACGTGTGTAAGTATTTAAGTGTAGTGGACCGAGCCGGGAACCGAAGGATTCCGATCGGTGATCATGGGATTCATATTGGAGATGAGAGTCATACGGTCTCGCTTCAAGCTTCTACTCTTGGAGTCATCAAGTCTTGACTCTGTTTTTTCCTTTTATTGTTGCCTACCAAAATAGTATTTTTAAGAGATCTAAAGAAACGAAATTGGATTGTTGTAACACGTCGATTGATGTGAGGGTAGTCTGTAAGGTAAAAAAGATAAGAAATCTGGTACTTATGATTCAAAAAATGTATTTGAAATTGAATTGTATGGCTTCTGATTTTTAATAATAAAGATTGTTTTCGGATTTAGTGGGAGAATTATTTATTTTTCGTCCATTGAAAACTTAAAGCACAAAAACAAAACTAGAAGAAAATTTTCAACTAGTTTATGTATATGTGTAACTCAATGAAAACAATATATTCTCTAATTTTTACTTTCTATTTGTCTCTATTTAATTCTATATGTTCCAATTATTACTTTATTTGAGACACATTCAAATCTTTAATGTGCATGCATGCTGTTATGTTGTACACATACTGTAATCTAAGTTAGATTTATTCTTCTTTGCTAAAATTTGATTACTTAGATCTACATATGTACAGCAGATTCTGTGGACTAACTCTACATTAATACTTATATAACAAACCTGTGATAATACAAATACTTTTGCTATTTACGTCTAAAGATTGCCATTAATCTTCTTGGAGTATGTTGAAAGAAATCTATAAATATATGTATAAAATACACATGTGCCTTGTGTTTTTTGCCAACATACACATGTGCATTCATTGATAGACCTTTGGTAAATCCAAAAGCAAAGTACATTAATTTAAACAGTTTAAACAAGACAAACAAGCAAAAACTAGTAACGCTAATCTACGACGTGGGTAATAAACAAATAGTAGAAAACATAAGTCTTTTGGCTTTCGAGACAAGACTCTGTGTTTTTCTTTTCTTACAGAACGTTACGATACTGTCAAATTGTCAATCCTACCTTTTACTTTTTTTTCCAAATGCAAGTTGATTTTGTAATCACTCCATGGTCAATGACTCAATACATTGTCCACATTAAACATAAGTCAGATCGAGCTATAAGTTTTCAAGGGCAAACCCGTCATTCCAGCTTTCTTCTATCTTCCCCTGTTATCAAAAGCTCTCTCGTATTTAACAGTATTCATTACTTGACTTCACATGATTTTCAACTCTCTCTCGTCTTTACAGTTTCCACCTGTCCCTCTCAACTTTAAAGTCACCGTGTATTAAAGGGGGAAAAAAAAACCAAGACTTCGTCTTCTCATTACTGTTGTAATGGCGATTCATCCTTGGTGGATGCGCAACAGAAAGGTAAAAAATACTCTGTTTTTCAATCAATAACTCAAATTTGGTTCTTAGGTTTATTGAAATATATATCATCTATTCTTCATTGTGTACGAAACGGTTATCTGTTTCTAAATGTTATCTCCAGAAAGTGGACAAGTATATGAAGGAAGCGAAGAGCTTATTAACGAGCCAGGATCCAAACAACGTCGTATCAGCTCTCGGCCTCTTAAACTCCACGCTTTCTCTCTCTCCTCGCCACGAACTCGCTCTGGAACTCAAAGCCAGATCGCTTCTCTACCTTCGTCGCTTCAAAGACGTCGCCGATTTGCTTCACGATTACATCCCCAGTCTTAGAATCGATAGGGAAGATTATAGCGTCATCGTCGCTTCAACGGAGCTCTCTTCTCTCAGGCTTCTTCCTCCGAGTGACTCACCGAGTCATGACTCGTCGTTCAAGTGTTTCTCCTATTCCAACTTGAAGAAGAAGGTTATGGCAGGGTTAAGTAATAATTCGGAAGTAAAAGGGCAATGGAGGTATTTTCACTCTTTTTAATTATGACCCGGAATTGATTTAACCCGACCCGGACTGATTCGGATCTTCTTTCTTCTCTGTGACACAGATACTTGGTTTTGGGTCAAGCTTGTTACCATCTAGGTCTAATGGACGACGCTATGATCCTACTCCAAACCGGTAAACGCCTTGCCACGGCGGCGCTTCGCCGCGAAAGCATCTGCTTGTCCGACGACAGCTTCATCCTTTTCACCTTCGAATCTCAGCCGCAACCAATCACCGAATCAGAGATCGTATCGCAAATGCTCTCCCAAATCAAACTCTTCCTCCGACGGCGCACGGCGGCGCTCGCGGCATTCGACGCCGGTCTCTACTCCGAATCTATCCGCCATTACTCTAAAATCATAGAAAGCCGCCGCGGTGCGCCTCAAAGTTTCCTCGCCGATTGCTTAATACGTCGCGCCTCCGCCTACAAATTCGCCGGTCGAATTGCAGATTCCATTGCCGATTGCAACATAACCCTAGCCCTAGATCCGTCGTGCCTCGAAGCTTTAGAAATCAGAGCCGATATGTTCCGATCGATACGGTGCTTCCCCGATTCGCTTCACGATCTAGAACACCTGAAACTCCTCTACAATTCAATTTTACGTGACCGGTCATTAACCGGCCCGGTTTGGAGACGGCACAATGTCCGGTACAGAGAAATCCCGGGAAAATTATGTGTATTAACCACTAATATCAAACAAATGAAGCATAAAATAACTAACGGGGAAATCGGTAATGTGGATTGTTACTCTTTGATGGGAATCAAACGTGGGTGCTCGAGATCGGAGCTGAACCGGGCTTACTTGTTACTGAATCTAAAACATAAACCGGAGAGATCAGTGACCTCTATAGACCGGTTCGATTTAACCGATGAGGAAGAATTAGCTTCGGTTAAGAACCGAGCTAGGATGTCAACTTTGTTACTCTATAGATTGATCCAAAAGGGATACTACGCCGCAATGAGTGACATCGAAATGGTAGAAGCAGTGGCGGCCAAAAGGGTGGCAATCGAAAATCAACCGGCTGAAACGCCGATCGATGATAACAAAACCAAAACGGGGATGGTATTGAGGAAGAGTAACAACAATTTAAATGTGGTTAAAGGATTGTTTTGTAGAGATATGGCGGCGGTTGGGAGTTTGATTGCCCGTGCCGGTTTAAAACAACCAATTCCGGTTTAGTTGTATGTCATAGGATTTTAGAGATTCGTCTCTCTTTTTTTCATTTTTTTTTTCCTTGCGTAAAAGAGTTAATTTTACTTTTGACATTGGACAATAAAGTGAACATTTTTCTCTCTGTATGTATCTTATGATATTTTGACATCATATTTTAGTAAGAGTGACATTAAAATTATGAAGCTCGTTTTAATTTTACGAGCGTATCGAGTAATTGAATGTCTCTAACCGATTAACCGACTCATTAACTATGACAAAATCGAGACATTTTTCCCATCGTCAGACGCGTAAAATGACTTGATTAATCATAATTTGTTTTTTCTCAAAACGAAATTACCATTACTTCTAGACCAAGTTGAAACTACCCAAGTAAAAGTCAACATTTTCATTTCACCTAATTTTGTGGTTAGGAAAAAGTCAAAGCTCTCGTAACTATTTTTTCAGGTGGAAAGTAAATACGATGAAGGAAAAATAAAAGACAAGGAAAAAGAAAAAAAGCTTTAATCGAAGACACTCAATGGTCAAATATGAAAACTGGCAAAAGGACGAATCTTGTTCAATATCTATCTCAGATATGACATTACAAAAAGTACATGAATCATCAATATGTTCATATCTAAAACTGATATATCTATCATACATAGAAAAGACAACCACGTTAATGAAGTTAACAGTTGCAAAGCATCGAGTAAACATCAAAGCATTTACCCACTTGCATATAAGGCCAAACCAAATCAGAACGACCATTGTCCGACCATAATGAATTGGCATGCTACATTGCTACACAACTAACTAAGAGCATGTCCATTAGAAGCACAGGCGATTCTGATGGATTCTCACGTGATAATTCACACGTGACTTAGAAAAAAAAGTAAAATTTTTTGGTCCAATCGATTAATAAAATAGGTCCATACCGTTTTGGGAAGACGATCTATTTCCCCCTCATAAGTATCATATTTAATCAGTTCCACACCAAAGTATTATCTCGTTCTATATATCCTTGAGAAAATACTTTTAGATCTATTTATTCCCGAATCAAAAGTTCTATATCTAAATCCCCATAAAATTATAAATCTCATCCAATTAACCGAATATATTGGTTATAGGCGGTTTACTGTTTAATAAACCATGTAACTAATCTACTAAACTGAATTAGAAACCCAAATTAGAAATTACAACCCGATTTAACCCCAATTTCAACCCGATTTGTACCCAAACAAACCCGATTTTGATTACCCGAAATCACCCAAACAAAGCCGATTTCGAAAACCCATTTCGAAACCTAAACCCGATTCACAATCCAATCCCTTTTCCCATCTGAGAACCCTAGAAATTGCTAACCCTAATTTGAGTTAGGATTTCCGAATCGAAGCTTGTGTCTGAATGGAGATGGCTCTAGTCCCACGAGAAGTACAAGCGACGGATGATTATGATGAAGAAGCAGAGGATTGAGATGAGTTTCATATTGCGAGGCTTGCAGAAGCTTTTGCGAATGAAGAAGAATCAATCTGTCATGACCAGTATCCAAAGAGTGACGAGGATGAAGAAGAAGGTGGTAGAAAGAGAGATACAAACTTCAGACGAGGTAATGGTTCATTGTTTAAAAATTAGACGTTCTACAATGGAATTGCTTTCAAGGAGGCGGTTGCGGATTATGTGCTCAAAACCGGTTATAATCTGAAGCAGTACAGGTATGACAGGGATAAAATTGGGTTTAAATGTGTTGGCTGCAAGGATTGTGAATGGCAAGTATATGCTTCATCTCTTATGATGCAATGTGGAGGATTAGGATCTTAGTGGATAAGCATAGTTGCATTCTTAATGGGGAGTGTGAGATGTTTAAGGTTCCAGTGATAGCTATGTTGTTTGTTGATAAAATTAGAGACAAACCGGAGCTTTACATGTCTTTAATGATTGAAGAAACTATCAAGGAACAATGGAAGATCTCGGTTACTAGGCATCAATGTCAAGCGGCTAGGAATAAGGCACGCAAATGGATAGAGGTGGAGTATGATTTGCAATTTGCACGTCTCCGGGATTATAGAGCTGAGATCTTAAATGCAAATGAGAACTCGGTTGTGGTAATAGATACGGTGAAGAATGATGAGGGGAAGAATTTGTTCAATAGGTTTTATGTGTGTTTTGATGTACTTAGAAGACATGGAAAAACACATGTAGGCCACTAATAGGAGTTGATGGGTGCTTCTTAAAAGAGAAGATTAAGGGGCAATTGGTTGTTGCTTTAGGAAGAGATGCGGATAATGCTATTTATCCTATAGCATGGAGTGTGGTTCAAGTAGAGAACACTGAAAATTGAGTATGGTTTGTGAAGAGGTTGAAGATTGATTTGGGGCTAGACGATGGTGATGGATACATAATGGTCTCCGATAGGCAAAATGGATTGATAAAGGCGGTTGAGTTGGAGTTACCGAAGATAGAGCATAAAATATGTGTTAGACACATTTATGCAAACTTGAAGAAGAATCATGCTTCTAAAAAACAAATGAAGTCAATGATTTGAAACTTTGCATGGAGTTACAATGAAGCACAATTTCAGAAGAATTTGGAGAAACTATTTGCATATGACACCACGGTTTACAATGATGTCTTGAAGTCAAATCCAAGGAGTTGGTGTAGGGCATTCTATAAGATAGGCAATTGTTGTGAGGATGTTGAAAATAATTCGACAGAGTCATTTAACAAGACAATTAACAAGGCAAGAGAGAAGCCATTTGTGGCTATGTTAGAGTGTATAAGAAGACTTGCTATGGTGAGGATTGCCAAAAGGTCTGCTATTTCGCATGATCATAAAGGTAAAAAGCATCTCTTCTGTTAAGCATTTGATTTCGTGAGGGAATGACATGTTCATATTTTTTTTCAGGGATATGTACTCCATATGTGACAAAGTTCCTTGCAAGTGAGCATAAGAAGGCTGCAGTGTGTCAAGTGAGTTCCAGCACCAATAGATTGTTTAAAGTAAGTGTGAGTGGATATACTCACAGAGTAAGCTTGCAGAGGTATACTTGTACCTGCATGAAGTTTCAGTTTTATGGCATTCCCTGTGAACACGCTTATGGAGTGATACTGAAGAAGAAGCTTGTTGCTGAAGACTTTGTGTGTCAATGGTTCCGCACAGAGATGTAGAAGAATAATTACACAGATGGACTTGTTCTACAAAGAGGAGCTCGATTTTGGCCTTTTACAGAAGGTGCTAATATACATGTGCCACCAACGCCAGCACAACCTGGTAGAAAGAAGGTAACCAAGGCTGACAAAAAGAGGAAGAGAGGTGTGAATGAGTCCCCAACCAAGAAGCAACCAAAACATAAGAAGAGAATCATGCATTGTGGAATCTGTGGGACAGTTGATCATAATTGTAGGTTCCACAAGAAGAATAATGCAACACAGGTTTGTCATTATGTGTTTTGCAATCTTATGTCTCCATGTCTGGTTTTTTTGTGGTTTATGATTCTCATGGTCAGTTTTATTGTAGTCATCTGAAACTTCTCAGACTGAATCTTCTCAAGGCTGTACCACTAAACCTTAGGCAGCATGAATGGAATGAAGCAGGAGTTTAAGTAGGACTAATTCATTTTTTTTTGTATGGAATGAAGTAGAAGCTTAAGTAGGATTCAGTTTTTTGTATGGTCTCTGAACCTTCTGTTTGTCTTATGAACCTTGTCTTTTAAATCTTGTATTTTGTATGTATGAAGAACTTTATGTTTTTTTTTCATTAACAATCTAACCAGACAACAAGACAAACATATATAAAAGAATCAAAGCTTACAAACAAACAACAACAACCAAAACATGAGACATTACAACCAAAGACATACAACAACAACTCATCTTACTAGCTTAATGACAACAATCATGATCATACAACCAAAAATCACAATAATCATCATCTTAGTCATCTTGGTTTTGAATTCAGCCTTTGCTTCCAAGAAAACATCTTCCACCTTCTCGAAAATCTCTTTCTCAAGCTCCTTTTGAAGATTCTCAAATGCCATCTTTTGTTGCTTCATCGTCTCTGTTATGAGTTCTTTCATGTCTTCAATGTAGTCTCCTAGTTTGTTCTTTAAATGTCAATACCTCATCCAACAAAGCCTCGTCAAGCCACTTAAATGTGTGGTTATCGTTCATAAGCTTCAATGAGAAAGGAAAACAACAATGAGAAACAAACATCAGACCAAGGATAAGAGCATTTTTTATTACTTTCTTCGAGTAAGCAAAACCACAACGAAAGTAACGCCGGAATGGATTTGGGTCGGATTTTGATGTCTTCGCCACAATCTCCTCACCACACCAACATCTCTTAGGCACGCCCACAAATCTCACTTTTCCTCCAAAATTTGATGATCCACTCGAAGTTCCAGAAGTATTGCTCATGATTTTTGAGGTCGAGTTCAACAGATTTTTATTTTAGAGTTCTTAGTTTTCGATTTTGGGGGTTTTCGTTTTAGTGAAGAAGAAGAAGTCGGGTCGGGTTTGTGATTACGCGGGTTCAAATTGGTTTCATATCGGGTTTATGTGGTTTTTTCTCGGATTTGGTTCGTAAACCGCCTAAACCCATATCTGTGGAGATTTAGATATAGAACTTTCGATTCGGGGATAAATAGATCTACAAGTATTTTCTCAGGGATATATAGAACAAGGTAATACTTTGGTGTGGAATTGATTAGATATGATACTTATGAGGGGGAAATAGATCGTCTTCCCTACCGTTTTCTATGGTATTTTATCTACTACTTACATTACATTTCGTCATTTTCTTATGTCTCTTATTTTTTTTAAATTAAATTAAATTAAATAGCACATATATATTTTAATTTTTAAAGAGCCTATTATTAACTTATAGTACATGGCTTACTATAACATTGAACCGCTACTGATTTGAAGTATTTTAACAAGATATCTTCTATTAAAATATTAAAAAAAAAATGAGAGAGAAAAGGATAAAAGGGTTATTAAAGAAAATACCATCAACTCTTGGTAAAAACCCTCGTAACACATGTTATGTTTTTATTAATTCATATTTTGTTTTAAAGTTAAATTTAAAATATATAATTAAATTACATAAAATAATAATATTTTAGTGCTAAGATACTCATAAGAGTTTATAAACCAATGTAAATACTCTAACAATTAGAAATTTAGAATCAAAAAAGGATTAGAGAAAACATCCAATCGAGCTATTGACACCGACTACATTTCCATTCAAGACACTCGAGCTAAATATTCATGTTTATCACCAAAAAAAAAACTACATTTCTTTTCAGATTTTTGAGGAAACTGTACAAAGATCTTAAGAGCAATCCCATTAGACATCCTCATAAAAGTATCTTTTAAATTTATTAGCATTAAATTTAATAATATTTTATTAAGAAAAATGTTCTTTTGCCGAGTCAACAAAATGGTGTCAAACAAATTTTCTCCAATCCAATCTTCACATGACACGTAGGGTGCAGGCCCGATCCTACAGTAAGGCAAGTGAAGCACATGCTTTAGGCCACCTAATATATTCAAGATTTTAGGGCCACATTCTAAAAGAGCTATTTGGTTTGATGGTTGTGTAGTCCGAGGGAAAACCAAAATCTCCATGTTCGAGTCTTTCATTGAGCACAATAACTTTCTTTTTCATTGGTAATATTTTTCCTTATCTCTCTTATCTCCTTTATTCTCTCATTATTATTCTCTTCGACAGTTCCTTTATAGATTTATTTGCTATGTAATAAGATAATAAACTTTTGTAAACAAATCTAAAATCGCAATAAGTTTAGGGAAGAAATAAAGAAGAAAAAATAAAAATTAATCATATACAAAATAATATTTTATTGAATTTTTTATCAATTATATCTAATAATTTTTAGTATTTTTTCTAATGTTTTAATAATAATTTTTTATTAGTAATATTTAAGGCTCCAATTATTAAGTATGCTTTAGGTCACCTTAAAATAATGACCAGCCTTGTAAGGTGTCTAAGAGTGTCTCAAGTGTCTTCGCAGAGACTAGGGCTGGGTAAAAAACCTGTACCCGAATACCCGAACCGGAACCGATCCGAAAAATTATATCCGAAACCGAACCCGAAATTTTAGATTTACCTTATTGGGTCCTAAACTTTTCTATCCGAAAACCCGAACCCAAACCCGAAAATACCCGAAATATAAGTACATACTAATAGTTTTAGACCCGAATACCCGAATTTTTTACTCGAATATCCGAATTGTTACCCGAAACCCGAATTTTTATCCGAAAAACCAGTTATTTACCCGAAAACCCGGATATTTACCCAATATTTTCCGGGTGTTCGGGTAAATATTCGGATATTTGTGTATCCGAAAAAAATCGAGTTTTTATCGATTCTAAAAATCTATACCCGAACCGACCCGAACTCGAAAGGATCCGAACCGAAACCGAACCGAATTTTTACATTTACCCTATTGAGTCCTAAACTTCTCTACCCGAAAGACCCGAAACCGATCCGAATACCCGAATGCCCAGCCTTAGCAAAGACACGCTTCTCTCCTGTATATTTTTTTTTAATTATTTTTTTAATTAAAGATCCTCTCTAAAATGTGCGTTGGAGATGGTCTAAGAAAATTGAAAAGTTGACAAAAGACCTCCTAATACGATCAAATTAGGATTTATAGATGCCAAAATAAAATTAAATGGAAGAGTCGAGAGCGATTAAACTTCACGTTTCATAACATGCGCGTTGGGTTAAGACGATCCAGCTAAATATTCATGGTCGTATAATTAGGCTGCGCGTGATTGGTGGCATCGTGTCTCGTTGGATTGGATAAACATCAAACTCCATTGGGCCACTTTCTTGACAACTCTCCCAACTGGGTTTCTCTTTTCGTAAAACATAACTAAATAAAATAGCAAAAATTAAAATAAAAATAGGATACGACCAGTCTATATTATTCATATATTTGCTGTAAACGAATAATATAATTCGTCTTGTCTACAAATAATGTCTAAGATTAGACAGCTTTTTCCACACCAAATATCTTGGCAATTTGAAAATAATTCATGTCGGATTGATAGATAAGCCTTCAAATTACAAAATTAATTTCTCCAAAATACGTTTTGACAAAGCGATTATTCTATAAATCTTAGCATCAGTGGTTGGGAAGAAGAGATCTCAGGTATGAATGTGAATTACATATATACACTGATACACATATAAATACATGATTGTTGACTAATAGAGTGCATGTAATCAAATTGTTTCTACCAACTTGCTACATAAACTTTTAAAGAATTTATATTACAAATAACTAAATATACCCTTTTGTTCATTTTCCACGACCTTTATGCGTGAAACCGATGTATCTAACAGAAAAAGCCTCCAATGGCCCCAACAAAACAAAGATATATGAATAAAGAATGATCTAAACCGGAAATTTTGGTCTGAACCGGTATAAGCAAACGATCATAACCCGCCAAAAGAAACTTTTCAACGGAAACTTAAGACGTTGAAAGCTCCAAGGCACAACAACTTAACCGGAAACAACAGAATAACGATCAAAGGCATGTGTTGAGACGCCACGAGGCGGCTAAATCTCTGCAACGACTTTCTTCCTGTCTTCATCATCCCGGAGAAGTCCTGACTGTTGATTTGTCCGTTACTGATCGCAATCCCTGAGCTCCCGCTTTCTCTAGCCACCAGAATCGGCCACCAGAGACTCCGGCGATGCTCCCTCTTTTCTCTCCGTATCTGATTCACTTCTTTTCTTATTACACTCCTAACCGATTTCAGATACGAGTTCATATCGTGGTCTCTTTGGATTGTTCCGCTGGACCCATAAGCTGATCTGTCGCTGAGAATGTCAAGAGGATGCGGCGTGTTCAAGAAAACTGTCTGCGCGGCTATTAACCGTTGCTTTTCCTCAGAGTCTTCATTATCAGGCGATTCAAAATCACCAGTCAGAAGATATAAACCGTTTCCAGGAGGAAGAAGTTCGTGTCCAGGAGAGAATGTCTCATCCGGTTGAAGAATCAGAAGCTCGCCCATAGGAGAATACAACATACTCTGCAAAACAAAATGTCGTTTTAACTACCAAGATTTCTGCAACATAGCTACATAATCTATGATGAATTGTAGCTGTCGTACCTGTTTGTTAAGACAAGGATGGCTACGGAAGTTTCCATTAACAGCTTTGAGAAGCTCGGCGACATGGTATGGATAGTTACAAGAAAATGCTCTCGGGACAATATCACGGTGCATTACAATAGCTTGAACATGGCTTTTAGGCAATCCGAGTTTTTTAAGAAGACGGTCGCCTCCACATAGTACAAACGGCGCACCAAATGTTATAACCGGGAGTAACGAAGAAGCAGGTACTTCACCTCTAACCAATAACATGAGGTTTAGTAATAGTGATAAGCTTCCGCCTAATGAATGCCCAGTGAAACGGAATTTAGCGCTGGTCCCGTGGGTTTTGATATGGGCTTTAACTTCAGGTAGCATTTGTTCATACATTCCTTTTGCAGCTTCGTATATTCCTCTGTGAACAATCGCACCAAGTCCCTAATAGATCAAAATCAGGTCCTTAAGTTCTAAATCGAACAGCTTTGTTTCCAAGATTGTCGGGATTGTAAGGAAATAAAGTTACCTCAAATTCAATAGGCTCAAAGAGTAAGTTCGCTTGCCAAGAAGCTAGAGATTCAGATCCCTACAAGCAATATCACAATTCTCATCAACACATTAAGAGAATGAGATTTTAAAAAATGAACCAGCTTTTAAAGCTCTTCCTTTTCTTACCTGAATCACAACGAATCTAGTGTGACTCTGATCATCATCACATATAAACCAGTCGCAGGGAGACGAAATAGTTGATTTTAAATCGTCTGCAACTGCTTGCTTCACCTCTTCCTCAGCAGCAACAACAGAAGTAACCGAATAAGCAACATCTGATGATGACTCCGCATTTGCCAAATTCTCAATGTTTTTGTCCGAATTCTCAGCTTTCGATGAAGAACTGAAAGGAAGTATGTTGTTGGTACGAGAGTGAAGGTAAGAAGCAGCTGATGCAACAATATCATATGCAGCAGAAGCACTAATCTTGCGACCTTTGTTCTTCTCATCTTCTTCAACTTCTTCGTCTTCCTCATTTGGCTTAGTCTCACCTGAAACTTCACCATTCCCAGCTTTTAAAGCTGATTCTGTTTTCTCAGCTGATGAAGTTATAAATCTAAGGCCGTAATATTTCGAGAGACTCGCAGGCTACAAGGAAAATGCCAAGAGAATAGATCAGTATAAACCAAAATTCACAAACTCAATTAAACTCGAAGATCCTGCAAATTTTACAGATTCTCTCTTCTAAATTCTAATCCTTTTTTTGTAAAAACTAAAACCTATATATATATATATATATCCTGCAAACCCATATTCGTGTTTTTGATTCAACAAATCTAATGCAGTGAAAAATTAAACTCGAACCTTGATTTTTGAAATTGAATAAGCCAAGTTTCCCAAATACGACATTTGGGCGTAGAGTTTTGATTCTGGTAACGAAACCCTCCTCAGCAATTTGGAGAACGATTCTCTATCGAGCTGAAATTTGTTGTCTACGTCACCATCATCTTCCAAAATCGAACATACATCGCATCCACCATCATCTTCAGATAATACGGCGTCGTCTAATTCAACCACCTCGTCTTCGTCTTCGTCTTCATCTTCATCTTCATCTTCATCTTCATTTCCATTCTCTCTATCTCTCCACATAGATTGCACATCCAAGATCTTCAAAACCCAGCTCCCATTTCGCCTCTCCGTCTCCAATTCAACCGCCGTCTCCCCCGCGATTGGCTTCCTCGAATCGCCAGAATCAACCAAAACGGCGTCGTCTAAACACAACCCGCTTCGTCTCCTCGACGCAATTCCTCCACCGCCGCGAGACCAAAACGGCGTCAATGGGTACTTAAATGAGAACCCAAAAGGTCCTCTTTTTTGCGATGGTGCCGTTGCAGTTGCTCGGACTTCAACAACCCCACCGCTTACACCGTTTCCAACCGCAGTGATCGCTGGAATTACACCGTGTAAACCGCTATTCAAACACAAACTGTCCATCGTTTATTTTAAAGAAAAAAAAAAAACTTGTTTTGTTCCTTTGATTTGGGAACGTCCCTTGGGGTTCTTCTTATTCACAAGTTAAAATTATTAACGATCTTTTAAAATTTGTTTAGAATGTGAATTATACCCACAGAAAGATTTAGTATAGAGAAAATTTAGAAAGGGGAAGAAAAAAATATTGTTTATCAGCCGAACAGATCGCCGAAGAGGGAACGAACTTGTGTTGTCTGTGTGGGAGATCTATTTAATGCTATATTTTCGTTTTTCTATTTTAAATAGCAAAAAGAAGACATTGTTTTTTTTTTTTTTGACTACCTCTTTTGCGATATTTTTAAATCGGAAGAAGAGAAGGAGTTAAGAAAAGAACAATATAAAATTAAGAATCCTCAAAAAATGTTGGAACGTCGTCGTTTAGGTGAAACATACGTGTAATACGTGTGAGTTATCCGCTTAACACGTGTTGCCCCACATGGGACCCATCAAGCAATGGGTAGTCGAGTTGGTTCAGAAAATCTGCCGACTTGTGCTAAGGAATTTCCAAATTAATATTTTATTAAAGGGAAATTATTTAAAATTATTTACTACAAATGAAAGAAATATTTCAGGTTAATTAACTTTTGATATATATAGTACTTCCCATAGTCTTAAACCTATTTACAGAAAGTTTTATTCAGTTTTAATATATATTGAATAAAAAAATATAGAGTATTTACGTTATTTATAAACCAATGACAGAAAAATATTTGCAAGTTATAAAAGTTGTTAATGGAAGTTTCGTAGAATGTCCACGTGGGGAAGACTGCCACGTCAGAGTCGTAGCGAGGTGTGCATGGATATAGGTGGACAAACCATGTGACGTGTTCCAATATTTTGGGTTCTATCCAATGGGACACGTGGCGTAATCGGGATGCTCACGCGCCTTGTCTTTTACTGTTGTGTGCTTGCATGTCCTGTTGGTTGCTTCTTCGTGAGCTTAAGTCCAAAATGAAATCTTCAAGTTCTTACACGAAACTAACAGCTATTAGTCTTTCTTCTTCTTTTTTTTTCTCCTTTTGGCGATCAACAATGTTATTCTCATGATACATTTCAAATAATATGTGGAAAATATATAAATTTAACGGAGATTTATATTTTCTATTAAGAACATCATAACGGTTAATTGTGATTTTGAAACCAATTAATTACATTTCTTTGGTTTTTTTTTTATAAAAAAATTGGTGAATACTGAATCTTGAGTTATTTGTGTGTTTAAGGTATCTTGAGCTATTTTCAATGTTATGGTATTGTAAGATGGTTGGTTTAGCGGATCGGATCTGAGACCATAGTCATCTCTAAGAACGAATGAAACACACGTTACCGTGTAGACGGCCCAAGGCATCACCGCCAAAGAGGCCAACACGATACTTTAGCCTTTACTCACAACTCAGAAGGCAAGGTCGAGACTAATTCTCTGTTCTCAATCTCAGGTCTTCTGTTACGAAATTTGTTTACATTGTCATACATATGTTTATTCGTTAATTCTGTAATGTGGAAAAAACGGTGCTTCTCGGAGCTAGATGCAAATAATTACTTTTAACAGTAATGATCTGGAGTGATGCTTTTAGTTTGATACATAATTTTGTAATATGGTGAGCACCGGATAGATTGATACGAATCGGATCACAAACTCCTCCTTGTCGAAGATTATTGAGCAGGAATGAACTAGCGGTTTGAGTCCATACCGTGAGAAGTTAGTTAGTTACATGTCGGTCGATTAGTTATTTGTCTTTTAGATTATGGGCTAGGTTAATATGAATGGCCTTATTTATTAAGTGCCCAATTGTACGTAGAAGATATCTAGCCTCCCCAATATATATATCAACCCAACGCGGGGGTTGCTATTTTTTTTTCTTCAATCATGAAATTCGAAACCCTGGCATATTTCTCAGGTAAATTTCTCGAACACTATTGATTAGAACCCTACAAATTCACAAGTCACTTTGCAGCCAATTTCCACTCTCTCTTTTTGCCACGTGGAAAAATTTTACACTTTCACTTTCTTAAATTTTTAAAGGTATCGACAATCTCTCAATTTTTAAATTTAAATTTTATTTTTTCAAACTGTTTTTTGTCATTATATTTTTATTATTAACTAAATGTTATAAAAAAATAGAAATCATATAAAGGTCGTGCAAAGCACGGACCAAAGCACTATTATATATATTTGCCCACAAGTATCTGAAAAGTTGTATTTGCTATCGAAACGATTACACGCCGTATTTTCACTCTCTCTCTCTCTCTCTCTCTCAGTCGGTGATTTAATCGTGTCCATCTTGAAAATTTGATTTTCGTTA
This sequence comes from Turritis glabra, assembly GCA_900406565.1. Classification (NCBI taxonomy): domain Eukaryota; kingdom Viridiplantae; phylum Streptophyta; class Magnoliopsida; order Brassicales; family Brassicaceae; genus Turritis; species Turritis glabra. The sequence goes on along the minus strand of OVBN01000150.1, from coordinate 16,730 downwards.
GGTTTTAAAAAGTCTTGAATGATGAAGAACGTTATGCCGGAGGAGGCCGTGGCTGTAACATCTGTCTTTTGGGACATCAAACGGTTTCCAATTCACCCTGGCATTGATGCTCGTCGGGTCTGTCTATGCATTAAACAATTGTTGGAGAAATATGGCTAATGTGGTCCTCTCACCATCTACGCAGTTGGCATACTTACACACGTCCATGTTGACATCCTTCGAGCTCTCTCTTCCACTGGAATCAATCTTTATTACGTCCCTACGGTTAGTATCTTCTCATCTGCATGCCATTACTACAGTAATGGATGGTGAATAGAGAGTTTCAAGTCTTTAGTTTCTTCTGAAACATGTTCCTCAAGCCTCTTGTCGCTTATGTTTCAGTGGTTTTGTGATAATCCACCCCAGGCTAATGTTTTGGGCATATGCAATCCGTAAGCCTTCCCTCGACCTCAGAGTGGATACTATTGAAAAGATGAATGAAGAACTCTGTCTGATGGAGAAGCACAAGGATGATGAAAAAAGTAGAAGTCTGCTGAGTTAAGTAGAAGTCTGCTTAGTTAAGCCGAAGTCTGCTGAAGAAACCTAGTCACCCTTGTACGACTAAGAAGAAACCCAGTCACCCTTGTACGACTCACTATTCATCCGTCTCACTGTTCACTCTTCTCCTAGCCAAGTATTGTTATACAATCTGAACCACATGTTTTACCTAACCTTATCTCTCTCCTCTCTTGTAAACTAGATATACATCTTGAAAAGCTATGAGAAAATAATCTGAAATAAGATCAAGAAATTCTCTTATACTATCTCTTCTTGTTCTTGTTTTGTCAAACTAGATCTTACAAATTTTTACATGGTATCAGAGCGATAAGTCCGTGAAAGACCATATTTTCGCAAATACTCTGTTCTTATTTTGTTCTTTTTTTTTTTTCCGTCAAGATCCATCAATGGAAAACCAGAAACAATTTACTCTACCTGTTGTTCTGAAGGGGGGCAACTATCTAGTGTGGTCTAGAACCACGAAGACAGCCCTGAGAAGCCGTGGTCTGTGGGAGCACTGCTTGAACTCTCAAGATGGGGCTGAAGATGAGGTTGAAGCAAAAACAGGAGTTGTGGAGTCCTCAGCTAAAGTTGTTCTAGAAAAAGAAGATTCGAAGTGGATCAAAGAGGACCAGCTGGTCCTTACTGTTTTCCAGAGCTCTCTAGAGCAATCTATTCTTGTCTCTTACTCCTATATAGAGACAGCAAAGGAGCTCTGGGAAACTCTTGAAGGTGTGTATGGAAACACATCTAACCTCAGTAGGATATTTGAGGTTAAAAAGGCATTGAACAATCTCCAACAAGAGGAGAGCGTTCAAAGATCTCTTTGGTGATTTTAGAGGGCTATGGGCTGAACTAAAGATGCTCAGGCCACCCACATCTGATACCAAAGAGATGAGTGAGATAAGAGAGCAGGATCAAGTCTTTGGACTCCTCCTCACTCTGAATGAGGCATACAAGGGACTCATTCACCATATCCTACGGTTTGAGAAACTTCCTACCTTGAACCAAGTGTGTATGATGATCCAGAAAGAAGAAGGATCAATGGGTCTCTTTAAGGGGACAAGTGAGACTGCTCATGTGAGCAAAAGCAAGGAGGCGGCTAGTGAAGCAGCCAATGTAAGCAGAAGCAATTATCAAACTAAGAGAAAGAACATAATGTGTGATCATTGTAAGATAAAAGGACACACTAAAGATAAATGTTGGACACTCTATCCACATCTGAAACCCAAGAACCTAAGAGGAGTAGGTCAAACATCGAGGCGAAATGCTGGAGTTGCCATTGCTGCTTCTGATGATGTTGAAGAAGGTCAGACTTGGAAGCTCTCATCAAAAGCATTGCCAAACTCACTGAATCAGGTAAGGGTCTCTTAAAGAGTTTATTTGCCTCTAGGACTCAAAAACCGGTTATCGTAGATTCTGGTGCTTCACATCACATGATTAGTGATAAGAGGCTGTTGTCCAATGTTAAACCTCACTTTGGAAAGGTTACAATAGCAAATAGACAAGATATTGAGATTAGAGGAATGGGGGACCTGGAGTTATTTAGTAAGAAAACTAAAGCTCTGTTTATGCCCGCATTTGCTACTAATCTATTGTCTGTTGGAAAGACAACCAAAGATTTAGACTGCTTGGCTGTTTTTGGACCTGATGATGTATGCTTTCAGGATATTAAGTCAGGAAGGACCATTGGAGAAGGTTGCTCCAAGGATGGTCTCTATGTTTTTGAAAACAAGCAACCAGTTGTGAAAGCTCATTCGGTTGTAAGTTCTAAAGGCACTAGTTCGGTATGGCATGCTCGCCTTGGTCACCCTCATGCCAAAGCTCTTAAGCTCATTTTGCCTAACCTGACTCAAGCTACTCAGGAATGTGAAGCTTGTATTTTGGGAAAGCATTGTAGAACTGTTTATCAAGACTCATCATCCGTTTATAATGAGTGCTTTGATTTAGTTCACTCTGATGTATGGACTGCTCCTTGTATCTCCAAAGATCAATATAAGTACTTTGTTTCATTCATTGATGAGAAGTCGAAATATACTTGGGTCACACTAATGTCATCCAAGAGTCATTCATCAAGTTCTACAATTATGTGGCAACTCAGTATGGGACTAAGATCAAAGTATTGAGAAGTGATAATGGTGGAGAATATATGAGCAGTCAGTTTAAGGAGTTTGTGAGCAAACAAGGAATTGTTCATCAAACTTCATGTGCTTACACTCCTCAGCAGAATGGGGTGGCAGAGCGCAAGAATAGACACCTAATGGAGGTGTCTAGGACAATGATGTTTCACAGATATGTTCCGAAGCAGTATTGGGGAGACGTAGCCATGACAACTTGCTACCTGATCAATAGACTACCAACCAAACATCTTGGTGATAAGTCTCCTTATGAGGTACTTAACAAAGTTAAACCAAGCATTGATCATCTTAAAGTCTTTGGTTGTGTTTGCTTTGTGTTCGTACCAGATTGTCAAAAAAACAAGTTGGAGCCTAAGAGTACCAAGTGTGTGTTTATTGGTTATTCGACTACTCAGAAAGGATATAAGTGTTACAATCTAGAGACCAAACGGATGTATGTCTCCAGAGAAGTAAAGTTTGATGAAGGGAAGAGTTTCTTTGGAGACAAGAATTGGGATAGTCTAAAAGATCTTGGCTCAATGGTAGATAGAGCATCTACACTACGTGCTATACTTGATGGATTAACCACTCCGGCTGCTCCAATAGAACTACCAACATTGAGTACAGAAGATGATCATGAACCATCAACTTATGAAGGAGGTAATGATAATGTTCTAATTGATGAGAGTACTGCTAAGAGTGGTACTGAGGATAAGCAAACTTCAGTTGAGTCAGAAGAAGATAGTGAAGAGGAAGAGTCTCATCTTGATGACTTTAACCCAATAGTAGAGGAAGAAGATGGAGATGAGAACTCAGAGACAACCGAGTCCGATGGTAATTCTGCTCCTCCACTAAGGAGAAGTGAGAGACTGAAGTTGAAAAAGACAAGAGTATACTACAACAATCAAGTAACTGCTCATCCAATTCAAGGCTACTGTTCTGTTGCTCATCTCCCAAGCGAGCACCAGGCATTTCTTTTCAAGATTGATCAACACTGGATACCAACTAGCTATGAAGAGGCTTGTTTGAGTGAAGTTTGGATCAAGGCAATGCTGGAAGAGATTGCCTCTATGGTTAAGAATGAGACTTGGGATATAGTTGATAAACTAAGTAAGAAGAAGTTGGTGGGGTGTCGTTGGGTCTATACCATTAAGTATACTAGTTCTGGAGATATTGAGAGGTATAAAGCTAGACTACTTGCCAAAGGGTATACACAGAAGTATGGGATGGACTACACTGAAACGTTTGCCCCTGTTGCCAAACTCCATTCAGTAAGAGTTCTTTTGTCTATAACCACTAACTTGTCTTGGGATCTTTGGTAAATGGATGCAAAGAATGCTTTTTTACAAGGTGATTTGGAGGAGGAAGTGTATATGGTACCACCTGAAGGGTTTAATGACAGTAATAAAGTGTGCAAACTTAAGAAAGCCATATATGGTCTCAAGCAATCACCAAGAGCTTGGTACCATAAGCTGAGTAGCTGTTTACTTGGAAATGATTTCAGGAGATCTGAGGATGATCATACCTTGTTCATAACTCAGGGGGAGAAAGGTATTGTCGTTGTTCTCATATATGTGGATGACATTATCATAACTGGTGACAATGTTGATGGTGTTAGACAGACAAAAGAGCTCCTGGAATCATCATTTGAGATCAAGGATTTGGGAGAACTAAAATACTTCCTTGGGATTGAGGTATGTAAGCTTGATGATGGATTGTTTCTTTCTCAAAGGAAGTATGCTTTGGATCTCTTGACTGAAACAGGAAAACTCGGCTCAAAACCGTGTAAGACACCTATTGAGGAGAGCTATAAGGATGTGCCTGAGGGGGAGCCTCTAGTAGATGTGAAGCAGTATCAAAGGATGGCGGGAAAACTTATCTATCTTACCATCACTAGGCCAGACATCTGCTTTGCGGTCAACCAAGTAAGTCAACATATGCAAGCGCCTACTAGACATCATTGGAGGATGGTTGAGAGGATTCTAAAGTACTTGAAAGGCATGATATGCTCAAATTTACCCTTGAGCTACTCTCTCAAATTAAGAGATCACTGTAGTACTTAGGGATCGAATCCACAGAGACTGATGTTCACACAATAGATTAGAAGTTTGGGTTTTAGCTAAATAGTGAATAATGAAATGTAAAACATGCAAGCAAAAGTAAATGTTATAGTTTTCAGATATGGAAAAAGCTAGACTTAGGGTAATTCTTCAGGAATTCAGAATTGTTAAACAGATATGCATTACAGGGTTGATTAAGATCCGTTCTTGAACTCAAAACACAAGATTCAAACCAATCAACTTTCGTTGAAGAGATTATCTATGTCTATAACAGTGAATCCCAAATTTCTTTGCAAATTCAGCAATCAAAACATGCATTAAATCCAAGTTCGATATGTTCACAAAATCCCTTAAATCAAATGTCTTTGCGGATAGGAATTTTGCTCATCAATGTTTAATTCAGGAAATCAATAACACTTTCGTGTCTACTAATTTTCCTATGATCTAAATTTCAGGTGATCAGTCTAGAACTAGCATTAATCTCAACCTAGATGAAGAACCATATGATAACCCTAACAGAACAATCCAATTCAACAATTCATCATATCCCTAGAAAAACCCTAAATCTAACAAGTGGATTACTCAGACATAATCAATGTAATACAAATCATAATCTGAATAAATTGCATAAGAATAGAAATAAAAAGAGAGTTCGAAATCTTCTCTCTACAATGAGTTCTGATCTGTTTCTCCCAACAAGCTCTCAAAATCCAATTGCCAAAAGTAAAGATAAGATATGTTCTAAAACTCTAAAAACAACTATTTATGCTCCAAAATAGGCCAGGGACTTATCTTGCAATTAGAGAAAACTTCTGGGTCATTCTGCAATTCTTCAAAAGTTCATTGGAAACTTGTGTGCAACAAGAAGTGGCGACCGGTGTCGAGCGACACTAGGAGGCAGTGTCGATCGACACCAACATCCATTGTGATCTCCAACTTGCTCCTCTCAGCTACAGAATGCCAAATGCTTCCAATCTTCCCATTATGCATCAAATGAGTCCAAAACGTACCTGAACCTACAATGACTCGGTAGAGATACAAAAACACCAAAAAGACTCTAAAAACAGGACTTATATCATGGTTAAAAACTGTAAAAACCATGATATATCAACTCCCCCAGACTTAGCCTTTGTTTGCCCTCAAGCAAAACAGAAACTTAACCTGTGAAAGAAATTTGAAAATCGCGGAAATTCCCTTTCTCTTAAACCAATGCATTGAGCATTCAAACCAAATCCATATGCTTAGCAGACCAATTCAAATCTAACCTCCATGTACTTCTCCGTAAGCTTTTCTGTACCCAAGATTCACCCCACAATTCCACAACAATTTCCATTAGCCTTCATCGCTAGGTCTCATCAATGAAATCAGTGCCAAGAACCTTTTAAACTCGTTCCTGTTCAATACCGTAATAAACTAGCCTATTTCCACAACTTCTTGGAACTCTTTCTCTCCCCCAGACTTGTTTCTTTCTCAACATCTTCTGTGTTGTTTCTTTTTTTTTTTTTTTTTTTTTTTTCAAAAGTGTAGGCGAATAATGGTATCATAGGAAATTTTCCTAACCTCGCTTCCAACTTTTGTGTGATCATTCATTTTGAAGTAAAATAATGGGGTCGTTGGAAATTTTCCTATCCCTTTACTTTAAAGAAAATCATATCATCTTTTCTGCGAATAAACACACTCTTTTATTAAATAAGGGAGAGGAGTACCGTCACTTTTTTAAATTGGGCTTTTGTTTGCCAGGAAGAACGAAAAGTCAAGCCCTAAAAACACCAGTTGCATTGATGGGGTAAAAGGAAGAGCTCAGAAATTAGCTCCAGCTTGTGTGGAAACTGTTGCACAACATGGGTCTCTCTGGTTTACTGATCAGCTTTTGGATTTTTCATTAGTCGCATCTGAACTAAATATGCATCATTAATCACTCAAGCACATAGAGTAAGAAGAAAGATCGTAATTTCCTGACCAGTTTTGACTCAATAAAACAAACAAAATTTGACTCAATAAAAACAAATAGGTATGACAAAAACAAACACAATGTCAGCGACTACCTCTTCCAGACTTGAGAATCACTGTCCCCAGTGATACCAAATTAAGGTTTGGTAAAAACCAAATGGAACAATATGGAGCTATGAGAGTCATGGAGTAACCTGTGCCTGGTGTCGAACGACACCCAACGTTGGTGTCGATCGAGACCAAGTGCATATCGTCTGGTGTTGTGAATGGAAGTCGGTGTCGAGCGACACTAAGAGAGAGTGTCGATCGACACCATGCCTATTTGCAGAAACGATTTCTAGTAAGAAACATTGAATTGTCGATCTAAATCCAAAGAGCACTGTAACACGCACACACAGATCAAAAGCAATGACATAGAACATCATAAATCCATACATAATCCAAATAGTAGCGGACAAACTGACTCAAATAATGAAAAATGACTCAAGAGAAAAGTAAAAATAAGAGAAAAGAAAAAGAACCTTGACAAATCGAAAGACTAATCCTCATCTGTAGCCTCATCATCAGAAGGGGTGGGTGCACGGCGAGAAGAAGCAGACCTGGTCGAGGGACGCACACAGCCGCAGCGAGACAACCAGGAGATCGCCTGCCATATGCTCTGAAAGCTGTCAGCTACATAGCGCTGAAAATCCGCGGTCTCCATGGGAATCGCATGTGTAGGCGAAAGCTCAACGGGTGGACCTCCAGTAAGGTCATGAATAGGAGTGTCCTCTGCAGTAGATGGAACTGATCGTGAAGAGCTGCCTTGACGAACTCGAGATGGTGGAGCTGCAGTCAGGAGGCGTGAGTCAGGCTGGAAGTCAAGACACAGAGGATCATCTGTAATGGCCGTGATGTCTCTTTGTGGCAGCTGAATCAGATGTGTGCCTCGAGAATCAGTGAAGCACCAAAGCCACTCAGGCTTAATCCAACGAGCACTCTTCAGGTACTCCTCGTCCATGAGCGAGTGCCTGGTAACAATGCTGCAACTCTCTGTAGCAATCCCACAGTGCCTAAAAATAGGTGTCAAAAGACTACCTACACTCTCGACCTTGGTCCCACGACCCGAAAAAGGCTTAGTCTTCAACGAGACTCAGGACAGGATGGCGGACGTCAGACTGGGTGGACGTCTTCGAGTCATAGCGCCCATTCCCAAAGTAGGCCCAGAAGGCCTGTGCATCGTAGAAGATGGTGGGAAGAGCCACTCCTGTTGGGTCCCTGCTGAACCCATATATGCCACATAGATCGCGCAGAGACAACCTGTAACGCACCCCATGGATCAGAAAGGTCAGCGTACCTTCCCGAGCGCTCTTCACAACCTCGTTCGTGTATACTACACGAACAGTAGCTAAGAATTGGCGCACTAAATCAGGGAACAGGTCGTAATGTTTGGTCGCTATCGTGCCCAAACCTATCTTTCTCAGCAATCTCAGAACATCCTCTCTAATACCCATCCTCCTCATAGCTACCATATCTGCAACCCTAGTGGGTATAACCTCAACACCCAACCAGGCATTGTAAAACAGAGAATCGTAATCATCCCAATCTTCTGAAATCTCTCTGTACACACATGCATCACTCTCAACCTCCTCTTTTGGGGATTTCTCCCAAATTCTCTGAAGATTGATTCGCCTACCCTCTAACCTAAGCCATGGAGGACGAGATTGATGTGCTATATGTGGAGGTGAAGGCTGCGGTGGTGACGGCGAACCGGCGGCGGCATTGGCTCACGGTGGGCGAAAAGAAGAAGCTTCACCGTCGCTTCTGTTTCGCTTCCTACGCGTTTTCATAGTCGCAGATCGAGAGAATGGAGAATGAAATCAGATTGCCCATAAAATTCTGATCGAAATGGTACCTGGACTTATAAACTTATGGTGTCCAGCGACACCATCACCACGATTCGTCAATGGGTTAATCCTTCGGTGTCGATCGACACAAAGTGAGGGTGTCGGTCGACACAGAGACCATGGTTCGACAAAACTCAATTGAAATCAACAAAAATGAATGAAATAAAATAAAATAAAACCAACAAAAATATGATACAAAGTTACCACAGTGGATTGCCTCCCACTCAGCGCTTGTTTTGAGTCTTTAGCTTGACTTGGCAGTTGATTAAGCAGAGGGTGCATCGTCCAAACGGATAATGTGTCCGTCAGGGATGGCAGCATTCGCCCAGTAATGTTTCACCCTTTGTCCATTCACAGTAAACTCTTTGCCATCAGAGTTCATGAGGACAACAACACCATATGGTCGAACCTCCTTGATAGTGAAAGGACCTGACCAACGAGAACACAATTTTCCAGGAAATAAAGTTAAGCGAGAGTTGTATAGAAGTACCTGATCATTCGGTTCGAATTTCCTGGAGATGATTTTTTTATCATGATAAGCCTTTGTTTTCTCCTTGTACAGCTTAGAGTTCTCATAAGCGTGGAATCTGATCTCATCCAACTCGTTTAGCTGAACCATTCTCCTATCCGCAGTAGACCTGATGTCGAAATTTATCATCTTAACCGCCCAAGTTGCCTTGTGCTCTAATTCCACTGGAAGGTGACAAGTTTTCCCATAAAGTAGATGAAACTGTGTGGTGCCCAATTGAGTCTTGAAAGCTGTCCTGTAAGCCCAAAGCGCATCATCCAATTTAGCGGACCAATCCTTCCTTGTCTTGTTCACTGTTTTCTCTAGGATCTCCTTAATCTGCCTGTTGGACACTTCCACTTATCCACTTGTCTGAGGGTGATAAGGAGTAGCAACGCGATGATGTACCCCGTGCTTCTTCAGCATCTTTTCAAAGACCCTATTGATGAAGTGTGAACCACCATCACTGATCACAATTCGAGGAACTCCAAAGCGAGGAAAGATAATGGTCTTAAACAGCTTAAGAACCACCGCAAAATCATTCTTAGGACTAGCAATTGCCTCCACCCACTTTGAAACGTAATCCACAGCACCAGAATGTACTTGTTCCCGAAAGAAGAGGAAAAAGGTCCCATGAAATCTATGCCCCAGCAATCAAAGACTTCAACCTCGAGGATGAAGTTTTGTGGCATCTCATGTCGTTTGCTGATCTTTCCTCTGCGCTGACAGACATCACATGTGGAGATGAATGCATGAGCATCCTTGAACATTGTAGGCCACCAAAATCCTGCTTGAAGAACCTTGGACACTGTCTTGAAGGTAGCAAAGTGTCCTGCGTATTCAGACCCGTGATAGTGGAACAACACATCTGAAACCTCAGATTCCGCAATGCATCTTCTGTAAACTCCATCAGAATAGTGTTTATACAGGTACGGCTCATCCCAGTAGAATCGCCTGAGTTCGCGCAAGAACTTCTTCTTAGCATATCCTGTGAAGTTGTCCGGCTCGTCCTCTGCAGCAAGGTAGTTGGCAATATCAGCATACCATGGACGAGGTGAAACAGCTACAGAAGCTGTATAGTCTTCACATCCCAACTCTGGAGCACCTATCGAAGGGTGTCGAGTGACACTGGCAGTGGTGTCGGTCGACACCAAGTCCATGTGTCGATTGCCTGTGTACGTGTACCATCGCTTGATCGACAGTCGTCCGCTTCTACGTATGTGGTGTCGATCGACACCCTATTGGTGTCGGTCTACACTGAGACCAATCCGTAAGTGTTCTGCAGATTATGTCGCAAGAAGGCCTGTAGATCTTGCTGAAATCCGGTTTCTACCAAGTTGATGGTCTCCTCAGGTAAAAAATCATGAATAGGAACACCATCGTCAATTCGAATCCTCGAGAGATGATCAGCAACACCATTCTCAACCCCTTTCTTGTCCCTGACTTCGATATCGAATTCTTGTAGCAGAAGAATCCATCTCAACAATCTCGACTTAGCATCCTTTTTCTGCATCAAATATTTAAGAGCGGAGTGATCTGTATAGACGATCACCTTAGATCCTACCAGGTAGGTGCGAAACTTCTCGAAAGCAAACACGACAGCTAACAATTCTTTTTCTGTTATTGTATAATTCCGCTGTGCGTCATCAAGTGTTCTACTTGCGTAATAGATTGCATAAAGTTTATTGTTTTTCTTTTGTCCAAGAACAGCCCCAACTGCGAAATCGCTAGCATCACACATTATCTCAAAAGGTAGACTCCAATCTGGAGGTTGGACAATAGGAGCACTCACTAATGCCTGCTTCATTTGTTCGAATACTGCAAGACAATCAGCATCGAACTCAAACAGAACATCCTTGCAGAGCAAAGTAGTTAGTAGCCTGGCAATCTTGCTGAAATCCTTGATGTATCGTCTGTAGAAGCCTGCATGTCCCAGAAAACTCCTCACTGATTTCACAGAGTTTGGAGGTGGTAAACTCGTCATCACCTCAATCTTAGCGCGATCAAACTCTATCCCAGCTTCTGAAACCCGATGCCCAAGCACAATACCACCGCGGACCATAAAGTGACACTTCTCCCAGTTCAAAACCAAATGCTTCTCTTCGCACCTAGCAAGCACCTTGCATAAGTTGTCCATGCAATCTTTAAAGGAAGACCCATAGACAGAAAAATCATCCATAAAGACCTCCATGTAGTCTTCGATCATGTCAGTGAAGATCGACATCATACACCGCTGAAAGGTCGCAGGAGCATTACAAAGTCCAAATGACATCTTGCGATATGCAAAAGTACCATAGGGACAAGTAAAAGTAGTATTCTCCTGGTCGTCTGGATGGATCGGAGTCTGAAATAACCTTGAATACCCATCAAGGAAGCAGTAGTACGAGTGACTTGCTAACCTTTCCAGCATTTGATCAATGAAGGGCAGAGGGAAATGGTCTTTCCTGATTGCAGCATTCAACTTCCTGTAGTCAATGCACATTCTGTGTCCTGTCACTGTTCTTGTAGGGATCAACTCATCTTTGTCAGTGTTAACCACTGTAACCCCACCTTTCTTAGGAACTACATGTACTGGACTGATCCAATTGCTGTCTGAGATAGGATAGATGATATCAGCTTCCAGCAATTTCATGATCTCCTTCTTAACGACTTCCTTTAAATTCGGATTCAGCCTCCTCTGATGCTCAACTGACGACTTTGTCTCATCCTCAAGGTAGATCCTATGCATGCACAAATCGGGAGAGATACCTGCAATGTCATCAAGAGAATAGCCAAGAGCTTTGCGAAACTTGCGCAGCCTACTTAGCAGTAAAGTGAGCTCTGCGTTGTTTAAAGAAGCATTCACAATGACAGGTTAAGAAGAGTTTTCACCAAGAAATGCGTACCTTAGCCCTGCAGGGAGTTGTTTGAGATCAACCTTAGGAGCTTTCTCTGCACTCCAATCACTAACAGGGGCAGCCTTTTCAGAGGTTGTAATACACTCCTATGCTCCAGGTGACTGCATCATCTGATCGCTTGCATTCATTAGTTTGACATATCTAGCAGCAATGTCATCTAGATGCTCTGTTTCTTCCGTAGAAGTGAGCAAAGCCCTTTCCAAAGGGTCATCAGGATGCATCTCGTGGAAAATCTCCTGAGCAAGGTTCGATAATGTATCCACATAGAAGGTCTGTCCATCAATGGTAGGTCTCTTGACCAGCTTATCCATATCAAAGTTCATCACTAAGTCACCTACATTCAGCCCGATCCGTCCTTTCTTTACATCAATGATGGCACCAGCTGTAGCTAAGAAAGGTCTTCCTAAAATCAGAGGATCCTTAGGTTCTTCCTCGTATTCAAGAACCACGAAGTCAGTGGGAATGAGACAATCCCCTATCGTTATCGGAACATCCTCAAGTACACCATCCAAAATCCGAACAGAACGATCAGCTAGTATAAACGTGATCTAGGTTGATTGGAAATCAGTCATCCCAAGGTTGACTGCAACTGATCGAGGCATCAAATTGACACTAGAACCCAAATCACACTAAGAACGTACAAACCTGTCAGAGAAGATGTTGCAGTCCAAAACAAAGCTTCCAGGGTCTGGGAGTTTATCCGGAATCTTGTTCTGGATAACAGTGCCGACATGAGCAGAGATCATCATCACACTTTGCTCAACATTCATATCCTTGGTCACCATCCGCTTCACATACCATCTGATTACAGGAGAAGTCTTCACCGCATCAATCAAAAGGATCTCAACAATTAGCTTATCCATCATGGCCTTGCATCTGGCATCTTCCAACTCCTGTTTAGACTTCCTAGGGTTCCTACGATAGGGAACCTTAGGCTTGTATACTCGTTCTGTGACTTGAGGAAGAATGTCGCTTGATCCTGGTTGTGATCGCTCAGGGTGTCGAGCGACACCAGTAGGGTATCGAGCGACACCGGTTGTTGGTGTCGGCACCTCAGTGTCGATCTTGGTCGATTCTGGCCCATCTTGCGTCGAATTCTCCCTATCTTCTGCAGGGTGTCGAGTCCTCGGTGTCGACTATGGTCGATTTCCCTCCGTCATACATCAATTTCTCTGGGACTGCGACTGGTGTCGATCGACACATAGTGGTGGTGTCGATCGACACTGATCGTTGATCACCAGACTCTTCATCATCTACATCCTCCAACTCCTGGAGTTCGTCTTTTGTGAGACGCTTCAACACAGGTTGAAGGGTCTTGCCACTCCTCAACGAGATGGCATTACAAGGATGCTTAGGATTTGCATTAGTCCTTCCTGGAAGGAATCCTTCTTGTCGCTTTACAGACCCAGCAGTCTGAGCAACCTGAGTATCCAGCTTCTTGACATGCGTGCTCAAAGCTTCAAACTTCCCATTCAGGTCAGTGTACAGAGCATCAATCTTCCCATTGAAGTCTACGGTAATCTTCTGTTGTCCCTTCAGAATCTGTTCTAGCATGGATTTAACATCGTTCTCTGGAGTTTTGCAGAGGAGGTTTCTGGTATGAGGAATTGCCATAGCTTCTGGTGAAGCTGCTGTTCGGATAAGTCTTATGATAGTCTGGCTTTGGAGGATAAGCTGAAGAGTGCTGATTACCTGCAAAGTTTGACCACTGACTGTTTCCACTGTAGCCTCTGAATTGATTCCCTTGATAGTTACCGTACCTCTGACCTTGAAACCCAGCCTGATTGACAAACTGCACTTCTTCTTCTGATCATTCGTCTGGCTCAAAGGTTTTAACCTCGGCAGCAAAGTGAACAGACTTCTTACCAACGAGGAGGTTGTGAACTGAATCTAACTTGGCCTTGACTTCAGCAATTTGACCATCTTCAGAGTTACCTGCTAGCTTCTTTCTCTCAAAATCAGCATTTTTCGTGCTGTTACTCGAAGCTAAGTTCTCAATCAAAATGACTGCATCCTCTGGATATCTGGTGTTGAAGTTGCCATTACTTGCAGCATCTAGAGCCATCTGATACCTCCAATCCACGCCTCTGAAGAAGATTCCCAGTAACTGAACCTCGCTGAACCCATGATGCGGACAATCTCGCTGATAAGCTCTGAATCGCACTCAAGCAGCCTTGAATGCTTCAGCTGGTTATTGAGAAAAGGTTGAGATCTTTGTTCTCCGCATCCTCTGACCGTGCATCATCATAGAAGTTGTTTAAGAATGCATTCTTGGTCTCCCACCAAGTTGTCAGAGATCCTGGCTTCAATTGCTTGAGCCAGTAAGCTGCTTCCCTCCAAGAGAATAAGGAATAAGTTTGCAGAAGAGGAAATCTGTAGAGACCCCATTAGCCTTGATGCTTGTACGAGATCCTCAAACCTCTCATGATGATCATGGGTTGTTAATGAGGAAGACCATGGAAGGGATGCTGTCCCACAAGGGTGAAGTATGGGTTTCAGCTCGAAGTCTCCTCTGAAAAGGTGGGGAATGATCGCAGATCGATTTGCGTAGAACTGATCTGGCCTGTTGTAGTCCCCTAGTGTCTTGCCACGAGCAACCGGAGCAGCAGCAGCAGCTGCCTGCAAATCCGGAGCTTCGATAGCAGGGGGGTGTCGAGCGACACCAGCAGGGTGTCGATCGACACCAACGGCGGGTTCAGGCATCACATTGCCCTCAGCATCAAGTTTCTGGCCCTGCTCGTTGCGCACGTTGCCCTCTTGATCACGTAGTACCCCAGCTTCATCCCTGACCAAAACAACGAAGTGATCCATTGCAGCAAGTTTCTTTGCTTTGCGGTTTGTACGCTCGATTCTTGTTATGTCTTGGTTGGAAGGATTTGCAAGCTGAAGATCTGTGTTGCTCCTGGTTTTGCGATTAGGCATAAACCTGAAACACAAAGAGAAAAGAAAAACAAGAAAAACGTAAGTAAATAAATAACAAAGGAATTTAGACTAAAACCTAACAGAAATCTAATGGTGAAACAAGAGTCCCCGGCAACGGCGCCAAAATTTGATATGCTCAAATTTACCCTTGAGCTACTCTCTCAAATTAAGAGATCACTGTGTATTTAGGGATCAAATCCACAGGGACTAATGTTCACACAATAGATTAGCAGTTTGGAAATTTAGCTAAATGTCAAAGATAAAATGTAAAACTAAAAGTGTAAAAACTAAAGGATGTGAATTCAATAGGGAAAAAGCTAGACTTAGGGAAATTCTCAGGAAATTCAGAATTACAGAACAAACAATTATCAGGATTGTAATTAAGAACCGTTCTAGAATTCAAATCACTAATGTAAAATCAACCAACTTTCGTTGCGAAGATTATCTATGCCTAAATTTAAGAATCCCAAATCTCTTTGCGAATTCTTCAAATTAAACAAGCATTAAAGTTCAGGTTTGATATGTTCACAAAATCCCTAAACCAAATTTCTTTGCGAATAGGGTATTTTGCTCATCTAAGATAGTTCAGGCAATCAATTACACTTTCGTGTCAACTAATCAACCTAAGATCAAATTCTAGGTAGCTAAGCTAGAATAAGCAATAAACACAATCTAAATGAAGAACTCTATAGATTCAATCCTAACAATCTAACAACCTAACAATTCATGAATTCCTTGAAAACCCTGAAGAGGTGGCTGCTCAAAAATCAAGCATTCAAAAAGCATAGGTCTAAACAATGACTTAAAATCATATAAATAAGCTAAAACACGATTTGGGCTTTATTTGTAAACAGGAAACACTTCTGGGCCACATTTGCAATTCTTCAAAACTTCAAAAAGATTGGAAATTCGATTGCCGTCAGGTATTGGTGTTGACCGACACTAAGAGGCAGTGTCGATCGACACCCACTCCAATTTTGCTCTCCGAGTTTGTTTCTTCAGCATAGCTTCTCGGTTTGCTCTAAAACGTCCCATAATCTCCAAATAAGTCCAAAACGCTCCTAGACCTGCAAAGACTCTAAAAGACTCGAAAGACACTAAAAAGACTCTAAAACGACTCTTATATCATGGCTAAAAACCGTAAAAACCATGATATATCAAGTATGCGGATTTCAGCTCGAAGTCATTCCTCTGAAAGGGTGGGGAATGATCGCAGATCGATTAACATAGAACTGATCAGGCATGTTGTAGTCCCTTAGTGTCCTACCACGAGCAACCGCAGTAACAGTAACAGCAGCCTGCACATCCGGTGCCTCAATAGCAGGTGGTGGTCGAGCGACACCCTGTTGGTGTCGCTCGACACCAACGGCGGGTTTTGGCATCACATTGCCCTCAGCATCAAGTTTTTGACCCTGCTCATTGCGCACATGGCCCTCTTGATCACGTAAAATCCCAGCTTCATCCCTTATCAACACAATGAAGTTATCCATAGCAGCTAGCTTCTTTGCTTTTCTGTTCGTTCGTTTGATTATTGCTATGTCCTGATTGGAAGGGTTGGCAAGGTAAAGATCTTTGTTGCTCCTGGTTTTGCTATTAGGCATAAACCTTAAACACAAAAGAAAGGAAAACAAACAACGTGAGTAAATAAATAGGAAAGGATTTAGACTAAAATCTAGCTGAAATCTAATGGTTAAACAAGAGTCTCCGGCAACGGCGCCAAAATTTGATATGCTCAAATTATCCCTAGAGCTACTCTCTCAAATTAAGAGATCAGTGCAGTACTTAGGGGTCGAATCCACAGAGACTGATGTTCACACAGTAGATTAGAGATTTGGAAATTAGCTAAATAGTAA